>CM057051.1:50888802-52176302 GCA_029948455.1 Solanum rostratum
TATCCATATGGGTCAGGACAAGCCCCGCCTCATGACCAACTATACAATAAAAAATACAAGTTTTAAACACACAAGCCCCAAAGCAACCTGGAGCTTAGTTCTAGCAGCTGGAAAGTCCTGTACTCTTACTGGGGATATCTAGTAACTCCTGTACCTGCAGCATGAAATGCAAGTCCCCCGTAAGGGATGTCAGTACGAGATAATGTACTGAATGTGTAAGGCAAGAAATACTGTATATATGAAATAAAAACTCAAATGATATCACACACTGGTGTGTAAGGATGAAAAGACCACCTTTAGTCATACTATGGAATCATGTACGTTATGTCTTTTTATTACTTTACCTTTCTTTACTGTATAATCTGTGCACAATATATCATGTAAATGAATAGCTGATTAGTGGTTAATCAATAATGGGATCGACCCATGCTAGGTTTTCCTTTCACCCCTGGGATACCCCCCGTAATATGGGATCGACCCATGCTAGAGGATTCTTCCACCCCTAGGATACCACCCATTAATAAGCAACTGTGAGTTATCTTTTATTTACTTTCCAAATGATTCTTTGGGTGGTCATAACCTTTAGAACTATAGGAATATAGACATGTGACATATAAACAACCATACAAGATAGTACCACAATGAAAAGAGAGATACACAACTAATGAACCGTATATGAGATTAAACAACACATGGACTTTGTTTTGGTAAAAGGAACTCATGTATCGTTGGTATCCAAGTACGTATGCAGGTTTGACCATGGCTATATATGGGAACATATGAACATGGTAAAGAGTGGAGACACGGTTAGCAGCCATGTCGGAATTTGTATGTGCCTTTATGTGCTAAGGAAGAACTTAGATTTCATGCCAAGTAATAGGAAATCAAATTGCCTTACATACCTCACTGTACTATGTCGTTATTACCTCGGAGTAATATACTTTTCCTCCAAACACTCATCTACAATATAGTAGGTGATAAAACTAATATTAGCAGCCAATAAACATATCTCGGTAATCAAATTTCACCAAAAAATAATATCCGGGCAGCAAGCTCGGAATTAGCAACCAAAGAGTATTCTTTCAAAATTTCCACCCCTAATCGTACTTTCTAATACATGTTCTCATATACATGTCTTATTTAGCTTGTTTTAGTCCCACAACAGTGTTACCACAGTTCATAAAGTACAACATACAACAATTCTACACAACACGCAAGTAGGCAACATAACATTACATCCTTTCGCTACATTTCGGCGTCAACAATTCCAAATCTGTTTCAACCTCAACTAAACTGTCCTCAACATTTTTACACACAAATACAGTCCTAAAACAGTACAAAAACAGTCCCATAAGTGGATGGAAAGCATGAGACAACCATTCCCAATATTCAATCCACAAATTCCTACTAAGAGCGCAATTTAGGTATCATATAAGAACTCATTTTCGCGGAAGATAAAAATGGTGCAGCAGCCTTTTTACACCACTACAGAGCCAAACCTTGTTTAAAAAAAATACTTATTACTTCATAATCCATCCAACCAACAAGAGAAAAGCCTCTTAATTAACAAGAAAAGTGGACAACAATCTTTGGAACACATGCTGTCCCAAATTCCTGCACAAGTACAACCAGCATACTCTTCATGTTTATCATGGAAAAATTACACCAAACCATAGGTATTTTTACTTACCTTAGCCCTCATGGATTAGGTTCTCTTCAAGAACCCTAGAGGTGAGCCTTGGCTGCTTTAGAAAATGAAGAGAGAGCAAGAAGAAACTTGGAGAGAAATCTGACTTTTGGCTTGAGAAAATGACTAAACGTTGCTGGTTTTTGCTCCCTTTTATATGGCCACTTTTGGCCAACTCTCTTTTGGATTTCCAGCATTACTTTATTAAGGTTACGATGCAGCAACTTGGCCTTTTCACTTGGGCCATATTGGGCTTCAATTGTATAGGTTTTGCTGCAAATTTTCCTCCTTTATACCCACTTAGTTTGGGCCCTAGTTGTGAATTGGGTTGTGAATGTAATTTGGCCCTTTTCCTATTCAATTTGGGCTGAAAATGTTGTCCTTTTATGATTCTATCCATGGGCCCAAATGACATCCTTAACTCGGGGTTCATTCGTTGTCGGACTTGAACAAATTCGGTGTTGGGCCTTGTCTCCGTTTACCTAGCCTATTTAAGCTAAGCACGTAAGTGACTCACCTACTAGCTTACTAAGTCTCACAAGCACCTCACTTATTTTACTTCATTTAAGGTCACAATATCCTTAGCTTGACTTAAAAATTATATACACTAGGCCATCTTAAGCGTTAGACGTACGTATACCCCTTTAATCTAAAATTCACGCACTTTTAAAATGTGTACGGATTTGACCCCGCCATATCATGTTTCATCTACGTTGGACTAGTACATGTAAGATGTGGGGTGCTACATCCTCCCCCCCTTAGGAACATTCATCCCTGAATGTAAGCATAATTGAATAGGTTAAACAAGTTTGAACTTTCATGTAAATAGACTTTTGAAAACATAATATGAATTCATATTCACGTACCTACTAGTCCCTCAACTTTGTATCTTGGACTTCCTTTTTAGCTTCAAATAAATAAGGGTATTTAGACCTCATTGCTTCCTCAGCCTCCCACGTTATCTCTTCTACCTGCTGGTTCCTCCAAAGCACTTTTACTGAAGGTATGTTTTATTCCTTAGCTTTCTAACTTGACGATCTAGGATAGCAATAGGTATCTCTTCATAGGTGAGATCTTCCATAACTTGCATATCTTCAATAGGAGTGATACAAGATGGGTCACCTATGCATTTTCGAAGCATTAAGACATGAAAAACTAGATGAACCATCGAAAGCTCCTGGGGTAGCTCTAATTCATATGCAACTTGTCCAAACCTTTTAATAATCTTATATGGCCCTATGTAACGTTCGCTTAGTTTCCCTTTCTTACCAAATCTCATAACACCTTTCATTGGGGACACCTTTAAGAATACCCAATCTCCTACTGAGAATTCCCATCCTCTTCTTCTAGCATCCGCATATGTTTTGTGACGACTTTGGGTTGTTTCTAGTCGTTGGCGTATTACCTTGACTTTTTCCATGGCTTGTTGGACTAGATCAGGACCAAGAGAGGTGGTTTCACCCACTTCAAACCATCCTATAGGTGATCTACATTTCCTTCCATACAAAGCTTCATATGGTGCCATCTTGATGCTGGAATGGTAGCTATTATTATAGGCAAATTCAATAAGTGGCAAATGGTCCACCCAACTACCTTTGAAGTCCAATGCACAAGCCCGTAGCATATCTTCAAGTGTTTGAATGGTGCGTTCTGCTTGACCATCTGTCCGCGGGTGGAAAGCTGTGCTTAAATTCACTTGTGTCCCTAAGCTCCTTTGGAAGGATTTCCAAAACTTTGCGATGAATTGAGCCCCCCGATCAGATATAATGGAGATTGGGACCCCATGTAGCCTAACTATCTAGTTGAGGTATAGCTTTGCATACTCTTCGGCTGTATAATCACTCCTAACCGGCAAGAAGTGTGTTGACTTTGTGAGTCTATCAACTACCACCCATATGGAGTCAAACTTTTGAAATGAGCGAGGCAACCCAGTATCAAAATCCATATTAATCATATCCCACTTCTACGTTGGAAGCTCTATACATTGCATATAAAGTCCCGGCTTTTGGTGCTCTACCTTAACTTGTTGACGATTCTGACACTGAGCCACAAATTCTGCAAGGTCCTTTTTTATGGCTTCCCACCAAAACATTCCCTTCAGGTCATGATACATCTTAGTTGATCCTGGATGGATAGAATATCTTGAATGATGGGCTTCTTCCATTATCCTCCTTCTTAGTCCATTTATGTTTTGAACGCATAATCTATTTTGGCAAAACAATACTCCATTTTGGGTAATTTCAAAGCCCTTCATTGTACCTTGACCCACCTTCTCCTTAAGTCGCCGTAGAATAGGATCTTTGAACTGTTTTTCTCTTACCTCTATTACTAATGAAGATTCCACAACATTATGTACAATAACCCCTTCCTTTGGAGTTTCAATAAGGCGAACTCCCAAATTGGCTAGTTGATATAGATCCTTAGCGACTCCTTGACTTACCACGGTCTGATCCTCAATACTACCATTGTCTTGCGGCTCAAAGCATCGGCTACCACATTTGCTTTCCCTGGATGGTATAGTATATCAACATCGTAATCCTTTATTAGCTCCAGCCACCTCCGCTGCCTTAAATTTAGGTCTTTCTATTTAAATATGTACTGTAAGCTCTTATGATCCGTATATATGTCAACATGAACTCCATACAAATAATGGCGCCATATTTTCAAGGCAAACACAACAGCTACTAGTTCAAGGTCATGTGTTGGGTAGTTTTTCTCATATGGCCGCACTTATCTCGAGGCATAAGCAATTACTCTACCATGTTGTGTCAGTACACACCCTAAGCCAACCCCGAAGAATCACAATACACCGCATACCCCTCTATGCCTTCTGGAAGCACTAATACAGTTGCAGAAGTTAGCCTGCTTTTCAACTCTTGAAAGCTCCTTTCACATGCATCATTCCATTAAAATTTGGTCGCTTTATGTGTCAACTTTGTTAGAGGTGCAGAAATACCTTCAACAAATCTTCTGTAATAACCTGCCAACCCTAGGGAGCTTCGAACTTCTGTGGGTGTTGTTGGCCTTGGCCAATCTTTCACCGCCTCTATCTTTTGTGAATCAACCCTTATTCCTTCATCGGATACAATATGACCCAAGAATGCCACTGATTTTAACCAAAATTCACATTTGTAAAACTTGGCATACAATTGCCGATCACGAAGAACTTGTAATACCTGCCGTAGGTGATTTGCATGGTCCTCTTCTGATCTTGAATACACCAAAATGTCATCTATAAATACTATCACAAAGACATCCAAGAATGGCTTGAATACCCTGTTCATTAATTCCATAAAAACTGCTGGTGCATTTGTCAGCCCAAATGACATAACAAGAAATTCAAAGTGACCATAGTGTGTCCTAAAGGCTGTCTTTGGTATATATTTCTCCTTCACCCTCACTTGGTGATAACCTGACCTCAAATCAATTTTAGAAAAGCATTTGGCACCCTGTAACTGATCAAATAAATCATCAATTCTGGGGAGGGGGTATTTGTTTTTAATTGTCACCTTATTCAATTGCCGATAGTCAATATACATTCTCAAGGTGCCATCCTTTTTAGGTACAAATAACACTGGTGCACCCCAAGGGGACACATTAGGTCTTATAAAACCCTTCTCTAGCAAATCTTTTAATTTCTCCTTTAATTCACGTGATTCTACTGGGGCCATTCTATATGGAGGGATAGAAATAGGTTGAGTGCCTGGAAGTAAGTCAATGCCAAAATCTATTTCTTGTTCTGGAGGTAAACCTGGAAGCTCTTCGGGAAATACATCAACAAATTCATTTACTATGGGAAAAGATTGAAGAGCTGGTGATTCTACTTGCATATCCCTTACTCTAACTAGATGACATATATATCCCTTTGACACCATCTTCCTTGTCTTAAAATAAGAGATAAACTTACCCTTTGGTGCCCCAACACTGCCTTCCCATTCAAGGATCGCCTCATTTGGAAAGTGGAAACACACTCTCTTAGTTTGACAATCCAAAGTATCATAGCAAGAACCTAACCAATCCATACCCATTATAACATCAAATTCCACCATATCTAACTCAACAAGGGCAGCCAATGTGTCACGGTCACAATCAGTTACTACACACTTATAATAGACCCTTCTAGCTATAATAGATTTACCAGTTGGTATGGACACCTCAAATGGCTCGTTCAATAATTTAGGTGTTCTTTTTAGCTTCCCAACTACTAGTGGAGTGATATATGATAATGTAGAATTAGGGTCAATTAATGCATACACATTATGTGAAAAGATGGACAATGTACCTGTGACCACATCAGGTGAAGCTTCAAAATTTTGCCGACTCCCCAGAGCATAGGTGCAATTCTAGGCTCCACTGGAGCTAGCTGCCCCTCTACTACCTCTACCATGGCCTGTAGGTGTTTGCTGACCCCTACCTAATGGAGGAACAAATAATGATGATGCAACAACTAACCCAGTAGGTTGTGCTATATCACCTATATGTCTTCTTGGGCAATCTCTCATCATATGCCCTGGTACACCACACCAATAACAAGCATCTGTCCCAACACGACATGTACCTAAATGACTCCCCCCACATTGTTTGCAAGGCTGCCTAGGAGGAATCTGCTGGCTGGCCAACTATACTGTAGTGTGTGCACCTTGTCCCTCACTTCTTTGATTAAACTGATTACCTCTAGGCCCTTGAAGTTGTGGTGGAGCACTGACTTCAGAGTCGGAGGATGATGGTCTAGGTGGTTTATTAGGAAATCGGGGCCTAAACTCACCTTGGGACGGTACAAACTGCCCTGTAGATCTGGACCTCTTGGACTGCCCCCTTTCTTACTCTTGTGTCCTTCTTCTTTGCCTCTGATCCTCTAGTTTCTGTGCAAATGCTTGCATCCTCGCTATATCCATGTCTTTATTCAAAGAAGCAATGATGCAGTCTCTGACCAGATACGAATCCAACCTATCCACATATCGATGAACTCTATCTGCCATAGTAGCAACTACATTAGGAGCATACCTGGACAGGGAATTAAATTGAAGGCTATACTCTCTCACGCTCATATTCCCTTGGTGGAGATTCAGAAATTGATCTGCCCGGGCCTCTCGGATCTCATATGGCAAGTAATGGTCAAGAAATGCCTCTTTGAACTCCTTCCAAGTAGTTGGAGGTGCATCTATAACCTTAGATTGCTTCCAAGCTTCATACCACAATATAGCCACACCCTTCAATCTTTATGCTGCTAGTTCCACAACTTCTGTGCCGCTTATGTGCATAACATCTAAAGTGCGTTGGATCTGATCGATGAAATCTTGTGGATCTTTATTAGGATTTGACCCGGTAAAAGATGGGGGGTCCAAATTAAGGAAGTCATGTATCCTCGTGGTAGCTGCCCTATCTGCACCACCTGCACCTATAGCTAGACCTTCTTGTCTTTGACTCTGGCCAGCGACTATCCGAGTCAATAATTGGACAGCATTTCTCAGATGCTGCACTATAGCATCGGTAGGTGGTTCTGGAGGAGTTTCACTACTTCCTGGTTCATCAGGAGCTGGAGGAGTTGGAGATGTTTGTGATAGAGACTCATCTGGGGCCTCATTTCGTCGTCTCACCCGACTAGGTGCACCAACTACCACTTCCACTTCCTTCCCTTTGCCTTTACTTTTCCTAGTTTAGGCATACTTATTGTATAAAACAATTTAGAGGTTAGAAACAATCAACCTACAACACTTGGCTCTATGGCACGATCTAAAGAATGAAAAGAAAGTGACAACTCCTAAATGCCACGTAGCCTCCTGCTTATAAATGTGGTGCACAACACATCCATAAACAAGACTCTACATAGACACGGCTTTGTAGACTCTCTGGGACGATCCGCTCTGATACCACTTCTGTCACGCCCTAAGTCCCATTAAGACGTACTAGCACCCATTGCCGACAAGACTTGGGAGAACCAACATATAACTACGCACCTGCTATGAACATTTAAGAGGTTTCCATATTCAACATGTTGTCAGAAGAAAGTAAACTATATTAACAAGTCAAAAGTAAATGCATAAGACAAGGCCATTGGAGCCACGATGTCTACAATATACTACTTGGCCACACTTTAATTTACATAGTCTACAAAGCCTCTAGGTAAAGAGCAATATCCATATGGGTCGGGACACCCCGCCTCATGACCAACTATACAATACAAAATACAAGTTCTAAACATACAAGCCCCGAAGCAACCTGGAGCTTAGTTATAGCAGCTGGAAAGTCCTGTACTATTATTGGGGATATCTAGTAACTCCTGTACCTGCAACATGAAATGCAGGTTCCCCGTAAGGGATGTCAATACGAGATAATGTACTGAATATGTAAGGCAGGAAATACTGTATATATGAAATAAAAACTCAAATGATATCACACACTGGTGTGTAAGGATGAAAAGACTACCTTTAGTCATACTGTGGAATCATATACTTTATGTCTTTTTATTACTTTACCTTTCTTTACTGTACAATTTGTGCACAATATATCATGTAAATGACCAGCTGATCAGTGGTAATCAAAAACTGGATCGAACCATGCTAGGCTTTCCTTTCACCCCTGGGATACCCCCCGTAATATGGGATCGACCCATGCTAGGTGATTCTTCCACCCCTGGGATACCACCCATTAATAAGCAACTGTGAGTTTTCTTTTATTTACTTTCTAGATGATTCTTTTGGTGGTCATAACCTTTAGAACTATAGGAATATAGACATGTGACATATAAACAACCATACAAGATAGTACCATAATGAAAAGAGAGATACACAACAAATGAACTGTATAGGAGATTAAACAATACATAGACTTTGTTTGGGTAAAAGGAACTCATGTATCCTTGGTATCCAAGTACGTATGTAGGTTTGACCATGGCTATGTATGGGAACATATGAACATGGTAAAGAGTGGAGACACGACTAGCAGCCATGTCGGAATTTGTATGTGCCTTTATGTGCTAAGGAAGAACTTAGATTTCATGCCAAGTAATAGGAAATGAAGTTGCCTTACATACCTCACTGTACTATGTCGTTATTACCTCGGGGTAATATACTTTTCCTCCAAACACTCATCTACAATATAGTAGGTGATAAAACTAATATTAGTAGCCAATAAACACATCTCTGTAATCCAATTTCACCCAAAAATAATATCCGGGAAGCAAGCTCGGAATTAGCAACCAAAGAGTATTCTTTCAACATTTCCACCACTAATCGTATTTTCTAATACATGTTCTCATATACATGTCTTATCCAGCTTGTTTTAGTTCCACAACAGTGTTACCACAGTTCATAAAGTACAACATACAACAATTCTACACAACACGCAAGTAGGCAATGTAACATTACATCCTTTAATTCTTATTATGTTTTCAAAAGTCTGTTTACACGGAAGTTCAAACTTGTTTAACCTATTCAATTATGCTTACATTCAGGGATGAATGTTCCTAGGGGGGAGGATGTAACACCCCACATATTACATGTACTAGTCCAACACAGATGAAACATGATATGGTGGGGTCAAATCCGCACACATTTTAAAAGTGCGTGAATTTTAGATTAAAGGGCTATATGTACGTCTAATGCTTAAGATGACCGAGCGTAAATAATTTTTAAGTCAAGTTAAGGAGAGTGTGACCTTAAATGAAGTAAAATAATTGAGGTGCTTGTGTGGCTTAGGAAGCTAGTAGGTGAGTCACCTACATGCTTAGCTTAAATAAGCTCGGTAAACGGAGACAAGGCCCAACACCGAATTTGTTCAAGTCCGATAAAGAATAAACCCCGAGTTAAGGATGTCATTTGGGCCCATGGTTTAGCATCATAAAAGGAAAACATTTGCAGCCCAATATGGATAGGAAAAGGGCCAAATTACAATTACAATCCAATTCAAAACTAGGGCCCAAACTAAGTGGGATTAAGGGAGGAATGTTTGCAACAAAGCCCATCCCATTTGAAGCCCAATAAGGCCCAAATGAAAAGGCCAAGCTGCTGCCCCATAACCTTAATAAAATAAGGTTGAAAACCCAAAAGAAAGTCGGCCAAAAGTGGCCTATAAAAGGGAGCAACAAGCAGCAACTTTTAGTCATTTTCTCAAGCCGAAATTTCAGATTTCTCTCTAAGTTTCTTCTTGCTCTCTTCTCATTTTCTAAAGTAGCCAAGACACACTTCTAGGGTTCTTGAAGAGAACCTAATCCTTGAGGGTTAAGGTAAGATAAAATACCCATGGTTTGGTATAATTTTTCCATGAAAAACATGAAGAGTATGTTGGTTGTATTGTGCAGGAATTTTGGGACATCATGTGTTCCAAATATTGTGGTTCACTTTTCTTGTTAAATAAGAGACTTTTATCTTGTTGGTTGGCTGGGTTATGAAGTAATATGTATGTTTTTAAGAAGTCTTGGGTCTGGAATGATGTGAGGAGGCTGCTGGACCACTTTTATTTTCCGCAAAAATAAGTTCTTAAATGATGTCTTAATTCCGCTCATTAGTAAGAATTCGTGGACTGTTTTTGGGAATTGTTGTCTCATGTTTTCCATCTACTTAGGGACTGTTTTTGGACTGTTTTAGGACTGTAATTGTGTGTTAATATGTTGAGGACAGTTTGGTTGAGGTTGAAACGGATTTGGAATGGTTGACGTCGAAGTGTAGCGGAAGGACGCAATGTTGTGTTGTTTACTTGCATGTTGTGTAGAGTTGTTGTATGATGTACTATATGAGTTGTTGTAATGCTGTTATTGGACTAAAATAGCTGGATATGACATGTATATGGGAATGTGTGTTAGAAAAGACGATTAGGAGTGGAAATGTTGAAAGAATACTCTTTGGGTGCTAATTCCGAGCTTGCTGCCCAGATAATATTTTTGGGTGAAATTGGATTACTAAGATGTGCTTACTAGCTTCTAACACTAGTTTTATCACCTAATATATTATAGATAAGTGTTTGGAGGAAAAGGATACTACTCCGAGATAATAACGACATAGTACAGCGAGGTATGTAAGGCTACTTGATTCCCTATTACTTGGCATGAAATCTATAATCTTCCTTAGCCCATAAAGGCACATACAAACTCTGACATGGCTGCTAACCGTGTCCCCACTCTTTACCATGTTCATATGTACTCATACATAGTCATTGTCAACCTGCATATGTACCTGAATACCAAATATACATGAGTTCCTTCTTACCAAACAAAGTCTATGTGTTGTTTAATCTCCGATACGGTTCATTAGTTGTGTATATCTCTTTCCATTGTGGTATTACCTTGTATGGTTGTTCATATGTCATACGTCTATATTCCCACAGTTCTAAAGGTTATGACCACCAAAAGAACCATCTCAAAGTAAATAAAAGATAACTTACAGTTGCTTATAAATGGGTGGTAGCCTGAGGGGTGGAAGAATCACCTAGCCAGGGTCGATCTCATTTACGGGTGGTAGCCCAAGGGGTGAAGGAATCACCTAGCCAGGGTCGATCCCATTACAGATTTACCACTGATCAGCTAGTCATTTACATGATATATTGTGCACAGATTATACAGTAATAAAAAAAAGACATAAAGTACATGACTCCACAGTATGACTAAAGGTGGTCTTTTCATCCTTACACACTAGTGTGTAATTTCATTTGAGTTCTTATTGCATATACAGTATTTCCTGCCTTACATATTCAATACATTATCTCGTACTGACGTCCCTTACGGGGGACCTGCATTTCATGCTGCAGGTACAGGAGCTACTAGATCTCCCCAGTAAGAGTACAGGACTTTCAGCTGCTATTACTAAGCTCCAGGTTGCTTCGGGGCTTGTGTGTTTAGAACTTGTATTTTGTATTGTATAGTTTGGTCATGAGGCGGGGCGTGTCCCGACTCATATAGATATTATTCCTTATTTAGAGGCTTTGTAGACAATGTAAATTAAAGTGTGGTCAAATAGTGTATTATAGACATCGTGGCTCCAACGGCCTAGTCTTATTATGCATTTACTTTTGGTTTGTTAGTACAATTTACTTTCTTTTGACAACATATTGAGTATGGAAACCTCTTAAATTTTCATAGCAGGTATCAACAATTCCAAATCTGTTTCAACCTCAACCAAACTATCCTCAACATTTTTACACACAAATACAGTCTTAAAACAGTACAAAAATAGTCCCCCAAGTGGATGGAAAACATGAGACAACCATTCCTGATATTCAATCTACAAATTCCTACTAAGAGCGCAATTTAGGATCATATAAGAACTCATTTTCGCGGAAGATAAAAATGGTGCAGAAGCCTTCTTACACCACTACTAAACCAAACCTTGTTAAAAATATACATATTACTTCATAATACATCCATCCAACAAGAAAAAAGCCTCTTAATTAACAAGCAAAGTGGACAACAATCTTTGGAACACATGTTGTCCTAAATTCCTTCACAAGTACAACCAGCATACTCTTCATATTTCTCATGGAAATATTACACCAAACTATAGGTATTTTTACTTACCTTAGCCCTCAAGGATTAGGTGCTCTTCAAGAACCCTAGAGGTGAGCCTTGGCCGCTTTAGAAAATGCAGATAGAGCAAGAAGAAACTTGGAGAGAAATCTGATTTTTGGCTTGAGAAAATGACTAAACGTTGCTGGTTTTTGCTCCCTTTTATATGGCCACTTTTGGCCAACTTTCTTTTTGATTTCCAGCATTACATTATTAAGGTTATGATGCAGCAACTTGGCCTTTTCACTTGGGCCTTATTGGGCTTCAATTGGATGGGTTTTGCTGCAAATTTTCCTCCTTTATACCCACTTAGTTTGGGCCCGAGTTGTGAATTGGGTTGTGAATGTAATTTGGCCCTTTTTCTGTTCAATTTGGGCTAGAAATGTTGTCCTTTTATGATGCTAAACCATGGGTCCAAATGACATCCTTAACTCGGGGTTCATTCGTTGTTAGACTTGAGCAAATTCGGTGTTGGGCCTTGTCTCCGTTTACCTAGCCTATTTAAGCTAAGCACGTAGGTGACTCACTTGCTAGCTTCCTAAGTCTCACAAGCACCTCACTTATTTTACATCATTTAAGGTCACAATCTCCTTAGCTTTACTTAAAAATTTTATACACTAGGTCATCTTAAGCGTTAGACGTACGTATACCCCTTTAATCTAAAATTCACGCACTTTTAAAATGTGTGCGGATTTGACCCCGCCATATCATGTTTCATCTACGTTGAACTAGTACATGTAAGATGTGGAGTGTTACAAAATGAAGTGTAAGTTGGTCCAGAAATCATCTAAAACCAAAACTAGTAAATACGAAAAAGACCCAAATACCCCTACTTAAACCCAAACTTATACCTAGATAGACCCCTTCACGAGGGGCTCACCACAACCTATGGTGGTGACAATGGGCCCTAGTGGAAGTCGTGGTGAGGAGGGTGGTTTCGTCTTATGGAGGGTACACACCATGGAAGCTACCATAGGTTGTTGTGGGGACCACAACTTTTGGTGGGAAACTATGGTAAACCCCCTCTATGACAGCCTCTAAGTGTTCCACCATGTGAGGCCTTCAAAGTTCATGGTGTCCACCATGACCAGTGGTGGGTCCAATGTAGGGAATCCTGCTTTCACTTTCCAGAAATTCCACTGTCAAACCTTTGTTTCCTACCTTCCAACCTACGGGGCCTTACAATCTCTCCCCCTTGGAAAAGTTCGTTCTTGAATGAGCTAGAAATTAGCTTGTATAGAGTAGAATAGCTATAAACAACCCAACATAAATACAAAATTCAACTTAGACATCATTTTCATGAAATTTTTAAACCTTTGCAAAGAAATAATTTAAACTCAGTTTCATGAGTATGTATTCACGTATTATGACAAGAAAATGTTGAAATGAAGGAATTTTGAAAATTTGAACATGATAGACTTAATATCTTAGGCTTGAGCGGAATGGAAGTGATAAGGATATCCTCTCATCATGACTGCTTCCGCTTTCCCTATAGCACTTTCAGCTTGTTGATTCCTCCAAAGGACCTTGATGGATGTAACTTCATTATTTATCAACCTCTTCACTTGCTTGTCAAAAATCTCCATTAGAACCTCTTCATATTAAAAATTCTCTTCAACACACAAATCTTATAATGGCATGATGGAACTAGGATCACCCACAAACTTCCTTAACTTGGACACGTGCAACAGCTGATAAACCGTGGCCATCTCCAATGACAAGTCCAACTCATAAGCAACCCTACAACTTTTTATAAGATCTTACAAGGTACTGCTTACCTAAGGATCATTTTTTCCCTTTTTACCAAATCACATCACATCCTTCATGGGTGAAACCTTCAGATAAATTTCCCACGTCAAACTAAAGATCCCTCTTCCTAACATCAAAATGCGACTTTTGATGACATTGAGCCATCTTCAACCTTTTCCTTTTGAGCTTCTCTTTTTCCACAGCATCAAATACCTAATTGGGATCAAGCAATGCAATTTCACCTACTTTGAACCAACCCGCTAGAGATTTACACCTTCTTCCATATAAGGCCTTAAATGGTGCCATCTTGATACTTCAGTGATAGTTATTATTGTAAACAATTTAGTGAGTGGTAGATGATCATCCCAATCACCTTTGAACTACAACACACAAACTCTAAACATGTCTTCTAGGGTCCAAGTCATTCTTTCGGATTGCCTATCAGTTTAAGGATGAAAAACAATGCTTAACTCCACTTTGGTACCAAGTCCTTTTTGAAATGATTTTCAAAAATAAGAAGTAAAATGGGTATCACGATCTGATAATGATGGATAATAGCATAGCATACAATCACACCAACTCTTGAATATATAATTTGACATAATCTGTGGCACTAAGAGAAGTTTTGATCAATAGAAAATAAAATAATTTTTTCATTCTACGAACGATCACCCAAAATTGTTGTGTTGTTTTTAGGTTAGAGGCAAACCTATAAAAAAGTCCATATTCACATCCACACACTTTCAAAGATAGGAATTTCTTTTAAATGTCTTGAGCTAGACTACCCTGCCTTTGATGTTCAACCTTCACTTATAGGCAATTAGGCACTCTGCCACAAACCTTGCTATGTCTTTCTTCATGTTGTTCCACAAATACACTTCCTTTAAGTCTTTATACATTTTGGTGGATTCGAGATGTATGGAATATGAAAAGTTGTGTGCTTCACTAAAAATCATACCTTTTAGGCCATCAACATTCAGGACATATAACCAACCTTAGCAATGAAGCATACCATCACCCCCTTTTGAGAAGACCTCTTCTTTCTTTTCGGAAACCAATTTCTTCAATTCAACTAATGTTGGATCGAAGTATTGCTTTTCTTTAACATCCACTGCCATGGATGATTCAGACTCATTCTACATATAAATGCCACCCTCATTAGAATTACTCAACCTCAATCCCAAACATGCCAAATGGTGAAAATCCTTCACTAGCTCCTTCTTCCCCTATTCAACATGAGCCACCCTACACAAAGACACCTCCTAATGGCATCAACTACAAAATCTTCCTTGCCTGGATGATATAACAAACTCATATCATAATTCTATAGGGTGTCAAGACACTTTCTTTGTTGTAGATCATAGGTCCATTTTTCTAAACACATATTGAAAGCTCTTGTGGTCAGTAAATAAAATAACATGCACCCGAAAAAGAGAACAACGCCATATTTTCAACGCAAACACCACCATCGCTAATTCAAGATCATAAGTTTCATAATTTCGTTCATGCACCTTTAATTTCCTAAAGCATACGCTCTGACCTTGCCATATTGTATTAGGAAACAAGCCAAACCAACACACAAGGATCCACAATAAATTACAAACCCATCGAAACCTTCTAACAATGTCAACAGGAGCTGATGGAAGTCAATCTTTCATAGTTTTTCGAAACTTTTCTCTCCTTTGTCCGACCATTGGAATTTAACCTTCTTTTGGGTCAACTTGGTCAAAGGCGAGTGAATGGATTACAACCCTTCAAAAAACCTCCTGTAATACTTCGCCAAACCCAAAAAGATTCTAATGTCTGAAGGAGATAATGGTCTACGCCAATTCTTCACCACTCTATCTTCTTTAGGTCGACCTTAATTCCATCACCGGACACTACATGCCCAAGAAATGCTAAATCCTAACTCACATTTTCTAAATTTTGCAAATAATTACCTATCCTTTACGGTTTGAAGCACCACCCTCCTATTCTCCTTGGTTCTTCCTTACTATGGGAGTAAATCAAGATGTCGTCTATAAAGACCACCACAAACATATCAAGATAAGGATTGAGCACTCTATTAATTAGTTCTATGAACACCATTGGAGCTTTGGTCAACCTAAATCACATAACTAAAAATTCAAAGTGGCCTACCTTGTAGGAAATATTATTTTTTAAATATCATACTTCCCCTTGTAATTGGTCAAAAAAAACATCTATCCTTGGTATTGAATACTTGTTCTTTATAGTAATCGTACTCGATTTCCAGTAATCTATAGACATTCATAATGACTCATCCTTGTTCTAAACAAACAATGCGAAAACACCCTATAGTGACATGTTTGGCCTCATAAACCCCTTTTCCAACAAGTCTTTCAATTGCTTCTTTAAATCCTTAAGTTCCACCAATGCCATACAGTAAGAAGGAATATATAGAGTTTGAGTATCCGGAAGGAGACCTATGCTAAAGTAAATTTCCCTTACATGAGGAATTACCATGTAAACCATCAGGGAAAATATTAGGAAACTCATTTACAATGGGGACTGCCTCAAAAATAGGAGTTTCACACTTGACATCTCTAACCCTTATAATAAGATAGATACACCCCTTAGCAATCAACTTATGAGCCTTAAGACAAGAAATGGATCAACCATTAATCACTAATTCACTACTCTTTTCATTTAAAAACAGGATCATTAGGAAATTGAAACTTGACCCTATAGGTTCTACAATAAATGTAGGCACAACATACATCAAACAAATTCATTTCAAGAATAATTTAAAACATCGACATAGACTCATGACATTCTAGGTAAAGTACCAGACGATTTGGCACCAGTCTACTCATAATTATCTGAGTCTGAGAATAGGTTTGGTGTTGATAACCTCTACCTGTGCAATCCTTACATGATGACCTGGTTTACCACATCAATAACATGCATGGGTACCTACTAAGCACTTCCCAGGAATATTTTGCTATTCTTCTGGCAAGTGGGAGTAGAAGACTTTTTAGCACCAACTCTCCAAGTTGTCTCCCTTCCTCTTTTGATAGCCATTGGAAAATTTCGCATCTTATGCCTAATATCTCAACACTTATAATGACTCTCTGTAAGTTTTTCTTCTTCAATTTGCAAAGAAATAGTTATGAGCCTAGAGAGATCCATATCCTTAACCATTATAGCCACCTTGCACTCCTCCACCACCAAATTTTACACCCTTGAGATAAATTTGCTCCTCTAGACTTGTAGGTCGGCCACCATGGTAGGTGCATTCTTAGAAAACTTTATGAATTCAAGGGCATACTATTTCATATTCTTTATCTCTAGCTTCATGTTGATAAATTTTGACACCTTAACCTCCCTTAATTTTAATGGAAAGAAGCACTCTAGAAAAGCACTCTAAAAATCCTCCAAACTTATGGAACTTGCTTTAACCCTCTAGGACTTCCATAGATTGTACCATACTTAGGTGAACCCCTTATATTGATAAGCCACCAATTCTTCCTTTTCCTCTGATGAAAATCCCATAATTGTCACAATGTTAGACACTCTATAAGTAAATCCTTATGGACCCCCATCCATTTTGGAGCCATGGAACTCGGTGGACTCATCCTCATGAAATCACAAACCACCATAGTAGGGAACCCCTCATTAGGAGCCATGCTTCTTAGGTTAACTTGAGGATCGTATTTGTTAAGAACTGATTTTATAGGTAATGATGGCGCCTACATTACCCCCGATAGGCCAGCCTAACCATATCCCAAAATAGTTAGTAATGAGCACAACAATAGCTTCATAGATAACCAATGCGAGATCATGTTGATGCTAGACATACATAGGCATAATAATGGCAAAATATCCCCTCCTAGGACCTGGAAATCACCTATACAATCTATTATAGACATGATACAACATATCTCACGCCCAAAGTCCTTTTTAAGGCAGACTGGCATCCCTTGCCGACAAGGCTCGGGAGAACCAACATATAACCATGCACTTTTTATGAACATTATGAGGGGTTTCTGCATTCAATATGCTTTCAAGAAAGTAGAAAGTAATATTAATCCAAAATGAAATGCATTTGACTAGGCTGTTGGAGCCACAATGTCTAAAGTACGATACATGACCACACATTACTTTACATAGTCTATAAAGCCTCTAGATAAGGAAAAGTATCTATAACGATCAGGATAGGCCCCACTTCATGACCAACTATACTATAAAAAATATAAGCTCTAGAGACACAAAGCCCCAAAGCAACCTACAGCTCAGTAACAACAGTTGGATATCCTGTACTCTTACTTGGGAGATCTACTAGCTCCTGTAGCTGCAGCATGAAATACAGGCTCCCCATAAGGGATGCCAGTATGAGATAATGTACTGAATATGTAATGTAGGAAGTATCATATATGAAATAAGAAATCAAATGAAATCATATCCTGGTGTGTAAGAATAAGAAACTACCTTCAGTCATATTGTGGAATCATGTACTTTATGTCCTTTTTATTACTTTACCTTTCTTTACTATATAATCTGTGCATAGTATATCATATAAATGACAAGATGATCAATGGTAAATCAATATCAGGATCGACCCATGCTAGGCCTTTCACCACTGGGATACCCTCTGTAAAATGTGATCGACCCATGCTAGGTGATTCTTCCACCCTTGGGATACCACCCATCAACAAGCAACTTCTACTTATCTTTTATTTACTTTTGAGATAATTTTTTGGTGGTCATAACATTTAGAGCTGTAGGACTATAGACATAACATGTGACGCATAATAATAATGCAAGATATTACCACAACAAAAAGAGTAGGTTACACAACTAATGAATTGCGTAGGAGATGAAATAACATGTGGAATTTATTTGGTAACAAAAGGAGTTCATGTATTTTAGTATTAAAAGTATGAATGCAAGTTTGACAATAGCTATGTATGGGAACATATGAACACATTAAAGAGTGGAGACAAGGTCATTGGTTATGTTGAAGTTCGTAAGTGCCTCGATATGTCAAGGAATAACCTAGATTTCATGCCAAATAATATGAAAAGGAGTAGCCTTGCATACCTCATTGTACTACGTCATTATTACCTTGAAGTAACCTTATTTTCCTACCTAATATTTATCTCTAATGGGGAAGGTGATAAAACTAGTATTAGCAGCTAATAAACACATCTTGGCCATGTAATCTCATAAGAAAAATGACACTCGGGCAGTAAGCTGGTAATTATTAACCCAAGAGTATTCTTTCAACCTTTCAACTTCTAATTGTATGTTCTAATGCACATTCTCATGTACATGTAATATCCAGATTGTTGTAGTCCTATAACAATCTTACAATGGCTCACAAAGCACAACACATAGTGATTCTACACAACACACACGTGGGAGCATAACATTACGTCTTCTCGCTACATTTCAAAGTCAACACTCCCAAACCTGTTTCAACATAAACCAAACTATCTCTAACATATTTACACATAAAAATAGTCCTAAAACAGTCCCAAAGTAGAAGGAGGACGTCAAACAACAATCCCAATTACCTGTCCACAAGTTCCTACTAAGCGCACAAATAAGATATCATGCAGGAACTCATTTTTGCGGAAGATAAAAATATTGCAGCATCCTGTCTTACATCACTACAAAACTAAAGCTTGTTAAAAACATAAATCTTACTTTATGATCCAGCTAACCAAGAAGAGAAAAACCTCTTAATAAACAAGAAAAGTGTACAACAATCTTTAGAATGCATGTTGTCCAAAATTCTAGCACAAGTATAACCATCCTACTCCTCATGTTTTTCATGGAAAAATTATAATAAATTAGGTATTTCTACTTACCTTAGCCTTCAAGGATCAGGTCCTCTTCATGAACCCAAAGTTTTGTTGTGGTTGATTTGTAAAAGCAAGAGAGATCAAGGAGAAACTTTGGAAAAACTCTAATTATTGGCTATGTTAAAATGACTTGAAGTTGTTGGGTTGTAACCCCTTTTAAAGGTCCACTCTTGGCCGACTTTCCCCTTTAATTTAAGCCACATTTTAGCAAGGTGTTGATACACCTGCTTGGCCCTTTCACTTGGGCCTTATTGGGCTCCAATTTGATGGGCCTTTGCTACCCATCTTTCTTTTTTCCCTTCACTTAGTTTGGGCCCAAATCATCAAGTGGGTTATGAATGTACTTGGTCTTTTTTTCTATTAATCTTAGGGTGAAAATATTGTCCCTTTATAATGCTAAAAAATGGGCTAAAATTACACTCTTAACTTGGGCTTTATTCATTAATTTGAATAGATTCTGTGTTGGGCTCGTCTTCATCTACCTAGCCTATTTAAGCTAAGCCCTTAGGTGACTCACCTGTTAGCTTCCTAAGTTCTATAAGCATTTCATTTTTTCCAATTCATTTAAGGCCACGATCTCTCATTTTTCTTAGAATTTATATACACTTACTAGTCTTAAGCATTAGACGTAAAAATAGCCCTCCAATCTAAAAGTTAGGCACTTTTAAAGTTGGTGCTCCTTCTACCTACTCATTTCATCTTCTATATGCATAGGACTAGTACACTTAGGATGTGGGGTATTATATCCTCCCCCCTAGGAACATTCATCCCCGAACGCTAGCATTATTGAATAGGTCAAAAATGTTTAAACCTTTATTTGAAAAAACTTTGGACAATATAATAAGCATTCAAACACACATGCCTATTAATACCCTAACTCTGCATCTTGGACTTCCTCTTTAGCTTCAAATAAATAAGGGTACTTAGATCTCATCTCTTCCTCAGTGTCCCATGTTATCTCTTCTACTTTTTGGTTCCTCCAAAGTACCTTCACTGAAGCTATTTCTTTATTCCTTAGCTTCTTCACATGATGATCTAGGATAGCCATAGGTACCTCTTCATAGTTGAGATCTTTTGTAACCTGCACATCTTCAATAGAAGTGATACGAGATGTATCACCTATGTATTTTCGAAGCATTGAGACATGAAAAATTGGATGAACCATTGAAAGCTCCTAGGGTAGCTCTAATTCATATGCAACATGTCCTAGCCTTTTAATAATCTCATATATATATCTATGTAACATGGGCTTAGTTTTCTTTTCTTACAAAATCTCATAACACCTTTCATTGGGGACACCTTTAAGAATACCCAATCTCGTACTTAGAATTCCTGTCCTCTTCTCCTAGCATCCACATATACTTTAGGTTGTTTCTAGTTGTTGTCGTATTTCCTTGACTTTTTCCATGGTTTGTTGGACTAAATCTGGCCAAAGCAAGGTGGTTTTACCCACTTCAAACCATCCTACTGGTGACCTAATACAAAGCTTCATAAGGTGCCATCTTGATGCTTGAATGATAGCTATTATTATAGGCAAATTCAACAAGTGGCAAATGGTCCACCCAACTACCCTTGAAGTCCAATGCACAAGCCCGCAACATATCTTCAAGTGTTTGAATGGTTCAATTTCCTTGATAATCTGTTTGAGGGTGGAAACCTATACTCAAATTCACTTGTGCCCCTAAACTCATTTGGAAGGACTTTCAAAACTTTGCAATGAATTGAGCTTCCCCCTCAGATATAATGGAGATTGGGACCACCTAACTATCTCTTTGAGGTATAACTTTGCATACTATTCAGCAGTATACTCAATCTTAACTAGCAAGAAGTGTGTTGACTTTGTAAGTCTATCAACTATTACTCATATGGAGTCAAACTTCTAAAATGACCGAGGCAACCCAGTAACAAAATCCATATTAATCATATCCCCCTTCAACGTTGGAAACTCTATACAATGCATATAACCTCCCTTCTTTTGGTAATCTACTTTGACTTGTTGGAATTTCGGACATTGAGCAACAAAGTTTGCAAGGTCCTTTTTCATGCCTGCCCACAAATATATTCCCTTCAGGTCATGATACATCTTAGCTAATCCTGGATGGATGGAATATGTTGAATGATAGGCTTCTTCCATTATCCTCCTTAGTTCATTAATATCAGGAACACATAATCTATTTTGGCAATGAATTACTCCATTTTGTCTAAGTTCAAAGCCCTTCATCGTACCTGGACTCACCTTTTCCTCAAGTCATCGTAGAAAAGGATCCTTGAACTGCTTTTCTCTTACCTCCATTGCCAATGAAGACTTTGCAGCATTATGCACAACAACCCCTTCCTTTGGAGTTTCACAGAGGCAAATTCCCAAATTGGGTAGTCGACGTAGATCCTTAGCCACTCCTTGACTTACCGCAGTCTGATCACCAGTATTCATGATTACCTTAGGACTCAGCGCATCGGCTACCACATTTTCTTTCCCTAGATGGTATAGTATATCAACATTGTAATCCTTTATAAGCTATAGCCATCTCTGCTATCTTAAAGTTAGGTCTTTTCTCTTAAAGATGCACTATAGGCTCTTATGATCAGTATATATATCAACACAAACCCCATACAAATAGTTGCGCCATATCTTTAAAGCAAACACAACCGCTGCTAGCTCGCAGTTATGTGTTGGATAGTTTTTCTCATGCGGTCGCAGTTGCCTCGAGGCATAAGAAGTTATCCTACCATGTCGTGTCAATACACACCCTAAGCCAACTCTTGAAGCATCATAATACACCATATACCTCTCCGTGCATTTTGGAAGCACTAGCAAAGATGCAGAAGTTAGCTTGCTTTTCAACTCTAGGAAGCTCCTTTCACATGCATCATTCCATTGGAACTTGGTCGCCTTATGTGTCAACTTTGTTAGGGGTGCAGAAATAGAAGAAAAACCCTCAACAAACCTTTTGTAATTACGTGCCAACCCTAGGAAGCTTCAAACTTTCGTGGGTGTTGTTGTCCTTAGCCAATCTTTCACCATCTCTATCTTTTGTGAATCCACCCTTATTCCTTCATCAGATACAATATAACCCTGAATGCCACTGATTTTAACAAAAATTCACATTTGGAAAACTTGGCATACAATTATCGATCATGAAGAACTTGTAATACTTGTCATAAGTGATTTTCATGGTCCTCTTCTGATTTTGAATATACCAAAATATCATCTATAAAAATTATCACGAATACATCCAAGAATGGCTTGAATACCCTGTTCATTAAATGCATAAAAACTACTGGTGCATTGGTCAGCCTAAATGACATAACAAGAAAGTCATAGTGACCATGGCTTGTCCTAATGGTTGTTTTCAGTATATCTTTCTCCTTCACCCTCACTTGGTGATAAACTGATCTCGAATCAATTTTTGAAAAGCATTTGGCACCCTATAACTAATCAAATAAATCATCAATCCTGGGGAGGAACTTTTTTTCCATAATTGTGACCCTATTCAATTGTCGGGGTGCCATCTTTTTAGCGTACAAATAACACTGGTGCACCCCAAGGGGATACACTAGGTCTTATAAAACCCTTCTCTAGCAAGTCTCTTAATTTCTCCTTTAATTCACATTATTCTGCCAAGGCCATTCTATATAGAGGGATAGAAATAGGTTGAGTTCCTAGGAGTAAGTCAATACCAAAATTTACTTCTCGTTTTGGAGGAAACTTGGAAGCTCTTCAGGAAACACATTAATGAATTCATTCACTACTGGAACAGATTGAAGAGTTGGTGATTCTGCCTCCAAATCCCTAACCCTAACTAGATGACATATATATATCCCTTTGACATCATCTTCCCTATCCTTAAAATAAGAAACAAACTAACCCTTTGGTGCCCCAACATTGCCTTCCTATTCAAGGACCACCTCATTTGGAAAGTGGAAATACACTCTATTAGTTCGGCAATCAACAATGAAATAGCAAGAAGCTAGCCAATCCATACCCATTAAAACATCAAATTCCACCATTTCTAGCTCAACAAGGTCAGCCAATGTGTCACAGTCACAAACAGTTACTACAGAGTTATAATAGACCATTCTAGCTATGATAGATTCACTAGTTGGTGTCGAAACTTCAAATGGCTTATTCAATAATGTAGGCGTTCTCTTAAGCTCCCCAGCAACTAGTGGAGTGATATATGATAGTATAGAACCAGGGGTCAATTAATGCATACATATTATGTGAAAAGGTGAACAATGTACTTGTGACTACATTGGGTGAAGCTTCAAAATTTTGCTAGCTTCCTAGGGCATAAGTGCGATTCTAGGCTACGCTAGAGCTAGTTGTCCCTCTACCACCTCTACCATGACTTGTAGGTTCTTGCTGACACCTACCAAATGGAGAAACTGATGATAATGATGCAATAGCTGACCTAGTAGGTTGCGCTATATCATCCATGCGTCTCCTTGGGCTATCTCTCATCATATGCCCTGCCACACCACACTAATAACAAGCATCTGTTCGAACATGACATGTACCTAAATGACTCCTCCCACATTGTTTGCAAGGCTACCTAGGAGGCATTTGCTGGCTTGCCGAATATCTTATTATCCATGCACCTTGCCTTTCACTTCTTCGACCAAACTGATTACTTCTAGACCCTTGTAGTTGTACTAAAGCACTAGCTACAGAGTAGAAGGATGATGGCCTAGGTGGTCTATTAGAAAACTAAGGCCTAAACTCACCTAGGGACGGTATAAGTTATCCCGTAGATCTGGCCCTCTTGGAGTGCCCCCTTTCAAACTCTTGTGTCCTTCTTTTTTGCCTCTGATCCTCCAGTTTTATTGTAAATGCTTGCGTCCTCTCTATATCCATGTCTTTATTCAAAGAAGCAATGGTACAGTCTCTAACTAGATGTGAACCTAACCTATCCACAAACCGATGAACCCTATCTTCCATAGTAGCAACTACATTAGGAGCATACCTAGCTAGGGAATTAACTTGAAGGCTATACTCCCTCACACTCATATTCCCTTGGGGGAGATTCAGAAACTTATCCGCATGAGCCTACCCAATCTCTAATGGCAAGTAATGGTCAAGAAATGCCTCTTTGAACTCTTTCAAGCAGTTGAAGGTGCATCTATACCCTTAGATTGCTTCCAAGCTTCATACCATATTATAGCCACACCCTTCAATCTATATGTTGCCAGCTCCACAACTTCTATACCACTTACGTGCATAACATCCAAAGTGTGTTGGATCTGATCGATAAAGTCTTGTGGATCTTCATTAGGATATGACCTGGTAAAATATGGAGGGTCCAAATTAAAGAAGTCACGTATCGTAATGCTAGCTGCCTTATTCGCACCACCTGCACCTACAACTTGGCCTTCTTGTCTTTGACCTTGGCCACCAACTATAAGAGTCAATAGTTGAACTCCATTTCTCAGATCCTACATGGTAGCACCAGTAGGTAGTTCTGGGAGAATTTCACTACTTCTTCTTTCATCAGGAGCTGGAGGAGTTAGAGATATTTGCAACATAGACTCATCTTGGGCCTTATTTCGTCGTCTCACCCGACTGGGTACACCAACTACCACTTCTACTTCCTTATTTTTGCCTTTACATTTCCTTGTGTCTGGCATACTCTTGTACAAAACAATTTCGAGGTTAGAAATAATCCACCTACACCACTTGGCTCTATCGCACGATCTAAAGAATGAAAAGAAAGTGACAACTCCTAAATGCCATGTAGCCTCCATCTTATAAATGTGGTGCATAACACATCCATAAACAAGACTCTACATATACATGGCTTTGTAGACTCCGTAGGATGACCCGCTCTAATACCAGCTTTGTCACGCCCAAAGTTCTATTAAGGCGGACTGGCACATGTTGTTGACAAGGCTCGGGAGAACCAACATATAACCATACCCTATCTATGAACATTATAACAGAATTCCATATTCAACATGATTTTAAGAAAGTAGACAGTAATAACAAGCCAAAAGGAAATGTGTATGACTAGGCCATTGGAGCTATGATTTCTAAAGTATGATACGTGACCACACTTTCATAGTCTACAAAGCCTCAAGATAAGGAACAATATCTATAAGGATTGGGACAGGCCTCTCCTCATGACCAACTATACAATACAAAAATATAAGCTCTAAACACAAAAAGCCCCGAAGTAACCTGGAGCTCAGTAACAGAAGCTGGATATCTTGTACTCCTACTGGGGAGATCTACTAGCTCCTATATCTGCAGCATGAAATGTTGGTCACCCATAAGGGACGTTAGTATGAGATAGTGTAATGAATATGTAAGGCAGGAAGTATTATATATGAAATAAGGATAAGAGACCAACTTTAGTCATACGCTGGTGTGTAAGGATAAGAGACCACCTTTAGTCATACTGTGGAATCACGTACATTATGTCCTTTGCATTACTTTACCTTTCTTTACTGTATAATCTGTGTGCAATATAATGATACGCCCAAATTACACTCCAAGTAGAAGAGTAAAGCGGTCGTTGGTCAAATATAGAACTCAACCAGAGTTGAGGTTGATCCCATAGGGAACACGTAAGAATTGTTCTATTAGTACCAGCTTTCAGATGAAAATGTTATTCCCAAGACAAACATGCATAAAGTAAATGGGGGGTTGCGTTGTTTAATTTAAATGCTTGTGTAATGTAACCAATAAAAACGTTGTTCTGATTTTCAAACAGATAGAGAGAGGCTAGGGTTGTGTTCGCCATGACGTCTAATACGACAACTAAACTGGTTTGGTAAACTCGCTCTGAATGGTGCATGAAAGATCCAACAACTTGGTTAATCTCTAGTTCACCTTTCGGTCCTTCCTAGTGATATTTCACTCACCTCCTTTCGGTCGCAGAGTGTATATTATTCTAAACTTTGGTTTTGATCTCAGAGCACCCTCACCTTTCAGTCTCAGGCACTTAGACTAGGTTCATAACCCCGAATTTTTGTTGTTAAACTCTTTTCCCAATCACTACATCCCTCTCGGGCATGCAGCCACTACAGGCTTACCCTAACGCGTTGACTCATTAAGGAGAAGTTTAGAATGAAGAATTTAACAATACATGCAATAATCATTCTCACGAATTACCCCAGTTTGCGTTATCTTACTGAATTGTCACGGTTCCCACAGCCCTAGTTGTGGGTTTAGCCTAGCATAATATTGATAACTTTCCCACAAAAATTAGATAAAGACATAAAGATTGACTTACAATTGAAAGAACAAGAATCTGTGTTACAAGCTTCGAACAATGATCATAAACACGAATCTCACGTATTACAAAGTCAAACTAGTGTTTTTTGCTTTTTCTCTCTTGTTTCTGCCGTCAAAAACAGATGTTCTAATAAAATAGAATAATGTACGTTTTATACTAAGTAAAAATAATCTGATACAATTTAGGAAAAATAGACTCGGCAAAGGACACGGTCCATTACACGGACCCTCTGACGTTAGACGACCCGTCACCTGGTCCGTCTGACTCAGCGACTGTTACTGCACGATCCATGACACGGCCCATGTCGCGTGAGATGGGCCGTCTGTCCTTCCATGTGGCTCTACTTGCACGAATTATGATATTTTCGACGGAAGGCCCTGCGAGCTACGTCACTCACACAACACATGACACGGCTTGTCTGGCGTCGTTAGTCGGTCCGTGTGAGTTTCCTTGTACAAATTCCTTAATTTTCGACGAAAGGCTCTCCGAGCTACGTCAACCACACTCACGTGGCACGGTCCGTCTGAAGGTAGACGGCCCGTGTGACCGTCCGTGCGATTGACGTTTCCACTTTTCTTGCTCGTTGCACTAAGTGTGGTGCCATGGTCGGTCACACGGACCATGTAGCATGACACGGCCCGTGTAGGCCTTCCGTGGTCCTACACTTGGCCTTGTTTTCCACTTGTTCCTTGTAATTTCCTCAGTCGATCCATGCCTTTGATATTTTCCTGCACAGTATCAAAACACACCCATTAAGCTAACAAAAGCTCTTAAGAACGCACAATAATTCTATGTCGTAAGCGTCTTCAAAGTCATATTTTCATGACTCATCAACACCCTCAACTTAGAACCATTGCTTGTCCTCAAGCGATGACTAAAAACACATAATGACACACAAAGACAAGCGCTTAACAAGAAGTAAGTAGTGACCCCTTTATCATCAAATTCATGCTCAAAGAGTACACTTGCGATGTGCTCATACCCCAATGGACTCTTATTAGATCATCCTAAGCACTATACTATATCCCGTTGGCCCTACTTAAGTCCGAGAATAAAGCTGAGCCGGTTAGTATAGCCACCAAATAGTGCGGTGATAGTGCCCCTCACTACAAGGAAGTCTCACACATAGTGTAACAATGTAGCACAGAGACTGGAATGTAGACACTCACACTCAGAAGGATTTTCAACCGACACACAAGTATAGACCATATGCTTGCCTTTATTTTCACCACCTTGACTTTTGAATGACCTTTTAAGGATCACTTTAGGGATTTTGCGGCTTGTAACGTAGGCTCGGGCTTGGGTGAGGTATATTTAGGATCAAAGTGACTAACTTTTCGTTCCAAGACCCTGCTTTGACTCAGCCTCTACTTTGAGCCCCCAAACTCTTTGTTTCCCCTGCTCTACCTCTTAACTTTGCGGATGGGTATGGTTACCTTCTTCGTTCATTCATTCACACGCCCCAGACTTCTCTTTTTTTTAAGTACATCTTTTCTTCTCATTACTCGACTCTTTCCCCCCTTTATTATTCTTCCTCTCTTACACTAGCCACCCTCAACTTAGGGTTTTGACCTGAGTTGAGGTTCACAATGTCTTTTCAAGGACCAGGGCCGATGTAAGCCACCCTCAACTTAGGCCTTTGGCCCGAGTTGAGGTTCACAATGTCCTTAAAGGGACCAGGGCCTGAGTACGGTCTGCAGATAGATTAGAAACATGAATTTGGTAATAAGAAAGAAAAGGTCTATTAAGGCTCAATCATTTGGTTCAAAGGGAGAAACTTCATTTGGTTAATTCGTTTTAGGCTTAGTGACTTCCCAACAACAATGGCCTAAGATCCTATCCTAATCCGTTCATTCAATCATTTTAGGGGGACCAACCAGGCAAGTTCTAGCTTACAAGTGTGTCAATTGAATTCAAGCAAGTACACTCCCACACACAAGGCACATATCCCCCACTATTCAGCACTACACAACACAGTCAAGCTTCATTATTCAAGATGCCAACTAGACAATGTACTCCGTGCTTTAAGAGGATCACAAAATCAGTCAGTATGGGATGCATGCACACACAAGTGTCGTGGATTTTTTATTCTTTAAATTGTAAGGGTTACTATAGACTCTTATGAACACTTGTCTTTACACAAACAAAACAAACAAAATAACCCTAAACATGCCAGTTCTACTAGATACTACACCTTCAGAGAAAAGAAACATGGCAAGAAAAACTCGTCAGGGTAGGATGCCCCACCCCCAGCAAAATACAGTGCAATGTCCCCATTGCACCATAATACATACTAAAGCAAAAATAGGAGAGGAACATACCTGAGACGCCCTACGCGTCAGGCGGGTCATCATGGCCCGATCCGATAGGTGGGTCCGGGTTGGCAGCATCAGCATCTGGTCCCACGACACTCCCAGAAGCACCTGTCCGTGCCGTGCAGCCTCAAAAGCTAGGCGCTCCCGCTCCTCCTGGGCAGCAGCCTCTCGCCTCTGGGCCCTCAACGCTTTTCGCAGCCTCCTCGCTTCCTCACACTGTGGGTCTTCTGGAGGGCTAGTGCGCTAGCTGTGGCGCTTACCTTTATCCTTATGACCGGAAGCCGTTGGAGCAGGTACTTGGGCAGCAGGTGGTACGAGTGGTACGCCCCAGCCCTCGGTTAGGCTCGGCTCCACCGGGGCACTGAATAGTGATATCAATGAATCTGGCGGTGGAGCCAGAGCTGACACCGAGCTGTTATACCGGGTGTACAACTCTGCAATTTTTTCTTTCATATCCTACATCATTTGCACCAAATGTGCCCGCTCATCATCGGACATACTTCCAAACATGCGATGGAAGTATCCCTCCAAAGTGTTGACCTGCTCCTGTAAACTCTGTATTTGGCCCACTAGTTCAGCGCGGAGATGGTCCTCAGCCAGCTGCACATGAGCCTGCACCACTTGAGGTACCCTGACAACTATTTGGTCGACAATCGCCCGTGTCTGTCTCTGTTCTGTTACCATGCGGGCGAGAAGGTCATAGGGGACATAAGTGTATCCCTGATGCGCCTGAGGTGCTGCGCCACTATCCCCGGGCTGCTCAGAATCTGTACCGGTCTGGGGGGCTCCTTAAATGACAAGGGTTGCTGTGGAGGAGCCCGAGGAAGCTGTGTAGGAATCCCAAGCCGACGGGCTTTGCTGTGATACAACAGGTTGTCTATGTCCTTGATCATGACAATGTTCACCACACCCGTTGGAGCTATCTTTCTATCTAAGTAGTGGGTGGTTGGGACACGGGCCTGCCTGCAAAGTGCCCGAATTAAGCATGGGAAGGACATACTTGTTCATTCCGATAGGGAGCGGTCCTTGATTTCCATAGCAATGACACGACCCACATTAATACCAAGTCGGGCTACCAAACACGCTACCAACGAAGCATGAGAGAGTTGGAGCGTGTTGTCGTTCACCGTGGGTCGTAGACGGGCCCGCACCATCGACCACCAAAACTTCGCGACAAATGTGAGGGAGGCCTTGGTAATAGGAATCATGGGGTTAGTCACCCAAGCTGCCTCCGCTCCTTGGAGCGCAATCTGCTCCGCAATCTACTGCAATTCCTTGGCTCGTGCAGACGGGTCCGATATGTGAACCTCATCAGAAATGTTCACATACCTGGCAATGAATAACCCATCTGGTGGGGCACGGTAGTCTAGGCCAAATAAAAACCTGTTGATTGTCTCCACCGAGATATCTACCTGAGATTCCCGGATGGTAACATAGTCCCGGTGGGACAACTTAGCAGCAAGCCGCTTCTTCGCTCTTCTGGGCTGGTTGCTTTCGATGGAGGCAAGTAGACTGGCAGCGTAGCTGGAGTAGAACTCGGCAATCATGTCAGGCCCATAATATCCGGGAGGGCTGGCCATCCACCCGAATTGGTAAGCTGCAAATGCATTGCGTATCTCCGGGATGGAATCCAATTTGTCAACGAGGACTCGCATCTCCGGAATGATCGGCCTAGTGATGCCATTTACATAGATTTCTTTTACCCCGGGGACTGTCCACCGTCTGCGCAAGAAGACTAGAAGCCACTTGGCGGTTTCCGGGTCAGAAGTCCGGGCCACCGCCTGGTGAGTAGCCTCGTCGTCATTGTCACGGAGGCGCAGAATGTCATCTTCACCCCAGCATTGTGCTCTGCGGTGTCGGGAGTGCCAGCCTTGTCTTCTTGTTCCAGGGCATCTTCCCCCTCCACCCACACCTTCGGAGCTTCCTCCTCAGACTGGGAAGCTATATAGCGTCTCACTGCAAGTGAACGGGTAGTGTGAGGGGGGTAGGGGGAGACATTGCCGGTGATTTGCATAGCTGACCCACCTACGTAGTCATCACCTGAGTCACTCCCCTGGTGTTGACTAGAGGATTCAATGATTGAGTCCCAAAGACGTGACTCATGCTCGTCCCTAGGTTGGCGAGGTCTTAGACGGGGGCCCATGATAACCTGCAAGCATTGTAAAGATTAAAGAGTTAGTCCCGGCATAAAGGATAGGACGACACACTAATGGGTATTAAGACTTCCCCTGTGTTAATAAAGTGACAAAAACCCTTAAGAGTGGCGTCACCCGGTCTATCATAGGGAATTTTGCACTAGAATGCATATTGGAATCGATGAGGATAAATAAAGTGAAGTCCGTAAAAATTGCAGTATGCTGACACGGTGGCCCCACACGGGCTGTGTAAGGGTACACGGGTCGTGCAGAGGCCCGTGTGAGGGCCGTGGGGTTGCAGACTCCAAGTGACATGGAACGGGCAGCCACACGGCCCGTGTAGGATCAGACGGTTCGTGCGAACGGATCATGTGGCGTGCCTTGGCTCGAATAGTGGAACTCGGTCCGGACAGCCCACGACACGGCCCGTGTGATGCCACACGGACCGTGTAATATACCGTGACATGGCCTTCGTCCCCCAATCAGCCCCAATGTCCTAGAATCCATGTTCATAAAAAAACATTGCATCAAAAACTCAAGATCGGCCATTAAACTATGCGTACCACACTTCCGACAACATGAATCCTATTTTAACGACCCTAAAATCACAAACACCCTATGTTCAAAAGTTCAAGAAAGCAACAATGGTGATTTAGGGTAACCCATTACCAAATCCTTAAGAAAATGTGCCCTAGAGAGTCATAGACTTCACAATCAACAAGTATATACATCAAACCACACAAAGGAACAAAACTAGAAGAAACATTTCAAGCAACAACTTAAAGAACAACTAACCCAAAATAAAAACTTACTTGAGAGAGAAAAGTGGACTATGGACTCGAAAATTTGCCTAAGGAAATTGTGACGGATCGTGAACGGATTGCACAAACTATGTGAGAAGAGATGAAAATTTGGTGGTGTGAGGAAGAGAGGAGAGGGCGTGTGGGGTGAGTGAGAGAAAGAAAGTGTGAATGTAAAAATAAAATTAGGAAAGAGGGTATAAATACCCAAGAATACGCGGCCCAAGACGCTCCGGAAAATAGGCCATGCCACGTGGCACGTTTCGTGTCGAATACCGTGCGCGGCACACGTCGGTTACCGAGGCGCACACCCAAACGGTCCGGTAAATGGACTGTGACACATTGGACATACCATGTAGCATGTCGTGTATCGACACGCGTGACGTTCCCAAAGTGTATGCTCAGATTGTCCGCTACACGGTCCGTTCGAGGTCACATGGACCATGTGAGTGGACCGTGTGCTTTGCATTGGGCGGATGGATGAGCTTACCTGGGGGCACGCTCCAACGGACCGTTAAACGGTCCGTCTCGAGTCAGACGGGTCGTGTGAACGGTCCATGTGATGCCCCTTTGTAGAATTTTTGTCCATTCCTTCGCCCGCACGCCTGATTAGGCTTCCTTTCACCATGTGCATCCTTCCCTGAGACAAAAATACAAGCCAATCTAAAGCATAAGTCAGTATTTTTTATTTTTTGATTTTGATGGGTTGCCTCCCATTAAGCGCTTGATTTAACGTCATGGCTCGACGTGGTTTTCTCGACTACTCAGACTTCGTCAAGATGGAGAACCTCTATCACAGAGGTTTCATCTGCAGTTCCCCAGTACTTTTTCACGCGCTGCCCATTGACCTTGAAGCGGTGTCCGTCATCCGTCTCCAGCTCAGCTGCTCCATTAATAAACACTTGTGCGATCTTATATGGGCCAGACCACCTTGATTTCAACGTCCCTGGAAACAGCCTCAATCTGGAGTTGTAGAGCAGCACTCTGTCACCAACCTCAAAGCTCCTTGGTGCAATCAGCTTGTCATGATAAGCCTTCATCTTGTCCTTGTATAGCGCAGCACTCTCGTAGGCCTGAAGACGAAATTCATCCAGCTCATTCAACTGATCCATCCTCATGTTGGTTGCCTCCTTCCAATTCATATTCAGGGCCTTAAGCGCCTAGAGCGCCTTGTGCTCCAACTCAATTGGCAGATGACAGGACTTGCCAAACACCAAATGATATGGTGACATACCAATGGGCGTCTTGTAAGCTGTCCTATAGGCCCATAGTGCGTCATCTAACTTTCGCACCCAACCCGTTCTTGTGGCGTTCACAGACTTGGTCAGGATCTCCTTGATTTCCCTGTTAGACACCTCAACCTGCCCACTTGTCTGCGATGATAGGGCGTGGCAACCTTGTGTTGGCGTACCCCGTACTTAGCAAGTGCAGCCCGAAAGGATTTGTTGCAGAAGTGGGAGCCCCCATCACTAATAATAGTCCTGGGTGTCCCAAACCTGGCAAAAATGTTCCGCCTCAGGAACTTTAGCCAATCTAATGTAAAGTATGCCAGAACTCGTAGCCTTGTTGAAAGAGTCTCCTCTTTCTTGTCTTTCTTCTCCCCTTATCTGTCTCGTCTCGAAAAGACCAATTGAAGCTTTTCTCTTCCAGCTCTGAAAGATTTGGAGACGTAGTCAACTGCCACCAGGATATACTTCATCCCAAAAGAGCTCACGAACGGGCCCATGAATTCAATGCCCCATACATCAAATAGCTCAATTTCCAAAATAGGGGTCATTAGTAGCTCTTGTCGCCTAGAAATGTTTCCTTGGCGCTGACACTGGTCGCACCCTCGCACCAAGTCATAGGCATCTTTATAGATGGTGGGCCAGTAGTACCCACACTGCAGGATCGTTTTAGCCGTCCTGGCACCACCATGATGCCCCCCCATTGGAGAGAAGTGGCAGGCTTCCAGGATGCTCAACATTTCTGCTTCTGGGACACATCGTCGGATGACCCCATCTACGCATATTCTGAATAAGTATGGGTCATCCCAAAAGTACCTGCGCACATCATGAAAAAACTTTTTTCTCTGGTGAGTGTTAAGGCCTTCCGGCATAATATCACTCACCAGGAAGTTAGCAAAATCAGCATACCAAGGGACTAAGTCACCAGAAGCGGCTAATACCTGCTCATCGGGAAATGAATCATCGATGCTCAACCACTCATTAGCGCGAGCCGCATCCTCCAGCCTTGACAGATGGTCTGCCACTTGGTTCTTCGTGCTTTTACGGTCCTGGACCTCGAAGTCGAACTCTTGTAGCAAGAGCACCCATCTGATTAATCGAGGCTTAGCATCCTTCTTGGACATGAGGTACCGGAGCGCTGTGTGGTCAGTTTGTACGATCACCTTAGTGCCCAGTAGATATGCTTGAAACTTGTCGAATGCATACACCACAGCAAGCAACTCCTGCTCCGTTATAGTATAATTCCTTTGAGCCTCGTTTAGAGTCTTGCTAGCGTAGTAGATGGGATGGAAGATCTTGTTGCGCTTCTGCCCCAACACAACACCCACGACAACTGCACTTGCGTCACACATCACCTCAAATGGGGCACCTAGTCTGGTGCAACCACAACGGGCGCAGAGATCAGCTTCTGCTTCAAGGTCTCAAAGGCTTGCCGGCACGCCTCATCAAAATGGAACTTGACATCCTTCTCCAACAGTTTGCACAATGGGTGTGCAATCTTGGAGAAGTCCTTGATGAATCTGCGATAGAACCTAGCATGCCCAAGGAAACTCTGGACCCCTTTTACTGAGATAGGTAGTGGCAATTTCTCAATGACTTCAATTTTTGCCTTGTCCACCTCAATCCCCTTACCTGACACCTTATGGCCAAGGACGATGCCATCCTTGACCATGAAGTGGCATTTCTCCCAATTTAAGACCAACTGGGCCTTTTCACAGCGTTGCAGTGCGTTGCTTAGATTCTGCAGACAATCATCGAAAGAATCACCCACTACCGAAAAATCATCCATAAATACCTGGAGGGTGTCTTCGACCATGTCTGAGAAGATGGACATCATGCAACGCTGGAAAGTGGCTGGGGCATTGCAAAGCCCAAATGGCATCCGTCTGAAAGCAAATGTCCCATAGGGGCACGTGAAGGTGGTCTTCTCCTGATCTTCTAGGGCTATTGATATCTGATTGTAGCCCGAATATCTGTTGAGGAAGCAATACCATGCTCGCCCTGCTAGCCTGTCTAGCATCTGATCTATGAACGGCATGGGGAAGTGGTCCTTTAGAGTCCATCTATTCAACTTCCTGTAGTCCATGCACACTCGCCATCCGGTGACAGGTCTCAGCGGGACAAGCTCGTTCTTGTCATTGGCCACCACCGTCATGCCCCTCTATTTTGGGACATACTGCACTGGGCTCACCTACTTGCTGTCCGAGATGGGATATACCACCCCAGCATCCAGCCACTTAATGATCTCTTTTTTCACCACATCTTGCATGGGTGGATTCAGCCTTCTTTGATGCTCAATGCTGGGCACACAGTCATCCTCCAGTTTGATTTTATGAGTGCAGATGCCTGGAGGAATGCAAATTATGTCTGCAATGGTCCATCCAATAGCTCGCTTGAACTTTTGGAGGACCCCCAATAGCGCCTCCACCTGACTTGCTTGAAGATCTGCAGCCACAATCACAGGAAGAGTGTTATTAGAACCTAAAAACGCATACCTGAGGTGTTGAGGTAACTCCTTAAGTTCTAGAGCGGGCGGTTCCTCGATAGAGGGTTTAGCCGGTGGTGTTGGCCTGTTTTGCAAATCCAAATCCAACTTCCGAGGGACGAATGGTTTGGTGCCCATGCCCTGTAATGCATAGATGGTGTCTTTGTACCCATCAACACCATCTTCTGGAAAGTTCATAAGCACTGCCGCCAGTGCGTCTACTGTCATCTTTTCCTCCATCGAGACTTCAGAGGAGCCCTCATCATCAAAATCCATGACAGACATCACAACTAACTCTTTGGGCCTTTTCATGGCAGCGCACACACTGAATTTCACCTCTTCGGTGTTTAACCGGAAGGTGAGTTCTCCGCGCTCTACGTCCACTAGTGCCCTGCCAGTTGCCAAAAATGACCTTCCAAGGATGATTGGTACCTCGAAGTCCACCTTACAGTCGAGGATGAAGAAATCGGCATGGAAGATGAACCTGCCAACCCGAACTAGAACATCACACAAGATCCCCACAGGCCTCTTCACTGATCTATCTGCCATCAGTAGCCGCATGGTCGTGGGTGTGGGGGCTCCCAAGCCCAACTGCTGGTATACTGCCGACGACATCAAGTTAATGCTGGCACCAAGGTCACAAAGAGCCCGTGCAAAGTCATATGCACCAATGGTGCATGGGATGGTGAAGGCCCCTGGATCTCCCTTCTTTTCGACTAAGGAACTTGTAGCGATGGCGCTACAGTGGTGTAAATTATCAGCTGGCTCAATCGTGGTTGTACTCTTCTTAGTATCTATGTCCTTCATGAACTTAGCGTAGCCAGGCATCTGTTCAAGTGCTTCCACCAAAGGTATGTTCACAGACAGCTCCTTTAACATGGACAGGAACTTCTGGAACTTGCCATCCTCCGCCTTCTTTTTCAGCCTTTGGGGGAATAGCGGTTGTGGTTTCGGGATGGCTGGCAGATTTGGGTAATTGGAGGTGTTCGTCTCTATTGCCTGCTTGGTCGACTCTGGCTCTGTTGTCGCAGCCTCGGTTCTATCACCCCCATCGTCAACCTGACCCTCCATGGGGCTATGCATCTTGTCACCTGCGTTCACCTGACCTGCATCATTAGCAACAACTGGGTTAGAAAGTACCTTACCTCTTCTCATGGTGATCGCCATGCAGTGGCCATCGTTCTTCGGGCTTTGCACTGTATCACTCGGGAGTGACCCAGCTTTCCTCTGGTTAAATGCCACTGAAAGATGCCCAAACTACTGCTCTAACTGCTTGATCGAGGTGGAATGCGAGTCTACCAGCTGCCTCACATTGGACATTTCACTCTTTAAATCCCGCACCCTTACCTCAGTGGCCTCCACTTTGCTTAGGACTTTTGTCATCATGTCCTCTAGCCTAGAGTTGCTGCCACCTTCGTTTTGACGGTCACGATTTCTGTAGCCATCCCTATTCTGCCAGCTCCCTTGGTAATTGTCCCGATTGTAGTTCCAACCTTGGTTAACAGAGTTGAAACCCCGTAACCCCCCTGACTACCAAGAAACTGAGCTTCCTCATCGTAGTCGCTGCCTTGATCATCATACCTGGGGGTTGCTTCCATTTCTTTGACCTTCTCAGTGCCCCCACCTAGAAACCTCTTTGGCAGCAAATCTATTTGTGTCCGCATATGGGCCATGTCCTGGTCCCGTTCTTCCTCCTTCTTGAGCTGCTCCTCACTCATCTCAAATACCATTCCATAGCAATCTGCCTCTCTAGTGTACCATGCCCTGTTGTTCTTTGCCACCTGATCTAAGATGACCACTATGTCCGGGAAAGTCCTAGACATATATGACCCTCCACAAGCTGCATCAATGATTGGCTTGGTAACAAAGTTACAGGACCTGTAGAAGACTGCCTTCAAGTGTTCGTCAGTGCGATGATGGTTTGGGCACTGTTTGAGCTTTTGTCTGAATCTCTCCCAAGACTGATACAGCACTTCATTCGACATTTGCTTATGAGACCCGATCTCATCTTTGAGCTTTAGTTGCCATGAAGCAGGGAAGAATCTTTCCAGAAAGGCTTCCTTTAGTTCTCCCCATGTACGGATGGAATCGTGGGGGAGCTCGTTCAGCCACCTTATTGCCTCCCCAGACAGAGACAGTGGAAATAGTCGCAACCTCAGTGCTTGCTGACTAACTCCTGGAATTTCGGACGACTGACAGGTAGCCAAGAAATTCAGCAGGTGTTGATTAGCATCCTCTGTGGTAGCTCCACTGAACAACCCCTTCAACTGCAACATCTGCAGCATGGTGCTGGTGATAGTGAATTTGACCCCAGCAGGTAGAGGTGGTAGTACTATTGCCCCAGTGGTCCAAGCACCATCATCATCATCATGCGCTGCTGGTGGGTACTGAGGGCCTTGAGGCCTCAATGGGGATTGGTGTTGTTGTGGTGGTACAAGTGGTACCTGGCGAAGTGGTGCTGCGGGTGATACCACATTACCAGCGAGATCATCCATACCCAACCCATCCTGTCCTCTATCAGCAGGATTCACTGCCAACTCCCTCTGCCTTGCTGTTTCACGGTCCTGGGCGTTCATTCTGCGAATTGATTTAGTAAGCTCTGGATCGTAGTGAATAAGTGTTTCACCCTTGCTTCGGGTGCTTGGCATGCAATGCTGATTCCCTATGAGGACAAAAACAAGAAACAAAGTAAAATCAGGGACTAGACTTACAAGCTGAAAGTAGCAACTAATAGACTAGTTCTTTGCCGCGTTCCCCGGCAACGGTGCCAAAATTTGATACGCCCAAATTACACTCCAAATAGAAGAGTAAAGCGGTCGTTGGTCAAATATAGAACTCAACCAGAGTTGAGGTCGATTCCACAGGGAACACGTAAGAATTGTTCTATTAGTACCGGCTTTCAGATGTAAATGTTATTCCCAAGACAAACATGCATAAAGTAAATGGGGCGTTGCGTTGTTTAATTTAAATGCTTGTATAATGTAACCAATAAAAACGTTGTTCTGACTTTCAAACAGATAGAGAGAGGCTAGGGTTGTGTTCCCCATGACGTCTAATACGACAACTAAACTGGTTTGGTAAACTCGCTCTGAATGGTGCATGAAAGATCCAACAACTTGGTTAATCTCTAATTAACCTTTCGGTCCTTCCTAGTGATATTTCACTCACCTCCTTTCGGTCGCAGAGTGTATATTATTCTAAACTTTGTTTTTTTATCTTAGAGCATCCTCACCTTTCAGTCTCAGGCACTTAGACTAGGTTCATAACCCCGAATTTCTGTTGTTAAAATCTTTTCCCAATTACTACATCCCTCTTGGGCATGCAGCGAATACAGGCTTACCCTAACACGTCGACTCATTAAGGAGAAGTTTAGAACGAAGAATTTAACAATACATGCAATAATTATTCTCACGAATTACCCCAGTTTGTGTTATCTTATTGAATCGTCATGGTTCCCATAACCCTAGTTGTGGGTTTAGCCTAGCATAATATTGATGACTTGCCCACAACAATAAGATGAAGACATAAAGATTGACTTATAATTGAAAGAATAAGAATCCGTGTTACAAGCTTCGAACAATGATCACAAACACGAATCTCACGTATTACAAAGTCAAACTAGTGTTTTTTGCTTTTTCTCTCTTGTTTCTGCCGTCAAAAACAGATGTTCTAATAAAATAAAATAATGTACCTTTTATACTAAGTAAAAATAATTCGATACAATTTAGGAAAAATAGACTCGGCAAAGGACACGGTCCGTTACACGGACCATCTGACGTCAGACGGCCCGTCACCTGGTCCGTCTAACTCAGCGACTGCTACTGCACGATCCGTGACACAGCTCGTGTCACGTGAGACAGGACGTCTGTCCTTCCGTATGGCTCCACTTGCACGAATTCTGATATTTTCGACGGAAGGCCCTCTGAGCTACGTCACTCACATGGCACACGACATAACCCGTTTGGTGTCAGACGGTCCATATGCCGGTCCGTGTGAGTTTCCTTGCACAAATTCCTTAATTTTCGACGAAAGGCCCTCCGAGCTACGTCAACCACACGGCGCGTGGCATGGTCCGTCTGAAGGTAGACGGCCCGTGTGACCGTCCGTGCGACTGACGTTTCCGCTTTTCTTGATCGTTGCACTAAGTGTGGTGCCATGGTCGGTCACACGGATTGTGTAGCGTGACACGGCCCGTGTAGGCCTTCCGTGGTCCTACACTTGGCCTTGTTTTCCACTTGTTCCTTGTAATTTCCTCAGTCGATCCATGCCTTTGCTATTTTCCTGCACAGTATCAAAACACACCCATTAAGCTAACAAAAACACTTAAGAACGCACAATAATTCTATGTCATAAGCGTCGTAAAAGTCGTATTTTCATGACTCATCATATAACATCTAAATGATCAGTTGATCAGTGGTATATCATTATCAGGACCAACCCATGCTAGACTTTCCTTTCACCCCTGAGATAACCCCTGTAATATGGGATCGACCAATGCTAGGTGATTCTTCCACCCCTGGAATACCACCCATCAACAAGCAACTTCAACTTATCTTTTATTTACTTATGAGATGATTATTTCGGCAGTCATAACATTTAGAGTTGTAGGAGTATAGACATAACATGTGACACATAACAATCATGCAAGATAGTACCACAATGAAAAGAGTAGGTTTCACAACTAATGAATTGTGTAGGAGATGAAACAACACGTGGACTTTATTTAGTAACCAAAGGAACTCATGTATTTTGGTATCCAAAGTGTGTATGCAGGTTTGAAAATAGCTATATATGGAAACATATGAACATATTAAAGAGTGGAGACAAGATCATTAGTTATGTCGGAGTCTGTAAGTGCCTCTATGTGTTAAAGAATAACCTATATTTGATGCCAAATAATATAAAAACGAGTAGCCTTACATACCCAGTTGTACTACATTATTATTACCTCGAAGTAACATCCTTTTTCTCCCAAATATTTATCTACAATAAGGTACGTGATAAAACTAGTATTAGCAGCTAATAAACACGTCTTGGCAGTCCAATCTTAGAAAAAAAACAACACTCGGGCAGTAAGCTTATAATTATTAACCCAAGAGTATTCTTTCAATATTTCCACTTCTAAGAGTATTTTCTAATACACCTTCTAACGTACATGTCATATACAACTTATTTTAGTCCTATAACAGTCTTACAATTGCTAACAAAGCACAACACATAACAATTCTATACAACACACAAGTGGGCAGCATAACCTTACGTCTTCTCGCTACATTTCGAAGTCGACAATTCCAAACCTGTTTCAACTTCAACCAAACTATCTCCGATATATTTACACATAAAAATAGTCCTAAAATAGTCCAAAAATAGTCTCTAAGTAGATGGAGGACGTGAAACAACAATTCTCGATGATCAGTGCACAAGTTTCTACTAAGAGCACAGTTAAGATATAATGCAAGAACTAATTTTTCGGAAGATAAAAATGGTGCAGACGCCTTCTTATATCACTAAAGAACTAAACCTTGTTTAAAATATAAACCTTTCTTCATAATCCAGCTAACCATGAAGAGAAAAGCCTCTTAATAAACAAGAAATATGTACAACAATCTTTAGAACGCATGCTGTCCAAAATTCCAGCACAAGTATAACCAGCCTACTCCTCATGTTTTTCATGGAAGTATTATACTAAATCATAGGTATTTCACTTGCCTTAGCATTCAAGGATCAGGTCCTCTTCAAGAACCCTAAAGTTTTGTTTGTGCCTGCTTTGTAAAAGCAAGAGAGACCAAGGAGAAACTTTGGAAAAATCTTATTTTTGGGTATATTAAAATAACTTGAAGTTGCTGGTTTGTAACCCCATTTAAAGGGACAATCTCAGTTGACATTCCCCTTTAATTTAAGCGACATTTTAGCAAGGTGGTGATGCACCTTCTTTGCCCTTTCACTTGGGCCTTATTGTGCTACACTTTGAAGGGCCTTGGCTGCCCATTTTTCTCTTTCCCCTTCACTTAGTTTGGGCCAAATCGTCAAGTGGGTTGTGAATGTTCTTGGGATTTTTTTCTATTCATCTTGGGCTGAAAATATTGTCCCTTTATAATTCTAAACAATGGGATAAAATTACACCTTAACTTGGGCTTTATTTACTATCAGACTTGAACAGATTTGGTGTTGGGCCTCGTCTCCATCTACCTAGCTTATTAAGCTAAGCATGTAGATGACTCACCTGTTAGCTTCCTAAGTCCCACAAGCACCTCATTTTTTCCACTTCATTTAAGGAGGCGATCTCCTCAATTTGTCTTAGGACATATATAAAACTCACTCGTCTTAAGCATTATACGTAAATATAGCCCTCTAATCTAAAAGTTAGGCACTTTTAAAGTTGGTGTTCCTTCTACCTAATCATATTATGTCCCATATGCATAGGACTAGTACACCTAAGTGGGGTGTTACGACATACTAACCATAATATATCTCTACACATATATACAGAACCAAAATAATATACAGGGCAAGTCTCAAGTCATAAAAGACGGCCATAAATATAGAAGAATACTTAAAGGGCGCATGGACGTCCAATACTTACCATTAGTCTCTGAATATAGCTATCATAAGAAAAATCACCGCTTCTAGGTCGTGTTAGGACCTGCACCATGAAACTGATGCAGAAATATAAGAGTGAGTACTAGCGATTAGGTACCTAGTAGGAATCATAGTTCGGCTGAGTAAGAATAGTAAATAATGTAGGGATACAACAAATATAGAGCCACACGTAGGTAATCACAAAATCTAGTACATAGTTTGTCGAAGATGATGAAACTAAGGACTGGGCCGCTGAGTAGTGATGTAGATAGGTGTAAGGCCCCATTGTCTAAGCATGTATGCTAATCGGTCCTCCATAAGCTTACCGGGTATGCGCACACTCAATATTAGGGTAAAATTGGTGTAGGGGTTAGATGGAAATTCAAGATGGAGCTTATGACCCAATTATGCACATATAATCATACCTCTAAACGAACCTCTGTCTAAGACTCTAACCCGCTCTATGTACCTTGTTCACCTCTATATCCCATTCCATACTAGAACCAAAACCACTAGTCAAACTCAAACTAACCCCTCTTGAACTCAAACTGTGAACTTATGTCCTAGACTCGAACAAAGGTCATACCCTAGACTTGAACTAAGGTAATACCCTGGACTCGAATTCAAGATAAGTTCATATATGGCCAGTGGTCTACCTTGGCCTATAGGTCTGGACTAGTCTAAAATGCCCTCCATTAACACTGACTGAACAACTACCTTTGGGACTTGAATACAACACTACTGGGACTTGCAATCAACACTGTACTAACTCACACTATACCCTTTAACTAGGGTATACAGAGAGAAACACATCCTCATCTACACATGGTCCTACACGGTCATGTAATCATATCAGGGAATGCTCAGGATTCTAGTCGTAGGGGACTATAACCTAGGGGTCAGAGTGATGTTGTCGATCCCCCTATATCCAAGATAAATTTAATGGGATACAGGATCAATGTAAAAGGCTAAAGAGCAAAAAAAGTAGTTAGGTTCCCAACTAATAACAGTCTATCTGAGGCCTACTCTACAAACTCTAGTTTGCTAGTCCGGTCTAAGGTTCAATGCCACTCAAGTTACACCGGACGCCAATATAATTGTTTGTCAATCCCGACCAGCATATGTCTAAGGCATCACTAGCCGAAGCGTAGAATAAGGCCCAATAATTACAATAACATGGCATAAGTGCAATAGACATGAATATAACAATCAAAGGTATATTTATCATGCCAATCAATAGCCTTGTAAGTTTCCAACAAGCAGAAGCACAACAGACAGTCAATATATGATAGAAAATAACATATTAGTCCCTCAAGGGATCCTCAACATGTTAAATCATTTCTCTATCATCCCCTACAAGCAACAATACAATATGAAATCAACAGACTAGCCATATGTGCCCAGAATGTGTCAATCGATGCTAAAACAGTCATAGACAATAGGTAATGTAATCATACTTAACATGTAAAGACTTTAACTCCTTTCCTACTTCCCAATAAGTAAACCCCGAACAAAATTCAGATATTGCACTCAATCTAGGATAGGGAAGACCGTAGCCTACATGTATGTCAATCACATGTGCATCTGATCATTCTGTTGTGGCCTTTCCTATCCAAGCGATCTCAAAATGCTATCTCACAATAAAAAAGTAAAACCACAATGACAATATGGTCATTTTCACATTAAAATCATAGAAAATGGGCTTAAATCAATTACTAGGCCAAAAAGTGAGCCCACTCTAAAATCCTAAAATAGAGCTCATATAATAATTTCCATTCTTCCTTAAGCTTGTACCTCAAATTTGAGCCCAATCCAAGGTCTAAAATGATATAAAACAGCCCAATAATGAAAAAACATTTATTTATGTAAAACATAATATACATAATAGGTTCCTAGGCATTCCCCTCTAAATGTAGCTCGATCAATCAATTCTTACATTACCACAATATTTGCATCACGAAAACGCATAGAACAGACCCAAAATTCACTGAAATATGACTCGAAATAAATAAGAAATCACATGTCAACAATTTCAAAAAAACACTTCCAATATACAATAATTAATGGTGAGTTTTACCTAAAACAATGTGCCAAAAAGAATTTTTGACACTCCTATGATGTGACCTATCAAAAAAATATTTAGAATAGCCTTTTGAATTGCTAAAATTAGATATTGGATGATGTATGCTATTCAGGTATCCTTTACTTCCTCTTTGCAACACTGAAATTTATGTCATGAAACCGCTATTCACATACCTTCGCGATCGTTGAGTACCCAGAGCAAGAGTTTCGTGAACGCAGAGAACAACTAGGTAATGCTCCGTGAACGCAGAGCACATTTGTGCAGAGCTCTACAAACATAGGCCCCATTCCCGTAAACGCGGAGCACAAGTATCTAGCATACCATAAATGCAGACCCACCTCCACGTACACAAATGTGCCTGCACTAGATACCAGCTATCTCAAATTTCTTCGACGGGGTGTTCGGGACTTATTCAGAGTCCAAAATTTCAACAAACAAACTATTTAACTATACCAAATAGCAAAGACAGAATTTCCATACGAGGTCATTTTGATTAAATGAGGGTCCCAATTCCTTATTTCATTTTTCTTAATTTCCACCGATGAGCCATAAATGCACCCAAAAGCCTCAAGAACTAAATAAAAGGTTGTCATAGACTAAACTCAATGTTTCAGTGCTAACCATACTATTTAAATTTCCGTTTGGGAACGTTTACCAAGAATGTTGACTAAAGTCAATTATTGCCCTATTATGAAGGCAAAATTGCATCACTCGATATAAACTAACACAGAAAATCTTAAAATTTGAACGAAACATACTTTTAGCCTAATTTTGTGATTCTAGAGCTAATGGAACTAACAATTTTGTCCTGAGGCTATTTACCCATACATTACTGCTAAACTCATTCTCCAACTTTAAATAGGCTTATAATATAAAAAATTGCTCATCTTTCAAATGAGCGACCAAGCGACCGAACTATCAGCACCAGCAAGTTACAAATGACTTGGGGTCGCTATAAGTAAGCTCTAACCAATGCAAAATACTCGTAAAAGTAGAAATGGTCTGAGCTTCATTACAATATCCACTACTACAAAAAGCTTTTATCTGTGAAAGTAAAGATAAGGGCATATCTCAGTTTTCAAATAAGCCAGGATATTGCTCCGGCATATCCTGCTCTATCTTCTACGTGGCCTTCTCAATCGAATGATGCCTTTACTAAACTTTAACTATGGGTATTACTCTGGAGCGTAACTGTTTGACATCTCTGGATAATATGGCTACCTACTCCTCAACAAATGCTAACCGATCATTTAGCTCAACTGAATAATACCACAACACATGTGACTTATCTAGCACATATCAGTGTAATATCGTAACAAGGAAGACTGGATGTATGGCTAAGTATGCTGGAGAAAATTCTAGCTCATAAGAAACTGCATCCACTCCCTGCAAGATCTCAAATAGCCCAATATATCGGGGGCTAAGCTTACCTCGTCTTCCAAATGTCATCACTCTCTTTAAGGGTGAACCTTCAGATATACCTTGTCACCAACATAAAAGCATAAAGTACGATGTCTAAGATTAGCCTCCGAAAGCAAGTCTGTGCCATACGACCTCGATTTTGTGGATCAAACCACCTCTGGGAGCATGACAATGCCTACCATATAGGGCCTCAAATGCAGCCCTCTGGATACTGGAGTGCTAGTTATTATTATAGGTAAACTCAGCTAACGGTCAGAACTAGTTCCATTGACTGGAAAAATCCAACACATAGACCTACAACATGTCTTTAAGGACCTAGATAGTGCGCTCTGATTGGCCATCAATCTGCGGGTGGATCCTCAAATCAACTCTGCTTCCCAAAACTCTCTAGAAAGCTCTCTAGAAGCTAGAGGTGAACTTTGACTCTCGATCAACTATAATAGACACCGAGACTTCCTGAAGATGGACTATCTCCTACAAGTATACCTGGATAACCTTTCTGCACTATAAGAGGAATGAACTGGGAGAAAAAATGAGCAGACTTAGTCAGCCAATCAATAATAACCTAAATACTATCAATACCCTTTGATATTTGAGGTAGTCCCATCACAAAATCCATAGTAATCGACTCCCATTTCCACTCAAGAATTGGATGTATCTGAAGCTCTCTTCTAAACCCTTGCTGCTCGGCCTTAACCTACTAATATCTAAGACAACGGTACATGTAATCAGCTACATCTCTGCACATACCATCCCACGAGAAGTGTTATCACAAATCTCAATACATCTTTATCATGCTCAGGTTAATAGAATACCTTGAATCATGGTCCTCATGAAAAATAAGTGAATCAGATCATCGATTCTAGGAACACACAACCTACCATCAAATCTGAGGATACCATCTAAGTTCATTGTGGCCCAGTAATTACCTACCTGCAATACTTGATCCCTGAAGGATGCTAACACCTCATCCTCGTACTGACGAGCATAAATTTAATCATATAGGGAGGACTAAGCTCCAACATAAGACAATACCTAACAGGAGCTTGAAATATCTAACCGCACTAGCCTATTAGCTAAGTACTGGATATCAAGGCTAGGGGTCACTCCATGTTAGGTAGATAAGTTAGGCTGCCCATGCTAATCGCTTTTCGGCTCAAGGTATTCGCCAAAACATTTGTTTTGCCTCGATGGTACAAAATAGAGAGATCATAGTCATTTAGCAACTCAATCCACTTGAAATTCAAGTCACGCTATCTCATAAAAAATTGTACGCTACGATGGTCTGTGTAGATCTCATAATGAATCCCATATAAATAATGTCACCATATCATTAGTGCAAACACTATAACTACAACCTTTTAATCATGGATAGGGTAGTTCTACTCATGGGGGGTATAACTGTCTGATAGCGTAGGCTATAACTTGACCTGCTGTATCAACACACAACCCAGGCCAATTCTTGAAGCATCATAGTATACTGTAAATCCTTCTTCCTCAATTGGAAGTATAAGAATAGGAGTTATAGTCAATAACACATTATGTCTTTAAAATCTAGAATTATATCCCTTAGACCACAAAAATGGAAGACCCTGCTAAGTGACCGAGTCAATGGTGCAACAATAGTTGAGAATCCCTGGATGAATTGTTTGTAATACCCGCAAAGCTAAGAAACGTCGAACCTCTTTCATAGAAGTGGGCCTAGCCCAACCATGGATAGCCTCAATCTTTATTGCATCCACAATAATACCATTCTTGGACACTACATGCCCCAGAAACACCACAAACTCCAACTAGAACTCACATTTGGAGAATTTGGGGTACCACAAGGGATCCCTTAGTGTCTAGAGTATGAACTTCAAGTGCTGGCCATACTGCTCATGACTCCAAGAATATATCAGGATATCATCGATAACGACTATCCCAAAAAAAACTTGATATAGTCTGAATGCCTACATTATCAAGTCTATGAAAGCTGTCGGAGCATTAGTCAACCTGAATGACATAACCAGGAACTCATAGTTATCGTAATATGTTCAGAAGGGATTCTTAGGAATACCTATTTCCCTGATCCTCAACTGATAGTAGCCAGATCTCAAATCAATCTTAGAAAACACTACAACTCCCTCTAGCTAGTCAAATAGATCATCAATGCATGACAAGGGATAAAAAAACTTTCAGCGTCATCTTATTCAGCTGCCTTTAGTACATGCACATACATAGGGTCCTATTCTTTTTTTTAACGAGTAGAACAGAGGCACCCCACAGAGATACACTCAGTCGAATGAATCCCTGATCCAGGAGACCCTGTAAATAAACACTCAACTCTTTGAGCTCAACAGAAGTCATCTTATATAGAGGAATAGAGATGGGCTTAGTGCCCGACTCTAACACAATGGCAAAGTAAACATCACGCTCAAGTGGCAGTCTCGGAAAGTAATAAAAAAACATCTGGAAATCATTAGCCATTGGCACTAAATCAACAAAAAAAGGCCTCAATTGGGAAATCACGAACATAGGCTAAATAGGCTAAATAAATAGTAGAAATCAACCTCTGGGCTTGGACATAAGAAATAAAACCAACTGATGTGTGACTAATAGATCCTTACCACACTACTGGGGATACACTAGGCATAACCAAAGTTACGGTCTTAGAATAACAATCTAGAATAGTGTGATAAGATGCTAAGTTGTCCATACCTAGAATAATATCAAAATATAGCATGTCAAGCAATAATAGATCCCTTGGGTCTCCTACCCCTAAATAGTAATAATGCCGGACCATCATACGTGATCCACTACACACAGTTCCTATGAGAGTCGAGATGCATAGTGGTACTGACAGAGGCTTAGAACTCATCCTAAATCAAGAAGAAAAATAGATATATACATATGAAGATGTGGACCCGAGGTGAAATAAAGTTGATCTTGGTTGTTGACAAATAATAATCATACCCATTAGATTCTCGACCTTTGACCAAGTTGGAAATGCATAAAACTGACCCTAACAATCCTTTCTAGGGTGGTCTCTTCTATCTGTTCTGTCATTTCTAGGATCGTACTTATCATCTCCAGGGCCCCGCTGGTCACCTCTATAGCCTTGATCTCTACCTCGACATCTAACTAGTGGCAACAGAATTGATAGACATGTCCAAGAAGCTGAATATCTCCCTCTCCACACAGGATATCGTTGAGTTTAATCATACAACGCCTCGTACTCATAGCACCCTGACAGAGCTCGCATCCGTTTGTTGATCGCTACGAGCAATATAGTATTTATATCACAAACTCTAGACATCTGTCGAGCTGCTTGGGAAGACCCAGCCTGCTTTGGAGCTATTGTGTCCATATCCCTTGACCTCCTTCTAGTACGACTGGAAGGACCATTCTTGCTAGAAACACCTTGGGAATGACGACTTCTTTTAGAAGCCTGCACTGAAGCCTAAACAGTCTGACTAGACTGACCTTGCTGAAATATCAACTAGGGCATGTTGTACTATCTCCTGAAGCTAAACCATCCTCTACTGTAACTACCCTCACAGTGAGCCTACTTGTTGCCTGCCCTTTGGGCCTTCCAATGTAACTACTCAATAGTAGGAGCTTGATCAACAATATCGAGAAAAGACTGTCCCACTGTCACTAGGGACTATGTCTCTGTCTAGAGTTGAGTCCACAGATATCAGAAAAAGCATCTTACTTGCTCCTTCTCTGTAGGTACAATAACAGTAGCATAACTAGAGAGTTCATGAAATCTTCACTCATACTTAGATACATTCACTGATCCCTACTCTAACCTAGAAAATAGGTCACGAAGCCTATCTCTAAGACTTTGAGGGAAAAATCTGGCAAAGAAGGCATCAGAAAACTCTATCCACAAAACTAGTTGATATCCTACTAGTCTAGTCCCCAAATATGCATGCCACCATTGTTTGGTAACAACATCTAACTGGTAAGCGATAAAATCTGCACCTCTAGTCTCCAACAGTCTTAAAGTCATTAGCCTCTACTAATAGGTCATCAGGGACTCACGAGCATCCTTCCTTATCGCTCCAAAGAATCTCAAAGGCCTCCATATAAGAAAATATCTGGGGGACCCACTAATCCTCCTTAGGTCTAATGCCCTCTACAATATATGGATAGGCAATAAGGGTTGCATGCTCAATTGGAGCAGGATATGGAGGTTGTACGGACTGTGCCGGTGGAATCGGTACTAGCTATGCACCCCATTAGGGCAACAAGTAACTATGTAATGGTCGCCTGAATAATAGGTGTCATGATAGGGGTGGCTGGGGGTGGTACTATTGTGGGTCCCTCAAACTATGGGGGAACAACGACATCTTGATGCTCCTCAACATACTTTGAGAAGGTTCTTGATATGGATCCAGTGTTGCATCCCCATCTCCGCATTAAGGTCAACTTATGCTAGCCATAACTGCAAAATAATGAGCCAAATAAGATTCATGAAAGCCAACAACACAACTGCACAAATGATGCAATCAAGAGGAAATTCCTGATGCATCCATAGCCTCTAAAAATTAAGACATGGACGTCTCCGCATTCGTGTGTAGGACTCCAACAGATAGCAGCTTTGTACATGTGAGACCAACGAACCTAGGGCTCTAATCCCAGCTTGTCACGACCCAATTTTACAAGTAATTATGGCTCCTACCTTGCCCTTAATAGGCAAGCCTAACCCTATCATAGTACAACTAGTAATCGGCACAACAATAGTTTAACAGATAGCCAATGCGAGAACAAGCTGATGCTAGACATACATAAGCATAATAACGGCAAAATATCCTCTCCCAAAATCTAGAAGTCACATATGATTTACTATTGACACGATACAACACAGTGACCATAATACATTTCTACATACATATACAAAACCAAATAATATACAAGGAAAGTCTTGAGTCCTAAAAGATTGCCACAAATATAGAGAAAGACTAAAAGGGCCCATGGACATCCAATGCTCACCTCTAGTCTCTAAATATATCTATCACAGGGAAGAATCACCGATGTTGGCTCATGTTAGGACCTGCACTACAAGATAGATATAAAACTATAGGGGTGAGTACAAAGATAAGGTACCCAATAGGCATCATAGGTTGATTGAGTAGGAACAGTAAGTAAAGTAGGGATACAACAAATATAATGCCACAACTAGCTAATCATAAAAACCTGGTACATAGACTGCCAAAGATGATGATAACCAAGGACTGGACATAGGGTAATGATGTACATAGGTGTAAGGCCTTACTTTCTAAGAATCTACGCCAACTAGACCCCCATAAACCCAGCTAGTACACCCATGCATAATAATAGGGTAAACAAATATAGTGGTTAGATGGAAAGTTTTGATAGAGAACATGGTGCAACTATGCACATATAATCATACCTCTAACTAGAACTCTAACCCACTCTATATACCTCATCACTCTGTATGTCTCATCCCAAACTTGAACAAGATCCACTGGCTGGACTCAACCCGAGCAATTGTGTCCTAGACTTGAATAAAGGATCATATCCTAAACTCAAACTCAAGATATACCTTAAACTTGAACTCAAGATAAGGGCAGACGTGGCCAGTAGTCATCCTTGGACTGTAGGTCTAGGCTAGTCCAAAATGCCCTCCATCAATACTGACCAAATGATAATCATTGGGAGTCTAACCCAATACTACTAAGACTCGAACTCAACACTGTATAGACTTGACTGTACCTTTTTAACTGGGGGTATACAAAAAGCAACATATCCTCATCTATACACGGTCCTACTGGACGGTCATGCAAATCATATGATGGAAAAGCTCAGGCTTCTAACCATAAGGGATTCTACCCTAAGGGTCAACGTGATGCTATCGGTCCTCGTATATCTGAGCCAGATCTGATGGGTTGCAGAAACAATGTAAAAGGAATACTAGCATAAAATGTAATCAAGTTCCTGGATTATAACAACCTATCTAAGGCCTACTCTACATATTCTGGTTTGCTAGTCTGGTCTATGAAAGCATCATTCAGTGCTAAGTTAAATCCCACAAAATATATATCATAGGCAGAAAAGCATACTTGTCATGAATTATAGTTCATACTTATCGTAATTCATAAGCTTGACATAAATCATATTTCATTGAATCATACTCATAGTGTAGCTCATTTTCATAATTTGTGTAAAGTGGGGTTTGTGCCCCATCATCATTGCACTTTTAAGTCAACTTGTGTATATTAGTGTCCTAGGTATTCTTTTAGGATCCTAAATCTTCCTTAAGGATCTTAGGCCATCCTCGATGATCTTAGATGCTCTTTTTCATAAACTTGTCCAAATACATGACTATTTCGTAATCATGTCATGAGTTTTAAATTAGTGCAACTATAGGTCCACAATCAATAGTTTTAAATAATGCAATTTAGATAGTTTCATGCATAATCATGTAGTTTAAAATCAATTGAATGAAAATTGAAGGACCCAATCAATCTTCATGAACCCCAAGTAGCATATTTGAGAAATTTAACGTAGATCGCGTAATTCAGGTAACTTGCAACTGTTCATGTATCTTGAGTATATAAATTTAGTCTATATCATAACTTATGCAATTGAAACTAAAATCATGAAAATCCATAAAATATATACATTCTTTGAACTTGATGTAAATAGGTGGATAAGTTGGACTCCATGGATGAAAGGTAATGTATGAATTTGTGATCTGAGGGTTTGAATAAGATTGAATTACTTTAGATAGGCTACAGTAGTAAATAAAGTGTAATTTGGTCCAGAAATCATCCAAAAATAAAATTAGGAAAAAGATTCAAATACCGCTACTTAAATCCAAAATCTTATCTGGATGGATTATGTCACAAGAGGCTCACCACGACTTGTAGTGGGGACCACGGCCCAAGGTGGGGGTCAAGGTAAGGAGGGTGGTTTTGTCCTGAGGAAAGTGGCCTCTACGAAAACCACCACGGCTTGTAGTGGGGATCATGGCCTATGGTGGGCAACTGTGATTAGCCCCCCTCCATGGCAGCCTCCAAGGGTTCCACCACCGGAGGCCTTCACGGCCCGTGGTACCCATCAATTCCACCTTTTAGGCCTTGGTTTCTGACCTTCCGAATTATGGGGGCTTGCCCCCCCCCCCCCCCCCCCCCCCCCTCCCAACTTGGACCCCATTTTTGTGGGATAACATTAGGTATTGTTGTCATTGAATTTTTTTAAATTAAAAGTAGGATCAACATTTGCTAACGCAATCTCCAGTAATAAAGTCAAGATACAACAATCATAATATCTTATAATACAAAAAATTATCGTGTTGATTCAAATCACAAAATAGCTTTAAAATATCAATATTGCCGACCTTCTATTTTTTAACGTTGAAATCAAGAATAATACTAGCAAATGCTTTTCCTACTTTAAATTGAATAAGATTAAGAAATAAATATTTCTACTTTATCAAGAAAGAGAATTTCATTGTTTATCTAAATGAAATTTAATATTGGAGTTATTATGATCTTATATATGAGACCCATTTTATCAATTAAAAAGTATACATGAGCTATTCTATTATAATTAATAAAATTAAATTAATTAAGAAGAAAATTACTTTCCATTTTTTATTACTTAAAATTTTAAAAGAAAAGAAATAAGTTTTTTTTTCTCCAAAAAGATACATTTATTGGGAAAAAGATGTACTAAAAAAAAGGTTATATCTATTAGAAAGAGACATTTTGACCCAATTAAGTAACGATATAAGTATTTTCTGATTAAACTATTTATGAAGAATATTTTTGCTCAATTTTACGTAATTTAAAAATATACTTTTACCTTTATTACCTATTAATAAAATAATATGTTTGAGTTTTTATGCTTTGCTAACTCCTAATTGGCATCATTATCAATTTTTTTAGTTTGATTGATCCACTTTCGTCTATTTTGGTTAATTAAAGGCATGCATATCATAACAGGCTATTATCCCATAAAGCAGGATTTAGAAAAGGTTGAATATACAAAAATTTTAACATTATCTTGAAGGTAGAGATTGTTATCGATAGATTATTGGCCAAAAAAGCACATTTCAAACTAGAACAGAGAAAAATAACACAAATGAAGGCAATCATGATAAAATACTACAACAACCTTACAAAGCATCCTAAACAATAATCATAATAAGCTACACAATATTTAAAGTATAAAAAATATCACAAATAATAAGCAAACAGTAAGGACAAAGAAACTACAAGAGTAATACTACTAATACTAGAACTAATAGTAATGCAGAATAAGCAAGACAATGCTCAGTAAACTTACCAACTTTATCTTAATTTATGTTTGCCATAAATTCTCACTTCTTTTTTTTCTGTACAATTCGTTTTTTGAGAGTTAAATAATATGAACTGAGACTAACAATTTTTTTTAATAATTTTTGAATATTCAAATTATTATTTTAAAATATTGAATTGATATAATCTATTTATCTTTAAAAGTTAGTCAATTAACTCACACAAACAATGTAATATAACGTTTAAAAAATGTGTATATATTGAAAAGATAGAACACAATATCAAATAACGTTCCCAAAGAAAGGTGGAAAATCAAATAATGCAAGGAAGAATAGATTTTGACAAGTCCCACTAAATTTATAATATTTTTCACATGTCAAAACTGAAACTACAAGTGGAGATATGAGATAACAAGTACTAAATGAAATTATATATATATGTGGTCCATCATAACTCATAGGTACCAGCATCTCCTTTTTCATCTTTCATTCTAAGAAATTAAATGGAGACCAAATCAGAAAATGATAACTTTCTTTCCTTACCCATGCTGGCTGATGAGAAGGGTATTGGAGTCATTACCACTGGCGAAACGTCCTTTCTCAAAACGACTTTTCATGGACTCAATGCTCTAGCAGGTTTCTTTCTAATTTCTCCTTTTTTCCCTTCACTTCAATTTTACTAATTTTATTTTTTATTTATACATATGGTAATGTCTTTATTGATATGAAACCAAAAAAAAGAAAGAATTTTGCTATTTTCCAAAGGAATTCTTTCTTTGAATTCCAACGAAAGAATTATTTTTTATTTATACATATGGTAATGTTTAATTTACCTATATATACAAAATTTTTGAATCCAGTGATGTTAATTAAAAATGTGTCAAATGTATCAAAGCGTTCTTTAATCTTGTTGCTTAAATACGTTATATGAAAAAAATTAAAATTAAAAAGTTGTTAAAAGAAGAAAAAAGTCATCCATTTTTTAAACAAAATAAAAAAAAAAGTAGGTCAAATATATTGAAATGAAGGAAATATCACATGTCCTCTGTTATAAGACCATATCATTGAGAAGATAAAACAAAAGTTAAAAATTGAATAACTTTTAAATATATATAATGTCGTGATTCTCCTGAAAATATAGTGTTCCAATTCATTTGACTTGATTCAGAATACGAAAATCAAACTACCTGCTTAATGTTTTTTAATATTTTTGAAATGAGACTATTTTCCCCCACCATCCTAAGCCCTCCTGCACTAGTATTGTTTTACGCGATCTAAGATCTTCAATAAGGTGCACGGTATTCTTTGAACAACTGATCCTGATGTGGTGCATCTGCATTAAAAAAAATAGAGTAGAAACATTGATTTAGTTATAATACTTGATTTTTTCTGGAGACATCAACCTTAATTAATTTTATTACCCTCAGGAGTTGGGATTTTGTCGACTCCCGCTGCGTTATCATCAGGAGGATGGTTAAGCATGATTCTTCTCCTTATTATTGCATGTGCAACTTTTTACACATCCATGTTAATAAAAAGATGCATGGATTTTGATCCAACTATAACAAGTTATCCGGACATTGGAGATCGCGCATTTGGAACAACAGGAAGAATATTGGTCTCAGTTTATATGAATCTAGAGCTTTACATGGTTGCATCTGGTTTTCTTATTCTTTCAGGGGACAACTTGCATAATCTGTTCCCAAATGTGAACTATGAGTTTTGGGGACTCCAATTTGGTGGGAAACAAAGTTTCCTATTAATTGTTGCTCTTGTCATATTGCCAACCGTGTTGTTAAAGAACATGAGCATTCTTGCATATGTATCAGCCTCTGCAGTATTAGCGTCTCTCGTGATTATTGGTTCGATTTTCTGGGCAGCAATGTATGATGGTATTGGATTTCATAAAAGTGGAGTATTGGTGAATTGGAGTGGAATCCCTACATCATTTAGCTTATATGCCTTCTGTTACTGTGCTCATCCTGTTTTTCCAACTCTTTACACATCAATGAGGAACCGAAAGCAATTCTCTAAGGTAAACTACAACATCCACAAAGCTATATATTTTTCATTATCATTTCTCTATATCAATTTATGTGGCACTTGTAATTTTTCAAAGTCAGTCGGTTTAAGTCATGAAAAACTTTTAAATATATAGTATTTATAAACTACGTAAAAGTACTAATAAGTCACAATAATGGACAATTTAAAGTATTTAAAAGATAATGAAAAATGTACCGTCGAAGATATATATGGTTGGATATCAAAATTCATCACATAAATTAAGATGAAGGGAGTATTTTATTAGATCTTAGGGACGAAGCTACCCTTACTTCATGAGGGGTGTCAAGCAACCCCCTTTTGCTGGAAAATTAAATTATATATATATATATATATATATATATAGATAAAAGTGTTGACATCTCTTGGCATAAACTGTTGTAAAGCAATTTTAAGGTCGTTTGTTCGATCCTTGCTAGCGATGTAATTATATTTTCTTCACATCCCTTAATAAAATTTCCAGTTATGCCACTGACTTTGGTAGTTCATTATTGCAGGTAATGTTTGTGTGTTTTGTGTTCTCTACCATAACCTATGCATCAATAGCAATTATTGGGTACTTAATGTTCGGGTCGGATCTCGAATCACAAATTACCTTGAACCTTCAAACAGAGAAATTTAGCTCAAAATTGGCAATATACACTGCCTTGATCAATCCAATAGCCAAGTATGCATTAATGATGACACCAATTATTAACGGATTCGAGGAACATTTGCAGTCATATTGTGCCAAAAATTCATTTAGCTACGTGAGCAGGACTATATTAGTAATAAGCAGTGTCACTGTAGCCTTGACTATACCCTTTTTTGGGTATCTCATGTCACTAGTTGGAGCATTTCTTAGTGTCACAACTTCAATTTTGTTGCCTTGTTTGTGCTACTTGAAGATTTCAGGCACTTACAGGAAGATTGAATTTGAGTTCATCATAATAAGTTTTATATTGCTGATGGGGATCGTAGTCTTAGTTTCCGGTACATATACATCCATGGCAGAAATAGTACACCTTATGTAATTGTGTATTCATTTTTTTTTTTTTTTTGAAGTTTTATAGTTTTCAATAATAGTTATGAAAAGAAATCTGTATTGCAATAATCTAGTACTCTTGGGTTATTTGGTAGGGTGTATAAGAACAATGCGAAATTGAGTGTACTAGTAATACATGTATTGGCTATATTTGCATTGATTATAAAAAAGAATTTTATGTACTGCTTGATTTAGTATATTAAATGCATTTTATAATCTTTAAAAAATAATTATTTATAAAGATATCCTCTACAAATACGATGAAAAAGATATAAAAAATTAAGGGGCAATTAAATTTTTAACCATGTTAATGCATGCATTAAATTACCTTGCATTATTAATGTTTAGAAATCAAAAATATTAATTAGTAATACACACCTTAGTATATAAAATGTATAATTATATTGTATAACTTATACACAGTATATCGTGGAATATAGGTGCAGTGCATGTACTAAAGAGACAAATAATAATAATAATAATAATAATAATAACAACAACAACAACAACAACAACAACAACAACAACAACAACAACAACAACAACAACAACAACAATAACAATAATAACAATAACAATAATAATAATAATAACAATAACAATAAAAAAAAAAAACAATAATAATAATAACAACAACAACAACAATAATAATAATAATAATAATAATAATAATAATTAAAAAAAAATACATGTGAGCCTACCTGACGAACTATTCACAAATTGCTGGACCATAATGCACTAATTATCAAACATCTGGATGATGCATGCATCACACGTTATCCACTGGAAGGAGCCCAACTCATCCATATTTAATTCATGCAGATTGAAAACAGGTTAGGTAATGAATGGGTGGACAGAAATGGGTTAACCCATATTATACAAGTCTAATGTTATTACAAGTGCAATGTCAGAAAACAAAATTTCTGCTCGTACTTGGTTTCTTCTTAGTTGTTACTATAAGGTTGAGCACAGTCTACAATTTGACTAATATGTCTTGTTAATTTTTTTTTATCTTCATCTAGTTATATGCCTTTTAAATCTAGAATAATTAATATTAAAGACAAAGTTTAAAAAAATATTAACTAATTTCTTTTTAATTATTTAAATTTACAACTATATTGAAATAACTAGTATACATGACACCTAAAAATAAACATATGGGTATCATTTAGTAACATAGCGTTTTAATGAAACTGATATTTTCCACTGTTAAATTTCTTCAAAATTGACTATTATATTTATTTTGGGAGTATTATACCAAGCAAAAGGAAAATGATGTATCAATCCTCCTAAGTTACGGTCCGAATTCAGATGTGATGACACTTGTTCACTCCTATCAGAACAAATCAGTCTACACCCTATGAGAAACAGAATTAACATACTGAAGCTACTAAGCGGGTGTTTGAATTGACTTTTTTTTTAGCTTTTAAGCACCTTCTAAGTTTTGAAATTGTTTGGGTAATACAAAAAAAAGTGTCTTTAAGCATATTTTTTTAAGTTGAAAAAGTATAAAAAGAAGAGTCAAAATCAAAAGTTGAGGAACTTATGACTTTTAACTTTTAAGTTACTCAAATAAAACAAAGCCAATCAACCCCCCCCCCCCCCCCCCCCCCCCCCGCCGAAGTGGAGTAGATAACTAAAAATGATAATCTTAACAAACATAAATGCCACTTCAGGTCTAGTTGGCATGTGTACAAGCCACTATCAATTATAGAAAATCAAAATAAGTACAAGTATCAAAATATCTTTGCTTCTTGAATAAAACAAAGCATAAAAGAAACAAGAACAAGAGTGTCCCTCGAATGACCACAGCTACCTCTCTAAGTCTCATGGAAAGTCTCGAATGTCAATCAAGAAAATGTACTACTCACAGTTCGAGCACAGAACCTACACGAGTGTAGAAGCAAAGGGTGAGTATCAAAAATAATGTGTTACCTAGCAAGGCAACTAACAAAACAAAGAAAATCCAATAGAATATGCAAACTCCTTCCATCCCAGCCGAACCTCCATAACTATAACCTGCACAAAAAATTATCCCAACCTAGCAGATCATAATAAACAATACAAATAGCTTTCATAAATCATAGTTCGAGGGAAGAAGCCACAACTCACAAGTGTGTAATGACCTTATAGGTCATTTTTGAGCATATCTGTGAAAATTATTGTTTTACCTTTTCGTAAGTTGCTTTGGACCTTTTTTTAGCTACCTGTATTGTTGGAACTGAAATCCTAAGTTTTAAAAGTGAAAATACGAGTTTTGGTATTTTTGGAAGCTTAAATTGTTGAAAAAGTGAGTTTTTGGACCATTCTGAATTGCAGATATCAAATTGGAGATCCATCAATTTCATTAGCTCTGGAACATAAAAATGGTCTAGGAAAAGTTACAGAACTGGATTCGGAGTTAAAATGAAGATTTTAGACCCAAAGTTGCATTTTTAGTTGTTTCTGGTGCCAAAGTTTTACTTTGGTCAAAATTTGAAGTTCAAAAGCTCAGAATGAAATTCCAAAAGTTCCAATAGTTTCAGATGGTGAAACTAATGCTAGAAATGGTCTCGTCATAATTTTTGGAGTTGTCGAGGGTAGATTTAGTATTTTCAATTTTAAATTAGTTTTATATGAGTGACAAGGGTAATTGTGGCGAGGAGGCCTTAAAATTAATTTTTGATGATTCCATAGAGTCTGGATCATTACTTTTGGTATGAATACATATTTGGTTTGTGTAAATCTGATTCCGGATAAGTTTCGAGTGCCCATTCCGAGTTTTGGTTCTAGTTGTGTATTGCTGGGGCAAGTTTTCCGGTGCAACCTCATTTGTTATCCGTGTTCACAGCCTTAGAATGCAAGACAACTATGTTGGTTGAGGAGATGGACATCTCCCGCTTGATGACTTATGTGGAGCAAATACATGAGGAGAAGTTGAGAGAGAGGGCAAGGGAGTCCAAGAGGGCCCGAGTTGACAATGTGAACTACTATCATCAAAAGGGTAGTGGTCATAAGTTCCAAGGTGGCCAAGAGCAAGATGGGCAAGGATCCACTAACACTCCTTCCCAGACTACAAAGCACAAGGGGGTTTTTCCTAAGCTCCAAAACCCAAGTTGCCCCAAATGCGAAAGACTATACAAAGGAGAATGCCTAGCCGAGTCTAATGCTCGCTTCAAATGTAGGAAGCCCAACCATCATGAAAGAGATTGTAGAAGCAGTGGCACGAGGCCCTAAGACAAACGTTGGCAAGCTCAAGGTGCCCAAAGAACCAATCAGTTCTATGCTCTCCATGGTCACCAAGAGGTTGAAGAGGCTCTGAATGTTGTTACTGGTATGTTGAGAGTTTTTTTATTTTGATGCATATTCACTTTTAGATCCGGGAGATAATTTTTCATTTGTAACCCTATTCCTTGCTAATAAGTTTCATACATGTCCCAAAGTCCTCCATGAGCCCTATGAGGTAAGCGACCCCGTAGGAGAGTCCATTATAGCCCGAAGAGTCCATAGAAATTGTCCACTCTCCATATTGCATGAAGTGGTCTCTTGTGATCTAGTTGAGCTTTCCATTTTAGATTTTGATGTGATTCTTGGGATAGATTGGTCGCAGACTTCTTATGCTTCCATTGATTTTAGAACCCGTAAGGTAAAGTTCCATATTCCCGAACGAGCTGATTCTTGAGTGGAGGGTAGTAACTCTTCATTTAGGGGTTGATTCATATCATTCTTGAAAGCTTGGAAGATGATATCCAAAGGGTACATCTATCATCTAGTAAGAGTAAAGGATGGATGTCACCTATGTAGTTCCTTCTCTTGAGTCGGTCCTCATTGTTAATGAGTTCCCTAATGTCTTTCAAGATAAGTTACCGAGTGTTCCTCCCAAAAGGGAGATAGACTTTGACATAGACCTCCTACTCGATACTCAACCTATCTCAATCCCTCTATATAAAATGGCTCTCATGAAGTTGAAGGAACTAAAAGAACAATTGAAGGACTTGCTAGAAATGGGTTTTATTTGTCCTGGTCGGTCACCATGGGGTGCCTCTGTTTTATATGTGAGCAAGAAGGATGGGTCACTCCGTATGTGCATAGACTACCGATAACTTAACAAGGTCACCATCATAAATTAATATCCGCTCTCGAGAATAGACGATTTGTTTAATCAATTGCAAGGAGCTACACACTTCTCTAAGGTTGACTTGAGGTCCGAGTATTATCGATTGAGGGTGAGGGAAAGTGAAATTCCTAAGATGGCATTTCAGACTAGGTATGGTCACTTTGCATTTGTTATGATGTCATTCGGTCTCATTAATGCTCCACCTATATTTATGGACCTCATGAATAGGGTGTTCAAGCCCTACCTTGATATGTTCGTTATGGTGTTCATTGACGACATTCTTATCTACTCCCAAAGCGAGGAAGAGCATATGTAGCACTTGATTGTGATATTGTAAACCCTAAAGGTGAAAAGGCTCTATGCAAAGTTTGAGAAATGCGAGTTTTGGCTAGATGAGGTTTCCTTCTTTAGGCATGTGGTATCTAGTGAGGGTATCAAGGTCCATCCTAAGACGATTGAAGCATTGAGAAATTGTCCAAGGCCATTGACTCCTACAAACATAAGGAGTTTGTTGGGCCTACTCGATTATTAGAGGAGGTTTGATCAAGATTTCTCCACTATTTCATCCCCACTCACCAAGTTGACTCAAAAGAAGGCTATGTTTGTGTGGCAGATGAGTGTGAGAAAAGCTTTCAAACTTTAATGGATTGACTAACTTCAGCTCCAATATTGATATTTTTGGGAGGAAATGATGGATTCGCCATGTTTTGTGATGCATCAAGAATTGGGTTGGGATGTGTGCTAATGGAACATGGCAAGGTGATTGCCTATGCTTCAAAGCAATTAAAAGTGCATGAGAAGAATTACCCCGCTCATGATCTTGAGCTTATGATAGTGTTATTTTCCTTGAAAGTTTGGAGGCATTACTTACATGGGGTTCAGGTGGATGTCTTCACTAGCCACAAGAGCATCCAACATGTATTCACCAAAAGGACCTAAATTTGAGGCAACGTATGCATTAAATCTACTCAAGGACTATGATATGAGCGTGAAACATCACTCGAGAAAGGATAATATGGTAGCCGACGCCCTTAGTAGAGTTTCCATGTTGATGGAAAAGGAAAGTTGGCCAAAGATGTTCACAGGTGGCTAAATTGGGAGTGGAATTGAATGAGTTCCGAAATAGTGGTGCAATAGTGCTTTAGGGTTCAGAATCGTCTTTTATTGAGGAGGTCAAGTCTAAGCAAGACCTCAATACTGCCTTGAGTGAGTTGAAAGCCTTAGTGAAAGAAGGAAAGATACAAGTCTTCTCACAAGGGGGAGATGGTGCACCCCAATATCAAGGGAGATTGTGTGTACTAAATGATAGTGGGTTGTGGAAGATGATTTTGTACGAAGACCATAACTCTTCATACTCCATTTATCCCGACACTAAAAAGATGTATAGAGACTTGAGGGAGATTTATTGGTGGAATGGAATGAAGAAGAACGTTGCCTAATTTGTGTCCAAATATGCCAGTTGCTAACAAGTCAAAGTGGAGCATCAAAGATCGGGCGGTCTATCTCAAGACAATGACATCCCTACTTGGAAGTGGGAAGAGATCAATATGGATTTTGTAGTGGTGTTTCCAAAGACTAAAGAGCATTTTTATTCCGTATAGGTGATAGTTGACCGCATGACAAAGTTGGCTCACATTCTACCGGTCAGGATTACATTTAGAGTCGAAGATTATGCTCATTTGTATATCTGGGAATCAGTGAGATTGCATGGGATTCCATTTTCCATCATATCGGATCGTGGTGCCCAATTTACCTCTCATTTTCGGAGATCTTTCCAAAATGGGATTTGTATTAAGGTGAAGTTGAGTATCACTTTTCATCCCCAAACTGATGGAAAAGCAGAGAGGACTATTCAAACTTCGAAGGACATGTTTAGGTTTTATGTCTTGGAGTTTAAGGGGAGTTGGGATAAACATTTTCCACTTACCAAGTTTGCATACAATAATAGCTGCCATGCAAGTATTGGGATGGCACTGTTCGAAGAATTGTATGATAGACGATGTAGATCTCCCATTGGGTGGTTTGAAGTTGGTGAGCTGGCATTAATAGGATAGGACTTAGTAATGTATGGTATGGAGAAAATTAAAACCATAAGGGATAAACTACAAACGGCTCAAAGTCAATAGAAGTCCTTCTTCGATGTTAGGAGAAAGGACCTTGAATTCCAAGTTGGTGATTGGGTCTACTTAAAGGTGTCTCCAGTGAAAGGTGTGATCCGATTTGGCAAGAAAGGGAAATTAAGGCCTAGGGATATAAGACCTTACAAGGTGGTAAGAAGAGTGGGAAAGGTGGCATATGAGTTGGACCTACCTAATGAGATGCATTTGATCCATCATGTGTTTCATGTGTCCTTGTTGAGGAAATTTATAGGTGATCCAAACTCCGTAGTTCCTTTTCATCATGTTAACATTGAAGAGGATTTGGGTTATGAAGAGATGATGTGATGTCCAAATACAATACTTTTGATCCTTAAAACTTGGAATTTTATGTGTTGTCAATGTGATGCTAGTTGGTTTTATGTGTTTTTGTGTTATATTTGCAGGATTCTAGGGTTGACCTTGATTTTTGGAAGAAAAACAGAAGTTGCGGATTTTTGATGCAGCAAGAGATCCTTTGCGGTCCGTAGGGCATTCTACGAGTCGTAGAGCGGTTTCGTGGACAATTCTAGTGAGGGGATAATTTTATAAAGTTGGTTCTACGAACATGCAGATGGGCCGTGGAATGATTTACGAGTCGTAGAACATGTTTCATACCTATGGATGAGAGATAGAAACTTTCTAAAGATTCATCAAACGAAACCCCACAATGGGTCATGAACCATTTTACGTGTCGTAGAGTGTGTATCGTAGACTTGAAGTCCAGAATTCCAGCAGCTTTGTACGAGACCCCGATTACGGGCCGTGCAATGCAATACGTCCCATAAACAAATTCGTGAGGCATGCCGACCCAGCTATCCTATTTTTTTAATTATGTATTTTAAATATTATAACTAGATTTTTTAGGTTATTTTTCAGAGGTTTCACAAAGTACACAGAAAACTCATTAATTAGAAAGAGAAAATAGTGAGATTACATTGGAGAGTATTGAGAACACTTGTACTTTGATTTCATCTTTAATCTTGTGATTCTCTTTGAAGTTAGATTTGCTTCTTCTTACTTCAATTGCGTAAGTGCTTTATTATGTTGTTCCAATTCATAAGTCTTGCATCTCCGCAAAGTATGAGTAGCTAAATCCACAAGTAAGGTTGTGGGAACCATGAAGAACTAACAAGGTAAAATCGGATAATTCATAATTCTTTAAAAGTGTGCATGCATATTAATTAACTCTCTTCGCTTCGCATGTTTTCTAGTGTTGGCCAACATTAGAACCTGCCTAGTGTTACTGACACTACAACATTTTAATTCTAAGGCTACACTAAATCTAGACAACACTTATAAAGTGTTGCCTTAAATGTTTTTGGGTACGCTTTTAAAACGTAGCCTTAATTTTTAGCTTTTGGCCACAATAATATAGACAACACTTGTAAAGCGTTGTCATTAGTGGTATAGGCTACATTTTATAAGTGTTGTCGTATCATCATATAATTGGCAACACATTTGTACACATATGACTACATTTTTAAAGTGTGTTATTTTTATAATTCTAAAAACAACACTTAATAAATGTGACCTAATAATTCTCACTAAAATTTTATATTCCCTCCAACTTTTTTAACTTTCCCTCCTTTTAAAAGAGAACAAAATACACTCATAAGAATAAAAAAAGCAAAACCCTATTCATCTGAGTGTTTTGGCGTGCGCAAGAAAAACCCTGCTCATCCCTCCTTTAATCTATCGATCATACTTTCTCCAATTAGAAAATTATGTTTATAATCGATCAGACTTTCTTCGCAAGCATGATTAAATCCTCTCAACATCTAAGTAAGCATCAGTTTTTGTTCATAAGCATCGATTGAATCCTCTCAAACAACCTATTTATCTCAACCTCATCGATTGAATCCTTTCAAGGTTTGCATGAATAGTCAACTCTTAGCATCGATTGAATCCTCTCAAGGTTTCAAGAATTCTCTTTGCCCCAGATTTGAACATGTATTTCTTCAATGATTTTATTGTTTTAATCTAAAGTAATTTGAAGAATTATTTAAAAACAATTCACAGAATTTCAGGATTGTTTGAGATACGAAAATTCTATTTTACAATTGATGTTATTGACCTCCATTCATGGTTGTTTACCACAGAATATGAAAATACCTCATAATTTGCTCATTTTTCCCAGGGGTAATGGCATTGAAAGAGGTTTTTTGTAATAGAGATTATCAGATATAAATTTCAATATTTAAAAGTCTGATTTTATTGGACCAACTGGGTACGTTGCCTCGGGTTACACATTGTGCTTATGGGTTCTGATTTTCTTGCAATTTTGATATGATTTGTGTGGGATTTTAGGTGGTGGGTGTAGTAATATTACACCCATAAGATAATTCTTAGCCTAAGGAATTACCCATTGATTAAGCGAGAGGATTTTGAAATTTTTCTTAGATCGATAAAGCTAATTCGGACTGAAATCATCCATGTTAATGTATGTTTTCATGTTGTGTTATTACTACTATGTTATTGCTACTTTACGTTTGCTAATTTGTTAAAGTAGAGCTGCTTAGATTTTAGGCAGACAATGAGTAGAAAGATTGACTTAAGACTTTATTATTCACATGGATCTACTTTCATAAGCACCTCTTGACAAGTTCAAGTGTTTTATTCAGTTTAACACCTAAAATCTTTTCTTATATAAGTCCACCACTGCCTTGGGATCGTATTTTTTTTCTAAATGTAGTTATCAAGCTTGTTCACTTCCTCTATCTATTTTGATAGTTTTGGCCTTCTAGATGTGATATCATAATAAAACACCTCTTTCAAGAAGATTTGGCTTCCCCTATCCATTTTGCTAGTTTTGGCCTTCCAGATGTCTGAATCTTCTCTTATCCATTTTTCTCTATTAAGCTAGGCGTAATTTGTTATACTTTAGGGTGCGTTTGGTATGAGGGAAAATGTTTTTGAGAGTTGAGAAACAAAAGTCAAAAAGCTCAAAAGAGAAAGAATAAAACTACAGAGAGTTGAGGATTTTTCATTGAAAGGGTGGTTGCCTCTCTCAACACTCAGCCAATGATTTCTCTATTGCTGTAAGAATCCGAACAACTCTTTATAAGTTTTAAACGGAGGGAGTACATAAATAACAGTTTTTTAGGATTGTTGTTACGTATTATTTCAAAGGGTTCTATTTCCTTTCATGCTATGATGATACTGTGCATTCTCTTTTCTCTAATACTTTTGCCAGAGAGCACTGAATGTTCTTGTAGCGGTAGTGGAATTTGTGAGGGTGAGTATAATCAGTGACCTTATAGAGGCAATGATGATTTTTGTCCATTTTTAATTCCCTTCTGAGCTAATTAATCAGGCACATGAGATTATCCAACCTGTATCTTGGCAGGGCATGCTCCCAACTTTTCTTGGTGGGTTTTGCAACCATGGCATGGTTGGACTCTTGTTGCCTGAGCTTAACACAAATTTGAGCCTCAATCTTTCTCTGTTCAGCATGGATTTTATTTTTTAATATTTAGGTTGTGTTTAATATGAAGGAAAATATTTTAGAGAATTGATAAACATAAAGCAAAAAGCTTAGAAGGGAATGAATGAGGATATAGAGAGTCGAGGTTTTCTCATTAAATGGGTGGTTGCCTCTCTCAGCATTCAACCAATGATTTCTCCATTACTATCAGAATCACAACAATCCTTTTATCTGATAAAGCCTCTACCTCTGTGAGGTATTGGTAAGATCAGCGAACATTTTACCCTCCCCAGACCCACTTGTGGGATTCCATTGGGTATGTTGTTGTTGTTTCAAGGAGATTTAGAACCTTTCAATGAAGGGAGCATATGCTATGTCTGCCTGACTAAATTGACCACGAAAGAAAGGTCCATCATCAAATTTGTCGAGAGCCTTTTCTAAGTAGCCAAATTGAGGTCCAGGATGCTCCTCAAAATCTCCTTTAAAGCTATCATATATTTCTTTCAAGAATGTATCATTGTAAGCTATCAACTCTTCAGCAAAATTCCTTTTTTCAAGGTCATCAAGTAGAAGTGATGGCCCCTCAAAGTTGTTGTCGATATATTTAATCACTTTTTCATTGTGTTCTAGAAAAGACACCTTATTGGCCTATTTTGAAGATCAATTGGAACTAATTTGATCCTATCTTCCAAACCCTTGACATTTCTGGCAATCCATGCACACTAAGCAAATAGGCATACATAACTGATATACAACCAGGTAGTTCCATCGAACAAGGGCGGAGGTTTGGAACACTAATTACTCTGAATTTATTTTGTGAACTTATGTGCTCTCCAAACCAGAGCTAGTTTATCAATGTTACATCTACTTCCAAGGTAAGTGCTACTTATGTGGCCATTTTGTTATTACTAATTTCATTCACACTATTACCAGTTGTTCTGAACACTTCAAGGAACGATGATTTAATCTAAAATATCATGTTTTGTGTGTTGCACCAATTGTCCTATATAGGCAATTCATGATTTTCTTGTTTTCAGATAAAAACAAATTCTACTATCAATGGAATTGATATTTTCATTACTAACACTTTTGGTGAGGCGTTGTATGAATCTTGCAAGGATGTAATATTTGTGCTATGAATACAAGAGCTATAGATTTCATTGGTGCAGGCGATAAAAATTTCAGGGTAAAGTGTCTTTTTTCCCTAGTTCCTGACTTTGAATACATACACAGATGTAAAAAGAAAAGGGTTGCATGTCTTCATCCTGCCATGCCTCAGTATTTGTAGTTTCTGGCTTCCTGTTACCATTTTCCGGAGTGCTTGTTGCATTGGGTCAAAGAGGTTATACTCACACACACACTCACACACATTATAACTGACAATTGCTCTTTGTTTTTATTTAGAGAGAGAGAGAGAGAATTGTGGTGACGTGGATAACAATATGATATCTTTTATCTAGTCTGTAATCTCCATGTTGTGCTGACACTTAATTTGGCAGAGTCGTATGCATTTATTGGAACACTAGTACCACCTGGAGTCCCTAGATCTCCATATGCAATTAATTTTAAACCAACTGCTCCTGAGTCATCTGGAATGAAACCTATGAACGTGTCTACGTATTCATGCAGTTATACATCACTAGGCTGTTCATGTGGTGATTGCCCTTCAGCTTCTGTTTGCTTTAGTTTAGCTTTTTCTCCTACTCAAATAGAAGGTTCTTGTTCAGTGAGAATCGGGTCTACTAAGGTGAATAGAGGCCCATTTTATTAGGTCACATGATATATTTGCTTCTACAGTTTATACGTATGATGGCTCAGGTTGAATTTCAGCCCTTAGAATAACTTGTAAAAGCTGTCTTTGTTGCATCATTAGAACATCAAGAAAAAAAATTAGTTTTATGCATTTCCAACTCCTGATATGTGCAGATGAACTGTATTGAAGTTTCTGTCACAATTCTGTATGTTGTATTAGTCTCTGTTTTTTCTTGGATGGGGCTTTATCCATTAAAAAAGAGAAGAGACTCCAGTTTCGACAACAAAGCCATTGATCAGTGCCACTGGTTTCATCTGCCAAAGTAGCAGGCAAAAGGATGAGAATATTCCCATGCAGGTGAATGTCAATTTGCAATTTCTCAGTGATTTGTTTGCTTATCTCCCTACATACATTCCATACTAGTGTTACTTTCCTTTACAGTCTGTTAAAACGTGAGTTTGGGGAATCATACATGTTTATAAAATGTGTCTTTCCTTTTGAATTTCAATTTTAAATACTTATCCAGTTGAATGAAGTAAAGAGTCTGCCAACTAACACCGTTGACCCCAAGCCAAAGCTATAGTTTGAATATTATAAAAGGTGGTTGGATTGTATATGCTTCTTTCCTTAAAAATTTTAAAAAATTGTTGTTCTATTTGTCGTAATAGTTTGTTAGTTGACTTTTAAGTCATAGTTCCCCTGATAATGGTATTCACCACTAGATATCTCTATGTCATGTCCTCCCATTTGTAATTCTTTTTAAAACTTCAGATGCTTGAAGATGTCCCTCAAATTTCGAGTGGTGTTCAACTCTCAATTGTACAAGGATATATGTCAAAGTTCTACCGGTGATTCACTATGCTTCTAATCATTTAAGAGTAGTGATTGGTTAAGTATGTTTCTTCCAGAAATGAAATGTCTGTGTAAACAACCCCTCTTTTGCAGGAGATATGCATCATGGGTGTCTAGAAATCCAATCCTTGTATTGTGTTTTTCATTGTTTATTGTCCTAGTGCTCTGCTTAGGCCTTTTCCATTTTAAAGTTGAGACAAGGCCTGAGAAGGTTTGATGTGGCTTAGCTGACTCATTTCCTTTTATATCATTTCTTCCACTTAACAAGACTGCATTTGCTTGTATTTGCCATTATTTTAATATTCTTTAATTTGTTGCATTACACATGTTCTAAATTCATTGATATTTTCAGCTATGGGTTGGCCATGGGAGTAGAGCTGTAGAGGAAAAACTATTTTTTAACAATCACCTTGCACCATTTTATAGAATTGACAGGATCTGATGTGCTTTCTGTTAGATACTGTTGTAATTCCCTCTATGTTTTTAAGTCAGACTTGGTGAAATGTTTCACGATTGTAGTATGCAGTTTTCCTTTGAATCCAGTTACTGTTCGGATGTACTTCAAACTATGTTTCTCATGTCTACCAACTTTATTAAATTATTATACTTAAAACTCAAGTAGCTAAGTCCCACTATTCCCATTTATCACGGTTAATGGAGCGTTAATGTCACCCCTCCTCTTTTAATGCAGGCTCGAAATTTTTGCTTTCACTGTGGTCTTGTTTACGTGGCAGAAACAGGGCCTCTACATTCTTATTTCCTTATTTAGATTATTGGTGTGCTGCAGTCATTGGCTTATGTTATTTTGCTTTAGCTAACAGTTTGTATTTGAAAGTGTTTCTGGTTTAAGTTTGAAATTTTTGTTGATGCTATCTTTATGAGTATTTTACTGGAGAAAGATTTTTTTACAGTTGTGACTTCTTTGCTATTGTTCAACTCTCTAATTGTTTTATTTTTTTTAATGTGTAGGAAAATGCGAGAGATCATTTTAAACAAGTCAATTTGATTTATTGAGATGAATAGGAAGAGTTTTTGAACTATTTTTAGTGTTTAAATATATTTGATTTTGTGAAATTCATTGCGAGTATGCACATCTTTAAAAGACTCTTATAAGAATTTGTAAGACATTATTATTTGAAGTTTATTGCATATCTATACATTTAATTATTTGTAAGCAAAATTATGCATAGTGTGATTAGTATATATATATATATATATATATATAAGTTCAATAAGAAAATTTTGGCATATAAATTTTAGTCAATATTGCAAATTCTACTTCAAAATTGAACATCAATTAAGGTATGGATATTAGCAAAGGATACACTTTAAAGTGTTGTTATAGAGATACTATAAATGGCTACACTTTGAAAGTGTTGCCAATAAGTCTGCAGACGCAACGCTTAAAAATGTAGTAGTACGTAGAAAAAGTGTTGTTATATAGCTACTACAAAGCGTTGCTTTTGCAACCCATGTGCAATGCTTTTAAAGTGTAGCTGTTTAGGCAACACCTACAAAGTGTTGCCTAAAGTCAAAGGTAACGCTTCTTTAGGCAACCCTTGCAAAAGTGTTGCCTAAAGCCAAAAAGTGTTGCCTTTGATCAAAGACAACACTTTTTCATAGTTTAGGCCACACTTAGTCAGGGTGCTTAAAAGCCAAAAATGTTGTAGTGACTAGACCAAGGTAGTAATGAATAGGAAAAGAGATTAATTAACAGGAGTCAATTGATGTGTTCTCATCAAATCGACTAAATTGGGAAAATGGGAGATTTTACAGGGACTAATAGGTAAAGGTTAGTAATGCATACTATGGATATGGGCCAAGTCACATAGTGAAATGTGCCTCTCACCTTTGACCAAATGGCTTGGTGAACTTAACTTACCATATTGCATGCCACACATTAGAAGAGAATTAGGTTATCCACTGATACTAAGTTAGGGAATCATGGGAAACACAATACCCTAGTTTCTCTCCATAGTGATTTCACTCTTGTATTAGTTAGTTTTATTTCTCCATTGATTATTGCAACCCCCCCACCCCATGGGGAAGTATGACGGTTAACTACTCAAATTGCAGTCATTGAATTCTCTCGAGTCTACGTATTCTCTTGGGTTCAACCCTTACCTTGGTTAGGTTCTATTTCCTGACAACGACCACTTTATCCTAAAAAAGGAGGTGTAACTTGGGCGAAATCAAAATTTTGGCGCCGTTGCTGGGGAATACCATAAAAACTTAGTTAATTCATAGTGATTTGTGTACTAATCCTTATTTTCCTCATAATTTTTCTTTTTTCTTTTTCTCTTTTATATATGACACCCTCCGTTGAAGAAATACTGAATGATTGGGATATTGAGATGAGAGAGGGGATAAGCTTTTGAATCGTAATGTGTACTTCTTGAAATATTAGAAAATCTCGACCTAGACAACTATGTGCTTTTGTTAGATATTCATCAGTTTGGCTTGGATGTCCACAATTTAAATGTTGAGTTGAGTCTAAAGGTTGATATGTTTGTCGCTCAACAAGCTATTTATGAATTGTGTAAAGATGAAAATATGCTTATAGGCCAACTTGAAGAGGTAAAATTGGAGGGACAACTGCTTGACCAGTCAATTATTGATGTTGTCCCTGTTGAGAAAAGTATGTGAGACTTATGCGAATAAGTAGATAATATTATCTTTAAAAACTCTAGCATGTGCGAAGATGAGGATGTAAATATAATTCATAAATTAGGATGCATTGCACTCCATTCCAACTATTATTCTACATTATGTTTAGATAATGAGATATTTATTGAATCATCTAATCACATGGAAGAATGTAAGAATTACGGAGGAAAAATATGTTTATATTCTTGAATTTGTTGGGCTCAAAAGAAAAAATTGCGTTCCTCATTTAAGGGTCAAAAACTATAACATTCGATCTCTATTTTTTGTTTGTCTTATTTTTATACCACCACCCTGTGAGGATAATAGAACATTAGAAAAGAAATAAGGGTTACAATTCATAAGTTCAAGATGGAAGAAAAAATGGAAGCTTGGACACTTGGTGAAGTCTGATTAACTATGTTGTCCAAGTCGTGCCGCGAGAATAAGTCAGGCGATACTTGGGAGGCAACCCAAGATGGATACTAGTTCTTAGATGCCCAGGTATGATTTTTGACCCCTTTTCTTTTTACTTTGATTTCATGCAATGGGGATAATGCACATCTTTTTCGATAGGGTGTGGGTAGTTAGTGGCCTCAGTGATGTCTAAGTAGCTTGGGTCCATAACTACCCCAATTTGTTATCTTGGGGTTTTCTTGCCTGTGTTGTTTTCCCCATGGATATTTACTTTCTATTGAACCAACACATTTAGGATGTTTAGGTAATATTTGTATTACATCATACTAATACCTATGGCATATAACATGTTTTTGTGTTTTGTTTGGCAAATGATACACACCAATAAGTTTGATTAGTAGTTTAGCTAGTAATTATGCATGTTTAGGTTTGTTGACAATATTTCTTCTCATAGGTGAGAAGAAATTAAAATAAAAACCATGATCAGAGTGTCTTTTGTTAATAATGTAGTCAGTGCCATGTGAGTGTGAGCTTTGAATTCCCAAATTCATGTGTTGTGTGCTAATTCAGACGTTACCCTGTTACTCTAAGTTAGACTGTACATTAATTGGATTAGAAAAGGATCTTCGTCCATTGTTCATAAAATCCCATGTAACATAAAATGACCAACCATAATTGAAATATATCCCTTGTTCCTAATGTTTTAGCCGAACATGTACCTATTCATCGCAAACACCTGATTAACCTTGCTTGTTAGTTGTAAAATACTTAAATTGGCCCTGGTCATTCCTTGAATATTGTGCACCTTCACTAAGGCAAAAAGCCTAAGTTGAGGGTGGCTAACAAAAGTGGCCCTAGTTCAGAGGATGGATATTGTGCACCTCAACTCAGGCCAAAAGCCTAAGTTAAGGGTGGCTGGTGAAAGGATAAAACACAAAAATGAGGGAGAGAGTTAGTAATACCGAGAAAAAGGGAAAATCATGTACTAGGTGCAAGAAAATAAATGATGCCTTAATTGTGAGTTAAAAAGAAAAATTAATTACAAAATCAAGGCAAAGAGCTGAAATAATGAAAAGAAAGCACCCAGAAAAATTTGAAATAGAAGAAAGGGAGGATAAGATGAAAAGAACAGAGTCGGTAGGGCAAAAATTTAGAAAATGCAGTGTCATTAGTCACTATGTTTCGAAAGTACCATACCAAAACCCCCTGAGCCTATGTTACAAGCCTAGAAAGTCCCCAACTATTCCTAGGCTGAGTAGTTGAAAGTCTTAGTCGTGAGTATAGGGGCAAGCCTAAGGTATTAAGCATGATACATGAATATCTTTTGTGAGAGTGAGCGATTTCACATAGTCCCAAGGTTATATATGAACACATCATTGAATGACAAATATGGGCTTCTTATGGTGAGGGCACTTGCATTGCATTGTTAGCATTAGACTTATTCAGTGACTGTGGATTGTTGATAGTACCTCACTTGTCATAGTTGTGTTGTCACATGCACTAGTTTGTACTAGTTTAGTAGATGGCTATCTGATTTTATTTTGAAAAATTATCGCGGGTATCTAAATTTGAGATTGATGTGATGTATGTCATTCGGTTGATATCTGTGTGTTATTTTATTACCAATCTAGATTGAGTCAGTTGCCTAAGGACAAGCAACAATTTTAAGTTGAATGTGTTGATGCGCTGTCAAAATACAACACTTTTGATGCGTAAAACATAAAATTTTATGTGTTCCCAATGCGATGTTAGTTGATTTTATGCTTTTTTTGTGTTATATTTGCTAGATTCTAGGGTTGGCCTTGATTTTTTAAGAAATATAGAAGTTGCTGATTTTTTATGCAGCACGAGACCCTTTACAGGCCGTAGCTCATTCTACAGGCCGTACAACGGTTTTGTGGACAATTCTAGTGAGAGGCTTATATTCTGAAGTTGGTTCTATGAATTTGCAGACGAGTCGTGGATTAATTTATGTGTCGTAGAATATGGTTCGTATCCTAAGGATCAGAGATTGAGACCATCTGAAGATTCATCAGCTAAAACCCCCCTACTGGTCGTAAACCACTTTATGGATCGTAGAGGGTGTGTCGTAGACTTGAAGTCCAGAATTTTAGCACCTTTGTACAAGACCCCGATTACGGGCCGTGGAATGCAATACGTCTCGTAAACATGTTCGTAGGACATGCCAACCCAGCTATCTGATACGCCCAAATTACACTCCAAATAGAAGAGTAAAGCGGTCATTGGTCAAATATAGAACTTAACCAGAGTTGAGGTCGATCCTACAGGGAACACATAAGAATTATTCTATTAGTATCGGCTTTCAGTTGTAAATGCTATTCCCAAGATAAACGTACATAAAGTAAATGGGGGGTTGCGTTATTTAATTTAAATGATTGTGCAAAGTAATTAATAAAAACGTTGTTCCGATTTTTAGAAAGATAGAAAGAGGCTAGGGTTGTGTTCCCCATGACTTACAATTGCGACAACTAAACTGGATTTGTAAACTCGTTCTTAATGATGCATGCAAAATCTAACAACTTAACTAATATCTAGGTCACCTTTCGGTCCTTCCTAGTTATATTTCACTCATCTCCTTTCGGTCTTAGAGTGTATGCAATTCTAACCGTTGTTTTTGATCTCAGAATACCTTCACCTTTCAGTCTCAGGAATTTAGACTAGGTTCATGACCCCGAATCTCTGTTGTTAAACTCTTTTCCCAATCACTACATCCCTCTCGGGCATGTAACGAATATAGGCTTACCCTAACGCGTCGACTCATTAAGGAGAAGTTAAAGCGAAGAATTTAACAATACATGCAATGTTTATTCGAACGAATCACTCCAGCTTGTGTTATCTTATTGAATCATCATGGTTCCCACAACCCTAGTTGTGGGTTTAGCCTAGCATAGTATTAATAACTTGCCCACAACAATTAGAAGAAGACATAAAGATTGACTTACAATTGAAGAACAAGAATTCGTGTTACAAGCTTCGAACAATGATCACAAACACAATTCTCCAAATTACAAAATCAAACTAATGTTTTCTGCTTGTTCTCTCGTGTTTCTGCCGTCAAAATGAAGTGTCTCATGAAATAAAATAATTTACTATTTATACTAAATAAAACTAAGTCGATACAATTTAGGAAAAAATAGACTCAGCACGGGACACGGTCCGTTACACGGACAGTCTGAGGCCAGACGGCTCATCTAACGAACCGTCTGGTTCAACTGCTGCATTGGCACGGCCCGTGACACGGCCCGTGTGGCGTGAGACGGGCCCTGTGCACCTCCGTGTGGCTCCACTTGTACGAATTCTGATATTTTTGACGAAGGTCCTTTTGAGTTACGTCACTTACACGGTACACGACACGGCCCGTCTGGTGTCAGATGGTCCGTGTGATTGGTCCGTGTGGATTTCCTTGCATGATTTTCTTAATTTTTGATGAGTTGCCTTCCGAGCTACGTCAGTTACACGGCCCGTGACACGGTCTGTCTGGCGTCAGACGGGCCGTGTGGACTGGCCGTGTGACAAGACTTGGCGCGAGTTGCCAAATGTCGTGCCACGATCGGTCACATGGACCGTCTGGCGTGAGACGACCCGTGTGGGCCTTCCGTGGTCCAACACTTGGCCTTGTTTTTCACTCGTTCCTTGTGCTTTCCTCAATTTCCCATGCCTTTGCTATTTTCCTGCTCAATATCAAAACATACCTATTAAACCAACAACAACGCTCGAGAACGCACAATAATTCTATGTCGTAAGCATCGTAAAAGTCGTATTTTCATGACTCATCAACACCCTCAACTTAGAACCATGGCTTGTCCTCAAGCGATGACAAAAAAAAAACACATACGACACACAAAGACAGGCGCTTCAACAAGAAGTAAATAGAGACCCCTTTATCATCTAATTCGTGTTCAAAAAGTACACTTGTGATGTGCTCACAACCAATGGACTCTTTTTAGATCAACCTAAGCACTATACTATATCCCGTTGGCCCTACTTAAGTCCGAGAATAAAGATGAGCTGGTTAGCATAGCCACCAAATAGTGTGGTGATAGTGCCTCTCACGACAAAGAAGTCTCACACAAAATGTAACAATGTTGCACAGAGACTGAAATGTAGACACTCACACTCAAAAAGAATTTTCAACCGACACACAAGTATAGACCATATGCTTGCCTTTATTTTCACCACTTTGACTCTTGAATGACCTTTTTAGGATCTCTTTAGGACTTTTAAGGCTTGTAACGTAGGCTCGGGCTTGGGTGTGATATATTTAGGATCAAAGTGACTAGTTTTTCGTTCCAAGACCCTGCTTTGACTTAGCCACTACTTTCGGCCTCCCAAGATCTTTGTTTTCCCTATTTTACCACTTTGCTTTGCAGATGGGCGTGGTTACCTTCTTCGTTTATTTTTTTTCACACGCCCCCGATTTTTTTTTGTTACCATTTTTTTTTTGTTTTCTTCTCATAACTCGACTCCTTTCCATCCATATTCTTCTGCTTCTCTTACAATAGCCACCCTCATCTTAGGATTTTAGCCTGAGTTGAGGTTCACAATGTCCTTAAAGGGACCAGGGCCTGAGTACGGTCTGCAGATAGATTGGAAACATGAATTGGGTAATAAGAAAGAAAAGGTCTATTAAGGATCAATTATTTGGTTCAAAGGGAGAAACTTCATTTGGTTAATTCATTTTAGGCTTAGTGACTTCTCAACAACAATGGCCTAAGATCCAATCCTAATCCACTCATTCAATCGTTTCAGTGGGACCAACCAGGCAAGTTCTAGTTTACAAGTGTGTCAATTGAATTCAAGCAAGTCCACTCCCGCACATATGGCACATATCCCCCCACTATTCAGCACTACACAACATAGTCAAGCTTTCATTATTCAAGGTACCAACTAGACAATGTACAACGTGCTTTAAGAGGATCAAAAAATCAGTCAGTATTGGATGCATGCTTACACAAGTTTCGTGGATTTGCATTTTGGGGTTACTATAAACTCTTATGAACACTTGTCTTTACACGTACAAAACAAACCAAATAAACCTAAACATGCCAGTTCTACTAGATACTACACGTTCAGAGAAAAGAAACATGGCAAGAAAAACTCGTCAGGGTAGGATGCCCCACCCCCAACAAAAGACAGTGCAATGTCCCTATTGCACCAGAATGCATATTAAAGCAAAAATAGGAGTGGGACATACCTGGGACGCCCTAGGCATCAGGCGGGCCATCATGGCCCGAACCAACTGGCGGGTCCGGGCAGACAACATCATCTTCCGGCCCCACGACACTTCCAGACGCACCTGTCCGGGCAGCCTCATATGCTAGGCGCGCCTGCTCCTCCTGGGCAGCTGCCTCTCGTCGCGGGGCCCTCAACGCTTTGCGCAGCCTCCTTGCTTCCTTACGCTGCGGATCTTCTGGGGGGCTCGTGCGTTGGCTGCGGCGCTTACCTTTGTCCTTATGATCGAAAGCCGTTGGAGCAGGTACTTGGGCTCATATCCTGCATCGTCTGTACCAAGTGAGCCCTCTCGTCATCAGACAAACATCCAAACATACGATGGAAGTAGCCCTCCAACGTGTTGACCTGCTCCTGTAGACTCTGTATCTGGCCCACTAGTTCTGCACGGAGACGGTCCTCAGCCAGGCACATGAACCTGCACCACCTGAGGCACCCTGACCACCTTTTGGTCAACAAGTGCCCGTGTCTGTCGCTGTTCGGTGACCATGCGGGCGAGAAGGTCATAAGGGACATAAGTGTATCCCGGATGCACCTGAGGTGCTGTGCCACTGTCCCCGGGCTGCTCAGAATCTGTACCGGTCTGGGGGGCCGTGGGGGGCTCCTCAAATGACAAGGACTGCTGTGGAGGAGCCCGAGGAAGCTGTGTCAGAATCCCAAGCCAACGGGATCTGCTGTGATACAACGGGTTGTCGATATCCTTAATCATGGCAATGTTGACTACACCCGTTGGAGATATCTTCCTGTCCAAGAAGTGGGTGGTGGGGACACGGGCCTACCTGCAAAGTGCCCGAATCAGACATGGAAATGACATACCTGCTCGTTCTGAAAGGGCACGGTCCTTGATCTCCATGGCAATAACGCGACCCACATTTATACCAAGTCGAGCCACCAAACATGCTACCAACGAAGCATGAGAGTGTTGGAGCGTGTTGTCGTTCACCGTGGGTCGTAGTCGGGCCCACACCACCGACCACCAGAACTTTGCGACAAATGTGAGGGAGGCCTTGGTTATAGGAATCTTGGGGTTAGTCAGCCAAGGTGCCTCCACTCCTTGGAGTGCAATCTGCTCCGCAATCCACTGCAACTCCTTGGCCCGGATAGACGGATCTGACATGCGGACCTCATTGGTAACAGTCACATACCGGGCAATGAATAACCCATCCGGTGGGGCACGATAGTCTGGGCCAAATAAAAATCTGTTGATCGTCTCTGCCGAGATGTCTACCTGAGTCTCCCAGATGGTGACATAGTCCCGATGGGACAATTTGGCAGCAAGCCGCTTCTTTGATCGTCTGGGCAGGTTGCCTTCTATGGAGGCAAGTAGACTGGTGGCATAGCTAGAATAGAACTCTGCGATCATGTCCGGGCCATAATATCCAGGAGGGCTGGCCATCCATCCAAACTAGTACGCTGCAAAGGCGTTTTGTATCTCCGGGATGGAATCCAATTTGTCCACGAGGACTCGCATCTCCGGGATAATCGGCCTCCCCTGATAGCCCCCTGTACCTTTGGTGATGCCATTAACATAAATCTCCTTTGCCCCGGGGACTGACCACCTCCTGCGTAAGAAGACCAGAAGCCACTTGGCGGTTTCCGGGTCAGAAGTCCGGGCAACCGCCTACTGAGTGGCCTCATCATCACTGTCGCGGAGAAACAGAATATCCTCCTCACCTCTAACATCGTGCTCTGCGGTGACTGGAGTGCCAGCCTCATCCTCCTGCTCTGGGGCTGCAGCTTCCCTCTCCACCCCCACCTCTGGAGCTTCCTCCTTAGAATCTGAAGCCATGTAGCGTCTCACAGGACGGGAACGGGCAGTGCGAGGGGGTGGGAGGGCACAGCTGACCCTCCGTCGGAGTCATTACCTGAGTCACTCCCCGGATTTTGATTGGAGGATTCGATGATCGAATCCCAGAGACGTGACTTATGCTCGTCTCGACGTTGGCGAGGTCTTAGACATGGGGCCATAGTAGTCCTGCAAACAGCACAAGAAATAAAAGAAATTAGTTATGCCAGGATGCTTGGGACGACACACTAAGGAGTACTCAGACTTCCCCTGTGGAAATGTAGTGACAAAATCCCTTAAGAGTGGCGTCACCCGGTCTATCATAGGGAATTTCGCACTAAAAATGCATATGAGAATCAATGAAAGTAAATACAGTGAAGTCTATAGAAAATAATGTGACATAGTACGGTGGCCCCACACGGGCCGTGTATGGGTACACGGGTCGTGTAGAGGCCCGTGTGAGGGCCTGGAAGGGGGCAGACGCCAAGTGGTGTGGGACGGGCCGCCACACGGCCCGTGTAGGGTGAGTCGGTCCGTGCGAACGGACCGTGTGGCGTACCTTGCGTGACTTATGGGACGCGAGCCGGACGGCCCGTGACACGGCCTGTGTGAGGCCACACGGACCGTGTGACGTGCCGTGACACGGTTGTCGGCCCAAAGCGTCCCCAATATCTTAAAATCGATGTTCACACACAAAATAATGCATCACAAACTCCAGATCGGGCATCTAAACTACGCAAACCACACTTTTTACCATACAAATCCTATTTAAACCATCCTAAAATCACAAATACCCTATGTTTCAAGAGTTCAAGAAAGCAACAATGGTGGTTAGGACTACCCATTACCAAATCTTTAAGGAATCGTGCCCTAGAGAGTTATAGACTTCAAAATCAACAAGGATATGCATAAACTCTTACAAAGGAACAAAACTAAAAGCAAAATTTCAAGAAACATACTAAAGAACAACTAACCCAAAATAAAAATAAAAAAAAACTTACTTGAAAGAGAGAAGTAGACTTGAAACTCGAAAATTTGCCTAAGGAAAGTGTGATGGGTCGTGAATGGAGTGCACAAACCGTGTGAGAAGAGATGAAGATTTTGTGGTGTGAGGAAGAGAGTAATGGCGTGTGGGGGGAGTTTAGAGAGAGAGAATGAATGTGAGGAAAATAAAATTTGGAAAGAGGGTATAAATACCCAAAAATCCGTGGCCCAAGACGTGTGGGGAAACGGGCCATGCCACGTGGCATGTTCCGTGTCGCGTGCCATGGGCGGCAGAAGCGTGTTCCCAAGGCGCACGCCCAAACGGTCTGTTACACGGACCGTTACACGTGGAACGACCCGTGTGGCTGACCGTGCGGCTTGCGACTTACACAAGGCGAGCTCAAACGGTCGGTTATACGGAACGTTCAAACGCACACGGACCGTGTGAATGGACCGTGTGCCTTGCCTTAGCGACGAGAAAATACTTACCTGGGGCACGCCCATAAAACGATCCGCCGCACGGTCCATTCGATGTCATACGGACCGTGTGGTTTGCCTTAGGGGCTGCCTTTGCGCGCTTACCCGGGGCACACTTCAACGGACCGGTACACGGTCCTTCTAGCTTCAGACGGGCCGTGTGAACGGTCCGTGTGATGCCCCTTTGTGGAATTTTGTCCTTTCTTTTGCCCGCACGCCTGATTGGCCTTCCTGTCACCATGTGCATCCTTCCCTGAGACAAAATATAAACCAATATAAAGCATCAGTCAGTGTTTTTCTCTCACTTTTTTTTTTGGTTGATGGGTTGCCTCCCATTAAGCGCTTGGTTTAACGTCACGGATCGACGGGGTGGTCTTGACTACTCAGACTTCGTCAAGATGGAGAACCTCTATCACAGAGGTTTCCTCTGCAGCTCCCAAGTACTTTTTCATGCGCTGCCCATTAACCTTGAACCAGTGCCCGTCATCCGTCTCTAACTCAACTGCTCCATTAGTAAATACTTGTGTGATCTTGTACGGGCCAGACCACCTTGATTTCAGCTTCCCTGGAAATAGCCTCAATCTGGAGTTGTAGAGCAGCACTCAATCACCAACCTCAAAGCTTCTTGGTGCAATCAACTTATCATGATAAGCCTTCATCTTATTCTTGTACACAGCAGCACTCTCGTAGGCCTGTAGACGAAACTCATCCAGCTCATTCAACTGGTCCATCCTCATGTTGGCTGCCTCCTTCTAATTCATATTCAGGGCCTTGAGAGCCCATAGTACCTTGTTCTCCAACTCAATTGGCAGATGGCAGGCCTTACCATACACCAACTGATATGGGGACATACCAATGGGTGTCTTGTAAGCTGTCCTATAGTCCCACCGTGCATCATCTAATTTCCTCGCCCAGTCCGTTCTTGTGGCATTCATAGACTTGGTCAGGATCTCCTTGATTTCCCTGTTGGATACCTCAACTTGCCCACTTGTCTGCGGATGATAGGGCGTGGCAACCTTGTGTTGGCGTACCCCGTATTTAGCCAGTACAACCCGAAAGGACTTGTTGCAGAAGTGGGAGCCCCCATCACTAATGATAGTTCTGGGTGTCCTAAATCTAGCAAAGATGTTCCGCCTCAGGAACTGTACCACACTCTTGCTCTCATTGTTAGGCAGGGTTGTTGCCTCCACCCATTTAGAGACGCAGTCCACAGCCACCAGAATATTCTTCATCCTATAAGAGCTCATGAACGGGCCCATGAAGTCAATGCCCCATACATCAAACAACTCAATCTCCAAAATGGGGGTCATAGGTAACTCTTGATGCCTTGAAATGTTCCCTTGGCGCTGGCACTGGTCGCACCCCTGCACCAAGTCAGGGGCATCTTTATAGATGCTAGGCTAGTAGTATCCACACTGCAGGATCTTTTTGGCAGTTCTGGCACCACCATGATGTCCCCCCACTGGAGAGGAGTGGCAGGCTTCCAGGATTCTCAACATCTCTTCCTCTGGGACACATCTTCGGATGACCCCATCTGCGCATGTTCTAAATAAATATGGATCATCCCAAAAGTACCTGCGCACATCATGAAAAAACGTTTTTCTCTGGTGAGGGTTAAGCCCTTCCGGCATAATATCGCTCACCAGGAAGTTAGCAAAGCCAGCATACCAAGGGACTAAGTCCGCAGAAGCGGCTAATACCTGCTCATCGGGAAATGAATCATCAATGTTCAACCACTCATTGGCGCGGGCTGCGTCCTCTAACCTGGATAGATGGTCTGCCACTTGGTTCTCCGTGCCTTTACGATCCCGGACCTCAAAGTCGAACTCTTGTAGCAAGAGCACCCATCTGATTAAGCGAGGCTTAGCATCCTTCTTAGACATGAGGTACCGGAGTGCGGCGTGGTCAGTGTGTACGATCACCCTCGTGCCCAGTAGATATGCTCGAAACTTGTCGAAGGCATACACCACGGCTAGCAACTCCTGCTCTGTGACAGTGTAATTCCTTTGAGCCTCATTTAGTGTCTTACTGGCGTAGTAGATAGGATGGAAGATTTTGTTCCGCTTCTACCCTAGCACAACACCCACGGAAACTCCACTCGCGTTACACATTACCTCAAACGGAGCGCCCCAATCTGGTGCAACCACGACAGGCGCCGAGGTGAGCTTCTGCTTCAAGGTCTCAAACGCTTACCAGCATGCATCATCAAAGTGGAACTTGACATCCTTCTCCAACAGTTTGCACAATGGGTGTGCAATCTTGGAGAAGTCCTTGATGAATCTGCGATAGAACCCAGCATGCCCCAGAAAACTCTGGACCCCTTTGACCGAGATAGGAGGTGGCAACCTTTCAATGACCTCAATCTTTGCCTTGTCCACCTCAATCCCCTTATCTGACACCTTATGGCAAAGGACTATGCCCTCCTTAACCATGAAATGACACTTCTCCCAATTTAGGACCAACTAGGCCTCTTCACAGCGCTGTAGTGACGTGCTTAGATTCTGCAGACAATCATCAAAAGAATCACACACTGCTGAAAAATCATCCATAAATACCTCAAGGGTGTCTTCGACCATGTCTGAAAAGATAGACATCATGCAGCGCTGGAAAGTGGCTGGGGCATTGTATAGTCCTAACGACATCATTCTGAAAGCAAATGTCCCATAGGGGCACGTGAAGGTGGCCTTCTCGTGATCTTTTGGGGCTATTGAGATCTGGTTGTAGCCCGAGTGTCCGTCGAGGAAGCAATACCATCCTCGCCCTGCTAGCCTGTCTAGCATCTGATCCATGAATGGCATGGGGAATTGGTCCTTTAGAGTCCATTTATTCAACTTCCGGTAGTCCATGCACACTTGCCATCCGGTGATAGGTCTCAGCGGGACAAGCTCGTTCTTATCATTGGCTACCACCGTCATGCCCCCTTTTTTTGGGACGCACTGCACTGGGCTCACCCACTTGCTGTCCGAGATTGGATACACCACCCCAGCATCCAGCCACTTAATGATCTCCTTCTTCACCACCTCCTGCATGGGTGGGTTAAGCCTTCTCTGATGCTCAATACTGGGCACACAGTCATCCTCCAGTTTGATTTTATGAGTGCAGATGCCTGGAGGGATGCCAATTATGTCAGCAATGGTCCATCCAATAGCTTGCTTGAACTTTTGGAGGACCCCCAATAATGCCTCCACCTGGTGTTCCTGAAGAACTGCAGCCACAATCACAGGAAGAGTGTTGTTAGTACGTAAAAATGCATACCTGAGGTGTTGCGGCAACTCCTTGAGCTCCAGAACGGGCAGTTCCTCGATAGAGGGTTTCGCCGGTGGTGTTGGCCTATTTTGCAAATCCAAGTCCAACTTCCTAGGCACGAATTGTCTGGTCCCTATGCCCTGCAAGGCATAGATGGCGTCGTTGTACCCCTCAATACCATCTTTTGGGAAGTTCATCAGAACTGCCGCCAGTGTGTCGACAGTCATCTTTTCCTCCAACGAGGCCTCAGAAACGTTGTCGTCATCAATATCCATGACGGACATCACAGCTAACTCCTTAGGCCTTTTCATGGCAGCGCACACACTGAATTTCGCCTCTTCGGTGTTTAACGGGAATGTGAGTTCACCTCGCTCGACGTCCACCAGTGCCCTGCCTGTTGCCAAAAACGGCCTTTCCGAGGATGATTGGTACCTCGAAGTCCACTTTACAGTCGAGGATGACAAAATCGGCAGGGAAGATGAACCTGCCAACCCGAACTAGAACATCATACAGGATTTCCACGGGCCTCTTTACTGATCTATCTGCCATCAATAGCCGCATGGTCGTGGGTGTGGGGGCTCCTAAGCCCAACTGCTGGTATACTGCCAACGGCATCAAGTTAATGCTGGCACCAAGGTCACAAAGAGCCTGTGCAAAGTCATATGCACCAATGGTGCACGGGATGGTGAAAGCCCCTGGATCTCCTTTCTTTTCTACCAAAGAACTCGTAGCGATGGCGCTACAGTGGTGTAAATTATCGACTGGCTCAATCGTGGCTGTCCTCTTCTTAGTAACTAAGTCCTTCATGAACTTAGCGTAGCCAGGCATTTATTCAAGTGCTTCCACCAGAGGTATGTTCACAGACAGCTCCTTTAACATGGATAGGAACTTCTGGAATTTGCCATCCTCCACCTTCTTTTGTAGCCTTTGGGGGAATGGCGGCCTCGGTTTTGGGATGGCTGGCAGATTTGGGCAATTGGAGGTGTCTATCACTACTGCCTGCTTGGTCGACTCTGGCTCTGCTGTCGCAGCCTCAGGTCCATCACTCCCAATGTCAACCTGACCCTCCATGGGTCTATGCATCATGTCATCTGCTTTCACCTGACCTGCACCATTAGCAACAACTGGGTTAGCAAGTACCTTACCACTTCTCGTGGTGATCGCCATGCAGTGGCCATCATTCTTTCGGTTTTGCATTGTGTCACTCGGGAGTGACCCAACTTTCCTCTGGTTAAATGCCGCCAAAAGCTGCCCCATCTGCTGCTCTAACTGCTTGATTGAGGTGGAGTGCGAGTCTACCAGCTGCCTGACATTAGATATTTCGCTCTTTACATGCCGCACCCCTGCCTCAGTGGCCTCCACTTTGCTTAGGACTTTTGTCATCATGTCCTCTAACTTAGAGTTGCCGCCACCTTCGTTTTGGCGGTCACGGTTTCTGTAGCCATCCCTATTTTGCCAGTTCCCTTGGTAATTATCCCGATTGCAGTTCCGACCTTGGTTACCGGAGTTGAAACCCCGGTAACCCCCCTGACTACCAAGAAACTGAGCTTCCTCATCGTAGTCGCTGCCTTGATCATCATACCTGGGTAGTGCTTCCATTGCTTTGACTTTCTCAGTGCCCCTACCAAGAAACCTTTTCGACATCAAATCAATTTGTGTCCGCATATGGGCCATGTCCTAGTCCCGTTCTTCCTCCTTCTTGCGCTGCTCCTCACTCATCTCAAATACCATCCCTGAGCAGTCTGCCTCTCTAGTATACCATGCCCTGTTGTTCTTTGCCACTTGATCTAATATGACCACTATGTCCGGGAAAGTGCTGGACATATATGACCCTCCACAAGCTGCATCAATGATGGGCTTGGTAACGAAGTTGCAGGACCTGTAGAAGACTGCCTTCAAGTGTTCATCAGTGAGATGATGGTTTGGGCACTGTTTGAGCTTTTGTCTAAATCTCTCCCAAGACTGATACAACGCTTCATTTGGCATTTGTTTATGAGATCCGATCTCATATTTGAGCTTCAGTTACCGTGAAGCAGGGAAGAATCGTTCCAGAAAGGCCTCCTTTAGTTCTCCCCATGTGCGGATGGAATCATGGGGAGCTCGTTCAGCCACCTTACACTCAAAAAGCTATTTATAAATTGTGTAAAGAAATAAATATACTTATAGGCCAACTTGAAGAGCCAAAATTGGAGGGACAACTGCTTGACCAGACTATTATTGATGTTGTCACTGTAGAGAAAGGTACACGAGAGTTATGTGAAGAAGTACATAATATTATCTTTAAAAACTCTACAGTGTGTGAAGATGAGGATGTAAATATAATTCAGGAATTAGGATGCATTGGGCTTCATTTCTTTCATTTTTCTACATTATGTTTAGATGATGAGATATTTATCAAATCATCTAATTACATGGAAGAATGTAAAAAGGAGGAAAAATATGTTTATATTCTTGAATTTGTTGGGCTCAAAAGAAAAAATTACATTTGTCATTTAACGGCCAAAAAGTACAACATGCAATCTCTATTGTTTGTTTTTCGTATTTTATACTACCACCCTGTGAGCATACTCGAAAATTTGAAAAGAAATAAGGGATACAATTCATAAGTTCAAGATGGAAGAAAGAGTGGAAGCATGGACACTTGGTAAAGTCTAAGTAACCAAGTTATCCAAGTCGTGCTGTGACAATAAGTCAAGCGCTGCTTGGAAGGCAACCCAAGGTTAATTTTGGTGCTTCGGCGCCCATGTATGATATTTGACTCCTTTTTGTTTTACTTTGGTTGCATGCAATGGGGACAATGCACATCATTTTCGATGGGGATGAATATGCCCAAGGGAGAGATATTGTAACAACCCCCCAGTTTAAGAGCCTGTGAGTGCAGAAAAGTTGGCTGAAAAATTACCTAGAGCCATTGTACGAGGGTGACTTACGATCCATAGAATGAGTTACGGCCTGTAGGTTTGTCCTTAAACATTAAACTTCAGGACGGGATAACATTTCCAAGTGTGGGGTAACCCACACACCCTATTGGTTAGTAGAAGGGTTTATGAACCGTAGACAGGTTCATAGATGGAGGGACTTGACTTGAATGAAATTGGAGTTTTTAGGAAAAGTGATCCACAAGTTACTAGTATGGTCCATAGAAGTATGTATGACATGTAGAATCCCTTCATAGATGGTGTCCAAGAAAATAAGAAAAATAATGGCAAAGTGTGGAAGGACTCTACGAGTTTAACCACGATTTGTAGATCAAAGGACGACCCATAAGATGGTTTGAAGGTTTTGAGTCCAGAAAAATTATTTTTAGAGATTTTGGTAAAGTTACCAGGATGGAAAAGACTTACAACCGGTTGACCTACGACTCGTAAACGGGCTTTCATAGGATCAATCGATAATTTTAATGAGGGGCAGTTTGGTCAATTATGCAATTTCTGTTCCTAAAGCCTATCAATTCTAGGATCAAAAAAAGGTTCTAACTAGCCTAAAAACCTAAGGCCCTCCATTCAATCCCTCATTCTTCCACTCTAAATTTTCCCAAGGCAAAATTTTCTCTAGAAAAAGCAAGCAAAATATGGTTTCCAAGGTTCATCTCAAATGCTTCAAGTTAAGTTTGCCTAAGGTTTCTAAGGTATGTGAACTTGATTTGTGGGTATCTTTGCACCCATAAAGTCCTCTTTGAAGTGTTTTACCTTTTCTTTAAGCTCCTTTAAGATGTTATGCATGCTTATAATGATTTCATGTTGTTTTATGCTATTAAATGATATACATGATATCCTATGATATTTTACTAAGTATTTACATGTCTCAAGTTATTGATGATGATTCCAATGATGAGTTTTGACAATGATGAAGTGTGGGCATTTTCGTTGGTCCTTTACAGAGAATTTCCTTATGACTTATGTGATTTATGATTGTTCCATTTAAAAAGCCTAGCCCACCTAGTTTTCAAGTAAAGTCTTGCATGATTTGTAATAGTTATTTGGGCATTAAAGATGACTTCAAAGTTATGATTTGTCAAATATATAAGCATATTGACGATTTCCCTAAAAGATGTTTAAATAGAGGTCCCCAAGATGAAAGGACAATTCTCACTTGGCAGTTCCTAAGTTTAAGCTACTCCTATGATTGCTACTTATGACTCCAAGTGTCCTTACTTGGGTAAGCTATGTTTTAAATATTCCATGGATGAGTTAGCATTGAATGTGACATTGTGGTGGGGTTCGATAAAGGAAACTTAGAAGCAATCCTTTGTCGCATTAACTATGTTCCACCATAGGAGCCCTTGTAGGATTGGCTAGCGGATCCACGTGGGTCGTTTATGTTATTAATATGTATGCAAAGTTAATGGAGTTCCACCTGGCAAGTGGTCTCCCTGTGCCAACATAGGGGGTTATGTTGGGATCTCTGTAGTAGCTCATATGTCTTAAATGTCAGTTGATGTGTTCTCCCACAAGTTTATGCATCTATGACATGTTTCATTATATATAATCTCTCATTCATTGACTCTTATTCATATTTAGCTATATTTCTTGTGCATGCTTAAGCTCATATCCGTGTATCTAACTATCTCATGCATACTAATATGTTTCAATTATGAATGATGGCATTATAGTTTTATGCATTGAATCGCATCTCATAGACTTAGTATATTCCAACGTACTACCGCTTATTTTGCCAGCATGATTTAACTATGTATGGACAGGTACTCCTCTACCGACTGAGGTTAGGTTTTGCCGTCCAAGACTAGTATTTAGTTGTTGTGAGCACTTAGTTTAGGACTCTACGTCTTTTCCTTCCTAGCTTGTATTTATTATTAGACGATGTATATTAATACCTTTTGAGGCAAATACATTCTATATTGCACAATTACAGAGTCTTTTCTATTGATGAAAACCTAACGTACCAGTTTCGTCTGTCTATATAGCAGTTGGTATGCTTTATGGACAAAATATGTTAGATATTCATGTTTCTTTTTAAATGTTGCTTCATTTCTTTAAAACTCCTATAGCCTCTTCCCTATATTTAAGTTCTGCATTTCTTTATATTTCACTTTTGAATGCTTAAGATGGCTTGGGTGAGGTGCCTTCGGGTACCTTATTCACCGTGTGACGTCTAGGCCCTCCTAGGTCAGGTCGTTATATTTTTTATGAGTCTATACACATTCACTTAAAATCATACCCATTGAATCATAATTGAGATAACCCATTAAACTATTCATAAATTCATACTTGAAATTAACAAGATGCATGGGCTTTTGTGATGATCACTTAAAATCATGCAAATTATTTTTGGTAAGTAACAAATTCTATTATTACCAAAAAGAGCCATGTGAGTTCAAATTGTCTATAGAAGAATAAAATTAATGGTAATCATAATTAAGGTAATACACTATTGATTTCATGAACCCTAGATAGGTTGTATGAAAATTTGCATAAAAATCATTAAAATCAAGTAATTAATGACAATTGATGCATAATTAGATTGATTATCATGATATAAAACATAATTCATGCTATTGAAAATAAAATCACGAAAACTCAGATATTTATACTTGAAAATTGTAGAAGAAGTTGAGAATTTGTTCGGCTCCATGGATGGAAGAGGTCCATGAATGACCCTATATACCTTGAAAGTCAAAGCCCTAAATGTAAGCTTCTACCAATAGAGGATTGATCTTGACCTTGAAATTCTAAACTTTACATGATGGAGAAAGAAACCCTTTGGGGGAGAATTTTAGAGAGAAAGAATTTAGAGTTTTGAGTTAATGAGAGGGAAACTAATTAACTGAATGAAATATTCCTTTAATACACCCGAAAACAACTTAGAATAGGACTAAATAGCTTTTAAAATTACAAAAATAACCCTATGAACCATCCAGTAAATTTTTGGAAAAGGGTTGCAAGAAACCTTCATAGGAGGCTCCACGATGTGTGAAGAGTTTCAAGACTCGTAAAAGAGTCTTGTACAAATACTTTGCCTGACATGGCTTTACTAAAATGGGAATAACATTTACTCCAACGACAAAATTAGGCAAACTTTGCAGCGTTGGAAAGAGGATTCAGAGACCTTTAAATTTGATAGGTTATGGGGCAACCAATTCATTTTATGCTAGGATATATGATAGTATAAAGCTGATCCAAGTAAAATCTTACATCGAAACTCACTCAGTAAGGAAGCTTTCAAATCAACTTTATGATAAATAATTCTTATGACCTCAATAGATCTCTAAATCTACTTCCCTAAGAAACAGTTGAGGTCTTCACTTGTACAAAACATTCTATGATTTTTGTCACGACTCGAAATCTGGTTGTGATGGCACTCACCTGACCCACTAAGGAGATTCAGCCCAAAATCTAAATAACCTAACATAATAATAAAAGTGGAAGATAAACAATCTAATAAGATAAATAAGCATGGGAAAAACAAACTACAATCCTCCCAGAACTGGTGTCACATACACAAGCCTCTAAATATAAAATACTAAAATGATATACATGTCTTAAATGTCTAGTTCCCAAATAGAACAAAACATATTAATGGATTCCTCGAAGGCCTACTAAAAATATAATCAACTACCTCACAAATGATCTGGAAGCACAATCCTGTTAGTCAGAAAACTAGCAAGGAGGACCAGACTTGCAACCTACCAAATTGTAGCAAGGGGTGAGTACCAAACAATAGGGTACTCAGCAAAATTGAAACTAACCTAAGATAAAGGAATGAAGAACACAAGTAACTCCTTAATACCCAACCACATACTGTCGAACCACGTATCTGTACTCAGAAAAGTCCAAGAACAATATTCTATATATACACAAATCACATATTATAAGTATAAACTAATCTCATATCATCATTCATTAGAATATCTAATTGATACATAAGTTAAATAGTACAATAGATATCCAATATCATAAGCAAAACATTTAATAATATCATAGAAGGAATAATATGAGATAGAGTAGATGCCATGAGATATATGTAATTCGATGCAATGGAATAATATGAGATAGAGTAGATACCATGAGATGTATGTAATTCGATGCAATGTCCAATAATTGTGATGCACGTCTATCCTATAATACACATCCGCTGACAAACTCATACCAAAACCCATGGAGGCCACACATTGACCATATATCCGCCAGAACAATTTCCCTTCGGTGTTTACTTTCATATCTAGTCGGAATCATTTCCCTTCAACTTTTCATTTCTTTTCTTTCTTTCTTTTTTTATTTCTTTCTTTCTTTTTCTCTAGCCGAAACCATTTTTCTTTGGCTTTTAATTGTCAATGGATCATCAAGCAATCACATAATAATAACACAATAGACATATTCATGGCAATGAAATATGTAAGGTATCCATATGAATCATGTATTTAAATAATCAAAACCGAGTAATCCACAAGCACACAAGTATTCACAATATAATCCCAACCTCATCACGACTTCAATGTACACATCAATTAATTCACAATTTCCATGTGTTACGAATCCACAATGAATTTACAAGTCAAGATTTTACCATATCAAGAATTACCCAACTTGATACTTCTTGATCAATGCCTACAAAGATATAATTCTAACCCAAAATATTCGACTCCATACACATAAGAGTATACAAGGTTCAATCATACTTGACAAAAAGTCTAGAAGTCCACCTGCCTTAGATAAAGTCTTGCATCAAGTCACATCCAAAGCTTTCCCCTTTCTACGATTCTCCAAATCACCAAAATCTATTCAAATATAGTATCACAATCACATAACGAATTTAATGATACTAAAATCAATCAATTTGGATTAAAAGGGTAAAATGATAAAAAGTTTCATGACAAAAAAGTAGCCGATATTTAAAAATGAATACATGAAAACGTTTCCCAAGTAATAGAAGTTCAATGGTGAAAATTGTTTTGAAAACCGAGTTACAGTTAGGGAGAAATATCAATTCAGTATTAGGAATCAATGTCCGAAAAAACACTAAATTCTCCAATTAAAATCCATAAATTACCAGTGAAAAACTCAATTTAATCAATGGAAATTGAAGAAATAGGTTAGAAAATAGTTATCCAATCGATTTGCCTTGAAAAACCTCGAAGTTCCTCTCTACAATGAAGCTTCGAATATTAAATATGGAGAAATTCGATAAAACCCACAGTTTAAAAGAGGATCACTGTACAGGTGCACTTTGTGCTTTTCACATGCGAGCTTGGTCCGCGAACGTGGAAGCCAATAATGCCTCGACACTCCGCGAACGTGGAGGCTATGCTGAAAATGCTCCGCGAATGTGGGCCCTCTTCTCTGAACGTAGAGGTCTACATAATGTGACCCTGCTAACGCAGTACTAAATGTGTGAACGTGGAGTACATGGCACACTTGCAATAGAAATAACTAAAAATTAGCAAAAACAACATAGGTTAATCACGAATAGGACATTGGGGATTTGTTCGGAACCCCGTGAACACAAACGAAATATGGAACCCTGCCAAAAATAACGTTCTGGACTCAATGTAATCATTAGAATTTGAATTTTGGACCTCCTTGGCCCAGAACCTGGGAAAGAACATTTAACTTAGTTTATGACTAAAAAATCCAAAATAAACTCAAAAGCTCTTAAAATTGCAAAGAAGCCATTTCTAACATAATTTCATGATTCGGAACAACTTGAATTGATGAAATTCCGATCCGAGCCTCCGAACTCTGAATGTTGACTAAAGTGTAACTATGATCCAAAATGAACTAAAAATGCAACTTTGGGTCCAAAATCTTCGTTTTAATTCCAAATTCGGTTCTGCAAGTTCTCCAATAAAAGATTCGGCATCCCCAAGCTGATGGAATTTGTATTATTGCAATCCAACACTCGAAACTCAAAATGACTACAAAACTTAAATTTTCCAACTTTAAGAATTTTAAAACTCATTATTTAGCAAAACTCCAATATTTTACAAGGTTTTCAATATCCAACTTTTAGACTCAACTAAAAATGACCCAAGGCGGCTTTCGAAAAGGAAAAAATTGTAATTTGGTCGAAAATGCCAAAAATGACCTTCGAGGTCATTACATTATCCACTACTAAAAATAATGTTCTTCCTTTAACATGAGATATAGGACGTACCTGAAGGTTCAAATAGCTGAGGGAATTGCGCACACATATCTGACTCTATCTATCTTGTAGCCTCACTCTCGAGCCTATGGTGCCACTGGACGTTTAATGAAGCGATCTCCTTAGTCCTCAACTTCCTATCCAAAATGGCCACTAGATGCTCCTTATAATTCAAATCAGGGCTCAACTAAACTGAATCCACGGAATTTATATGAGAGTCATCTTGAATGTAACGTCGCAGTATCGAGACATGAAACACAAGAAGGACTGAAGATAGGTTGGGTGGCAAGGAAAGTCTATAATCCACCTCTCCACTTTATTTAGAATCTCAAAAGGGCCAATATAGTGTTGATTGAGGTTGCACTTCTTCCCGAACCTCATAACACCCTTCAAGGGTGAGACCTTCAACTAAACCATGTCACCAAGCATAAACTCTAACAGTCAAATTCATCAATCCGCATAGCTCTTTTGGCGACTCTAGGTTGTCACCAATATACTCTGAATAAACCGCACCCGCTCTAGATCATCTCTCAACATATCAATTCCCATGCTCTCCACTGCTACTGTCTCAAACCATCCGATGGGTGATCTACATCTCCGGACTTATAAGGCCTCAAAAGGAGTCATTTAAATGGTGGAATAATAACTATTGTTGTTTGCAAACTCTGCCAAGGACTGGTTCTGGTCCCATCTAGCACCAAAATCAATAACACAAGCTTGAAACATATCCTCTAACACCTGCATGGTCCTCTCGGACCAACCATCGGTGTAGGGGGTGAAAAGCTATGCTCATATCCAAACAAGTACCTAAAGCATGTTGTAATGCCCTCTAAAAATGCAAAGTGAAAAATGAGTTGTGATATGACATAATGGAAGCCTTACTATTCGACTTATATATAACAGGCTATTCTCTCAGTTGTATACTTCACTTTTTGACCAGAATGATGTGGGTGGATTCAATCAGATGATCCATCATAATGCAAATGGAGTCAAAACCCCCAATAGTAGGATGGAGGCAACCCAATTACAATCTATGGTAATATACTCTCATTTCAACTCAGGGATGGGCATCTTCTACATCAAACCGGCCTTTCGTGCTCATATTTGACTTTGTTAGAAATTCAAGCACTTTGCCATGAACTCAACGATGTCTCTCCTCATCCCAAACCAATAATAATGTTTTTTCAAATCATGGTACATCTTAGTTTCTCCCGAATGAATAGAATATCTGGCATAATAGGCCTTCTCAAGGATCAATCTAATCAAATAATCTACCTTAGGCACACAAATATGACTTCCAATCCTCAATACCCTATCAGAATCAAACACTACCTTTCTAGCTTCACCTCTAATCACTTTGTCACAAATGGTACGCAACTCCTTATCCTCAAACTCATTCTCTCGAATCTGATCCATCAAAGAAGAGCGAGCCTCAATAGAAGCAAACACTCCACCCTGATCTGAAACCTATAAGCTCACCAACCCATTGGCCAATCTCTGAACATCTCTAGCTAATGATCGCTACTCCACCCGAATAGCTACTAGACTCCCCATACTGGAGACCTTCCTACTCAAAGCATCAACAACGACATTAGACTTCCTCCGGTGATATAAAATAGCCATATCATAATCCTTCAGAAGCTCAATCCATCTCTTTTTTCTCAAATTTTTGTCCTTCTAGTTGAATATGTATTGCAAACTATGATGATCGATGAAAATGTTTCAATTAACACCATAAAGATAGTGCCTCCATAACTTCAAAACAAACACAATAGCAGCTACCTGTAACTCTTGGGTAGGATAGTTCATCTCATGAGCCTTCAACTATGTAGAGGCATAAGTTATCACATCACATTCCCCTTCCGCATCAATACACCACCTAACCCAACTCTCGATGCATCATAATAGCTCGTGAAAACAACATCCTCCTCTAGAAATGGCAAAATAGGGACTATAGTCAACAAATACTTGATCTTTCGGAAGCTCTTATCATACTCATCTGACCATAGGGAATGGAGTATTCTTTTGAGTAAGCCTAGTCAATAGAGTAGCTATTAGAAGAAAAGCCTAGAACAAATCACCTGTAATAACAAGCCAGGCCCAAAAAACTACAAATCCAATAACCACTAGGCCTAGTCCAACCCTGAACCACCTTAATCTTCGCTAGATCGACCCAGAAACCTTCTCTAGACACAATATGACCCAAAAACACCACCGAACTCAGCCAAAATTCATACTTGAAGAACTTGGCATGTAGCCTCCTTTTTCTAATCCACTTAAGTACAATCCTCAAATGTTGTTCATGCTCCTCCTTGGTCTTTGAGTAGATCAATATATCATCGATGAAGACAATAAGAAAGGAAACAAAAAAGGTCGAAATACACCATTCATCAATACTATAAATGTGGCTGGGGCATTAGTCAACCCGAAGGACATCATAAGGAACTCATAATGCCCATATCTCACCCAGAAAGCTATCTTAGGAATGTCAGAAGCCCTGAACTTCAGTTGATGATATTCGGATCTCAAATCAATATTAGAAAACTCGACCGCACCTTGAAGCTGGTAAAATTGGTCATCGATCCTAGGGAGGGGATATTTGTTCATGACAGTTACATTGTTCAAAATTCTATAGTCAATCCACATCCTCATAGATCTGTTTTTCTTAATTACGAACAAGACGGGGACATCCCAAGGAGACACACTAGGGTGTATGAACCTTTTACGCAATAGATCTTGGAGCTACTCCTTTAGCTCCTTCAACTCATCAAGAGCTATATGGTTGGGAGGAATAGAAATGGGCTTGGTGCCTAATTCAAGATCAATGGAAAAGTTAATATCCCTGTCAAGAGGGACTCTAGGAAGGTCTGAAGGGAACACATCAACAAATTCTAGAAGAATAGACTCCATCAGTGGTGGCTTAACATCGGTATCACAAATAAAAGCTAAATATGGAATATAACCCCTCTCCACTAACTTCCGTGCCCGAATATTAGATATAACTTTGTTGGGATAGGATCCACTCGAACCTTGCCATATAATGCCCGATCTATCTAGAATAGGAAAAGTCACAATCTTAGCATAGCAATCAAGAATAGCTCTATGAGGAGAAACCAATCCATCACCAATATAACAACAAAATCAATCATATCAAGAATAATCATATCAACCTAAGTCTCATAGATAGATAAGGTCACAAGACAGGATAAGTACACCCGATCCACTATTAAGGGCTCATATACTGGGGTTGAAAAATGAACAGGCATAGACACGGTATCGCATGGCAAGTTAAATCCCAAGAATAAGTATGTAGACACATAAGGATAAGTAGGACCAGGATCAAATGATACAGATATAGGGTGATGGTGAACTGGAACAATACTTGTGATCATAGCATCAGAGGCCGCAGCCTCTGGTCTCCCTACCACCTGTAGATGCTTCCCTTCTACCACTAGAATACGTAGAAATATCAAATGCTCCTCAATCACTGGTACACCAACCGATATCAATATGACCTCTGGCTTGTGGTGCCAGTTCTCTAACTATTATTGCAGACTAAGAATAATGGGGCACAAAATTAGTCTGCGTAGGGCACTGTCGAATAATATGATCAGGAGATCCAAACCCATAGAAATATTTAGTGGTGGACCACTACTGTGATGGAGCAAGAGGAATACTGTATCCACCTTAGCCCCATAGACCTCTACTGTGAATCGGATGAACTCTAACTTGAGCTATAAGTATCACGAGGACCTCCAACTCCCTCTAAATCTGGCAAGGGCTCTTGTACCCCGAATACTCAAATAAACCTCCTCTTTTGGTCATACCTCTGCCTCCTAATGAGGCACTTGAGTATTGTCCCTAAGTAAAAACCCTTTAGGGGTCCCAAAAATCCTTTATCTACATCAACCCTGCCTTCTTGGCGGCACTAACCACTGACTAGAATGATGCTCCATCTCTAGACACGCAAAACACAAACTGACTGATAGAATAGGCCAACCCTCTAACAAGCTGACGAACTCTCTCTGCCTCCAAAGGAATAACAGTATTAGCATGATGGGCCAATAGACAAAAGTGAACCTTGTACTCTAAAATGATCATAGTGTCTTTTCTAAAGCTCTCAAAGCTCAGATGGCATTCCTCACGGAAACTCTAAGCAACAAATCTATCATAGAAGTCACTGGAAAATGTCTCCCAAGTCATTTGAGAGACCCAACTAGTAAGGATCCAGAATAAGTCCTCATCCATTCCCTTAATTTCTTACAAAGCTAAAGGGAAGAATACCACATGCCATGAGTCTTTGCCGACCCACGACATCAAGTAACTCCCAGAAAGTGGTCAAAAACTCGTGTACATCCTCAATCTTCCCACCCTGAAACTAAGGTGGGTCAATCGTTCTAAAACTCTCGTACCTACACTGCTCATCATCAATAACGGCAACTACTAGTAAAACCTCAATAATCGGTGTGACTAGTGGTTGCTCCAGTTGAACCGATGCCTTGGGAGCCTACAACTGGTCTTGAGTTGAACCCTAACCCGACTCTGTGAAGTACTAGATGTATCAGCTGGATTACTTGTCTGCCCCTAAGTCTCCAACACACCCAAGACACTCAAAAGTGTATCCTGAAGTAATTGTACTGCAGCATAATCATGAGGAAACTACTCCTGTCTAGGCTCCATGGTTGGCTCGGGGGAGATACCCAATTCATAATCTCTCGCTGGTATGGATCATCGGCCTTGGCCTCTAGCTCGTCCTCTAGAACAACCCTTACCGATAGTTAGGGTATCAATATCAACATTAGGGTTGCCTCCCCTTATCTTGTAGCTACAGTAGCTCTAGTCCTTGCCATCTGCCAAAAGGAAACATGACCACTCAACACATAAACCCAAATCCAATGCACGGATTTAATAGAATAAGTAAAAGAGAATTTTCTAACAGTCTCCGTAGCCCCTCAAGAATAAGTAATGGATATCTCTGCTCCGATCCTCAAGACTCTTCTAGATTGGGCTTGTACACTTGTGATACCTATGAACATGGGGCTCTGATACATATTTTCAAGATCCAAAATTTGAGTGTAGCAGCACTCACCTAACCCACCAAGGTGAGTCATCCAAAACATAAATAACCTGACATAATAATAAAAACGGAAGATAAACAGTCTGATAAGATAGATAAGAATAGGAAAAACAAACTACAATACTCCTAGTACTAATGTCACATGTACAAGCCTCTAAATACAAAATACTCAAATGAAATGCATGTCTCAAATGTATAGTTCTCAAATAGAACAAAACATCATAACGAATTCCTCGAAGGCCTGTTGAAGATAGAAGAAGTTACCCCACGAATGATCTAGAAGCATGATCCTGCAAGTTAGAAAACTAGCAAGGAGGATCAGGCTCGCAACCTAAAAAAATGCAACAAAGGGTGAACAACAAAAAATAGGGTACTCAGCTAAATAAAAACTAACTTAAGCTAAAGTAATGAAAAACATAAGTAACTCCTTAGCAGCCAACTACATACTGTCGAAATACAAACCTGCACTTAGAAAAATCCTAGTATAATATAGTACATATATACAGATCACCGATTGTAGGTATAAATATTTCTTATATCATCATTGCTCAGAATATCCAACTGATACACAAGTCAAATAGTTCAATAGATATACAATATCCTAAGCAAAACATGTAATAATATCACAAAAGGAATGATATGAGATAGAGTGGATGCCATGAGATGTAAATAATGTGATGCAATATCAAATAATCGTGATGCATCTCTATTCTATAATACATATCCGCTGATAAACCCAAACCGAAACCCATAGAGGCCTCACATGGATCATGTATCCGCCAGAACCATTTCCATTCCCTTTTAGCTTTTCATTTCTTTTGTTTCTTTCTTTTTCTCTTCCCGGAACCATTTCCCTTCAACATTTCTTGTCTTTTTTTTCTTTTTTTTCTCTAGTCAAAACCATTTCCCTTCAGCTTTTTATTGTCAATGGATCATCAAGGAAGCATACAATAGAGATTTTCATGGCTAGGAAATATGAAAGATGTCCATACTAATTAAGTATTGTAATAATCAAAATCAAATAACTCACAAGTACACAAGTATTCACAATATAACCCTAATATCATCATAAATTTGATGCACACATTAATTAATGCACGATTTCCATGTATTACGAACCCACAATTAATTCACAAGTCAAGATTTCATCATAAGAACAATTACCAAATCCAAAAGCTCATGATCAAAGCCTACAAGCATATAGCTTTAACGCAAAATATTCAATTCCATACACATAGGAGTATACAATGTTCAATCATGCTTAACAAAATGTTAGAAGTACATTTGCCTTAAATAAAGTCACTAATCAGGTCAAATTCAAAGCTTTCCCCTTTCTATCTTACTCCGGATCACCAAAATATATTCAAATATAGTATCATAATCACATAACAAATCTAATGACACTAAAATAAATCAATTTGGATGAAAAGGGTAAAATGGAAAAAAGTTACATATCAGAAAAGGTAGCTAGAATCTAAAAATTAATACATGAAAACATTCTCTAAGTAATAAGAAGTTCAAGAGTGAAATCCGTTTCGAAAATGGAGTTAAAATGTGGGAGAAATTATCAATTCAGTATTAGGAATCAATGTCTAAAAATTCCAAAATTCTTCAATTAAAATCCCAAAATTACAAGTTGAAAACTCTATTTAACCAATGGAAATTAAAGAAAAAGGTTAGAAAATAGTTACCCGATCGATTTGCCTTGAAAAACCATGAAGTTCCTCTCTAAAATGAATCTTGGAATATTAAAAATGGAGGAATTTGATAAAACCCATCGTTTAAAAGAGAATCACTTTACAGGTGCACTTTGTACTCCATGAATGCAGAGCTTGGTCCGTAAATGCAAAATCCAATGATTCCTTGACACTCCACGAATGCAAAGAGGGTTCCGCGAACACGGAGGCTATGCTGGAAGTGCTCTGTGAACGCGAGCCCTCTTCTGCATACATGGAGGTCTACATAATGTGACTTATGTAGACCTCCATGACCATTATACAAAAGGCGCGAAAGCAGATTACAAGCCATACCTTTAGTAGAAACAATTAAAAACAAACAAGCACAGTACAAGAAAATCACAAATAAACCAAAACAAATTCATAAATAAGATCAGGATTGATCCGGAACCCCATGAACATAAACCAAACACGGAACCCTACAAGGAATGACATTTTAAATTCAATAAAATTGTCAGAATTTGAATTCGAGACCTCCCTTGCCCAGAACCCTGGAAAGATCGTTTGAACTAGTTTAAGACTCAAAAGCTCAAAATAAACTATTAGGTTCTAAAATTTGTAAGAAGCTATTTCTAGCATTAGTTTCACCATCCGGAACCACCAGAATTGATGAAATTTCGATCCAAGCCTCCGAAATTTGAATGTTGGCCAAAGTCAAACAATGATCTAAAAGGAACTAAAAATGCATTTTTGGGTCTAAAATCTTCATTTTAACTACAAATTTTGTTCTTCAAGTTCCTATAGACCAGATTCATCACTAGAGCTGATGGACTTGACAGAATTACAATCCGACACTTGAAACTCTAAATGACTACAAAACTCAAATTTTCCATCTTTAAGCGTTTAAAAACTCATTCTTTAGAAACACTTCAAGTGTTTACAAGGTTTTAAAAATTTGACTTTTAGACACAATGAAAAATGACCCAAGGCAACTTTTGGAAAGGCCAAAATGATAACATAGTTGAAAATGCGAAAAATGACCATAGAGGTCATTATAATTTCTAAAAAGTAATGCAACCCATAAAGACCCCTTATGAAAGTAAAACCCTTTTCTAATTTCCATGATTTTTGAAGTCCTTTGTATGGACATATTTACTACTCGTAACCACAACCACGACTCATGAAAAAGGTCCATCCTATCTGAGTCATTTTCTTCAATCTTGTGATTTTTCATCTACACACTCGATCTATGAGCTGTAAAACTAAATACGACCCATACATGCACTCTCATTATTCCAAGATCTAAAGATTAAATATTCAACAGGTTCCACAAGTACCCTTTATGGCTCGTGCAATTTTCTACGACCCATTAAAAAGGCTTATGGTCTCTGAAGCAGTACCAATTCTAACATTCTCCTTTGAATTCTAACATTTCAACTTCTTGGGTATTACAAATGGGCTTATTTATGTGAGAGCAATTGAGAATAGTAGTAAGAAAGTGCGTGTAGAAATTGGTTAGTCCATTGAATATCACTAGTATATCTTGGGTTTGAAGCATTATATAAGTCATAGGATTGGTTTTATAGGGTGAGGTGGCCTTGATTATCTCGTTTAGGTTATGGTAATTGGGTCATGTGTGCATCAAATGGATTAAAAATCATCAGGTAACATTTGAGAAATAAGTCCACTAATGCTCGACACAAGTATGGGGATAGGTTTTTCTGTGGTTTTGAATTCAATAACTAGTACGACTTGGGTTTCCAGTGGAAGATATGGTGAGATCAATGAGAAAGTAGTCAATGATAAACTAAGGTATGCAATTTCCAAAAATATTCAATGCATGGGTTAATGATAATTAGAAAAGCGATTTGTTTACGTGGTGTGAGTTAGAATGCTTATATCAAAGTATGGATTATCCAAGTAATGAAATGATTTATTATGTTGGTTATTGAGCATCCGAAAGGACTTATGCATGGTTTGGATAGCAAATTCTATTACTTCTTAATATGGAAGAGCTTAATGAAGTTTTCATTTGAGTAGTTTAGTATAAAGTAAGAGGCAACCTGCTGTGGAGTTTTGTCTAAGGAATAATAATGATAAAATGGTTAAATAAAAATTACAAGAGCCTTGGGCATCAAAGAGCTTGAACATTAAGGATTGAGTCGTGAGTATTGGTTAAGCATTCGAATGCCCTAGTAACACTGCATGATGGATATAAGTTAAGAAATGTGAAGAAATAAGCCAGGATGCTTAGATCCTTGGTTCAAAATTGAGGATTATAAGGATTTTTTCACTTTAAGTTTATATATAATATTGTAAGATGGACTAACTCAACACAACATTATGAAAGATTATCAATTACTTTTTTTAAAAAATGATTGTGTTTTGGATGGAAAATAGTGATATATGAGAGATTCTAACTTTTTATGTTGGGTTGCATTGTTCAATCCTGGCAGTTGACTCATAGGTTCTCTGTGAAAAAAAGTTTCAATTCTACATGATTATTGAGGATTTTGAACCAAGTAAATGCTACCTTGTAATAGAAATTACTTAGACTATCATGATGAGTTACATAGACACTTGGTGGTTAATAAAGGTTATGAACGTATGGCATACAAAATTCTTAGGGTTATCAAGGCTTGTTTCATATTATAATAAGAAGGTATGAGTATTTGAATGGATACTGAGATGTAGTATGTGAATGGTTGCATGCGGTTGAGATGGGTTTTTGATTCAATAGTTATAATTTGTGGGAATAACACTATAAGATTTGTAATATTTATGATATCGGTCATTGATAGGGCCAACTTCTAACAGAGACTGCTTAGGGTTGACTTTAAACACATAGTAGAATTTCATTTTTGAAAAAGTATAAGTCATCCATTAAAGTTACAGTTAGTGGCCATGTATTTGTTTTAAAGAAATTTTGTACTGATAAAGTTTTCGCAAGAATGAGGAAAGGATCAGTAAGGTCATGATATTTTATCGATATAAAATTTATGGGTGTTAGTAGTTGAATTATGGTGAATATATATGGATTTGATAAGATGAGTATGTTTTGAGCTGTACCGGCGATCAATTAAGAAATCATGTACAGAGAAGGAATAGACTAGTGAGAACGAGATAACTAAAGAGGCCTTTACTGTTGATGCTTGAGAAGGGTTTTTTTGGGTAGGACAAAAGAGAATATCTATCAACTAGTGCATACTTGTGCACTGCAAGTGTGGATCTTATAGTAGGTGCTTTTAAGAGATTTATCGTAGAACATTATCGATTCTCAATGGCCATGTTAATTATGTTATCAATGTAGATTTGTTCATATTTATGTGTGATTAAATTTGAGGACTATTGGACTTAGTTTAACCATTTGTAGAAATTGGGTATATACACAAGTACTGCTATTCTAACATTCTAATAATGTTATTTAGAGATTTTATAAGCTTGGTCGTATCTTTCATCGGTAGTAACTTGACCGTCGGGTTAGATAAGTTGGATTATTCTTTGATAAGTAAGCATTGACTAAAGGAAAAGTTGATGCAGCCCAAGCACATATGATACTATGTTACAAGAATGAAAGATGACTAAGGCTTATGGTGTTGGTACATTACAAGTGTGTGGTAGTTGGTTTGGATTTACTCCTAACTTTGATGAGTAATAATTTAACATTTCTTCATTCTAATGTGTTGAAGAGGTTCCTCTAATTACTAAGTTGTGTTTAGAGGGTTTCTATTCAATTCGTGGTTTGGTAATCACCCATTCGATGTTTGACTTAGTTGTGGTGGATACTATAGATATTGATATGCTTAGAGATGCTCTGGAGCCAGTACATTTAATTTAGAGTTAATTTTTCATAGCCTAGAGTCGAAAAATCAGTTATATTAGTAGGAGGGTTTTACCCGTAAAGTTCATGGAAGCGACAACTATGTGTGGTTGAAGACCACAACCCTCAAGGATGTAATGAGGTTCAAAAGAAGGAAAAGCTCATCCCTACATTCATTAATCCTTTTAAAATTTTGAGTCATGTGGGAAGTGCCCTATAAATTTGTTTTTCAACCTAGTCTATTGTTTATATATCTAGTACTCCATGTTACTATGCTTTGGTGATACATATCAAATGAATCTCATGTGATTTCTTTTGAACCTGTATAGTTGGGTTCAACGTTTTACTTATGATCAAAAGACAACGAGTATTCTAGATAGTAGGTCCATAAGCTTAGGAACAAAGATATTACTATACTGAAAGTTTAGTGACGATGTTGACCCATAAGAGAGGCAACTTGGGAGGCTGAGTCTGATGCATGGACCTATTATACTTATCTTTTTGAGACTTCAGGTATTTTCTTTTCTTTGTATTCCAGGATAAACATGATTTTTAGTAGTGGATAATGTAATGACCTTGAAATTTATTTTTTCTATTTAAAAAAGAAATACTATTTACCCTTCTTGATACTTGTTTTGAGTCTTCTATGATCAATTGTGGAAGTTAAATTTTGAAAATTCTATGAAAGTTCAAATTTTCATTAAAATCTTATTTTTTTCAAAGCTGAAATTGCTTAATTTTAATTTTTGGAAATCTTTAAATGAAAATACATCAATTCTATCGATTATGAAATATGAAAATCGATCTAGGAGTGTTGTCAGAATCAAATTTAGCATTATATTGTTTATTTGAGGTCTTAAGTTGAAAATTGAGTTAAATTTAATAAAATTTGACTTTGGTCAATGTCTTGTATTTTGGTGCATGTATTGAACTTTGGTTAGTTCCGTTAAATTCAGGAGGTGAGTTTAGTGCTTGAATCTTCTTTGGTATAGTTTTTTGATGTTCTGTTAGTATTTTAGTATTTTGATTTCTTAAGTTATCGTAACGCCCCCCTAATTTATTCTACCTAATATACTAAAAATTCCTAGTAAAAGCTGAGGAGTTGATTGAGAAAAATCGTGGGAAGGAAACCACGAAGGCCACCTAAGGCCCATAGATTAGGTCTCGTAGGTCACCCCTGTGGCTTAGTGAAATTTTCTTAAGTCTGAGGCCCCATGTACGAGACACCATACGAATCATACATGATTCTATGTCCCGGAGAGTTTTTTGTGGGTTGATGATTCAAAAATTCACTTTTCTAGAAAATTGAATGATGAATTGTTAGACGGCCTGTCATCATTTTTACGACCCATAAGTCAGGTTTTGTAGATTGAGTTCCAGAAGATCAAGATTTCTGATCCTTGAATGACGAGTCATCAGTCGGACCGTAAGGCACTTTACAACCCATACACGGAGGTTTCATAAGTTTCAGGTTCAATTTCTAGTAACTCAACCTTTGGACACCTTTACTTACGAGAGGTAATTTACGGCCCATAAGCGGACTTATAGCCTGTAAATAGGATTTCATGGTTCCACTTTGTAGTTTTAAAGAAGGGTATTTTTGTACTGTCCTACCCTTTAAAATTTAAGCCTACAATGTTTTGCACTTATTTTTGGTTCTATATCAGAACCGTATGTGTATTATCCCTCAATATACATTTAGGATTTCTTTAGATCATCGGAGAAGGGAGAAAAATGAGGGTTTCGACTTCAAGCATAGAGATCATCAGAGGGTTAATCATACTTCGTGATTCCAGGTATGTAAGGCTTTCTAAAGTGTAGGATTGAGTCCATCCACGCGCCCTTTTATTTACTTTGTTGAGTTCATGTATAATAGTTGAGTATTGAATATCCCATGATCCTAATCTTTGAGTTATATGCATTTATTTTCAGATTTTATGAATAATTACGAATAAATCAACCAATTGCATGTTAGTCCTATGAAATTGAGTAAAAAATTGGCATACACTACTATGAACTCTAAATTACATCATTTTATTTGACCTTGTTGCATTGATCGGATTGAGACTCCAACTGTTATTGTTTGAGTTGAGTAAATTAAGCATGATTAGGTAAGAGGAGTATATATATTTTCTTGATCTTACATATGCATGAGATGAGCAACTTATATGTCTATGTGTCGAGCATCACAGGTACTAGAATGAATGACTGTACGAGTCAATGTCCTGCATGATGTAAGTCAGAGTCTTGATTTGCTGCATGACTATTAAATTCTAAATTGTAGAGCTTTTGGGAAATGCAGTTGAGCTGTTGAGGATGACTTGTACTAGAATGAATGACCATATGAGTCGAAGTGCCGGATGATATAATTAGAGTCTTGATTTGCATGCACGACTAATAAATTCGAAATTGTTGAACTATTGAGAAATGGAGTTGAGCAATTTTGGAATGAATCAAAGAGATGAGTTTGAGTTGATTTACATGAGCAAATTTTAGTGCTGAAAGATGTATTGAGCACCGAGTTGGGTAAGAGAATAACACCCAAGAACTACAATGCTAGTGTAGGATAGTCGTACAGTTAACTCTATGGCCCATGTCCAAGAAGATGGAAAGTTTCTTTGGATTTAAGAGAGAGACATGAGAATTTTGATCGTCCTTTACCTTGGCATGTTTAGGACGAGCATGACAATGATGTCGCCTTCATTTTACATCACTTAATTAATGGTGATGGAAGTTAGGTCGGTTAGAGAAACTTCAACGAAAAACTTAATTGTGCATATTATGTTTTTTTTTTTAAAAATAAATTGCATAAAATAGAGTTTATTTTCAAAGCATGGTTTAAAAGTTTAACCTGCATAATTATTGAGTTGAGTTATGAGCTGATGAGTTGAGCTTTACCTATTTATTTTAGCCATTCTTATGTACCAGTATATTCCATGAACTGACGTTTATTTTTTACTGTATCATTAATGTTGTAGATATAGGTGATAGAGGACTTCAGCCAGCGCTTTGTTGAGGTCCAACTTCTTGCATTCAAAGTTGGTGAGTGTTCCTTACTTTTAAGAGGAGCTTTTCTTTTCATTCATTATTACAGTATTAGTATTAGTTTTATTGAGGTAGCCTGGGGATTATCTTGGCACCTTCTAGATTGGATTAGAGGATTCATAGACACTGAGTAGAGAGAGTTGATTGTCTTATTTTCTAGACTTGTTCATTGGGAATTTTTTTTATAAGATCTTTATTTATATATTGATGTCTTTTCTTGAGTATTCTTCCGTTGTTGAGTACGATATGAAGATGAGGCTAGGTGGTTCTTTTGGGGAATCAACAGTGGTTCTTCAAGTGCCTGCCACGTTCTCAAGGATACCCTCTCGAGGCGTGATAATTATTCTAGTTACAACTAATCAAATTCTAATCAAAGAGACCTCAAATTTTATTTTTAATACTTTCATTAAGTCTAGATCATCAAATTTAGTATGATTGTATATATGGTTTATGCTTACTAGGTTCCGAATGAATCCGAAGGGTTGATTTCTGAGCATTAACGTTGTTGAAATCGTATTTCTGTGTTCTAGTGCAAAGTGTTAGTATGTTGCTTAAGCTGCTTTTGCAGACACTATTCACAAGAGCCGATGGTCACAAAAGAAATCACTTGTTCGCATAAGTGATGGCCCTTTTACCGGATGTCACATAAGTGAATCCTAGTTGTTATTGTGACATTTGAAACTATTTTTTTTGGATCGTTCTTGGAAAATAACCCTCATTTTCTATTTTTAACTTGGGAAACCTGTGGGCGGCAATTGTTGAGATGATATTCAAGTATAATTCACTAGGTAAGTAATTTTGGCTTTAAACCTTCATTATCCACCGATTATATTGTGATTTCAACCTCTAAGTTTTAGTTTTGAAATTCAAATTTTTTGGACTCTTCCATGAATATGAGTTGTTGAAGAATTGAAGATTTAGAAATGAATTCATCCTTGTTATCAAAATGTTTTCCCCGGTGATTTTTAAATGCTTCACGCATCATGATTTTATGTTAATCCTCAATTTTATCCCTAATTTTCTGAGAAGGGACTTGTATTTCATTTTGTTTGCGATTTTCAAATTTGATGAAGTTAGTGTTGTTGTTCTTGTAATCTTATGTAAATTCGAACTTGAATAGTTTGTGTTGAACTGGAAACTCGAAGAAGAGGGAAAACTTAAGCATTGGAGTGATTTTTTTATCTTGTGTGTGGTAACTGGATTTTTAAACCTTTTTTTGAGTCTATTGAACCTTGTATTTTCTTCTTTGTGTGTTGAAACGTAATGGGAATATGAAATATAGGTGAATTATTCATGAAATGATATAATAAAACACTACTAGGGTAATAAAATATCTACGCGATTTTATGTGAGAACTGGAATTGTATTAAGAAATGTGATATTTGATATTTATTGAATGATTGAGAAACATGATTGTAGATATTGCTTATGTTATTGAGAAACATGAGAGTTGATAATGATCCAATTGTTGAGAAACATAAGTTGATGATGATAATTCATGTATTGAGAAATTTAATTGATATTTCTATCACCAATTTGAAAGATGTTGAGGATTATGTTGATTAATTTTTAAGGAATTTTGATGAAAATGTTGATTCAATCATGAAATGAAATGTTGACTCATCGTTGAGTATCATAAATGATGATGGTAAATCGATTGATGAAAGAAATTAAATAACCATGTTGAACTTATCCTTGCAGGATGAGATTGATGTTTGTCAGGACTCAAGCCTAGGACCTAGGAGTGACATGGTGAATGGGAACTCGAAATTCTCCAAACAAGTCCCATAGCATCCATTTACACATCATCGATTCGGAAGCACAATTCAAACATTAATAAGTGATACTAACAGATAGGGGTATATGACTCAAGCTATGTGATAAGAGGGTGTTGGATTCATTGTCACTCAATTTTAACAAATAAATCTAAGGGATGATAAGTAAGGACTCAAGCTACGGGGATAAAGAACATGGGACTTCCCATCACACATTCATCAACAAAAATTTTCTAAAGGGAGCGATCATGTGACTCAAGCTATGGGAGTAGAGATTTAGGAACTTCATCTTCACATCATAATATCATCATAACGTAAGACATAAGAATAGTCTCTACAAACATCAGGCATATCAAGCTCGTACATATATTTTACATGACGTCTAGTAATGCCTCTAATTCATAGAAAGGACGGGGGCCAAGAAATGTCCCAGGCTCACTCTCAAAGTACAAGACATAAGATGATCATAATATAAAGTAAGAATATAGCAGGTGGGTCTTGTCTTTGGAACAAAGGACTCACCACAAGCAAACTCTCACAAGTCCAGTCTAGCCATGAAGAGGTGGATGAGGATAATCTTTGGACCCTACTTGGTTAGATCAAGTAGGCAAAAGTATGCGTTAGTATGTTTGAATGTATTACGTTTGTGGGTATGCTATGCATATGAAGATGATAACTTGCATTATATATATATATATATATATATATATATATATATATATATATCCAACGGAGTATATAGAAAAGAATATCATGACAATATGACTTAAATTTATGATGCATGAATGTCGTAATACTTAAACGTACAGGGATGAAATCTCAATCGACATATAAGACCATGGGATCTATTTTATGGATTTTCAATGTACACCCTATACAGGAGGAAAGGGTGATCTACTTGCGAAAGGTAGACCATACTCCTCCTTATGGGAAAATCACTCATTTAAGAAGTAACCTCACCTTATGGGAACACCATCCATTTCAGAAAGGTTTTTTATAACATAATCATCAATAAAGGGGAATAAACATAAACCTAAGTTTGCCACTTAGTTATGAGAAAATAACTTTATATAAGGATCCCTTAGGTCGAGCCCCCACCTCAAATCTCATTCGGTGCTAAGTTATCATCCCTCAAGAACACATATACATATACATATTGTAATGACCCATTAGGTCATTTTGGGTAATTGGTTCTCTTGTTTTCATAAAATGTCCTCTCGTAAATTTTAAGTGGGTATTTTGGACTATTCCATAAGAGGGTTAATTAATGGAGCGGTAATTTTAGATAACTAGTGTAAGTAGTGGACTAAAGTGAAAATTTGTGTTGTACTTTATATCTTATTTATCAGGAATAACATAGTAAATTCTACCACTTTTATATCATAATTAAAATAAGGAGAAGAAGAGCAAGGGTTTGGGGAGACAACGGACGCCGAAGAACAACATCGTAAGTCATCGATTTATCCCTCAATTTTGAATTGAACATATTAGCCGGTGTATATTTATAATATATTATGTGTAATAGTTCGAAAAACCTATTCTAAGGTGAAGCAGAGACTATGGCGGCGTGCAGGCGTGCAAAATGTAGAAAATGCAATGAAAATTATGCATTTAGTACTCCTTTACATGCTCACTATTGCAGCAGTGATTATTAATAAATAATCAGCCTGAAAACAGTGAATAATTCCAATAAGAAATATGCATATTAAGTTGTTAGGCACGTCCTTCATCTGCGCAATTTTGCTCCGTGCTTTTTGTTCTTCGTTTAGGCAAATATAATAATTACGTTGTGGGTTTTGGATGTGTGTATATATATGTATATATTTTGTATTAATATTGGGGGTTTGTATTATATGAGTAATCATTAGAAGTATATTATTTGGAGAACTTAAGGTTAAATTTTAAATGTGAAATTAGAATTATCGAGATAGATGAAATCTTGGGGCTAGGTTAGATATGTGGTAATATGGTTGTCATCGAACTCCTTGTGACGTGTATGTTCCATTCTTGATAGAGAATTTTCATTGAGAGAGTTGAATTCACGATTTGGTCCATTCGGTAGAAGCGTTCGAGTGCGGTTTCGACATTGAGGTAGGTTTGGCTTTCCTTCTTTGAGATTGGGATTGAGTTATTGAATATCCTTATGTTGTAATCTATTGGATGAGATCATATCGTGTGTTGGGTTGAAAATTCTTATTGTGTTGCTTCGAGAGCATGTGAATCCTAAATTGAGAATAGTGCGGATGTGACATGTTGAGAAAGGGAGAAAATTTGTGCTTATCGAGAGAAATGTTGTTTCCATAATTGTGTCCTTCTTGCATGCATCCTCATACTACATGTCATGACATTTTAGGAAGTTGTGAATGATGATTTTTATCATGAGTCCTTGACCACAGGCACTTGAGTGGCAAGGTAGTAATATATTATTATTGAGGTATATGGCCTGCGAGGTCCCCATGGGTCCCCTTAGTGCGGGAGCCTTAGCTCGACGGGGGTGTATACGACAGGCTGTGCGACGGTCTTGATACCACCTTGCATTGCATTGCACTGCACGACATTGCATACCATTTTATTTTACTACTTTTGGTTGATTTGGGTTGGCTTATGTTAGATTATATGTTTACTTTGCTTGCGCTGTCATATATATATTGGCGGCACCGATGCCGGACTGTTTTTTCTGTTGCAGGTGGAAGCGTTCCTAGATTATTTCATAGTTTATTCAATTTCTAACTCCCAGTCGGTTAAACCTACTGGGTACATGTTATGTGTACTCACTCCTACTCCTTTCTCCCCCGCAGATTCTCGACAGGCTATTCCACATGATAGTTGATTTGCTCGTTCACTTGGTTCATACCAGATCTAGTGGTGAGACTTAGGACTTCGAGTTTCCATTGGATTCTATCTTAGTTGTTTAGTCTTTATTTCTATTCAAAGACTGAGATGCACTTATTTCATTAGTTAGGTATTAGATGCTCTTTATACTCGTGACACCAGGTTTTGGGATATTATTTTTATGTGGTTTGTTGTTTATTTATTGGATGTTTCTCCTTCTATGGTACATTTATTGTTGGGAATTGAATTAAGTGGTCTTTTAGTCATGACCCCATTTTGGGTCCTGACAAGTTTGGTATCAGAGCTCTAGGTTCACCGGTCTCATGAGTTAAAGAGCAGGATGTCTAGTAGAGTCTTGCGAATCAGTACGTTGATGTCCGTATATATCTTCGAGAGGCTACAGGATGCTTGTTAGGAGAAAATCCTCTTTCCATTGATTCATTTTATGCGATTTGTTCATATTTATGTTTTGTACGCTTCTAATCTATTCTTCCTGCACAGATGGCGAGAACTAGAGCTACAAATACCGAAGATGAGTCGGTACCTGTTGTCTAAGCCCCCGCTAGAGGGAGAGGCAGAGCTCGTGGAAGAGCTAGAGGTCGAGGTCGAGCTAGAGGGGCAGCACCAGTCCGAGGTCGGACTAGAGGGGCTTCACCTGAGCCTATTGCTGAACCAGTTTATGAGCACGAGGAGCAGACTGAGGACCTAGTTCAGCCTCCTACATCCTTAGAGGGTACACCATTATTACAAGAGCTCTTGATTCGATTGTTGGCAAGGTTGGAGGATACCCCTGCTTCTAGTGATGTTCTAGGTACCTCAGTTCCTGCTATACCGGTTGGTCCTTCACAGCCAGCTCAGGGACCTAATATGGGATTTCAGACCCCGAGTCCATTTTCTATGCCTTTTATTGCACCCTCGAGGTTTTCGGCTCCGCCAGTTTCTGCCAGTGCTGCTATGTCCTTGTCTGAGCAGAAGAGCTTTGAGAGATTTGTGTGATTGACTCCTCCCAAATTTGATGGTACCGCCGAGAATTGGGCATATGACTTCCTGACAAAGTGTCAGGATCGATTGTTTAATTTGGGTGTTCTAGAGGCCCACGGAGTAGCTTATACCTCTTATCAGTTCACAGGCATGGCCAGAGAGTGGTGGAGGTCAATTATGGCCTGGAGGGCAGTTGATGCTCCAGTGATGGATTGGGGACAGTTTACTGAGATCTTTCTTGAGAAGTTTGTACCGTACAACCTTCATGATAGACGTCGTGATGAGTTCGATAGATTGGAGCAGGGTTCCATGACTGTGACCGAGTACGAGGCACGATTCCATGAGTTATCCCGATATGCCATGTCTAGTATTCCCACAGAGTTTGAGCGGATTCGTCGATTTGTGAAGGGGTTCACAAGTTGTCTTCAGGAGGCCACAACCACTCTTGTGTTATCTAGTGGTTCCTTTCAGAGCGTTGTTGACCATGCTAGAATGATAGAGGGCATCAGACAGGCCCGTCAGGGTGGTGGTAAGACGTCCCGCTATCATGGTCAGTTTGGCAGTTACGTACCCAGAGACAAAGATTCTCAGAGGCAGGGCGCTCAGGGTTATCAGGGGAGACCAGTTTATGCTGCCATTCCTAGTGCAGGTAGTACAGGCAGGTCCAAACCTAGAGGTTGTTATGTGTATGATGAGTTCGGCCACCATCCCAAGGATTGTCCTAAGCGTGCTCCTGCTTCTTTTCCATCGGGGACACAAACGGCCCGATCTACACCAGCTCTAGTAGCTAGAGGCGTTTCATAGAGTGCGAGGGGCAACACTAGAGGTGCTAAGGGTGGAGCTCGAGGTGGTGCACGTGGTGGATCGCAGGTTAGTGGAGAGCGCCGGGTGTGTTATGCCATTCCAGGCCGTACAGAGGAAGAGACATCTAATGCTGTGATATTATTCCAGTTTTCCATCATTCAGCTTCAGTATTATTTGACCCTGGGTCCACCTATTCATATGTATCCACTTATTTTGTTAATGATATTGATGGTGTGTGTGAGCCTCTTGATGTGCCTATTTCTGTTTCTACACCCGTGGGTGAATCCTTAGTAGTGGATCGGGTCTATCGGGGTTATATTGTGATATTCTCATGTAGGGAGACCCAGGCTGATTTGATCCTTCTAGACATGCTTGACTTTGATGTTATCTTGGGTATGGATTGGTTGTCCCCTTATCATGCGATCCTTGATTGTTATGCTAAGACTGTGATCTTAGCGTGTCCGGGTTTACCCCAGTTAATGTGGGCAGGTGCTCCCAACTCTTACCCTAAGGGGGTTACTTCTTATGTTCGTGCTCGACATATGATAGAGCATGGGTGTTTATCTTATTTGGCTCACGTACATGATATTTCTAAGGAGTCAGCTTCTTTAGAGACCATGAGGGTGGTGAGTGAGTTCATGGATATGTTTCCTACAGATTTACGAGGTTTTCCTCCAGATCGTGATATTGACTTTACCATTGATTTGGAGCTGGGCACTAAGCCCATATCCATTTCTCCTTATCGAATGGCTCCTGCAGAGTTAAAGGAATTGAAGGAGCAATTAGTAGATTTATTGAAGAAGGGGTTTATCCGGCCTAGTGTGTCACCTTGGGGCGCACCAGTGTTGTTCGTAAAGAAAAAGGATGGTACTATGAGAATGTGGATTGATTATCGTCAGTTGAACAAAGTGACCATCAAGAACAAGTATCCCTTGCCTCGTATTGATGACTTATTTGATCAACTTTAGGGTGCCTCAGTGTTCTCAAAAATTGATTTGAGGTCAGGGTATCACCAGTTGAAGGTCCGGGAGTCGGACATCCCAAAGACTGCTTTCAGGACTCGATATGGACACTATAAGTTTGTGGGTATGTCATTTGGGTTGACTAATGCCCCTGTCGCTTTTATGGAGTTGATGAACCGAGTGTTCAGACCTTACCTGGATTCCTTCGTGATTGTATTTATTGACGACATATTGGTGTATTCCAAGAGTGAGGCGGACCATGTTCGTCACCTGAGGGCCGTGCTCCAGAGATTGCGTGAGTTGAAACTGTATACTAAATTCTCCAAATGCGAGTTTTGGCTCGAGTCTGTGACTTTCTTGGGTCATGTGGTGACTAAGGATGGTATAATGGTTGATCCGACAAAGGTTGCTTCAGCAGTTCGTGATTGGGTGAGACCCACTTCAGTGACTGAGATTCGAAGTTTTATTGGGCTGGCAGGTTATTATCGTCGATTTGTGCAGGGATTCTCCTCTATCGCAGCTCCTTTGACTAAACTAACTCAGAAGGAAGTTGCATTTCTATGGACCGATGAATGTGAGGCGAGCTTCCAGAGGCTCAAGGAGTTATTGACTTCAGCACCTATTCTTGCATTGCCCGAGGAAGGTGTAGCCTTTGTTGTTTAGTGTGATGCTTTTGGTGTCAGTTTAGGTGGAGTGTTGATGCAGAAGGGAAGCGTTATAGCTTATGCTTCGCGACAACTGAAGGTCCATGAGCGGAACTACCCTAATCATGATTTGGAGTTAGCCGCGGTGGTATTTGTTGTGAAGTTGTGGAGGCATTATCTCTATGGGGTGCATTGCGAGATCTTCACAGACCATCATAGCCTCAAGTATATTTTCTCTCAACCTAATTTGAACATGAGGCAGTGCAGATGGTTGCAGTTGCTGAAAGATTACGATATCTCTATTCTCTATCACCCTGGCAAGGCTAATGTTGTAGCGGATGCCTTGAGCTGGAATCCTTCTAGTATGGGTAGCTTGGCATATCTTAGAACTGAGGAGAGGCCTTTAGCTTTGGAGGTTCAGTCTTTGGCTAGACAATTGATTAGACTTGACATCTCCCCATCTCATAGTGTGTTGGCCTTCGTTGAGGCTAGATCTACGTTGATGGATCAGATTCGTGCTCACCAGTTTGATGATGAAAAATTATGTGTGATTCGGGACAAAGTGCTGAGGGGTGAAGCTAAGTCAGCTTTTCTTGATTCTGAGGGAGTTTTGAGAATTAATGGGCGCATTTGTGTGCCTAAGGTAGGTGATTGGGTTCATTTGATTTTGGAAGAGGCTCATTGTGCTAAGTATTCCATTCACCCTGGTGTGGCAAAAATGTTTCATGATTTGAAGCAACATTATTCGTGGTGTGGGATGAAGAGGGACATTGTGGAGTTTGTTGCTAAGTGTTTGAATTGCCAGCATGTTAAGTACGAGCATCAAAAGCTAAGAGGTCCGATGCAGCGGATGCCCATTCCCGAGTGGAAGTGGGAGCGTATTACCATGGATTTTGTGAATGGGTTACCTGTGACATTGGGCAAGTTTAACTCTATTTGGGTAATTGTAGACAGGTTGACCAAATCATCTCACTTTATTCCAATAAGGACTAGCCACAGTACGGAGCAGCTAGCTAGGATCTATATACGTGAGATTGTTAGATTGCATGGTGTGCCTATCTCTATTGTGTGAGATCGAGGTTCGGTGTTCACCTCCCGATTTTGGAAGGCATTGCAGCATGGGTTGGGTACACGATTATACATGAGTTCGGCATTTCATCCTCAGATGGACGGTCAGTCCGAACGGACCATTCAGGTGTTGGAGGACATGCTTAGGGCCTGTGTGATTGATTTTGGTGTTCGATGGGACCAACACTTACCCTTAGCGGACTTTTCTTATAATAAAAGTTATCACTCCAGTATTCAAATGGCACCGTTCCAGGCGTTGTATGGGCGTAGATGTCGATCACCTATTGGGTGGTTCGACTCAGTCACCGTCAAGGCATTAGACACTGATTTGCTCAGAGATGCGATGGAGCGGGTGCGCCTGATCCAGAGTCGACTATTGACAGCCCAGAGTCGGCAGAAGAGCTACGCTGATAGGAGAGTTCGTCCCTTGGAGTTTATGGTTGGCGATCATGTGTGGTTGAGGATATCACCCATGAAGGGTGTGATGAGGTTCGGGAAGAAGGGCAAGCTTAGCCCGAGGTTTATTGGCCCGTTCGAGATTCTTAGGAGAGTAGGTGAGGTGGCATATGAGTTAGCTTTGCCACCTAGATGGTCATCTGTTCATCCAGTATTTCACGTCTCCATGCTCCGAAAATACACACCAGACGAGTCTCACATTATTTCTTACGATACCATAGAGTTAGGTTCGGATTTGACTTATGAGGAGGAGCCCGTAGCCATTCTAGATAGACAGGTTCGTAGGCTCAGGACTAAGGAGATCGCTTCAGTTAAGGTTTAGTGGCGACATCGGCCTATTGAGGAGGCTTCTTGGGAGACAGAGTCAGATATGAAGAGGTGGATGAGGATAATCTTTGGTCCCTACTTGGTTAGATCAAGTAGGCAAAAGTATGCGTTAGTACGTTTGAATGTATTAAGTTTGTGGGTATGCTATGCATATGAAGATGATAACTTGCATTATATATATATATATATATATATATATATATATCGAACGGAGTATATAGAAATGAATATCATGACAATATGACTTAAATTTATGATGCATGAATGTCGTAATACTTAAACGTATAGGGATGAAACCTCAATCGACATATATGACCATGGGATCTATTTTATGGAATTTCAATGTACACCCTATACAGGAGGAAAGGGTGATCTACTAGCCAAAGGTAGACCATACTCTTCCTTATGGGAAAATCACTCATTTCAGAAGTAACCTCACCTTAAGGGAACACCATCCATTTCGGAAAGGTTTTCTATAACATAATAATCAATAAAGGGGAATAAACATAAACCTAAGTTTGCCACTTAGTTATGAGAAAATAACTTTATATAAGGATCTCTTAGGTCGAGCCCCCACCTCAAATCTCATTTGGTGCTAAGTTATTATCCCTCAAGAACACATATACATATACATACTGTAATGACCCATTAGGTCATTTTGGGTAATTGGTTCTCTTGTTTTCATAAAATATCCTCTCGTAAATTTTAAGTGGGTATTTTGGACTATTCCATAAGAGGGTTAATTAGTGGAGGGGTAATTTTAGATAACTAGTGTAAGTAGTGGACTAAAGTGAAAATTTGTGTAGTACTTTATATCTTATTTATCAGGAATAACTTAGTAAATTCTACCACTTTTATATCATAATTAAAATAAGGAGAAGAAGAACAAGGGTTTGGGGAGACAACGGACGCCGAAGAACAACACCGTAAGTCATCGATTTATCCCTCAATTTTGAATTGAACATATTAGCAGGTGTATATTTATAATATATTATGTGTAAAAGTCCAAAAAACCTATTCTAAGGTGAAGCAGAAACTATGGAGGCGTGCAGGTGTGCAGAATGTAGAAAATACAATGAAAAATATGCATTTAGTACTCCTTTACATGCTCACTGTTGCAGCAGTGATTATTAATAAATAATCTGCCTGACAACAGTGAATGATTCCAATAAGAAATATGCATATTAAGTTGTTAGGCACGTCCTTCATCTGCGCAATTCTGCTCCGTGCTTTTGGTTCTTCGTTTAGGCAAATATAATCATTACGTTGTGGGTTTTGGATGTGTATATATATGTATATATTTTGTATTAATATTGGGGGTTTGTATTATATGAGTAATCATTATAATTATATTATTTAGAGAACTTAAGATTAAATTTTAAACTTGAAATTAGAATTATCGAGTAAGATGAAATCTTGGGGTTAGGTTAGATATGTGGTAATATAGTTGTCATCGGACTCCTTGTGACGTGTATGTTCCATTCTTGATAGAGAATTTTCATTGAGGGAGTTGAATTCAAGATTTGGTCCATTCGGTAGAAGCATTCGAGTGCAGTTTCGACATTGAGGTAGGTTTGGCTATCCTTCTTTGTGATTGGGATTAAGTTATTGAATATCCTTATGTTGTAATCTATGGGATGAGATCATATCGTGTGTTGGGTTGAAAATTCTTATTGTGTTTCTTCGAGAGCATGTGAATCCTAAATTGAGAATAGTGCGGATACGACATGTTGAGAAAGGGAGAAAATTTGTGCTTATCGAGAGAAATGTTGTTTCCATAATTGTGTCCTACTTGCATGCATCCTCATACTACATGTCATGAAATTTTGGGAAGTTGTGAATGATGATTTTTATCATGAGTCCTTGACCACAGTCACTTGGGTGGCAAGGTAGTTGATATATTGTGATTGAGGTATATGCCCTGCGAGGTCCCCATGGGTCCCCTTAGTCTGGGAGCCTTAGCTCGACGGGAGTGTATATGACAGGCTGTGCAACGGTCTTGATACCACCTTGCATTACATTGCACAGCACGACATTGCATACCATTTTATTTTACTACTTTTAATTGATTTGGTTGGCTTATGTCAGATTATATGTTTACTTTGCTTGCGCTATCATATATATATTGGCAGCACCGATGCCGGACTGGTTTTTCTGTTGCAGGTGGAAGCGTTCCTAGATTATTTCATAGTTTATTCAATTTCTAACTCCCAATCGGTTAAACCTACTGGGTACATGTTATGTGTACTCACTCCTACTCCTTTCTCCCCCGCAGATTCTCGACAGGCTATTGCACGTGATAGCTGATTTGCTCGTGCACTTGGTTCATACCAGATCTAGTGGTGAGACTCAGGGCTTCGAGTTTCCATTGGATTCTATCTTAGTTGTTTAGTCTTTATTTCTATTCCAAGACTGAGATGCGCTTATTTTATTAGTTAGGTATTAGATGCTCTTTATACTCGTGACACCAGGTTTTGGGATATTATTTTTATGTGGTTTGTTGTTTATTTATTGGATTTTTCTCCTTCTATGGTACATTTATTGTTGGAAATGGAATTAAGTGGTCTTTTAGTCATGACCCCATTTTGGGTCGTGACACATACACATGCTTTAAATAGGAACATAAGGCTTTTCAAGTCATAATCATACACTCTTAGACATAAGAGAGAAATCATATTTCAAATAATACATACTTGGGCTTAAAAGCTAAATCATACTTAAATCAATGAATAAATACTTAGGAATAGCTCAGTCATACTTGAACATGATAGTGAATATTCATACATAATTTTTTAAAGCCATGTCATAGACATTATATGATTATGTGTCATGTCATAACCATACCCGCCTTGACATCATAGTCATAATTTTAATTGGATAGAAACACACATTATAAATCTCATGAAAATTATTGTTCATGCATGCATATGTCTTGAGGAATGAAGACAAAGAATGGGAACTTAGAATTCATAATTAAAATATCATAATAACGTGGAATCATAATAAATCCATAAAAATCAACAATTTAAACATGATTGAAATTACCCATGTATGAATTCATAAAAGAAGGGACATGCATTTTCAACCCATAAAATATATGTAAATAAAAATAATTATACTTAAATCATGTTAAAATCATCAATTGAACCCAGCACATAACTTAATTTTATAAAATTGAAGTTAAACTATAAGACCCTTTGCATTTCATACTTAGAATTCACAAAATCTCATAATATAGATTTCGGGCCTTCATAACTGGAAGGGAATCATGAATGAAACCAAACATACCTTAAAAAATTTCAAAGAATGAGATCAGTTATGCTTGAGATTGAAGCACCTTTGAATTTTCCAACTTGAATCTTCAAAGTTTGACTTGAATATAGTTTTAGGAACTTGAATTTCTAGAGTCTAAGTGTTTGAATTGAAAATGAGGTGCATTGAATGAGTGAGGGATGATTTAGGGATCTTAGGATAGGCGTAAAGGTCATAAAAGACCTTGGAAGTGAACCAAATTACCAAGAAGTCCTTAATAAAATGGGAATTGAAAGTTGAACCAGAAAGTACAACGAATGGTTTCACTGGCTGTGAGCCTTTTCACGGTTCGTGAAGCCTCCTGTGAATGTTACTCTACACTGTTGGTTTTACAAAATTGGGATCATTTCTTTCTCCAAACTCTGAATTGCGTGAAACTAAATGTGTTGGAAAGCTAATTCAAAGACCTTCAATTGTGTATGTCATAGGCCACCTATCATGTTTATGCAAGGAGATATGATTATTTGAAGTTAACCTTGAACGAAACAAGGTTGAAAAATCGAACTCTTCTTCTAAGGGACTGTGAAACATTTCCTTGAAGGGTGCCTTGGCAAATAATTCTCGAAAACCATTCTTCTTGCCTTTTTAAGCCCTTCCAAAGCCTGGGTCATTACATTATCTCCCCCTTCGGATCAGTCATCCTTGAATGACCTTGAGCATGGCTTTAAAAGCTTGATTTTTACATGAGATATCTCAACAAGAAGAAAAAAAATGCAAATTTCAATATTTAAAACCATGAAATCATCAAATCCATGCTAAAACGTCATTTAAATCATTTTCGTGCACATGATTGCATGTCATGGAATGAAACATAGGAATGAAGGAATTAGGACCACATGAATAAGAAGAACCTACTACCTTAGGCGTGAATACATATGAATAGATAGGGATATCACTTCATCATGTCCGACTCCATTTCCCATGTAACACTTTCACATGTTGGTTATTTTAAAGCATTTTAATAGAAGCCACATCCTTGTTACAAAGCCACTTCACTTGCCTATCCAAAATTTCAACTGACACTTCTTCATACGTCAAGTTCTCCTCAAGGTGAACACCTTCTAAAGGCACAATCAAATTAGGATCTCCAATCTACTTTCTTAACATCAGCACATGGAAATTCAGGTTAATAGAACTCATATTTGCAGGCAAATTCAATCTATAGGCCACATTTCTAATCCGCACAACAATCTCATAAGGGCGTACATATTGGGGAGTTAACTTTTGATTTTTACCAAAATGCATCACACCTTTCAAAGATGAAACCTTCACATATACCCAATCGCCTACATGGAATTCAAAATCCCTTTTCCTAACATCTGACTAAGACTATTGGTGGCTTTGAGCCATTTTCAATCCTTCCCTAATCAATTTCACCTTCTCCAACACCAAGTTCAAGCTAATAAATGACATTTCACCTATCTCAGACCATCCCACCGGGGATCTACGCCTTATCCTATACAAAGCTTCAAATGGTGCCATTCTAATGCTAGTATGATAACTATTGTTGTAGGCCAACTGAATGAGTAGAAGATGATAGTCTTAATTTCCCTTGGATTCTAACACACAAGCCCTCAACATGTCCTCCAATGTTTGAATTTTCCTCTCAGCTTGTCCATCGGTTTGAGGATGGAAAGTAGTACTCAACTTCCCCCTTGTGTCAAGCCCTTTTTGAAATGATCTCAAAAAGTCATAAGTAAATTAGGTACAATGATCTGATATAATAGAACTAGGCACACCATGCAATCTAACCCATAGAAATATCTAGTGGTGGACCACTACTGTGATGGAGCAAGAGGAATACTGTATCCACATTAGCCTGTAGGACTCTATTATGAACAGGATGAACTTCAACTTGAGCAATAAGTATCATGAGGACCTCATCCTCCCTCTAAACCTTGCAAGGCCTCTTGAACCCTGCATGCTCAAATAAACCTCCCCTTTTGGTCATACCTCTGCCTCCTGATGAGGCACTCGAGTATTGTTCCTATGTAGGAACACTTTAGGGGTCCCAAAAATCCTTTATCTACATCAACCCTACCTCCTTGGCGGCACTAAGCACTAATTGGAAGGATGCTCTATCTCTAGACACCCAAAACACTTACTGCCTGATAGAATAGGCAAACCCTCTAACAAGCTGACGAACTCTCTCTGCTTCCATAGGAATAACAGTTGTAGCATGATGGGCCAACTGACAAAAGTGAACTTTATACTCTAAAATGATCATAGTGTCTTGTCTCAAGCTCCCAAAGAACAGATGGCATTCCTCACAGAAACTCTAAGCAACAAATCTATCATAGAAGTCACTGGAAAATGTCTCCCATGTCATTTGAGAGACCCAACTAGAAAGGATCCAGAATTAGTCCTCATCCATTCCCTGGATGGTTTATGAAGCTGAAGGGAAGAATACCACATGCCATGAGTCTTTGCCAACCCACGACATCAAGTAAATCCCAGAAAGTGGCCAAAAACTCGTGTGCAGCCTCAATCTTCCCACCCTAAAACTAAGGTGGGTCAATCGTTTTAAATCTCTCATACCTACACTGCTCATCATCAGTAAAGGTAACTACTAGTGAGAACTCAAAAATTAGTGCTACTAGTGGTTGCTCCAGCTGAACCGATGCCTCGGGAGCCTATAACTTGTCTTGAACTGAACTCCTAACCCCACTCTGTGAAGTACCAGATGTATCAGCTGGGTTACTTGCCAGCCCCTAAGTTTCTAACACACCCAAGACCCTCGAAAGTGTATCCTGAAGTAATGGTAATGCAACATAATCATGAGAAACCTACTCCTATCTAGGCTCCATGGTTAGCTCAAGGGAGATACCCAACTCATAATCTCTCGTTGGTATGGATCCTCGGCCTTGCCCTGTAGATCATCCTCTAGAACATCCCTTATCGATAGTTGGGGTATTAATGGCAACATTAGGGATGCCTCCCTTTATCTTGTAGCTACAGTAGCTCTAGTCCTCGCCATCTGCCAAAAGGAAACATGAACACTCAACACTTAAACCCAAAACCAATGCACGAATTTAATAGAATAAGTAAAAGAGAATTTTCTAACATTTTCCATAGCCCATCAAGAATAAGTAATGGATGTCTCTGCACTGATCCTCAAGACTCTTCTAGACTGGGCTTGTACACCTGTGATACCTATAAACTTGGGGCTCTGTTACCAAATTGTCACGATCCAAAATCTGAGTGTAACAGCACGCACCTAACCCACCAAGGCGAGGCAGCCGAAACCTAAATAACCTAACATAATAATAAAAATGGTAGATAAATAGTCTAATAAGATAGATACGTTTAAGAAAAACAAACTACAATCCTCCTAGCACTGATGTCACATGTACACGCCTCTAAATATAAATCACTCAAATGAAATACATGTCTCAAATGTATAGTTCTCAAATAGAACAAAACATCATAAAGAATTCCTCGAAGGCATGTTGAAGATATAAGAAGATACCCCATGAATGATCTAGAAGCATGATCCTGCAAGTTAGAAAACTAGCAAGGAGATCAGGCTCGTAACCTACAAAAATGTAACAAAGGGTGAGCAACAAAAAATAGGATACTCAGCAAAATAGAAACTAACTTAAGCTAAAGAAATTAAAAACATAAGTAACTCCTTAGCACCAAACTACATATTGTTGAACTACAAGCCTGCACTCAGAAAAGTCCCAGCACAATATAGTACATATATACATATCATCAATTGTAAGTATAAACTCGTCTTATATCATTATTCCTCAGAATATCCAACTGATACACAAGTCAAATAGTACAATAGATATACAATATCCTAAGCAAATCATGTAATAATTTCATAAAAGGAATGATATGAGATAGAGTGGATGCCATGAGATGTAAATAATGTGATGCAATATCAAATAATCGTGATGCATCTCTGTTCTACCATACACATCCGCTGATAAACCCAAATGGGAACCCATGGAGGCCTCACATAGATCATGTATCCGCTAGAACCATTTTCCTTTGGTATTTACTTTCATATCTATCTGGAATTATTTCCCTTCGGCTTTTCATTTCTTTTCTTTCTTTCTTTCTTTTTCTCTTGCCGGATGCATTTCCCTTCGTCTTTTCCTGTCTTTTCTTTCTTTCTTTTTCTCTAGCCGAAACCATTTCCCTTCGGCTTTTTATTGTCAATGGATCATCAAGCAAGCACACAATAGATATTTTCATGGCAAGGAAATATGCAGGATGTCCATATTAATTAGGTATCTCAATAATCAAAATCGAATAACTCACAAGTACACACGTATTCATAATATAACCCTAACATCATCATAATTTCAATGTACACATTAATTTAATACACGATTTCCATGTATTACGAACCCACAATTAATTCACAAGTCAAGATTTCACCATATGAACAATTACCCAATCCGAAATCTCATTATCAAATCCTAGAGGATATAATTTTACCCCAAAATATTCAATTCCATACACATAGGAGTATACAATGTTCAATCATACTTAACAAAAGGTTAGAAGTACATTTGCCTTAAATAAAGTCACGAATCAGGTCAAATTCAAAGCTTTCCCCTTTCTATGTTACTCCGAATCACCAAAATCTATTCAAATATAGTATCATAATAACATAACGAATCTAATAACACTAAAATTAATCAATTTGGATGAAAAGTGTAAAATGGTAAAAATTTACATATCAGAAAAGTAGCCAGAATCTGAAAATTAATACATGAAAACATTCTCTAAGTAATAAGGAGTTCATGAGTGAAATCCATTTCGAAAATGGATCAAAAATGTGGGAGAAATTATCAATTCAGTATTAGGAATCAATGTTTAAAAATTCCAAAATTCTTCAATAAATATCCCAAAATTACAAGTTGAAAACTCAATTTAACCAATGAAAATTGAAGAAATAGGTTAGAAAATAGTTACCCAATCGATTTGTCTTGAACATGAAGTTCCTCTCTAAAATGAAGCTCGGAATATTAAAATGGAGGAAATTGATAAAACCCATCGTTTAAAAGAGGGCCACTTCATAGGTGCACTTTGTACTCCACGAATGCGGAGCTTGGTCCGCAAACGCAAAATCCAATAATGCCTCGACACTCCACGAACGCAAAGAGGGGTCCGCGTGCGCGGAGGCTACGCTTGAAGTACTCTGTGAACGCGATCCCTCTTCTGCATACATGGAGGTCTACATAATGTGACCTCCACGAACACTATACAAAAGGCGCGAAAGCAGATTACAAGCCATACCTTCACTAGAAACAACTAAAAACAAGCAAGCATAGTACAAGATAATCACAAATAAACCATAACAAATTCATAAATAAGCTCAGGATTGATCTGGAACCCCATGAACATAAACCAAATACGGAACCCTACCAGGTTCGACATTTTAAATTCAATGAAATTGTCAGAATTTGAATTTGGGACCTCCTTGGCCCAGAACACCGGAAAGATCGTTTAAACTAGTTTAACACTCAAAAACTCAAAATAAACTTCGAAGTTCTAAGATTTGCAAGAAGATATTTCTAGCATTTGTTTCACCATCCGGAACCACCGGGACTGATGAAATTTCGATCCAAGCCTACGAACTTTGAATGTTGGCCAAAGTCAAACAATGATCTAAAAGGAACTAAAATAGCATTTTTGGGTCCAAAATCTTCGTTTTAACTCCAAATTTTATTCTTCTATTTCCTATAGACTAGATTCATCACTGGAGTTGATGAACTTGACAGAATTTCAATCCAACACTTGAAACTCAAAATTACTACAAAACTCATTCTTTAGCAACACTTCTAGTATTTACAAGGTTTTAAAAATTTTACTTTTTGACAGAACGAAAAATGACCCAAGGCAACTTTTGTAAAGGCCAAAATGATAACATAGTTGAAAATGCCAAAAATGACCATTGAGGTCATTACAATTTCTAAAAAGTAATGCAACCCATAAAGACCCCTTATGAATGTAAAACGCTCTTCTAATTTCCATGATTTTTGAAGTCCTTTGTATGGACATATTTACTACTCGTAATCACAACCACGACTTATAGAAAAGGTCCATCCTATCTAAGTCATTTTCTTCAATCTTGTGATTTTTCATCTACACACTCGATTTATGAGTTGTAAAAATAAATACGACCCATACATGCATTCTCATTATTCAAAGATCTAAAGATTAAATATTCAATAGGTTCCACAAGAACCCTAATGGCTCGTGCAATTTTCTACGACCCATTAAAAGGGCTTATAGTCTCTGAACCAGTACCAATTCTTACATTCTCCTTTTAATTCTAAATTTTCAAATTCTTAGGTATTACAAATGGGCTTATTTATGTGAGAGAAATTGAGAATAGTAGTAAGAAAGTGCGTGTAGAAATTGGTTAGTCCATTGAATTTCACTAGTATATCTTGCGTTTGAAGCATTATATAAGTCATAGGATTGGTTTTATAGGGTGATGTGTCCTTGATTATCTTGTTTAGGTTATGGTAATTGGGTCATATGTGCATCAGATGGATTAAAAATCATCGGGTAACATTTGAGAAATAAGTCTACTAATGCTCGACACAAGTATGAGGATAGGTTCTTTTGTGGTTTTGAATTCAATAACTAGTACGACTTGAGTTTCCAATGGAAGATATGGTGAGATCAATGAGAAAGTAGTCAATGATAAACTAAGTATGCAATTTCCAAAAATATTCAATGTATGGGTTAATGTTAATTAAAAAAGAGATTTGTTTACATGATGTAAGTTAGAATCCTGGTTTTTTACATTATTGTTAGTTAGTTATTATAAAGTATGGATTATCTAAGTAATGAAATGATTTATTATATTGGTTATTGAGAATCCTAAAGGACTTATGCATGGTTTGGATAGCAAATTAGATTACTTCTTATTATGGAAGAGCTTAATGAAGTTTTCATTTGAGTAGTTTGGTATAAAGTAAGAGGCAACCTGCTGTGGAGTTTTGTCTAAGGAATAATAATGATAAAATGGTTAAATAAAAATTAGAAGAGCCTTGGGCATCAAAGCGTTTGAACATTAAAGATTGAGTCGTGAGTATGAGTTAAGCATTCGAATGCCCTAGTAACACTGCATGATGAATATAAGTTAAGAAATGTGAAGAAATAAGACAGGACGCATAGATCCTTGGTTCAAACTTGAGGATTATGAGGATTTTTTCTGTTTATGTTTATATATAATATTGTAAGATGGAGTAACTTAGCACAACATTATGAAAGATTATCAATTACTTTTTTAAAAATATGATTTTGTGTTTTGGATGGAAAATAGTGATATATGAGAGATTCTAATTTTTTATGTTGGGTTGCATTGTTCAATCCTGGCAGTTGACTCATAGGTTCTCTATGAAAAAGAGTTTCAATTCCATATGACTATTGAGGATTTTGAACCAGGTAGATGCTACCTTGTGATAGAAATTTCTTAGACTATCATGATGAGTTACATAGACACTTGGTGGTTAATAAAGGTTATGAACGTATGGCATACAAAATTCTTAGGGTTATTAAGGCTTGTTTTACATTATAATAGGTATGAGTATTTGAATGGATATTGAGATGTAGTATATGAATGGCTGCATGCGGTTGAGATGGGTTTTTGATACAATAGCTATAGTTGTGGGAATAACACTATAAGATTTGTAATATTTATGATATCAGTCTTTGATAGGGCCAACTTCTAACAGAGACTGCTTAGAGTTGACTTGAAACAAATAGTAGAATTTCATTTTGGAAAAAGTAGAAGTCATGAGTTAAAGTTACGGTTAGTGGCCATGTATTTGTTTTAAAGAAACTTTGTACTAATAAAGTTTTCGCAGGAATGAGGAAAGGATCAGTAAGGTTAGGATATTTTATCGATATAAAATTTATGGGTGTTGCAGTTGAATTATGGTGAATATATTTAGATTTGACAAGATCAGTATGTTTTGAGCTGTACTGTCGATCAATTAAGAAATCATGTACAGAGAAGGATTAGACTAGTGAGAACGAGATAACTAAAGAGGCCTTTACTGTTGATGCTTGAGAAGGGTTTTTTGGGGTAGGACAAAAGAGAATATCTATCAACTAGTGCATACTAGTACACTGCAAGTGTGGATCTTATAGCAGGTGCGTTTAAGAGATTTGTCGTAGAACATTATCGATTCTCAATGGCCATGTTCGTTATGTTATCAATGTAGGTTTGTTCATATTTATGTGTGATTAAATTTGAGGACTATTGGACTTAGTTTAACCATTTGTAGAAATTGGGTATATACACAAGTACTGCTATTCTAACATTCTAATAATGTTATTTAGAGATTCTATAAGCTTGGTCGTATCTTTCATCGGGCAGTAACTTGACCATCATGTTAGATAAGTTGGATTCTTCTTTGATAAGTAAACATTGACTAAAGGAAAAGTTGATGCAGCCCAAGCACATCTGATACTATGTTACAAGAATGAAAGATGACTAAGGCTTGCGGTGTTGGTAGCCTATAGTCGCAAAATCAGTTATATCAGTAGGAGGGTTTTATACGTAAAGTTCATGGAGGCGACAACTATGTGTGGTTGAAGACTTCAGCCCTCAAGGGTGTAATGAGGATCAAAAGAAGGAAAAGCTCATCCCTAGATTCATTAATCCTTTTGAAATTTTGAGTCAAGTGGGAAGTGCCCTATAAATTTGTTTTTCAACCTAGTCTATTTTCTATACATCTAGTACTCCATGTTTCTATGATTTGGTGATACATATTGAATAAATCTCATGTGATTTGTTTTGAACCTGTATAGGTGGGTTCAATGTTTTACTTATGAGAAAGAGACAATGAGTATTCTAGATAGCATGTCCATAAGCTTAGGAACAAAGATATTACTATACTGAAAGTTTAGTGACGGCGTTGACCCATAAGAGAGGCAACTTGGGAGGCTCAGTCTGATGCATGGACCTGTTATGCTTATCTTTTTGAGACTTAAGGTATTTTCTTTTCTTTGTATTCCAGGATAAACATGATTTTTAGTAGTGGATGATGTAATGACCTTGAAATTTATTTTTTATATTAAAAAATACTATTTACCCTTCTTGATACTTGTTTTGAGTCTTATATGATCAATTGTGGAAGTTAAGTTTTCAAAATTCTATGAAAGTTGAGATTTTCATTAAATTCTGATTTTTTTAAAGCTGAAATTGCTTAATTTTAATTTTTGATATTTTGAAATGAAAATCCATCAATTCTATCGATTATGAAATATGAAAATCGATCTAGGAGAGTTGTCAGAATCAAATTTAGCATTATATTGTTTATTTGAGGTCTTAAGTTAAAAATTGAGTTAAATTTAATAAAAGTTGACTTTGGTCAATGTCTTGTATTTTGGTGCTTGTATTGGACTTTCGTTAGTTTCGTTAAATTTAGGAGGTGAGTTTAGCGCTTGAATCTTCTTTGGTATAGTTTTTGGATGTTCTGCTAATATTTTAGTATTTTTATTTCTTAAGTTATCATAACGCCCCCTAATTTATTACACCTAATATACTGAAAATTCCTAGTAAAAGCTGAGGAGTTGATTGAGAAACATTGTGGGAAGGAAACCACGAAGGCCACCTAAGGCCCAAATATTAGGTCTCGTAGGTCATCCCTGTGACTTAGTGAAATTTTCTTAAGTCTGAGGCCCCATGTACGAGACACCATACGGACCATTCATGATTCTATGTCCCGTAGAGATTTTTGTAGGTTGACGATTCAAAAATCCACTTTTCTAGAAAATTGAATGATGAATTGTTAGACGACCTGTCATATTTTTTATGACCCATAAGTCAGGTTTTGTAGATTGAGTATCAGAAGATCAAGATTTCTGATCCTTGAATGACGAGTCATTAGAAGGACCGTAAGGCACTTTACAACCCATAGACGGATGTTTCATAAGTTTCAGGTTCAATTTCTAGTAACTCAACCTTTGGACACCTTTACCTACGAGAGGTAATTTACGGCCCATAGGTTGACTTATGGCCTGTAAATGGGATTTCATGGTTCCATTTTGTAGTTTTTAAGAAGGGTATTTTTGTACTTTCCTACCCTTTAAAATTGAAGCCTACAATGTTTTGCACTTATTTTAGGTTCTATATCAGAACCGTAAGTGTATTATCCCTCAATATACATTTAGGAATTCTTGAGATCATCGGAGAAGGGAGAAAAGCGAGGGTTTCAATTTCAAGCGTAGAGATCATCAGAGGATTAATCATACTTCCTAAAGAAGAGGATTGAGTCCATCCACGCGCCCTTTTATTTACTCTGCTGAGTTCATGTATAATAGTTTAGTATTGAAAATCTCATGATCCTAATCTTTGAGTTATTTGCATTTATTTTGAGTTTCCATGCATAATTACGAATAAATCAATCAATTGCACGTTGGTCCTATGAAATTGAGTAAAACATTGGCATACAATACTATGAACTCTAAATTACATAATTTAATTTTACCTTGTTGCATTGATCGGATTGAGACTGCGACTGTTATTGTTTGATTTGAGTAAATTGAGCATGATTAGGCAAGAGGAGTATATATATTTTCTTGATCTTACATATGCATGAGATGAGCAACTTATATGTCTATGTGTTGAGCATGACTGGTACTAGAATGAATGACTGTACGAGTCAATGTCCTGCATGATGTAAGTCAGAGTCTTGATTTGCATGCATGACTAATAAATTCTAAATTGTTGAGCTATTGAGAAATGGAGTTGAGCTATTGTGGAATGAATCAAAGAGATGAGTTTGAGTTGATTTACATAAGTAAATTTTAGTGTTGAAAGATGTATTGAGCACCGAGTTGGGTAAGAGAATAACACTCAAGAACTACGTTGCTAGTGTAGGATAGCCGTACAGTTAACTCTATGGCTCATGTCCAAAAAGATGGACATTTTCCTTGGATTTATGAGATAGACATAAGAATTTTGATCGTCCTTTACCTTGGCATGTTTAGGATGAGCATGACAATAATGTCGCCTTAATTTTACATCACTTAATTAATGGTGGTGGAAGTTAGGTCGGTTATAGAAACTTCAAAGCAAAACTTAATTGAGCATATTATATTTATATTTTTAAAATAAAGTGCGTAAAATAGAGTCTATTTTCAAAGCATGGTTTAAAACTTTAACTTGCATAATTGTTGAGTTGAGTTATGAGCTGATGAGTTGAGCTTTACCTATTTATTTTAGCCATTCTTATGTACCAGTATATTCCATGTACTGATGTTTGTTTTTTACTATATCGTTAATGTTGTAGATATAGGTGATAGAGGACTTCAACTAACGCTTTGTTGAGGTCCAACTTCTTGCATTCAGAGTTGGTGAGTGTTCCTTACTTTTCAGAGGAGCTTCTCTTTTCATTCATTATTGGAGTATTAGTATTAGTTTTATTGAGGTAGCCCGGGCTTATCTTGGCACCTTCCAGATTGGATTAGAGGATTCATAGACACTGAGTAGAGAGAGTTGATTGTCTTATTTTCTAGACTTGTCCATTGGAATTTTTTTATAAGATCTTTATTTATATATTGATGTCTTTTCTTGAGTATTTTTCCGTTGTTGAGTACGATGTGAAGATGACGCTAGGTGGTTCTTTTGGGGAATCAACAGTGGTTCTTCAAGTGCCTGCCATGCAAGCAAGGATACCCTCTCGAGGCGTGATAATTATTCTAGTTACAACTAATCAAATTTTGATCAAAGAGACCTCAAATTTTATTTTTAATACTGTCATTAAGTCTAGAACATCAAATTTAGTATGATTACATATATGGTTTATGCTTACTAGGTTCCAAATGAATCCTAAGGGTTGATTTCGAGCATTGATGTTGTTCGAATCTTATTACTGTCTTCTACTGCAAAGTGTTAGTACGTTGCTTAAGTTGCTTTAACAAACACTATTCCAAAGAGCGGATGGTCACAAAAGCAATCACTTGTTCGCATAAGTGATGACCCTTTTACGGGGTGTCACATAAGTGACTCCTAGTTGTTATTGTGGCATTTGAAACTATTTTTTTTTGGATTGTTCTTGGAAAATAACCATCATTTTCTATTTTTAACTTGGGAAACCTGTTGGCGGCAATTTTTGAGATGATATTCAAGTATAATTCACTAGTAAGTGATTATGGCTTTAACCTTCATTATCCACTGATTATTTTGTGATTTCAACCTCCAAGTTTCGATTTTGAACTTTAAATTTTTTGGACTCTTCCATAAATATAAGTTGTTGAAGAATTGAAGATTTAGAAATGAATTCATCCTTGTTTTTAAAATATTTTTCCCTAGTGATATTTAAATGCTTCGGGCATCATGATTTTATGTTAATTCTCAATTTTATCTCTAATTTTCTGAGAAGGGACTTGTATTTCATTTTGTTTGCGATTTTCAAATTTGATGAAGTTAGTGTTGTTGTTCTTGTAATCTTATGTAAATTCGTACATGAATAGTTTGTGTTGAACTGCAAACTCAAAGAAGAGGGAAAACTTAAGCATTGGAGTAATTGTTTTATCTTTTGTGAGGTAACTGGATTTTTAAACCTTTTTTGAGTCTATTGAACCTTGTATTTTCTTCTTTGTGCCTTGAAAAGTAATGGGAATATGAAATATGGGTGAATTATTCATGAAATGATATAATGAAACAATTCTAGGGTAATAAAATGTCTACACGATTTTATGTGAGAACTTGTATTGTATTGAGAAATGTGATATTTGATATTTGTTGAATGATTGAGAAAAATGATTGTCGATATTGCTTATGTTATTTAGAAACGTGAGAGTTGATAATGATGCAATTGTTGAGAAACATAAGTTGATGATGATAACTCAAGTATTGAGAAATATAAGTGATATTTCTATCTTCAATTTGAAAGATGTTGAGGATTATGTTGATTAACTGTTAAGGTATTTTGATAAAAATATTAATTCAATCATGAAATGAAATGTTGACTCATTGTTGAGTATCATGAATGATGATGGTGAATCGATTAATTAAAAAAATTAAATAACGATGTTGAACTTATCCTTGAAGGATGAGATTGATGTTTGTCAGGACTCAAGCCTAGGACCTAGGAGTGACATGGTGAATGGGAACCCAAAAGTCTCCAAACAAGCTTCATAGCATCCATTTACACATCATCGATTCCGAAGCACAATTCAAACATTAATAAGTAGTACTAACAGATAGGGGTATATGACTCAAGCTATGTGATAAGAGGGTGTTGGACTCATTGTCACACAATTTTAACAAATAAATCTAAGGGATGGGAAGTTAGGACTCAAGCTACGAGGATAAAGAACATGGGACTTGCCATCAAACATTCATCAATAAAAATGTTCTAAAGGGAGCAATTATGTGACTCAAGCTATGGGAGTAGAGACTTAGGAACTTCATCTTCACATCATAAAATCATTAGAACATAAGACATAAGAATAGTCTCTACAAGCATCAGGCATATCAAGCTCGTACATATATTTTACATGATGTCTTGTAATGCCTCTAAGTCATAGAAAGGACGGGGGCCAAGATATGTCCCAGGCTCACTCTCAAAGTACAAGACATAAGATGATCATAATATAAAGAAGGAATATAGCAGGTGGGTCTTGTCTTTGGAACATAGAAAAGAATGTCATGACAATATAACTTAAATTTATGATGCATGAATGTCGTAATACTTAAACGTACAGGGATAAACCTCAATCGAAATATAATACCATGGGATCTATTTTATGGAATTTCAATGTACACCCTATACAGGAAGAAAGGGTGATCTACTTGCCAAAGGTAGACCATACTCCTCCTTATGGGAAAATCACTCATTTCGGAGAAGTAACCTCACCTTATGGGAACACCATACCATCTATTTTGGAAAGGTTTTTTCATAACATAATCATCAATAAAGGGGAATAAACATAAACCTAAGTTTTCCACTTAATTATGAGAAAATAACTTTATATAAGGATCCCTTAGGTCGAGCCCCCACCTCCAATCTCATTCGGTGCTAAGTCATCATCCTACAAGAATACATATACATATACATACACATATTTTAAATAGGAACAAAAGGCTTTTCAAGTCATAATCATGCACACTTAGACTTAAGAGCCAAATCATAATTCAAATAATATGTACTTGGGCTTAAAAGCTAAATCATACTTAAATCTATGAATACATACTTAGGAATAGCTCAGTCATACATTAACATGATGGTGAATATTCATACATAATTTTTTAAAGCCATGTCATAGACATTATATGATGATGTGACATGTCATAACCATACTCGCCTTCAAATCATAGTCATAATCATAATTGGATAGAAACACACATCATAAATCTCATGAAAATTATTGTTCATGCAGGCATATGTCTTGAGGAATGAAGACATAGCATGGGAACTTAGAATTCATAATCAAAACATCATAATAACGTGGAATCATACTAAATCCATAAAAAATCAACAATTTAAACATAATTGAAATTAACCATGTATGAATTCATAAAAAAAGGGACATGCATTTTCAACCCATAAAATATATGTAAATAAAAATAGTTATAATTAAATCATGTTAAAATCATCAATTGAACCCAGCACATAACTTAATTTAATCAAATTGAAGTTAAAATATAAGACTCTTTGAAGTTCAGACTTAGAATTCACAAAATTTCATAATATAGATTTTGGGCCTTCATAATTGGAAGGGAATCATGAATGAAACCAAACATACCATAATAAAATTTGAAAGAATTAGATGAGTTATACTTGAGATTGAAGCACCTTTGAATTTTCCAACTTGAATCTTCAAAGTTTTACTTGAATATAGTTTTAGGAACTTGAATTTCTAGAGTCTAAGTGTTTGAATTGAAAATGAGGTGCATTGAATGAGTGAGGGCTGATTTAGGGATCTTAGGATAGGCGTAAAAGTCATAAAAGACCCTGGAAGTGAACTAAATTACCTAGAAGTCCTTAGTGAAATGGGAATTGAAAGTTGAACCAGAAAGTACAACGAATGGTTTCACTGGCCGTGAGCCTTTTCATGGTCGGTGAAGCCTCCTGTGAAGGTTACTCTACATTGTTGGTCTTACAAAATTGGGCATGACGTCTTTCTCACACTCTGAATTGCGTGAAACCAAATGCGTTGGAAAGCTGATTCAAAGACTTTCAATTGTGTATGTCATGGGCCACCTATAATGTTTATGCAAGGAGATATGATTATTTGAAGTTAACCTTGAATGAAACAAGGTTGAAAAATCGAACTCTTCTTCTAAGGGACTGTGAAACATTTCCTTGAAGGGTGCCTTGGCCGAAAATTCTCGAAAACCATTCTCTTGCCTTTTTAAGCCCTTCCAAAGCCTGGGTCCTTACATCATCTCCCCCTTAGGATCAGTCATCCTCGACTGAGCTTGAGCATGGCTTTAAAAGCTTGATTTGCACATGAGAGATCTCAACATGAAGAAAAAATGCAAATTTCAACATTTAAAACCATGAAATCATCAAATCCATGCTAAAAAGTCATTTAAATCGTTTTCGTGCACATGAATGCATGTCATGACATGAAACATAAGAATGAAGAAATTAGGACCACATGAATAAGAAGAACCTAGTACCTTAGGCTTGAGTACATATGAATAGGTAGGGATATCGCTTCATCATGTCCGACTCCGTTTCTCATGTAGCACTTTCCAGATGTTGGTTCTTCCAAAGCATTTAAATCGAAGCCACATCCTTGTTACAAAACTGCTTCACTTGCCTATCAAAAATTTCAACTGACACTTCTTCATGCGTCAAGTTCTCCTCAACCTGAACACCTTGTAAAGGCGCAATCATATTAGAATCACCAATCTACTTTCTTAGCATCGGCATATGGAAATATAAGTAAATAGAACTCATATTTGAAGGCAAATTCAATCTATAGGCCACATTGCTAATCCGCACAGCAATCTCATAAGGGCCTACATACTGGGGAGTTAACTTTCGATTTTTACAAAAATGCATCATACCTTTCAAAGGTGAAACCTTCACATATACCCAATCGCCTACATAGAATTCAAGATCCCTCTTCCTAACATCCGCCTAAGACTATTGGTGGTTTTGAGCCAATTTCAATTCTTCCCTAATCAATTTCACCTTCTCCAACACCAAGTTCAAGCTAATCAATGAAATTTCACCTATCTCAAACCATCCCACCGGGGATCTATGCCTTATCCCATACAACGCTTCAAATGGTGCCATTCTAATGCTAGAATGATAACTATTGTTGTAGGCCAACTGAATGAGTAGTAGATGATAGTTATAATTTGCCTTGAATTCTAACACGCAAGTCCTCAACATGTCCTCCAAATTTTGAATTTTCCTCTCAGCTTATCCATCGGTTTGAGGATGGAAAGTAGTACTCAACTTCCCCCTTGTGTCAAGCCCTTTTGGAAATAATCTCTAAAAGTCAAAGTAAATTGGGTACAACGATCCGATATAATAGAACTAGGCACACCATGCAATCTAACTCATAAAAATATCTAGTGGTGGACCACTACTGGGATGGAGCAAGAGGAATACTGTATCCACCCTAGCCCGTAGGCCTCTACTGTGAACCGGATGAACTCTAACTTGAGCTATAAGTATCATGAGGACTTCATCCTCCCTCTAAATTTGGCAAGGCCTCTTGAACCCTGCATGCTCAAATAAACCTCTTCTTTTGGTCATACCCCCAACTCCTGATGAGGCACTCGAGTATTGTCCCTATGTTCACCCTTTAGGGGTCCAAAAAATCCTTTACCTATATCAACCCTGCCTCCTTGGCGGAACTAACCACTAACTGGAAGGGTGCTCCATCTCTAGAAACCCAAAACACTAACTGCCTGATAGAATAGGCCAACCCTCTAACAAGCTGACGAACTCTATCTGCCTCCATAGGAATAACAGTTGTAGCATGATGGGCCAACTGACAAAAGTGAACCTTTTACTCTAAAATGATCAAAGTGTCTTGTCTCAAGCTCCCGAAGCTCAGATGGCATTCCTCACGTAATCTCTAAGCAACAAATGTATCATAGAAGTCACTGGAAAATGTTTCCCAAGTCATTTGAGAGACCCAACTAGAAAGGATCCAGAATAAGTGCTCCTACATTCCCAGGATGGTTTACGAAGCTAAAGGAAAGAATACCACATGCCATGAGTCATTTCCAACCCACGACATCAAGTAACTCCTAGAAAGTGGTCAAAACCTCGTGTGCATCCTCAATCTTCCCACCCTGAAACTAAGGTGGGTCAATCGTTCTAAACCTCTCATACCTACATAGCTCATCAACAGCAAAGGCAACTACTAGTGAAACCTGAATAATCGGTGCTACTAGTGGTTGCTCCAGCTGAACCGATGCCTCGAGAGTCTACAACTGGTCTTGAGCTGAACCCTAACCCGACTTTGTGAAGTACTAGATGTATCAGCTGGGTTACTTGCCTGCCCCTAAGTCTCCAACGCATCCAAGACCCTCGAAAGTTTATCCTGAAGTAATGGTACTGCAACATAATCATTAGGAACCTACTCCTGTTTAGGCTCCATGGTTAGCTCGGGGGAGATACCCAACTCATTATCTCTCGCTGGTATGGATCCTCGGCCTTGGCCTCTAGCTCGTATTCTAGAAAAACCCTTACCGATAGTTGGGGTATCAATAGCAACATTAGGGATGCCTCCCCTTATCTTGTAGCTACAGTAGCTCTAGTCCTCACCATCTGCCAAAAGGAAACATGACCACTAAACACTTAAACGCAAAACCAACGCACGAATTTAATAGAATAAGTAAAAGAGAATTTTCTAACAGTTTCCATAGCCCCTCATGAATAAGTAATGGATGTCTCCACACCGATCCTCAAGAACTTGTCTAGACTAGGCTTGTACACCTATGATACCTATGAAATTGGGGCTCTGATACTAAATTGTAACGATCCAAAATCTGAGTGTAACAGCACTCACCTAACCCACCAAGGCGATTCAACCAAAACCAAAATGACTGAACATAATAATAAAAATGAAAGATAAACAGTTTAATAAGATAGATAAGTATAGGAAAAACAAACTACAATCCTCCTAGCACAGATGTCACATGTATAAGCCTCTAAATACAAAATACTCATACATGTCTCAAATGTATAGTTCTCAAATAGAACAAAACGTCATAACGAATTCCTCGAAGGCCTGTTGAAGATATAAGAAGATACCCCACGAATGATCTAGAAGCATGATCCTGCAAGTTAGAAAACTAGCAAGGAGATCGGGCTCGCAACCTACAAAAATGCAACAAAGGCTGAGCAACAAAGAATAGGGTACTTAGCAAAATAGAAACTAATTTAAGCTAAAGCAATGAAAAGCATAAGTAACTCCTTAGTACTCAACTACATACTATCAAACTACAAACCTGCACTCATAAAAGTCCCAGCACAATATTGTACATATATACAAATCACCGATTGTAAGTATAAACTTGTCTTATATCATCATTCCTCAGAATATCCAACTGATACACAAGTCAAATAGTACAATAGATATATAATATCCTAAGCAAAACATGTAATAATATCACAAAAGGAATGATATGAGATAGAGTGGATTCCATGAGATGCGAATAATGTGATGCAATATTAAATAATCGTGTTGCAATTCTATTCTACAATACATATCCACTGATAAACCCAAACCGGAACCCATGGGGGCCTCACATAGATCATGTTTCCGCTAGAACCATTTTCCTTTGGCATTTACTTTCATATCTATCTGGAACCATTTCCCTTCGGCTTTTCATTTCTTTTCTTTCTTTCTTTTTCTCTTGCCGGAACCATTTCCCTTCAACTTTTCCTGTCTTTCCTTTCTTTCTTTTTCTCTAGCCGAAACCATTTTCCTTCGGCTTTTTATTGTCAATGGATCATGAAGCAAGCACACAATAGAGATTGTCATGGCAAGGAAATATGCAAGATGTCCATATTAATTAGGTATTTCAATAATCAAAATCTAATAACTCACAAGTACACAAGTATTCACAATATAACCCTAACATCATCATAATTTAGATGTACACATTAATTAATGCACGATTTCCACGTATTACGAATCCACAATTAATTCACAAGTCAAGATTTCACCATATGAACAATTACCCAATCCGAAATCTCATGATCAAAACCTACAGGATATAATTTTACCACAAAAATATTCAATTCCATATACATAGGAGTATACAATGTTCAATCATACTTAACAAAAGGTTCGAAGTATATTTGCCTTAAATAAAGTCACGAATCAGGTCAAATTCAAAGCTTTTCCCTTTCTATGTTACTCCGAATCACCAAAATCTATTCAAATATAGTATTATAATTACATAATGAATCTAATGACACAAAAATTAATCAATTTTGATGAAAAGGGTAAAATGGTAAAAGGTTACATATCAGAATAAGTAGCCAAAATCTGAAAATTAATACATGAAAACATTCTCTAAGTAATAAGCAGTTCAAGAGTGAAATCCGTTTCGAAAATGGAGTTAAAATGTGGAAGAAATTACCAATTCAATATTAGGAATCAATGTCTAAAAATTCCAAAATCCTTCGATTAAAATCCCAAAATTACAAGTTGAAAACTCAATTTAACTAGTGGAAATTGAAGAAATAGGTTAGAAAATAGTTACTCGATCGATTTGTCTTGAAAAACCACGAAGTTCCTCTTTAAAATGAAGCTTGGAATATTAATAATGGAGAAATTTGATAAAACCCATCGTTTAAAAGAGGATCACTTTACAGGTTCACTTTATACTCCACGAATGCGGAGCTTGGTCCACAAACGCAAAATCCTATAATGCCTTGACACTCCACGAATGCAAAGAGGGGTCCGCGAACGCGGAGGCTATGCTGGAAGTGCTTTGTGAAAGCGAGACCGCTTCTGCATACATGGAGGTCTACATAATGTGACCTCCACGAACACTATAAAAAAAGGTGCGAAAGCAGATTACAAGCCATACCTTCATTAGAAACAACTAAAAACAAGCAAGCACACTACAAAACAATCACAAATAAACCAAAACAAATTCATAAATAAGCCCAGGATTAATGCAGAACCCTACCAGGAACGACATTTTAAACTCAATTAAATTGTCAGAATTTTAATTTAGGACCACCTTGGCCCAGAACCCTGGAAAGATCGTTTAAACTAGTTTAAGACTCAAAAACTCAAAATAAACTCCGAAGTTCTAAAATGTGCAAGAAACTATTTCTAGCATTTGTTTCACCATCCGGAACCACCGGAACTGATGAAATTTCGATCCAAGCCTCCGAACTTTGAATGTTGGCCAAATTCAAACAATGATATAAAAGGAACTACAAATGCATTTTTGGGTCAAAAATCTTCGTTTTAACTCCAAATTTTGTTCTTCAAGTTTCTATAGACCAGATTCATCACTGGAGCTGATGGACTTGACAGAATTACAATCCGACACTTGAAACTCAAAATTACTACAAAACTCAAATTTTCCATCTTTAAGCGTTTAAAAACTCATTCTTTAGCAACACTTCAAGTTTTTACAAGGTTTTAAAAAATTGACTTTTAGACACAACGAAAAATGACCCAAGGCAACTTTTGGAAAGGCCAAAATGATAACATAGTTGAAAAATGCCAAAAATGACCATCGAGGTCATTACAATTTCTAAAAAGTAATGCAACCCATAAAGACCCCTTATGAAAGTAAAACCCTTTTCTAATTTCCATGATTTTGGATGTCCTTTGTATGGACATATTTACTACTCGTCATCACAACCACGACTTATAAAAAAGGTCCATCCTATCTGAGTCATTTTCTTAAATCTTGTGATTTTTCATCTACACACTCGATCTATGAGTTGTAAAACTAAATATGACCCATACATGCACTCTCATTATTCCAAGATCTAAAGATTAAATATTCAACAAGTTCCACAAGTACCCTTTATGGCTCGTGCAATTTTCTACGACCCATTAAAAGGGCTTATGATCTCTAAACCAGTACCAATTCTTACATTCTGCTTTTAATTCTAACTTTTCAACTTCTTAGGTATTACAAATGGGCTTATTTATGTGAGAGCAACTGAGAATAGTAGTAAGAAAGTGCGTGTAGAAATTGGTTAGTCCATTGAATTTCACTAGTATATCTTGGGTTTGAAGCATTATATAAGTCATAGAATTTGTTTTATAGGGTGATTTGGCCATGATTATCTTGTTTAGATTATGGTAATTGGGTCATATGTGCATCAGATGGATTAAAAATCATTGGGTAACATTTGAGAAATAAGTCTACTAATGCTCGACACATGTATGGGGAAAGGTTCTTTTGTGGTTTTGTATTTAATAACTAGTATGACTTGGGTTTCCAGTGGAAGATATGGTGAGATCAATGAGGAAGTAGTCAATGATAAACTAAGGTATGCAATTTCCAAAAACATTCAATGTATGGGTTAATGTTAATTAAAAAAAAAAGGCTTTTTTGTTTACATGGTGTAAGTTAGAATCCTAGTTTTTTACATTATTGATAGTTAGTTATATCAAAGTATGGATTATCCAAGTAATAAAGTGATTTATTATGTTGATTATTGAGCATCCGAAAGGACTTATGCATGGTTTAGATAGCAAATTGATCTATTACTTCTTATTCTGGAAGAGCATAATGAAGTTTTCATTTGAGTAGTTTGGTATAAAACAAGAGGCAACCTGCTGTAGAGTTTTTTCTAAGGAATAATAATGATAAAATGGTTAAATAAAAATTATAAGAATCTTGGGCATCAAAGAGTTTGAACATTAAGGATTGAGTTGTGAGTATGGGTTAAGCATTCAAATGCCTTAGTAACACTGTATGATGGACATAAGTTAAGAAATGTGAAGATATAAGCCAGGACGCATGGATCTTTGGTTCAAACTTGAGGATTATAAGGATTTTTTCACCTTAAGTTTATATATGATATTGTAAGATGGACTAACTTAGCACAACATTATGAAAGATTATCAATTACTTTTTTTCAAAAAATGATTTTGTGTTTTGGATGGAAAATAGTGATATATGAGAGATTGTAATTTTTTATGTGGGGTTGCATTGTTCAATCCTGGTAGCTGACTCATATTTCTCTACGAAAAAGAGTTTCAATTCCATATGATTATTGAGGATTTTGAACCAGGTAGATGCTACCTTGTGATAGAAATTACTTAGACTATCATGATGAGTTACATAGACACTTGGTGGTTAATAAAGGTTATGAACGTATGGCATATAAAATTCTTAGGGTTATCAAGGCTTGTTTTATCTTATAATAAGAGGGTATGAGTATTTGAATGGATATTTAGATGTAGTATGTGAATGGCTGCATGCGGTTGAGATGGGTTTTTGATTCAATAGCTATAGTTTGTGGGAATGACACTATAAGATTTGTAATATTTATGATATCGGTCTTTGATAGGGCCAACTTCTAACATAGACTGCTTAGGGTTGACTTGAAACAAATAGTAGAATTTCATTTTGGAAAAAGTAGAAGTCATGAGTTAAAGTTACGGTTAGTGGCCATGTATTCGTTTTAAAGAAACTTTGTAAGAATGAGGAAAGGATCAGTAAGGTCATGACATTTTATCGATATAAAATTTGTGGGTGTTAGCAGTTGAATTATGGTGAACATATTTGGATTTGATAAGATGTGTATGTTTTGAGATGTACCGGCGATCAATTAAGAAATCATGTACAGAGAAGGATTAGACTAGTGAGAATGAGATAACTAATGAGGCCTTTACTGTTGATGCTTGAGAAGGGTTTTTTCAGGTAGGACAAAAGAGAATATCTATCAAATAGTCCATACTAGTACAGTGCAAGTGTGGATCTTATACCAGATGCTACTAACAGATTTATCGTAGAACATTATCAATTCTCAATGGCCATGTTAGTTATGTTATCAATGCAGATTTGTTCATATTTATGTGTGATTAAATTTGAGGACTATTGGACTTAGTTTAACCATTTGTAGAAATTGGGTATGTACACAAGTACTGCTATTCTAACATTCTAATAATGTTATTTAGAGATTCTATAAGCTTGGTCGTATCTTTCATCGGGAAGTAACTTAACCGTCATGTTAGATAAGTTGGATTCTTCTTTGATAAGTAAGCATTGTCTAAAGGAAAAGTTGATGCAACCCAAGCACATCTTATACTATGTTACAAGAATGAAAGATGACTAACGCTTGCGTTGTTGGTACATTACGAGTGTGTGGTGGTTGGTTTGGATTTACTCCTGACTTTGATGAGTAATAGTTTAACATTTCTTCATTCTTATGTGTGGAAGAGGTTCCTCTAATTACTATGTTATGTTTAGGGGTTTCTATTCAATTCGTGGTTTGGTAATCACCCATTAGATGTTTGACTTGGTTGTTGTATATACTATAGATATCGATATGCTTAGAGATGCTCTAGAGTCAGTGCATTTAATTTAGAGTTAATTGTTGATAGCCTAGAGTCGCAAAATTAGTTATATCAGTAGGAGGGTTTTACCCGTAAAGTTCATAGAGGCGACAACTGTGTGTGGTTGAACACCTCAGCCCTAAAGGGTGTAATGAGGTTCAAAGGAAGGAAAAGCTCATCCCTAGATTCATTAATCCTTTTGAAATTTCGAGTCAAGTGGGAAGTTCCCTATAAATTTGTTTTTCAACCTAGTCTATTGTCTATACATCTAGTACTCCATGTTTCTATGCTTTGTTGATACATATCGAATGAATCGCATGTGATTTCTTTTAAGCCTGTATAGTTGGGTTCAACGTTTTACTTATGAGCAAGAGACAACAAGTATTCTAGATAGTATGTCCATAAGCTTAGGAACAAAGGTATTACTATACTGAAAGTTTAGTGACAGCGTTGACCCATAAGAGAGGCAACTTGGGAGGTTGAGTCTGATGCATGGACCTGTTATGCTTATCTTTTTGAGACTTCAGGTATTTTTTTTCCTTTGTATTCCAGGATAAACATGATTTTTAGTAGTGAATGATGTAATGATCTTGAAATTTATTTTTTCTATTTAAAGAGAAATACTATTTACCCTTCTTGATACTTGTTTTGAGTCTTATATGATCAATTGTGGAAGTTAATTTTTGAAAATTCTATGAAAGTTGAGATTTTCAATAAATTCTGATTTTTTTAAAGCTGAAATTGCTTAATTTTAATTTTTGAAATCTTGAAATGAAAATCCATCAATTCTATCGATTATGAAATATGAAAATTGATCTAGGAGAGTTGTCAGAATCAAATTTAGCATTATATATTTGAGGTCTTAAGTTGAAAATTGAGTTAAATATAATAAAATTTGACTTTGGTTAATGTCTTGCATATTGGTGCTTTTATTGGACTTCCGTTAGTTCCGTTAAATTCAGGAGGTCAGTTTAGCGCTTGAATCTTCTTTGGTATAGTTTTTAAATTTTCTGTTAGTATTTTAGTGTTTTGATTTCTTAAGTTATCATAACGCCCCCTACTTTATTCCACCTAATATACTAAAAATTCCTAGTAAAAGCTGAGGAGTTGATTGAGAAAACTCGTGGGAAGGAAACCATGAAGGCCACCTAAGGCCCATAGATTAGGTCTCGTAGGTCACCCCTATGACTTCGTGAAATTTTCTTAAGTCTGAGGCCCCATGTACAAGACACCATATGGACCGCACATGATACTATGTCCCGTAGAGTTTTTTGTAGGTTGATGATTCAAAAGTTCACTTTTCTAGAAAATTGAATGATGAATTGTTAGACGACCTGTCATTTATTTTACGACCCATAAGTCAGGTTTTGTAGATTGAGTTCCAGAAGATCAACATTTCTGATCCTTGAATGATGAGTCATCAGACAGACCGTAAGGCACTTTACAACCCATAGATGGAGGTTTCATAAGTTTCAGGTTCAATTTCTAGTAACTCAACCTTTGGACACCTTTACCTACGAGAGGTAATTTACGGCCCATAAGTTGACTTACGGCCTGTAAATGGGATTTCATGGTTCCACTTTGTAGTTTTTAAGAAGGGTATTTTTGTACTTTCCTACCCTTTAAAATTGAAGCCTACAATGTTTTGCACTTATTTTAGGCTCTATATCAGAACCGTAAGTGTGTTATGTATTATCCCTCAATATACATTTAGGAATTCTTGAGATCATCGGAGAAGGGAGAAAAGCGAGGGTTTCAATTTCAAGCGTAGAGATCATCAGAGGGTTAATCATACTTCGTGATTCCAGGTATGTAAGGCTTCCTAAAGTGAAGGATTGAGTCCATCCACGCGCCCTTTTATTTACTTTGTTGAGTTTATGTATAATAGTTGAGTAATGAAAATCTCATGATCCTAATCTTTGAGTTATTTGCATTTATTTTGAGTTTCTACGCATAATAACGAATAAATCAATCAATTGCATGTTGGTCCTATGAAATTGAGTAAAAAATTGGCATACACTACTATGAACTCTAAATGACATCATTTTATTTGACCTTGTTGCATTGATCAGATTGAGACTGCGACTGTTATTGTTTGAGTTGAGTAAATTGAGCATGATTACGCAAGAAGAGTATATATATTTTCTTGATTTTACATATGCATGATATGAGCAACTTATATGTCTATGTGTTGATCATGACAAATACTAGAATGAATGACTGTACGAGTCAATGTCTTGCATGATGTAAGTCAGAGTCTTGATTTGCATGCATGACTAATAAATTCTAAATTGTTGAGCTATTGAGAAATGCAGTTGAGCTGTTGAGCATGACTGGTACTAGAATGAATTCCCATATGAGTCGAAGTCCCGCATGATATAATTAGAGTCTTGATTTGCATGGATTACTAATAAATTCTAAATTATTGAGCTATTGAGAAATGGAGTTGAGCTATTGTGGAATGAATCAAAGAGATGAGTTTGAGTTGATTTACATGAGCAAATTCTAGTGTTGAAAGATGTATTGAGCACCGAGTTGGTAAGAGAATAACACCCAAGAACTACGTTGCTAGCGTAGGATTGTCGTACAGTTAACTCTTTGGCTCATGTCCTAAAAGATCGAATTTTCTTTGGATTTGAGAGAGAGACATGAGAATTTTGATCGTCCTTTACCCTAACATGTTTAGGACGAGCGTGACAACGATGTCTCCTTCATTTTGCATCACTTAATTAATGGTGGTGGAAGTTAGGTCGGTTAGAGAAACTTCAATGCAAAACTTAATTGAGCATATTATGTTTTTCTTAAAAAAAAATAAATTGCATAAAATAAAGTCTATTTTGAAAGCATGGTTTAAAACTTTAACTTGCATAATTGTTGAGTTGAGTTATGAGCTGATGAGTTGAGCTTTACCTATTTATTTTAGCCATTCTTATGAACAAGTATATTCCATGTGCTGACGTTCATTTTTTACTGTATCGTTAATATTGTAGATATAGGTGATAGAGGACTTCATCCAGCGCTTTGTTGAGGTCCAACTTCTTGCATTCAGAGTTGGTGAGTGTTCCTTACTTTTTAGAGGAGATTTTCTTTTCATTTATTATTGGAGTTTAGTATTAGTTTTATTGAGGTAGCCCGGGACATATCTTGGCACATTCTAGATTGGATTAGAGGATTCATAGACACTGAGTAGAGAGAGTTGATTGTCTTATTTTCTAGACTTGTTCATTGGGAATTTTTTTTATAAGATCTTTATTTATATATTGATGTCTTTACTTGAGTATTCTTCCGTTGTTGAGTACGATGTGAAGATGAGGCTAGGTGGTTCTCTTGGGGAATCAATAGTGGTTCTTCAAGTGCCTGCCACGCCAGCAAGGATACCCTCTTGAGGCGTGATAAATATTCTAGTTACAACTAATCAAATTCTGATCAAAGAGACCTCAAATTTTATTTTTAATACTTTCATTAAGTCTAGAACATCAAATTTAGTATGATTGCATATATGGTTTAGGCTGATTAGGTTCCGAATGAATCCTAAGGGTTGATTTCGAGCATTGATGTTGTTGAAATCTTATTTCTGTGTTCTAGTGCAAAGTGTTAGTATGTTGCTTAAGCTGCTTTTGCAGACACTATTCCCAAGAACGGATGGTCACAAAAGCAATCACTTGTTCACATAAGTGATCGCCCTTTTACCGGGTGTCAGATAAGTGACTCCTAGTTGTTATTGTTACATTTGAAACTATTTTTTTTGGATTGTTCTTTGAAAATAACCCTCATTTTCTATTTTTAACTTGGGAAACCTGTGGGCGGCAATTTTTGAGATGATATTCAAGTATAATTCACTAGGTAAGTAATTTTGGCTTTAAACCTTCATTATCCACTGATTATTTTGTGATTTCAACCTCCAAGTTTCGATTTTGAACTTTAATTTTTTTGGACTCTTCCATGAATATGAGTTGTTGAAGAATTGAAGATTTAGAAATAAATTCATCCTTGTTTTTAAAATGTTTTTCCTCGGTGATTTTTAAATGCTTCGGGCATCATGATTTTATTTTAATTCTCAATTTTATCCCTAATTTTCTGAGAAGAGACTTGTATTTCATTTTGTTTGCGATTTTCAAATTTAATAAAGTTAGTGTTGTTGTTCTTGTAATCTTATGTAAATCCATACTTGAATAGTTTGTGTTGAACTACAAACTCGAAGAAGAGGGAAAACTTAAGCATTAGAGTGATTGTTTTATCTTGTGTGAGGTAACTGGATTTTAAAACCTTTATTGAGTCTATTGAACCTTGTATTTTCTTCTTGGTGTGTTGAAATATAATGGGAATATGAAATATGGGTGAATTATTCATGAAATAATATAATAAAACAATGCTAGGGTAATAAAAATGTCTACGCTATTTTATATGAGAACTTGAATTGTATTGAGACGTGATATTTGATATTTGTTGAATGATTGAGAAACATGATTGTCGATATTGCTTATGTTATTGAGAAACATGAGAGTTGATGATGATCCAATTGTTGTGAAACATAAGTTGATGATGATAATTCAAGTATTGAGAAATTTAAGTGATATTTCTATCCCCAATTTGAAAGATGTTGAGCATTATGTTGATTAATTGTTAAGGAATTTTGATGAAAATGTTGATTCAATCATGAAATGAAATGTTGACTCATTGTTGAGTATCATAAATGATGATGTTAAATCGATTAATGAAAGAAATTAAATAACCATGTTGAACTTATCCTTGAAGGATGAGATTGATGTTTGTCAGGACTCAAGCCTAGGACCTCGGAGTGACATGGTGAATGGGAACCCAAAAGTGTCAAACAAGCCCCATAGCATCCATTTACACATCATCGATTCGGAAGTACAATTCAAATATTAATAAGTGATACTAACAGATATGGGTATATGACTCAAGCAATGTGATAAGAGGGTGTTGGACTCATTGTCACAAATTTTAACAAATAAATCTAAGGGATGGAAAGTCAGGACTCAAGCTACGGGGATAAAGAACATGGGACTTGCCATCACACATTCATCAACAAAAGTTTTCTAAAGGGAGCAATCATGTGACTCAAGCTATGGGAGCAGAGACTTAGGAACTTCATCTTCATATCATAACATCATCATAACATAAGACATAAGAATAGTCTCTACAAGCATCAGACATATCATGCTCGTACATATATTTTACATGATGTCTTGTAATGCCTCTAAGTCATAGAAAGGATGGGGGCCAAGATATGTCCCAGGCTCACTCTCAAAGTACAAGACATAAGATGATCATAATATAGAGTAGGAATATAGAAAAGAATATCATGACAATATGCCTTAAATTTATGATGCATGAATGTCGTAATACTTAAACGTACAGGGATGGAATCTCAATCGACATATAAGACCATGGGATCTATTTTATGGAATTTTGATGTACACCCTATACAAGAGGAAAGGGTGATCTACTTGTTAAAGGTAGACCATACTCCTCCTTATGGGAAAATCACTCATTTTGGAGAAGTAACCTCACCTTATGGGAACACCATCCATTTCAGAAAGGTTTTTTCATAACATAATCATCAGTAAAGGGGAAAGGTTTTTTCATAACATAATCATCAGTAAAGGGGAATAAACATAAACCTACCACTTAGTTATGAGAAAATAACTTTATATATGGATCCCTTAGGTCGAGCCCCAACCTCCAATCTCATTTGGTGCTAAGTCATCATCCCACAAGAATACATATACATATACATACACATGCTTTAAATAGGAACATAAGGCTTTTCAAGTCATAATCATACACACTTAGACTTAAGAGCTAAATCATATTTCAAATAATACATACATGGGCTTAAAAGCTAAATCATACTTAAATTCATGAATACATACTTAGGAATAGCTCAGTCATACTTGAACATGATGGTGAATATTCATACATAATTTTTTAAAGCCATGTCATATACATTATATGATCATGTGTCATGTCATAACCATACTCGCCTTGAAATCATAGTTATAATCATGGTTGGATAGAAACACACATCATAAATCTCATGAAAATTATTGTTCGTGCATGCATATGTCTTGAGGAATGAAGACATAGCATGGGAACTTAGAATTCATAATTAAAATATCATAATAACGTGGAATCATAATAAATCCATAAAAAATCAACAATTTAAACATAATTGAAATTACCCATGTATGAATTCATAAAAGAGGGGACATGCATTTTCAACCCATAAAATATATGTAAATAAAAATAGTAATACTTAAATCATGCTAAAATCATCAATTGAACCCATAACATAACTTAATTTAATCAAATTGATGTTAAACTATAAGACCCTTTGCAATTCATACTTAGAATTCACAAAATTTCATAATATAAATTTTGGACCTTCATAATTGGAAGGGAATCATGAATGAAACCAAACATACCTTAAAAAAATTTGAAAGAATGAGATGAGTTATTCTTGAGATTGAAGCACCTTTGAATTTTCCAACTTGAATCTTCAAAGTTTGACTTGAATATAGTTTTAGGAACTTGAATTTCTAGAGTCTAAGTGTTTGAATTGAAAATGAGGTGCATTGAATGAATGAGGGCTGATTTAGGGATCTTAGGATAGGCGTAAAAGTCATAAAAGACCTTGGAAGTGAACCAAATTACCAAGAAGTCCTTAGTGAAATGGGAATTGAAATTTGAACCAGAAACTACAACGAATGGTTTCACTGGTCGTGAGCCTTTTCATGGTCCATGAAGTCTCCTGTGAAAGTTACTCTACATTGTTGGTTTTACAAAATTAGGCATGACGTCTTTCTCCAAACTCTGAATTGCGTGAAACCAGATGCGTTGGAAAGATAATTCAAAGACCTTCAATTGTGTATGTCATGGGCCACCTATTATGTTTATGCAATGAGATATGATTATTTGAAGTTAACCTTGAATAAAACAAGGTTGAAAAATCGAACTCTTCTTCTAAGGGACTTCGAAACATTTCCTAGAAGGGTGCCTTAACCAAAAACACTCGAAAACCATTCTTCTTACCTTTTTAAGCCCTTCCAAAGCCTAGGTCCTTATATCATCTCCCCCTTGGGATCAGCCATCCTCGAATGAGTTTGAGCATGGCTTTAAAAGCTTGATTTGCATATGAGAGATCTCAACATGAAGAAAGAATGCAAATTTTAACATTTACAACCATGAAATCATCAAATCCATGCTAAAACGTCATTTAAATCATTTTCATGCACATGCATACATGTCATGACATGAAACATAGGAATGAAGAAATTAGGACCACATGAATAAGAAGAACCTAGTACCTTAGGCTTGAGTACATATGAATAGATAGGGATATCGCTTCATCATGTTCGACTCCGTTTCCCATGTAACACTTTCCACATGTTGGTTCTTCCAAAGCATTTTAATCGAAGACACATCCTTGTTACAAAGCTGCTTTACTTGCCTATCTAAAATTTCAACTGATACTTCTTCATATGTCAATTTCTTCTCAATCTGAACACCTTCTAAAGGCACCATCATATTAGGATCACCAATCTACTTTCTCAACATCAACTCATGGAAAATCAGGTAAATAGAACTCATATTTGAAGGCAAATTCAATCTATAGGCCATATTTCTAATCCGCTCAACAATTTCATAAGGGCCTACATACTGGGGAGTTAACTTTCGATTTTTACCAAAATGCATCACACATTTCAAAGGTGAAACATTCACGTATACCCAATTGCCTACATGGAATTCAAGATCCCTCTTCCTAGCATCCGACTACGATTATTGGTGGCTTTGAGCCATTTTCAATCCTTCCCTAATCATTTTCACCTTCTCCAACACCAATTTCAAGCTAATCAATGACATTTCACGTATCTCAAACCATCCCACCGGGGATCTACGCCTTATCCCATACAAAGCTTCAAACGGTGCCATTCTAATGCTAGAACGATAACTATTGTTGTAGGCCAACTAAATGAGTAGTAGATGATAGTCTTAATTTCCCTTGAATTCTAACACACAAGTCCTCAACATGTCCTCCAAAGTTTGAATTTTCCTCTTAGCTTGTCCGTCGATTTGAGGATGGAAAGTAGTACTCAACTTCCCTCCTGTGTCAAGCCCTTTTTGAAATGATCTCCAAAAGTCAAAAGTAAATTGGGTACAACGATACTATATAATAGAACTAAGCACACCATGCAATCTAACCAATTCTTGAATAGATAACTTGGAATAATCCTCGGCTTTGAAAGTATTTTTCACTGGTAAAAATTGAGCCAATTTAGTCATCTTATCAACAACTACTCAAATAAAGTCAAATTGCTTTTGGGTACGTGGTAAACAAATTATGACATCCATATTCACATCCTCCCATTTACAAGTAGGGATCTCAGTGTCTTAGGCAAAATCACTAGGCATTTGGTGTTTCACCTTCACTTTTTAACAATTTGAATACTTAAATACAAACTTAGCTATGTCCTTCTTCATACCATGCAACCAATACACTTCCCTCAAATCCAGATACATTTTGGTGGATCCCGGATGTATAGAATATTGGGAGTTATTGGTCTCTTTCAAAATCATTCTCCTAAGACCATCAACATTCGGATTGCATAATCATTCTTGGTATCGAAGAACATCATCTCCCCCTTGGGAGAAAACCTTTATCTTCTTTTCATCAACCAACTCTTCAACTCCACCACTGACGGGTCTAAGTCTAGCTTTTCTTTGACATTAACAACTATAGAGAACTCAACCCCATTCTGGACATGAATGTCACCATTATTAGAATCAGCCAACCTTAGCCTAAATCTAGTACAATGGTGCACATCTTTCAGCAACTCTGTCTTGGTCTCATTTACATGAACCACACTACCCATAGATAGTCTACTAAGAGAATCGACTATTTGCCTTGCCGGGGTGATATTGAACACTTATGTCATAATCTTTAAATAGCTATAACTCCTTTGCCTCATGTTGAGATCTCTTTGAGTGAACACATATTGCTAGATCTTATGATTAGTGAATACATCAACACGAACCCTATATAGATAATATCTTTTTCTCAAGTTGAGATCTCTTTGAGTGAACACATATTGCTGGATCTTATGATTAGTGAATACATCAACATGAACCCTATATAGATAATATCACCAAATCTTCAGAGCAAGCACCACAGTTGCTAGTTCAAGATAATGAGTTGGTTAATTTCGTTCATGCACTTTCAAATTCCTGGTGTCACCTTACCATGATGCATAAGAACACAACTTAAACTAATTCATGAAGCATCAAAATAACATAAATTCATCTAAGCCAATCGTTAGAGTAAAAATAGGAGTTGATGTATGCCAATCCTTCAAAGTCTAAAAACTAATCTCACCCTCATCCGACCATATAAACTTGGCCTTCTTCTGGGTTAACATAGTTATCGGCAATGTAATGGATGAAAAGCCTTCAACAAATTGTTGATAATAACTGGCTAACCTATAAAAACTCCAAATATCAAAAGGAGTCAATGGTCTAGGCTAATTCTTTACCGTGTCAGTCTTCTTTTGATCTCTTTTAACACCATCACCCAATGCAATATGGCCAAGGAAGGCTACTTATTCCAACCAAAACTCACATTTACTAAACTTGGAAAATAAATTCTTTTCCTTTAAAGTCTGAAGAACCAACCTCAATTGATCCATATGCTCGTGCTCACTCTAGGAATAAATCAAAATATCATTAACGAAGACAACCACAAAATTACCAAGGATTGGCTTAAACACTCAATTTATAAGATCCATAAACACCATTGGAGCATTAGTCATCCCAAAGGACATCACCACTAACTTAAAATGGCCATATCTTGTCCAAAAAGTTGTCTTGGGAATATCACACTCCCTTACCTTCAATTGATGATAATCAGAACCATGGCCAAATTTTGAGAAATGAGTAGCTCCTTGTAGTTGGTCAATCAGGTCATCAGTCCTTTGCAACACATATTTATTCTTGTTGTTTACTTTATTCAATTATCAATAGTCAATACACATCTGAAGCGATCCTTCCTTGTTTGTCATAAATAGCATCGAAGCAGCCCTAGGTGATATACATGGCCTGATAAAGATCTTCTCCTACAAATCTTTTAATTGATCCTTCAACTCTTTTAATTCAATTGGAGCCATAAGATAACGAGAAATGGAAAAAAGGTTGAGTATTGGAAAGAAGATCTATGCCGAAGTCCACTTCCCTTTTGGGAGGAATACCAGGAAAATCATTGAGAAAGACATCTAGAAGCTCATTAAACGAGGATCGACTCTTGAGTAGGTTACTCAGACTCCACATCTCTAACCCTCACTATATGATAGATATACCCCTCAGAGATCATTTTCTGAGCTTTAAGATATGAGATGAACCGACCCTTAAAAGCAAATTCACTACCCTACACTCAAGAATAGACTCATTTGGAAATTGATACTTGACTTTCTGGGTTCTACAATTAATAGAGACATAAGAAGCATGCAACCAATCAATCCCAAGAATAATATCAAAATCAAACGTCTCAAGTTCCATGAGGTCACATGGAAGGAATTTATGCAAAATAGAAACATGAAAACCCTGATAGACTCTTTAAGTAACAATGTGCTCACTAGAGGAGTATGGACTAAAAATGGCTCCCTCAAAATTTTAGGACTCAAACAAAACTTAACAACCAATATAGAAGTCACAAAAGATAAATTTGCACTTGGATTAAGCAAAGCATATGCATCAATATCAAAGACTTTTAAGATACTAGTCACCATATTCGGAGTCTCCTCCACCTCTTTCCCAGCATGCAAGACATAAAATATGTTGTTCTAAGTAGCTCCACCTTGTCGAACCTTTAGTTGGCCTTAATCACCCGGAGCCATTTGGCCTTGGCCCTTATAAGGAGCACATGACAATTAGAAACTTTGTGTCTTGTCTTATCACACCCAAAGCAAGCACCTGCATCCTTGAAGTATCTACCTGGGTGGTTGTTTCCACACATATCACACCTATGATAGGTTGGCCCACATTCAACTGGTGCCCTGGGTGGAGTCACTCTATCATTAACAAACCTTGGATATTAACCTTGGCCCTATTGGAAATGACCTTTACCACTATCACTTCTAGAGTTCAAAAACCCACCCTCAAATCGGGCTTGTTTAGAATCCTTCATCCTCCTTTCCTTGAGCTTCTCCTCTGTAATCTGTTCAACATATGTTATAAGTCTGGAAATGCCCATATCCCAAACAAGCATAGTCGTACGACACTCTTTCATAACCAATTTAAAGATCCTAATAATAACTTTGTGCATTCTTGCACGAGGGTTAGCCACTAGCATAGGAGCATACTTTGAAAGTCTTGTAAATTTGAAGGCATACTCCCTCACACTCATTCCATTCTGTTTGAGGTTGATAAATTTTATTGGTTGGGCCTCCCTAAGGTCAAGAGGAAAGAAATAGTCTAGAAAAGCAAATGAATTCTTCCGAACAAACCTCATTATTACCTTCCCTCTACATCAACCGTTCAGTGTACCACACATATGTCACGCCCTAAGTCCCATTAAGGTGGACTGGCACCGGCTGCCGACAAGGCTCGGGAAAACCAATATAAAACTATGCACCTGCTATGAACATTTAAGAGGTTTCCATATTCAACATGCTGTCAAAAGAAAGTAAAATGTATTAACAAGCCAAAAGTAAATGCATAAGACTAGGCCGTTGGAGCCACGATGTCTACAATACGCTACTTCACCACACTTTAATTTACACAGTCTACAAAGCCTCTAGGTAAGGAACAATATCTATATTGGTCGGGACAGGCCCCGCCTCATGACCAACTTTACAATAAAAAATATAGGCTCTAGACACACAAAGCCCCGAAACAACCTGGAGCTTAGTAACAGCAGCTGGAAGTCTTGTATTCCTACTAGAGAGATCTAGTGGCTCCTATACCTACAGCATGAAATGCAGGTTCCCCGTAAGGGGCGTCAGTACGAGATAATGTATAAGAAAGGAAATACTCTATATGAAATAAGAACTCAAAAAAAACCACACACTGATGTGTAAGGATGAAAAAACCACCTTTAGTCATACTGTGGAATCATGTACTTTATGTCTTTTTATTACTTTACCTTTCTTTACTGTATAATCTGTGCACAATATATCATGTAAATGACCAGCTGATCAATGGTAAATCAATATAAGGATCGAACCATGCTAGGCTTTCCTTTCACCCCTGGGATACCACCCGTAATATGGAATCGACCCATGCTAGGTGATTCTTCCACCCCTGGGATTCCACCCATTAATAAGCAACTTTGAGTTATCTTTTATTTACTTTCTAGATAATTCTTTTGGTGGTCATAACTTTTAGAGCTATAGGAATATAGCAATGACATGTGACATATAAACAACCATTAAAGATAATACCACAATGAAAAGAGAGTTACACAACTAATGAAACGTGTAGGAGATCAAACAACACATGGACTTTATTGGTAAAAAGGAACTCATATATCACTAGTATCCAAGTTTGTATGATGATTTGACAATGACTATGTATGGGAACATATGAACATGGTAAGGAGTGTAGACACAATTATTAGTTATGTCAGAGTCGGTAAGTGCCTTTATGTACCAAGGAAGAATGTAGATTTTATGCCAAGGAATAGAAAATCAAGTAGCCTTACATACCTTGTTGTACGACCTCGTTATTACCTCGGAGTAGTATTCTTTCCCTCCAAATACTTATCTACAATATAGTAGGTAATATAACTAGTATTAGCAGCTTATAAACACATCTTGGTAATCCAATTTCACCCAAAAATAATATCAGGAAAGCAAGCTCGTAATTAGCAACCAAAGCGTATTCTTTCAACCTTTCCACTCCTAATCGTATTTTCTAATACACATTCCCATATACATGTCATATCCAGCTATTTTTAGTCCCATAACAGTGTTACAACATCTCATAAAGTACAACATACAACAACTCTACGCAACACGCAAGTAGGAAACACAACATTACATCCTTTTGCTACATTTCGACGTCAACCATTCCAAATCCATTTCAACCTCAACATAACTTTTCTCAACACATTTACACACAAAGACAGTCCTTAAAAAGTCCTAAAATAGTCACCAAGTAGATGGAAAACATGAAACTACAATTCCCAATATTCAGTCCACGAATTCTTACTAAAAGCGGAAGTAAGGTATCATATAAGAACTCATTTTTGCGGAAGATAAAAATGGTGCAGAAGCCTTCTTACATCACTACAGAACCAAACCTTGTTAAAACCATAAACATTACTTTGTAATCCATACAACCAACAAGATAAAATCCTCTTAATAAACAAGAAAAGTGGACAACAATTTTTGGAACACATGTTGTCCCAAATTCCTGCAAAAGTACAAACAACATACTCTTCATGTTTTTCATGAAATAATTACACCAAACTATAGGTATTTTTACTTACCTTAGACCTCAAGGATCAGGATCTCTTTAAGAACCCTAGAGGTGTGCCTTGGCTGCTTTAGAAAATGAAGAGAGAGCAAGGAGAAAACTTTGAAGATAATCTGATTTTTGGCTTTGAGAAAATGACTAAAAGTTGCTGGATTTTTGCCCCTTTTAAAGGGACACTTTTGGCCTTAATTTATTAAGGTGATGATGAAGCAACTTGTCCTTTTCACTTGGGCCTTATTGGGCTTCAATTGGATGGGCTTTGCTGCAAATATTTCTCCCTTACACCCATTTGGTTTGGGCCCTATATGTGAATTGGGTTGTGAATGTAATTTGGCCCTTTTCCTATTCATCTTGGGCTGCAAATGTTGTCCTTTTATGATGCTAAACCATGGGCCCAAATGACATCCTTACCTCGGGGTTTATTTTTTTATCGGACTTGAACAAATTCACTGTTGGGCCTTGTCTCCGTCTACCTAGCCTATTTAGTTAAGCACGTAGGTGACTCACCTGTTAGCTTCCTAAGTCTCACAAGCACCTCACTTCCTTTCACTTTGTTTAAGGCCATGTTCTCCCCAATTTGACTTGAAACTTACATACACTCTGTCATCTTGAGCGTTAGACGTACATATAGTCCTCTAATTTGAAATTCAAGAACTTTTAAAAATGTGCGCTGCTTTGACCCCGCCATATCATGTTTCATATGCATTGGACTAGTACATGTAAGATGTGGGGTGTCATATCCTCCCCCTCCCCCCCCCCCCCCCCCCCGGAACATTCGTCCCCGAATGTTAGCATAAATGGGATAGGTCATACAAGTTTAAACTTTTATGTTAACAAACTTTTGACAACATAGTAAGAATTCAAATTCATGTACCTGCTAATCCCTCAACTCTGCATCTTGGACTTCCTCTTTAGTTTCAAATAAATAAGGGTATTTAGACCTCATTGCTTACTCAGCCTCCCAAGTTATCTCTTCTACCTGTTGGTTCCTCCAAACTACCTTTACTAAAGGTATATCCTTATTCCTTAGCTTTCTAACTTGACGATCTAGGATAGCAATAGGCACCTCTTCATAGGTGAGATCTTCCGTAACCTGCATATCTTCAATAGGAGTGATACGAGATGAGTCACCTATGCATTTTCGAAGCATTGAGACATGAAAAACTGGATGAACCATTGAAAGATCCTGGGGTAGCTCTAATTCATACGCAACCTGTCCAAACCTTTTAATAATCTTATATGGCCCTATGTAACGTGGGCTTAGTTTCCCCTTTTTACCAAATCTCATAACACTTTTCATTGGGGACACCTTTAAGAGCACTCAATCTCCTACTGAGAACTCCAGTCCTATTCTCCTAGCATCCGTATATGATTTGTGATGACTTTGGGATGTTTCTAGCCGTTGTCGTATTACCGTGACTTTTTCCATGGCTTGTTGGACTAGATCTAGACCAAGCAAGGTGGTTTCACTCACTTCAAACCATCCTATTGGTGATCTACACTTCCTTCCATACAAAGCTTCATACGGTGCCATCTTGATGCTTGAATGGTAGCTATTATTATAGGCAAATTCTATAAGTGGCAAATGGTCCATCCAACTACCTTTGAAGTCCAATGCACAAGCTTGCAATATATCTTCAAGTGTTTGAATGGTGCGTTCTGCTTGACCATCAATGGGTGGAAAGCTGTACTTAAATTCACTTGTGTCCCTAAGCTCCTTTGGAAGGATTTCTAGAACTTTGTAGTGAATTGAGCTCCCCGATCAGATATAATGGAGATTGGGAACCCATGTAGCCTTACTATCTCTTTGAGGTATAGCTTTGCATACTCTTCAGCCGTATAATCACTCTTAACTGGCAAGAAGTGTGCTGACTTTGTGAGTCTATCAACTATCATCCATATGGAGTCAAACTTCTAAAATGAGCGAGGCAACCCAGTGACAAAATACATATTAATCATATCCCACTTCCACGTTGGAAACTCTATACATTGCATATAACCTCCTTGGTTTTGGTGCTCTACTTTTACTTGTTGGCAATTCGGACATTGATCCACAAATTCTACAAGGTCATTTTTCATGCCTTCCCACCAAAACATTCCCTTCAGGTTATGATACATCTTAATTCATCCTGGATGGATGGAATATCTAGAATGATGGGCTTCTTCCATTATCCTCCTTCTTAGTCCATTTAAATTCGGACCGCATAATCTATTTTGGCAATAAAGTACTACATTTTGTGCAAGTTCAAAGCCCTTCATCATGCCTTGACTCACCTTCTCCTTAAGTCGTCGTAGAACAGGATCCTTAAACTACTTTTCTCTTACCTCCATTACCAATGAAGACTCTACAACATTATGCACAACAATCCCTTCCTTTGGAGTTTGAAGGAGGCGAACCCCCAAATTAGCTAGTTGACGTAGATCCTTAGCCACTCCTTGACGTACCACGGACTGCTCACCAATATTCATAATTGCCTTACGACTCAGAGCATTGGCTACCACATTTTCTTTCCCTGGATGGTATGTATATCAACGTCGTAATCCTTTATTAGCTCTAGCCATCTCCGTTGTCTTAAATTTAGGTCTTTTTGTTTAAAGATGTATGGTAGGCTCTTATGATCAGTATATATGTCAATATGAAATCCATACAAATAGTGGCGCCATATTTTCAAGGCAAACACAACAGCTGCTAGCTCAAGGTCATGTGTTGGGTAGTTTTTCACATTCGGCCGCAGTTGTCTCGAGGCATAAGCAATTACCCTACCATGTTGTGTTAGTACACACCCTAAGCCAACCCCTGAAGTATCACAATACACCGCATACCCCTCTGTACCTTCTGGAAGCACTAGTACAGGTGCAGAAGTTAGACTGCTTTTCAACTCTTGAAAGCTTCTTTCACATGCATCATTCCATTGAAATTTGATCGCCTTATGTGTCAACTTTGTTAGAGGTGCAGAAATAGAAGAAAACCCTTCAATAAACCTTCTATAATAACCTGCTAACCCTAGAAAGCTTTGAACTTCTATGGGTGTTATTGGCCTTGGCCAATCTTTCACCGCCTCTACCTTTCGTGAATAAATCCTTATTCCTTCATCAGATACAATATGACCCAAGAATGCCACTGATTTCAACCAAAATTCACATTTGGAAAACTTGGCATATAATTGCCGATCACGAAGAACTTGTAATACCTGTCGTAGGTGATTTGCATGGTCCTCTTCTGATCTTGAATACACCAAAATGTCATCTATAAATACTATGACAAATACATCCAAGAATGGCTTGAATATCCTGTTCATTAATTCCATAAAAACTGCTGGTGCATTGGTCAGCCCAAATGACATAACAAGAAATTCAAAGTGACCATAGCGTGTCCTAAACACTGTCTTGGGTATATCTTTCTCCTTCACCCTCACTTGGTGATAACCTAACCTTAAATCAATTTTGGAAAAGCATTTGGCACCCTGTAACTAATCAAATAAATCATCAATCATGGGGAAGGGGTATTTGTTTTTAATTGTCACCATATTCAATTACCGGTATTCAATATACATTCTCAAAGTGCCATCCTTTTTACATACAAATAACACTAGTGCACCCCTAGGGGACACACTAGGTCTTATAAAACCCTTCTCTAGCAAATCTTTTAATTGCTCCTTTAATTCGCGTAATTCGGTCGGGGCCATTCTATATGGAGGGATAGAAATAGGTTGAGTGCCTAGAAGTAAGTGAATGCCAAAATCTATTTCTCGTTCTGGAGGTAAACCTAGAAGCTCTTCGGGAAACACATCAACAAATTCATTCACTACAGGAACAGATTGAAGAGTTGGTGATTCTGCCTTCATATCCCTTAAGCTGACTAGATGACATATATATCCCTTTGACATCATCTTCCTTGCCTTATAATAGGAAACAAACTTACCCTTTAGTGCCCCAATATTACCTTCCCATTTAATGACCGCCTCCTTTGGAAAGTGGAAATACACTCTCTTAGTTCGGCAATCCACAGTAGCATAGTAAGAAGCTAACCAATCCATACCCATTATAACATCAAATTCCACCATATCTAACACAACAAGGTCAACCAAATAATTACAAATAATTACTAAAATAGTCACAAATAATTACTTCACAGTTATAATAGACCCTTCTAGCTATAATAGATTCACCGGTTGGTGTAGACACTTCAAATGGCTTGTTAAATAATTTAGGTGTTCTTTTAAGCTTCCCAGCCACTAGCGGAGTGATATATGATAATGTAGAACCAAGGTCAATTAATGCATACACATTATTTGAAAAGATGGACAATGTACCTGTGACCACATCAGGTGAAGCTTCTAAATTTTGCAGAATCCCTAGAGCATAAGTGCGATTCTGGGCTCCGCTGGAGCTAGCTGCCCCTCTACCACCTCTACCATGGCCTACAGGTGTTTGTTGACCCCTACCTAATGGAGGAACTGATGATGATGATGCCACGGCTGACCCAGTAGGTTGTGCTATATCACCCATATGTCTTCTTGGGCAATCTCTCAGCATATGCCTTGGTACACAACACAAATAACAAGCATCTGTCCCGACACGACATGTACCTAATGGCTCCTCCCACATAGTTTGCAAGGTTGTTTAGAAGGAATTTGCTGGATTGTCGAATATCCTGTTGTCCATGCATGTTGTCCCTCACTTCTTTGACTAAACTGATTACCTCTAGGCCCTTAAAGTTGCAGTGGAGCACTGACTACAGAATAGGAGGATGATGAACTGGGTGGTTTAAGCCTAAACTCACCTTGGGATGGTACAAACTGCCCTGTAGATCTGGCCCTCTTGGACTGCCCCCTTTCTAACTCTTGTGTCCATCTCCTTTGCCTTTGATCCTCAGGGTTTTGTGCAAATGCTTGCATCCTCGCTATATCCATGTCTTTATTCAGAGAAGCAATGGTACAGTCTCTGACCAGATACAAATCCAATCTATTCACATATCGATGAACTCTATCTGCCATAGTAGCAACTACATTCGGAGCATACCTGGCCAGGGAATTAAATTGAAGGCTATACTCCCTCACGCTCATATTCCCTTGGTGAAGATTCAGAAACTGATCTGCTCGGGCCTCTCGGATCTCCAATGGCAAGTAATGGTCAAGAAATGCCTCTTTGAACTCCTTCCAGGTAGTTGGAGGTGCATCGATACCCTTAGATTGCTTCCAAGCTTCATACCATAATATAGCCACACCCTTCAATCTATATGTTGCCGGCTCCACAGCTTCTGTACCGCTTACATGCATAACATCCAAAGTGCGTTGGATTTGGTCGATGAAGTCTTGTGGATCTTCATTAGGATCTGACCCGGTAAAAGATGGAGGGTCCAAATAAGGAACTCACATATCCTCGTACTAGCTTCCCTATTCACACCACGTACATCTATAACTGGGCCTTCTTGTCTTTGGCTTTGGTTAGCAACTATGCGAGTCAATAATTGGACCGCATTTCTCAGATCCTGTACGGTAGCATCGGTAGGTGGTTCTGGGAGAGTTTCACTACTTCCTGGTTCGTCAAGAGCTGGAGGAGTTGGAGATATTTGTGATAGAGACTCATCTTGGGCCTCATTTCATCGTCTCATGCGACTGGGTACACCAACTACCACTTCCACTTCCTTCCCTTTGCCTTTACTTTTCCTTGTTTCAGGCATACTTGCTGTACAAAATGATTTAGAGGTTAGAAACAATCAACTCACAACACTTGGCTTTATGGCAAGATCTAAAGAATAAAAAGAAAGTGACAACTCCTAAACGTCACATAGTCTCCTGCTTATAAATGTGGTTCACAACACATTTATAAACAAGACACTACATAGACACAACTTTGTAGATTCCCTAGGATGACCCGCTCTGATACCATTTTTGTAGCGCCCTAAGTCCCATTAAGGCAGATTGGCACCCGTTGCCGACAAGGCTCAGAAGAACCAACATATAACTATGTGCCTGCTATGAATATTTAAGACGTTTCCATATTCAACATGTTGTCAAAAGAAAGTAAACTGTATTAACAAGACAAAAGTAAATACATAAGACTAGGCTGTTGGAGCCACGATGTCTACAGTACGCCACTTCACCACACTTTAATTTACATAGTCTACAAAGCCTCTAGGTAAGGAACAATATCTATATGGGTCGGGACAGGCCCCGCCTCATGACCAACTATACAATACAAAATATCGGCTCTAGACACACATAGCCGCGAAGCAACCTGGAGCTTAGTAACAGCAGCTGGAAGTCCTGTACTCCTACTAGAGAGATCTAGTAGCTCCTGTACCTGCAGCATAAAATGCAGGTCCCCCATAAGGGGCGTCAGTACGAGATAATATAATGAATATGTAAGGCAGGAAATATTGTATATGAAATAAGAACTCAAATGAAATCACACACTGGTGTGTAAGGATGAAACGACCACCTTTAGTCATACTGTGGAATCATATATTTTATGTCTTTTTATTACTTTACCTTTCTTTACTGTATAATCGGTGCACAATATATCATGTAAATGACCAGCTGATCAGTGGTAAATCAATATTAGGATCGAGCCATGCTAGACTTTCCTTTCACCCCTGGGATACCCCTTGTAATATGGGATTGACCCATGCTAGGTGATTCTTCCACCCCTAGGATACTACCCATCAATATGCAGCTTTCCCATCAATATGCAGCTTTGAGTTATCTTGTATTTATTTTCCAGATGATTCTTTTGGTGGTCATAACATTTGGAGTTGTAGGAATATAGACATGACATGTGACATATAAACAACCATACAAGATAATACCACAATAAAAAGAGAGAGACCACCTTTAGTCATACTATGGAATCATGTACTTTATATCTTTTTATTACTTTACCTTTCTTTACTGTATAATCTGTGCACAATATATCATGTAAATGACCAGCTGATCAGTGTAAATCAATATCGGGATTGACCCATGCTAGGCTTTCCTTTCACCCTTGGGATACCCCCCGTAATATGGGATCGACCCATGCTAGGTGATTCTTCCACCCCTGGGATACCACCCATTAGTAAGCAACTTTGAGTTATCTTTTATTTACTTTCCAGATAATTCTTTTGGTGGTCATAACATTTAGAGTTGTAGGAATATAGACATGACATGTGACATATAAACAAACATACAAGATAATACCACAACGAAAATAGAGTTACACATCTAATGGAAGGTATAGGAGATCAAACAACACATGGACGTTTTTGGTAAAAAGGAACTCATATATCTTTGGTATCCAAGTACGCATGCAGATTTGACAATGACTATGTATGGGAACATATGAACATGGTAAAGGGTGGAGACATAGTTATTAGTTATGTCGGAGTCGGTAAGTGCCTTTATGTACCAAGGAAGAATGTGGATTTCATGCCAAGTAATAGGAAATCAAGTAGCCTTACATACCTTGTTGTACGACCTTGTTATTACCTCGGAGTAGTATTCTTTCCCTCCAAATACTTATCTACATTATAGTAGGTGATAAAACTAGTATTAGAAGCTTATAAACACATCTTGGTAATCCAATTTCACCCAAAAATAATATCCGAACAGCAAGCTCGTAATTAGCAACCAAAGCGTATTCTTTCAACCTTTCCACTACTAATCGTATTTTCTAATATACAGTCCTATATACAAGTCATATCCAGCTATTTTTAGTCCCATAACAGCATTACAACAGCTCATAAAGTACAACATACAACAACTCTACACAACACGCAAGTAGGCAACGCAACATTGCGTCCTTTCGCTACATTTCGACGTCAACCATTCCAAATCCGTTTCAAGCTCAACCAAACTGTTCTCAACATATTTACACACAATGACATTCCTAAAACAGTTCTAAAACAGTGACCAAGTAGATGGAAAACATGAGACAACAATTCCCAATATTCAGTCCACGAATTCTTACTAAGATCGGAATTAAGGTATCATATAAGAACTCATTTTTGCGGAAGTTAAAAATGGTGCAACAACCTTCTTACCTCACTATAGAACAAAACCTTGTTAAAACCATAAAAATTACTTCATAATCCATCCAACCATCAAGAGAAAAGCCTCTTAATAAACAAGAAAAGTGGACAACAATCTTTGGAACACATGCTCACTACAACATTTTAGTCCTAAGGCCACACTAAATCTGGACAACACTTATAAAGTGTTGCCTAAAATATTTTTGGCGTCACTTTTAAAGCATTGCCTTAATTTTTAGCTTTTGGAAACAATAATATTAGCAACACTTGTAAAGTGTGCTCATTAATGGTATAGGCAACACTTATATACGTTGGCGCATCATCCTATAATTGACAACACATATTTATACATGTGACAACACTTTTAAAGTATATTATTTTCATAATTATAAAAACAATACTTTATAAGTGTTGCCTTATAAATTTCCCAAAAATATTGTATTCCCTCCAACATATTTAACTTTCCCACCATTATATTATTAAAAATTCTGTAACAAGCCAGAAATTCATACTGCTCTCTCTCTAAGAAGCCCAAAACGTACAGAAGGACCAAATTGATACGCAAAACAAAACCCCACTCTCTCTCTAACAAGCCAGAAATTCATACTGCTCTCTCTCTGTACGCTCTCTCTGTTAAGGACGAAGAACAAGATTCACACTGCTCTTCACTGCACATCTCTCTGCTAAGAGCGAAGATTCATCTTCGCGCACTGTACGTCTCTCTGCTAGGAACGAAGATTCATCTTCGCTGTACATCTCTCTGTTAAGAATGAAGATTCATCTTCGCTGTATGTCTCTCTGCTAAGATCTTCGCTCTCTGTACCACTAGGAAGAGAATCTGCTATCTTTGCTCTCTCTTCTTGCCCCAAATCGTTGCTTCAAGTTTCATTAGAATTCTTTTGCCCCAAATCTAAAATCTCAAGGATCACTACAATTTACAGGTATTTCTTTAATCAACACACAAATTAGTGATTTAATGAAAAGTAAATTGAAGTTTTTATGTTATAGGTTTATCCAATACTAGTAGTTTTGGTTCAAACTTCAGATGTTGTATATGTGTTAAAAGATGCACTAAAAGTAAAGATGATTAATTATGAACCAAGTAATTAGATGAGCTGTGTTAGAATTCCATACTCACACCCATAAAATTGAAATCCCAAATCCATCTCTACTTTTGCAGGTTCATTTAGCTGCCTCCCCTTGTTTTCTATTGTTATAAATCGAGGAAACTGAATCCTAGAGATATTCTGTTTGGAGAACTAGAGTAGAAATTGAAGAATGGACGGTTCCAATGAATGATGCTAATAAGTTTTGTTGCATAATTTCGTCTAAGCAAGCTTCGGTCAGCTGGAACTCTAGTCCATTCAATTCAACTTATCTGTTGAAAACCTGGTTTATTTAATCTTTTTCTGGTGGTGCAGTATCTGGTGTCTTTTAGACTACTTCGCTAGCATCTGTTCTAGTAGTCTCACATTGATTCAGTAGAGTTATCTGATATCTTTTGAATCTCAAGTATCTGAAACTAGCATTTTCTCTTTTGGTTTTCCAGAGGTTGAACAGCTTTTGAGCCCAGAGGAAAGGGAAATTTTGTATCATAATCAAACTCCAGAGCTGGATAAGATATTAACTGTAAGTGTTCTAAGGAGATTCAACTTCCTCTTTCATACCTACATTATTATCTGATAAGTAGATTAGTAAGCAATGATGGGACTTGCTATCCGTACTGTATTAGATACCACCAACAGACTTTAGAGACCAAAAACCACATTATTCAAAAAAAATCCATGGATATACTAGTTAATTCCTGATACTTGTTAATGTATGTCTAATCCAGGCAAAATGGAACCCTCTTCACACTTTTGCACTAGCAGGGCAGATACATTTAATGGTTTTCAAGATGCTTATTCACGTACAATGGTGTTTGTTTAGAGAATTATTATGACACTTGAGTCTCCACTAGAGTTTGTTGTTCCATTGCAGAACCTTATATTATATTGTTCAACTATAAGACACATCATTATATTTGATTCACCTGACTTGTCTTACGTTTTACCTTATATTATGTCACGCCCTAAGCCCCATTAAGGCGGACTGGCACCCATTGCCGACAAGGCTCGGGAGAACCAACATATAACTATACACCTGCTATAAACATTTAAGAGGTTTCCATACTCAATATGCTGTCAAAAGAAAGTAAACTGTATTAACAAACCAAATGTAAATGCATAAGACTAGGCCGTTGGAGCCACGATGTCTATAATACGCTATTTGACCACACTTTAATTTACATAGTCTACAAAGCCTCTAAGTAAGGAACAATATCCAAATGGGTCGGGACAGGCCCCGCCTCATGACCAACTATACAATACAAAATATAAGTTCTAAACACATAAGCCCCGAAGCAACCTGGAGCTTAGTAATAGCCGCTGAAAGTCCTGTACTCTTACTGGGGAGATCTAGTAACTCCTGTACCTGCAGCATGAAATGCAGGTCCCCCGTAAGGGACGTCAGTACGAGATAATGTACTGAATATGTAAGGCAGGAAATACTGTATATGCAATATGAACTCAAATGAAATCACATGCTGGTGTATAAGGATGAAAAGACCACCTTTAGTCATACTGTGGAATCATGTACTTTATGTCCTGTATTTTTCTTTACTGTATAATCTGTGCACAATATATCATGTAAATGACCAGCTGATCAGTGGTAAATCTGTAATGGGATCGACCCTGGCTAGGTGATTCCTTCACCCCTCGGGCTACCACCCAAATGAGATCGACCCTGGCTAGGTGATTCTTCCACCCCTCGGGCTACCACTCATTTATAAGCAACTGTAAGTTATCTTTTATTTACTTTGAGATGGTTCTTTTGGTGGTCATAACCTTTAGAACTGTAGGAATATGGACATGTAACATATGAGCAACCATACAAGGTAATACTACAATGAAAAGAGAGATACACAACTAATGAACCGTATCGGAGATTAAACGACACATAGACTTTGTTGGGTAAGAAGGAACTCAAGTATATTTGGTATCCAAGTACATATGCAGGTTGACAATGACTATGTATGGGTACATATGAACATGGTAAAGAATGGGGACACGGTTAGCAGCCATGTCGGAGTTTGTACGTGCCTTTATATGCTAAGGAAGATTATAGATTTCATGCCAAGTAATAGGAAATCAAGTTGCCTTACATACCTCGCTGTACTATGTCGTTATTACCTCAGAGTAGTATCCTTTTCCTCCAAACAATTATCTACAACATATTAGGTGATAAAACTAGTGTTAGCAGCTAATAAACACGTCTTAGTAATCCAATTTCACCCAAAAATAATATCCGGGCAGCAAGCTCGGAATTAGCACCCAACGAGTATTCTTTCAACATTTCCACTCCTAATCGTATTTTCTAACACAAATTCCTATATACATGTCATATCCAGCTATGTTTAGTCCCATAATAGCATTACAACAACTCTACACAACACGTAAGTAGACAATGCAACATTGCGTCCTTCCGCTACATTTCGACGTCAACCATTCCAAATCCGTTCCAACCTCAACCAAACTGTCCTCAACATATTTACACACAATTACAGTCCTAAACCAGTCCAAAAACAGTCCCTAAGTAGATGAAAAACATGAGACAACAATTCCCAAAAACAGTCCACAAATTCTTACTAATGACCGGAATTAAGACATCATTTAAGAACTTGTTTTTGCGGAAGATACAAGTGGTCCAGCAGCCTTCTTACATCATTACGGACCCAAGACTTCTTAAAAACATACATATTACTCCATAACTCAGCCAACCAACAAGATAAAAGTCTCTTATTTAACAAGAAAAGTGCACCACAAAATTGGAACACATGCTGTCCCAAAATTCCTGCACAATACAACCAACATACTCTTCATGTTTTTCATGGAAATATTACACCAAACCGTGGGTATTTTTTACTTACCTTAACCCTCAAGTATTAGGTTCTCTTCAAGAACCCTAGAAGTGTGTCTTGGCTGCTTTAGAAAATGAGAAGAGAGCAAGAAGAAACTTAGAGAGAAAATCTGAAATTTGGCTTAAGAAAATGGCTAAAAGTTGCTGCTTGGTGCTCCCTTTTATAGGCCTCTTTTGGCCGACTTTCTTTTGTGGTATTAGCCTTATTTTAATAAGGTTATGGGGCAGCAGCTTGGCCCTTTCATTTGGGCCTTATTGGGCTTCAAATGGGATGGGCTTTATTGCAAACATTTCTTCCCTAAGCCCACTTAGTTTGGGCTTTAGTTTTGAAATGGATTGTAATTGTAATTTGGCCCTTTTCTTATCCATCTTGGGTTGCAAATATTGTCCTTTTATGATGCCAAACCCTGGGCCCAAATGACATCCTTAACTCGGGGTTTATTCTTTGTCAGACTTGAACAAATTCGGTGTTGGGCCTTGTCTCCGTTTACCGAGCTTATTTAAGCTAAGCACGTAAGTGACTCACCTACTAGCTTCCTAAGTCCCACAAGCACCTCAATTATTTTACTTCATTTAAGGTCACACTCTCCTTAACTTGACCTAAAAATTATATACACTCGGTCATCTTAAGCGTTAGACGTACATATAGCCCTTTAATCTAAAATTCACGCACTTTTAAAAAAAATATGTGCGGATTTGGCCCTGTCATATCATGTTTCATCTGTGTTGGACTAGTACATGTAAGATGTGGGGTGTTACATATTAGAAGACAAGATAACTGTTGTTGTTTACCTTATATCAAACTTGAGCCGAGGGTACATTAGAAACAACTTCTCTACTTACATTAGTTAGTAAAGTTCAAGTCTTTGTTGCTTTTCTGGGCTTTTTATGTTGAGTTTGAGCTTGTGGAGAGGATAGTGGATGTGTCTTTTTACTTAATTTGGTTGGTTCTTTTGGATTTCATTAGAGAGTATGAGTGATGTATAGAATTTGTTCTTCGTGATATTTGGAATTCATGATGAAAGAAGATTTCTTTTTGGATCTCATATTGAACTTCTCTTGCTGCTCCTTTACTTTGTTATAGTTCAAGTCTTTGTTGAACTTAAACTTGTGAAGAAGATATTGGATATGTTTTTTTAAAAAAAAATTAATTTAGTTGGTTTAAAAAAATTAATGCCATATTCAGTTCTGCAAGTTCTCCTAGCCTAGATTCAGCATTTCAGAGCTGATGGATTCGACAGAATCGAATTCCGATGCTCAGAACTCAAAACGGCTAGAGAACTCGAAATTTTCAACTTTAAAGAACTAAAAATGCATCTATGGACCTAAAATCTCCAATTTACTGCCATATTCAGTTCTGCAAGTTCTCCTAGACTAGATTCAGCATTTCGGAGCTGATGGATTCGACAGAATCGAATTTCTATGCTCAGAACTCAAAACGGCTAGAAAAATCAAAATTTTCAACTTTAAAGAACTAAAAATGCAACTATGGACCTAATATCTCAAATTTAATGTCATATTCAGCTCTGCAAGTTCTCTGTAACACCCCACATCTTACATGTACTAGTTCAACACAGATGAAACATGATATGGCAGGGTCAAATCCGCACATATTTTTAAAAGTGCGTGAATTTTACATTAAAGGGCTATATGTACGTCTAACGTTTAAGATGACCGAGCGTATATAATTTTTAAGTCAAGTTAAGGAGAGTGTGACCTTAAATGAAGTAAAATAATTGAGGTGCTTGTGTGACTTAGGAAGCTAGTAGGTGAGTCACCTACATGCTTAGCTTAAATAAGCTCGGTAAACGGAGACAAGGCCCAACACCGAATTTGTTCAAGTCCGATAAAGAATAAACCCCGAGTTAAGGATGTCATTTGGGACCATGGTTTAGCATCATAAAAGGACAACATTTGCAGCCCAATATGGATAGGAAAAGGGCCAAATTACAATTACAATCCAATTCAAAACTAGGGCCCAAACTAAGTGGGCTTAGGGGAGAAATGTTTGCAACAAAGCCCATCCCATTTGAAAACCAATAAGGCCCAAATGAAAGGGCCAAGCTGCTGCCCCATAACCTTAATAAAATAAGGTTGACAACCCAAAAGAAAGTCGGCCAAAAGTGGCCTATAAAAGGGAGCAACAAGCAGCAACTTTTAGTCATTTTCTCAAGCCAAAATTTCAGATTTCTCTCTAAGTTTCTTCTTGCTCTCTTCTCATTTTCTAAAGCAGCCAAGACACACTTCTAGGGTTTTTGAAGAGAACCTAATCCTTGAGGGTTAAGGTAAGATAAAATACCCATGGTTTGATGTAATTTTTCCATGAAAAACATGAAGAGTATGTTGGTTGTATTGTGCAGGAATTTCGGGACAGCATGTGTTCCAAATATTGTGGTTCACTTTTCTTGTTAAATAAGAGACTTTTAACTTGTTGGTTGGCTGAGTTATGAAGTAATATGTATGTTTTTAAGAAGTCTTGGGTCTGGAATGATGTGAGGAGGCTGCTGGACAACTTTTATCTTCCGCAAAAATAAGTTCTTAAATGATGTCTTAATTCCGCTCATTAGTAAGAATTCGTGGACTGTTTTTGGGAATTGTTGTCTCATGTTTTCCATCTACTTAGGGACTATTTTTGGACTGTTTTAGGACTGTAATTGTGTGTAAATATGTTGAGGACAGTTTGGTTGACGTTGAAACGGATTTGGAATGGTTGACGTCGAAGTGTAGCGGAAGGATGCAATGTTGTGTTGTCTACTTGCATGTTGTGTAGAGTTGTTGTATGATGTACTGTACGAGTTGTTGTAATGCTGTTATGGGACTAAACATAGCTGGATATGACATGTATATGGGAATATGTATTAGAAAATACGATTAGGAGCGGAGATGTTGAAAGAATACTCTTTGGGTGCTAATTCCGAGCTTGCTGCCCGGATATTGTTTTTGGGTGAAATTGGATTACTAAGATGTGTTTACTAGCTTTTAACACTAGTTTTATCACCTAATATATTGTAGATAAGTGTTTGGAGGAAAAGGATACTACTCCGAGGTAATAACGACATAGTACAGCGAGGTATGTAAGGCTACTTGATTTCCTATTACTTGGCATGAAATCTATAATCTTCCTTAGCACATAAAGGCACGTAAAAACTCCGACATGGCTGCTAACCGTGTCCCGACTTTTTACCATGTTCATATGTACCCATACATAGTCATTGTCAACCTGCATATGTACCTGAATACTAAATATACATGAGTTCCTTCTTACCAAATAAATCTATGTGTTGTTTAATCTCCGATATGGTTCATTAGTTGTGTATCTCTCTTTCCATTGTGGTATTACCTTGTATGGTTGTTCATATGTCACATGTCTATATTCCTACAGTTCTAAAGGTTAGGACCACCAAAAGAACCATCTCAAAGTAAATAAAAGATAACTTACAGTTGCTTATAAATGGGTGGTAGCCCGAGGGGTGGAAGAATCACCTAGCCAGGGTCGATCTCATTTACGGGTGGTAGCCCGAGGGGTGAAAGAATCACCTAGCCAGGGTCGATCCCATTACAGATTTACCACTGATCAGCTGGTCATTTACATGATGTATTGTGCACACAGTAAAGAAAGATACAGTAATTAAAAAAAAACATAAAGTACATGATTCCACAGTATGACTAAAGGTGGTCTTTTCATCCTTACACACCAGCATGTGATTTCATCTGAGTTCTTATTTTATGTACAGTATTTCCTGCCTTACATATTCAGTACATTATCTCGTACTGACGTCCCTTACGGGTCCCTTACGGGGGACCTGCATTTCATGCTGCAGGTACAGGAGTTACTAGATCTCCCCAGTAAGAGTACAGGACATTCAGCTGCTATCACTAAGCTCCAGGTTGCTTCGGGGCTTGTGTGTTTAGAACTTGTATTTTGTATTGTATAGTTGGTCATGAGGCGGGGCCTGTCCCGACCCATTTGGTTATTGTTCCTTACTTTGAGGCTTTGTAGACAATATAGATTAAAGTGTGGTCAACTAGTGTATTATAGACATCGGGGCTCCAACGGCCTAGTCTTATGCATTTACTTTTGGTTTGTTAATGCAGTTTACTTTCTTTTGCCAGCATATTTAGTATGGAAACCTCTTAAATGTTCATAGCAGGGGTATAGTTATATATTGGTTCTCCCGAGCCTTGTCGGCAACGGGTGCCAGTCCGCCTTAATGGGGCTTAGGATGTGACATTCTCCTAGCCTAGATTCAGCATTTCAGAGCTGATGGATTCAACAGAATCGAATTCCGATGCTCAGAACTCAAAACGGCTAGAGAACTCAAAATTTTCAACTTTAAAGAACTAAAAATGCATCTATGGACCTAAAATCTCCAATTTAATGCCATATTAAGTTCTGCAAGTTCTCCTAGACTAGATTCAGCATTTCAGAGCTGATGGATTCGACAGAATCGAATTTCGACGCTCAGAACTCAAAACGGATAGAAAAATAGAAATTTTCAACTTTAAAGAACTAAAAAAGCAACTATGGACCTAATATCTCCAATTTAATGCCATATTCAGTTCTACAAGTTCTCCTAGACTAGATTCAGCATTTCAGAGCTGATGGATTCGATAGAATCGAATTCCGACGCTCAGAACTCAAAGTGGCTGGAGAACTCGAATATTTCAACTTTAAAGAACTAAAACTGCATCTATGGACCTAAAATCTCCAATTTAATTCCATATTCAGTTCTGCAAGTTCTCGTAGCCTAGATTCAGCATTTCAGAGCTGATGGATTCGACAGAATCGAGTTCCGACGCTCAGAACTCAAAACGGCCAGAGAATTCGAAATTTTCAACTTTAAAGAACTAAAAATGCTACTATGGACCTAAAATCTCCAATTTAATGCCATATTCAGTTCTGCAAGCTCTCCTAGACTAGATTCAGTATTTCGGAGTTAATGGATTTGACAGAATCGAATTCCGACGCTCAGAACTCAAAACGGCTAGAGAATTCAAAATTTTCAACTTTAAAGAACTAAAAGTGCTACTATGGACCTAATATCTCCAATTTAATGCCATACTCAGTTCTGCAAGTTCTCCTAGCCTAGATTCAACATTTCAGAGTTGATGGACTCGACTGAATCGAATTCCGATGCTCAGAACTCAAAACGGCTAGAGAACTCGAAATTTTCAACTTCAAAGAACTAAAAATGCATCTATGGACCTAAAATCTCCAATTTAATGCCATATTCAGTTTTGCAAGTTCTCCTAGACTAGATTCAGCATTTCGGAGCTGATGGATTTGACAGAATCGAATTTCGATGCTCAGAACTCAAAATGAACTTTAAAGAACTAAAAATGCAACTATGGACCTAATATCTCCAATTTAATGCCATATTCAGTTCTGCAAGTTCTCCTGATTTGACAGAATCGAATTCCGACGCTCAGAACTCAAAAACGGCTAAAGAACTCGAATATTTCAACTTTAAAGTACTAAAACTGCATCTATAGACCTAAAATCTCCAATTTAATGCCATATTCAGTTCTGCAAGTTTTCGTAGCCTAGATTCAGCATTTCAGAGCTGATGGATTCGACAGAATCGAATTCCGACGCTCAGAACTCAAAACAACTAGAGAATTCAAAATTTTCAACTTTAAAGAACTAAAAATGCTACTATGGACCTAAAATCTCCAATTTAATGCCATATTCAGTTCTGCAAGTTCTCCTAGACTAGATTCAGCATTTCGGAGCTGATGGATTCGACAGAATCGAATTCCGACGCTCAGAACTCAAAACGGCTAGAGAATTCGAAATTTTCAACTTTAAAGAACTAAAAATGCTGCTATGGACCTAATATCTCCAATTTAATGTCATATTCAGTTCTGCAAGTTCTTGTAGCCTAGATTCAGCATTTCAGAGCTGATAGATTCGACAGAATCGAATTTCGACACTCAGAACTCAAAACGGCTAGAGAATTCGAAATTTTCAACTTTAAAGAACTAAAAAAGCTACGATGGACCTAATATCTCCAATTTAATGCCATATTTAGTTCTGCAAGTTCTCCTAGCCTAGATTCAGCATTTCAGAGCTGATGGATTTGACAGAATCAAATTCTGACGCTCAGAACTCTAAACGGCTAGAGAACTCGAATATTTCAACTTTAAAGAACTAAAACTGCATCTATAGACCTAAAATCTCCAATTTAATGCCATATTCAGTTCTGCAAGTTTTCGTAGCCTAGATTTAGCATTTTTGAGCTGATGGATTCGACAGAATCGAATTCCGATGCTCAGAACTCAAAACGACTAGAGAATTCGAAATTTTCAACTTTAAAGAACTAAAAATGCTACTATGGGCCTAAAATCTCCAATTTAATGCCATATTCAGTTCTGCAAGTTCTCCTAGACTAGATTCAGCATTTTGGAGCAGATGGATTCGACATAATCGAATTTCGACGCTCAGAACTCAAAACGGCTAGAGAATTCGAAATTTTCAACTTTAAAGAACTAGAAATGCTACTATGGACCTAATATCTCCAATTTAATGCCATATTCAGTTCTGCAAGTTCTCGTAGCCTAGATTCAGCATTTCAGAGCTGATGGATTTGACAGAATCGAATTTCGATGCTCAAAACTCAAAACGGCTAGAGAATTCGAAATTTTCAACTTTAAAGAACTAAAAAAGCTACTATGGACCTAATATCTCCAATTTAATGCCATATTCAATTCTGCAAGTTCTCCTAGCCTAGATTCAGCATTTCAGAGCTGATGGATTCGATAGAATCTAATTTCGATGCTCAGAACTCAAAACGGCTAGAGAACTCAAACTTTTCAATTTACCTAAAATCTTCTTTTTTTTTTTTTTTTGCTTTATCTCTTAGTTTGGGTAATCCTATTAATTTTACTTGTTATTTCTTAGAAGTATAACCAACATTCAAAAACAACAAAGGAGGATTTGAGGATTGATTTCGTTTAATATAAGTGCCATGACTAGGTAAGACATTCTTATCATTGTCAACGCATGATTTCAATAACTTACTTGTGGCATTTAGAAGTTATTTGTAAATTAATTAATATCTTGATGATTGTTTTTTGAAAGATTTAATATTAATATTTATCTTTAGGAGTCCAAGTATCCCATCGAAGGATTGGATGAATCTGGCTAGGTATAGCAAAGAGTATATTGATGGTGTTCAATCTTTCCTAGATTTTGCTTACTCTTATGGGGATCCTCAAGGTGAAGAAATTCAGTGTCCATGTGCAAAGTTTTGTAATATTCGTTGGACTTGAAGAGATGTAGTGTATGATCATCTAATATGCTATAGATTTGTTCAAGGTTATACTAGATGGATTAATCACGGGGAATGGGAAATCAAGTAAAATGTTGATGATGATATGGATGACTCCCATGATGACATCAATGGATTGTTGAATGATCAATTTAGAGATGTTGCACAGGGTGAAGGATTTTATGAAGGTCCTAATGAAGATGCCAAAAAATTCTATAACTTAGTTGAAGAGGCAAGCCAAGAACTATATCCTGGTTGTAAAGGATTCTCTAGATTATCATTCACAATCCGTTTATATTTGTTGAAGTGCCTACAGGATGGAGCAATGAATCATTTACTTTTTTTTGGTGTTATTAAAAGAGGAAATGCCTGAGTTGAACATTCCTCCGTCGTACAATAAAGCCAAGTCTATGATTAAGAATCTTGGTCTTGATTATGAGAAAATTGATGCATGTCCTAATGATTGTATGTTGTTTAGGAATGATCATAAAGATGATGAATTTTTTCATACTTGTGGAGCTTCGCGATATATCAAATATTCTGAAATAGAGGGCGAGCTTGAGCCTCCTAAAATATCTCATCGAGTTTCAGCAAAGATCTTGAGACACTTTCCATTAATTCCTAGACTCAAAAGGCTATTTATGTGCTCAAAGACTGTAGATTCATTAAGGTGGCATGATGAGGTACGTTGTAAAGATGGAAAGTTAAGGCATCCTGCTGATGGCCTAGCATGGAAAGACTTTGATAGCTTATACCCAGAATTTGCACGTGATTCTCGCAATGTTAGACTTCGCTTGGAAAGTGATGGGTTCAATCCATTTCGTACAATGAGTATATCTCATAGCACATGGCCAGTTATGTTGATGGTGTATAATCTACTGCCTTGGATGATCACAAAATCTGAATATTGTATGCTTTCATTAATTATACCTGGGCCACGATCACCTGGAAATGACATTGATATTTACTTACAACCATTGATAGATGAGTTAAAAGTATTGTGGGATTGTGGAGTTGAAACATACGATGCTTCAAGGAATTAAACTTTTCAAATGCGAGCAACTCTTATATGGACAATCAATGACTTTCCTGCATATGTCATGTTATCTGGTTGGAGTACAAAAGAGAAGTTGGCCTGTCCTTGTTGTAATTATGGCACTAATTCTCTCTATCTTAAACATACTCGAAAAATGTGCTATATGGACCATCGTGTTTTTCTACCCATGGATCATCCATAGAGATCTAATAAAATATCTTTCAATGGAAAAACTGAATTTAGGCCTCCTCCATCTTTATTAAAGGGACCTGATGTGCTTAATATATTATAAAATTTTGAAAATATGTTTGGGAAGAAGAGGAAGAGATCAAATGATGGTCCATGGAAGAAAAAGTCAATCTTTTTTTAATTACCTTATTGGCAGCACAACTTATTACGGCACAACCTTGATGTAATGCACATAGAGAAAAACATAGTCGACAGCATACTTGGAACTCTTTTGGATATTCCTGACAAAACAAAGGATCATATAAAAGCTCGTTATGATTTACAAGAGATGGGAATTAGAAAGAATCTTCATCCCGATACAACGGATCGTAAGAAAACAAAATTTGCAAGAGCATGCTTCTCAATGAAAAATGGAGAGAAATCAGTTTTTTGTGGAGTTTTGAAGACAACAAAGCTATCTGATGGTAGTGCCTCTAATATATCTAGGTGTGTGCAGTTGGATGAAAGAAAATTGTCTGGTTATAAGACCCATGATGCTCATTTCATGTTCCATTACTTGCTTCCAATACCAATTAAAAGCATCCTTCCTGATCATGTTGCAATTGCTTTGATTCGTCTAAGTTCCTTCTTCCGTCGCTTATGTCAAAAAGTTATCACATTAGAGGAACTTGATTACTTAGAAGTAGAGATTATAGAAACAATAAATCAGTTGAAGAGAATTTTTCCTCCTACATTTTTTGATATAATGATTCATTTGACTATTCATTTAGAGAATGAAGTGAGATTAGGAGGTCCCGTTCAGAACCAATGGATATATTTTCCTGAAAGAGAAAATTGTACATTGAAATCATATGTCCGCAATAGACGTCATGCAGAAGGATGTATAGCAGAGACACATAATGTGAAAGAGATTATAACTTTATGCTCTAGATATATGCATAGGGGTGTACATACCAAATTTAACAGAAGAGCTCGAAATAATGATGAATGTGGTCTAGGTGATACAACTACTTGCAGTTTGTTTCCTAACCGAGGTTGTCCTTTAGGAGCTAAGAAAACTGATCCATTTATTTTAGATAACAAGTCACTAAGTCAGGCACATGCATATCTGTTGGGCAATTGTGACGAGGTTGAAGAATATATTAGGTACGTACGTTAATTGAATTATAGTATTTTGTTTAGCATAATTAGTTTTTGACTTATTTCATTTATCGTTCTAATAAAAAATATCTTTTATGTAGAGAGCATGAAAGGAAACTTAATAAGCAGTCGCGAAGATCCAAATGGAATAGGGCCAAGAATCATAGTCAAAACTTCTCTCAATGGTTTGAAACTCGTGCTCTGCAAGAGGATATGCCTGATCTGATAAAACAATTATCTAGAGGACCGAATTCAGTTGCTAAAATATATTCTGGGTATCTTATTAATGGATATAGATTCCACACAAGGCAGCATGATGCAAGGCGCAAAACACAAAATAGTGGTGTTACGCTAGTTGCCTCAACTAAAAGTTTTGCAAGCGCAAAGGATAAAAATCTGATTGATGCAGATTTGACTTACTATGGAAGAATAGTTGATATAGTTGAGTTAGACTATTATTGTCATTTAAGGTTGTCTTATTTAAGTGTGATTGGTATGAGGTTGAAAGTGATATTTATGGCCTTACTTATGTCTACTTTAACAAAAAGTCCTCTCAGGACGAGCCTTTTATGCTTGCATCTCAAGTACACCAATGCTTCTATGTGCAAGATCCATATGATCAAGATCGATATTATGTTATGAAGACGGTTTCTAGAGACTTGTTTAACATGGGCGATCAAGTTGAATCTAATGTCCCACAAAGTTATGAAAATGAGCCCTTAGAACAATTGATGGGACCATCTATACCAAAAGATATTGGTGAAGTTCTCTTAACAAGGACTGATCTACCAGCAACAATTATTGATGTGCCTCCTGAGGAATTTGTTGCTCAACAGGTGCTGGAAGTCGAGTCCAAAGAGGAGTTTGAAGACCAGTCTGAAGACGAGTATGAAGATGTGTCTGAAATGAATTTGAAGATGAGTCTGAAAATGAGTTTGAAGATGATTCTGAAGAGGAGATCGAAGATGACACCATGAGTTTTAGTTACTTTGGATGACTTTATACTTCTAATTCAGTCGTTTTGTTATTTGAATACTTTTCTGGTACACAAATATTTTGTCTTTCATTTTTTGTTTTAAGTTCTTTCACAGAATCTGTTTATCTTCTGTAGGCCTAGCTTGAAGAATTTGGTATCTTTTACTGCTGACAAGTTATGAGATTGAAAAGTGCACTATTTTTCATGACAGGTATTGTTTTTATCTCTGCTATTCATAGTTAGAACTTTTATTGGTCATAAAGATATTGTGAAAGAGAGAGGGATGGAAAGTATTCAACCTGTTGAATCTTCTAGTAAATATGCAAGTTTTGAATTTCTTATTGAGCCTAATTGTTTTTGTCACGCTTTGTCAATATAGGGGTTATGTTGGAATTCACAGTTCTGGATTCAGAGACTTTCTTTTAAAGCCATAGCTACTGTGCGCTATTGCGGATTCAGGGTTTGAGCATCCCTCTAAAGGCAAGTCATCATATCTGCGTGTTGATTCTGCAAATTTGTTGTTCTATGGGGTGTTTGTTTCTCTTTTTTTAAAGATATTTAACTGCCAATCAGAAATATTTTTCTGTTTTAGTTTCTAGTTTTGAAGTAAACATTGACAGACATATCTTATTTATCACATTATGTTTTTATTTTTCTACTTTGAGGAGTTGTAGAGTATGTGTTGGTAAACAGTAAGGCTGCTGAATCTTGGTCTTGTTCTGTCTGTTGATAGATTTTCTTCAATGGTCTTTCTCTTGTTGTTGTTGATACTATTGGCTTGTGATTTCAGCTGTTGTTGTTGTTGTACTGTGTTGTTTGATTCTTGATTTTTTGATCAAAAAAGGGATTGATTTAATTGATTTAAAAAAGAGATGATTTAATTGTTGTGTTCTTACCTAGTGGATCTTCAAGCTTTCTCCCTGGAAATTGATCACTCGTTCGGATGGACTCTTCGTTTTGTTGTCTTCTCTGTTGATAATAGTTGAATTTCCTAGTTCATTTGATCTTGGAGAGTCTAGTATCACTTGATCTATTGAGTTGTCAATGTCCTGTTCTTGTTATGTTCTGTCTCTGTTGGACTCTTCATCTGTTGCCAAAAATAAAAAATTCAACAGGATTAGTTAGGCCAAGAATATTACTAGAAGCTTCAATCATTTTGTTTTTTTATGTAAAAATTAGTGGCATTCCATTTACTCAGTTGTATATATACAAACCCAGCATGTATGCTGTTACATTAATGATGCTAGGGAGAATGTAAAATAATGAGATGTGCCAAAAAAAGATGGAAAAAAGTACCTGGAGCATGAGAAGTTCCTGGTGATTGTCTAGGCAATTGTGAGAGCCATGGAACTTGTCCTCGAGGTGGTGTAGGAGGTGGAAAGCAAGTAGGTTTCGTAGAAAAGACTCTTTCAATCTCCTCACGATGACCTTGGTTACCATGGAATTGCCGCTATCAGCTCCTTCGTAAACTTTTTCCAGTTGAATTTTGGCCATTGTTGAATGTCATTCCTCACCCTCGTAGCATATTCACAATTAACAAATAAGTGCTTACTTGTGTCCATTATTGAAGCTTGACATAAACAACAATTAGTATCCTCAGCACCCTTTCCTTGGTAAGTAACCTATTCTGGACTGCCAGCCACATTATAAACCTTTGCTTAGGAACCATTGTAGAATTCCATATCAATTCGGCAGTCTCTAACTCCATATGTTGGCCTAGAAGGTCCATGTATGCACTAGAGATTGAATAATTCCCATTAGCAGTTAGGCTAAACTTCCCTTGCGTATACCAGTGTTGCATCATCTTCTTGATTTTCCTCCAATACCGACTGTTGTCTACTGGTGATTTTCCTCCAATACCAACACATATAGCCTATATCATATTACACACTGATACTTTAGTCAAGTATTTTCTTAATTAAGTAATAAGATTTTATTAACAAAGGGCATTAACACCTGCATACAGGAAGGTTGTTATTTACTTACAGATGTTTGAAGACCCTTTTGGTGATGTTCCTTTCAAAGCTGTTACATGAATGATATTTGTCTTTTGATAAGGGGTTCACAATTCATTGTTGAGGATATTTCTACTTTGTAAATTAACAAAGTTGTAAGTCCAAGGGCTCCCCTTTCAAATGGAGCACGCCAGAAAATAAGCCTCTTAACGCTCTTTTGGCTGTCATGGGCTTCACAATTATATGCTGTAATTTGTTTATGGACTTAAATGGCTGGTTGAAATTAGTTCCTGTGCCAAGGGCGTTAACAGATAAACTGCTGCTTTGGCCATTGATTACGTTTTTGGCTTGCTATGCTTGGGAAAGATTGTTGAAGTGGTCTGTCCTGGTAAGATACCTGCGTGGGTGCAAACAACAATGTCAAGTCTAGAAATATAAGCACAATTAGTTCCTAGTGATTAAGAACCAGGGATTTAAAGCCGGCAGGCATTCAATAATAGCTATTCAGGTCCTTGCTTAATAGTATTTTGTTGTATTGAAAGATCATGATTGAAATTTCGCTGGATTTTTCAATTTTTATCATCTCCATTTACATAGAGAGCAATGACCTGGTTTAATTTTATCCTTTGATAGAAAAAGCAACAAAGTTCTTCAAACACTAGCTTATTGTTTTTGGAAATACTAAAAGAACCCTAAGAATCAAGACTGAATTATACCCTTTTTTTCTTCTATCTCGTGATCCAAAGTTTGAAGCTTTCTCCCATGGAGACAACATTAAGGACAAATTTTTATTCTGATAGTTGCCCACGAGCTGAATCTATAGTCAACGATGTGATTAAAAAGCAATGATAAAAGAACTGTGGCTGTAATTTTGCTTGATGCGTATGGTCAGATAGTGTGTAGTGGACCATCTGTGACGAACAAAATTATAGACATGTTTCTCGTTTCATTGTTTCTTCAATGCATATTTACAGTGAATTCAGCTTGTGGGCAACTTTTTGAATAAAAATTTGGCCTCAATTTGCAGCGTAGCTAAAGATCCAAACTTTGGGGCATAAAAAAAGGAGATCAAAAGGGTAGTAGCATACTTAATTCTTGGGGTTCTTTCATTTTAATCAAAAAACAAAAGCTAATGTTTTAAAAACATGTTTGTTTTTGTTCTAGTAATAGTTGGGAAGAAGGTGAAAAGGGAGATGAATGGTGAGATTATATACGCAAATATTTATTGAAAATATCATTTTTGGAGGGTGTTTTTATGTACAAACAATTTTTTTATTTGACAAGTCCTTAACGCATTGTTTATTTTATAGGTAAATAAAGTAGTGAGATTAAAAGAAGACGACAAAATTGAATCAAGCAAGAATACTAAAGAAAAAGGTCTCGAATCCGAACAAAGCTCAGAGTCCATTGAAGAATGTGAATTCTGATTTGCAATACCGATCAAGTGCTGAATTGATCAACAAGTTTAAGATTAAGAGAGAACAACTTGAAAAACAACACAATGATAAACTGAGAAAGAGCATGCACCAATAGCGCATAAAAGACAGATTCTTGAGAGGTCCATTCCACAAGAAGAAAAGAGTAAACGGTTTAGCCATAACTCTAGGTTCCAAACATCTTCAAAGGTAGTTGTTAACACTTCTCATGTGATTGATACAACACTAGATGAAGGAGAGGAACAACCTGATATTCAGGAGCTGCAAAATATCAAAAAGGTGAAGATGAAGTCCGTCTTACGGCCCACCAGTGTTGGTCAATTTCTGAAAGAACAGGGAACAAATGAACAACATAATATTCATGAGCTACCCAACTTTAAAGTGCTAAAGAGGAAGTCGGTCCTACCGGCTACTGATCTTAATCATTTTCTGAAAAAACAAAGAACGCACCTAGGTGATGAAATGAAATATCATAACCGCACAATAGATGATGTCGAATGTATGCAGGCTCCTCCTATTGATAAACATAATAAAGTATTGGATGATTTTGTGGATCAAGAAGAAATTGGCGAGGATGGGTGTCCTATAGAAGAGGAAATTGACATCGATCGTAGTACAAAAGGTATATCTTAAACTTTGTAAAATTTATTACTCATTATAAATGACATTTCTTATTTGGAAGTTGTTACATCAATCTAGGAACATCGGAGAAGAAAAATGTTCGGGGACAAACAACATGTAAGAAAATTCATGCAAGAAATTTGAAAGAAAGAGAGAAGGTGACATTTGATAACGGACAAGCAGTGGGACCAACTGATAAGATTGTGTCTGATCTAACCAACTTTCTAGGAACAATTGCAAGGAATCCCAGATTTATCAGCTTGATTTACAGTAGTTGGCATGTAGTGCCAGAAGTTACTAAAACGCGCATGTGGGAATACGTAAATGTAAGAACAATAAACTTTGAGATTTTATATTTCATCATATGCTAATTATTGATTGAAGCTAAATATTTATTTATTTTGCATAGTCCAAATTCTTAATTCCAACAGAAGGAGAGAAGTGAGTGATGACAGGTCTTCGTGAAGCTTGGAGGCGACACAAGGGAAATATTAAAGAGAGATTTTTTGATAAAAATAATACTATTGAGGATATGCTAGCAAAACGGCCTGGTGACATTCCTGAAGTTCATTTTCGTCAGTTGATTGAGTATTGGAAACATCCAACTGTGCAAGTCAGGCTACAATAATGCATTGTTTTCTTCGATATATTTTGTGTTATCTCTATTCTTTGTTTTTTTTTAATTTATAAATTAATACATCTTTTTGTATTGAAATTTAGGCTATCTCTGAGGTGAATTCCAAAAACAGAAAAAAACAAAAGTGGAGGCATCGAATGGGACCGATTAATTTTGCAAGAGTACGCGTGGCATTGGTAATACTCAGCATACACTTTGTAAAATTTGAATTTTATTTTTTTGGTACTTTACTAGAACATGTTGATGTTTTAGGTAACGCTTCATATTCGTGTAATTTGTAGCGTGAAGCTAATGAAAACAATGAGGAACCATCAAAGTGTGAAATGTTTATTGCAACTCGTACAAAGAAAGGAAAAAAACTTCAGGTTGATACCCAAGTTGCTATAGTAAGTTATTTATAGTGAAAAGAACTTGAGGCTGATATGCAATTTGCAATAGTAAGTTAAATTTAACTATGCCATGTCAATATTTTTGATAGGCTGAACTTCAAAATCACCAAAATGCTGGAGAAACACTAGATCATGCATTTAGGGCAGTGTTTGGAAAGGAACAACCTGGTCGACTCAGATGCTATGGTAGATTAGTGACAACAAGTTCTCTTAAAAAGGAGGAGGAAATTAATAAGCTTAAACAAAAGCATGCCAATGAATTAAATTCTCTAAAGGAAGAAATGAGAGAGGAAATGTGAAATTTATTTAGTCAATTGTTGCAAAACAACCCAGGATTGAATGTTCAAGATATACCAGGGTGCGTCAGATCTAATCTTGCTTTACCTGCTGATGCAAGTAGTGCACAAGTTGTAAGAGGTCAAAATCTTCTACATTCTTCTGGATCAACCCATGCTTCGATTGTTAACTCAAAAGGTATTTTATCCTAAAAAACTATATCTTATATGATTGAGAATCTGTGAGAGTTGGCTAATCAGTGCTTCTGTGTTGTAATCTTGTTACCCAATGTTTCATGATTGAGAATATGTGAGAGTCGAATGTGGTGTCTATAAATAGGGTGATGTTCAAAGGTCTCTTGTTCATTGTCAATCATAAACTTTAGTTTAGTGCACAACTTAGATTGTTCAGACATCAGTCGTGGTAATCGAAAGCAAAGCAAAGAAGCAAATGATGGCTATCATAAACAAGCTTATGTGGTTAGCATGTGTGCTAATTTCAGTGGCATTCTTGGCTCTGTCTTACTGTTGTGGTTGGCAAAAATGAGAAGTGGCTGGCTATTGTAGTGACTATTATAGGAACAGCTATATTAGTTACAACACTAGGGACTATGTGCTATGGGGTCATAATACATAGGATAGAGTCCTCCAACAAGAGGAACTTTCGAAAGAACTCTCTGGCCAGTAGGTCCTTGTCCTGGTCAGCCTCACTTGTTTCTGATTTAGATGTTCTACACAATGAATACAAGAAAATGTATGCTATATAAAAAAATAATTAACAATAGCAACTCTGTAAATCCTACCCCAAATTGTAATAGATCATTGGCATAACCAGCATGTGCATATTCTTGAATCAAAGGTAGTAACTATACTTCATAAAAGTTCTGGCCAATCTTTCTTCACGGAGGTGACAAAATCTGGCTTTACCAATCTTACATGAGCGTATGCAAGTACTTTCCAGGATAAGCAGGCAGGAGATATACACCAAACGAATAGATGCACGTCACGTCACATATTCTAATTTTTATATATCAACCTATTAAAAAAAATATGTCAGAATCTGTATAGCAGAGAATCTGTTCAAAGGTCCCCTTTCAAGTGTCTCTTGTTGGTTGTTTTCTTTTAAATGTGGTTGTTGGTATCATATATGGGCCTCCCCAATCTAAGTGGTTTGTTGTCGTTTCACTGGAGTTGTTTTCTAGTTTGTTCATCTAGTTTTTCCTCAAGGTCCATTCAAATGAGAATATAAGGAAGTTTGTGTAGCCTGACTGGGCTGGTTAGAATGGTCCTAGATTTAGTGTGTCTGGATCTAGTTTTGTTTCAAGCTTGTTATGCGTCGAGACTCTTTCATGTGGCCCTCATCTGAATGTGGTTAACAGAATGTGATAATAGGTAGGCTTTAGTTTGGTTCTTTTTTGGTTGTCATAGTATGTTGCAGTTGCCTTTTTGCCATAGTTTCTTTTCCATTATAGATGTCTCCATCTTGATTGATTGTACCATATTGGAGTTTATATCTTGAATACCCCTTTTATCATTGGACTTGACTTAGTTTTCATATTTGGTACTCTTTGGAATTCAAATGTTTTCAAGCCACTGCACATGGGAAAGCATGTCTGTCATCTGTTTTGCCCCATTTTTCTGGAAGTAGCTGTTGTAAAAAATAATGTTGATATGTTGCTCCAAGTTGATATTTTTCTGGAAGTAGCTGCTGTAAAAAACAATGTTGATATGTTACTCCAAGTTGATATTTTTCTGGAAGTAGCTACTGTTTCCGGAAGTAGCTGCTGTAAAAATAATGTTGATATGTCTGTAAGGTGGTCAATGCACCCACTCCTTAGATCTGTTACTACACATGCATCTCAATTATCCTTTTACACATTTGTTCACAACTTTAGTCTCACTGTGGATTGGGTGGATCTGGAAGTAGCTACTGTTTCTGGAAGTAGCTGCTGTAAAAATAATGTTGATATGTCTGTAAGGTGGTCAATGCACCCACTCCTTACATCTGTTACTACACATGCATCTCAATTATCCTTTTACACATTTGTTCACAGCTTTAGTCTCACTGTGGATTGGGTGGAGTGATGTAGTTGAACTACATCAACCCCCCGCGGCTGCAAACAAAGCTTGTCAGAACTTACTTTGAAAGACCACTTCGCTGTCACTGACTATGGAACTCTATACTATAAGATCTCATTCCTCAGTTCTTTGTCGGCTCCAACTACAATCTTTCCTTTCCTATACAACACTCCAATACTTCAACATGTACACAGGATGGGATAAAGACTCAGAGATGAGTTGAGTGATCAGCTGTAAGCATTGCATATTTGTAGTGTATGAAACTTTAACCCTAACCAAGCAGTCGGAACTCACATTAGTTAGGGTCAGCAGCTACTTCCTGTGGCACAGGGTACCCAGACAGTGCATCAGCTGCTAGGTTCTATATGCCTTTCTCATTCTCATAAACTGAAAGGATCATGTGTTTGGGACTAAGAGCTTTACTCATACAAGCTAGAGGGTGGCCATCCTGTATCAACACAAGTTGTTATGTCATGTTTGGGCAACATTTCAGTTCACAAAAGAGTGCACTCCCTCTTTTGTGTACTGTTTGCATTTTGTTTTCAATATTTTTGAAAGTGCAATGCTTTTTTTGTTGTTGAAAGTGCAATGCTTCTTTTGTTGTTGAAAGTGCAATGTTTCTTTGGTTATTTCAATGAACTCTAAACATTTCTACCTCTAATTGTTTAACTCTCTAATTGTTTTATTTTTTTAATGTGTAGGAAAATGCGAGAGATCAAATTTGAATGGCGGCCACAAGTCAATTTAATTTATTGAAATGAATAAGAAGAGTTTTTGAACTATTTTTAGAGTTTAAATACATTTGATTTTATGGATTTCCTTGCGCATATGCACATCTTTAAAAGACTCTTACAAGAATTTGTAAGACATTATTATTTGAAGTTTATTACATATCTATACATTTAATTATTTGTAAGAAAAATTATGCGTAGTGTGATTAGTGTATATATATATATATAAAAAATTCAATAAGAAAATTTTGGTATATAAATTTGTTTTAGTCAATATTGCAAAACGTCTAAATTGAACATCAATTATGGCATGGATATTAGCAAAGGATACACTTTAAAGTGTTGTTTTAGAGATGTTATAAATGGCTACACCTTGAAAGCGTTGCCAATAAGTCTGAAGAGGCAACGCTTAAAAATGTAGTAGTATGTAGAAAAGGTGTTGTTATATAGCTATTACAAAGCATTGCTTTTGCAACCCATGGGCAACACTTTTAAAGTGTAGCTGTTTAGGCGATACCTACAAAGTGTTGCCTAAAGTCAAAGGTAACGCTTCTTTAGGCCACCTCTGCAAAAGTGTTGCCTAAAGTCAAAAAGTGTTGGCTTTGATCAAAGACAACACTTTTTCATAGTTTAGGCCACACTTACTCTTCATGTTTTTCATGGGAAGGTTACACCAAACCACTAGGTATTTTTACTTACCTTAGACCTCAAGGATCAGGTGTTCTTCAAGAACCCTAGAGGTGTGCCTTGGCTGCTTTAGAAAATGAAGAGAGGGCAAGGAGAAACTTTGAAGAAAATCTGATTTTTGGCTTTGAGAAAATGTCTAAAAGTTGCTGGATTTTTGCCCCTTTTAAAGGGACACTTTTGGCCGACTTTCTTTTGTATTTCAAGCCTTATTTTATTAAGGTGGTGATGCAGCAACTTGTCCTTTTCACTTGGGCCTTATTGGGCTTCAATTGGATGGGCTTTGCTGCAAATATTTCTCCCTTACACCCACTTAGTTTGGGCCTATTTGTGAATTGGGTTGTTAATGTAATTTGGCCCTTTTCCTATTCTTCTGTGGCTGCAAATGTTGTCCTTTTATGATGCTAAACCATGGGCCCAAATGACATCCTTACCTCGGGGTTCATTCTTTATCGGACTTAAACAAATTCGGTGTTGGGCCTCGTCTCTGTCTACCTAGCCTGTTTAAGTGGAGCACATAGGTGACTCACCTATTAGCTTCCTAAGTCTCACAAGCACCCCACTTCCTTTCACTTTGTTTAAGGTCGCGTTCTCCCCAATTTGACTTAAAACATACATACACTCTGTCCTCATCTTGAGCGTTAGACGTACATATAGTCCTCTAATCTGAAATTCAAGCACTTTTAAAAATGTGTGCTGCTTTGACCCCGCCATATCATGTTTCACGTGCGTTGGACTAGTACATGTAACCACAGTATGACTAAAGGTTGTCTTTTCATCCTTACACACTAATGTGTATTTTCATTTGAGTTCTTATTTAATATACAATATTTCCTGCCTTACATATTCAGTACATTATCTCATACTGATGCCCCTTACGGGGGACCTGCATTTTATGCTGCAGGTACAGGAGCTATTAGATCTCTCCAGTAGGAGTACAGGACTTCCAGCTGCTGGTACTAAGCTCTAGGTTGCTTCGGAGGTTTGTGTGTCTAGAGCCTATATTTTGTATTGTATAGTTGGTCATGAGGCGGGGCTTGTCCGATCCATGTAGATATTGTTCCTTACCTAGAGGCTTTGTAGACTATGTAATTATTAAAGTGTGGTTAAGTAGCGTACTGTAGACATCGTGGCTCCAACGGCCTAGTCTTATGCATTTACTTTTGGCTTGTTAATACAGTTTACTTTCTTTTGACAGCATGTTGAATATGGAAACCTCTTAAATGTTCATAGCAGGTGCATAGTTATATGTTGGTTCTCCCGAGACTTGTTGGCAATGGGTACCAGTCCGCCTTAATGGGACTTAGGGTGTGACTACATGGGTGCCACACTTTAACTAATAAGTAGCCAACTCAACTTTCTCTTTTAAATTCAACCCCATGATAGTCAACACTTTAAAGAGTTCATTAATGAATTCATGGAAATCCTTATCAGCTTTTAAACCAGATAATTCCAAAGAATTCATCTAGATGTAGTCTCTCACCTTGGAAGCTAGTGTGGATACATGGGGAGGAGGAATGGTCTGCCTAGCCTTGATGTTCACCACTTGAGCCAGCATGGCAAAGTCAGCCCAAAACACATCTTGAGTAACTAGCTCCCCCATGGGCTCTTAAAGAACTTAGTCCTCATTAATAAGGGTCTGTCTTAGGTTGAGGGGCTCTTTTTGGAGGGATCATCTATAAGGGCATCAAGAACATCGCCAAAGTTAGAAAACCTCTAGACATGTTCCATGTCATGACATGAACAATGAGAAAAGTGAGACATTTCCTAAAATGCCTAATATCCTCCTACTCTTAGGTATAGTGCACATCACACCCATGAATAAGACTTTACTTGATGCAACATGTTGGACTCCAAGAATCATTTTAAATGCTAGTGCTCTGATACCAAGCTTGTTATGACCCAATCCTAGGGCCTAGGAGTTACATAGCAAATGGTAACCCGAAAGTCCTCAAACAAGCCTCAACGCATCCATTTACACATTGTCAGTTTGAAAGTGCAAATCAAATAGTAATAAGTAATACATATCTCAAGTTATGGGATTATGAGACTCATTGTCACAAAATTTCAACAAATAAATTTAAGGGATGGGAAGTCAAGACTCAAGCTATGGGGATAAGGAACGTGTGACTTGTCGTCATATATTATCAACAAGAATGTTCTAAGGGGCGAGATCATATGACTCAAGCTATGGGAGTAGGGCCATAGAAACTTCATCATCTCATCATCACATCATAACATCATCATAACATAAGACATAAGCATAGTTTCCACAAGTAGAAGCATGTCAAAATCGTACATAGATTTTACATGACGTCCAATAATTCCTCTCAGCCATAGGAAGGATGGGGGCCAAAACATTTCCTGGCTCACCGTCAAAGCAAATAACATAAGATAATCATGATATAATGTAGGTAGATAGAAGGTAGCTCTTGTCCTTGGAATAAAGGACTCACCACAGGAAAATTTTCATAAGTCAATCTAGCCATAAAAAGGTAAATGAGGATAATCTCTAGTCTCTACATACATAGGTTGTGTAGGCAAAAACATGCGTTACTATGTTTGGATGTACTAAGTATGCGGGTACACTATGCATATTAACTTGGTAACCTACATTTAATTGTTAGATGACGAAAACATATATATATATATATATATATATGTATAGAGAGAGAGAGAGAGGAGTACACATATAAGAATATCGCAATAATATGCCTTAAATCCAAGATCATGAATGCCATAATACTTAATCATACAGGAATGGGACCTGAACCGACATATATGATCATGCAAGCTATTACATGGAATTTCGATGTTCGCCCTACACCAGAAGAAAGGGTCATCTACATGTCAAAGGTAGATCGTACTCATCCTTACGAAAACACCACCCATTTTAGAGAAGAAACCTCACCTTACAGGAACAACACCCATTTCGGAAAGGATTTTTCGTCACATAATCATCCACAAAGGGGCATAAATATGAACCCTATATTTGACACATAGTTGTGAGAATGAGACTTTATATAAGGACCTATTAGGTAAAGCCCCCACCTCCAATCTCATTTGGTGCTAAGTCATCATCCTACGAGAATACATATACATAGATATGTTTGAGTTAGGAACACAAGTCTTTTCAAGTCATAATCATGCATGGTTTGGCATAAAACCAAATCATTTTAAAATCATATATACTTGGACTTAAAAGCTAAATCATACTGAAATCCATGAATACATACTTAGAAATAGCTCATTCATACTTGAACATGGTGGTAAATACTCACTCATAATTTCTTCAAGCCATATCATAATCTTTATATAATTACATGCCATATCATAACCATACTTTTCTTGAAATCATAGTCATAATCATAATTGAGTAGTAACCCACATCATAAATCCCATAAAAATTTCATGAAAATCCTTGTTCGTGCATACATATATCACGAGGAATGAAGAAATAACATGGGTATTTAGAATTCATAATTAAAATATCATACTATGATGGAATCATATTAAATCCATAAAGAAATCAACAATTTAAAACATAATTGAAATTACCCATGCATAAATTCATCATAGAAAGGTACATACATGCATTTTCAATTACCATAATATCAATGCAAATAAACTTAATAAGACTTAAATCCTATTAAAATCATCAAATGCACTAAGCCCATAACTTATTTTCATCAAATTAAAGCAAAATTAAAAGATTCGTATTCAATTCATACATAGAATTCACAAATTTCATGAAATAGATTTTGGGTCTTCAAGATTGGAAGGTAATCATGAATGAAATCACAAATGCCTTGGTGAAATTAGGAAGAATGAGATGAATTAGGTTTTAGATTGAAGCACCTTTGAATTTCCCAACTTGAATCTTCTAAGCTAAACTTGAATAGAGTTTTAGGAGCTTGAATTTCTAGAGTTTAAATGTTTTAATTGAAAATGAGGTGTATTGAATGAGTGAGGGATGATTTAGGGGTCTTTGGATCCACATTAAAGTCATAAAAGACCTTGGAAGTGAACCAAATTACCAAAAAGTCCTTAATGAAATGGTAATTAAAAGTTGAAATGCAAAGTACCACGAATGGCTTCAGTTGATGTGAACTTTTCACAGTTCGTGGAGCCTCCCTGTGAAAGTTACACTACAATGATGGGCGTTTGAAAAATGAGCATAATTTCTGGCTCTGAACTCAGAATTGTGCGAAACCAGATGTGTTGGAAACCTAATTCGAAGAGCTTTAAATTGGTAGGGCATGGGCCACCTTGAATGAAATGAGGTTGAGAAAAATTGAACACTTCTTCCAAGGAAGGTTTAAAAGTTTGTGAACATTTTCACGGTGAATGAAACCATCAGTGAAACTGATTCAAGTTAGGAAATGGGAGCATTTGAGGGGACATTGGCCAAGTGTCCCTCCACGGTCACCTACAGGGGCCGTGGTGCTCTTCACGGACTATAAGGTCCCTATGTTAGCACCCTTAGCCAAGATAGCCTTGTCAATCAGAAAAATGGCCAAGGAAACTTTCTTGCATAATTTCACGGTCAATGAAGAGGTTCACGGATCGTAAAACCTTCCCTGGAAGGGTGCTTTAGCCAAAAACTCATGAAAACTATTTTTCTTGCCCTTTTAAGTCTTTCAAAAGCCTGGGTCCTTACAATGATGATGATTCTATCATTGCAATGATGATTTACTTTACTGGCTTAAATGATATTTATATGTACCATGAGAACTCATTGCATACATTAGTGTACTACTTGAAAGTTCCTATTTGCTTGATTTGAAAAATTGTTTGAGTTTTGTTGTTTGATGACAATGCCGAAGGAAAACAATTCCAGCAAGATTTGATAAAACACTGAAGGAAAATAGTTTCGGCTAGATTTGATAAAATACAAAAGGAAAATGGACCTAAATAAGATTTTACCTGTAGATATGTATCATAGAACAAGTATGCATCACAATTATTTGATGTTGCAATATATCATTTTGCACCTCATTTACATTTTACAGTTGTGTGAAATCCTTAGAAATATTCGTTGATGGTTTAACCCTATAACAATGATATGTTTGTTGTGACTCATTTAAAAGCAATCTGCTACTTGAATTATATATAAGTATTGTGTATGCTGGCTTTTCTGAGTGTAGGTTGTAGTTTTAGAGGTTCGAAAGATGTTGTTGGAGTACTTGTGTTCCTTATTCTCTACCTTGTGTTTTTGTCTGTCTTATTGCCATTGTTTGCTACTCACCCTTGTTTCTAAACTTATGTGTAGGTTGTGATCCTGATTCGACCTAGTTCCTTTCATAATTTGGACCAAGATATTGCATCATCTAAGAGGTAGTAACTTGTCTATTTAACGGGATCTGAAGGCACCTTCTATATCATGACCCAGTCCTGGTCATGATGGTGCCTGTGGGACCCCATCTATAGGAAAGCCAATTATGCAACCCTAGGGGTACCTGTCCCAGCTCTCCATTTAAGGTCATAACTAATATGAAAATATAAACAACTGAAACCTACCAAGAACAGGGAAGAAAACTATACCGAGCTACAAATAAATAGTACATACTGATATACATATAACAAGGATCATAAAAAATACAACCCAGGATTGCTCCTACAAATACAAAATACTACTATACAAGGCCAATGTTTGAAAGCAAAAGATGGCTATCAAAAGAAGGAGATTGGAAGGTATCTAGAACGGTTGATTATCATTAGTAGTTATTGGAGCACTCCTGTAATCCCCCAAAAGTTAGTTCCCATGACTAGGTACTAGACCTGCACCATGGAAGATGTAGAAAGTAGGGGTGAGTAACAGAATAAGGCACCCAGTAGGCATCATCGACCAATTGAGTAATATAATATTCATATATAAGCTCAAATATAGCTAAAGGTAGCAGGCTCGCAATCAATCCCCAAACCTTAGCTAGACTGAACAAGGTAAAGTTCAATCATTCCAACTAACGAAGAACCAAGTAGAACCATACGATAACTGTCACCGACCTAGAACACAATGTTGTACGCATGTGCAAGGCCATAATATTTAAGCATGTACACTAACTAGACCCCTACAAGCCTGGGTAGTAAACCCGCACATAACCTAACTATCAGAATAATACAAAACTCAACAAAATCACCACAGAACTCAACTTTCCACATCACCAGATCAAGAGTTGGTTGTACAGGGGTGTAAGGCTCTAGTGCCTATGCCTGAATGCCCCCGAACCCCCATAAGGCCAGAAGGTACACCTGAGCACAATTAGGGTGTGTATAGGTATGTGGATCCATGGGTGATCAATCGTGGGCCTTGCCCCCAACAATCACATGTCAACTAGGTCTTTGACCCTGTGTCGGAATGTCGCAGCCAATCCAAAATATACACGCATAACAGTGGGACATATCCCTATAGAAGAAATAATCCCCCTACCGTAAACAATAGTGTCTCACCCTCGGAAGATTAATCAGGGGGCTTAGCCCCCAAAATAAAGTCAGTGGGGTCCCCAGCCCAATCTTAACCAGTGCTCGGACATTAGAATTGACATCCGTCACTCGGTAAATCTGAGTCGTGGTCATCGGACTCGGACCACAGGGCGCGACTATCGAATCTTAGATACATGATTATTGCCACCTGAGCTCGAATAGTGATCGGAAGAGTCATCTAGGACTTGTGATATCGAAGTAATCACTCACTCAACCTATATATTTGGATCCGGAATCCCAAAATCATGTCGTGCCCTAAGTCAGCGTAGGCAACAAGTTCACAAGAAAAATAGCCCTCACAATCTAACCCACAAAACTAAACCTCTTATCATTCTTAGCTACAACAACAAAACCAGTCTCAAATAAGTAGAACTAGAACTCAACAACTAACAAAAATACTTAGGAGTGTATGTCTAAGCAATCAGTATAAGATTAGGACAAATAGGGTAAATGTAGTATAATGCAGAAAACCACAATTAATTAGAGTAGAGCATAATAATAATAGTGATAACAAAACTATCCACAATGGATAGGCCCAATAGAATCACATTCATGCTAGCTGTCAAGTCATAGTATAAAAAATATTTAGCGAATAGTTTCATAGCCATCGTATCTTAAAACGTTAGGCAACATACTCCTGCAAATAATAGTTAAGTCAAAATATGTACCTGCCCTAGAAAATATGCCTATATACGACCCTTATCAGGACTCCCTATACACAATATCACCAGAATATACAAAAAATATAGCACTCCCAGCAAATAATATAGAGTGCAAACCCACAGTAACACATACTACCATAGCGGGCACAACTAGCATCCCATATACATCTTAGTTCAACATGCTTATAGTTTCACTCAATCTAAAGTGTAGGGGAAAACCTAGTCTACCTGAAAAATGATGCCTCAAACTCAAAATCAATCCGGCCATGCTTTTCCCATCATGATCAACTCCCAACACTGCTCAGCTGATAAAAATATAATTCACCATGCCAACACGATCAAATTTTTCATATTGTTTCGAGAAATGGGTAAAGTAAAAATAGGGCCCATGCCAAAAATAAAAATCCCAAAAATGACCTCCATGACATCCCAGGTCTACAACAAAAAATTCGGCCCCAAATGAGTCATAGAAGACCGAAAAAAGCCCAATAATAGAAATAAAAACTTTACCAGAAAAATATTCTTTTCAAAATTTACTTGGTCAAAACATATAAAAAGTAGATTATTTAAGCCATCACCCAGTATACCATAACTTTTCCCTTAGAACATAGAATAATTTAGACTCAAGTTTCACTTAATTCCATCAAGAATCGTCTAAGATAGCAACACGTAAAGTTTCACAATTTCGAGAGCTAAATAAGGAATTTACCTTGAAATATGTGTCAAATCTCAAATCCAACTTTGCCACATAATTCCTGAAAAACCATAAGTCACGTGGACCTTTGAATCACCGAATATGGATTTAAAATTTGATTTTTATGAGCTTTGGATTTTCAAGGTAATTGTTGTTCATGAAGGGGAAGGCCTATTTATAGGCCACCCCTAAAGCCTATGCGAACACGCCACTAGTCTCTGCAAACGTAGAGCTTTATGGGTGCTGCCCTTCCCTGTGAACAGGAAGCTCTGGCCAGCCCTGATCTGCGATCATGCCTAACCCTCCGCGAACGCAAAGGGTTATTTTACCTGGTGTTGCACCAACAATACTTAAAACTTCCTTGGGCTACTCCTAGGGCATTCAATGTCCATTTTATGCAAAGGAATAATGCAACCAAAGGGATTTTAATGTTTTAGATCCAATAATGCATTCGAAATTGACAATGGAGCATCTTACAGACAAATGAGGATCCCACTTCTTTCTAGCTAATTTTAGCTAAAAGAACTAAGGGTGTAAAAATGCAACCGTATGCCCCCACAAATTGAAGAAAGGTCATTTCAGATTGTTTTTAACATTTTGAAGCTAACCATGCAATCAGATTTCTTTTCTGAGTGCGTTTACTTGGGTTTTTACAAAAATACACTTTTTAGCTTCTCATTGAACTCATTTTGCAACGTTTAATTCAAAATCATATCAGGACCCTCCATTCTCGCACCAATTACCTTCCTAGCCTAAATTAGCCATTTCAAAGCTGATGAAACCATTTGAATCTTGTTCAAAGGCCATTTTCTAGCATTTTTATAGAAATCTCTTTTTTACATCTTTAACTTCTCGCTAAGTCACAAACTTGCATAATTCATAACCTAAACCTCCTATAAAAATCCCAACAGCCCCAAAAGATCATAAAAATACCAAGGTCGCCATGCATAAGCTCAGAACAACAGAAATATAACAGATATAAAGAATGGACCTAGAGGGTCATTACATATTAATTTTATGTTTGTTCTATTTGACTATCAGGACATCGATACTTGTATTATTTTTTCTTTTAAATAGTGGTGTGTACATGTGACATCAGTCATGAATTGATTTTAAATTTGTGGTTTCCCCTATTGTACTGTTGATCCTTTTATAGACTATTACTTTTACTTTATTCTGTTATATCCTTTTCTACGCTGACTTGCTTGGGGAGTTAACTAGAGTGTCATCACACCTAATTATGGGTTGTACACTTAGATCTTCGAGAACAAAGTGTGGTTGGCTACATGTATTATGCTTGTTGTTAGGACAAGAATCTGTTATATGAATTACAATTAGTATGTGACTAGTGGTGATAGTCTAGTTCTTATTTTTTATCTCTAATACTTCTTGTTGGGATGATTGATAATTCTACTAAGGTTTACATGCAATGAAATGATAGAGTAGAGTGAGATTCCAAGACTTGTGATAACTAAAAGGGTCCACTATAGTTCTATGAATTAATATACATATATCTATGTGTGCGGGTATGTGAGTAATGCATATTCATGAAATAAAAAGGTAATGGTGAAATGACTTCATGTTGATAATCTCATATAATGAACCTCTTAACTTGCTTGTGGCTTCAATTGTGGTGGCTGCATTGTAGGTGATATTTATGCTTCCCTATTTGTATTATATGTGATTCTTAGCTACTTTACTAGTGCTGCATGTTTTATGTATAGTTAGGAAAATAGAAAGAACATGTAGTAATTTGATAATTCGTGATCAAATTGCATTCATTGAATCATTATTTGATTGTGAAAGTGTGTGAATCAATTATTATGATCGTAATTGTAATTATAGTTGTTGGATCGGATACACGCTAGTACATGTTGAATAGGATGTCACGTTTACGCATATTGGATCGAGTGTCATGTGAGGACACATTGGATTAGTTGTCATATTACAACACATATTGAATTAGGAGACATATTTCAACATATACTGGCTTGAGCATCACATTTTGATAAGCTAACTACTGGATCGCGTATTGCATTAACAAACTAACAATATTGGTATAAGTTCCATAAGAGAATCATTATTAACGATTATTTGTTAATAGTTTAGTTACCTGTATGATGATGGAAGAATTTACATAAATATAGTAGGTCAAGCTTATCCTATATAATAATTGATATTAAAGCAAGCTGATATGTAACTAAATTCCACATCATGGTGGTGTTGTTTGTGTTGCTATATTTTCATGTGATTGTGTATAACTTGTCTCATACATTGTGACTATCTACTATATTTCATAAATTTAGGTATGAGATTGGGTGTGACCAAGTGAAGAGTTGTCGAGGTGTTGTTAAGTTGGAATTTGGTGACGTAGAGTCAGATCACATTGTGATCCTATTATTTTATGTATTAATAGGGGCTTGGAAAGAGTTATGAATTTCTATCTCCATGTAAGCCATCATGGAATGAGAAATCTTGCTATGGTGAGTTACGGGTTTCTATGATGGGCCAGTGCAGATGTGATATAAAGAAGCCCCAAATCATCCTAATTCTTTCATCTTTCAAGAGAGTAGTAAATAATCTAGGGCTAGATGTTAGTGTGAGAGCATGAAGAAAAGTCGTAAATTACAAAGAAAAAATTTTAGTGGTATGTATTCATGAACTCCCTTATGTTATAAAAAGGAGATATGATCAATATTAAACGTGGCAGTGAGTTAGGGTAGGAGATGAAATAAAGTGTACTAATTACAGTTATGGTAAAATGAGATGGAAAAAGTATGTGAGTAAATTATTTAGGTGGTGCAGCATCTTATTGTATGCTTCGTTCCGAATATTTATTTTATGTTGTGTGATGCCTACCAGTACGTGTTGTTTGTATTAATAGTAATCTTGCTATATCTTTTGATATAGTATGGTTGAAAATCTATGATATTTCTAAGGTGAAGACAATGATGATCTCTAGCAGCTTCAACTTTTCTTTTCTTATGATGGGATTTGTGTTGTTATTTTAATTATACACATTATGCCTGGAAGCAATTGAACCTATTTAGATTAGAATACTGGGGGGCGAGGGGAGGGTGTTAGATGCCTATTTTCAAAAAGCTCTGTACTTGGAAATTACATGATCTTTTTTGTCACAATCAGAAATTGAGAGTGATGGCAACAAGATATAACATAGTAATACGGAAAATAAAATAGAAATAAGTCAAAATATAATGAATTAAGCACTAAGAGAATGTAAGGACCCGGATTCTCGAACAATTTTATCGGACAATATAATGTTGCCCCAAGAGAAAAATTAACCAAGTGTCACATCATGGGAGGCCCACACTGGTCGTGTTAGGTCACACGGACCATGTGGCCTCAAGTGAAGGGATATTTGGCCATAATTTCGGTTATGAGGACTTGACAGGGAGGTTCGGGCTAAGGCATGTCACACTGGAACCCCACACGAACCGTATGGTTCTTCACGGGACGTGTGGTAAGCCATGTAATGTGCTTGCACTTGGAAACAAAGAAACAGGGCTAAGTGTGGTCACACAGCCATGCACACGGTCCATGTGGTTTGTCACGGGCCGTGTGTCCCACCGTATAGCTCATGAAGCTAAATTTTTCTAAGTATGGAATCACCGTCTTATAACTTTGCGTTGTAGAATTTTTCTAAGTATCATTTCACGTTCCTTGACATGACCCGTGTAGTGTCACATGGGCTGTGTGATTGTCCGTGTGAACATCCTATGCATTGAAAATTCAAAATATAGGATCTTCAAGTTCAAGCTAAGTTTCACTTTCAAGCCTTCATTTCAAGATTATTTATGTTGATTAAGGCCATCATAGGTCTCCTACATCAAGTCAAGTTCAAAGGAATTCCATTGGCCAAGTTTTTCACAAGTACCGATAGACAGGTCGACTTTAAATGGTCATATCTCTTAGCACAAAAGGAACTAGTGTGGTCCACGACCTATCAAATTGAAGCTCTTTGAATTATCTTTCAAATGCATATGGTTTCACCTCATTTTGAGTGCAGAGCAAGATGTGATACCCTTTTTCGTAGAATCTGCTTGGGCTAAATGTGAGGCCTTCACGGACCGTGTAGTCAACCATGTCAACTTCAGTTTTAAATTTAAAAGGGCATTTTATTGAGGTAATTTTGATATTTTGACCTATCCCCAAGGCTTTATGAACTTTTTAACCCCCCTTTATATTCCTAAACTCCTCCTACACTAATTTTAAACCCTCATTTAAGAAAAAAACTTAGTTTCTAGAATTAGACTCTCAAAATTCTCTCCAAGTCTCATCTTCAAGATTCAAGCTAGGAATTAGTTGGGGTTTCAAATTCAAGCTAAATTCTTCTCAAATTCATCTTCCTAATCAAGGTATGTGGGATTGATTCTTGGTCTTTTTCAACCAAGAAGACAAAAAAATCTTCTCAATTAATTTCATAAATTTTAGTCTACTTTTAATATAGGTTTTCATCACTTGATTTTTTTAAATCCAATTAATGTATGGGTTGTACTATACCCATGAATTTTACTTACTTTGAACAATATTATGATGATTTACATTGAGATATGAAGTTATGAACATGCATGTCCCCTTTTAAAGTTGATTTATGCATTGGTGATTTATATTATGAATTAGATGTTAATTTAATTATGAATTTATTCAATTTCATATTATGATGTTGATTTTAACTTGAATCTATGTTACCCATGCTATTCTCACATCATGCAATGCATTTGAATTCATGGACATTGGTTTATATGGAAATCATGAAGTGGGTTAAGCCTAATTATATTTTATGAAATGATTGTGATATGATTTTGATAAGATATTGGTTATGACAAGAATGTGATCACAGATATGTCTTATAATTATGGCTCTTGGAGCATCTCAGGTTCTTGCACCATCTTGTATATTTGAATGAGCCATTTCTTCCATGAATATCATGATTATGACTTATGATTTGTCATTTGAGCCTAAATGTACATTGAAGGATTTTAAAGTGAATTATGGTTTAAAAGGAACATTGTATCTCTTGAAAGCATGTGTATGTATAAGTATTCTCGTGGGATGCCGACTTAGCACCGATGAATTGTGGGTGTTAGGGCCATCCCTAAGGACCCTCCTCTTTTCTCGAACTATGTACCTAGCATGGGTTATGAGAATCCTATCCGAAATTGGATGGGATCTAGTAAGGATGGTGGCTTCATACGAAATGGGATGGGTTCCTGTAAGTTGAAGCATTACGTGATATGATATACTATATGAAAAATCCTTACCGAAATGGGCGGGTCCTCATAAGGGGGTTGCTTCATATGAAATGGAACGGGTTCCCATAAGATGAATTATGGTTTACCTTTGGCAAGTTGACCACCTCTGTACCGGTGAGGGGATTTCATCAGGATTCCAGGTTATAACTCACTTGGTCTTACGCATGTCCGTTGAGGTCACATCCCCACTATATATGAGCGTTATTGCATTTCATGCATCATGAATTTCATGGCATATTGTATACTCCACTTCCTTGGGTATATGATTCTTTCTATATTATGTGCCCTTGTCATCTAACATTCAAATGCAGGTTGATAAGTCATATGTATTGCATGCCCGCATACTTAGTACATTCAAATATACTAATGCATACTCTATTCCTACATGATTTTACCAGGTAGGGACCATGTGTTACGATCATCCACCGCTTGACGGGTAGCTCGAATTCGGAGAATTGTTGTTGTGGTGAGTCCTATCTTCCAAGGACAAACCAACTTCCTTCTACCTATGTTGTTTTCTATTTATCTTCTTAATTGAGGGTGACCCTGGGACATGTCATGGCCCTCGTCCCAATCTTATGACTTGAGACATTGTTGGACATCTTGTAGACTCTCATAGATTCTATATGTTATGTGTTGTAGTTGGAGCTCATGATTTCGGTTTTCTATTGGATATGGCTATCATGGATTGGTTATGGGAATTATGATGTGTATGTATGTTTGATTTGGAAATATGGGAGATCCTAAGCCACAAATTAACCCATAGAGTTAGTCATACTTACCCGCCCCTTAGTTCTTATATGCTATATGTTATGTGAATCCATGCAAATCCCTTTCCCTTCGATATCCCCATAGCGTGAGTCCTACTTTCCCATCCCTTAGAACTATGTGTTTACTATTTGAATGCGCTTCCAAACCGATGATGTGGATTTTGATATTTTGATGCTTATTTGGGGACTGTCGAGATCTCATTCGCCGTGTCACATCTAGGCCCTAGGTCTGGCTCATGACAAAAGAAGGTATTAGAGCCCTAGGTTTATAAATGGTCCTCGGTGTCCAACTTGCCGCATCAAGTAGAGTCTTATTCATGGGTGTGAAGTGCACCAAATGTATGTGTAGGAGGCTACAAGGCATTTTAGGTAATGTTTCAATTTTCATGATTCCTATCGAGCAATGGTGTATATCTTAAGATTTCTTATGTCCATCCCTACCTACTAAATCGGGAGAGCTACTTTGAACTCGTGATGCAACCTAAGGGAGGAAGATGTTGTAGCAATCTTATAGATAAGGTCAAAAAGGGAGTTGGTGAAGGATGTGCATTGTTTGACATGCTTGCTCCTTCAGATATTCGATGTTTTCTTTTGTTGGCTAGAGGTGATAGGAGGTTTTGTTGAAGTTTTCTCACCTATTGCATCTCCGTTGATCAAGTTGAGCAGACTGAAGGCCAAGTTGTGTGGTCAAATGAGTTTGAGGTGTGTTCTCAAACCTTAAAAGGTTAGCTTACATTGGTTTCGGTTTTGGCGTTACTAGATGGCTGACATAGGATGGTGGTGTATCGTGATGCTTCTCGGTTTGTGTTAGGGTTGCATAGTTATGAAACAAGTTAGGGTGATGGCTTATACGTCAAGGCAATTGAAGGTGCATGAGTGTAACTACCCGACTGATAATCTTGAGTTAGCGGCGATGGTGTTTGACTTAAAGATTGGGAGATACTATTTTATGGGGTGCATGTTGATGTCTTCACCGACCACAAGAGTTTCCAAGATGTGTTCACTCAAAGGGATCTTAACTTAGGACTAAGAAGAGGGTTGGAAATCCTTAGAGGCAATGACATGAGTGTACAATGTAATTTGGGCAAGGCAAATGTTATAGTTGATGCTCTGAGTAGGCCATCTATGGGAAGTGTAGCACATGTTGATCAACGGGAGAAAGAGTCGACAAAAGATGTTCACCATTCAACTAGATTGGTTGTTAGGTCGACCGACTCTGATAATATTGGTGTTCAGGTTCAGAATAGGGCCGAATCTTTTGTGGTTGTTGATGTAAAGGCTAAGCAAGATCTAGATCTGTCATTGGTCGGATTAAAGAGGTTGGTTGCCAAAATAATAAGATAGCGGCTTCCTCCCAAGGGGGAGATGGTGCGTTTCCGTATCTATGTCAGTTATATGTTCTGGATGTGGGCGAACTTTGGGAAAAATGATTATGAGTGGATCCCGTAACTCTCATTATTTTATTCACCCAGAATCTACTAAGATGTGTTGGGATTTGAAGGAGGGCTTGGTACTAAGGTAAAGTTGAGCACCGCCTTTTATCCTCAAACCAATGGAAAAATCAAGAGGATAATTTAAACTTTGGTGCACACGCCGAGAGCTTGTGTGTTGGAATTCAAAGGTAATTGTGGTGATCATTTACCACTTCTTGAGTGTGCTTACTACAATTTCCTTCATGCTAGCATTGGTATAACACTGTTTGGGGATTTATAGAGTAAAAGTGTAGACCTTTGGTGAAGTGGGTTGAGTTAAGATGAAATGACTTCTATAGGCGTGGATTTAGTGTTGGATGCTACAAAAGGGTAAAATTGATTAAGAAAAGGTTAAAGATGGTTCGAAGTCATCAAAAGTTTTTTTCGAGTATTAGAACGAAGGATCATGAGTTTTGTAGTAATTATTGGGTGCTTATGAAGGTCTCACCTATGAAGTGTGTGGTGCATTTTGGGGAAGGAGGGAAAGCTAAGTCCCCGGTATATGGGTCCTTGTGAGATTGTTAAAACGGATAGGAAATGTAGCTTATAGGTTGGATTTGCCTTCGGAGTTAGGCTTTAGTCACCAGGTTTGGACAGTATCTAAGTTGAGGAAGTTTGTTGGTGATACTAGAGTTGTTTTGCCTTTGGAAGGAGTTGAGGTTGAGGAGACCTTACCTTATAGAGGAAGCTTCGGTTGAGATTTAGATAAGACAAGTGAAGCGGCTTCGCAACAAGGATGCGAATTAGGTGAAGGTAATTTAGAGGGATCAATTTGTGGAAGGTGCTATGTGGGGAGTGGAATAAAGTATGATGTGATGATACTTCTATCCTTTCAGATCTACTGAAGCCTAAGGTACTAGGTTCTTCCTTTTCTATGTGGTCCCAATTCTTCCATTCTTGAGTCTCATGATATGACATGCATACGTGTGCATTAAAAAGGTTTTTATGATGTTTTGAATGATTTTAATATGCTTTGGCATGAGTTTTAATGTCTTCATAATTTTTAAGGGATGAGTTATGTGTTGCATCTTATGTTTGGGTGTTTCGTGTTCTACGTCATGCCTTTCAAGCCTTGCTCTTGAACATTCGAGGACGAACGTTCCTAAGGAGGAGATGATGTAAGGACTCGGATTCTCGAACAACTTAATCGGACTTTATAATGTCACGCCATGAGAAATATTGACCAAGTGTCACTTCATGGGAGGTACACATAGGACGTGTGAGGTCACACAGACTGTGTGGCCTCTAGTGAAGGGATACTTTGGCCATAATTTCGATTATGGGGACTTGACAGGGAGTTTCGGGCTAAGGCATGTCACACCAGAACTCCACACGGACCTTATGGTGCTCCACGGGCCGTTTGGTGAGCCATGTGATTGCCTTGCACATGAAAAACAAAGAAACAAGGCCAGGTGTGGTCATATGGCCACCCACACGGTCAATGTGGTGTGTCGCGAGCCATGTGGCCCACCGTATAACTCATGACGTGAATTTTTTCTAAGCAATAAATCATCATCTCGTAACTTTCTATGGTAGAATTTTTCTATGTATCTTTTTAAGGTCCTTGACACGACCACTGTAGTGTCACACGGGCCGTGTAACCGTCCATGTGAACTTCCTTTGCATTGAAAATTCTAAGTATGGGATCTTCAAGTTCAAGCTATGTTTCACTTTCATGCCTTCAATTCGAGCTTATTTATGTTGATTAAAGCCATCATAGGTCTCCTACATCAAGTCGAGTTCAAAAGAATTCGATTGGCTAAGTTTTTCACAAGTACCGATAGAAGGGTCGAAGTTAATTGGTCATATCTCTAAGCACAAAAAGGAACTGGGTGGCCCACAACATATTGAATTGAAGCTCTTTGAATTATCTTTCGAATGCATCTGGTTTCATCTCATTCCGAGTACGAACCAAGAAGTTATGTCCTTTTTCGTAGAATCTGTCTAGGTTAGACGGGAGGCCTTTACGGACTGTGAAGAACTTCACGGACCGGGAAGTCAATCGTGTCAACTACAGTTTAAAATTTAAAAGGGCATTTTATTGAGGTATTTTTGATATTCTAACCCATCCCCAAGGCTTTAAGACCTTTTTAAGCGCCCTTTATATTTCTAAACTCCTCCTACACTAATTCTAAACCCTCATTCAAGACAAACACTTAGTTTCTAGAATTAGACTCTCAAAATTCTCTCCAAATTCTCTCCATGTCTCATCTTCAAGATTCAAGCTAGGAATCAATTGGGGTTTCAAATTCAAGCTAACTTCTTCTCAAATTCATCTTCCTAATCAAGGTATGTGGGATTGATTTGTGGTCCCTTTCAACCAAGAAGACCCAAAAATCTTTTCAATTGATTTCATGAATTTTAGTGTACTTTCAATATGGGTTTTCATTATTTTATTTTATTAAATCCAATTGATGTATGGGTTGTACTATACCCATGAATTTAACTTACTTTGAACACTATTATGATGATTTACATTGAGATATGAAGTTATGAACATACATTTCCCCTTTTATAGTTGATTTATGCATGAGTGATTTATATTATGAATTAGATGTTGACTTAATTATGGATTTATTCAATTTCATATTATGATGTTGATTTTAACTTGAATCTATGCTACCAATGCTATTCTCACATCATTCATAGCATTTGCATTCATGGACATTGGTTTATATAGAAATTATGAAGTGGGTTAAGACCACTTATGTTTTATGAAACAATTATGATATGATTTTGATAAGATATTGATTATGACAACAATGTGATCACAGATATGTCTTATGATTATGGCTCTTGGAACATCTCGGGTGCTTGCACCATCTTGTATATGTGAATGCGTTATTCCTTGCATGACTATCATGATAATGACTTATGATTTGGCATTTGAGCCTAAATACGTTGAACGGGTTTGAAGTGAATTACGGTTTGAAAGGAACATTATATCTCTTGAAAGCACATATATGTATAATTATTCTCGTGGGATGCCGTCTTAGCACCGATGGATTGGGGGCGTTAGGGCTATCCCCAAGGGTCCTCTCCCTTTCCTCGAACTATATGCCTAGCATGAGTTATGAGAATCCTATCCGAAATGGGAAGGGATCCTGTAAGGAAGGTGGCTTCAAACAAAATGGGATGGGTTCTCGTAAGTAGAAGTGTTATGTGATATGATATGGTGTATGAAAAATCCTTATCAAAACGGGCGGGTTCCCCTAAGGGGGTTGCTTCATACAAAATGGGATGAGTTCTCGTAAGTTGAAGTATGGTTCACCTTTGGCAAGTAGACCACCTCCGTACCAGTAAGGGGATTTCATTGGAATTCCAAGTTATAGCTCCCTTGGTTATACGCATGTCAGTTCAGGTCACATCCCCACTATATATGAGCATTATTGCATTTCATGCTTCATGAATTTCATGCCATATTGTATAGTACACTTCCTTGCATATATGATTCTTTCCATATTATGTGCCCTTGTAATCTAACATTGAAATGTAGGTTGATAAGTCATATGCATTGCATTCCCCCATAGTTAGTACATTCAAACATACGAATGCATACTCTACGCCTATATGATTTTACCATGTAGGGACCGTGTGTTACGATCATCCACCGCTTGATGGGTAGCTCGAATTCAGAGAATTGATATTGTGGTGAGTCCTACCATCCAAGGACAAACCACCTTCCTTCTACCTATCTTGTTTTCTGTTTATCTTTTTAATTGAGGGTGAGCCCGGGACATGTCTTGGCCCCCGTCCCAATCTTATGACTAGAGGCATTGTTGGACATCTTGTAGACTCTCATAGATTCTATATGTTATATGTTGTAGTTGGAGCTCATGATTTCGGTTATCTATTGGATATGGCTATCATGGATTGATTATGGGAATTATGATATGTATGTTTGTTTGATGTGGAAATGTGGAAGATCCTAATCCCCGTATTGCCCCAGAGAGTGAGTCATACATACCCACACCTTAGTTATTATGTGCTATGTACTATGTGTTATATGAATCCATGTAAATCCCTTTCCCTTCGATATCCCCATAGCGCGAGTCCTACTTTCCCATCCCTTAGAACTATGTGTTTACTATTTGAATGCGCTTCCGAACCGATGATGTGGATTTAGATACTTTGAGGCTTGTTTGTGGACTCTCGCATTCCCATTCTCCATTTCACATCTAGACCCAAGGTCTAGGGTTGACAGAGAAAGGAACCATATAGTAAATACCAACCCATGACTAGTATCACCTGTACAAGCATTTACTATAACTGAACTTGAAGAAAATTTACAAGTCTCAATGTCTTTGATTCTCAAATAGAATAAAAATATTAATAAAGTAGAAGTCTGATGGAAAAGCTGGTATCTCTCAGACTAGCTCAAGCTCAACCAAAAATAAGAGTGAATCATTATCTGAAACTAGGCTCACAACCTACACACAAGTATAGAAGCAAGGATGAGCACCAAACAACCATGTACTTAACAAGAGGATCTAAATTAAAAGAGAGAATAAAAAATAGATTTACTCTTGCCACACCAACCTAACCTCCATAGCTACAACTTGCACTCAGGAAAGCTAGTATACACACTATACATATCCACAATAAAAGTGCACTGCATAACAACAGACTGTTCTTAACAATTTACAAGTACAAAGTTAACCATCACGCCACACTTTATACAGATGTCCATATTAATATAATGAGTGAGATGATATGGGATGTAATGAAGTGCAAATCATACAATGTAATTTTAAGTAATCATGATGCATGTTTGTCTTACGATACACATCCACTGGTATAATCAGATTACTTATACATTGAAAAAAGAGGTGTAGCCTGGGTGACATCAAGATTTTGGCGCCGTTGTTGAGGAATATGGCTTTTAGACTTGTTTGAGCTGAGTTATTTGGGAATTAATTCTTATTTTCCTCATTTTACATTTCTTGTTTTTTGTTTTGTTTCAGCATGTAGGTGTAGCGCATGTGCAACACTCGTAGTCGAGGTAAATTCTTGACTCCATTTGACTCCGAGATCTAGAAGACACTAAGAAGAATGACCTAGAACAATGTGAACAGCGCTACAAATGACATCGTGAATGCAGCATTAAATGAGAATAATAACAATAATAACACACCACCACTTGAGGATGCTAATCCTCCACCATAGGATCTTCAAGTCATGGCTAACACACGGGGTCAATACAGGCTTGATCCTATCGCGATGGATGTCACTGGAGCTATTGTGTTACTTCTACTACTGAATGACATAAAATTTATCATGTCGAGTGGGTTACTTTAAAAGTTTCAAATGCTTACCATCAGAGGATCCACATAACCATCTACACAATGGTATCTTTAGATGCAAGAGTATGATGGGGATTCAGAATCTATCTATGGATTCCATTGAGTTTCATGCCTTCCCATTGTCTCTAATAGGCAAAGCAACACTAGGTTATCAAAGCTCCGACAGAGTTGAATCACGAGCTTGTTAGAAATGCATAAGGCCTTTTTTGAGAGGTTCTTTCCTAGGGAAAATAAGTTGAAGTTGAAGGATTAGATCAACAACTTCAAGCAATTTCCTGGTGATTCGATCAATGCTGCGCGGGAGAGGTTCACAATGTGCCTGAGGAGTGTCCCTAACAACAAGATCGTTGATGATACCTTGATGGAAATTTTGTATCGAGCCCTAGATGAAAATAGCCATGTTGTTGCTGACACTATCATGGGAGGCTCATCTTTAGATTGCCCATTTTCGTTGATAGCTGAAAGGTTGGAGAGAGTGGTCAATACAAACCATGCATGAGGGACAAAAGACAAGTCGACGACTAAGAGCTCTTTCTTAGTTAGCACTAATTCTAAGAAGGAAAAAATAAATAAAGAGATGATGTAAGAGCTTGATCGGACTAATACCAATGTGGGGTTGTTGATGAAACAAAGTCAAGATTGTGTTAATGTAGTCAATCCTTAGTCCCCATGAGCGCCCATATATGAGAAGCCTTACTATGAGGAGGACACTTGCTTTTTCACTGATCAGATGGAAGGTTTTCAGACCAATGCCCAAGGGTCTAATTAGGGCTATTGGCACCAAGGTCAAGAAAATCAAGGTCAGAACTTTAACAGGGATGGCGCTTTTAGAGACAACAATCAAGGAGGCTACTATGACATGAATAAGGGCCAAAACAGGGATGTTGATTGGGGACACAGAGATGGTTACAGGAATAGTCCATCTGTGCCACGACACAATCGAGACTCAGGTAAATGTAGCTCTTAAATTGAGGAGATGTTTGATTGACTGTTGAAGAAGGCTACACTAAAGATGAGACATTGAAGGGGATGAAACCTTACATCTCCATCATTAATCAAAAAATAGAGTCTCATTGAGTTGCTATCAAAAAGTTAGAGCAACAGTTTGGTCAAGTGTCGACTCAGTTGAACCAGCATCAGAAAGATACATTGCCCAACAACACAGTGCAGAATCTAAAGAATGAGGGGCAGTGTATGTTAGTGATGACACATGGTGAAAGGCAGACCATTGACCCACCGATGCCATATGATGATGATGAGGTTCGTGAAGAGATGGTTGAGAGTAAGGATGTAGAGACCAGAGATGCTACAACCAAGAATGGGGTGAGTGATGCATTATTAACTCTACAAAAGTTGAAAACCAAACCTAGATATCCCTCTCCTTTCTCGTAGAGACTCAAAAAGAAGGAGGAGGAAGGTAAATTCCGACACTTCATTTCCATGCTGAAGCAACTCTCCATCATCTCTCTCATTGAGGCATTGGAGAAGAAGCTCGGGTATACAAAGTTTATGAAGAACTTGGTGACCAAGAAGAGGATTGTGAGCCAAGAGCTCTCTTAAGAGTTTCAGCATTGCAATGCGATAGCAAAGTGATCCTTAGTGCATAAGAGAGAAGATCCCAGAGCATTTACCATACGCAGCACCATTGGATATATTGAATTTGCAAAGGCATTAAGTGATTTAGGTGCCTGCATCAATTTAATGTCTCTTGCAGTGTTGAAAATGTTAGGCTTGGAAGCCCCTACTCCGACAAATATGTGGCTGTTGATAGCTGACAAGACGGTGAAGAGGCTTGTGGGGATATTGTGTGACGTCCTTGGCAAAGTGGAAAAATTCAAATTCCCCCCCCCCCCCCCCAAACTATGTGATCCTGGATTGCAAAGTGACTTCAAAGTCCCAATAACCTTAGGGAGGCCTTTCCTAGCAACTGGGCGAGTACTAGTGCATATAGAATCAGGCCAACTCAAGTTTCGATTAAATGATGAAGAAGTCGTCTTCAATATTTGTCATTATATGAAGAGGCCCAACGATTTGAAGATGGAAGCTTGGGAACTTGGTGAAATTTTAGTAACCAAGTTGTCAAAGTCATTCCGAGATAATAAATCAGGCGCTAATTCGGAGGCAACCTAAAATATCTGATGTAACAGTAGTGTTTTTATTTTATTTTTAGCTTTTTGGACTTATAGAATAGTTTAATTTTATTTTTTTATTTGTAAGTTTGGACTCTAGGAATAGTGGCATATTGGCTAATGTTTTGTTCTATAAAGGATATGCAAGAAAAACGCTAAGTCAGCCTACCAGGGATGAAAATAGAGAAAAGTAGTTCTATAACCAGTTCTACGAGCTGTGACTCAAACAACGACCCATACACTAACACACAAAATACTCCTAGTAAGAAATGTATTCTGCACCTCAATCCACGAGCCAACTTTCCAGCCCATAGATAAAACTACAGGTCGTGAATGGGGATCATGGACCCCGAGTAAGATTCCTAAAAGCTGGCCAAGTGTTGGAGGCTTCTACTACCCAATGTAGGAGTCGTATGTCGATGTACAACTTGTATATGGATTCATAATTCCAATCTCCCAAATTAGGGTTCCGGAATACTAGAATATATGCCCTATGGATCGTAGAATCTTCTACAGCCTGTAGTCGGGGTTTCGTAGGGCCTTCGCCCAATTTTTACCTGGATTGATCAATGTTTTAAAAGAGGGATAAAATCATTTACCCCTCATTATTGCCTAAATTCCCCAAAATATCCAAAGCCTTATTCTCCACCACATCTCCGACCATCATCCTAGCTACTTCCATCTGTTCTGACCAACTTTTGGCTACTCTCCGTCCACCTAGGGTTATGTGACTCTCGGCTTCCTCCCTTAATTTATCAAACTTTTTATCCGAATTTAGTATGATCTTATATCTAATTTTTATATACCACCATAAATTGTATCATTAGATTGGATTATTGTTGGGAAAGGTATTCCGGGGGTCATGTCCTTGTAATAGATGTTTCCCATCCATTTGAACGAATACTTTCTTGAAACTAATAGAGTAGTCACCTTTGAATTGAACCATGTTTATGCCGATATATGTTTAATGCAATTGGTCATGAAGTGTTTGTATGTCATTGCTTGAAATCACGTAGTCACAAGTCCTTGGAAGAAAATTGAACTATTTGATTAAAAATTGGCATGTGATTGAGTGTGTGTGAATGATAACACCAATTTTAGTTTTCCAATGGTGGTAAAAATGTTATGTTAATGTGGAAATGATGTTTGACGGGGCAGTTTCATAATTTACACATGTGGGGTATCGGGTAAATTAGTCAAATTATGTTGAGTGCACAAATTGATGCTTTGATGTTGAGTATAATTGCTTTGCCTTGTTGTTGATATCATGATGGAACTCATTTACTAAAGTCAGGAAAACCCAAGTTGTTGTACTTTTATCGTGCAAGTGTCTTCTATGGCCCGTGAATTAATCCACGAGCTGTAGTTGCCTCTCGTAAGTAAGTCCAGTAACTTGGATATTTCTGGGATTCCATCAGACAAAACCATTTACAGGACATAGTTTAGACTACGGCTTGTAACCTAATTTCATATGTTCCATGTCTGTAAATATTTATTCTGGAACTAAACATACAACTCAGTCTATGGCCCGTAGTTTGTTCAACTAGTAGTACTAGGTCTCTTAGGTGCAGTTCCAGTAACTTGTCTTACTGATCTTGCCACCTACGAAGGCCTTCTACGGCCAATAGTTTTTCCTACTGCTCATAGACGAGCCTTTGTAGGTTCGCATGCTACCTTTTCTTGTAAATTGTTGCTTTTCTTGCCTATACTTGTGAGTCTAATTGATTTGTTAATTGTGTGAATCCTAGGTGTGATAGCCCCCAAACCCTGAAAGAGTGAGATCCGAGCCATGTAGCGTTGCTTGCGAGATGAGTCCTCGGACACCCTGGCTGTTATTGAGGTCAGTGAGTCTATAGTGGACCTCGGTGTCTATGTACCCCCAGCACCACCCTCACTAGGCATAGTCTAGGTGGTAGTGTGTGCAAGGCATGCAACCGATCCACAGAGATAACCTCCAACATGATGAGAAGGGTTGATAGGCTTGTACAATATTGGAAGAGCCTCAGTTCATCACCTCTAGGCTCAATAGTGCTCCTGGACTCTAGGATACCATATCTCACTACATCTTGAAGTGGTTGGCATCCCCGTTGGGGAAGTACTCCCTAGTGATGTTCGAGAGTTCTACGCTTCTTATGCTGCCACTATCATAGAGTCGACCGCTAAAGGGAAGAGACCTCTTTCTTAGCCCCGTCTGATAGGCACGATGGTGAGGGGAGTTGTTGTCGATTTATTTGAGACCAACATCAAGCATTTTTCGTTTGGTCCCGATTATCAGACCCGCAGGACTACAATTGACTAAAAGCATATATTGGGGTAGATTAGGGACAAGGTATTGATGAGAGATCTGACATACAAGGCTACGCTGATGAGATGGTTCATTGGTCACAGTGCAGAACAAGAAAAGGACCCGAAGTGAGTTTTTACATCATCGATGTCCATAGTGAAGACATACCTCAACTTCACCAGTAAGTTTTGGTTGGCTGTAGTTAGAATCTGGATTCGACCAATACATGTAGATTATACTTTGACTCCAAATCACACAATATCAGTTACCAGCATCTCAATTGGCTATGATATTGATAGAGCCCGCTTGATAACAGATCAGATTCATGAGGCAACCTTGAAGAGGTCCACCTCCATCCTCTTCTCGTGCTTGATATATCACATATGTGTAGCAGTGGGGGAGAAGACTCTTCAGCATCTAGACACCATGATAGAGGTTTAGAGTACACTAGATGCTAGCTTGATAAAGGTTGATGAGAATCCATTGGCCCTCCGGCGAACACCACAGTCTCCAGTCCACATGCCAATGATGTTCGTCACAGTAGCACTATCTGCGCCTCCATCTTCGTCCACTACTGTTGCTCCCACAACTAAGGGCCCCTCCAGATCGAGGCTACTAGAGAAAGGGGCTCATTACTACTACTCCTCTTACACCAGAGGTTGTGCCCACACAGTCTTTACCCGTTGGCATGGTATACGTGTCAGTGGCATCTATCAAGGCTCTAGCAGTGAGACAAGTACCCATTGAGTCTCAGTTGACTCAGTCGTTATAGCAAATTAGGCCTTGGGTTCGCCAGGCCATGTCAGAGGCTAAGGATCGAGTAGAGTCACACTTTATGGATGCATTTACAAAGAAGCATACACCAGTACATAACTGCATTAATGCATGCTACAGGTGAGTGGAGCAGAGCCTGCATTCAGTCCAGCCTGCTTATTTGACAGCCATTTGGGAGAAAATTTAGCAGCTTTGTTCCGAGATGAGTGGAGCAGCATCAACATCACTTTGTGCTTCCTCTGTATGGTAGCACTGAGGTAGTTGTTGATCTGTTTGGCTCCTAGGTGACACCACTCCCTGCCCTCAAGAAAGGGCTTCGCCTAAAGAGTGATGATCCAGATGTTGCGAGGTGAGAGGCAGAGTTGATAGAGATTAAGCAGTTTGAGGTTGTGAGACTTCCCCCCATGACAGATTAGGAGTCCCAATAGGAATATGAGTTTGAGAGGATAAGGGTTGGTGGACCCTCTGGACATGTTGCCGCTACTAAGGAGAGCACCAGTCATGTTGAGGGTGGTCAGACATAGCTAGGGACTAACTCTTAGGCAACCAGGTATGTTCTTTTTACCCTTATGCTTTGATTTAATTATATTCTGTTGCATTGAGGAAAATGCAAACTTTTTTTGATGGGGTGTGACTAGTTACAGGCCTCGCTGAAGTCTCAGTAACCATGGCCTATAACTATCCAAAGCTTTGAGTCAGAGGGGTTTTCTTACCTGTTTTCTTTCCCTAAGGACATTTATTTTCCATTGAACGGGAACATTTATTTTTTTTAGGGTAAATAGGTCATTGTCAAGATATAGAACCTAATCAAGGTTAGGGTCGAACCCAACAGAATATGGCAGACATAGAAGAATTCAATGGTGCGATTCGGGTTTATTAACCAACTTATCTCCCCAAAAGGGGGGGTTAAAAAATAACTAGTAAAAAGAAATCCTAACTAACACAAATATTTAACCAATATGGAGAGAAACTAGCGTATTCAGTTCCCAATGATTCCCTAACTTAGTATCACCGATAATTGAATTCTTTTTTAGTGTTTAGCATGCAAAATGGTAGTTAAGTTCGCAAACCCTTTGGCCTAAGCAAGAGGCAAATTTCACTACGTTATTTGGTCCATCCCTGCTGTGTGACATTACTAACCCTTACCTATTGTCAAGTACAACCTCCCCTCGACCTAGTTCAGTTTATTAGATAAGAAACATCAATGATATCCTGTTAATTAATCTCTTTTGTTATTCATTACTACCTTAGTCCAATCAATAACACTAGGTGGGTTCTAATGTTGGCCACCATTAGAAAACATTCAAAATGAAGAGAATTAATTAATAAATGCATGCACACTTTTCAAGAATTATGAATTATCCGGTTTTACCTTGTTAGTTCTTGAAGGTTCCCATAACCCTAGTTGTGGATTTAGCGACTCATCATTTGTGTAGATGCAAGACTCATGAATTTGAATAGTATGATAGAGCACTTTATAATTGATTTAAACACAAGAAAATCCAAAGCTTCAGTGAGAATCAAAAGATTGTAATTAGAAGTTGAAAGTAAAGTTTACAAGTATTTCTCAAACTCTCTCTACTAATTTTTTTGTCATTCTCCTCTCTCTCTTTCAGAAAAATAACCTAAAATCTATTTATAGTTTTTAAAATACAAATCCAAAACAAAATAGGATAATTGGGTCGGCAGGCTCCACGAGATGCTCTACGAGGCATGTAGTAATTTATGGCCCGTAGTCGGGCTTTCGTACTTTGTTGCTTCAATTGTGGACTTGGCTTCTACAATACCTCTCTACGGCTTATAAAAGGTTCTACAGCCATATGGGCTTTCGTCTAATGAAATTTCTACAAGTCTTTACTTTCCGATCCTCAGGGTAAGAGACTAGATCTATGACTCATAAAGTGTTCCACGACTCGTCTGCATATTCGTAGACGAAACTTCAGAAATCCACCCTTCACTGGAATTGCACAGGAACCTCCTTCACGGCTGGTAGACTACGCTACGGCCCGTAAAGGGTCTCGTGAATTCTCATAACCAACAACATTTGCATGTTTTTCCTAAAATCAATACAAACCCTTAAATCCTACAAAACAAACACAAAAACACATACAACTTACTAACATCACATTGAAAACACACAATTCCAAGTTTTAAGCATCAAAAGTGCTGTATTTTGACAGCACATCAACACCCTCAACTTAAAATTGTCGCTTGTCCTTAAATCATGGACTCAATCTATATAAGCAGCACAATAACACACAAACCACAACCTATTGGCATACATCATATTAAACATAAGCACAGACACCCACACCACTTTTCAAAGCACAACCAGATAGCTATCAAGCGAACCAATGCAAACTAATGCATGTGATAATGTAACCATGACAAGCGAGGTAATCATTAAAAAAGCCACAATCACTAAATAAGTCTAATGTCAACAATGCACTGCAAGCACCCTCACAAAAAGAAGTCCCACATTCACTTTAAAAGATATATTCATGTATAATCCTTGGACTATGCAAAATGACTCACTCTCACAAAAGACATTCATGTATCAAGACCAATACCATATTCTTTCCCCTATACTCATAACAAGACCTTTGAATACCTGGACTAGGATCACTTTAGGACTTTACAAGCTTGTAACGTAGGCTCAAGGGGCTTTGCTATGATATTTTGGGAACATAGTGTCTAAAGACCCTCCTTGACACTGCATTTTGCTACACTTTTGCGCTACTAACACTTATACTTTTCATTTCATTCCCACTTTCTCCCATTTCAAGATTTTTGGTTGCTTTCCTTTCGATTTGTAGCTTTTTGCCTTGTATTTAAACTTGTTTTTTCTTTTTAGCTCATACTAAGGCATCACTTATTTTTCTTGCACCTGTTACACATTTTTACTCCTTTTCCATGTATCACAAACTTTCCCCCTCATTTTGCATTTTACCTTACACCAACCACCCTTAAATTAATCTTTTTCTATGAGTTGAGGTACACATTATCCAACCTCGGAACTAGGGCCACTTTTGGTAGCGACCCTCAAGATAGGGTTTTTGCTTCAATGAAGGTACACAATGTTCAAGGAAGGACCAGACCAATTTCAGGATTTTACAACTAATAAGGCTAGGTCACTTAGGTTTTTACAAAGAAACGATACATGTTAGGCTCAAACATTAGGATCAAGGGATATTATGCACATTTGGTCGGTTATTTAGGCTAAGTGGACTGTTATAAACAACAGCATAAGATCCTTTCCCAACCAACTAACCTGCAGTTTAAATCAGAGTAATTGGACAAGTTTTGAATTGAAACACAATACATGAATTTAGCAAATTAAGCTCAGACTCACATGGCACTGATTACATTACAAACATAGACTCACAGATCATGCTTTCTATGTTAATTCTATCTTCACTTATCAGAACAAGCACTGTCAACACACTTAAACATACATGGATGGTATCTAGACTAACTAAATCAAAAATATGTTGGGTATGTATTTTCACAAAAATGCACAAAAGATACATATATGGCACAAATATCAGTACTATATGCTACTAATACTACCTAAACATCCTAAACATGTTAGGTCAATAGATAATAAATATCCATGGGAAAAAAGAGCACAAGCAAGAAAACTCCTAGAATTTAAAAATTGGGATAGTTATAGGCCAAGGCTACTCAGACACTACTGAGGCCCATAACTACCTACACCCTATATACCCTCTTCTTTGTAAAAACCTAAGTAATCAAACCTTGTTGAATGTGAAACCTTGAATTTGGCCCTGGTCCTTCCTTGAATATTGTGCACCTTGACTGAGGCAAAAAGCTTATGTTGAGGGTGGCTACCAAAAGTAGCCTTGGTTCATAGGTTGGAGATTGTGCACCTCAACTCAGGCCAAAAGCTTAAGTTGAGGGAGGTTGGTATAAAGAAAATCACACGAAAGGAGGTAGAAGCTAGTAATACATGAAAAAAGGGAAAATGTGCTCTGGGTGCATCAAAGATAAATAAATGCCTAAATAATGAGCTAAAAAGAAAAAGAATGTGAAAATAAAAGGCAATGCACTTAAAAATGTGAGTAAAGAAACCAGAAAAGTCTTAAATAAGAGAAGGGAAGAATGAGTGGAAAATAACAATGTTGATAGCGCAAAAGTGTAGAATAATGTAGTGTCAAGGAGGTCCATCAGTCACCATGTTCCTAATACATAATACCAAAGCTCCCTGAGCCTACATTACAAGCCAAAAAAAGTCCTATAGTGATCCTAGTCCAAGTAGTCGAAGGTTATAGTTGTGAGTATAGGGGCAAGCATATGGTATTGAGCACAGTGTTTGAATATCTATTGTGAGTCTGAGTGATTCTGTTTAGTCCCAATCTGAAAATACCATCATGAGTGGGATATGGGATTTGTTTTTATGAGGGCAATTGAGTTACCCTGTTGATTTTGGGCTATTTTGATTATTGTTGCTTATCTGTGATTACCTTGCTTGTGTTGCATTATCACATATATTGATTTGCATTGGTTTGTTTGATAACTATCTAATATGTGTTAATGAGTTAATGTGGGTATCGGTGATTAGTTTAAAGATAATATATGCAATTATATTGAGGTCTATGTGTTGTTATGTAGATTTGAGTTTATCGCTTGAGGACAAGAAAAAATTTGAAGTTGAGGGTGTTGATGTGTTGTCAAAATAGTGCACTTTTAATGCTGAAAATTTGAAATTTTGTGTGTTCTTAAAGTGATGTTATTAGGTTTGATGTGTTTTTATGTTTATTTTGCAGGATTTCAGGATTTTGCATGATTTTGGGCAAACTTATGTAGAAATTAAGTTTTTAAGGACTTACGAGACACTCTATGGGTCGTGGATATTTCCACAAGCTGTAGAGAGGTTTCATGGGTGAGATCCAGTGAAGGGCCTAGTTTAAGAAGTTGCATCCACGAATTGTCACGAGCCATAGAACTTTTCATAAGTCATAGATGGGTTTCATGTGCGCCTCTTTATCTAAAAGACCTAGAGAATCAAAGTTTGAAGCTTTTCTGAAGAACTGTTAGACGAAACCCTATACAGACTGTAGGTCTAAACATCGCCCATAGAAAGGTATCATAAATTGGAAGCCAGTTCTTGAAGGATGAGTGTAAGAAAAGTCTAGGTATAGGCCATGTATCTTTGTGCTGCCTGTAACCTAGTTCGTAGAAGCTGTCAAATCTAGTTTTTCTATTTCATTTTGGATTTGTATTTGAATTATTACAAATAGATTTTTAGGTCTTTTAGATAAAGAGGCGCACAAGAGAATTGAGAAACGCTTTTGAGACTTATTTATTAGTGATTTTTACATTGGAAACACTATATTGTGATTTCTTCTGGAGAACTTTGGATTTCTTTTTCATAATTTCATCATTGTAAGTGTTCAATTATACTATTCTATAACATAAATCTTTCATCTGCAATGATTATACATAGCTAAATCCATAACTAGAGTTGTAGGAACCATGAAGAACTAAGAAGGTAAAACCGAATAATTCATAATGTTTTGAAAGTATGCATGCATGTATTGATTAATTCTCTTTTTTTATTGCTTTTTAACCGCGGCCAACATTAGAACCCTCCTAATTCTTACTTATTGGATCAAGGTAGTAATGAATAGGAAAAGAGATTAATTAACTTGATTCGATGTGATCCCTCTTGTCTAATCAACCAAACTAGATCAAGGGGAGGTTATACTGGAACAAAAGGCAAGGATTTGTAATGTCATACTACGAGGATGGATCAAATCATGAAGTGTAATTTACCTCTCGCCTTGATCAAAGGGATTGGTAAACATAACATACTGTTCTGCATGCCACACACTCGAAAAGATTATGATTATCTAGTGATACTAAGTTAGGAGTTCATGAGGAACACAATACCCTTGTTATTTCTCTCACTGATTTTACAACACTTGCTTCTAGCTCAAGTTTATTTTCTTCCAATTACAAACCCCACCCCTTTTTGGGGAAATAGTAGATTAATTCAGTCAAATTACTCGTAATTATTCCAAGTCTAAACTATATTCCCTGTGGGATCCGACCCTAACCTTTGTTGGGTTATATATTTTCACAACGACCACTTATACCTTCAAAAAGAAGGTGTAGCTTGGGTGACAATACCTGCCAGTTAATAACAATAACACTCAGAATGGTTGTGACCAAATTTTACCAGTTTTTTGCTGGTAGGAAATTTCCCCTTAAACGTTCTCCATAGGTGAAAAGAGAATTTGAAGGGAATAGGATTGTGCTAGGTAAGAGAGTTAATGGCCACAATCTCCCTCTTTTCTCTAATCTGATTTCATGAAGATTACTGGTACATTAGGTAGGCTAAAATACATTACCACAAATTTAAAATAGCCATATCCAGTTCGAAAAATCATTTTAGGAATGTCATTCTCCCTCGCCCTTAGTTGGTGATATCCAAACCGCAAGTCAATCTTAGAAAAGTTCTTAGCTCCTTGTAGTTGATCAAACAAATCATTGATGTGCTAAAAAAATACCACACTTTTGATGCTTAAAACTTGAAATTTTATTTGTTCCCAAAGAGATGTTAGTAGATTTGATTTTTTTTATGCTTTTCCGAAGGTTACAGGGTTGGCATGATTTTTGGGCTAAGTGTGAAGAAATTAAAGTGTTAGCTGTTCGAGAACACCTTTTATGGGTCGTGGAAGTTTTCACGGGCTGCAGAGTAGGTTTCATAGCAAAATTCAATGAATGGGAGATTTTTTGAAGTTGAATCTATGAACATGCAGTTGAGCTGTAAAACATTATACGAGTCGTAGACATGGTGTCGTAGCTTGAGGATTAGAAAGTGGGGAGTTGCCGAAAAGATATCAAATGAAACCCTCGACGGACTGTAAAACTTTATATAACCTGTGGATATGTCTCGTAGAAGACAACCCAAGAATTGTAGAAGGGATCCACGAAGCCCTGATTATTCTACGGCCCGTAAAGATGCTCGTAGTGCTTGCCAGCCTAGTTCTCCTATTTTAATTTGACTTTGTATTTTAAATACTATAAATAGTTTTTTAGGTTACATTTCACAGGGAAGGATGGAGAACAGTGTACAAATAGTTAAAACATTGTGAGACACTTGGAAAATAATATTTTGTTATCTTAATTCATACTTGTGATTTTTATCAAAAAGCTTGGAGTTCTTGTTCTTAATTCCATTGATGTAAGTGTTTAATTATGCTATTCAATATCGTGATTCTTGCATTTTCACTGAATATGAGTATCTTAATCCACAACTAGGGTTGTGGGAACCATGAAGAATTAACAATATAAAATCAGATAATTCGTAATTCTTGGAAAGTGTCAATGCATGTATTAGTTAATTCTCTTGGTTTGATTGTTTTCTAACAGTAGCCAACGTTATAACTTGCCTAGTGTTACTGATTGTATCAAGGTAGTAATGAATACGAAAAAAGATCAATTAACAAGATTCGATTGATGTCTCTTATCTAATCAACCAAACTGGATCAGTGGAAGGTTGTACTAGAATAATAGGTAAGGATTATTAATGTCACACTGTGAGGATGGATCAAATCACAAAGTGAAATTTACCTCTCGCCTAGATCAAAGGGTTTGGTAAACTTAACTTACGATTTTGCATGTTATACACTAGAAAAGAATGCGAATATTTGGTAATACCAAGTTAGGGAATCATGGGGAACACAATACCCTAGTTACCTTTCTTCTTAATTTCACACATTTGACTTACTTTAGGATTTCTTTCTATAGTATTAATCCCCCCCCCCCCGGGGAGATAAGTAGGTTAATCAACTCTAACTGCTTGAAATTTCTCTAAGTGTACCATATTCCATGTGGGTTTGACCGTAACCTTGGTTAGGTTATGTATCTTGATAATGATCGCTTTAACCTTCAAAAAGGAGATGTAGCTTAGGCAACATCAAGATTTGCGTCGTTGCCGGGGAATACAGCTAGACTTGTTTAATTTGAGTAGTTTGGGAGTTAATCCCTGTTTCCTTCATTTTATGTTTTTGTTGTTTTTGTTTTTGTTTCAACGTGCAGGTGCATTATATACACAACACTCAAAGTTGAGGCATTCCCTTTACTTTGTTTGACCCAGATATCCAAAGAATGTTGAGAAGAATGGCCCAGGACATCGCAAACAATGCTGCAAACAATGCAGTGAATACAACATTGTATCATAATGAGAATGATAATAACCCACCTCCAGTTCAGGATATTGATACACCGCCACAGGATTATAAAGTGGAAGCTCATACGTCGAATCAATATGGGTTTAACCCTATGGCTATGGATGCCACTGGAGCTATTGTGTTACTGCCATTACTGGATGGCACACAGTTCATTGTTTCGAGTGGGTTACTTTAAATGTTGTAAAATCACGGGTTATTCGTGGTCCTACTATTAGAGGATCCGCATATCCATCTACACAATGTTGTGTTTGTCTATAAGAGTGTGATGGGAAACCAAAATCTTTCTATGGATGTTGTTAGGATTCATCTCTTCCCGTTGTCTCTAACAGACAATGCAATGCTATGGCTATCTGAGCTCCCACAAAGTTCGATCACCAGCTGGGCTGAATTGCAGAAGGCTTTTATGAGAGGTTCTTCCCAAGATTGAAGAAGCTGAAGTTGAAAGATCATATCAATAACTTTGAGCAACTTTCTGGTGACTCGATCAGTACCACATGGGAGAGGTTCACAAAGTGTCTGAGAACTGTCCTTGACCACAACATCGTTGATGATGCCCTAGTAGAGATCTTCTACCGCGCCCTAGATGAGAATAGCCAAGCATGTGTTGATACTATCATGGATGCCATGTTTTAGAGAAACCATTTTCAAGGATTGTTGAGAAGCTGGAAAAGGTGGTCAAAACAAATCGTGCATAGGGAACGAGAGATAGGTCCAAAACAAAGAGCTTGTGTGTAGTCAGTACTAATTTGGCGCAAGAAAAAAAATGAGGAGATGATGAAAGAGCTTGCTCAAATTTGTAACAATGTGGAGTTGTTGATAAAGCAGAACCAAGAACATGTGAATGTAGTCGCGCATCAACCTTCACGAGCACCCATGTACAAGAAACCTTACTATGAAGAGGATGCTAGTTTCTTCACTGATCAGATGGAGGGATCTGGACTAATGCTTAAGGGTCTAATCAGGACTATTGGCACCAAGGTCAGCACTATAACAGGGATGGCACCTTTAGAGACAACAATCGTAAAGGGTACTATGTCAAAAATAGGGGCTAGGATAGGGATGTTGATTGGGTTCGCAGAGATGGTTATAGGAGTGGTCCATATGTGCCACCACACAATCGAGATTCGAGTGCTGGTAGCTCTAGAGTTGAGGAGATGTTTGATCGTCTGTTGAAGAAGACTGACAAAAAGGATGAGACCTTGTAGGGGATGAAGTCCAACATCTCCAACACTAATCAAAAGATCGAGTCTCATTATGTTTCTATTAAGCAGCTGGAGCAACATTTTGGTCAAATAACAACACAACCTAACATATGACAAAAAGGTACATTGCACAGCAATACATTGCCAAAATCCAAAGAATGAGGGGTAGTGAATGGAGGTGACTATTCATGGTGGCAAGCAGGCCATTAATCCTCCAATGCTGGTTGATGATAATAATGTTTGTAAGGAGATAGTTGAGGTCAAAGATGTAGAGAATAGAGATGATTGTGCCAAGGATGTGGTAAGTGATGTTGTAGGGATACATAAAAGTTGAATCCCATTCCTAGACCTCCTCCTCCCTTCCCTCAAAGAATAAAAAATAAGGAGGAGGAGGGTAAATTCAAGCACTTCCTCTCCATGCTAAAACAAACTATCTATAAACATCCCTCTCTTGAAGCATTGGAGAAGATGCTAAGGTATGGAAGGTTCATGAAGGACTTGGTCATAAAGAAATGGACAGTAAGCCAAAAGCTCTCCCAAGAGCTTCAACATTGCAGTGCAATTGCTACACGGTCCTTATTGCAAAAGTGAGAAGATCCTATCACATTCATCATACCCTACAATATCAGAGATGTGGAGTTCGCAAGGTCATTATGTGATCTCAGTGCCAGCATAAATTTGATGCCCCTTGTGGTCTTCAAGAAGCTAGGATTGGTGGCCCCTTTTTCGACGAGTATATGATAGTTGATGGCTAATCGAACAGTGAAGAAGTCTGTGGTGATACTATAAAACGTCTTTGTCAAAGTAGAGAAATTCATATTCCCCGTACACTTTATGATCCTTGATTACAAAGTCTACTTCGAAGTCCCAATATCTTGGGAAGGCCCTTCCTAGCCACTGGGCGAGCACTAGAGGATATAGAGGCTGACAAACTCAAGTTTCACTTGAATGATGAAGAACTTGTCTTCAATATCTGTCAGTCGATTAAGAGGCCAGATGACTTAAAGATAGATATTTGGGCACTTGATGAAGTCTGAGTAACCAAGTTGTCCAAGTCGTGCCGCAACAATAAATCAGGCACTACTTAGGAGGCAACCCAAGGGATTTGATGTAATAGTGGTAGTTTTGTTTTGTTTTTATCTTTCATACTTGTAGGAAGTTTAATTTTTAGTATTTTGGTTGTATGTTTTGGAAATGTGACTAGTTGCATATAGGGTAACAGGGTGTTTTGTGAATAATATGCAGGTACAAGACCAATTCAGCCATTTTTAGCTGAAAAGACAACAAGAAGTGCTTCTACGACTGATTCTACCAGTCGTATGTCAAATTACAACCCGTACACCAACTCATAGAACATTTCCAATGAGCGAAACTTTGTGCACTCTAGTCCATGAGCCAACTTTACGACACATAGATAAAACTATGGGCCATGAACGGGGATCGTGAACCCCAAGTAATTTTCCTACGTTTGACTAAGTGTAGAAGGTTTTTATGACCTACTGTACGAGATATATTTTATTATATGACTTTAACACGGGTCCGTAAAACCCATCTTCCAAACTAGGGTTTGAGAAATATACGAGATCGAGATCTATGGGCCATAGAATCTTCTACGGCTCGTAATCAAGGTCTTGTAATATCTGGGCCCAGTCAATTGAACCGACCCGGTCATGGTATAAAAGGGGATGAAATAATTTTGACCCCCACTTTTCACAAAAATTGCGTAGAATACCTGACCCTTAACCTAACACTTTTCGATCACCATTTGGCCACCACTTCATTTCTCCGGCAAGATTTTCGGCCACCTCTGTGACCTAGGGTTTTCTATCCTTCAGCTGCCTCCTTTATTTTCCCCATCTTTTTGCTAAATTTCGATGAGTCCTTGGACTTAAAATCCTTGTTCTACAAAAATTGATGTTATGAAGATTGTACTTAATTGATGGGTATGGTGGTCCAATGTTAATCTGTTCGAGTCCATGGTTGCCCTTGTATGTGCTTAGGGTTTAATTGTGAACATGTTGCCGATGATTGAATAGTGTTAAATCCCGAAAAATGTGTGTATGACATGTTTTGTGCCTTTAAATGATGTTATGTGAATACCATGTTGTCACATATCGTTTGAACTAAAAAGAATACATGACTTGAAAAACGACATGTGATCACATGTGTAAGCCTTAATGTCAAAAATGTTCAAACAATGTCGGATTGCGAAATAAGCATGTAAAATGAAAATCGATGGGGTAATGTGATCATTGCATATGGGGCATTGGAAATTTGTGAAATCATGTGGGAGTTCATAATGTGTTGCTTTGATGTTGTTTTTAATATTAGAAATGTTGTTTCGAGGACCTGTTTGATAGACTTGGAAACCCAGATGTCTGGGTGTTTCATATTACAAGGGTCTTTTACATCATGTGGAACAATCCATGAGCCCTAGTTGCAATTTCTAGGATCCTATCAGATGAGACATTCTATGGATCATAGTTTGATCAATGACCCGTAGATAGGTTTCATGGGACCCTGCCTGGAAAAAAATCAAAACTAGAACCATATCTACGAGAAGGAAATCCACGAAGCCTTGATTACGGGCCGTAGAACTTTATACGGCCTGTAAAGATACCCGTAATGCCTGCCGACCCAGTTCTCCTATTTTGATTTGGCTTTGTATTTTAAATACTATAAATAGGTTTTTTAGGTTATTTGTCATAAGGAATGACAGAGAACAATGTGAAAACAGTTAGAAACATTATGAGACACTTGGAAAAAAATATTTTGTGATCTTAATTCATACTTGTGTTTTTCATTGAAAATCTTGGATTTCTTGTTCTTAGTTTCATTTTTGTAAGTTCTTAATTATGCTATTCAATATCATGATTCTTGCATCTACACTGAATATGAGTAGATAAATCCACAACTAGGGTTATGGGAACCCCGAAGAACTAATAAGGTAAAATCGGATATTCATAATTCTTGGAAAGTGTACATGCATGTATTAGTTAATTCTATTTGTTTTGATTAGTTTTTAATGGTGGCCAACGTTAGAAGTCACCTAGTGTTACTGACTAGACCAAGGTAGTAATGAATAGGAAAAGAGATCAGTTAATAGGATTCGATTGATGTGTCTCGTCTAATCAACAAAACTGGAAAATTGGGAGGTCATACTAGAACAATAGGTAAGGGTTAGTAATGTCACATTGTGTGGATGGATCAAATCACATAGTGAAATTTACCTCTAGCTTGGATAAAAGGGTTTCGTAGACTTAACTTAGCGTTCTAGATGCTACTCACGAGAAAAGAATGTGAGTATCTAGTAATACCAAGTCAGGGAATCATGGAAAACACAATACCCTAGTTACTCTGCTTACTGATTTCACACATTTGTCTTAGTTTAGGATTTCTTTCTACAATTTTACAACCCCCCCCCCCCCGGGGGAAATAAAAAGGTTAATCAACTCGAACTGCTTGAACTAAGTCTTCCATATTCTTGTGGGTTCAACCCTAACCTTGGTTAGGCTATATATCTTGACAGTAACTGCTTTAACATTCAAAAAGGAGGTGTAGCTTGGGCAACATCAATCAATTATCCTTGCTAGTGCATATTTTTTCTTAATGGTGGCTTTGTTGAGTTGCCAGTAGTCTACGCACATTCGAAGTGACCCATCATTCTTTGTCACAAACAAAACCAAAGCAACCCATGGAGACCTACTAGGTCTAATGAAACCCTTTTCCAAAAAGACCTTCAATTGTTCTATTAACTCCTTCAATTCAACCAGGGCCATTCTACAAGGAGGAATGGAGATAGGTTGAGTGTTGGGGAAGAGGTTAATGCAAAAATAAATTTTGCTTTTGGGAGGAACACCGAGTAATGTATCCGGAAAGACATCGGGGAACTCATTTACAATGGGAACCGACTCAAGAGAAGGAACTTTAGAAGTGACATCTCTAACCCTCACTAGACGATATATGAACCCCTTAAAGATCATTTTTTGGGCTTTTAGATATGAGACAAACCGACCTCTACATGAGGTATTACTACCTTCCCACTCAAGAATGGAATCATTTGGGAATTGAAATATGACTCTACGAGTTTGATAATCTACAAAAGGATAAGAAGCATGCAACCAATATATCCCAAGTATGATATAAAAATCAACCATAGAGGATTCTACATTTACAAGGGACAACTTTATGCAATATTGACATGGGATAATTTCTATAAACCCTTTGTGCAAAGATAAACTCTCCTACTGGAGTACACATTTCAAAAGGCTCATTATTAATTTTAGGAAATGCATGAAATCTATTTGTAGAAAAGGAGTTACAAAAGACAAATTTTCTCATGGATCTAACAATGCATATGCATCAAAATCATACACTTTTAAAATACAAGTAACAAATTATGGGCCTCTTCTACTTCTTAGAGGCCATAAAGAGCATAGAACCGTTTGGTCCTTGGGGTACCTTGAGCTTGTCCACCTTTTCCTTAGGGCCTCGTACCACAACTCCTATGAGCCTTTCCATGGTGTTCAGGCTTGCCATATTTGAAACATGAAGTAGAGCCAGCCAAGCACTCCCTTTTGTGGGGCCTTCCACATTTAGCGAAATTATGAGTTTGTGGCTTTAAGGTTGCCCCCTTGTCCTTGATGAACCAGGGAGGTGGAGTGTTGATTGACCCTTGGCCTCCTTGCTTTTGGCCACTTTGAAATTTTTTGTTGTCGCCACTTTTTTTATGGGAATATCCTACAACATCCATCTGATTCCTCTTGGACTATCTAGCCCTTTCCCTTAGTTGTTCATCTTTGATTTGCTCCACATAATTTATCAAATGGGAGATGTCCATATCCTTCAAAAGCAATGCAGTTTCGCACTCTTTTGACACCAAATTCGACATGCCGGATATGAACTTGCTCATCCTGGCTCTTGGATCCACTACCATAAATGGGGAAAACTTGGAGAGGTTGGTGAACTCGACGGAATACTCTCTTAGGATCACATTAACTTACATAGGATTGATGAGTTCTTTAACTTTGAACTCCCTTAGCTCTAGTGGGAAGAGTTAGTCCAAGAAGGCACTCTTGACATCCTCCCATTCAAATTGACCCTCTCCTTGGCCCCTATCATCCATTTATTGCTCATACCATATTTAACCACGCCCTTAAGTCTGTTGGCCACAAACTCCGCCTTGTCCTCCAATGGTACTCATTTTATGGCAATAATTTGGTAAGCCTCATCAATGAAGTCTAATGGATCTTCATCCACCATAAAGCCATGAAACTCCGGGGGGCTCATCCTCATGAAATCGCAAACCTATTTGGCTGGTGTGGGGACTTGAGGAGGGATAGAAATCTCCCTATTTTTTCGGTCAGCTAAAGCTTGGGCTAAATAGTGAAGGTAGCTATGAAATCCACATGAGACACCTCCTCATCTTGTTGCAAAAGAGGATCTTGTTATTCGGGTATGTTCCTTGGTTGAGGAGCTCTTCTTTGTGGCATGATCTAAAAATAGCGAAGAGATTGTCGTTTGTTATGAGAACCATAGAATCGGAGGGTTATATTAGAACATCAGTGGAAAGGTCGAGAGGGCACCTAAAAATAGCTTTAGAAGCCAGATTAGGAAAGTGTTTCCCGAGTTCGAGGCACACCTTCAACTAGTCACCAGTGCCCAGATTTTCTGTCTCTGCCAGCTCGTAACCTCGCTCTAAGGGAAGGATCAAGCTTGAAAGGAATGGGCGGGCGTAGGCTTAATAGTGAACGCGGACCCCCCTGCTTATAGATATAAGATCAATGACAACAATAAAAGAAAGATGTCGAGAGAAAGTCTTAGCCCTTAAAATGCGTTGCGAAGAGAGATCAAAGACGAAGTTTGTTATGGAAGAATCTTAGACATTTCTACAGGCACGACATAAGTTAATAAGAAGGAAACTTTTCCTAAATGCCTCATAGCCTCTCATTCATGGTTGAGGTACACTTCACAACCTTGAAAGAGACTCTGCTTGACGCGGTATGTTTGAAAATCCGAGGAACATCTTTTAACCTCATGCTCTGAGACTATGTTTGCCATGACCCAAGTCTAGGGCCTAGTCATAACATGGTGAATGGGACAGCCATATGCACTCATCCCAGCCATCTTAGCATATCAAGCATTCATAGGAATTTTCAAACATATATATATTTCAGAAATAAAATAGGATAGGGTCTAAGGGAAATCATTTAAATAAAAAGGAAATATCCCAAGCATACATCACTTGTCAAAAAACATACCATCTAGACATGAATAAACAGGAAATGGTGCATGGTTCAATTTCCCTCAAATAGAAAAAAAGTTAAATTAAGATAGAAAGTAAAAGCCTCCTATTTTAAAAAACCAAAATATACATCAGTCTGAATAACACATAACATGAAGAAAGGTAGGTGAAGATCAGAACTAAGTGCTCACCACAAAAGACTAGTCCTGAAAGCCAATAACATGCCACGTGTCAGAGGATAAGGAGCGTTGGTCCCAACACGATGATATCATATAGGAAAAATATGCATTAGTACATTGGAAGCACTAAGTATGTGAGATGCAATTGCAAGTATGAAATTGTAATACCATTATTCATGACTTAATAAACCTCAATACATAATTTGGTAAAATCATCATTTAGATGAACTTATGTATGCACAAGGAATAACATTCAATGAGGTAAAAGTAATTCATAAATGGAATACATGTGATGGAACGAAGACATCAAAACTCACACTTATGAGAATAGACCATAACTGACATATAAGACCATGTGAGCTACTATATGGAATCCAACATAACCCGTTACATTGGCATGGGGAGACCACTTGCCGGGTGGAACTCTGTCATATAACATGCATCATCATATAACATAAATGGCCTAAGTGGATCAACTAGCCTAGCCTATAAGAGCTTCTATGGTGGCATATAGTTACTGGGGCAAAGGGTTGCTTCTAAGGTTTCCTTGTCGAACCCCACCTCAATTGTCTCATTCGTTGCTATGTCATCCTACAGAATACTTTAGAACATATACTTAGTAAAATAATGACACATAAAGTCAATAGTAGTAATTTCAAAGAGTAGCTCAAAAACTTAGGAACCACCAAGTGAGAATTGTCCTTTCATTTTAGGGACACTCATAAACAACATTAAGGGCATCATTTACAAACTTATATCAATGACAAAACATTAACTAAAAAACTTTCTTTTTATGCCCTCATCCATCACCAGCATATTATGCAAAAGTTATTTTAGACTTAGTAGACTAGTACATTGTTTAGAAAATTCGTAAATCAAGAGAGTAATGCATGAATCATGGAAAGATATGCACTTTTAAATCATATTCTAACAATCCACACATCACCAATTGAACTCTAATAATTGGGATCATCACCATCAACTCAAAACTCATGGAAATACTTAGTAAAACATTAAATGATAACATTGAAGACAAAATGTATCATGATGCATCCTAAAATCATCATTTAAATCATTGACAAGCATGATAGTAATTTATGGAACATAAAGAAAAGGTAAAAAACTTTAAGGAAGGACTTTATGGGTGAAAAGAGCCCACAAATCAGCTCATATACTTTGATTCAATCTAGAGAGAAGGAACTTGAAGCCGTGAGGAAGACACTTTTTGAAACCCTAACGTTTTTGCATTGCTTTCTTGAGAGGATATTTGCCTTAGAATAATTTATGAAATGGGAGAATGAAAGGAATAGGGATTCTTAGGGGTTTTAGGTCTGACTAAGGGATCAAGGAATCATAAAAGTGACGTAGTTTATGTCTTGGGTTCGCGCAATGGACAAAATTGCACTTTATGAAAACTATCGGACCCAAACCATGAGACCTCGATTACGGGTCACGGACTCAACCACAAGTCATGGTTTGAGTAGTCCTGTTCTCCTTTTCCAATCTTTAGAGTCTAGTTATCGACCGACCAAACCATGAAACTCCGTAAACTAATCCATGAGTCATGGATTGCCTTATGGAACTCTTCAATACTTAGTAAATATTCCATTTCTCGGGGGCCATCCACAAACACAAATCATGGATGGTAAACAGGATCACGAACCATCTTGTTGGTCATGGTTTTCTTTCCAAAAACTCCAAATTTCCTTCAACTTTTGGAACTCACTCTATGACTCATCTTACAGTTTGTGTTTCCTTCCATGGGTCATAAATGGTCCTCGTGGTTCCTTTTTACTTAGAAAAAATTTTCAACTTTTGAAGACCCTATTCACAAGCCTACTCTACGGCTCGTGGATTGAATTATGGGCCGTGAATCGGGCTCATGAAATGACCTTGAACCTTTCTAGTCCAACATTTTCTACACTTTCTAGACTTTTAACTTGGGGATCCTTAAATTAAGGAAACCTTTTTGGGACAGAATTTACCTCCAAATGACCCCTTCCACGCTTCCCTAAACACTCCATGTTCAGCCACTTAAATACCCAAACCAACACAATTAGAATAACCTCAATTGGAGCTTTCTAGCTCAAGAAATTGAGGTTTGAATGTAAGGAAAATGAGCTGTAAATGGGATGAACCAAAATAAATATCACAGCCAGGGCTCTTCATTGCAAACGAAGGGACCAGGTCAGCAATCGCTAAGAGGAACCCTCACACTTCATGGCAAACATGGGAACCAGGTTTGCAATCACGAAGTACAACCTCATCCTTCCCCACGGTTGTGGAGACCAGGTCTACAATCTTGTAGGGTAATTTCACTCTGTATCGCAAGGACTAGGTATGCAATCACAAAAGGTGATCTGAGGTGCACCAGCAAGGATTGCACCAGATGAACTTGGAAGTGGAAAAATACTCTAACGTATATCCCCGATTCATTCGAAACCCTCTACATGAAAGAAAACTTTGCTACTTCACTGAATTTGATATTTCGAACTCAACGGCATTGTCAAAATTTCCAACAAAGGTCATTTTGACTAAAAGTGAGTCCCACACTCAAGCACCATTTTAAATCAAATTCCACCAAAGGGCTCAAAATAAGATCAGAAGCCTCGGGATAAGCACGAAATATTATTTTAGACTTAAGCCGATGTTTCAAAGCTAACCACGTAGATGAAATTCTCATTCGAGTATGATTTTCAAGAATGTTAATCTAGGTAAAACATAGGCCAAAATATTAAAGGGAAAATGCCTAATGGCATAAGCTCACACTAATTGTCTCGAGAATCAAGCCGAGCATATTCCTAGCAAACACTGATCATTCTAAAGCTAATGCAACCCTTAAAATTCCATTCTAAGGTCATCTTCATAGATTTTTGACCAAAGTCAACTACTCAAACTCCAAGTGCTCCATAACACAGAAATGGATATAAAACATTAAATGAATGACTAGGTGACCGAATTGCCAGTGCCAGTAAGTAAAAAGATGACCTAGGTCGCTATTAAAATGCTCTAAATATGGAAAAGGTCAAAGAGTATAGGAAATGACATGGAGGGTCATTGAAACATCCTTTATGAAAAGGACTTTCGTCCTCGAAAGTAACGGACAGTCTCTACCTTAAAGAAAAAAATGACGATAATATCGAGCCTACATGTGCCGCTAAACCCACAAGAACTCTCATGAACCAAAAAGTGCCAAGATAGGACTTTAGCCCAGAAGAAAATCTTAAACTTGCTTCAAAACTCCAAAAGCATTTCTAATTACTTCCTTAACTAGTCCCTACTCAACAGAATAGCTAAAATTACCAGAATCACCTGAGAAAACACAAACTTCACCAATACCATCGAATTTGGATAGATGTAGAACAAAAGCAGAAGCGAACCAACCTTACTATCTTAAACACCTACCTAAGGCATCCAACACCACTTTCCATTAAGCATCTTGTTAACCCTTAGCTATTTTGAAAATCTCAAACATAATTTGAATCTTATCTTTCAGCCTTTATAATACAACTTCTGAAACAACATCCATATAAATCATAATAGTCATAAAAAATATACTAGCCTAGGGTAGATCCCAAAACCCATACTCATTTTCCTATAACCAACAATTTCAAGCTAAACACCACCTACTAAACTAACCACCCTGATGCCAGGAAAAACCAAGTTCGTAGGCAACCACGAACATAGTTAGTTAATCGATAATGGCCCAATACTACCAACTCCACTCATCTAAAACTACAAGATATCAAGCAAAACAAAATGAACCTCGCTTGTGCAATCACAAGCTCATATATTCCACTAACTAACTTGAGCCCATTCGATAGATGAATCCTTTAAGAAAAATCTCATTCTCTACCCAAATCCAACACTACAACTTATGAACTGCACCTTCAATAGATACTACAACAACCACAAAGAATCAACCACACCATTAACAAGTCATAACAAGGAGCCACACCTCCGAAAAAAATCCAGCTAGCCATAACCTAATCACCAAGATACTCGAGAGAAAAGAATGGAGGAACATCTAATAAACAACAACAATAACAACATACCCAGTGGAATCCCACAAGTGGGATCTGGGGAGGGCAAACTGTATGCAGACCTTAGCATTACCTCATAGAAGTAGAGAGGTTGTTTCTTGGGAACCCTCATCTCAACAACCCATAGGCAGAATAAACTAGATACGACAAAAATGAAAGGAAAAGAAAGGAATAGGAAGAGCGACTACTACTAGAAAGCACATAATAATATGTAAATACTATAAATTTAATAGAGATAAAGAGAAACCCTACACAACCCCACGACTAGACATCAACCTAACGCTGCTAACCTATTAGCCTTCTACTCTAATACGCGACTTTCACTCCTTCCTATCTAAGGTTATATCCTTAGATTAAGTCTCGCCATATCGTGTCTAATCACCTCTCCCCAGTACTTTTTTGGTCTACCTCTACTTCTCCTAGCGTCTCCTAAGTCCAACCTCTCGCATCTCCTTATAGGAGCATTGGTACCTCTTCTTTGCACATGTCCAAACCATCGCACTCTCGCTTTCCTCATCTTATTAGCCACTAGGGCCACCTCTAGCTTCTCCCGAATGGTGTCATTCCTAATCTTATCCCTCCTTGTGTGCCCACACGTCCATCTCAGCATCCTCATGTCTGCAACCTGCATCTTCTGGAAGCTTTGCATAATACACAAGGCTACACTATTCGACACATGTAACCACCTAAAGCAATGTCTTTTGAACCACAAGATCAAAGGAACAACCTAAAACTAAGGCAAATTCTAAGCCTAATAGGTCCAACTATAACCCTAAAGGTCACTCTTACCATCATACCTCTCTCTCAGTAGAACCTTGCACTAGTTAATAGTAACAAGTGAAAAAAGCAAATCTTCTATACTAAACCTGTAATGAAAGGGAATCCATAGAAGAAAGGATTCTATAAATGAAAACTAGCATACCTTAAGTGATTGTATTGAAAATGTGTGTTGAGAAATGAAAGATTTGACTTGGTCCTAAATGGTGTCTTTCTTGAAAATGAAAAAAGCCTTGAGAGTAGTTTTTTAGAGAGAGATTTTTCGAATAGTTTAGAAGAATGAGATCAATTTTGGGGTTAGAGGCAATTTATAGAATAGAATTTAGTCTTAAATTTTTTCAAAAATCACTTAATAATGCTTAGAAAAAAACCTAATGTTCTTTCACTTAATGTTGAAATTGAAAGAAAGAATTTGACTTGTCGTAAACAAGTCCGCGATGCGAATTCATTTCATCGTAGGTCAATTTTTGTGCGAAGTTCAATTTTTGGTCAGATTGGACTAAGGAAGGAATTTGAACCATCTTGGAACCACTCCATGGTGCCCACTTATCGCAGACCCTATTGGATAACCAAATATTCTTAAATTTTTATTTTGCTATTTTCTTGACCTAGAAAAATCCTCTAAGACCAATTTTTCAATATTTTACCTCATCATATCATATTCCAACCTCCAAAATGCTCTAGGTATTACAATATCTCCTCTTGGGAACATTCTTCCTCGAATGGGATATGAATAACTGGAGTAGAGTAGAATGCCTAACCAGCAACCCAGCATGAATGCAATAATTCAACTTTGAAACATCTTTTAAATTCATTTTCATGAGTATGCATGCACGTAATATGATGTAGAGAAATTGACACTTGGGAGTTTGGAGGGATTAAGCATGAATAACTAAGTACCTTGGGCCTGAGTGGAAGGAAAGAGGTAAGGATATCATTTCATCATGCCTACTTCCACTTCCCATCTTGTACTCTTGACTTACTGATTCTTCCACAAAACTATTGACAAACGCAACTTCCTTAATTCTCAATCGTTTGACTTGATGATCCAAAATCTCAACTGGAACTTTTTCATAGGTCTCCCCAACCTCAACACTTCCAAAAGGCACAACATGAACATAGAAGTGGGAGGATGTGAACACTGATTTTGTGATAGATTTTCCCCATACACAAAAGTAATATGACTTCATTTGGGTGATTATGGATAGAATGACAAAGTCACCCATTTTTTACCGGTCAATATTACTTTCAGCACTGAGAACTATGCTAGATTGTAAATCACAAAGTTAATGAGGTTGTATGGTGTACCACTATCCATCATATTAGATCGTGGAACCCAATTTACCTCTAATTTTTGGAGGTCGCTTCAAAGAGAACTCAACACCAAAGAGAAGTTGAGTACTGCTTTCCACCCTTAAACTAATGGGCAAGTTTAAAGGACAATTCAGACCCTAGTAGACATATTAAAGACTTTTGTGTTGGAATTCAAGGGTAACGGGATAATCCCCTACTGTGTATTGAGTTTGTATACAACAATAGTTATCATGCTAGCATTGAGATGACACTGTTTGAGGCTTTGTACGGAAAAGATATAGGTCCTCGGTATGTTGGTTTGAAATTGGTGAGATGGCTTTGATTGGTTCTAATTTTGTGTTAAATGTTATGGAAAAGGTGAAGTTCATAAGAGAGAAATTGAAGAAGTCCCAAAGCCACTAAAAGTCATATTTTGATGTTGAGAGGAGAGACCTTGATTTCTATGTGTAGATGGGGCATATGTGAGGGTTTCACCTATGAATGGTGTGCGGTTTGGTAAAAAAGGGAAATGAAATCCTGGTTTAAATGGCCTTATGAGGTATTGGAGAAAACTAGTAGGTGACATATATGTTAGAGTTGCCATAGAAATGGCTATTCTTCATACAGTATTTCATGTCTCCATGTTGAGGAAATTCGTCGATGATCCAAGCTCCATTTTGCCTTTGTAGAGTGTTGAGATTTGGGAGAATTTGACCTATGAGGAAGTTTCGATTGAGATTTTTCACCAACAAGCAAAGAGGCTACATAACAAAGAAGTCACATCAGTTAAAGTCCTTTAAAGGAACCAATATGTTGAGAGTACTATATGGGAAGCAGAATCGAATACGATGCGATGATACCCTTATCTTTTCAACTCTACTCAAGCCTAATGCAATACGTCACACATGCTCAAATGGTCCGAATCCTTTCATTTCAACATTTTCATGTCATGACATGCATTCATGCTCATGAAACTAGTTTTAAATGATTTTCACTACATGTAAGACCCAAAATGTTAAAAGATCAAAATCTAAAAAGAAATGTAGCATTAGGTTCTGGTGAGGGGTTGTACGAGCCCATCTATAGCTAATGGTTGGGATTATGAGTCACAGATAGGCTTTGTGGATGAAGATTAGACTTGGTAAAATTTTGGTGTCTGGAAGTCAAAGTATGAAGGAGTTGTATGACCGATAGCTGGAACTCCATCTACGAGTCGTAGATAGTGACCCATAGAATGGAGGATTGAAAAGAACTTCTAATGTTTGCAAAGGTATCACTAGATAAAAGAGTTTTTTATAGACCATAGTCTTGTTGATGAGATATAATCATAGTTTCATAGGTTACGTTCTGATTTGAAAAGTTCTCTAAGTATGGGATGGTTTTACGAGGAGTCTTTATGACTTATGGATAAAACTATGGGTCGTAGAAGGGCGTTCATGGATTGAGGTTCAGAGACAAGTTTTAGGGAATTAGGGGTGTCACCAGACGAACTATCATGACCCAATTTCAGGGGTCATGGTACTTGTCTTTATCCCACCGAGACAAGTCAGCCTAGATACATCCCAATAACATAACGCACAATAATGCGGAAGATAAATCAAGATAACATTACAAAGAAAAACGTTGTAAAGTATTAAGTCATAATCCAAATAAAAATCATCCCAAAATTGGTTGTCACAAGGTATAAGTCTCTAATACGTCAGAATAGGAAGAAAAGATCAAGTTTAATAGTGTTTGTCTTTCAAATAGGACAAAACTACTATTAATATCCGACTGTCCTAAGAGCATACTAGAGCAACCAGCAACTACCTCTCAATTTTTGATAGCTCGGACCACAAGAAGAAGAAAAATGCCAGCTAGATCTAAGCTCACGACCTACACACATAGGTAGAAAAACAAGGGCGAGTACTAAGTTATCCGACAAGCAGGCCTAATCATAGACAGAGAATAAAGAACTAAGCACTTATTCCATCCTAACCACATACCTTCGGACTATAAAACCTGCACACAAGAAAGGCTAGCATATACAATATAGAAAATAGAAGAAGATACAATCTCATGTCTCAATAGTCCAATCTTCACAATGTATAAGGCTCAAGACATCAATATATATATATATATATATATATATATATATATATATATATATATATATATATATATATCAACACCTTTCAATAGTTCAATCTCAACAATATACAAGATTCAGGTTATTCAATACATAACACTTAGCACATACGTCAACTTCAAGAAAGGAATGATATGATATTGAATGAATGCTATAAAATTTTCACGACCCAAGCACAGGGCCTAGGTGCAACATGGAGAACAGAAACCCCGAGAGTAACCCAAGTAAGCCTCTTAACATATCTTCTGCACATCCTTAGCTGCGGAATATAAAATAAGCAGCAAAAAATAAATCTAAGGGAATTAGGGCTTTGGAATCATGCTATGGGGATGCATGAGGGAAAGGCATTTGGATGAATCACATAGCAAGCAAGACTAAGGGGAGGGTAAGTATGACTCAAGCTAAGGGGAAGCAAGGGTTTAGGAAGATCAAATCCATCCCGTCAACATCAACATCATCAATAGCATCACATAGGGGATAGGGACTAAAGGATAAGTCTCCATAAAAGCTCAACATCTCATAATAGGTACATAGTATAATATCCAACAACACCTCTAAACCATGAGTAGGGTCGGGGCCAATACAAGTCCCTGACTCACCCTCAATATACTAAGACAAGTCCAAGGGTCACCCTCAAAGTACAAGACAAGTCTCAGGCTCACCCTCAAAATACTAAGTAAAATTAAATAAAATTTCATCATATGCAAGATAAAATCCCCAAAATAGCGGATTCACCACTCAATGGTCTTGACAAATCAAGCTAGCCATATGAATGATGATGAATAGGAGTTCTGATCCTACATGGTTAGACCATGTATGCAAAAGTATATATTATTACTTGGAATGTACTTGTATGTGGGATGCAATGCAAAATTTGATAATAAGTTGCATAAGCAAGATGTATAATCATATATAATAAAATATAATCTCAATATACATGCATGACAATGCTTTAATTGAAACAAGCATGAAAAATGCAGCATAACTTCTTTACATCATACTATGTGGGAGAAGATCATAACTGGCATTAAGACTGAGGGAGCTATTACTTCGAATCCAATGAACTCCGTTCATTGTGTAAAGGCCAATGAACACCTCCCATTGGGAGAAGGGGAATCTGCTTTCCATGGTAGAACTCCAAAACTTTGGTAACTTTGCAATTACATCTTTAAGGAACATTATGGCTTACGTGGATCCGCTATCCTAGCTTGGTCTAAAGGGACTCTATGGTGGTACATATTTAAGGATACAAATGGTTGCTACTAGGATTCCCCTATTGAATCCCACCATATTGCCCCACTCGATGCTAAGTCATTCCCACAAAAACATAAATTTAAAAATATATGTGTAATCATAATAATTTATATGCTTTTTCATCATCATATATATAAAGTAGCTTATCTTAACTTGAGATCCAATATGTAGGGCTTGCCCCTTTTTAACACAAGGATCTACCTTTTGGTGAGGCTTGCCTTCACTAACTTTAACTATGAGGGATTCAAAACATCATAACTTTAACTTTCATAAGTGTTCATATATTATAATTGAACCCTCATCTTTGGAGATCATGTCACCCTTAGAAAACTTTGATATGATGATTGGGTTGATTTCATGCATGTAACTTTAAAGCATGTAACTCAAGAGGACTATGCACGAAAGTAGTGCAATTCATCAATTTAAATCATTCTGAAAACAACCCACCACAGTCATACATATCATCTTTGAACTTTAGATATAGAATCATGCAATTCATCTCATAAAATCATTAATTTCATAATAACTCATAGTAATACAACCTTCATAGCTTTGAATCTCATAAAATAACTTCATGGTAGAAAATCCTTGAAATCAATTTATATAATTTCATGCAATAGATAAAGATTCTCAACATAATTCATGTTAATAGAAGTAATAGAGGGTACCCATAAGGAATTGATCATTAAAACTTGAGAATTTAGAAATTAAGTTTTGGGCCTCCATAGGGGAAGAACCCATGGATGAAGAAACTCATGTACCTTTTGAACCTGAAACTTGAAGAAGAAGACTTGAGGAACTTTCAAAAATCCTTTTGGAATCATTGTCTTCAATGGGGGAAGCTTGATCTCCATGAAATTTGAGGGAACTTGATGGAGGAGTTTAGATAGAAGTTTGGGAGGATTTAAGAGTAGTAAGAGAGAGGTTTAGGTCTAAAAATAAGAGAGTTTGTGAGTATTTGCATATGTAAAGGTGTTGGGATAGGTCGCAATCAACTATCCTGACTTAAAACGAAACTCAAAAACTTTTGCACTATGGGGGGACAGGGGCGCGGCGACACTCTGTTGTAGACCCTACTGTGTTATGCAATTTCATTGAAAAATTATTTTTCAATATAGATGACCTAAAAATCAAAGGTGACCCTTTTCCTACACAATTTTGCCTCCCTAAAAAGAATCCAATGTTGAATTTTTGAAATAACACACGATTTCAAGATATTGAAGAAATACATCATATGGTCTTTCCGAGTTGCTTTAGGAAGTGTTACAATATCTACCTCTTAGGAACATTCGTCCCCAAATTTTATGAAACTACACAATAGAGAATGGTAATACATCTTTCAGCCCTAATATAATGCATCAATGCAACTTAAACATCATTTTCATAAAATCTTTTAACTTATGCATCAAAATGCCATTAAAATATGATACCACGAGTATGAATGCGTGCAACTTGACTATATGGGCTAAAATGTATGACTTTACATGTTAAACATAATTATCTTATTACTTTGGGCTTGAGTTGAGTGAAAAAGATAGGGAAATAATCTCATCATGTCCTCTTCCACTTCCCAAGTTACACTTTCAACTTGTTGGTTCCTCCAAAGGACTTTAACAGATGCTACACTTTTTTCCTCAATCTCTTTACTTGTCTATCTAATATTTCCACTGGAACTTCTTCATATGTAAAATTCTCCTCAATAATCACATATTTTAATGGAACAATGGAATTTGAATCCCCTACAAACATCCTAAACATCGACACATGAAACACCGGATATATTATGTCCAATGGCAACTCTTACACATATGCCACTTTACCAACTCTTCTCACAATCTTGTAAGGCCCTACATACCTAGCTCTCAACTTCCCATTCTTTCAAATTTTACCAGACCTTTCATGGGTGACACTGTCAAGTAAACCCAATCATCAACACGAAACTCAAGGTCCCTTCTCCTTACATCGGATTAGCACTTTTGTCTACTATGAGCAGTCTTCAATCTCTCTCTTATGAGTCTCACTTTTTCCACGGAAACCATAACTAAATCTGGTCCGATCAAGGCAATTTCACCAACTTCAAACATCCCAGTGGTGACCTATATCGTGTACCATATAGAGGCTCAAATAGTGTCATCTCAATTCTTGAATGAAAGCTATTATTGTAGGCGAACTATATAAGAGGTAAATGATCATCCCAACACCTTTGAATTCCAAGACACAAGCTCTCAACATGTCTTCCAATGTTTGAAATGTTCTCTTGACTTGTCCATTGATTTGCGGATGGAATGCGGTACTTAACTTCACCTTAATACCAAGACCTCTTTCAAAAGATTTACAAAAGTGGGAGGTAAATTGTATACCAAGATCCGAAATAATGGACAAGGAATCCCATGCAACCTCACCAACTCCAGGGTATATAACTTGGCATAATCCTCGGTACCGAAGGTTGTCTTGACCGTCAAGAAATGAGCCAATTTCGTCATTCGATCCACTATTACCCATATTGAATCAAAGTATATCTTGGACTTAGGAAGACTAACTACAAAATCTATATTAATCTCTTACACTTCCAAGTACAGATTTTAATGTTTTGAGCCAAACAACCTGGTCTTTGGTATTTAGCAGTGGACAATTGGAACATTTTGTCACAAATTTAGCAGTGTCCTTCTTTTTTCTGTTCCATCAATTTCTTCAAATATGTATACATCTATTAGAACCGGGGAGAATTGTGAGCTTCTTGCAATATCAATTTTCTCAACCCATCAACATCTGGCACACACAATCTCCCTTGATAATGAAGCACCCCATATCCCCCATGTGAGAATACCTCTATTTTTCCTTCCTTCACTAAGTCCTTCAATTCAATAAAGGAGGGATCAAGGTCTTGTTTAGACTTAATAACCTAAATCAATGATGATTCAGAGCCATTTACCACCATCACACCACCATTCTCGGCTTCTCTCAACTTTAACCCCAATCTAGCCGGCCTATATACTTCCGTTAACAATTCCCTCTTCCTATCATCTTCAAGTTATGACACACTAACCATGGACATTCTACTAAGTGCATCGGCTACAACATTAGCCTTATCTGGTGATACTTCACATTCATATCATAATTGTTGAAAAGTTCCAACCATCTCCTCTGCATTAAATTGGGATCTCTTTGTGTAAACAAATGTTGGAGACTCTTATGGTTGGTGAACACATCAACATGAACCCCATACAAGTGATGATGCCATATTTTCAATGCAAACACAACGTCTGCTAATTCAAGATCATATGTTAGATAATGCTTTTCATGCACCTTTAGTTTCCTTGAAGCATAGGCAAGCACCTTACTATTTTGTATCAACACACATCCCAAACAAATTCTTGAGACATCACAATAAACAACAAATCCATTGGTACCCTCTCGCAAGGTCAAGATTGGAGTCAAAGTTAAACGATTTTTCAAAGATTGAAAACTCTTCTCACTCATATGTCCACACAAACTTCACTTTATTTTGGGTCAACCTAGTAAGAGATGAAATAAAGGAGAACCCTTCAACGAATCTTCTATAATACCCCACAAAACCCAATTTCTTACCTCTTTCATCTTTTTGGGGTCAACTTTTATCCCATCACCAAACACAATATGCCCAAGAAATGCAACCTCCTTTAACCAAAACTCACATTTATTGAACTTGGCATACAACTTCTCATCTCTCAAGGTTTGTAAGACGACCTTCAAATGATCTTTGTGATCCCTTTCATTCGGAGAATGAACCAAAATATCATCAATGAATATCACCACAATCATATCAAGCAAGGGTTTAAACACCCTATTCATAAGGTCCATAAAGATAGTTGGTGTATTGGTTAACCCAGAGGATACCATCACAAATTGAAAGTGTTCATACCTTGTCCAAAATGCCTTTTTGGTAATATCACATTCCCTCACCCTCAATTGATGATATCCCGACCTCAAATTATTTTCGGAAAAGTATCTAGGCCCTTGCAATTTGATCAAATAGGTCATTGATCCTTGGGAGGGTATATTTATTCTTGATGGTAACTTTTTTTAGTTGGCGATAGTCTATACAAATTCAGAGTGACCAATCCTTCTCCCTAACAAACAATGCATGGGCACCCTAAGGGGACCTACTAGATCTAATAAATCCCTTCTCTAGCAAATCCTTAAATTGCTCTTTTAGTTCCTTTAACTCCGTTGTGGCCATTTTATAAGGAGGGATTGATCTATGTTAGGTGTCGGGCAAAAGATCTATCCCAACATCTATCTCTCTTTGGGGTGTGATACCAAGCAACTCTTTAGAAAACACATCGAGAAACTCCTTGACTATGGGAACCAACTCAAGAGATGAATTTTTGGATGAAAAATCTCTAACCCTTACTAAATGGTGGATACACCCATTAGAAATAATTTTGCATGCTTTGAAATAGGAAATAAATCAACCTTTACATGAGGAACTACCACCTTTCCACTCAAGAATAGGCTTATTTGAAAATTGGAACTTGGCACAACGAGTTCGACAATCTATGAAAGCATAAGAAGAATGAAACTAATAAATCCCAAGTATGACATCAAAATCAATCATAGCGAGTTTCACCAAATCTCAAGGAATTACTTTGTGCATGATGGACATGGGACAACCACTATAGACATTTTGTGCAACAATGGACTCACCAATAAGAGTGCTAACTTTGACTGGTTCAACAAGAGTTTCGGGACATGCCTAAAATCTATTTGCAAGAAATGGTGTTACAAAAGAAAAATTTTCCCCTGTATCTAAAAGTGCATAAGCATCAAAATCACAAACTTTCAAAATACCGATAACCACATCCTGGGCTTCCTCCACTTCTTGACGACCATGAAGGGCATAGAATTTATTAGCTTTAAGGGCTCTTTATGCTTGTCCACCTTGGCCTTGAGGCATTTCATTCACACTCCTACAATCCATTGCATGATGGACGGGCTTTCCACATTTGAAGCAAGCATTTGCGCCGACTAGACATTCACCCTTATGAAACTTTACACACTTTGCACAATTTGGAGAAATTTGCGCACCCATACCTCCTTGAGGTTATGGCCTTATCTTTGTTGAAATTGAAGGAGTATTTAATGACCCTTGATTTCCTTACTGGTGACCACCGAGGAATTTACCATGGCCACCACTCCATTTGTCGAAGAATCCACCACCATCTATCGTAGCTCTCTTGGACTCCATGGACTTCTCCCTCAACTTCACATCCTCAATTTGTTCCACGTAGGTCATTAGGTGGGAGATATACATTTTTATAAGCATAGCCGTTTTGCATTCCTTGGAGACCATGTCCGAGACACCGGATATGAATTTACTCATTCCAACCCTTTGATCCGCTACCATGAAAAGAGCATAATTGTAGAGTTTTGTGAATTTGAGATAATACCCTCTCACACTCATATTCCCTTACTTAAGGTTTATGAACTCTTGAACTTTTGCCTCCCTCAACTCCAATGGAAAGAATCTATCCAAAATGTCATTTTGAGTTTCTCCGATCCAACTCGAACCGCTTCCATACCTCTTTCTTCCACCTATCGATCATACCAAACCTTTTCCACCCCTTTCAATTGATAGGCTACATGCTCATCTTTGTCCTCCGATGGCACACCCATGATGGCTACAATTCTACAAGCCTCATCAAGAAACTCAATCGGGTCCTCATCAACTTTTCATCCACGAAATTCCAATGGGTTCATTCTCATAAAATCATGAACTTTGATTGTCGGGGTAGGTGCATGAGGAGGAATGGAAATGTCTCTGTTAATTTGGTTGGCCAAAGCTTCAGCCAACATATTGAAGGTATTCCTAAATTCTGCATGAGAAATACTCTCCTCTTATTGCTCGGGAAGAGCTTCATTTTTTGCCACATCCCTTGGCAAGAGTGCCATTCTAGGTGGCATTTTCTTAAAATGACAAAAAAGCATTGTTAGTTAGAGGAATAACCTTAGATACTTCTAATGGCATGACATGAATCATAGTGAATTAGAACATTTTCGAAAATGCCTCATAGCCTCCTATTCATAAAAATGGCATGATTCACACCCATTAATAAGACTCTACTCGATGTGATCTGTTAAATTTTCAAGGACCATTTACAAACCTAGTACTCCAATACCAAGCTTGTCACGACCTGAGCCCAAGGCCTAGGTGCGACAAGGCGAATGGGAAACCCGAGGGTAACCCAAGAAATCCTCTTAAGATATCTTTTGCATATCCTAGGTTATGGAATATAAAATAAACATCAACAAATAAGTCGAAGGAAATTGGGACTTTGGGCTCATACTGTGAGGATGCATAAGGGAAAAGGGTTTGGATGAATCACATAGCAAGCAAGACTAAGGGGAGGGTAACTATGACTGAAGCTATGGGGAAGCAGGGGATTAGGAATATCAAATCCATCCCATCAGCATCTAAATCATTAATAACATCACATAGCATCACATAGGGGATAGGGACAAAAGGATACTTTTCCATAAAATCTCAGTATCTCATAATAGGCACATAGCATAATATCCAACAACACCTCTAAAACATGAGTAGGACAGGGACCAACACAATTCCTGAGATCACCCTCAAAGTACTAAGTAAAATGAAATAAAGCCCCATCATAAGCAGGAGAGAAATCAGATATTGCCCCTGAAATGGTGGATGCACCACTCAATGATATTCACGAATCAAGCTATCCACGTAGAGGAGGATGAAGGAGCTCTGGTCCCTACATGGTTAGATTATGTAGGCAAAAGTATATGTTAGTACTTGGAATATACTAGTATGTTGGATGCAATGCAACAATATATAAAGCTTCATAAGCAAGATGCATAATCATATACAATAGAATATAAGCATAATATGACATGCATGAAAATGCTTAAACGGAAACTTCCAAGAAAATGAAATATAACTTCTTTGCATCATACTATGTGGGAGAAGACCATAACCAACACTAAGATCAAGTGAGCTACTATAACTCATGGAGTCGGATACTCGAACGTGGCCATCAGAGCTTAAATAGCAATGGGGAGTGTCATCTAGGACTCGAGATATCAAAATACTCACCTACTCAACCAATCTATTCAAATTCAAAACTCTAAAGTCATATCGTACCCAGAGTAAACATAGGCAACGATACTCACAATATAGATATCCTACACAATCCAACCCACATCATCACGGATACCCCTATCCCTCCGATAAAAATAACTAAACTCAGTCTTAGATAAGCAGAACCAGAACTCAGCAACTAATGACAGTACACAGGGGCATATATCTCAATAATCAATGTAAAAATTAGGTATAATAGGTTGAATATGCTATATTATGGCCGACCACAGGTAATAACTGTGATATCATAATATCCACAATATCCAGGCCCAACAAAAACACATTTAAGTCAGAATCAAGTCGCCTCAGAGCCATCATATCTCAAGAACATCAGCAACATACTCTCGTATACAATAGTTAGATCAGAATACATACATGTCCCGCGGCATCAACCCATACACGACCCTTATCAGGCCTCCCTGTAATAACTATTACTAGAAAATATCGAACTTATAGTAATTGCAGCCAACAACACAAAGTAAAATCTCGCAGCACCATATACTATGCATACCGGGCACAACTAGCATCTGAGTACATCTCACTTCCATATGCACATAATTTCACCCAATCTAAGGTTTAGGGAAAGCCAGCCTACCTGGCAATCGACGCCTCAAACATCAAATCAATCTAGACAAGCTTTTCCTCTCCTGATAGCTTACTGATGATACTTAACTCTTACGTTAAAGTTCACAATAATTAACACGGTCACATTGGTTGTAAAAACTTGAAGAACATGTGAAATTGCGCTAAATGGGCCTAAAATGGAAAAAATAGGGCCCGCACTCAAAATCCTAAAAAATTCTCCCCACGACAACTCGAGTCTGCAGCTAAATATTTAGCCCAAAACAGACACCAGAAGATCGAGAAAAGGCCCAACAATGAAGTTAAAAACTTTACCAAGAGAATATTCTTTTCAAAACTTCCTTGGTCAAAATTTAAGAAACCTAGACAATTTCACTAGCACCCAGCATACAATAGTGTTCCCCTCGAAACATAGAACAATTTAGACTCACGGTTTACTTAATTCTATCAAGAATAGGCTAAGATATCAATGCGCAAAATTCCACAAATTTTGAGAATATAATCAGTTAAAAGAGTGATTTTACCTTTAAATACATGCCGAAACTATTGCGAAAATTTTAGTCTCGCAGGCTTTTGAATTGCAAGTTGGAGCTCCAAATCACTTTTTGGTGTTGTGCAAAGTTTTTCCCTCGAAAGCCTTTAAAACCAGGCCTTTTATAGGCTGGCCGCACTGCCCCACGCTCTACGACGCGTGTTCGAGCGCGGGCATATGCGCCTGCTGTTGGCACCAGTAATTCCAAAAACATCCCCTGGGCTTTCTCGGGTCATCCGATGTATATTTTATGCAAATGAATAGTGCAACCATATGGATTTAAACGTTACAAATCAAATGGTTCGGTCAAAATTTTCAACGGAGTATCCAACGAAAAAAGAGGGTCCCACTTCTTCTCGGCAAATTTTAACTAAAAGAACTGAGGGGGCCAAAATGCAACTGAATGCCTCCGTCAATCGATGAGGTGTCATCTCAAACTATTTTCGACATTCCAGAACAGACCGCGACATCAGATTTTCATTTCGAGTGCATTTTATTGGGTTTTTAAAGAAATGCACTTTATCGCTTTCGATTGAACTCATTTTGCAACTTTTCACTCAAAATTACGGCAGGACCCTCCATCCTCGGACCAACCATTTTCTTAGCCTAAATTGCCCATTCTGGAACAAATGGAGTCGTTAGAATCCTATTCCAAAGTCATTTGCTTGGGTCTTATCAGAAATCTCATTTTCACAGTTGTGCCTTCTCATTAACTCAAAAACTCGCATTATTCTCAACCCAATCCGACGACAGCCATTCAAACAGCCCCAATAAGTTGTAAAAGGTCCGAGGTCACCATACAGAAGCCCAGAATAACAGAAATGTCACAGAACTATAGATTTAACCCAGAGGGTCATTACAACATCCCACACTTATAAGACTTTCATCTGTGAAAGTAAAGTAAAGGCACACCTGATGGCTCAAATAGGTTGGGGTGTTGCATCCGCATCTGTGCCTCCATCTCCCAAGTAGCCTCTTCAACCTAACAGTGGCACCACTGCACTTTAACCATCAGTATGACCCTAGAGCGCAACTATCTGATATCTCTGGCTTTAATGGCCATTGGCTTCTCAACAAAAGTCAGATAATCATCTAACTCAACTAAATCATATTGTAGCATATGTGAATCATCTTAAATGTATCGGCATAGCATTGACACATGAAACATGGGGTGAATGCTAAAGCAACTGGAGGAAGGGTTCAACTCATAATCAACTAGCCCAACCCATCTTGTTATCTCAAAGGACCTAATATACAGGGGACTCAACTTACCCCGTCTCTCAAACTGCATGACCCCTTTTAGGGGCGATATTCAAAGAAATAACCAATCTCCAACCTCAAACTACAAGAATCAGCATTTACGGTCTGCATAACTCTAGTGTCGACTCTAAGTTGTCCTCAGTCTATCCTATATAACTCGAACCCTGGCTAGGGCATCCCACAACAAATCTGAACTGTATGGACCCAACTCTATAGACTTAAACCACCCAACCAGAGTACGGCATCGTCTACCACATAGTGCCTCAAGCAAGTCCATCTGAATGCTGGTATGATAGTTGTTAATATGGGCAAACTCAGTTAATGGCATAAACTGATCGCACTAACACCCAAACTCGAACGCACAAGCCTATAACATATTCTTCATAACCTGTATAGTGCGCTCAGACTAGCCAATAGTCTGGGGGTGAAATATTGTGCTCAAATCAACCTGGTAGTCCAACTCTCTCTAAAAAGCCCTCCAAAAGTTGGAGGTAAACGATGACCCTTAGTCAGATATGATAGAAATAGGCACCTCATCCAATCGGACTATCTCTTAAATGTTAATATAGGCTTACCACTCAGCACTTAAGGTAGAGCAGACCAAAAGGAAATGTGCAGACTTAGTCAACCAATCAACTATCACCCAAATGTTGTCATAACCCTTAAAAGTGCAAGGAATCCCCACAAAAAAAGTCCATAACCACGTGTTCCCACATCCACTCGAGAATGGGTAACTGCTGAAGTGTCTCTCCTGGTCGCTGGTGCTCAGCCTTTACCTGCTGGCAACTAAGACAATGTGACACATAATTTGCAATATCTCTCCTCATACCATCCCGCCAATAATATTGCCTCAAGTCTCAATATATCTTAGTTGTGGCTGGATGAATAGAATAACGTGAATAATGTGCCTCCTACAGGATCAATTGTATCAAATCCCTCTCTCTAGGAATGCACAACAAGTCATCAAATCTGAGAACCTCGCCTGAATCAACCGTCTCAATACCCTTTAACACTCTATCTTGGAGACCACTAACGACTCATCCTTGAACTGTCGGGCCCGAATCTGATCAACAGTGAAGAATGAACCGCAATAAAAACCATTACTTGACTGGAGTCTGAAATATCCAACCAGACCAACCTACTAGCTAGGGACTGGACGTGCGAAGCTCACAGTTGCTCCTCTGCAGCCAGTTATGCTAGGCTGCTCATACTTACCGCCTTTCAGCTCAAGGCATCTACTACCATATTTGCCTTGCCCCGATGGTATAAAATAGAAATACCATATCAAGCAATAACTCAATCCACTATCTCTGGCGGGAATTCAGGTCCCACTAAGTCATACCATACTGTAAGCTCTAGTGGTCTATACAAATATCACAATGCATACCAAGTAGATAATGCCTCCAAATCTTGCACGCAAACAATACTACCCCCAACTTTAAGTCTTGCATGAGGTAGTTATGCTAGTGGGCCCATAACTAGAGAAAAGCATAAGTAATAACTCGACCTCGCTACACCCATACACAACCCTGCCTGATAGAGAACGGACAGCGGACGATCCGAGAATACCCCGGGGAAGTTTTCAAAAATGTTGGTGCCAGCAACAGGCGCACACACACAAGCCCGTGCATGTGCGCACGCGTTCGCACAGCATGAGATAGATGCATACGGCTGCATTCATTCCTGCGTGCCCACGTCCACACCATAAGTTTTTTAGTATGCACGTCTTTAACTGTATTTATGCCTAACAATGATGTTAGAAGTAGTCTTTCAATTCTGAATTTTGAGTTGAAGATTGATTTCTAGAGTATGAGTGTTCGAGTATTCAAGTATTTGTGTTACTTCTTGATAGGTCTCCTAGTTGCTCATTGTTCGAGGATGAATGATCCCGAGGGGGAGATATTATGACACCCCATAACTCTATTCTCACATGTACCTATGTTTCAAGCCTCATTCATATATGTGGGATGTAGATTAAGGCCATAAGAGACCTCTAGTACTTAGTCGAGTTCAAAACTTTCCTATAAATTGAGTTTCTAATGTTAGACTATGCAAGGGTCAACTTTAAATGATCATAAATCTTAGCACACAAAGAATTAGGTATCTCATGACATACCAAATGAAAGGTCTTTGAATTAGCTTTCCAACGTCCAAAATTATGATTGTTTTACTGGAGATCGCCAGATGTAGAGTTGTTATACAAAACCTAATATGGGTCGTGAAGTAAAGTATAACCTGCTTGCTAACTCATGGAAAAAGTACTGCAAATCCATATTTTTTATCCCAGACTTTATGGACCAATCTACGAGTCGTAGAAACTTCTATAGTCTGTAGATTGGGCTTGTGGAATTGATCCGGAGACCCCAAAATTGGATCAAAAGTTTACAAAAGGGTCCCTACGGGTCGTTGAACTTTCTACGGGTCGTAGACGACTTTTGACAGCTTTTTAAGAAAGATAATTTTGGTCTTTTCCCACAGTTTCAAGCCTAAACTTGACATTTTTACACCTAAATAAAGCGTTAAACATGTCAGTTCAACCTTTTCACGCTAAAACACTCTCTCAAACTTAGAGCAAGATTCCAAGGGAGAAAAAGGCTAGTGTTTGAAGATAATCCTATGAGTTTTTCCAATCTAGTTCAAGATTCAAAACTACCAAGTATGTAAGACTAACTCAAACATGGATTATGTTCTTCCATGTGCCCCATAACCCGAATTGATGGAGATGTGAGTGAATTGAGCCTCCCATGAATGTTCCTTCAAGGTTTTTCATAAATTCTAAATGTATTTCTACATAATTTTGCATGAATTACTATTTTTATGAATTAAATACTTGAAATAGATGATTTCGCCATACTACATGAACCCTAGCATGAATTCTTATTATTTTTACATATTTAATTTAAATAAGCATGCATGAGTAATTTGAGCCTAAAAGGTCGATGAAATCCCTAAATGTTTTAACTCTACTTTTGTTCTCCTGAATGTTATGAGTTAGAATGATGCATGATAGAGTCTCTATGAGTCTAGAGCTGAACCTTAAAAGAATGTAACCAAAGAGTTGATAGTTGATGTGATGAATTGAATTGAAAAGCATCCAATGAGACTAGGTTATTGAGAGTGATTGTCATATGAGCATTGAGTCTTGGGAGGAGTATTCGAATTGAGTAAGAGTAAGTCTAACTCGAACTCAATAACTACATCGCCAAACGTAGAAGAGGATTGAAAGTGTAAAGCTATATGCTCCTCCTGATAGGTCCCTGAAACAATAGAGGACTTGGTTGATCGGATCCATATGGATTGATTCATACTTTACCCTGGAAAGGACTGAACAGTTGTGGCAACATCAATGAAATTATAGTACAACCACTGGCTCATAAGTGGTAGTTGTTAGATAAAAAAAATTCCCATATAGGTTCCATGCTAATATTACTCTGACTTGATTGGATCAGATTGATTTGAATTGTATTGATTGGCCCTTGTCTACTCTTTATTCTTGCTTTAGATAGACATTCAACATCTTGATTGAGCTTTTTTGAGTTATTTGTATTCTACCTATATCTGTTTCACTCAGCTATTTTACATACTCATACATTCCATGTACGAATGTCCATTTGGGCCTGCATCTTTTCATAATACAGAGACAAGTGTTAGAGATCATCAGCAGGTGCATCATTGAAGATCTAATCGCATCCAGTTGATTGGTGAGTCCTCCCCTACTTTTGAAGGATACTCATTTAAATTTTATCTAGCTTGAGTTAGTACTTTATTTCCTTTGATTTGGGTAGCCATGGCCAATCATGGTACAATCTAGACAGCTTAGTTAGAGGCTTCATAGATTAGCTTTGGGATTGATAACTTGGATATTTTCTGACAAGTTTCTATCATACTAGTCATGTTTATTTTTCTTATTACCTTTAATGGAGATTGTCCACCTTTATTTATGTTTAGTCTTCCGCTGATACGATAATTATTGATTGAATGAATGTGATAAGGACAAGCGGTTCGCTTGGGGACTAGCAATAGTCTCTGAGTATCGGTCACGTCTAGGGTACCTTCCCAAGGCGTAACAATATAATTATCCAAAAACTCACTACCAAAAATCAATACCGAAATCTAAAAGTTTTTACATAAATTGATCCATGATATTTTAGAAATCTAACGTTGAAAATCATTTTGAAAAAAGAGTTGAAATGAATCCATAATCATCATTTTAAATTTGAAAAATTAAGTCATGAAGTTCCCCAATTTCGCCCAATCAAAACCCTTAATTTGATAATGAAATTATGAATTAATCAATGGAAAGCGAAGAAATGGTTGAAAATGACTCATTCAATTGAATCCCCACGAAAATCTCTTGAAAAATAGTCAAAAGTTGAGATCAAAACATTTGAAATGGTGAAAACAATAAATTTTGATGTTTTAAAATTAATCACTGTTCGGGGGGAAATGCTCATCGCTATCGTGACAAGGGCGTTTGCGATTGCAAAACACTACTCAAAATTCTCTGTGGGATCGCAAGTCAAGCTTCACTATCATTAAAAGAAACTGAGTGTACTTCGCGATCACACGTCTCAAGGTCATGAACGCGAAGAGTAAACATGGCACCAAAGCAATTGCAAGCAACACAACAACCACAGAATGGACCCTAGGGATTTGTTTGGAACCTAATACACACAAATCAAATATGCAACCCTACAAATTAAAATTCTACATTTCGAACTCAATGGAATCATCAAAACTTGAATATGAGGTCTCCTCGACCTCAAATCCGATATGTCTCAACTAAACTAGTTTTGGCCACTTGAAAAACTAAACTGCTACTTGAATACCAAAAAATTATGACAAAGCTCATTCTACCACTCGAATCAATTCTCCCAACTAATGGAATCATAAAAAATCTAATCTGAGCATTGAAACTCAAAATATTGACCAAAGCCAAACTTGAGTTAAACTTTAACAACAATTTCAAGTCGAACCTAAAATCCATATAACAACTTCTAATCTGATCCAGACAACTCTCCTAGATCAATTTTAGCATTCTGAAACTGATGGAATCGATAGAATTTTATTCCATCACTTGAATCTCTAAATGACTCAAAACTTTTTAAATTAGGCAACTTAAGCCTCTAAAATGCACTTGTTTAGTAAAAACTTAACTTGTTACAAAATTTTGAAAAATCGCCTTTCAAAACCAATCAAATATGACTCAAAGAAACTGTTGAGAGGGATAAAATGGTAGGTTTTATCCAAAAAAAAAGTAAAAAATGACCTTCAAGGTCATTACAGAAACCCTTGACTACGACCCCTAGATCGGGCTCGTAGATAGCCTCCGACAATTTTTAATGAAGGAAAAATTTTATCTTTTCCCACATTCTAATATCAATACTACATCATTTTATGTGTATTCCTACCCATATCAATCCCTAACCTTACTATAACACATTCATTCTCTTCCAACTCTCATTTCTCCCAAGCGTCACTATGACTCTCAACTCTCAATACTTAAAGAAGGCAAGAAGCTAGGATTTCAAGGTCCTCTTCCCCAATCTCAAGTTTCTTTTTTAGGCTATCAGTCAAGGTATATGGATTTTATTTGTGGGTCCCTTTCATCCATGAAGCCCACATAATTTCTCTACTTTTCTTAGTTTCAAGCTATGAAACCTTTTTGAGTTTTTTTTTATATCTTACCCAGTGACTCTACCATGAAGTATTTACTGCCTAATAATGTATTATGCTATGAATTTATGCGTTACTATGAATGTTTGATGATTTACAATAAGTTCTCATGATTTGCGACATAGGATTTTGAATGTTTCATGGTGGGTTCTTTATGAATGATTTAAATTGATGAACTTTACGAAGATGATAAATTTATGAAGATTACGCATATTCCTCTAGCATTACATGTTTTAAAGCCTACATGCATTGGACCCACCAAATTCTACACCATGTTCAAATAAAGTATGTTTGAATGACAAGGGTTTCGGCAAATGATTATGAATGTTATGAAAATGTTTAAGGAAGATCTTTTTTAAGGATACATGAAAGATGGTGATAAGGACAATTATAACCAAAGATGAACCCTCTTGTTATAAGGACAATTCTCACTTAAACAGATCATAAGGCTTTAAAGAGCTACTCCTATGATGTCAAAGTTATGTTTTAAAGCTTGAAGGGTGTCTATGTATATGATTATACCATAAGTATTTTGCGGGACTTGACTTAGCACCAAATGGGGCTTGAGATGCGGTTCGGCAAGAAAATCCTAGTAGCAACCTCCTATCTCATTAACTATGTGCCACAATAGGGACCCTTGAGCAAGGCTAGTGGATCCACAAAAGCCCTAAAGAATAATAAAGCGAATATAGAATGGGGTTCTACTTCGCAAATAGTTTTCCCAAGCAACGTAGGGGGATATATTGGACTTCATATAGTAGCTTACATGGTCTTATATGTCGATTATAGTCTCTTCCCACATATATGTGTATATGACTATTACGATGTTTATGATGCTTCACTCATATTTTTTAAGATGCATTATTCGTTCATCATCATTGCGCCTTATTCCTTGTTATGATTATGTATATTGCTTAATATGATGTTATAGTTTTCTTGTTGCATTACATCCCACATGCTTAGTACATTCAAAGTACTAACACATACTTTTTCCTACATGTTCTCACCATGTATGAACCGATGCTCCTACTCCTCCTCCTACATGCGGCTAGCTTTGGATTATAGAAGACCAAGACTTGGTGAGTCCTCTAGTTTGGTGATAATATCCTACTTTCTTTTCAAGCTTGAGTTGTACTAAGACTTTATGAGTATTTTATCATATTTCTAAACTATCCCCCTTTTTTAGTTTAACAACTAAACTATTGGGAGTGTGAATTTCATACGTAAACTATCATATATTAGTTTGAGAAACACACATCAGTGGTGTGTGTAATACACTATCTTTCATTGAAGAAAACATTGCCACATGGCATGCCACATTGACCAAAATTAAATAAAATATTAATATTAGTTAAACGTAAAAGATTGAAGTATATATATTCTTCAAAAAAATATTATTTTTATAAAAATAAAATTTATAATGTTTTTCTCACCTACTCCACCTCCCACACCCTCGGGTACCCCCCACCCACCCACTAGCAATCCTCGTCCTTTTTTTTTTGTTGAATCTCTTTTATAAAATATTTTTAAAAAGTTCAAACTTCAGCCCCTACTCCACTCCTACATAAAAAATTGATATTTTTTTAAATAATTAAAATTCTATCCCACCTATATCTAATTCTCCGTACCTAATTTATTTTTATCTTTTTTATAGATATGTACACATATTTTTAGAAAAATATTTTTTTTCTACTTGTTTATCGAATATAACAGAAATAAAATATTTATTTTAAAAAAATCTAGCGACAAATAAAAAATAATTTTCTAAAAATAACTAAAAAAAATAAAAGCGGAGGATTAAGTGGGTAGCGTAGAATTATTTTTCCTAAAAAAATTAAAATAATGTCTAGATTATTATTTTAAAAGGGAGATGACACGAGAGGAAGTGGTGGGATGGGGTAAGAAAAATATTTTATATTTTGTTTTATAATTTTTTTAAAATAATAATACTTTAATATTTAATTTTAACTAATACTATAATATTTATTTTTCGCCTAGGTGGAATGTTTTGTCCATGTAAAGTGTGATGTGGCATTTTTTAAAAAATTAAAAGAGGGTGTAGTACACACACCATGGTAAAAGTGGAATAAAAGATAGAGGTGTGTTTCTCAAACTAATAAGTTATAGTTTAGGTATGAAACTCGCACTTCCAATAGTTTAGGTATGAATCTCAAAAAAAAAAAAGATAGTTCAGGTGTATTTTTGACACTTATCTCTGTTTCTTTTGCTACTTTATTTGAGGGTCAGCTAGGAACCTGTGTTACACCCCCCCAAGTCTAATGCTAGATGGTATTTTGGAATATATAATGAAGGTTATGGTTTTTGGGTATTATTATGTTGATTCTCCCTTAGTCTCATTTCCTCATTTAATTTCACTTTTATTTGTGTTCATTACCTATGAAATACTTGAGGAATGCTAAGAGGTTTGGGTGAGGTGCTTCCGGATTACTTATTCATTGTGTTACGACTAGACCCTTGGGTCGTAACATTGCAAAGATTTGAAGGTTTTATGATTTGATGTTTAACTTGCATTGTTGTATTTATGATGGGCTATTGATACTCATTTTACTATATTCATGCTAGTTCCTATCTCATTTGAGGACGAATCCAAAAGAGAGAAATATTGTAAAGTCCTGTGCACGGAAGGATAACCAAGGCTCGAAAATAGGTTTTATAGAAATTTCGTCCCTAGGTGCCCACCGACACACACTTTACAGACTGTGGTGCATACCACCATCTATAAGGGAGCTCATGGAAGATCCCATTAGCTCGATTGGAGGTTGCATTGTGCAAGGTGCACACCATGAAACCCTCCATGGGTTGTGGTGCTCAGCACACCTCGTGGATTGATCTATGGTAGAAGCACCACTCTAGGACTTTGTTCCATCTACAATTCAGGAATCACACCATGGGTCGTGGTGTCTTGCATGGCTCATGGAGGGCCTTTGGAAGTGTTTCGTCCAGGTTTCTTTGGTGACTTAAGTGGGGGCTTTGGGGTATTTTTCCACATTCATGCTTTAATTTTTTAGGAACTTTTATGGATGTCCCCCCCCCCCCCCACCCCCACCATGCTATTATAGTGATCCTAAGTCCTCTAGGCACTTTTATTCTCCCAAACTCATAATCCTCTCTTTAATACTCACTCACAAATCTCCACTCAAACTCAAGTGAAGAAATCTCAATTTAAAGTCAAGTTCATCTTTAATCCTTATATTACCATCTAAGTATGTGGGTTTTCATCCATTGGGTACCTTTCACCGGTGGAGCCCAACCTAATTTTCTAGTATTTCTAATTTTAAATATAATCAAATTAGGATTTTTATGACATTGATTTTAAATGTTATTATTATGATGTAGTTTACCTTCATATGCTAGAATATGCATGAATTACTTCCAATTTATGTGAATTACATGATTTACACGAGATTTCTCAAGTATTTTATGATGTATATGGAAATTATGGATGGATTCTTTCAATTATGATTCATATGATCTTCAATTCAATGATTATGCGTGTATTCACTCAATTATCATGATTTTGAACTTGTTGGATAAGAAGCCATACTATAGTCCTATCTTTCATCACGGGATTATGCATGAACAAAATTTTCAAATGAGTTTATGATATGAATAGGGGATTTAGGACCTTGAGGGTGACCTGAGGTCTAAAAGGGGAGATTCAAGATCCTGAGAGGTGGCGTAGGACCCTAGTATGCTATTGAATAGAGAATTTAGGACCATGAAGGTGCCTTGGGGTTCCAAGGGGGGATTCAGGATCCTGAAAGGCGACCTAGGACCCTAACATGAAATAAGCTACTCTTGCGCATGATGTTATTAACTATGAGATTATAATCATGTTTATGATGATGTTGTACAAGTATGAATTATGGTATTTTATGACAAGCATGACTTATGATGAGTTATAACAAGTATGACTTCATGTACACAAATACACACACACACACACACACATATATATATATATTTCTTGAGATGTTGACTTAGCACCGAGAGTACCTGAGATTACGGCTTATCCATTAGTTGAGAATAACCTATTGAAGTAAATCTCATTGTCCCATAATTATGCGCCACTATAGGAATGATGATGTTCTCAATATGGGTTGCTAGTGGATCCACATAGCTTATGAGATGTAGAGTTCTATCTTGGCAAGTAACTCTGTTTTTTTCGATGTAAGAAAAACATCGAGATTCCATGATATAGCTCGCATGGTCTTATTGTCGGTTACAATGATATTCCCACGTACATTAATGTACCATGATATCATGCATCATTAAACTCATGGAATATTGGTATGTTGATTCCTTCCCCTATTTTGGTTCTATATGTATATGTACCCTTGCTCATTCATTACTTAGCTATGTATCTTATGTATATTATTGTATTGCATGTTTGTATACAAAGTATCTTTAAATGTACTAATGCATATTTTATTCCTACATTATATCACAATGTGGGACAGGTATCATCTTCCTTCCCATCCTCATAGCTAGATTTGGATTGATCGTAGAGTTAGATTGGGTGAGTCTTCATGTTTCGGAGATAAAACCTACTATCATCTAGCTTTTATGTATATTTGAGTTTGTCTTTATTTTCACTTAAGAGCGAGCTGGGGGGGGGGGGGGTTGGAGGGTCCAACTTCGCCCAGTCTATGACTTAGTGGCTTGTTGGACATGATGTATGACTCTTATGGCTTGTGAAACTCATATTTCCTTTATGCTTTAGTTTATGATTATCTCTTAGCTTATGCTTTTGTTTCCTCTCATTATCCTTGAATGCTTATGATATACTAAGAAGGCTAGTTGAGGGTTTCTTTGGAGATCTCATTCGTCGTGTTACACCTAGGGTCTAGCTTAGGTCGTGACATGCAAGCACCTCATAGTTTCATCAAATTTTTTCCAAAATCTTCTTCAAGTAGCAGTTCCACACACGAAGGCCAATTTATGACCCATAAAGTGGTCTATGAGTTGTAGGTAGTGTTCATACAACCTACACCAATCTACTTCTATGCATTTTTCTTTCTTATTTCAACTTCCTAACTTTTAAGGATTAAAATTATAGTTAGGTTGAATTTGACTATCGTTTCTATGATCCAGCCGAAGAAATTTGCTAGAAGTTGTGATATTATAATTTTGGAAAACAAAACAACTGAAGATTTTGACTAGACTGAAAAGGTCAATTCTTAGACAGGTGATAACTTAGTTGAAGTTAGACCAATTTTTTTAACTATTGCACCTAAAGAAAATCTACAGAATGATGAAAATCAAGTTGATAATGGAGATAGTTATCTTATTCAGAATGATCAATATGATGTGGTTGATACTTCAGTGCAAAATGATGTGATTGTCTAATGACTAAGTATTATTGATAGTCCAAAAAGTTCTCCCAAGAGAAAAAATATTTTCATCTCGTTAAGAGAAAATGTAGTTTGATGATATGCAAAAGGAGATTAAATCCTTACATGACAATTCTATCTTTGATTTGGTTAAGCTATCTAAACACATAAAAAAATTAAAAAGAACAGGTGAATTTTCAGGGTGAAATATGAAGATAGAAATTCGATTGTACAGTACAAGGCTAAATTGGTAGTGAAGAAATTTAACAAGAAAATGAGAGTTGATTTTGATGCGATATTTTATCTAAATGTGAAGATGACTTCTGTTCACATATTTCAGGCTTAACCACAATTCTGAATTTAGAGATTGAGCAAATAAATGTTAAAACTACTTTATTTTATTGTGATTTTAGATGAAAAATTTTATATAGAGGAGCCAGAAGGTTTTGAAGTCCAGAAAAAAGAGAACTATGTTTGCAAATTGACGAAGAGCTTATATAGTTTGAAACAAACTTTCAAACAATGGTATAGAAAGTTTGATTCTTTTATGATTCAGCAGGGCTTCAAGTAGACTTCTTCGGACCATTATGTTTTTTGTACAAAACCTCTTTGATAGTGACTTTGTTATTGTATTCTTTTTTGTTGATGACATGCTTGGTATTAGTCATAATGCTTGCCGGATTCAAAAGTTAAATCAAGAATTGAGTGTCTTTTGCTACAAAAGACTTACGACCAGCAAGGAAGTTCTTGGTATGTACATATCATGATAAAAACACTAAGAAGTTATGATTATCACAAGACAAGTATGTTTAACAAGTGCTTTGTAGGTTCAACATAGATAAAGTTAAAATCGCTTTAACTATGCACTTAAAATTGAGCATGAAGTAATGTCCTTCCACTAATGGTGAGAAGGAAGATACAAAAAAAATCTTATGATTCAGTTGTTGGTAGTTTCATGTATGCAATGATGCTTACAAGATCAAATAGTGCTCATGTTGTTTAACCATTTTCTTTCTAATTTAAAAGGAGAGCATTGAAATACTACAACATAGATTATGAAATATCTTTGTGATATTGATATTCCGAGTTTGTGTCTTGAGACAAGAAAGCATATTCTTTATGATTACACTAATTCATGATGTTGATACTTGTAAGTCTACTTCAGGCTACTTGATTAGTTTTGTAAAGAGAGTTGTGTCTTGGCAATCGAGATTGTGAAAATATGTTTCTCTATCTATTATAGAATTTGAGCTTTTTATTGTAGCTAAAACTTGTAAAGAGTTGTACTTGATAATAACATTTTTAGAGAAACTTGATTAAACTCCACTCAAGAGAGGTATATACTTTATTGTGATAGTCAAAGGGCTATTTATCTTGGCAAGAATTCTACATTTCATGATCAGTCTAAACATTGATATGAGATACCGATGTGTTTAATTCTAAATTGCTTGAACTTGACAAATTCGTATGAATGATAATATGGTCCCAACATGATGACTAAAACTTTGCAAAAAAAAAAAGAAGTTTTGAAGAATGCTTCATGATCGCTTGAATGGTGATCGTCTCTCCATTGTCGAAAAGGGGACAATTATTTGGTTTTGAATCTTTTTCTTTTTATACGTGGATAAATAAAACTTCAACTTAGATCCACTACTATGGTGCAGATTTAAGATCTCTTTATATAATATTTCATATACACGAGAGAAAATATGTCATATATAGGAAAAAAGTGAGTGTGCGAATGTTCATACATAAAATCTTTTTAGCTTTAAATTAGCAGCCAAATTCAAATTGTGGTTTCTGTTTTGTTCCATGTGTCCTAATTTTTTGACAGCTTATTTTTTTCATCTCTATCTTTGATTGGAAACTGAAATTAGGTGGCTTCGGAGTTCGGAGTCTCGTAGCTCCAAATATCAGCTTCTTAACATTAGTTGTGTTTTGATGATTTTGCTCCTTTTCTTCTCTAGTTTTTTGGTGCTATCTTATATCTATTGTTGCTCCTTGTTTGGTACTTCTTTGATGGCCATTTTAGAGAACATATTGTAACTCTTGGTGATTATAGTGGAGCTTTAGGGTGTGTTTGGTATGAGGGAAAATGCTTTCTTGGAAAATGAGTTGATTTTTAACTCACTTTCTCATGTTTGGTTAATGAGTGAAGAATATTTTCCGAAAAGTATTTCCTATTGTTTGGTTAATGAATAAAAATATTTTTTAGGAAAAAAACTTCTATTTTTAGCTAGAGAGTAGATAACATCTTTTAGAAAAATAATTTCTAACATGAAAATATTTTCATATTTTGAAATATTTTTTTAAAAATAAGTATTTTAATTTTTTTTGGGGGTCGGGAGTGGAGTAAAAAATTAAAATTTTTAAAATTTGAAAAATAATTTTTAAATTTTTTTTGTATTGGGGGGGGGGGGGGGGGGGAATTGGGTGGGTTGGAATAGAAATGGGAAAAAAATAAAATTTTCAAAATGTGATTTTTTTTCAAAAACAAATTTTTAATCTTATTTTATTTTTAAAATAATAATAATATTTTTTGGGAGGGGATCCTGGTATAGATGGGATAAAAAAAATAATTTGAAAATGGATAAAAGTTTTGAAAAATATTTTGCTTAATTTTTAGAAGTCATTTCGAAGAAAATGAGTTGATTTGAAAAACATTTTCCAAAACATTTCAGCCAACCAAACATGAGAAAATTAAAAAATATTTTTTGGAAAATGTATTCCTCCATACCAAACACACCCTTAGTCACATGATTTTTACCCTTCATTCTGAAGAGGTTTTCCATATAAGTTTTGACATCTCATTTAGTTTTGTCTTGATCATATTTACTTTTGGCCAACATTGTTTGTGATGGTGTTTGTTTTTCTCCTTTTGAAGGGAAAGTTTAAACTCGGATATTCATGTTACTAATTGGGATCAAACTTTGGAACTTAAGCAAAAGGAGTCTAATATATACAGAATATATAGACATAACAAGTCTGTTCAGCAGGAAAGAATTGTATCTCATATTTCCCAAATTTTGGGGGACTTTGTTACCAGAATCTCCATTACTTACAGTCTGATGTAATAGAGATAATTCAATCAAGTAATAGAAGTTGAATGTGGGTGATGACTGACAACATAAAGAAAAAATTCAATATTTTAAGATAAAAGAATTTTCTCTATATCTAAGGAGGTCCAAAGTGCGAGAGCTTTTCAACATTGCCAGCAATCCTAGCTTTTCTTCTCAATAATAGCCCCTATCACCAATGGCAAATGATGAGTCTTTTCTGCCATGCACCAACACTGCCCCCTAAATAATACCGACAGCAAGCTAAACCCCGTCTAAGAGGCGCAAAAGAATGTCCTTTTTCTCCCGAAGAATTTTTTTTAAAAAAAAAATGAACTTCTTACCGACTGAAAGAATGAACCTCAGCCATGCTACTAATGCAGGTTGTCTTCATAGAAGTGAGCCAAAAGCAGCAAATCCGAAAACCTGAATATACCTGATCAAATTTTGCCAGTCTGTGAATCTCCTCTTCTATTGGATTGTAGAGTTACATAGAATGAAAAAGGTCTGCAACTTCTGGATTCCTGGTTTCTGTTGTTTTTGAAGTGCAACCTATAGATTACTCCAATATGTGGCAATTCTTGATAAAATCATTTGAGTAGTCTACATACTTGGTCCAATAAGGACGGAGATGCTCGAAGCCTAACTCCAGCCAAGGTTTCGACTGGCCATTGTAATGAATTACAGCAGCCTTCTTCACTTTATCAATGTTGGACTTGTTTTGATAGCCCAAGCCGAGCATGTGCCATGAAGGATCAATTGGGTAAACATAACCCTTGAATGCAATCAAAGCAGGAGGTAGTGTTCCAAGTTTCCACATTGTCAATTTTGACTTCAGATTCTACAAAAGATCACAAAGGTTGAGGGTGTCGATTAATAACACATCTTTCTATACTCAAAAGAAAATGTGATATTTGTCAAAGACTAGTTATGATGTCTCTATTGAATCAGCACTATATCAGCCATCTGAAGCATTAAAATCTTTATGGAACTACAATAATTGGTCACTGTGCCATTTGCTTAAAAGGAGGGGATGGCCATAATACAAGAGAGACCAGTCATTCCAACTCTAAATGTACACGAACCCCATTAAGGGGGTGATATGTAAATAGAAGATGTCCTGCTTTCATACAGCTTGTATTTTCAGTAGGTACTTTTTTTTCTTGTATTTTTTTTTTTTTTCTTTTTGTGTGTGTGTGTGTGTGTGTGTATTTTCAGTAGTTAAGACAGCAAAAAACAAAACTCTGAAATATAAAAATGACAGCTTTAAACTTCTTAATCACAACATTTCTGATGTCAAACAGAAAAGTACAACAGTAGATTCAATAGCATCCAAACCAACAAGAGAATGTTTGACATGCTTGTGTGATCTAGAAGAACATTGCAGAAGAAAAGGACTTAATAAGTCAAACATCGGACAAAAGATAGACATAAGCAGGAAGCATAGAAGAATCTCAGAATTCTTGCATGGTTGAAAAATAATCCCATAGATGTCGGAACACATAAAACTTAAAGATAAGACGAAAGAAATGAACCATGCGAAATCTGACTACCTCTTTAAGCCATGAATGGTAAGTATCTCTTATATTTGTCTTTCTCCATGCATGCAAGTCAAAGATATTCATCCCATAAGCCCATGCACACTCATCAGGGTTCAAACTTTTTGCTATGAGAGGATGAGAAAAATTAAAGTAGTTTCTGAATCTCTTTGACATCACCCACTCATCTTCTCCTTTACAGGTCTCAACAGCTCCATTTACCTTTCCCTTAAGGTCAATGTCCCACAAAGGAGACAAGTCACGCTGAATCACAACATCGTCATCCAAGAAAACCACTTTATGAAGGTTTGGGAAGAGCTGCATACAGGACCATTGAATCTCAGATTAGTGGACAAAGAGTATATCAACACAGACAAGAGATGAGTAAACATCACATAAGCGAACTAAAAGATAAAACCAGCTAATAGCAGGGTGAAAAGGAAAGATAAAGAAAAGATGGTAGTGTCAAGACACGGTTTGGAGATGCTGCTTTTGGAGGGATCTTTAGAGATGATCACAGAAAATGACTGTTCAAATATAGTAAGGTGAAATCTATGACAAGCCTCATAGCAGAATCATGTACCATAAAAAAGGGTTACGTATAGTTAAGCTAATGGGATACTTGTGTCAAGCTCATGATGGACGAGGAAATACTACACCATCCTCTAAGAACTATTACTGAGCGTAATATTTATGATAAGCAATCCCAAAGTTTCTTTTTAATATGATGAAATAAGGAAAGAATTTTTCTTTTTCGTACTCTTTCATAAGAACATCTCAAGAGAAGCAAACCAGTGTGCTTACTTTCTGACATACGAAGGGCTTAGGCATGATGAAGATTTAATAATCTGGGGAAATGCACTCAAGGGTATGGAGTTTCTTCTCATGGCGTACTTCAGTGCAGTTGCTTTTGAAAGACTCTTATATTCTTTAATCTTTCCAATGAACCAAAAAAGAAAGGAGAAAAAGGAAAACAAGAAAGTTTTGTTGAATGCTGCATAGAAGAGTAAGTTTAGTTTAATAAAAAGAACACTTGGGCTGCAATACTTGAAGTCATTATGGGGACATTTTTGAAATAGCACAAGAAAAGTAAAATGAAAAAACAAAGGATGAGAATAGATGAACTTCACACTGAAAATTAAAATAATAGCTGAACAACAAATTCAAATCTGGGGGTAACAGTGTTTGCTCACACTGCTTTGGAATTGGATGCTGACAGAAGCCTTGAAATTGCTAGCTGTAGCTATGGAAAACATAACTAGCATGCATGAAATTGTGCATGATTTGTAGAGCACAAAAAAAGTGCACTTTAGCAATACAATTAGGATAAGCATTAAACCGAAGTCCTGCTAGCACCAGTTATATCTAAACATCTACATAATAAAATAAAAAAAGAACAGATAATAACTGTAAATAAAATTAACAAGAAACTCTCAAATGTCGGATAAAATTAGCTAAACCCATTTTCTAGCAAACTGCTCGAATTATAGCTAAGGTTGATCTATAAAACAAAGAGCATTCGAAAGACCAAGTCCTAGACACCATGCTTAAACAATACGATCTCTGACTCCGTTTTCATTCCTAAGCCTATCATTTGACTCTACTATGATCCTGGTAAATCATTTCCTGGGTATATTTGAACGAAGATGAAGAAGAAGCTGAAATGTAGAAGCTGATGGGAGAAGAATGGCAGTTTTTTATTCAATTGACAACTGTGTAGTTAATTACAAGGTAGAGTATTTATAGTAGTTAACTAGAGTCAGTTAACTAACTGCAGTTAACTACACATTAACTAACTACTCCATTAATTGCCTAACTAACTGACTAACAACTTGCTAACTAATATTGTTAACAACTAACTGATTACATAACCACTAATTAGCAGGAAGCACTAATGTTGTTATTCTCAATACTCCCCCTCAAGCTAGATGTACTGAAGATGTTCAGAACACCTAGCTTGGCCAACAAAAAATCATGTTGTGATCTCCCCAAAGCCTTAGTCAGTATATCAGCTTGTTGATCTCTTGTGTTCACATAGCTGGTTCTGATGAGTCCTTGCTGTATTTTTTCCGGATAAAGTGGCAATCAATCTCGATATGCTTAGTCCTTTCATGGAAGACTGGATTTGCTGCAATTTGGATAGCAGCTTTGCTGTCACATAACATGTTTGTAGGCCCATCAACTCTACCTTCAACTCCTTGAATAAATTTGTCACCCAAACTACTTCAGCTGTTAATGCAGCAAGGCTTCTATATTCTACCTTTTCAGAGCTCCTTGACACAGTATGTTGCTTCTTAGACTTCCAGGCTATCAAAGACTTTCCATACTTCAGCATATATCCAGTAACAGACCTTCTAGTACTTGGGTATGCTGCCCAGTCAGCATCACAATATCCTGTAAGCTTTGTTTGTTTCTCAGAACTCATTAGCAAACCCAAACCTGGTGCTGACTTGATGTATTTTACTACTCTTAATGTTGCATTCCAATGAGATGCCTTTGGTTTCTGCATGAATTGACTCAAGCATTGAACTGAAAGAGCTATGTCTGGTCTAGTGTTTGTGAGATAAAGAAGCTTTCCAATCAATCTTTGGTATCTTCCTATGTCAGCGAACAATTTATCATCATTGTCTACAACAAAGTCAGCACTTGTGAGCTTGGTATTGCACTCCATAGGTGTTGCTGCTGGTTTAACACCCGCTAGGCCAGTTTCAGATATCAGTTCCAAAGCATATTTCCTCTGACACATAACTATCCCTTCATCTGATCTGCTAAATTCAATCCCAAGGAAGTACTTCAATTCTCCTAGGTCTTTGATTTTAAAGGAGTTGTGTAGCACCTCCTTTGTTTCTTGTATCAACCCTAAGTCATTTCCGGTGATCAGCAAATCATCAACATACACTAAAATTATTACTAATGCTGATCCTTTTCTTTTAGTAAACAAAGAGTAATCCAGGTGGCTTTGTCTGTATCCTGACTGTGACAAAGCATCAGTCAGTTTGGCATTCCATTGTCTAGATGCCTGTTTAAGTCCATAAAGTGACTTAACAAGCCTACATACTTGGTTCTTCCCCTTACTGGCAAATCCCTTAGGTAATTCCATGTATACTTCCTCAAGTAGATCACCATGTAGGAAGGCATTAAAAACATCCATTTGATGAATCACCCAATTTTCAGCTGCTGCTATTGCAATTACAGTCCTTATAGTAACCATTTTACTACTGGTGAGAAGGTTTCTTGATAGTCAATCTCTTCTGTCTGACTGTATCCCTTAGCCACTAATCTTGCTTTATATCTGTCAACCTCTCCATTTGCCTTATACTTTATCTTGTAGACCCATCGGCATCCTATGGCCCTTTTATTGGATGGCAGTTGAACAATGTTCCATGTACCATTGGCTTCAACTGCATTGATCTCTTGTTTCATTGCTTCTACCCACCTTGGATCTCTAACAGCCTCCTCATTATTCCTTGGCTCTATATCTGATGAAATATTGCTCAGGAATGCTTGATAATTGCAACATAGATGATCATAGGACACATAGTTGGCCAAAGAGTGTGGATGTGTAGGCTTGATCATAGTAGTGACATAGTCTTTCAGCCAAATAGGTGGCCTAGTAGTCCTAGTAGAAGTTCTTGTCCCTATGCTGTTAGTAACATCAGGATTCCCTCCTAAATCAGCTGCTACTGTGTTGTCAGTCTCTGTACCTCCATTATCCTCGAGTTCCTGCTGGATTTTGTATATCACCATCTGTAGCATTTTGATTATTATTGGTCATGTGTGCAATTCTTATCTCATCATTATAGTCAGTGAGTTGTTGATCCATAAAGAGAGTTTCATGTTTAGTCTTCAAATAGCTGAAGGGAAAAACATTTTCTTTGAAGATAACATCTCTGCTTACTGTGAACTTCCTGTGTTTTATATTGTATAGAATATACCCCTTTTGGCTTGCTGGATAGCCCATCATAATACATGCATCTGCTCTTGGTGAGAACTTGTCATGCTTGATTATGTTGGTTGCATAACATAGGCATCCAATAGTCCTTAAATGGTCAAGCTGTGGTCTTGTCTTGTGAAATGTCTCATAGGGTGATTTACCCTCCAATACTTCAGTAGACATCCTGTTAATCAGACACACAGCACCTACAACACGTTCACCCCAGAATTTGATTGGAATTGCACCTTGGAATCTTATAGCTCTTGTCACTTCTAGAATGTCTGTGCTTTCTTTCAACCACCCCATTTTGTTATGGAGTGTGTGGACAGCTGCTTTCATGAACAATTCCTAATGATTTGAACATTACACTGCATTCTTTATTGAAAAACTCAGTTCCATTATCAGATCTCACCCGCTTTACTTGTTTGTTGAATTGGTTTTTAACTAGAATAAGAAATGACTTCAATGTTTCAAACACATCACTCTTAAACTTCAACAAAAACAACCATGTCATTCTTGAATTATTATCCACAATTGTCCGGAAAAATCTAAAGCCATGATGAGTAGGAATCCTGTAAGAGCCCCAAACATCAAGGTGAATTAGATCAAAAATCTCACTACTTCTATTTTTACTGATAGTAAATGGAAGTCTAGTCTGCTTAGCCAGAGGACAAATTGAACAGGCGTCAGTGTTGTATTTGCCTCTTTGTTAATCAGTGACATATTCTTCAACACCTTCATGGAGGGATTGCCCATCCTGATGTGCCACAGCATACTTGTTGTGTCTTCAGTCTCTGCTTTTGTTACTAATGCCTTACCAACTTTTATTGTAGAATAGTTGCTAGGAAAATAGTATAATCCATCTATCTCCTTACCAATCCCTCTCACCTCTCCATTGAAGATGTCCCAAAAAACGCAAAATTCAGGGAAGAATCTAATAGAACATTGCAGCTGCCTTGTCAATTGTGATACTGAAAGTAAATCATGCTTGAAGTCAGGTATTACCAACACATTTTTCAGTGTGCCATAATTTGGTATCACACAATTTCCTGAATGTGTAACTAATGCAGTTTGTCCAATAGGTAAAAGCACCTTTTTTCCTATGTTTTTATGAGTAATATTGTCCAATGCATCTACTTTAAATGTCATGTGTGATGTTGCACCAGAATCAACAATCCAGTTCTCTATATGATCAACATTAGCAGAAGTATCAACACTATTATTATTGGTATTACCTGCCATGTTGACAACTTCATCAACCTTTTCTTCTTCATTTAATATCTTCAATATTCTTTGGTATTGATCTGGGGTGTAAGTCTTCTTCATAGTAAGTCCCTTTATGTTTGTGTGCACAGAATTAAACTCATGTTGATTCAGACCAGATTTTTGTTCCTCAGTATTGTACCCAAAAACATCCTCCTTTTCTTCCTTTTCAACCTGCACATTGTTTGTAATTCCTTTAGCTCTATTAGGATTGAAGCTTCTGCTTGTACCACCCTGATCTATCTTCCTCTTGAATTTCCAATCATCTGGATATCCAATCAACTTATAGCATACATTTTTGGTATGTCCATGCATCTTGCAATGATCACAAAACAGGTTCCAGCATTATTGTAATTTCCCTTCTCAGAGCCTGCATATGTACCTTGATTTCTCATATGTCCTTTTCCTGCATACAATGTTGTAGCTTCTACCATATCTCCAGTTGCATGTATTCCTGAAGTTGTTCTTTGACTCTCATCTGCTATAATCATAGCGTAGGCTTTGCTAACACTTGGCAAAGGGTTCATCATCAGTATTTGGCTACGCGCATGACCATAGACCTCACTCAACCCCATTAAAAAGGCAAACAATCGCAAATACTGTATATGATCCACATATGCTTTAGATCTTTCACAATTACATAGTGGTGGGGTACAAGTGCATCAAACTCATCCCACATTAGTCTTAGTTTTGTGAAATAAGCAGAAACTAATGAATTACCTTGATGAATGGTGCATAATCTCCCTATGAAGTTGATAGATTCTGGATCCGTTGACCTTGTCAAATCGCTCTTTCAGATCTGCCCAAACCATGGCAGCATCTGAAGCATACACAATTCTACTTAACAATTCCTTTGATTTTGTATTCATTATCCAAGCTAAGAACAAATGCATTGCACTTTTCCCACTGTTCCTCTAATTCCGGTGCATAATCGTTCTTCCGGCACGTTCCTAACACAAATCCGAGCTTACTCTTTGCTCTAAGATTAAACATCATCGATCTACTCCACAATAAGTAGTTTTCCGTTCCGTTAGCTGCACCGAGGTCAAGACACATCCTGGAGTGTCTGATGGGTGGAGGTAAAGAGGATGATTCCTCTTCGTTGCGATGATTTCGAGTGTCTCTGCTGTCGAATTCACTGGTGTACTACCCGAATCAGCCATTGATGCTTCCCTTCCAGCTGACAAATTGCAGGATTTCAAGTCAAACAATTATCAACTTGGTGCTCTGATACCATGAACGAAGATGAAGAAGAAGCTGAAACGTAGAAGCTGATGGGAGAAGAATGGCAGTTTTTTATTCAATTGACAACTGTGTAGTTAATTACAAGGTAGAGTATTTACAGTAGTTAACTAAAGTCAGTTAACTACACATTAACTAACTACTCCATTAATTGCCTAACTAACTGACTAACAACTTGCTAACTAATATTGTTAACAACTAACTGATTACATAACCACTAATTAGCATGAAGCACTAATGCTGTTATTCTCAATAATATTAGATCAAAACCAGTTGGCATTCACCAAATAGAGTAAGCATCTGCATGTTTATGAGAGAAACTGCAAAGTTTTGGACATTAATATTTCATCCAATAAATTTAATGCTACAATGGGGAAGGCAATTATGTTGTAAGTTTTACCTCTGGCAAATATATGCGAATGTGGTTGAGCAAGGAAATGTACTTTGGGCTTCTAGCCTGCAGTTTTGAGGCAAAAGATCGGGGAGTAGTAGTATCACTGAGATTGGCTCCAGTTACATGATTTCCATGGTAGTATTTCCGAATTCCATAATGACCCTCAACTGCTTCAAGCACTGGAATATTTTCTCTGGTTAACCAGTCAAACTGATGAATACCTCGAACTTCCACAATCGCTGGAGAGACAGGATTCAGAGCAAACCAGGAGTGCATCCCTGCATATGTTTTCTTGTCAGTGATGACATGGAAAACAACTTTTTCAGGCCTTAGAGATGACTGCACGGCAGAATTGACCACGACTGAAGCAGCTAGGATGTTATCAGTTGACAATACAAAATGGTGCAACAAGTTCTCGGAAAGCAGTGGGAGTAATTCTGGCGAAGGCAATTGTCTGCGTGCATGAGCATTAGAGGAGTACTCATCAGTCAGCCGCAGTGAAAGACAGTGAATGCCTTTAGGAACTGCACTTGCAGCAAAGTGTTTATTCATCAGCTCTGCAAATTTTGATTCCCTAATCTCCCTTTCAGATCTCTCCATCTGCAAAATAGCAAATGCAAACATTGTGAAGCAAAGTGTTGTAAGAGGTACATACACGTCATCAAAATGCATACACATGCACTGAAGGAAGCTCTACTGTGTGGCATACTAAATATCAATCTACAAGTGAACAACAAGCTCATTGTTCAACAAACAAAGAGTAAAGTAAGCAAAGGAATATGACATTATGAATCATTTTCCTCAATCACAAGAAACAACAAGACCATGTGTAACACGAACGGATTTTCCACAAATATTGAGCCACTCCATGCATCTTCACTCCTCATCCATATTTTTCTTAACTGATTTTCGCTATTAATTCAAAGTGGGTAGCAGGAATTAACTCAATGAAGCCCTTATAGTGAAGATAATGCTCAGAAACAGTAGGCGAGCGTGATATAAAGGCAAATGCACATGCCAAGTTAATATATCTAGAAATCAATTATATAAAAAGAAAAGAGAGAACGGTTATTTGCACGTACCATTCCCTTCAGCATCAAAGCAAATTCTTTTGCAGTGTACTTGTTATTTTTCATTTCAGAAACAAGTTGAGCATAAGACTCTGGGAGCTTCATAACAGATGGCACTTCCTCAGTGTTTACTTGATTGAGGATCTTAACAAAATCCTTCACCAGTCTCTGCTGAAACAGAAAGAATGACAAACACTTTGATTTATAAAAGTATTCTGCATTAATGTATAAATGCTTAATACAAGATTGGAAAACAATGGCACAACAAAGCAGCAAAAAGTGATATAGAGAAAGTTTATTTACTTTTGAATCATCAGTCCGTCCAAGAAGCTTTGGTCCCAATCGTCTGCCTAAACAATCTGAATATCGATTAAACGACAGTAAAGTTAAGGTTTGCCAGAACTTTAGCTAAGTTGTAAATAAATGAAAAGTAAAGTGTGGTTTAACACTAGTCAGAAATAAAACTGAGAAACTAAAAGAAGCAGCTATACAAGCATCATAACGAAATTCAACAATACAGATCAAACAGGTTCCTTATACACACTGGTACTTTGGCAGGGTCCCCAGTCCCAAAAGAATCCAACAAAGAAAAGGGTCTTCTTTTTTGCGAAGGAACAGATAAAATAGCACTGAAAGAGGTCAAAGAAGAACAGAAAGCCATGATCAGGAGATGTGATTCAAAGGTCCTTGTGCTTCAAGAAAGCACTAAATTACATGTGCCAACAATTAACATGCTGTTACAACTCCTTTATATGTACCTTCTCATTCCCTTTTTATGAGGGTACTTGCCATCAAGTTGAAGACATGACTAAGCTATGAAAGAAATAACTCAGTGTTCCCCTTAGTTTTACACAATCCAGATGTCAAATTCATCAACACGGCTTCAATAACCTTGACAATGATGCTTCAGACATTAATGATCCAAACTAAGAAATAAAAACAGCTTTACTGAACTATCGATCCAAACTAGATGGGGTCGATATTATAACTGCTAAAAAAAAGAATCATAATATAAAAACATAAGCTACAGTACAATAACCAGAAAAGGGAAACATCAACATCTACTAAAAAGGAATCAGCAATGGTGTAAAATACATCAGGATCAGGAGGCAAGGTGAGTGGTGTAAATGAAACAGGAGAAAGAGATTTTAAGTACCAAATGAAGAGCACTTGTTGACACCTTCAAGGGTAACAAGAGCAGTGAGAATGAAGACAAAAGGCAACAAAAAAGCTAGGATAAGTATTGTATGAAAGAGTGTTCTGTAGGAGAAGTGGCGAGCTGCGACTTTGATCTTCATTAATTCACCAAACCCTCCATTGCTATTGCTGCTCGATATTGTTATACTTCTCATGCTAGGTGAGAAGTGCAGCTGCATCTTCCTCCCGTAACTCCAATCACCACCCAATTCCAATCCTCCACAATCCCAGCACCGCCTACGATGCCACTACCCTTTTCTTGATTCCTTAAACAATCCGAACACAATGGTGTTTTTTCCACCATCAGATCCAACACAACAGCAATTCAACAATCTTGATCGCTTCAAATCTGAAGTTTGGGGTCTCTTCCGAGACCAATGGCATTTGAATGGGAGACCCTTTATTCTTCCTTTAAACCAATCAAGAAAACTAGCTCAACCCCTTATAAATGGAAAAGGTTCAGGGATTCTTGAATCAGCTTCAAAACCATGAAAACACACATACATATGTGTGTAATGAATTCATTTTACCTATATATGTGTGAATGAATCAATAAAATTCGAAAAATGATAAACCTGAGGATGTTTTAATGGAAGATGAATTGCTACTCCCTCCCAGTCTCTGACATTGGAGGATTGAACAGAAAGAAAGAAAAAAAGAAAAGAAAGAAAGAGAGAGGGGAGAAGGTATTTTGGAATTTCCTATTTCTGTGTGTTTGTGTGTGCTTTCTAATTTTGATTTGGTCAATGGTAGTACTATTTCCTCTCAAGGTTACAAAATAAATAAAAAGAGAGGAAAAAAAGAAAAAATGATAATAGTATTTAAAATCTATTGGGTTGGTTAATGTAAGTTTGCATTGTTTAGAAAAAATGGTTGATCCCGCTGCATATTAACTTTATAATAAATATGATTATAAATACGGTGACAAGTAATTTTATAATTCCTTAAAATATATATAGGCGTCGTTTGGCGTGAGATATAAGTTATAACTATCTTAAAATAAAATGTAAAATTATTTTATCACATGTTTGCTGGAAGGTATTAATTAGTCCTTGGATTATTTAATCCACCCCCTCCCCTCCCCTCCCCTCCCATTTTTGCCTTAATGTGGGATAAGTTATCCCCATATAGGTTAAATAACTTATCTCAGAATAACATGTTCCCAACCAAACGACCCCTAATGCATCTTAGATTACACGTACAGTGTTATAGATACCATTCTAGCCAAAATCATGTTATTGGGCTTTACACTTCTAATCATATTTTTTTCTTCTCCTTCATTTCTTTTGTTTCCTCTCTTTCAGGGCATGAGCTCAATGATTTTGGTAAGTTCTCTTACAGTATTCTTTGTTTTCCATTATAGTATCAAAGTTTGATCTTTACTCTTTCAAAATTTTAATCTTTGTTTTCTTGAATGTGATGCTTGCTCTCTGATTAAGAAATAATTTGTAGGATTTTTCTTCACCTATATTACTAGTTCTATTGGTGTCAATTTGATGTTAGTTTTTCATTTTGTTGAATAATTTCTTGTTAAAATATTAGGTACATGCAAGTATTTATACTTGCAATTGTTTTATGCCATCAACTAATCAGTTCAGAATTAGTTGTTATACTTAAAAAAAATTGAATCTCATAATTTATATTATATTTTTCTACAAAAATAAGTATAGTTATAAATTCACGCCTAGCTTAGAAGAGATGAACAAGGAAGAGGAAAACGAATAATATATGATTGCTGCTAATACATATCGAGTATAATTGTTTCACCAAGTTATGTGACAAACTCTTCTTTCTTGAAGAAAAAGTTTCTTTTTTCAATTCTTTCACTTCTCGCTTTTCTATTTTCTAAATGTGATTATTATTAAAAACAAACATTAAACAAAATTATGTAATCATGATGCTTAATGATATGCCTAATCACCTTATTTGGAGTAAATATGGTTCATAAATTTTAATTCAAACATGTCGATAATAGATATGTATGTTTTTATACTTAGCTAATCAAAATATAGTCATGAACACGATGGCCCCTAGTTTAAACAATTCATCTACCATCAACTCTGCCGATCTGTGTAGCCCATTTGTTGGGTTTAAGTAGTTAGCTAGAGTGAATTGGGAAATAAAGGTTAAGAATAAGGAAAATGTGGGTTAACCAAGAAAAGGGAAATGAATAATCATTTCTATCTCATCGGTAAAATAGAGGGAAAGTGTTGTCCTTATGTTATGAAACACTTCCTCTAACTCTTGAAGAGTCAAGTAGAGGGGACCCCCTCATGCTGTCATCATCGTTGCAAACTATGACTTTGGCTTCGGCAAATGATGTGATTGATTGATAAATATTTTGGACAAAATTCATTTAACTGATCTCAAAAATTTCCTTTTCTGATATGTTCTTTTGTTAATTATTAATTCGCGCGTAAAATTGTTCCTTTGAATAGATACCTTCCATCCCAAGGTCGACATGCTTGTTCTTAACAAATGAGACTATTCTGAACAGTTGTTCAATGCTGGCTATAAGTATAGACCTTTTCTGCATTTTCCAGATCTCTTCTTTTGCAGATATTTTCGTATAAAACAAAGGTTCTGGTCTGTGTGAATTTTTTGTTGGTTGTTTGAGTTCGCTGAAAATTACAAGAGTTTGAGGTACCGCTACTTTGTAATTGTTAATCTGTTTTATCTTGGTAGAAAATAATCCATAAACCTCGAGTATAATGAGGGGATTAAATTCCTTAAGGACACATAGTGAATTCTATGAACTCAGATACTGTTATATATTTTTTGATTTTATATTCTATTTTCTGCATAACGAACAAGCTTAAGGAATTTAATTTTTTTTAAACTTGAATTTTCATCTTCTGATTTGGGAGGTCAAAGCCTTTTGTGCTTCTATCCTGGTTGAGTTTGAAATTGATGTGAAGTCATAAGAACTTCCTCAGTCAAATTCATTTTGTTGATAACAGAATCTATATTTATTATTCGTATTTTACATACTAAGTTGTTTATCTGTTTGTGATAAAAAAATGACCAATTCAAATGAAGTGAATGTTAGAACAACAAATGCTACAGTACCATCTGCGCATCCTCAAGTGGTCTAAATGTTGCCCCTACAATTCCACCGGCGGAAAAAATTAAAAAAATTACTGGTGTTGATTTCAAAAGGTGGTAGCAGAAGATGTTATTCTACTTGACTACCATAAGTCTACAGAGATACATTAATGAGAATATTCTCATATTGGCTGAAAGAACTCCCGGATGATGAACGACTCTCACTGATTGAAGCTTGGAGGCACTCAGATTTTTTATTTAGGAACTATATTCTGAGTGGCTTGCAAGATAATCTGTACAGTGTGTACAGTAACATGAAGACTTCCAAGGAACTCTTGGATGCTTTGGAGAAGAAGCACAAAGCTGAAGATGCCAGAATGAAAAAATTTATTGTGGCAAAGTTTCTACAAGATGGTAGATAGTAAAGTTGTTGTTACCCAAGTTCAGGGGTTGTAAGTTATAATTCATGATCTCCTTGTAGAAGGTATAATTTAATCTAATGCCTGGTTTGAACATATTAAATTTGTTCTTAATACTCATATAATCATTAATGTAGGATTGGTTGTGAATGATACTTTTCAAGTGGCAGTCATCATTGAGAAGTGGCCCCCACTTTAGAAGGACTTCAAGAACTATTTAAAGCATAAATGCAAGGAGATGACTGTAGAAGATCTCATGGTATGTTTGAGAATTGAAGAGGACAACAAGGTGACAGAAAGAGGCCACAAACAAATTCAACAATAGCAGAGGCAAATATTGTTGAAGAAGGGCCAAATGTCAAAAAGATAAAGAAGTCATCTGGACCAAAAGAAAATCCATCTAAAAAGAGATTTAAAGGCAATTGTCATAACTTTGGGAAGGTTGGACATAAAGCCATTGATTTTCGCTCTTCAAAGAAGCAAAAGAAAAAAAATCAGGAAAATATGATTGAGAAGAATGAAGTAGTAGAGAACTTATGTGCCATGTTAACTTAATGCAACTTGGTAGGAAATCCCAAGGAGTGGTGGCTTAATTCTAGAGCCACTTCACATATTTTTGAAGTTAAAGAAGCTTTTGCAACATATGACACTGCTACAGCTAATGAGACCATTTACATGGGAAATTTTTTTACAACAAAATTTGAAGGTTATGAAAAAGTATGTTTAAAAATGACATTCATAAGGTGGTGACTCTAAACAGAGTTTTTCATATTCCAAAAATGAGGAAGAATTTAGTTTCTGCTGGTCTCTTGGTCAAGAACGGATCTAAATGTGTTCCTGTTTCAGATAAAGTTGTCATTTGAGAAAATGAGATGTACGTAGGAAAAGGTCACCTTAATGAGGGCCTTTTCAAATTGAATGTAATGGTCATTGAAAGTAATAAAGTTCAGGCTTCTTCTTATTTGCTTGAGTCAAATGATTTATGGCATTCACGTTTAGAACATATTAATTATAAAACCTTACTAAAGATGACTAATTTGAATCTGTTGCCAAAGTTTAAAAATAAACAGTCAAAGTGTCAAGTCTGTGTGGAATCTAAGTATGTTAAGCAACCATATAAGTCAGCTGAATTCAAACCCCTTGGACTTAATTCACACAAATATTTGTGACATGAAGTCAATATCATATCGTGGGGAAAAGAAGTATTTCATAGCATTTATTGATGACCATACCTGTTGTTGCTAATTTTATTTACTTAGTAGTAAAGATGAGGTGATGAAAGCATTCAAAAAAATACAAAAGTGAAGTTGAAACACAATTGAACAAAAAGATTAAAATGATAAGGAGTAATAAAGGTGGCGAATATGAATATCCTTTGAGGAAATATGTTTGAAATATGACATCATTCATTAAACAACAGCCCCTTACTCACTAGAATCTGATGGAAATGGGGAAAGAAAAAATAGAATACTTAAGGAGATGATGAATATCATGTTAATCAGTTCTAGTTTACCCCAGAACTTGTGGGGGGAAGTCATCCTTATGGCCAGTCGTATACTAAATCGAGTCCCCCATAGTAAAATGCAATCTATTTCATACGAAAAATGAAAAGGGAGAAAGCCTGACCTTGAGTACTCGAAAGTGTGGGGGTGTGTGGAACAAAATTAAGTGTTGGTCCGTACCAGGTTCGCGTCGCATACTTGTTGCGCATCCTCACTGGAAATCGTTTTTGCATAAAAAAAATTATGTTTTGATCTGGTTGCTCTAAAAATTAACCGAGACCACTTTCCTACTTACAATTTCATGACTGATCGCATATCTGGCCTCAAATTTTCCATCGGAGTATGGGAAGACGCGTTATGCGCACATCTCTCTTCTAGGGATATTTTGAAAATTTTATCGGGTGTTACATCATCTCCTTCTTGGAATCATTGGTCCTCAAATGATGAGTAAAGGTGGACATCAAGGCATGAATATACTCAAGCTCATCTCAATATAGACTCAATCAATCACACTTTTGACTCCTCCTCAACCTCAACAACTTCTTCTCAAACTCAGGAATAGATACATCAACTCAGGAATAGAACAATCAATTTAAGTCAAGGGTAAGAAAATTCCTTAGTCATTTCTCACTATCAGGCACGAATAGAACACCGAAACTCAATCAATTCGAGTCTTTTAATCGCCTCGACAATCGGCTATCCGAACTCAAGAAAGAAGTTATCAACTCTAATTGAGAATGGAACCATTGTGATCTATAAGACTCTATGGGTAACCTCAAGCTCAACACCTCGTCTCAAATTCACTTTTTTTCATGCCACTACGATTCAAGCTTATAGCTTCCATTTAGATCTACACCTAACAACACCCTCTTATTGCATTCAAGCCTAATTCTAAGCCTCGAAAATGTTATTCCTAAGATGATCATATTCATACAAAGCTAATGCTCAATACTCAAGCTCTATACTTCCACAGGGACATTCATTCAAAGATCACTAGTCCTCTCTACTACTTCACTACTCTTACTTGAAACCCTTACCACAAAATCTTCAATAGTCTATCACCATTACTTGCATAATAACAACCACACATTCAAGCCTATCACTCTGACTACTTCACTATCTCTGAGAATTATCAAGCCTACTTAGCACTTCTGCCTTCACCATTGAATGAGCTCTCACTCAAAGACACACCAACATATTCTTACCTAGAGACATTCTAATTTACTCTTACCTATCTATTGCACGTCATAAGGTCTTTCTTCTTCCCTATCTCTATCTCTATATAGAACAAGTGCAACACCACTATCACGATACTGGTACATTTACTCCTCCCTATCTCATCTCATTCTCGGTTTATTACTATTAATATCATTATCCGCACTAAAAGGAACTCATCATCTACCCCTTAGCTCAAGGGTCATATCCCTATGTTTGTGAGTCAATTCTCTTTACTAAGCTACAGGTACAACTCTCCACCTATATCATATTCATAACATCACATTCCTTGCAAGTCAACATCTTAATTTTGAACATTCACTATGGCAAGCCTCTTAGAGAAAATCTCCAACTAAGACTATCACTATCATAATGCTATCTCATTCTTCACAATGCTCCGCACAATTCAAGCTTAGATTCTTGTGCTAACCTGTGCATCATACACTTCCCTCATAGCCAATAATCAATCAACACATCCCCTCTTGAAAACTTATGTACCATTCACCCATTCATTATACCTCCTTACCTGGCTAAGCTCATAACTCTATGAACCTTATGGTGCTCTCCCTTTAGAATCATAAGCCTAGTTTAGAACTATCACCTCAAAAGTACTCTATTCCCTTATTCAACATCTATAGTTCACCCTCACTTATACGAATACTATAGAATATCAACTTAAATCTCTTTCTAGTTTGAGCACACTCTAACTCGTCCTAGCAATAACCTTTTCTCAATACCTCACCATGAAAAATTAGATGGTACTTACTACTCTTTTGTCAAAGCATATGGCAATCGACTCATCACACCCATTACATACCTAATAGATACATAACTCTAACTACAAGCCTCAATCAACTACTACTCTCACTATCTGGTCTCTTCTTTTCCATCATCATCCTGACTTTAGCATGACTAAATTCTACTTATGGTTTGCAAGACCTCAAATCACACTCTCCCATGTGGTAACCTTCTAACTGTCGAGCATGTACAACAGGCTCAGGCCCCTCTGTCCGAACCTTGATCCCTATCCCGAATTGTGAGGGAATCCTTGGTGAGAAAATTTTGGTACTGACAACATTTCTCGGATTCTCAATGCGTTTGGAAGGTATGGTCTACAAATGTGTAATGCATGAGGTAGAAGAGAGTTTTACTAAAGTTTAACTCTATAGCACGAATCAGAATAAGAAAGAAGTGTAATAATTTCTAATGTCCTATAGCCTTCTGCTTGTAAAGTATGATGCACAACACACCCATAAATAAGACTCAACTAGACACGACTTCATGGACTCCTTAGGACACTTAAATTTTGTGCTCTGATACCGAGTTTGTCATGCCCCTGGAGAGTACCATAGATGTGGCCGGCACTCAGAGACTATTGCTAGTCTCTAAGTGAACCAGTTGGCCTTATCACATCCATTCATTCAATATATAACTCAAAAAACTCAGCGGAAGTCTAAAGATGAAAACAGGCAATCTATAGCTCAAATATAATATTAAATAAATAGCTAGTACGAAAGAAACTAGCTCAATAAGTCTCAACATCAATATTCAACTCTAGTCTATGAAGCTTCTATCACTATCAAATGGTGCCAATGACAGACCCTTAACTACCTCAAAAATAAAGTAAAGCTAACTCAACTCTAACTCTAATAAGCAAGATGAAAATAACTCAATGATCCCCCAAAGTAAGGGAGGCTCACCAACTTAGCTGGATGCTCAGATCCTCAACGATGCACCTGTTGACGATCTCTAATACCTGCCTGCGCATCATAAAATGATGCAGTCCAAAAGAAGACATCAGTATGTGGAATGTACTGGTATGTAAAATGGCTATATGAAACAGAAAAGGTAGAATAATATAGAAACAACAACAACTCAAAATAATACTCAATCAGAATATCAAATGTCTATCTAAAGCAAGAATAAAAAGTAGACAAGTGACCTATCAATATCAATTCAACCTCATTAATCAACTCAACTCAACTCAACTCGACTCAGAGTACTATCAGTGCAGGACCTATTTGGCAGTTTCTCTTATCTGATAACAATCACTTATAAGCCAGTGATTGTACAACAATCCCATTGATGTTGCCACAGCTATTCTGTACTTGCTAGATAAGGAATAACTAAGATCCATAAGGGATCTGGAAAATTAATCGATTAAGTCCTATTGTTTTAGGACAATAAAAGGGGGCAATGTCCGACTTTAATGGACTTAATCCTCAAATTAGGAATTTTTTCGACTCTAACGAAACTTAATCCACAGGATGAGAACTTCTCCGACTCTAACAGATTTTAGTCCTCAAGGTGAAAATTTGTCTGACTCTAACGGACTTACTCGACTCCTATGCTTGGCAACATAATTAGTGAGTGCGAGTTGGACTTGCTCTTACTCTTACTCATTTTGGTGCTCGATACTCCTCCCAAGACTCAATACTAATAAGATTCATTATCTTAATTAGTCTCTTACAGACTCTCATCATCTCATTAACTCAAACTCTAAAGCCCTCTATTGTTTTCAGGGACTTTAACTCATCTCAATTAACTCAATTTTTATTTAAGAACTCAAGGACTTAGATCATCATTAAGAAGAAGTCGATTTGACAAAACTCTATAATTCAACTATGAATACTCATAGGACTATCAAACTCTATTAACTCATTATGAGGCTCACATCATAATCACACTCAACATACTCAAGTCAAGGCTCTTGTGTAAGGAACTGGCTTTTTCGAGTGGCTTTACCCTAAGTGTCGTGGAAGTTTCCTAGGTGAACTACCGGGCACCACTCCATGGAGGAGCCTGCATGGCCCATGTGAAGCCACATGGACCATGTGGCCTCCTGTGAAGAGGCTTGCATGGCCGAGGCTACATCGACCGTATGGTCTCCCGTGAAGAGGCACTAGGTCCAGTTCATGGTTGAGACAACTTTGGGATAGAGGGGAATTGTGGCCAAGTGAAGGCACACGAACCCCCACACGGTCCGTGTAAGGTGACACGGTCCGCGTGGCTCTCTATGTAACTCACTACGTAAAAAATATTCTAAGTATGGAAGTACCATCTCATAACTTTATTGTGTAAAAATTATTTCAAGTACCGTTACACGATCGGTGTCACGAGCTGTGTGAAGTCACATGGACCGTGTAGCTGTCCGTGTGGTACCACTTAGCTTCGAGAATATTTCCTCCGTGAGAGTCTAAGTAGGGGATCATGGCAACTGTTCACGGTCTGTGTGATGTTTCACGGACCGTGTAGTGGACCGTGTGAGCCTGATGGGACTAATTTAGGTCTGTTTCATTAATGGTGTTTATGTGATTTCGGTTCATTTTAATCATGAATTATAACCTTTTACCTATCCTAAACCCCTAATTCAGCTGAAATCCCTCCTCTTCATTCATTTTCTTAAAACAATCTATCCCTCACAAGATCACCTCCCTACTCCACTCTACATTTCTCTCTTAAGGATCAAAGCTAGGGTTCCATCGGAGTCCAATTTAAGCCCAATTCATCCCTTAAATTCAGCTCCTCAATCAAGGAATGTGGGATTGATTCTTGGTCCCTTTCAACAAAGACCCAAAATTCCTTTCAATTGATTTCATGAATTTTAGTCACTTTAAATATGAGATTTCATTATTTGATTTCATTAAATCTGATTGATGTGTGGGCTGTATTTTATCTATGATTTCAATTCACTTTGATCACTATTATGATGATTTACATTGATTTATAAAGTATGAACATGCATGTCCCTCTTTAAAGTTGATTTATGCATGAGTGATCTATACTACTATTTATATGTGGATTTAATTATGGGTTTACTAAATCTAGTATTGTGATGTTGAATTTCTACTTGAATCTACGTTGCCTATGCAATCCTCACATCATGCATTGCATTGCATCCATGAACATTGCCATATGGTAACTATGATGTGGGTTAAGCCCAACTAAGATATTGGTTATGAAAAAAAGGTGATCACTGGTATGTCTATAATTTAGGCTCATTGAGCAACATGGGTGCTTGCACCGTCACATATATACAAATGAGCTATTCCTTGCATGAGCATTTACAAGTATGAACTATGATTTGATATTTGAGCCTAAATGTGCATTGAATGGTTTGAACTGAACATTGCATTTCCTGAAAGCACGTATATGTATAAGTATTCAAGTGGGATGTTATTGACTTATCACCGATAGTGGGGGTGTTAGGGATATCCCCAAGGGCCCTCTCCCTTTCCTTGAACTAAATGCCAACATAGGAACGTTCACCATTACCGAGTTAAGGAATGGTTATACGTATATGAAAATCTGATATAATATGAATAAGGCTACAAATCCTTCCGAAATGGTGGTTCCGTAAGGAAGGTGAGCATCCACCGAAATGCTGGGTCCATAAGGTGCGATATAGATTACCTTTGGCAAGTAATCTTCTCCCTACTAGTGGGAGGCCCCAATCGGTCTAATTCATGTAATAGCTCGCATGAGTTTGATATGTCGGTTACCGTCCATACCCAGTATATATGAGCATTATCACATTTCATGCATCATGACTTTCATGGCATCTTGTATATATTTATCTATTGAATATACAATTCTTCTATATTATGTGCCTTTGTTGTCGAACATCGAAATGGAGGATTGGTAAATCATATGCATTATTCAACCTTCTCTTCAGAATTGACACCCATGATGTTCAGTATCTTGGTAAGTTCATCAATGAACTCCTAAGCATCCTCACCAGCCTTTCACCCGTGAAACTCCGGGGGATTCATCTAGGTGAAATCCCTCACCCTAGAAGCAGGTGTAGGATCCCATGGCAAGTTAGCCTGCCTTGCCTGAGAAGTCACCACCTGAGCAAGCATGGCAAAAGCTGTATGGAATTCCCCATTTGAGATGGGTTCATCCACATGCTCATGGGGAGCCTAATCTTCATTAGCCAAAGTCGGCCTTGGTGGGAGGGGGGGTTTCCTCGAGGCATTTTCTGAAATGGATCAACAAGACCATCAAATAAGGAAACTAAAAGCCATAGCATGACAAAAGACATGAAGAAGTAAGGCAATTCCTAAAACGTTTACGTAGCCTCTCACTCATAGGTATGGTGCACTTCACACCCATGAATAGGACTCGACTGAACGCGGCATGTTGGACTCCGAGGATCATTTATAAACCTAGGGCTCTGATACCATCTTTTGGCACAACTCGGGGTTAGGGTCTAGATGTGACACAATCACTACTAGAAATAAGCTATTTTCCGATTACGATTGCCGACTACAAATATGTAGTCGGAAGTTTGAATAATTTTTCGACTACTGTCATCAGAATATTATATTTTATGTTATTATAATTTTTTAAAAAAATTTACCAACCAATTTCCGACTACTGAAGTCAGCATTTTGCGAAATAAAATAATTGACCAATTTTCCGATTGTTGTAGTCGGAAATTTACTTAAATAAATAAAAAATAAATTTAAATGATGGTAAGCCATATATTTTTTTTAATTAAATGCGGGAAAACAAATTCGCCCCAAAATTTTGTCCCCCAAAATAAAATAAAAAAACTCTATTTCAAATAATAATAAAAGAAAAGAAAGAAAAAGTTTTCATAAATAGAATTTTTCCCAAAAGAAAAATTAGCAGTAAACATACGCTTTCTTTCCCCTAAATTTCAAAGCTCCAGTTTTCAACAAGAAGCTTCAAAGCTTCTTTTCCCAAATCTTCAATCTCCTTTTCTTGGTGATTTTTGCTTGCAAGGTTAGATTTTTCTCCTTTTTGAGTTTATTTTTGTTGGGAAATCTGAAGATCGGTTCTGATTTTTGGTTTTTAGAAAGATTATGTGTTTGATTGCTCCACTTTTTCAACAGAAAGCTTCAAAGCTTCTTTTCCCAAAACTTCAAACCTTCAATCTCCTTTTCCTGCTGATTTTTGCTTGCAAGGTTAGATTTTTCTCCTTTTTGAGTTTATTTTTGTTGGGAAATCTGAGGGATCGGTTCTGATTTTTGATTTTTAGAAAGATTCTGTGTTTGATTTGATCTAATCGTTGTTTAGTTTTGTGGGGTTTTGTTAAAATGCTTGAAAAAGTCAATTGAGAGGAATCAAGAGATTTGTGAACAAGTTCTTGTCTTGATCTTTGATGTTCTTGTGATAATTTTACTGTGATAATTTGAGGGTGACTAGGTTTCTGTTGTTTCCTATATGTTGAATGGAGGGTTCAAAGTAGTTGTCTTTGTAGTGCATTTGTGTTGATTTTTGCCTATTATGTCCTATACTCAAAGAAAATTTTTACTTTCAGAATATGTTGATCCATAAATCTAATTACCAAAGATTGAAGGAGTTAAATACCAGATCAACTTCATGATACTAAGTCCATGAACTTCATCTGAGATATATACACCTTAATTTCACCTTCTTCTATTAATAATATGTTGGTTTTCCTCAGAAAACTTGTTAAGTTGTCAAGTACAGTGACACACTTAGGACAAAGGGGAATAAGGCGGCAAAACTTTTTTCTTTCTTGCCATCTCTCATAATATGCATAAAGTAGCAAAACTTTGTTAATCAAGTAAGACTTTCTACCATTTGCTTCACCGACTGAAGCTCTTGTCTCGTATTATCATTGAAGGCCTCCTTTTCCATCAACTCCTTTTCACGCAACTCAAGTTCTTTGTGTCGTGCTTCAATGTACAATTTACTTTCCTCTTGATTCTTCAAGGTCTTTTCGAGTTGATCACGAGCATTCTTCTCCATCCTTTGTAGGTCTGTAGTAAATAGAAAGTGTTGTTAATGTAAATTCAAAGTGTGATGTTAAACTAGCAAATATCTAGAGGAGAAAATATGTACCTTCATTATATTTTTTGATCATTGCATCTCTTTCATTCATCACGTTGCTTAGAGACATGGAAGTTTCATTGCATTTGCTCTCTATCTCCATGAGGCTCTTACGTTTGGCCTCGATTGTATTATTCAGATTAGAGACAAGCGAATCAGCTTTGCGCTTCTCTTCTGCTTCAACTTCAGAGATGGATTTTAGATCTCCATTTTTTCGCAGATAGTCACCAATTATATCTGATGAATTGTAATCATCAGCCTTTGCAACCCAACCACATAACTTATCTCCCTTACCTTGTGAAACCAAATAGTCCTTCTTCCCTTGATGTTGTGATTCATAGCTCTTTTGAAACTTAATTGCATTAGCAAATCCACTCCAATCATTTCCAAATTCAACGATAGCTTTCCCTGAATGACCCCTATTGTTCCATAATGGATGTACCCTCAATGGATTAAACCCTTTCTTTGTCAAATCATCCCTAAGCCATGAGCCACTCTTTCCCACATAACGACCACCACTCAATTGAACTGGAAGATTTGCTACAACTCCCATCCAAGGAAATGTATATTTCTCATCAACATCATTTCCATGATCATCTGGTGGCTATAACATTTCAATTTCCATTTCATCAGACATTGGAATGGTATCTCTGGTCTTCAAGTACTTTAATAGGCCTAAATGCTTCGCCTTATCGTTCAATTTCCTGTGTTGTGAGCCTCCTTTGCTCACTCCTGAAGAATGTTGGACAAGACCATTGAAGCTATAGGCCTGCTTCTTTTTACCAGGACAGAATGGACATTGGTAAACCTCACCAGAGACCACCAGTAAAATGAGCTTTGTTACCAAATGTTTACGATCCAACCCATCGGACCGTACGAGCATCTATTCTAGTCCCTAGATAAAAGAACCTTTTTTCAACCCCAACATACATTACACAAGTATTTAACATGGAACAATCAGCATAGTTTTTGTCAATGAAGTGGACTGCTTTGGCCTTTGCAATTGTAAAAATAGAGGTTTTTGTCTAAACTTCATGGCTACTAATTAGTTTTTGATATTTGGCACACACGATGGTGATCGTTAGGGAGAAATGATCTTGGTGCAAAAATGTGTTATTAATGTTGAAGGCAATGATGTCTCAGAAGCATCTAAAATGAGTAATTTAACGGCTGTAAAGACTGAAACTGAATTTCCAAATCAATCAGAAGTTGTTCTATGTCAAGATTTAAACAGAAGATTGGACAGGGTTGGCTCCGCAGTTGTTCGAGCTTATGGTTCAACAAAGTTATATAATGTTATCAGAAACATTATATGGAGTAGGTTGGTTTGTGGTAGGATATTGAAATCTTCAGTGTTGATGCTTTTAAGCAGGAGATAATTGCTATTATGCATAAATGATGGGATAAAATTGGCAAATATCTCGACTTGCATTAAGCTTGATGCTTCAAACTAAGTTTTACAAAAGAACAATGCAGAATTGTAATTAAACTTTCAGTAAGCAAACTCAATTACCATTTAGGATTCAGCTGAATCCCCTGCTAGAGAGACAGAAAACTAGGATAAAAGTTGAATTTTATATTTCTTCTAATCTACAACTTCTTGATAGAACCTATGGATCTATTGATGGCAAAGGCTTAAGCATGTGAAGATTTTTCCAGAGTTACGGGCTGTAGAACTTGCTTTTCTGTTGTTGTATTATGCTGGTATTCTAAATACAGCTAAACAACTTTATGTATTTAAATTATACAAATATGTGGATGACAACTGCATATCTATGGCCAGATCAATCCCATTAAAGAACTTTTAAGATCATGAGAGATTTGTTGTTGTAATTGCTCCTTTTGTTATATTTCTGATGGAGTTCATTCATACATTTATTTCAGGTTCAATTTAAAAGAAGCTTGGACGAACGATGTCAGTCACAACCTACTACTGAGGCTGGTTCCACAACTCAACTATCATCTGATGATATTACTTCTATATGGATAAATGCGGCAGGAGGTGTGAAGAAAGGCAGAGTTTATGGGCTTGGAGTACAACCTTCCTCGTGTCATCCATCACCATTGTTGTCTGGTGCTTCTTCTTCTCAATCTTTAGAAGAAATTGAAGCAATGAAAAAACAGATTTCAGAGTTGACAGAACGACTTCAAACATCTGAAGCTAACTTTGCTAAAGTGCAGACGTTTATGGAGAAATATATGGCTAAATATGATAGTAGTGAAGAAGAGACCAACTCTGATGAAGAATAGATCGTGTTCTGGTTGTTTAGATATTTTCTAAGAGATTTAGACTTGTGTTAAACTATTTATTTTCGTTTTGAATCCCAACTACTTATTAGAATTGATTTTGATGATGCTTAACTTTTAAACTCAATTTCATTGAATGGAATTTAAATGTTTAGGAATGTATTTAATGTTTGGTTTTATTGTGAATTTTTATGGATGGATGGCAATATAATTTAGCAAGTGGTATATCAAATAAATAATATTTTTCTGTTAGAAAATTGAAAATGCCGACTACAATAATCGGAAGCTCACCTAAATAGTTAATAATTGTCCCGACCACAGTAATCGAAATAAATATATATTAATTATTTAATTATTTAAATATTACGACTACTGTAGTCGGAAACGTTAAAATTAATAAATTATTATTTTAATAATATTCCGACTACAGTAGTCGGCCAATCGATAGACAAATGGTCCTGTCTAGTTTCATATTTTCTGACTACAGCAGTCGGCAAATGCCGACTACAGTAGTCGGTAAGTATTTTCCGACGTACAAAATACCGACTACACAAAAATGGTCGGAAAGTCATCGAAAAACTCCATTTTCCGACTACATTCCGAGTAATATTGCAGTCGAAAAACAGTTAATTTCTAGTAGTGAATGAATGAGAACCCGATAGTTTCCAAACAAGCCTCAGATATCAATATCCACATCATCGGTTCAACAATAGCATCACAACACACACACACACACACATATATAGATAGGTAATGGGAGATTCTCATAATTCATTCGCACAATACATAAGCAAAATATCAGTAATAACAAAGAGATCTCAGAAGAGTTTACACAGTATCAACATTGCCTCTAGTCAAAGAAAGGGGGCCAGGACAAGTTCTAGGCTCACCCTCGTAGGTAAGAATATTTTGAAATAACATAAAGAAAGGTAGTTGGCTCATCCCAAAAAGACGGGACTTACCATAACAACTTTGGGGTTGGGCTATTCGTCCACCTATTGGTAATCAAAGTGCTCGGCCCCTATATGGTAAAATCATGTAGGCATAGAGTATGTGTTAGTACGTTTGAATGTACTAAGTATGCGGGCATGGCTGCCTACCAACTAAAAGATGTGGCTCAGGTGTGGTATACTCAATGATCTTTGGAAAGGGTTTGTGGTGGTGATATCAATTGGGAAGAGTTCAAATTCGCTTTCCTTGATCACTTCTTTCCGCTAGAGCTTAGAGAGGCCAGAATGACTGAGTTCATCAACCACAAGAAAGGGAGTATGAGTGTGAGGGACGATGCCCTCAAATTCACGAAGCTTTCCAAATATGCTCCGTCACTGGTGGCTGACCTCCGTGCAAGGATGCACAAGTTTTATTCGGGTATCTCTAATTTACTTGTGAAAGAATACCATACTGTTATGCTTATATGGGACATGGACATTTCCAGACTCATGGTGTATGCTAAAAAGATCGAAGGGGAGAAACTCAAGGAAAGAAGGGTCCACGATTCTAAGAAGGAGAAACTCAAGGAAAGAAGGGTCCACGATTCTAAGAGGACTCGCTTTGATGGTGGATTCTCTGGTTCTCGAACTGGTGGTTTTGGTCGCTTCCAACAGGGCCAATATTTCGGTACTCGAGTCGTTAATGATCAGGTGCCTCCTCCTAGAGCACCAGGTGGCAGCGGTAAGGGGTAGCCTCTGTTTGACAGGTGTGGGAAGCCCCACACGGGAGTCTTCTTGAGAGATTTGGATGTTTGCTTTAAATGTGGTGATAAAAATCATAAGGCTGCTGATTGTCCTAGAAATGCCCGTAGAGGCCAAGGTCAGGTGGCTCAAGGCAGGCAAGGCCAACAAAGCGCTCCCCAACGTGTTTCGCCAAGGAACAACTGGTTCTACGCGCTCCATGCCCTCTAGGATGTTGAGGAAGCTCCAGATGTTGTGACCAGTATATTAAAAGTCTTTGATTTTGATGCTTATGTTTTGCTTGATCCGTATGCAAATTTGTCTTTTGTGACTCCTCTGTTGGAAGTTAAATTTGGTTTGAGTCCCAAGGTTTTGAGGGACCCTTTCTCAGTTTATACTCCCATGGGTGAATCTGTTGTTGCACATAGAGTCTATCATGGTTGCCCTGTTTCTCTGTTGCATAAAGTTTTCCCGTGTGATCTTGTGGAACTTGAGATGTTTGACTTTGATGTGATTCTTGGGATGGATTGGTTACATGTACCATATGCTTCTATAGATTGTAGTACCTGGAATGTCAAGTTCCAACCTCCCGGTGAGCCCGTCCATGAATGGAAAGGTGGTGACTCCTCTATCAAAAGGTCGGTTTATTTCCTACCTCAAGGCGCGGAGAATTATTTCTAAGGGGTGCATTTATCATATTGTGAGGGTCAAGGATATGGATTTCAATTTCGAAGTGCCTACTCTTGAGTCGGTCCCTGTGGTAAATGGATTTTTAGATGTGTTTCCTGAAGATACCGGGTATCCCTCCAGAAAGGGAGATAGACTTTGGCATAGATCTTCTTCCGGATACCCAGCCTATCTCTCTTCCTCCTTATCGTATAGCTCCGGTGGAGTTAAAAGTATAAAAGAGCACTTAAAGGACCTACTAGAGAAGGGTTTCATTCGGCCTAGTATGTCGTCGTGGGGTGCTCCAGTGTTGTTTCTAAGGAAGAAGGACGAAACTCTTCAGATGTGCATTGATTACAGGAAACTGAATAAGGTGACTGTGAAAAATAAGTACCCATTGCCCAGGATTAATGACTTGTTTGATCAGCTTCAAGGGGTTACTCATTTCTCAAAGATTGATCTTTGTTTCAGGTATCATAAGTTGAAGGTTAGGGAGTGTGACATTCCCAAAACAGCTTTACGGACAAGGTATGGTCACTTTGAGTTTGTGGTAATGTCATTTGTCCTAACCAATGCCTCGGCCGTGTTTATGGATCTAATGAACCGGGTGTTTAAGCCATTCCTTGATAGTTTTGTGGTGGTCTTCATTGACGACATCCTCATCTACTACCGAAGTGAGTAGGAGCATGGGAACCACTTGAGAATGGTTCTCCCGACTTTGAGGGAGCAGGAATTGTATGCCAAGTTTAGCAAGTCTGAAGTTTTGCTGGGGAAGTGGCTTTCCTTGGTCATGTGGCGTCCGGAGATGGCATCAAGGTGGATCCAAAGAAAACCAAGGTTGTGAAGAATTGGCCCAGACCTTGACTCCTTTAGATATTCACAATTTCCTTGGGTTGGTCGGGTATTACAGAAGGTTTGTTGAAGGGTTCTCATCTATTGCATCTCCATTGACCAAGTTGACCCAAAAGCATGCTAAGTTTGTATGGTTAGATGAATGCGAGAAGAGTTTTCAAACTTTGAAGGATTGACTTACATTGGCTCCCGTCTTGACTTTACTAAATGGTTTGGAGGATTCGTGGTGTAATGTGATGCCTCGCAGATCGGATTGGATTGTGTGCATATGAAATATGGTAAAGTGATAGCGTATGCATCAAGGCAGTTGAAGGTGCATGAACGTAATTACCCAACACATGACCTTGAAGTGGCGGCGGCGGTTTTTGCTTTAAATATTTGGAGACATTACTTATATGGGGTTTATGTCGATGTGTTCACCGATCACAAGAGTTTGCAATATGTATTCACTTAGAGAGATCTCTTTTTAAGGTAATAGAGGTGGTTGGAACTCCTAAAGGATTACGACATGAGTATTCTATATTATCCCAGCAAGGCTAATGTTGTAGCCGATGCTCTTAGCAGGTTGTCTATGGGGAGTGTGGCGCATATTGGGGAGAAAAGAAGGAGTTGGCAAGAGATGTTCACCGGTTAGCTAGGTTGGATGTCAGGTTGGCGGATTCGAGCAATGGTGGTATTCATGTTCAAAGCGGGGCAAAATCTTCCGTGGTAAGTGATGTAAAGGCTAAGCAAGATTTAGACCCATCGCTACTTGAATTGAAGAAATTGGTTGCTGAAAAAGAGATCGAGGTGTTCTCCCAAGGGGGAGATGGTGTACTTCGGTACCAAGACTGGCTTTGTGTTCTGGATGTGGACGATCTTAGAAGGGTGATTATGAGTGAGGTTCACAACTCTCATTGTTCTATTCACACGGGGTCTACCAAAATGTATCAGGATTTGAAGGAAGTGTATTGGTGGTATGGTATGAAGAAAGACATCGCTAAGTTCATATCTGAATGCCCAAGTTGTCAATAGGTGAAGGTAGAGCACCAAAGGTTAGGTGGTTTGGCACAAGACATTGAAATTCCCACATGGAAATAAGAAGATGTGAACATGGATTTTGTAGTTGGGTTGCCTCGGACCCGAAGGCAAATTGATCCCAATTGGGTTGTTATGGATCGGATGACAATGTCAACTCATTTCCTACAGATCAAAACTACTTTCAGTGCTGAGGATTACGCAAGGTTGTATATGCAAGATTTGGTGAGGTTGCATGGTGTACCTAGGTCCATTATATCGAATCGTGGTACCCAATTTACTTCCTACTTTTGGAGGTCTTTTTAGAAGGGACTTGGAACAAAGATTAAGTTGAGCACCGCTTTTCATCCGCAAACTGATGGCCAAGCGGAGAGGACTATTCAAACCTTGCAGGATATGTTAAGGGCTTGTGTGTTGGAATTTAGAGGAAATTAGGAAGACCATCTTCCACTTATTGAGTTCGCTTATAGTAATAACTTCCATGCTAGCATTGGTATGTCACCGTTTGAAGCTTTGTATGGGAGAAGGTATAGATCACCGATTGGGTTATTTGAGTTGGTAGAGATGGCATTAGTTGGTCCAGATTTGGTAATGGAGGCCATGAATAAGGTAAAGGTGATTAGGGAAAGGTTGAAAATGACCCAAAGTCATCAAAAGACTTATTCAAATGTCAGGATGAGGGACCTTGAATTTCATGTCGGTGATTGGGTGTATGTGAAGGTTTCACCTATGATGGGTGTGATGCATTTTGGTAAGAAGAGGCAAGCTAATCCCCCGGTATATTAGCCCTTATGAGATTGTTGAGAGAATTGGAGGTGTGGCTTATAAGTTGTAGTTACCTCCGGATTTGAGTTCTATTCACCCGGTCTTCTATGTGTCTATCTTGAGGAAGCTAATTGGTGATCCTAGCACCATTGTGCCTTTGACAGGAACTGAGGTTGAAGAGATTTGACTTATGAGGAAGTGCCGGTGGAAATCTTGGATAGGCAAAGTAAAGCGGCTTTCTAACAAGGATGTAGCTTCGCTGAAGGTGATTTGAAGGAATCAACAAGTGAAGAGTGCTTCTTGGGAGGTGGAGTTGGACATGGTGAAGCGATACCCTCATCTTTTCCAATCTACTCAAGCCTAAGGTATTAGGATTCTTCCTTGTCTAATGCTGCCATTTCTTGCCCTCTTGAGTCTCATGACATGATAAGCATACATGTGCATGAAAAAGGATATCTTTTTATAATGTTTTGACTGACTTGAATACAATTTTGATATGGCTTTAAAGATTTTGAACAATGGTTTTGAAAAAAAAATGCTTTTGATACAATTTTGAACAATGAACTATGCATTGTATCTTACCCCAAGTGTCCTGGAATTTTCCCAACTGAACTGCCAGGTACCACTCCACGGAGGAGCCTGTCCCGCCCTTGTGAAGCCACATGGACCATGTGGCCTCCCATGAAGAGGCACTAGGTCCAGTTCACGGTTGGGACAACTTTGGGACGTAGGAGAACTGTGGCCAAGTGAAGGCACACGGACACTCACACGGTCCATATAAGGTGACACAGTCCGTGTGGCTCTCCGTGTAACTCACTACGTAAAAATTTTTCTAAGTATGGAAGAACTGTCTCGTAACTTTATCGTGCAAAAATTATTTCAAGTACCGTTACACAATCGGTGTCACGGCCCGTGCGAAGTCACACGGATCGTGTAGCCGTCCGTGTGGTACCACTTAGCTTCGATAATATTTCCTCTGTGAGAGTCTAAGTAGGGGATCACTGCCACTGTTTATGGTCTGTGTAACGTTTCACGGATGGTGTAGTAGATAGTGTGAGCCTGACGGGACTAATTTAGGTCTGTTTCATTAATGGTGTTTATGTGATTTCGGTTCATTTTAATCATGAATTATAACCTTTTACCTATCCTAAACGCCTTATTCAGTTGAAACCCCTCCCCTTTTCATTCATTCTCCTAAAACATTCTACCACTCACAAGATCACCTCCCTACTCCACTCTACATTTCTCTCTTAAGGATCAAAGCTAGGGTTCCATCAAAGTCTAATTCAAGCCCAATTCATCCCTGAAATTTCAACTCCTCAATCAAGGTATGGTATATTGATTCGTGGTCCCTTTCAACCAAGAAGACCCAAAATTCCTTTCAATTGATTTCATGAATTTTAGTCACTTCAAAAATGAGATTTCATTATTTGATTTCATTAAATCTAATTGATATGTGGGTTGTATTTTATCTATGATTTCAATTTACTTTGATCACTATTATGATGATTTATATTGATTAATAAAGTATGAACATGCATGTTCCTCTTTAAAGTTGATTTATGCATGGGTGATCTATACTACTATTTATATGTGGATTTAATTATGGGTTTACTAAATCTAGTATTATGATATTGAGTTTCTACTTGACTCTATGTTACCTATGCAATCCTCACATCATGCATTGCATTGCATCCATGAACATTGATATATGGAGACTATGAAGTGGGTTAAGCCCAACTATTTGATGAAATGATTTGATAAGACATTGGCTATGACAAAAAGGTGATCACCGGTATGTCTATAATTCAGGCTCATTGAGCAACATGTGTGCTTGCACTGTCACATATATACGAATGAGTTATTCCTTGCATGAGCATTTACAAGTATGAACTATGATTTGGCATTTGAGCCTAAATGTGCATTGAATGGTTTGAATTGAACATTGCATTTCCTGAAAGCACGTATATGTATAAGTATTCAAGTGAGATTTTATTGACTTAGCACCGATGGATTGGGGGTGTTAGGGTTATCCCCAAGGGCCCTCTCTCTTTCCTTGAACTATGTGCCAACATAGGAACGTTCACCATTTTTTAAATGAGCAGGTCGTAAGGAATAGTTATACGTATATGAAAATCTGATATCATATGAAAAAGACTGCAATTCCTTCCGAAATGGTAGGTTTGTAAGGAAGGTGACCATCCACCGAAATAGTGGGTCCGTAAGGTGTGATGTAGATTACCTTTGTCAAGTAATCTTCTCTCTACCGGTGGGAGGTCCCAATAAGTCTAATTCATACAATAGCTTGCATGAGTTTGATATGTCGGTTACAGTTCATCCCAAGTATATATGAGCATTATCACATTTCATGCATCATGACTTTCATGGAATCTTATATATATTTATCTATTGAATATACAATTCTTCTATATTATGTCCCTTTGTTTTCTAACATCGAAATGCAGGTTTGGTAAATCATATGCATTGCATACTCGCATACTTAGTACATTCAGTCGTATTAACACATACTCTATGCCTACATGATTTTACCATGTAGGGGCCGAGCACTTCTATTACCAACAAGTGGACGAATAGCCCAATCCCAAAGTTGTTGTGGTAAGTCCCGTCTTTGGGGACGAGCAAACTACCTTTCTTTATGCTATTTCAAAACGTTCTTACCTATTGAGAGTGAGACCAGAACTTGTCTTGGCCCCCCTTTCTTTGACTAGAGGCATTGTTGGATACTGTGTAAACTCTTCTGAGATCTCTTTGTTATGACTGATATTTTGCTTATGTGTTGTGCGAATGAATTATGAGAAGCTCCGATTAACTATCTATGTGTGTGTGTGTGTGTGTATATATATATATATATATATTTATATATATATTTACACACACACACACATATGTATGTATGTAAGTATGTATTTAGATGCTATTCTTGACTATGTGCAATTCAATATTAGCTGATAAGGGCACATAATATAGAAAGAATCGTATATTCAATAGAAGTATATATATACAAGATGCTATGAAATTTATGATGCATGAAGTGCAACTATGCTCATATATATGTATTGGGGATGGTCTATAACCATCAAATCAAATCCATGCAAGCTATTACATGAATTAGACTTATTGGGACCTCCCACCGGTAGGGAGAAGATTACTTGCCAAAGGTAATCTACATCACAACTTATGGACCCACTATTTCGGTGGATGGTCACCTTCCTTACAAACCTACCATTTCGGAAGGAATTGCAGCCTTTTTCATATGATATCAGATTTTCATACATGTATAACCATTCCTTACGACCCGCTCATTTCGAAAATGGTGAACGTTCCTATGTTGGCACATAGTTCAAGGAAAGAGAGAGGGCCCTTGGGGATAGCCCTAACACCCCCAATCTATCGGTGCTAAGTCAATAAAATCTCACTTGAATACTTATACATATACGTGCTTTCAGGAAATGCAATGTTCAATTCAAACCATTCAATGCACATTTAGGCTCAAATGCCAAATCATAGTTCATACTTGTAAATGCTCATGCAAGGAATAACTCATTTGTATATATGTGACAGTGCAAGCACCCATGTTGCTCAATGAGCCTGAATTATAGACATACCGATGATCACCTTTTTGTCATAGCCAATATTTTATAAAATCATTTCATCAAATAGTTAGGCTTAACCCACTTCATAATTTCAATGTATCAATGTTCATGAATGCAATGCAATGCGTGATGTGAAAATAACATGGGTAACGTAGATTCAAGTTAAAAATCAATATCACAATATAGAATTGAGGAAATCTATAATTAAATCCACATGTAAATCGTAATATAGATCACCCATGCATAAAACAACTTTAAAAGGGGACATGCATGTTCATACTTCACAACTTAATGTAGATCATCATATTAGTAATCGAAATGAATTGAAATCATAGGTAAATTAAAGCCCATACACTAATTAGATTTAATAAGAATCAAATAATGCAAATCCATATTTAAAGTGACTAAAAATTCATGAAATTAATTGAAAGAAATTTTGGGTCTTCTTGGTTAAAAGGGACCAAGAATCAATCCCACATACCTTGATTGAGGAGCTGAATTTGAGATATGAATTAGGCTTGAAGTGAACTCCAATAGAACCCTAGCTTTGATCCTTGAGAGAGGAGTATAGAGAGGAATAGGGAGGTGATCTTATGAGGGGTAGAAGGTTTTAGGAGAATAAGTTAAGAGGGGAGGGGTTTCAGCTGAATTAGGGGTTTAGGATAGGTAAAAGGATTAGAGGTTTAGGATAGGTAAAAGGTCATAATTCATGATTAAAATAAACCAAATTTACATAATCGCCATTAATGAAACAGACCAAAATTGGAACCGTCAGGTACACATGGTCCACTACACAGTTCATGAAGCGCCACACGGACCGTGAACAGTGGCTGTGACCCCATACTTAGAGAGTTCGCAGAAGAATTTCACACGGAGCTAAGGGATACCACACGGATGATTACACGGTCCGTGTGACTCCACATGGGTCATGACGTTGACCGTGGGAAGGTACTTCAAATAATTTTTGCACGACGAAGTTACGAGATAGTACTTCCATGCTTAGAAAATTTTTACGAAGTGAGTCATACGGAGAGCCACACGGCCCGTGACACATCACACGGACCGTGTGAGTGGCCATGTGCCCTCACTTGGCCAAGTTTCCTCTTGTCTCAAAATTGTCTCAACCATGAACTGGGCTTAGTGTTCCTTCACGGGAGGCCACATGGTCCGTGTGGCTTCACATGTCCCGTGTAGGCCCTCCGTGGAGTGGTACCTGGAAATTCACTTTGGGAATTCCAAGACATTTAGGAAACGCCACTAAAAAAAATCCAGGTCCTTACAGTAACGAATCTTCCCAAATGATTTTTGGAAGATATGAGGTCAGAACCACGAAAAACATGAAAAATTATGTGAGAAAATGGTCTTAGTTGAATTTTAGAGCAACCGGATTAAAAGCTAATTTTTCCAAGCGAAAAATGCAATTCCAGAAAAGTCTGAAACAAGTCTGTGTTGCAGAATTTCAATTTATGCATATCCGTAACAAGTCCATGTCGTGGAGTTTCACTTAGTGGTGATTCCAATATTTTCTACGGAATTAGAAAATTGATTAAAAAATTTGACGAAAATTGTACTAGAAGTGCCCAAGTCCGCAAAAGCGGGCTTGGCCACCATAGTGCAAAATTTTTAATTTTTTTGAGAGGCATTCTAGACTTTTACCCACCCTTTCTAGACTTCACCCACAATAATATAGGTCATTGTTAGCTAAAACGGAATTTTCAAAACTCATTCCTAAGTTTTCTATGTTATTCTAACAAAAGCTAGGGCTAAGGAAAGGAGGAGAAGAGCTAGGGATTCGAGCGATTGGAGCACAAATCCTTGCTAACTGATCGTTAAACTTCATCTTAGGTATGTAAGACTACCTAAAGAATTGGATTGATTTCATCCACGTGCCCTTCCATCCCTATGGTCGAAGTAGAGTCTAGGAATTGAGTAGATGATTCCCATAATCTTAATCTTTGAGTTACTCTTATTACTTGTTAAGTTTTCATGTATAATTATGAACAAAATCGATGAGTTATATCCTGATTATATGAAATTGGAGTATTAACTTACTTTCGACGTTATGAATCCTAAATTGTATCGTTCCATGTAATCCTTATTGTATTGATTAAATTGAATTCAGGATTATGAATATCCGAGTTGAGTAACCTGAATATGTCTGAGCATGAATAGTGTATTACTTGTCTACATGTATATAATGACTCTCTTATATGTTTATGTGAAAATCATGATTGATTGATGCCTAAATGATCGTTTGAGTTAGAGTCATAAATGATTTGATGAGTTCTCATAACTTGTATGACTTATAGTCGTGGTTGTTGATTGTGGAGTGATTGGATTGAGCCTGATTCAAGTAAGACAAAGAGTTGACTAAGTTGAGTTGAATTGAGAAACTATAAATAGATGAGATTGGGTTGATTGAACTGAGCATATTTTAATCTTGGGAGGAGTATTGAGCACAAATACGGGGGCGAGTAAATGAATACTCAATCCCATATATGCAGTTAACTCTGGTGACTCATGTCCCAAAAAGATGGACATACTACTTCAGATCCAAGAGAGAGTTGATCATCCTTTACCTTGGCAAGTTTTGGAGGGGCGTGGCAACAATGTCGCCTTTATTCTGCATCACCAAACTAAAGGTGGTGGGATTGGATGTCGGTTAAGAGAAACTCTTAAGCAATACCTAGTCGAGCATATCATGTTTAAATCGAGTTGCATAAAAATTGAGTCTACTTTCAAAGCATGATTTTAAACCTTAAATTTGCATATATATTGAGTTGATGATTTGTGTTTGAGGTTTACTTGTTTACTTTGTCCATTTTTACATACTAGTATATTTCATATACTGATATTTGCTTGGATCTACATCGTTAATGATGCAAATATAGGTGATAGAGGACTTCAGCAGGCGCATCGTTGAGGTCCAATTTCTCGCTTCCAGAGTTGGTAAGCCCTCCTTGCTATTCGGAGGAGCCTTTCTTTCCTTTCTTTTGAGTATTAGAATCATTTCATTTGAGGTAGCTTGGGACTTGTCTTGGCATCTTCTAGATGGATAGAGGCTTCATAGACCTTGAGTAGAGATAGTCTGATTATTTTTATTTTCCAAACTTGACCATTGGAAACTATTATTATAAAAGTTTTATTTATCTAAAATGATGGCTTTTTTGAGTGTTCTTCCTCTATTGAGTTTGATGTGATGATGAGGCGAGGTGGTTCTCTTGGAAAATCAGCAATGGTTCTTCAAGTGTCGTTCATGCCAAGGGTACCTTTCCGGGGTGTGACAAGATCCTATAATTGTGTTTTCAACCTAAAGTTTTTAGATGAATTCCATGATTAATAAAGGTTTGCACGAGAAATGGATTGAAGGGTGGTGATCGAGATCCTGCAGCTATGAAAAGTAGCTCTAATTCCCATAAAGACAAGACACAACTTGTGAAAATTTTCACAGATCATAGTATTAGTCCATGGAAACTGATTTTTGCCTGCATAGTTGGAGACTATGAGTGAAGACCACAGCCGTGGATACATCTACAATCCATAAATAGTCTTGTGGATTGTGCCGAATTTAGTTTTTTCTAGTTTATTCTGCATTAGATTTTTAATGTCTATAAAAAGGACTTTAGGTTTTTTTATTTTATTTTTTATGACACGTTTTATAGTGGATAGACAAGGACATAGGTGTATATAATTATTCTGGTGATTGTACATAATTGTTGGTTATCAAATACAGTGCGTTCTTGGCAGTTTGGATTTTGTTTATCAATTGAAGATTCTAGATTTTTATCCTGATTTAAGTACTTGATTATGCTTAATTCATTAATTATTGATCATCGTCTTACCAACATGAGTAGCTAAATCTACAACCAGGATTGTGTGAACCATGAAGAATTAACAAAGTAAAACCTAATAATTAGTAATCCTTGAATAGTGTGCACACATGTATATTTTATCTCTTCATTTTGATTGCTTTTTGACGGTTGCAAACGCTAGAACTCGCCTTTTTCTTACTCGCTGGACCAAGGAGCAACATAGATTTGCATGTGATTACACTTATCTCATTAGATTGAACGGACCAAGGGAGGACTAAATTTGAGACTAGGGTAAGAGTTAGTAAAGCATACACCATAGATGGACCAAGTTGCATGGTGATATTTATCTCTTTTTCGGATCAAGAACTTAGCTGAACGTAACTTACTTATTCAGCATGCTACACACTAGTAAATGTTACTATTATAAGGTTATATTGCACTATGAATCCATGGGGAATACAATACCCTAGTTTGATCTCTCAGTGATTATCAAACACTTGCAATAAACTCAGTCTTAGTTTTTAGATAGTTATTTACAATTATTTCTTTCATTAACCCTCCCTCTCCTCCACAAAGTAAGTTGACTGACAGTTCGAATTTACATAAATTAAGCTAAGTCTGAATCATATTTGTAACACCCGATAAACTTACCAAAATACACCTTGAGGAGAGATGTTGCATAACACGTCTTCTGATGCTCGGATAAAAACTCTGAGGCCGGATTCGTGATCAACACGAAAAATTGAGTAGGAGAAGGTTCTCGGTCGATTTTTAGAGCGACCAAGTCAAAAGATAATTTTTCATTCCAAAATGAGAAACAGTGAGAGTTCGTGACAGAACTGCATCACAGACCCATCGCGGAGGCGCACTTATGTTTTCCTTAATTTTTCGACGGGATTGAGAAAACTCGTTCAGAAAAGTTTTACCAAAAATAAACTGGCCGCGACCAGTCCACGTTGCAAACTTGTTATTTTACGACTAGAAAATTTTTAAAATTACGAGGGGCATTCTAGTCCATTTCTAATACCTTTTCAAACCCATATACGATTAGTATAGGTCGTATTCATGAAGAAAGGGTTCAAAACCATTCTAAAATCATCTTCTTAGCAAAATTAACCAAGTTAGGGCTTGAGGAGAGTTGAGGTTGAAGAGTCAAGAGGAGATTCCATGAGGAATTGTTGTTAGTAATCATCCAAGGTATGTAAGGCTAACCTAAAGCATAGGATTGTTCTCCCATTTGTCCCCTTTGAGTAGATTAAGTCTATGATTGAAGATAATGAGTTTGATGTGAAGATTCTTGAGTATTTCGCTAAGTTTTTACTTAATTCATATATTTTACATGAATTGATGATCATCGCAAACTATTTTACTGTATAACTTGTTTTCATGAATGATTTTACAAAATCCTATGTCTATATTACTAAAGAATGCAAGAATGAACTTAGGGGATGAGTCTAGAACCTTGACGATAATGATGTTTATGATGTTGTGATTGTGGTCCGAATTGTTGAGAGTCTTGATGATGATGTTGATGAGAGTGATGTTTATGAGTGTTAAAATTTGAAACTAAATTCTAAAATAATATTTCGAGTCCATGATGTCGATGTTGATGTTTATGATGATGTTAATGTTGATGTACTATGTCCCTATGGGACCGATGATGACGACGTTGATGTTGAGGTACTATGTCCCTATGGGACCGAAAATGATGATGTTGATGTTGATGTACTATGTCCCTATGGGACTGATGATGATGATGTTTTATGAGCATGTCGAGTTCTGGGAGGAGTATTGAACACCGAAATAGGTGAGAGTGAGTCGCACTCGAACTCATTAACTACGTGGCCTGCGTAGGAGAGAGGATCAAACCGCAATGCGGATGTTTTTTGTCCCAAAAGAGGACTGATGTTATTTATTGTGGACCCACTGATGGTGATATCCTTTACCCCGGGCAGGGTAGTAGATGGATATGGCAACGAGATCGCTTCATTGTATCATCACCGGCTCATAGGTGATGGTTGTCGGTTAGAGAAACTCCCAGCTAGGTTCCATTTTGATAGAACTCCGATGTCGATGTGACGGTATGATGTCGATGGATGTTGATGTCTCAATACCTACTCTCTATCCTTGTCCTAAATGGGCATGAGTCCTTTGAGTTGAGTCGAGTTTTCCTTGAGGTGAGTCTGATGTATTAATGATATTGAGATGAGATGTTGATGAGTCATTTGTCTACTCTTTATTCTTGCTTTAGATAGACATTTGACATTCTGACTGAGTATGATGTTGAGTTGATGTTATCCCTATACTGTTCTATCTATATTGTTATATTCAGCCATCTTACATACCATAAATTCCACATACTGAGCCACTCGGCGATGCATCATTTCATGATGCAGATACAGGAGGTAGAGGACTTCAGCAGACGCATCGTTAAGGTTCTGAGATTCTGAGTTCAGTTATTGGTGAGCCCTCCTTGCTATCCATAGGAGCCCTTTTTCGTTATCAGTTATTTTATTTTATTGAGTTGGGTAGCCATGGCCTGTCATGGTACCTCCTAGACTGTCTAGTTGAGTTAGAGGCTTCATAGACATGAGTTGAGGTTGATGTTGGGGTCTTTCCCCTTTTGAGTCAAGTTAGAAAATTCTTATTTGCTTATCATAGATGTTGAGACTGAGTTATTGGTCATTTTCCCTTTCTTTTGATGTACACTGATTTAGGTCGCTCACTCCCCTATTCCATTAATTCCGCTATGCTTGATGTTGAGTGACTGTCTTCAGATTGAGTGGTCCACCTGGGGACTAGCAATAGTCTCAGGGTGCCGGCCACACCTAGGGTACCCTCCCGGAGCATGACAATCTTCCTCGTGGGTTTGACTCTAACTTTGATTAGGTTCTATAACTAACAACAACCACTCTATACTTCTTTAAAGAGGTGTAATTTGAGTTTATCCATACCACACAAATTAGAATGGTCAAATTTCTAGCAAATCACTGAATATGCTTTGCCTTAGTGGAAAGTATCATCAATGTATGGTGGGTTAAGGCATAAAACCTAATGTCATACTTATAATCAACATTCCCTCATCTTGAAGCTCCTAAACTAGTCCATTTTACTTTGTTACATTCAAAAATTGTGATCGTGATGATACATATTTAATCTTAGCGATAGATAAGTCAATTCTTAAATAACTCAATACTCAATAAAATGGTAAAAGAAAATAATATTGAATATTCTAGAGCATACGGATTAATTTAGCGATCTAGAATTTTGATTTATCACAGTTTTAGTATTAATATTATTAAATAGTGATTATAAATATTGTTAATATTCTTTTATTTTCAATTTAAATTAAATGGTAAGTATTCTTTTTCATTTTTTTGGCATTTGAAATACTTTTATATTTGATTATATATATATATATCATTCTATACTTATTTCAAATTCAATTTTTTAATTGAATGGTTAGTTATAACTAATGAGACATTCCTCTGCTTTTAGGCGGAAATGAAGATAAAAAACAAGAATCGATCGTTCAAATATTTCAAATTGAATAGCAAAATGATAAAAAGTGAATCATATAGATCAGATATATATACCTATCTATATTGAATGCAAATTTTGAAATGATAAAGTCATTTTTGATTGGACAAAAAAAGTCACCTATACAAGAGAGTTAAGAAAATTAAAAAGGTTTAAACACGTTGTCGAGATAGAAATCAATATTTAATAAATTCAATGGTTTCAATATAAATAAAAGAAAAAGAAAAAAAATGACATCACAATGAGATCCTAATCTAAAAAAAAAAAGGGAAGATATGGCGAAATTGGTAGACTCTACGAACTTAATTTGATTGAGCCTTGGTATGAAAATTTACTATGCGATCATTTTTAAATTCAAAGAAACCCTGAAAGTAACAAAAATGGGCGATTCTGAGTCAAATTCTGCTTTTCTGAAAATAAACGAAGGTTTAAAAAGAAAGGATAGGTGTAGAGACTCAATGGAAGCTATTCTAACAAATGGAGTTGAATCCGTTGGTAGAGAACTCTTTACATCGAAACTTCAAAAAGAAAAAAAATGAAGTGAAGGATAAATATATATACATACTTATTGAATATTATATCAAATGATTAATGACGGCCTGAATTTGTAGTTTTTCTATAAAGAAGAAGAAGAAGAAGAAGAAGAAGAAGAAGAAGAAGAAGAAGAAGAAGAAGAAGAAGAATGAATGAATCTATTCTACGTTAAAAAAAGAACCAAATATTCATTGATCAAATCATTCATTTCATAGTCAGATAGATCTTTTGAAGAACTTATTATGCAGACGAGAATAAAGATAGAGTCTGGTTCTATATTTCAATATCGAAAATAGTAAAATGTATACTAAAAGAAAAATTCGTGGACTTTAAAAATCATGAAAGTTGAAGTCCCTCTATCACCAAAAAGACTATTTAACTCTCCAACTATTTATCCGACCTCATTTCCTTAGCGGTTTTAAAGTTTTTTATCGTTTTCATTCACTCTATTCTTTTAGAAATGAATTTTTGTTTTCTAAGCATGAATGGTTTTCTCTTATTACAAGACTTTTGATATCTATGATACACATAAAAATGAAAATCTTTGAGCAAGAAACCCCTAGTTAAATGGTTCCCGATCAATACAATATCACTACTCATATTGAAACTTACAAAATCATCTTTTTTTTATTTTGATAAAAAATTTGTAATCGACCTAGTTGACATAGAACTTAGTTCTATGATAAAATGGGGATACTACACAAAAGATTGTAAATCCTCATGTTAGTGGTTCTGATCTAGCGCTTTCGGTAGCACAATCGAGACAGTGACAGGTTCTCTATCCCTTGGGGGATTGAGTGACAGAATTTTTTTGAGAATTCAAGAGAAGGTCATGGTGAGATAAGGCATTTATCATTACAACAGGTGTCAAGTGAAAGTTCTATAATGTATGCGGTCGAGGCATCCTAACAGACTGGTGGACTCAAACCTTGTTCTACATGATCTGATCAATTAGATCAGGCACTCGCCATCTATTTTCATTGTTCAAATTTTTGACAATATAAAAAAAATCATTATTCAATTCTTTGACAACATGAAAAAAGTTCTGCCCTTCCGCTCTATCTATCCAAGGCTTCGAAGGACAGAGGCCTTTGGTGTCCCTTTTAGTCAAGAATAGGAGCCTCACAGTCACTAGCGAATATGCTTCTCTCTCATGCCTTTCTTCGTTCATGGTTCAATACTTTAGTGTCCTAGGCATAGAGTAATCACACTAATTCATCCCAAACTTGGTGGTTAAACTCTATTGCGATGACGATATTGTAGGGGAGGTCCTGCGAAAAAATAGCTCGACGCCAGGATGATAAAAAGTTTATCTCATTATATGAACATTAAAAAAAAATAAAAATTTAAAAGTCATTTTGTTCAAAATGCCAATTCTGACATCCTCTCTCTCCCACTTCACACCTCGAGATGCACCCATCTTATAGACTTATAGAGATAAATGCGCTTTCACGTCTTCTTAACCCAAAATGGCTAGGGAGAGGAAATGTTCCCCTTTTTAGGGTACTCCTATGAACAGATCTAATGGATATGGGGTGGGGCCTATAGCTAAGAAAATTAGAGCACATGTCTATGAACTACGATGTCGAGGGTTCGAATCCTTCCTCGCCCACAAGAGGCCCAAAAGGGAAGTACCTTTCCCTTTGGGAGTAGGAAAATCATGATCGAAACAGTGAACCAAAAGCTATGAAACTTGGGTGTGGGTCTTTTGTTGAAATGTAATGGATTTTTTAAAAATCTTTTTATTTATCATAAATGGGGAAAACATTACACGTAGTATGCCCAATCAACATATTTTTTGTTTTACACCTTGAAACTCTTCCTTAGCTAGGCTTGAGCAGAATAGCAAAGAAAGTATTAGTAGCATAACAAAAAAGTCTTCCTCATCATTAATATCTTTGCTCGCGACAATTGTGACCTCTTAGGAGAATCAATGACTGCATCAAAGATGCAGTGCCAGTACATCTATGTCCTTTTAATTGACTAGTTGTAAATATCTCTCGGACTACGAAATAAATAATGATCTTGGACCTAGATCGAGGTATTGATGGTGATTTTCTAATCTCACATAACAGAATGTGATATGATGGAGATAGAATACAATATAAACAAAGATATGAAACGAGTTACCTACTCCTAATGGGCAAAGCGAGCCCCTTTATTCTAAATTCTTTAAGTAAGAATCAATCAAATTTCACTAGGTAGGATCCAAACCGACAACCAATTGGTTAGCAGCCGACTGAATTCTTTTGCTTGAACAATAGAGATTCTCACAAGTATTGGGATTATTTAAGGTTTTTTATTGTTTCTTTTCATAGTAGTATTCTTTAATTTCCAAAATTATTTTAATTCTTTTACAAATAGTTATGAGTAAATATCATAATTAGAGTTACGAAACTTACAATAGGATAAGGATAATGAATTTTTCTCGTTAAAATCTTCACATGGAAGTGTTGGTCATTGTGCTCTAAGTTTCTTTGTAAAGATTATTTTTTGATGGTTTCAAAACATAAAAACTTGCATGTACTATAAATTTGCTTGACAAAAAATAAAAATAAAGAGTTAACCCAAATTCTCTCACACACACATACATATATATATATATATATATATATATATATATATATATATATATATATATATATGCATTATGGATTATCTTAATAAAAATCAACGACACATTTTCAGTGAGAAAAAAACTTTACATAGAATCCGCTATTCTTCTTTCAATCTCTCAAGTTCTTGCGAAGGAATTTTAGAAAATTCTTCCCAAAATTAAGAACAAACTTCTGGAAGAGATACACGATTATAGAATTTGACTATTTTGATGATTTAGTTCATATTTTATAAATATATGATTATATTATTAAAAAAAGTAAAACTAATTTAATGATTCTGTAAACTATGTGTTTGATTAGATTCTTCAGTTTGGATACTTTTAGATGATAAATTGGTCTTTGGACTGCAATTCAATTATAAAACGAACATCTTCACTTATCATTGATTCTCATATTTTTATCATGTCTCAAAATAATCATATTCTTTTTGTTATTTAAAAATAATTTTATGTGTCTTCATGCCTAAATGATGTTTTTATTATAATACTAATGTTTTTTTTAGGAAAATAAATTTCATGGTGTGATATCGATCAATATACTTCAAGAAATTATGATTGTTTTATTAGTTAAAAATTAAGAAGTTAAAGTTGATTTGCATCTCATAATAACTCTTATACCATTACATTATTTAAACTTGTAAAATCATGTTAAAAATTTTATAATCGTATTTGTAATTATTCAAATAATTCCCGGGTTGGAGGTGAGATTTCTAGAAAGTCGGTTAAATTTTGGCGAGTATTATTGTCGTCCACAGAAAATCATTAAAATTCCAAGTAGGACAATCTAACATGGATCGTCCACGTGTCGCAAATGTCAACCTACCACAAATCCATATACATTCAGTACAAGACCTATTTTAGTTTGTAAGAAAAAATGGTAGCATCCATGGCGGCAAAATCACCAGTTTTTCACTGCACATCATCTTCTTGGGAATTTGGATCCAATTTCAGTAGTAAGTTTCCAATAAAGGGTCTTAATTTTCAGTTAAAAAGCAGAAGAACTAGAGCTGGAAATAATGTTTGTTTGGTAGCATCTGCTGCTACTGGTAGAAATTCTGAACAGAGCAACGAGTCTGGTGTTAATGGGGCCAGATTTTACCTCAATTTCACTGGGTTTCCTTTCCCTCTTGGCCCTTTTCTCAATAGGCAAACCATTAGAACTGAGGTAACCATCTCTCATTATTCAATTGGATTCTTTTTAATTTCTTGCTTTGGTATCATTTTAGATTGTCATAACATATAAACATGTCCTATGCAAATTTTCATGTAGGACGTATGCATGTGTCTACTTGTTCCATTTATACATTTTTAAGTTGTCTAGTGTGTACATCCACACTTGAAGGGCATAATTGTTAGTTTAGGCCAAGTTAAAGGCAGATTTATGTATTAGTATGTCTTTTAGATGTCTTGTTTGATAATAGAATTAGGCAAATAAAAGTATGTTCGTTAATCTTTATGATAGTGCAAGATTCTAGATGAACTTGTTTTATGCTTATTAGAGTAGGCGGTAGAGGTTCTAGGATCAAATCTAACCACCATTATTGTCAAAAAAGAACTTTCACGTGCTTGACTAATCACATGGCGATGACACTTGAACTCAGGATCATGTTGAATTTATATGACCACCATAATAAAAGCTTAAATTGTTGTGTCTATGTGACGTTAAATATACAACAAAGAAGATGGTAATTATGTCTTGAATTTATTTAATTAAACATTATCCACGTGCAGGAAGCTTTAATATCCAGAAGTTAGGATAAAAGGTAATTCTATTTTCGCAAGTGTAATTGATTTTCCACGGGGTAAAGTAATCGCATACCTTACCACTATGTTGGACTTCGAAATCTTACTCGCTACAACCATCTTAACAAGAAACATTTCCTTGTGTTTTGAATTGTTAGCTAGTAAATTTAGGTGATTGTTAGATATAGTTTGATGTTGTATGTAACGAGAATTCAGAGAGAGAGAGAGAGAGTTCCTATATTTTGCTACTAACACTATTATATCATTAGTATCTCAGGCTGTGAAAGACACCATATGGTTATTTGAGCAAGAGCAAGCACTGGGATTCAGCAGTGTTTCTACAAACATACGAATGACCGTCATCAAACTTAAATCTGGTGAATTGTGGGTTCATGCTCCAATTGCTCCAACCAAGGAGTGTATTCAGGTAGTCAGTCAGAAGACGTCATTGAAAGCTATCCTGTTTTCATTAAATAATATTGGATCCATTTGGATTTCCTAGATATTTTCTCAGAATATAAATGAGCTTAGATGGGGCAACCGAGTCAGTAAGAATTCATGTACCCAATGCCAATTTGCTTGGGATTGAGCATAGAATTGTTGTATTTCAAGGATTAAAATGATTAGACATCTTTCTTTTAGTGGTGCCTTTGTCCTGCTATTGATAACATTGACCGTATTCATGTTCTTATTTAAAATATTGATGTTTACTAGTGTGTTTCGACTTTTGCAGCTCGTGAAAGAGTTAGGATATCCTGTGAAATATATTGTCCTACCTACATTTGCATATGAGCACAAAATATTTGTTGGCCCATTTTCCAGGAAGTTCCCAAAGGCTCAAGTATGGGTAGCACCAAGGCAATGGAGTTGGCCTTTAAACCTGCCTCTTGAGTTTTTTGGGATTTTCCGTGCAAAAACACTGAAAGATGCAGATATGTCAACACCATGGGCTGATGATATTGAGCAGAAGGTTTTGAGCTCTCCTGAAGTTGGTACGTAATAATAGATTCTGCTCTACTTTTAGTCTGAACTAAGGTTAACTTCGCATATGCTCACTGAATTTTTTTTGCTATAACTGTAAAGTTAACCTTAAATAGTGAAGTTGTACCTTGTGTTTCAAATCTGATAACTTTTCCCTATTGGTTCTGTAGGAATTGGACCATATGTTGAAGTGGCATTCTATCATAAAAAGTCGAGGACACTGCTGGTTACAGATGCTGTGATATTCGTCCCAAGTACACCACCTGAGTGCATTAGTAAGGAGTCCTTGTTAGCATCTGCAAAAAATGGTTTGGCTGTTAAATTACTTAGTATAGGAAAAGAAGTTCCTGAAGAACCTGTTGTTGACAATAAAATCAATCGACAAAAAGGTTAGTCCTCTAAATGATAACCCAGAAGCTTAATAACCATTGTTTCGCGAAACAAAAAAGGATCCTAAAACTCTATCTCCCTGCATTCTTTTCAGGATGGGAGAGGATGGTTCTTCAGATTCTATTTCTAGGTCCATCAAACCTTCTGGAGCCAAATGCTAGCTTTGCTCAAATGTCACAAAAGCTGATTGTTTCACCAATTGTAAAAACATTGGTTTTTAGTAAAGTTCCGGAGAAGGTAAGTCACCTATCACTTTCTTCCATTTTGCGTAGCTACTTTATTCATTCCATATTGTATGTCGGTGTTTGACTGGTCATGGAGTTTAAGAAAAAAACAAAAGATTTTCATCACTTATCAACATACCATTAGAACTTGTGTTCTTTAAATATGTCCTGGCATCTCACCGGTTAGAAAAGCATGTTATTTAGTATACAATGTAAATTTTTAAAATTAAATAATTTTCAAATATAGAAAATGGGAGAGTGTCATGTAATAGGATAGAGGGTGTATTACAGTATATCTTGGTTTATCAAGCAATCAATAAGCTAATATGTGGAGGAACCAAACACTCACAAGTCAAGAAATCACTCTCCTTTTTGCAATTGCAAAACTATCCTTCAGTTTACTAGGTGAATCACTTAGTAAATTATTGGATTGAGTTTCACTGGTAATGAGACTTTGATGGAAACACTTACGTGAAAAAAAAAATGAGATTCAGATGTTTAGATTAACCTTGTATAATTTCCTACTGAGTGGACCAACATCCAAATAATTAAAGAAAGGGGCAGCGAGATATACAAAGCGCACATCGTCTCTATCATGCACATACTTGTTGAGCACATTGAAAGAAAACCTAGGATCAAAATTTAACGATGGCTGCATGCTCAATGCAACTGTTTAAAGCAAATATACAGTAGTTTATGGAATACCATTGTTAGAAAAGTCTCATTGATTTTGATTGTCTTTTTCATTTATTCTGAAAAATCTTGTCTATTCCTTCAAAACTTCAGGTTAGAGACTGGATTGACAGTATAGTTCGAGATTGGAAATTCCAGAGAATTATCCCTGCTCATTTTGCTGCTCCAATAAAAGCAAGCAGGTCGGATTTGTTAGCAGCCTTTGCGTTTCTTGATGATCTCTTGGGTGAGCGCTATGTAACTCGGCCTTCTCTCTCCCTTCTCTTCACTTCACTCTTAGGAAAGGCTGCTAGCTATTTTCCTCCAGATGACATGAGGACCCTATCATCCCTGGATCAGTTCTTAGTGTCTGTTGGAGCAGTGAAGAAAACAGTCTCAGGTCGCAAAAGATGACAAAAAATGTGCTTTACACATGTATACATATTACTAGTACTGAAAATTAAATGCTTTAGCAAGAAAAAAAGCAAGGATGGATTTTACACAGAAATTGTAAACATAGTTCATTAGTAATCAAGAGAATTTGTCTTGATTCTGTGTATCATATTTATATATTGAGCTCTGAACTTGAGGCCTCAGCAAAACCCATACCGGTTTTTGAGGTAATATAATTACAAGACGCAACACCAAGATAATGAGCTTAAAATTGCATGACTAGACTATACATTATATTATCTGAAACAGTTTTTGCAGTCGAATTGCCCAAGAGACACTAAGTAGTGCGGATGAGCTTCACTGCAGCTCACTGCTGGTTATCATCATTATCTCCTGTTTCATTTTCGAAGTCCAAGCCTACAATCCGCATCTTGCCAATGTTAACTGCAAGAATGTGGCAGATAAGATCAGGAGGCTAGAAAGAAATTACTACAATTTATCAGTAAACATACTACTTAGCATATAAAACAACACCGGGACATGGTTAATTGTCTGTGTCGCCTATAGATTGAGGAAAGATGGCGTAAGTAGCGGTCTGATTGTAATCTGGTCAAATGCACATCCTGAGTACAAACAAAGTTGCCTATATGAAATCTCCTGATTCTTAATCAAGACAAACACTGCAAAATCTTCATATCTACTTAGGTAGTCACGGGATTTAATATTGAAGGTCCTGATTAACCAGTATTTAGGAGGCAGTGATAACTGATTGCAAAGGATCACGAAGAGCTGCAGGAAAGATGGAAATACTCGAGCACGGTACATATGATATCAAGAAAAGAATAACTGTGACTTTAAGAGTTATTTATCCGTTATCTCACTATGGTGCTCAAACTCTTAAAAAATATTGTCAAGTATGTGTTGGATCCACTAAAGGCTATGTGTTTTTGGAAGATCTATGGCATGGGTACAATAGCATTTTTGGAGAGTCCAAGCAACATAAATACCTCATAAGAAGACCCAAACATAATACTACGAATTGGTGCAAATAACAGTGCATTTTCCAGGTTTGATGTGTAATTGAGGTGAACATTTGAAAAATCACCTTCCCTCCTTTGTGTTCCACTTATCTAGAAATAAGAAGTGCAGTTGGTACAATTTGAACATCCGCGAGGAGCAACAACAGAGAAACATTACCGAAGTCAGGAAACCTGGTACTATAATTTTTTTGATATTCAGACAAGATGATTAGAGAAAGCTAACACCATTATCAGCAACACACTACTATCATAAAGAGGAATCTTCGGAAAGTGTAAAATGATGGCAACAGGGTAACTTTACCAACTGCATCTGTCCCGGCTAATTTGGGCATGAATTTGTTGATGTGGTCCTCAGCTTCTTTACCTGCTTTCAGTGTCTCACACTCGAAAGTAACAAGAATCTTGTGCTTCTGATCCTTCTTTTCAAGCATATTGACAACATCATCCTCCCATCTTGTGGCAAAGAAATACCAACCAATTAGGAAAATGGGAAAGTGTAACGAAGAGAAGCCTTAAACTCGTATAACCAGCCTTTTGCCATATGTTTGACAATAATTTTTGAGTACATAAATATACTTCTTCGGACTAAAGAAAGAAAGAAGTTCAATCTGTTTTGCTACAGAGAAATCCTAGAAGAACTTTGAAAGGTTCGACACAACACACGTCAGGAAGACCTCATAATCATTTGGTGGAATGACCTAATAGACCCTTATACTTGGTTCCGTTTGTCACCTAGGCCTTTATACTCAGGACTTTGCCAACTAAACATTTAAACTCGACAAATTCAACCTTTTAAACCCCTCCAACTTATTTTATCTCTCAATCGCGCTGATGTCACACTCCATGTCAGATCAGATTTGCCACATCACTTTTTATTTTTTACAACAATTTTTTTTTGGTCAAAAAGTCAAAATTCTCATAATTTTTGGCCTTTTCCCCTTCAAACATAAGTACACCAGTCCCTTCTTCTTCAGCCCCCCAAAACCAGAGAGGAGAGTAATACAGCCGCCGTCAAACTGGTACAACGGCTTACTTACCGTAAATGGCCTAGCTATGCTACCAAATCCAATCAACATAGCGTGGTCAAAACCCAGGTGGGAAGCTGATTTACCAGACTACAAAGAAGAGGGCTAGTGGACCTAAGTGCCCTGTAACTAGAAGAGAATTCAAGAGATTCAACACCAATCTACAAGAAAAAGCTTAAATTTTTTGTCAGATCATCAAAACCCAAATCAATAAAACATCAATTTTTTCAAAAAAAAAAAAAAACCCCACCTCCAATTCAGCTCAAGAAACAAAACCCACTAAAAGTCCAACTCCAAATTACCAAAAAAACTTGTCTTTTCCAGTCAGATCAAACCTAAATTAAGAAAAAAAGACCATTTATGTAAAACTCTGTACGAGTGAGCTGAAGTAGATAAAATGGATGAAATTTTTTTGATACAGATAAGAGAGAAAAAGAGAAATTGAACTTGAAATCAAGAGGATGAGAAGAAAAATAGGGAAAAAAGGACTGCAAATGGAGTGGCTACTAATATAGGGTATGGGTTCTTTGAAGAAAATGAGAATCGGAACAAGAGCAAGAGCAAAACCCATTTTAGCAGAAAAAATAATTTTCCAAGAAGAAATTATGGCCAACAAGAAGAAATTTCAAGAGAAGAAATTTGGAGAGACAAAAACCAGAAGAAAATTGAAGAATTTTGAGAAGAAGAAATGGGGATTTATAATATCTGGGCATTAGGGGGAAGAAGATGACGGTTAGAGGGGTTTTTACAAACCCTTCACGCTCCAAAATGGAGTGAATCTCACGCACATGACCTGGTATGCTAGGTTCGAAAAAAGTGTTTAAAATGTACAAGGGTTTAGTTGGCAAAGTTCTAAGTGTAAAGTCCTAGGTGACAAACGGGACCAAGTATAAGAGCCTATTAGGTCATTCCTCCTAATCATTTCAAATAAGTATCTATTTTGCTACTACAAAACCGTTTAGATTAAAGCAACAACTTCCATTTAGTAATTTAAGGCTACTCACCCATGAGCATGGTCAACATTCTGAATCCTGGCAGCATCATGTCCTCTGCACTCCACTATAACATCCCTTTCTCTTTTTCTCTGGGATATGCCACAATCGATTACAAGAGATAAGAAAGATCAAACTCTCTAAGAAAACAAGTTGTTACAAGATATTATTTCTCAGATGTTCAATCAACTAGTACTGTAGTTATTATCTCTTGTTTTATTGAAGAAAATTGGAATAGAGAGGAAATGTGAAATAACTACTCTTATTAGTTGAGTGAACAAAGATAATATGATTAGAACAGAGAGATTGATGGCTCTTACATTGAAGTCAATAATTGTAAGCTTCAACAAGCGGTAGTCCTCACCCCTACTGCATTCCCTTTCGCAAGCCATCTCTTCCAACAAAATTAAAAAAACTTATAAACCTATGATGCCAAATAAGGATAGAAAGCATACTTCTCCCGAAATTTGAGTAATTTACCAGTGCCATGGATGCCATAGCAGATAGAATAAGGAAGATGAATGAAGTGACCGGAAATAGACCCGTTTTCTATGAGTGCTATTGAAGCAATCCCTTCCATAACCTTTCCTTCCATTTCTTTTTCACCTGACAGTATCAAAAGTTGTTTTTACATTAGCAAAAACATCTGCGTATGCAAAGATTATTAAACATCTTACCCATTATTGCTGCTGCTGCTATATTGAATGCTATTGCGAGAAGTGCAGGTAGACGGAGCAGTGCAACAAGGCTGTTCGTGGGTCTGGGACCAAATAATAGTTGCCCATATTTATAGCCCAAACAAACACTCAGCGTAGCCCAATTGATCTTATCTTATAGGAAAAATTAAGCCAATACTCATTCAAAGTAAATTATTTACATTCATATACCTTTTTATATTTATGCTCTCTAATTATTAAAATTTATATCTTCCTAATTTATCTACTATTTGAAATTCATCATGCTGACGACAGCACTAACCTTATATGATACTAATAAGATATCATAGGATATCATGTACCGACGAAATATCATAGAACATACTGATAGGGTATCAATATATCAACAGAGTATTATTGTGGATACCAATTGGGTATTAACATACTGGCTGAATATCATAAAGAATGGGGGAAGGCTTTTTTGTGATACCCTATAGGTATCATATCTTAATTATCTTTAAAAAAAAAAGTCCAATCGTATATGATACTGATAGCGTATCATTATATTGACTGAGTATCACAGAAGATATCGATGGGGTATTAGATACGGACAGAGTATCACAGACGATTAAGCTTAGTCTTGTATGACACTGATATGGTATCAACATACCGACAGAGTATCACAAAGAATAAATTTTCTACTAATTTAGAGTTTAATAATTTTTTTTAAAAAATTTCTTGCTTATTTCTTAAGAGCCCAATCCTAATACCGATGGAGTATCACAGAGGATTAAACTCACTCATATATGATGCCAGTATAGAATCATATACCGACAGAGTATCATAAAAGATGTAATTTTTACTAATTTAGAATTTAATAAATAAAATTGCGACTTTAATAGTTTTCTCTTAATTGTTTCTTATTTATTTCTTAAAAAAAGAGCTCAATCCTATATAATATTAATAGAGTATCAATATATCAATGGAATATATGATATCGATATAATATAAATATACTGATAGGGTATTATGAAGGATTAATTCAGATTAATTATGTTGATGTCGTGGGCAAAATAGAAAAAAAGTGGGGTAAGAGGGTAAATAGTTTAGACCATGGGTCCACTAAGGGTGAAGAGTTTGAGTTGGTCCAATTTGAATAAATAATTTCACGATTTGGTCTATTTTGTATAGTTTTTACATTTTATCTTATATTTATATAAAAGAAGATGTTTATCCCGATAACTTGACATATCTTAGAATGCAACATTTGTATCCATCTATTTTTCAAATTTTAACTATTACGGAAAAAAGTTCCCATAATTCAACTATCACTTAGAATTAATGTCTGTTGAAACATTGCCCCCTTTCCTTCTTTTGCAATATATATAGGGCTGAAAATGTTGCTCTTTATCTTCTTTGGCAATATTTATATGTAAATCTCAAGAAGAAAGAGTTTTCTCTTTCCATCTCCTTCGAACAGTCTACATTATCCTAACCCAAATTCTTAAATAAAACTAATGAGAAAAAGGTGCAATCCCATATAAAATATGCGTTGTTTCAAATCAAACCCTTGCTTCCACTTATCTATCAATTCAGTGTTTTCTTCTCGTACAGACAACAATATGATTGTTGCCTATTGAACACATGGAGGAAATCAATAGAGAAGGTATTTACAATTTTTATGAACTTCTAATAAGTGTGTGCTTGATTTTGTGCATCACAATATTAAATTGAATGTTTGTTTTGATATTATAAATTTGTTGGATCATCACAATGTAGAGGAATCGAATAATAGAGATATCTTTCTCTGTCTTACAAAACTTCTTTTAACAAAACTTAAACTCAAGAACATGTAAATAGAGTCTTGAAAATGTAAGTACTGCTTATGGGCTTTTTAGAAATTTTTCCACTTTGTTCTTTAAGTGCTACCGGATTTATTAACAGAATAAGGGAATTGAGTAGTAGATAATTGAATGTTCGACGTATTAGGATAATAGTGATGAAAAGGATAACTTTGCATTCCTAGCGTTGGAGAAAGCGAAACAATAAATTATTGAGTATTTTTAAAAAATTAAAGGCAAATGGCAATAGCAACCAATAGAAGGCATCTTCATCGGCAGCCGTTACTTAAAAAAAAATAAAGTGACTAAAGAAATCATACATATAGTACTAGAAAGACCAAGTAAATTTTGTGTGTTTTATGCTTATTTCACATTGTTATAGAATTCATATAAAAATTGGGAGATAATCCATCAGTTTATAGCTATATTAGATGTTTATTGCTAAGCCAACTTATACTGAAACAGAGAATGAGAATTTTGATGCCACATTTTATTTTAGGAATAGTTTTAATGTATAGAATAAAGTAATTAGTTTATAACATGTCATGACCCAGACCTAGGGCCTAACCATGACACGACGAATGTGACATCTGAAGGTGCCCCATCTGAGTCTTGCGTCCATATCAAAACATAGATAAGGTAGAATAAGCATAACACAATAAAGTAAGACAACGGAACACACCATAATAGAAATCATAGTTTCCCTTAGGGGAAATTACATCAAATCATAATATCCAAAACATGCTTCTACATCATAAGATCTTGGCGGGGTCTAGAACATAACATACTAGCTCACCTTTAAGATCATCAATGCATAAATATTAGGGTCTTAATCACTCTCATCATCATATCATCATTGTCATCATAACATCATCATCATCATCATCAGCAGCAGCAGCAACATTAAGGCATGCTTTTACACACTTGAGATCATATCATAAAAATCATAGCTTTATCATAGGAGATTAGGGTCAGGTGTGGGTTCATGAACAATTGAGTCAAAACATTAGGGCCAGGTGTGGGTTCATGAACAATTGAGTCAAAACCATGTAATTTAATGAAATTCATAGAGAAAACATGCAATTGAAATTAATATGATCATTAGTAAAGGAACCACATCATTTCATCAAGCCCTAATCATGCATACTTGAAATCATATACTTTTACTTGAAAATCATGTAATTCTCATAATTCATGCATAAATAAGTATAATAATCATGTAGGAATCGTGAACCATGCATTTGGAATCATAGCATAAAAGTCCATTAGAAATCATCGTGAAACTTTGAGAAAAAAGAGATTTTAAATTGGGGTCCATAGATAAAACTAATTCATGAGTGAAACCTTAGCTACTTCAAGTGAACAACCTTAAGAATCGGAGTAGAAAAACCTTGAAATCCTTAGCAAAGCTTGGAACCCTAGCTTCAATGGAGTCACTGTCTAGAGAGAGAAATATTTGAGAGCCTTTTAAGAGACTTCTGAGAGTGAATACAATAGAATGAATTAGGAATAAGATTTATGAGAGTTAGGTCAGTTAAGTTAGTTAGGAGGGCCAAATAACGTAGTTTAGGAGTCAAACAATATAAAAATATCCAAAAGACCTTTATTAAAAACTCGCCGGAGCCGTTCACGAGACCTCGTCCATGGGCCGTGGTTCCACCTACAGCTGGTGCATAAGCTTGTTGAACTTGTGCCACCAAAAGTTAAGCTACTGAAATTTGCACTTCTCAAACCATGAACATATAAGATGGCCCGTTATTCCTTACACGGGCTGTAAGTACCCTCGTGAGAACTTCCCAGAATTAGAAAAAATCCATTCTTCAAAGGTCACTTTAACGATGTCATCCACGGGCCCTGGTTCCATTGATGGCCCATCCTGTTAATCGTGGAATCATTTCCAGAAACTCAAGAATTCCCAGCTTTTCTAGACTCAGGTCTGCGAGACCTTCCTATGACCCGTGATCCCTTCCACGAGCCGTAGGTTGGCTCGTTTGATCAAGTTAGTCTCAAAATTCCTTAACTTTCAACTTCCAAGCCTAACAACATGCAAGGTGTTACAATATCCATCCCTTGGGATCATTTATCCTCGAATGAAATAGAAATACGCTTTGAGTAGATTAGGAGCACAACCATCATCACGACATACATGCAAAAAGGAAACTCAATCATCATCTTTATAAAATTATTAAACTTATACATCAACCATCATTTAAAATCAGTTTCATGATCATGCATGCATGCAACATGACAAGGAAACACATATTTGTGAGAGTTTGGAAGAATATATCATATTATATACCTTAGGCTTGAATAGAAGGAGAGGTAGGGATATCATTTCATCATGTTTGCCTCGGCCTCCTACGTAACACTCTCAACTTGTTGGTTTCTCACTTTGATGGATGCAACCTCTTCATTTCTCAGTCTCTTTACTTGACGACTCAAAATCTTAACCGGTATTTCTTCGTAAGTCAAATCCTCTTCAATAGCCACATCTTTCAATGGAACAATGGAATTAGGATCACCCATGTATTTTCTCAACATGGACACATGAAACACTGGATGAACCATAGCTAACTCCATAGGCAAGTCTAGATCATAAGTTACCTTCCCAATTTTTTTCACTATCTTATAAGATCACACAAATCTATGACTCAATTTCCACTTCTTACCAAAACGCATTACTCCTTTCATTGGTGAATCCTTCAAATACATTCAATCACCTTCCTCAAATTCAAGATCTCTTCTTCTAACATCAGCATATGACTTTTGACAACTTTGGGCAGTCCTCAACCTTTCCCTTATGATCTTTACTTTCCCCACAACATCAAGTACAAAACCAATCCAATCAAGGACATCTCTATAACTTCAAACCACCCCACCGGGGACCTACATCATCTACCATATAAGGCTTCAAACAACACCATATCAATACTTGAGTGAAAACTATTGTTATAGGCAAATTCAATAAGAGGTAAGTGATTATCCCAACTTCCTTTGAAATTAAGCACACAAGCCTTCAACATATCTTCCAATGTTTGGATTGTCCTCTGGGGTTGGCCATCCATTTGAGGATGAAATGCGGTACTTAGCTTCACCTTCGTACCAAGGCCTTTTTGAAAAGACTTCCAAAAATTAGAAGTAAATTAAGCACCTCTATCTGAAATAATAGACAACATAACCCATGTAACCTTATCAATTCTTGAGTGTAGACCTTAGCATAATATTCAACACTATATGAAGTCTTTACTGGCAAAACGTGGGATGTTTTCATCATTCTCTCAACAACCACCCGTATCGAGTCAAATTATTTCCTAGTCTTTGGCAAACCCGTGATGAAATTCATATTCACTTCCTCCCATTTCCATGTAGGTATGTCAACATCCTGGGCCAAACCACCCAATCTTCGGTGTTTCACCTTCAATTGTTGATAATTTGCACACCTCATCACACACTTTGATATGCCTTTCTTCATGCCATTCCACCAATACACTTCTTTCAAATCTCCATACATTTTGGTGGATCCTGGATAAACAAAATACTTAGAATTATGAAGCATCATAAGGTATCTTTTTCCTTAGTCCATCCACATTGGGTACATATAGCCACCATTGATAGCGTAAAACTCCGTCTTCCCCTCGTGAGAAAATCTCTACCTTATCAACTACCAATTTCTTCAATTCAACCAAAATAGGATTCATGTCTTGTTTTGCTTTCACCTCCTCTATTAATGATGATTCTGCCCCATTTTTCACTAATACACCACCATTGTTCAAGCTATTCAACTTCACACCCAAACGAACTAAATGATGCACTTCTTTAACTAACTCTTTCTTTCCATTCTCACTATGTGCAGCGCTGGCCATAGATATTCTACTCAATGTGTCGGACATAACATTTTCCTTGTTGGGGTGATACATCACACTCATGTCATAATCCTTCAAAAGTTATAACAACCTCCTTTGCCTTAGGTTCAAATCGCTTTGGCTGAATATATATTGCAAACTCTTATGGTCGGTGAATATATCAATATGTACCCGATAGAGATAATGTCCACAAGTCTTCAATGCAAACACAATGACCAACTCAAGATCATGAGCCGGATAATTTTTTTCATTTACTTTCAATTATCTTGAAGCATAAACAATGACTTTTCCACATTGCATTAGAACATATTCCAAGCCTATATGAGAGGAATCACAATACACAACAAAACTATCCTGACCTTTGGGCAACGTCAAAATAGGAGTTGACGTAAGACGATTCTTCAACATTTGGAAACTCTTTTAACATTCACTGGACCATTGGAATTTCACCTTCTTTTGGGTAAAGTTAGTCAAAGGAGAGGGAATAGAGGAAAACCCTTCAAAAAATCTTTTATAATATCCGGTAAACCTAAAAATCTCCTAATATTGGATGGAGACAAATGGTCTAGGCCAATTCTTCACCGCCTCCATCTTATTTGGATCCACTTTAATGCCTTCACCTGAAATAATGTGGCCCAGAAAAACCACCTACCTTTGCCAAAACACCCTTACTAAAGTTGGCAAAGAGTTGTCTATCTCTCAAAGTTTGCAACACAATCCTCAAATGACCTTTATGATCCTTTACATCCCATGAGTAAACCAATATATCATCTATGAACATAGCCACAAACATATCCAAATACGGTTTGAAGATCCTATTCATCAAGTCCATGAATGTGGCAGAGGGATTCTTTAGTCCAAATGACATAACCAAGAATTCAAAATGACCATATCGAGTCCTAAATGCCGTCTTGGGAATGTCATCCTCCTTAACCATCAATTGGTGATATTTGGACCATAGATCAATCCTAGAGAAATAATTTGTACCTTGTAGTTGATCAAATAGGTCGTCCATCCTCGTAAGTGGATATTCATTTTTGATAGTCACCTTATTTAATTGTCGATAATCCATGCACATCCAAAGTGAACCATCCTTCTTCCTTACAAACAATACGTGAGCACCTCATGGTGACATACTAGGCCTTATAAACCCTTTAACAAGCAAATCCTTTAATTGTTCCTTCAATTCTTTTGACTCCACTAGGCCATTCGATACAGAGAAATAATAGGTTGGGTGTCAGGCAAAAGATCAATAGCAAAGTTAATTTCCCTTACGGGAAGGGTACCGAGCAAGTCATCGGGAAACTCATTAACTATATGCACCAAATTAAGAGTAGGAACATTGGACTCAACATCTATGACTTGGACAACATGATATATGCAACCTTTGGGAATCACTTTCATAGCCTTCATATAAGAAACAAACTTTCCTTTGAACACCGAGTTGGTTCCTTTCCATTCAAGAATAGGCTTATTAGGAACTCAAAATGTGACACTACAGGTTCTACAATCAATAGAAACATAAGATACATACAACCAATCCATGCAAAAAATTACATCAAAATCGGTCATATCAAGTTCAACAAGATCACATGGGAAGATTTTATGCAAGATCGACACGGTACAATTTCTATAAACTTTCTTTGCTAGGATTTACTCACCAATCAGAGTATAAATCGAATAAGGCTCTTGAAAGACTTTTAGAGACACAACAAACTTTGTGGCAAGGTAAGGAGTAACAAAAGATATATTAGCACAAAGGTCAAGCAAAACATATACATCATGGTCAAAGACTCATAACATACCAATAATCGCATCGGAAGACTCCCTAACCTCTTGTCTAGCATGCAAAGCAGAAAATCGATTAACACATGGACCACTACCTTTGTTAGGCACCTTGTTGCACTTGCCCTCTTTGAGCTACTTGACTTGTGGAAACCTTTATTTACTTGCGTAGCAACATTGCGACATGCCCTCTTTGAGCTACTTGACTTGTGGAAACCTTTATTTACTTGCGTAGCAACATTGCGACACTCAACAATCTTGTGCCCTATCTTTCAACAACCAAAACAAGCATTGGTACTTGTCAAACATTCACCAACATGGTTCCTCTCGTACACCTAAGAGGCGTAACACCACCCTTCACAACCACACCTTGAGCCTTAGGGTTAGGTACTCTTTCTTTGTCAAACCTTTGAAGCACCTTTGGATGACCCTTGTCCTTGTTGGAAATGACCATCATTGAATTTAGCATGAGCGAAGCCACAAACATATCGAGCCCTCTTGGACTCCCTCATCCTCATCTCTTGAAGTTTCTCACTCTCCACTTGTTTGGCATACATCATAAGCCTAGAAATATCCATCTCCTTAATGAGCATAGAAGCTTTACACTCCATATTCATCAAGTCGGATACATCTAAAGTGAATTTGTTCAAGTAGGTCCTAGAGTCGGTCACTAAGAAAGGAGCATACTTGGATAACTTTGTAAACTTGAGGGCACACTCCCTCACACTTATACCTCCTTACCTTAATTCATGAATTCCATTACTTTGGCTTCCCTTAGTTCAAGTGGGAGGAAAAGATCAAGGAAAACGACCTTAAACATCTCCCAATCAATAGAGTTTCTTCAAGTCTGTCGAATTTTCATTGCGTGAACAAAACTTGAGAAACTCCCTTAAGTTGGTAAGACGCCAAATCGGCCTTCTCTTCGGAAGACACCACCATAATCTCTACCACCTTGTAGGCCTCATCGATGAACTCTTGTGGATCCTCATCCACCTTGGAACCATGGATTTCTGGGGGATTCGTCCTAGCAAAATCCTTATCCTTGAAGTTGGAGTGGGAGTCTTTGGGAAAGCAACAACTTGAGCCAACACCGTAATAGCGGCCCAACCAACATCGTAATAGTGGCCCTAAATTCATCATTAGTAATTTGATCTAATTAATGGCCTTGAGAAACTTGGTCCTTATTAGCATTATCTCCCCTAGGCAATGGAACACATTGTGGAACCATCTTCTGAAAATATCGAAGGACAAGTATTAGGGAATGAGAGTCTTAAAGGCACGACATAGATCACAAAAGAAGCAAAAATTTCCTAAATGTCTCATAGCCTTTCGTTCATGGATGTGACACGCTTCACACCTTTGAACAAGAATGTACTAGTGTCAGTCGTCTTTACTGCCAAAAAGTGTGTATATTTTGTCATCCTATCAACTATCACCTAAATCAAATCGTGTTGTCCGCGGGACCTTTGTAAACCTGTGACAAAGTCCATATTAATCATCTCCCATTTACTTTTTGAAATCTCAATTTTATGAGTTACTACACATGACCTTTGATGCTCAACTTTCACTTGGTTGCAATTCGTGCACCTGGTTACCCCTTGCTGGTGGTGCTGTGTTAGAAGATTGGGCCTTATTGCTCCACATCGGACACTCCTTGTTAAAATGGCATAGATGGACACACTTGTAGCAACCATTCCCTCTATCTCTACATTCTCCCAGCTCCATCCTATAACAATTCCCACAAGGTGGTTTCCCTTTCGAGCCAAGGGTCACACTAGCTTGAGACTTTGAACTCTGTGCTCTAAGGTTTTTTGACCTTGGGACTTTTGATCATACCTATGGCTCAGGGTTGGTGCACTGGCTAATGATGGTGTATAACTAGTGGACCTATTTTGGAAGTAAGACTTATCTCCCTTACTCGACTTAGTCTGATTGGGCTCAAGTCCTGCCGACTTGGCCTTCTTACTTAGACTCTCCTCTCTATCTTTCTTCTTATCCTCCTCGATTTGCTGGGCATAGACCATAATTCTGGAGATATCTATATTTGGGATCAACAATTTCGCATTGCACTCTTTCTTCACATGTCTACCCAACCCAGATACGAATTTCCTCATCCTCGCTCTTATATACTGGACCATCTTTAGGGCATACCTGGATAACTTAATGAATTTCAGGTTATACCCTTTAACAATCAGTCCCTCCTACTTCAAATTCATGAACTTCTCAATCTTGGCCTCTCTCAAGTCCTAGGGAAAGAAGTAATCAAGGAAGATGCTTCTAAACTCATCCCAAACAACAGGCTCGACATCCTCACCTCGACTCTTGTCCCACTGATTGTACCAAACATTATCCACATCCTTGAATTTATAGGCATCAAAATCAACTCTTTCAGTCTCAGTAGCATGCATAGCTTTCAGCACCATCCATATCTCATCAATGAAGTTCTGGGGGTCTTCCTCAACCTTGGACCCTGTGAAGACTGGTGGGGTCATCCTTATAAAATCTCTAAGTCTTGTGGCAGTTGTTGGTTCCTGGGAGCTAAAGCTAGGAGTCTATGAACTCCGGTTCGCACTTTGAGCAGCTACCAGTTGAGTGAACATGGTGATAGCTCCTCTGACATCAACCTCCATGGTGGGGGCAAATGAAGTAGTATATGGTGGAGAAACACTAGTGGCTTTGGTTGGTCGACCTCGACTCCTCGTTTCCATCTAAGGAGATATATCTGAAGTGGGATTCTCGCCATTTCTAGTTGAAGCAGCTCTCTAGGCTAGGGTGCGATTAGGAGGCATGGTCTGCGAACGCGTAATGCACATATTAGAAAAGAGGTTTAATAGAGTGAAACTCCATCGCACGAACTTAGAATATAAAAGAAGTGTAACCATTCCTAACATCCCATATCCTCTTGTTTATAAAGTGTGGTGCATAAAACACCCTTAAACAAGACCCTACTAGACACGGCTTCATAGACTCCCTAGGGCACTTAAACTCTATGCTCTGCTACCAAGTTTATCACTTATCGGGAGGGTACCCTTAGTGTGGCCGACAGTTGAAGAACCATTGTTGATTCCCCAAGAGAACCACCTGGCCTCATTGTCATATCAACTCAATAGTGAAAGAAAAAGACTCAAATCAAAAGACATCAATAGATAAATATAACTCATTAGAATTAATCTCTAGTCAACAAACATGGAAACAGATAATGCTCAACAACTCCTTTACTTATTGTCTATGAAGCCTCTACTAAAAAATTTAGATGGTGTCATGATAGGCCATGGATACCCCAAAACAAAGAAATAAACCTCTCAATCGAAATCAGGAAATAAAGGGCTCCTCTAAAAAAAATGGAGGGCTCACCAACTCTGAAAATGCACTGAACTAGACCTTAACGATGCATGGGCTGAAGTACTCTATCACCTGTATCTGCACCATGAAATGATATAGGTCCAAATAGACGTCAGTATATGAAATATATTGGTATGTAAAATATCTTAAGAAAGTAAACTCAACTCACTCTCCTCAACTCAAACAACTCATGCTTAACTAAGTAGATATGCAAGTTTTAGATAAATCATGCTGTTAAAATAGACTCTGTAGTATTTAACTCTATTTAAAAACATCATGCTCAATAAATGTTTGCTTAGAAGTTTCTCTTAATCGATATCCAACCCCATCACCTTTAGTTTGGTGATGCACAACGAAGGAGACGTTATTGCCACACCCGTCCTAAACTTGCCAAGGTAAAGGACGATCAACTCTCTCATGGATCCAAAATAAATTTCTATTTGCTAGAATATGTTGTACGACTATCCTATGCTGGCAATGTAGTTTTGTGGGTTAGAGTAGTTATTCACTCTCTCCCAACTTGAGCTCAATGCTCCTCCCAAGATTAAAACATGATCAACTCATCAATCAACTCAAATCTCAATAATACTCAATCAATCAACTCAAATCTCAACCTTACTAGGTTACCTCAACTCAACTCGTCCTAATTTCTCATCAACTTAGTCAATCAAGAGGATCAACCAGATTGGACTCAAGCTTAGACGATCATTCAAACTCACTCAATTAGACTCATCATATAATGCAAGAAGAGTGCATAAACATACATGTGATTAAAATGTGACATGCTTCTCATGCTCAATTATGCTCAAATTACTAAATGCAAGTAATCACACTCAAACCTCAACTCAATTCTTGTACAAAATGTCATAAAAATCATTCAATTTAGGATCCATGATATCAAGTATAAAATATATATGTCCATCTCATATTAGTGTTCGTGCACTACAATACTTATCTTATATTTCATCATAAGAACACATAATAAATGCAAAAATTCGGTATTTGAATGATAGGGGTTTCAAAACTCAACTCTTGTTCTCAATTTCGATTCAAATAGGTGAAAGGGAATGTGAACGAACATAGTTCCACACTTTAGTAAGCCTTACATACCTGAAAATAGAAGAAACAATCAAACGTCAATCGATTCTCTCGCTTGAACTATAAACCTTCGTTCTTCTCCCTCTTCTAGTACTCTCAAGCATTCCTAAGCATGAATGAAAGGTGAAAAATAGCTTAGGGTTTTGTTTTAGGACTTTAATTAAGTCTAAAATGTCCAAGGATTGGGTTAAAAAGTGAAAGGAACTAACAAAAATACCATTTTCTTAAAAACTACTGACAGGTTCCACGAGACTACGTCTATGGGCCGTATATCATTTTACGGACTGTAGATGCCCTCTCGTAGGTAAGGGGTCCAAAAGTTTGAGTTACTAGAATTCATCATTAAATCCACTAAACCTTTTCTATGGGTTGTAAGTATTTCTACGGGTTGTTTGATAATTCGTAACTCGAGATATGGAAAAGTTGATTCTTCGATCACTACTCATGTAATCTAATCTACGGGCCCTGGAATATTTTATGGGCCATATGTTGTCTCGTACATGAGCCTCAGACTTAGAAAATTTAACCAAGTCACATGGGGATTTATGAGGCCTCTTTTATGGGCCGTAGATGGCCCTTGTGGTTTCTCTTCCAGTACCTTTTCTTAGTCATTTTTTGGTATTTCTAGTGCATCTACTCAGACTAGGTGGAAAGAATTAGGGGGTGTTATACCATGTGGAGACTGGATCACTTCCTCATCCACCTCCTTGTGCGTGGCTAGTTCAGTTTATTAGGATGTTTTGTTGTGGTGAGTTCTTTAGTTCGAGCACAATACCATTTTCTATCTAGCTTGTTATGTTGAGACATTATTTCTTTACTTCTTATTTAGAAGGTGAGCCCAGGGCATGTCTTGGCCCCCGTCCTTCTCATGTTTAGATGTGTTGTGGATACTTATGCTACATGCGCACTATGTGATGTCTAAGTTTCTGTGGAGACTTATCTTATAGTCCTTATCCCTTATATGATATTATTTGATATTATTGATGTTGATGGGAAGTGATGAATCTTCCTAAGCCCATACTTCCCCATAGCTTGAGTACTACTAATCTTCCCCTGAGTCTTTGGTATTGATTGAATGATGAAAGCCCCTTACCCATTCTTTCCATAGCCTACATCCAAAGTTCCAAATCCCCTTAGATTGACTATTTGATGCTTGTTTAATATTCTACAACCAAGGATGTGCCTGAGTTTTGCTATGAGGCTTGTTTGGGGCGCACCTTTAGGTTCCCAATTTGCCATATCACACGTAGGCCCTAGGCTTGGGTCATGACACTTCCAAGACTGAACAGTGAATTGGGCTCCTCTGTTTGAGATGATAGACAAAGGAACTCCATGAAGTATGAAAATTTATTGAATATACAATTCGGCATAGTCCTTTATGATGTTAGTAGTCTTAACTGGTAAGAAGTGGGTTGATTTGGTCATTCTATCTATAATTATCCAAATTAAATGATATTATTTTCGCTTCCACTCCAGTATCTCTATGTTCTAAGCCATGTCATATGGCCTTTGATGCTCAACCCTAACTTGTTGGTAATTTGGGCATTTAGAAATAAAATCTGAAATGTCTCTCTTCATACCACTCCAAGAATAGATCTCTTATAAGTCATGATTCATCTTAGTAGAACCTAGGTGAATAGAATATCTGGAGCTATGAGACTCTAACATGATCCAATCTTGAATACCATACACTCATAAATCACACAATCTCCCTTGATGCCTCGACACACCATCTTTCCTTTTGAGAAAATCATCACCTTCTGCTTATGTACATCTTCTTTTAATTGAAGTAAGACAAGATCTTGATCTTGCTTATCCTTCACCTCTGCGACAAGAAATGATTCTGCCCCATCTTAAACAATCTCACCTCCTTCACTAGAGTCCACAAGTCAAACTCTCAATCATGCCATCTATGTATATCCTTTACTAACTAGTTTTTCTCCTCGTGAATGTGTGTAGTATGACCTAGATAACCTTCTAAGAGCATCATCAACAACATTAGCTTTATATTGGTGGTAGAGAATGCTCATATCACAATTCTTGAGCAACTCAAGACATATCTTCTACCTCAGGTTTAGTTCCTTCTGGGTGAAGACATATTTCAAGGGTATGATATAAGCAATGGAAAAGTAAGAGAGTTGAAGGCTTGGGTCCTATTGCTCGGGAGGAGTTTAAAAGTACTTTTCTTGACCATTTCTTTCCTTTGGAATTGAGGAAAGATATAATCCAAGAGTTCATCAGTCTTCATCAAGGAAGTATGAGTGTGAGGGATATTCCCTCAAGTTCACTAAATTTTCCAAATGTGCTTCCTGTATAGTTTTGAATCTAAGGGCAAGAATGAGTAAGTTTGTGATGAGTGTCTCCGATTTGGTTTTACAAGAGTGTAAGATGACCATGTTGATCAAAGAGATGGAAATTTCAAAGATTATGACATATGTAGGGCAAATTGAGGATGAGAAGACGAGGAAGAAAGTTAGGGCATCCAAGAGAGCTCATGTTGATACTGGTGGTTTCTCTTAGCAAAGGTTAAATAATGATGGGAATGGGAGAGCCGAAGGTGGTCAAAGGTGTTTTGGTCAAGGTACATCTAGCACTTCTACTCAATGATTCAACAAGGGAAGGGTATCAAATCCCAAGGTTCAAGGAAGAAGGTCGGGTGCTCAAGTTACTCTCACTTATAAGAAGTGTGGGAAAACCTATATGGGGGAGTGTCTAGCCGGGTCTGATGTATGCTTCATGTATGGGAAGATCGGACATCATGCTAAGGATTATAGGAGTGGTGTCGGTGTTGGTGCAAGTAGACCTGAAGGACAAGTTTCTACTCAAGGTAGACAAGTCAACATGGTGGTGCTCAATGCCACAATTGGTTCTATGCACTCCAATCTCGACAAGATGTTAACGAGTCTCCTAATAAGGTAATTAGATATGTTGCAGCTCTTTGACTTTGATGTTTATGATTTACTTGACCTAGGTGCCAGCTTACCTTTCGTTACTCCATACTTACTTTAAGATTTGATGTGACTCCCAAAATGGCTTTTTCGACAAGGTATGGCCATTTTGAATTTGTGGTGTTGTCTTTCGCCTAACTAATTTACTGAAAATCTTCATGGTCCTCATGAATAGAGTGTTCAATACCTACCTTGCTATGTTCATTGTGGTGTTTATTGATGATATTCAAATCTATTCCCAAAGTGAGAAAGAGCACACAGAGCATTTGAGGGTGGTGTTGCAAACTTTCAAAACTGAAAGACTATTTGCCAAGTTTGACAAGTGTGAATTTTGACTGAAAGAGCTTTCCTTCTTTGGACATGTGCTATTGGGTTGTAGGATGAAAGTGGATCCTAAAAGAACAAAGGCAGTGAAAAAGTGGTCTTGGTCATTGATTCCTATGGGCATTAGGAGTTTCTTAGGCCTAGCCGGGTATTATAGAAGGTTTGTAGAGGTTTCTCCTGCATTTAGTCTCTATTAACTAGGTTGACTCAATAAAAAGTGAAGTTCATGTGGATGGATTAGTGTGAAAAGAGTTTTCAAATCTTGAAGGATCAGTTGACTTTGGCTCTAATCTTGACTTTTTCAGAGGGAACTAATGTATTTGTTGTTTCTGTGATGCCTCAAGAACTTGTTTGGGTTGTGTTTTGATGCAGTATAGTAAGGTAATTATCTATGCCTCAAGGAAACTGATGGTTTATGAAAAGAACTACCCAATACTTGATCTTGACCTTGCATCCATGATGTTTGTGTTAAAAATATGGCGTCACTACTTGTATGGGGTTCATGTGGATATTTTAATCAATCACAAATGCCTCCAACATGTGTTCACTCAAAGAGACCTTAACCTAAGGCAATGAAGATAGTTAGGGCTTCTCAAAAAGTATGACATGAGTGTGAAGTATCACTTGAGTAAGACTAATATGGTAGATGACACACTTAGTAGGGTGTCCATAGGTAGTGTATCTTATTTAGAAAGTGATGGAAAGAGATATTTGGCAAAAGAAGTCCATCAATTGGCAAGGTTAGGGGTAAAATTAAGTGATACTGGAAATGGTATGGTGTGGTGGGTGGATCGAGTCTTCATCGATTGAGGATGTCAAATCTAAGCAGGAATTTGACCCCACCTTGGTTGAATTGAAAGCCTTGGTGAAAGAGAGAAAAATAGAGGTCTTCTTACAAGGGGGAAATTGGGTACTTCATTACCAAGGGAGACTATGTATGCCGAATGCTGGTGACTTGAGAAAGTTGATATTGTAAGAATCCAACAATTCCTCCTACTCTATTCATCTCGGTTCCACAAAGATGTATAGGGACTTTGGAAATTTTTTTGGTGGAACGGAATAAAGAAGGACATTGCCAAGTTTGTCTCTGAGTGCTCCTATTGACAACAAGTCAAAGTCAAACTTCAAAGGCCGGGTGACCTAGGTTAAGACATAAATATTTCTAATTGGAAGTGGGAAGAGATGAACATGGACTTTTTAGTTGATTTTCCTAAGGCAAGAAGCACTTAGAATATGTATGAGTGATAGTGGATAAAATGATGAAGTCGACTCATTTCTTACCAGTCCAAACAACATATAGTGTTGAAGACTATAACAAATTGTGTATTTGGAATTGGTGAGTTTGCAAGAGATTCCATTGCTCACCGTATCGGATCGTGGAGATCAATTTACCTCCTACTTTTGGAATTCATTTCTAAGGGGCCTTGGTACTAAAGTGACGTTGAGCACCGTAATCCATCCTCAAACTGATGGGCAAGCCGAAAGAACAATTCAAACATTGGAGGGCATGTTGAGAGCTTGTGTATTAGAACTCTATGGGAGTTGGGATGATCATCTACTTCTCATTGGGTTCGCCTACAAAAGTATTTTCCATTTGAGCATTGAGATGGCACCATTTGAGGCTCTATATGGTAGACAATATAGATCACCTATTGGGTGGTTTGAAGTAGGTGAGATTGCTTTGTTAGGGTTGGACATAGTCATGGATACTATGGAAAAAGTGAGACTCACAATAAAGAAATTGAAAATGGCTCAAAGTCGGCTAAGGTCCTACTTTGTTGTGAGAAGAAGGAACCTTGAGTTTAATGTTGGTGATTGGGTGTATTTGAAGGTGTCTCCTATGAAGGGTGTCATTCTGTTTGCAAGAAAGAAAAATGGAGCCTTAGGTATATAGGACCTTATAAGATTGGGAGAACAGTTGGCAAGGTGACTTATGAGTTGGAGTTTCCAATGGAGATAAACATGATTCACCCTTTATTACAAGTGTCAATGTCAAGAAAATTCATGGGTGATCCAAACTCCATAATTCCATTAGAAGATATGAGCATTGAGGAAATTTGACTTACAAATAGGTCCCCATTGAGATCCTAAACCAGTTAGTAAAGAGATTTAGGAATAAAGAGGTTACATATGTCAAAGTACTTTAGAGGAATCAAGAAGTTGAAGGTGCAACATGGGAAGCATAAGCGGGCATGATGCGGCGTTATTTCTATCTTTTCCACTTCACTCAAACCTAAGATATTAATTATTCTTGCCTAAGACCTCCAATTCCTTGTATTTTCAGTTTCTACATGTTTCATATGCATATTTACATGTTTGTGACTATTTTGAAACTTGTTCTAAGTGTGGGTTTTGAATATTTCATGAAAAGATGATTAGATTGCAATTTTGCATTTATGTTGGGCTATTAACTGCTTATTTAACTCTTCAGAGCCTATGTTTAGTATATTTTGGGAAAAATATTTCTCATGGGGAGATAGTGTAAGGACCCACAGGTTAAAAGACTAAAAGTACATAAAAAGTGAAATATGAAAAGTGTCAGAGGCAAATTACAAGCCCAGTTCATGGCTCGTGATTCAATCCATGAGTCATAGACCAGGCTCACAGATTGTGGTTTATAGGATCAAAATTTCCCCAAGTGTCAAAGGGACTTACCAAAGCATTGTACGGTCTATAGAAGAGTTTACGATCCATAAAAGGGGTTTATGGATTGAAGCCCTAGTGGAAAAATTAGGTTTCTAAAGAAGAAACCATGAACCACAGGATGACTCGTGGTCCTGTTTATGAATTGTAGTTTAGTCTCGTGGTTTGGGTCTTGAGGAATGGGAAATTGACTAAGTGTGGGGAGAAATCACGAGGGGTTTTACGACCCATAGATCGTTCGACAGGTCTTATATGGGTCTTGTAGATGGGTTGTTCGAAAACCAATCTCTGAAAATGGGAAAAGGTGAACAGGACGACTCACACCATGACTCGTGGTTTGGTCTATGACCCATAATTGGGGTTGTGGACTGTTGTCCAGTAGTTTTAATGAAAGGCATTTTTGTCCTTTCCATGTATCCTAGACTTAAAACTACATTATTTTGAGGTTACTTAGACCTCATATCAGACCTAACACCCTCTTAAACCCTCTTATTCACTTCATTCTCTCATTCTATAAAAATTTTCTAAGGCAAGAATACTCTCAAGAAATAACAAGGCAAGGATAGGGTTTTCCATTCAAAAGGCTTCCTCCCCAAACTTCTTTAAGCCTTTCCTTAAGGTCAATCAAAGGTATGTGAGTTTGATCTGTGGGTACCTTCCACCCACAAAGTCCCTTATTCAATCAGTTACCTTTTCTTTAATTTGTTGAAAAATATCAAGTTGCATGTGTATGACTTAAATGATATTTTTATGATTCATTTTTATGTTTGCTTCCAATGATGTAATGATATGCTTTACCATGAATATTAAGTTGATGATTATGACTCCATTATTAGGGTTTTATCAATGATATATGGGTTGTTTAATACTTGATTTAAAGTTGCATATTTTACTATATTCATGCATTATTCCATTGATTCACATGTTTCAAGTTAATCCCACAAAGTTCAAAAGATGGTTTTGCATGGTATATGTTGATGATGAGGGTATAAGGGAAAGATTTAAAGTGATTAAATTTGTGAAAGATATAAGCATGTTGTTGTTGCTCTTAAAAGATGTTTATGATGGATCCCCACGTGAAAAGACAATTCTCACTTGGTGATATTCGATATTTCAATCTACTCTTATGAAACTGCTACTTATGATTCTAAGTTACACTATATGACTATGCATATGCTTTAAATACTCCGTGGGATTGACTTAGCACCACATGAGACATTGAGATGGGGTTTAATGAGGGAACCCTAGTAGCAACCCACTGCCCTATTAACTATGTGCCACCATAGGAGCCCTTTAGGCTAGGCTAATGGATTCACCCATTTATGTTAAAGAAAGATGCATGCTTAAGTGAAAATATTCCACCTGGTGAGTGGACTTCTCGTGCCAACATAAGGGTTTATGTTAGATTACATGTAGTAACTCACATGGTCTTATATGTCGTTTATGGTCCATTCTCATAAAGGGTTAGATTTGATATCCTCGTTCCATCATGTGTGTTTCATATGATGCATTGACTTACTACATCTTGAGCTTTATATTTTTAATGTTTAAGCATGTTTGAATGATAGTATTATAATTTCATGTTTGCATTGCATCTTACATACATAGTATATTCTAATGTACTAACACATATTTTTCCGACATGATGTTACCATGTAAGAACTGACACTCCACCTCCTCCATCAACACGTGGCTAACTTATTAACGATCAAGACTAGCAGTATTGGTGAGCCCTTAGTTCAACAACTTCACCCATTTTCTTCATGCTTGTATCTTTTGGACGATTGTATATTTTAGACTTGATGTCTAGAGGCCTTTGCTTTCTATCTTATTTTTATGTCTTTTCTATTTAAGGAGAATCGAGATTGTACTTTGGTCCTGTCCAAGTCATATGTTGATGGTATGTTTGGACTATGATATTTTCTTGAAATGTTTCTTCATGGAGCTTAATATCCTCACTTAGTCCCATTCTTCATTTATTTTTGCATCATATTGATATTAACCTATGAATGCTTGACACATGCTAAGATGGCTTGGATGAGGTGCCTATGGGTTCCTTATTCGCCAAGTTTTGACTAGGTCCTAGTCTTGAGTCATGACAACCTCACATCCGCTTATACTGAAACGTAATCATGGAGGGTCAAATGATTTCACCTCAGCATTTGCGAGCACCTGGTCCGTGTTTGTAAGGGTCATTTGACCTTGACTTCCATGTTCCCAGGCCTCAGGCCACGATCATAGAGGGTAATTTGGACCCTTGAATAATAACTTCCTTAAGTGACGGATTTTGATCATTTTTTATATTTTTGAACTTTGAGAGTTCAGAAAGAGGCTATTTCACTTGAATTTTTGAAGGGAATTCATTGGAAGAGGAATTTTCACCTTTCTTTTTCATTACCCAGTGATTATTTTTAAATTTTGACATTAAATTAGCATTTTCAATTGGTAAAATTAGAGATTCTTTTTATGAACTCGAATTTTAAATAAAAGTGGTGATTATGAACTCACTTAAGGTCTGTTTCTAAAATAATTTTCATCAATAAATTTCTATTTACATAAAAAATATTTTAATATATTTTTTTAATTTTAGCCTTGATTTTTCAATATTAAAATTTTAGACCATTTTACCCTTCTTCCCCAAATTGTATGATTTTGATGGAATTAATTTTGAAATGTGACAATGAATCTATATTTGACTAAATTGTGGTATTTTAGATTTGAATAAAAAAGCACTCCTCTTGGATTGATTTCTGTATTTTATCAAGGCAAGTGGATTCCTAAACCATGTTGAGTTTAATTGAACTTTATATCTTCTTTTTTTGTGTGTTGGGGGAATAAAGAAAAATCCAAAAGTGGTCAAATTAAATAAAATGGTCTAACGATTATATAGAGATAATGCAAATAGTTATGTGATAATATATGTAACTACCGCTTACATTGGTGTGTACATATTGGTGATAATGATCCTTAAATTGAGAACATTGATTGATTTCTTGATTTTCATTGTTGAAAATTGTGGGTTATGTACATTGACTCAATTGTTGAGTATTATTTCATGTTATTGTGAAAACAACTATTGAAGCATTTTTAATGTGATGTTGCACAAGTGTTGTATAATTCTAACATCGTGTTGAGATCATTGAAAAAGTACTAGTAAAACATTGATTAATTAATGAGTAGTCTTGAACTTTGGTGATAAAGCGATTATTAAGAACTTGAAAGATGATGTGATGTAACTACCGTGTGATGCACTTGTTAATGATTCTAGTGTTGATAGAACAATGAAATTGATTGCTTAATTATTGAATATATGAATTGTGTGGACTCCTTGCATACTCTCATGCTTATTTGAAAGTAATTATTGTGTTAAGATGAAACAGTGATTGAGATCCACTACTGATGAAAAGCCAAAGAGAAATGATTTCAGCTTTTAATGATAACAATATCGAAGGAAAATAATTTTGGAAGAAAAGAAAGGTAAAGGAAAATGGTTCATAGTAGAGATGAAAGATAAATTACCTTGATGGATACATGGTCCATGAGAGGCCTCCATGTGTTTTGACTAATTAAATCAACAAATGTATATTGTAGAATAGACATATACCATGATTATTTAACATTACATTGTATTATTGTACTTCATGACATCCCATTTCATTTCATCCATTGCTTTAAGTGTGAATGTTTCAAGTGTGATATGATGGTTAAATTTGTACTAGTAAAGTATTGAAATCTATCAATTAATATGAAATATATTGGTATTGTGAATGTATATGTATATTGCGTATTCTTGCTTTTCTACGTGCAAGGTTGTAGTTTCAGAGGTATTTTGTTGGGCTAGTAGAAGTGCCTGCGTTCTTTATTCTCTACATGTGTTTAGATCTTCTTGCTGGGTATTGTGTAGGTTGGTACTTACCTTTGCTTCTACACTTATATTTAGGATTGATGCTTCTTTTTCGCCTTTGGACTGAGCTTGAGATATGTTAAGAGGTAACAACTTATTCATTTTGGTAGACTTCTTAGATTTCTACTGATTTGCTATTTTTGTTCTATTGAAGAATGAAAGACATTGAAAATTAAATAAATTCTCTTTCTAAATCAGTTGTTATAGAGACTTGTACATGTGACAATAGTCTTGGGTTAGCTACAGACTATGGTTTTCATTCCTTGTGCCTATGTTTAAATTTTTTGATTATTTTTTCTTCTTTATTTTTTTGCATTATTTCTAATATATCCCTTGAGGCTGAGTTGTTTCAGTGGTTTAAAGGCAAGTTCCATCACTTATAATTTCAGGTCGTAATATGGAATCTCAATGTCTTCACATATAACAGAAAAAGGAGAATCTATTTTCCAAATAGACTCTTTCCCGTTAAGTGGGTATCATGAACATGTGTTATATATAAATCTACTAGTTTGTCCATATTGACAATAATCCTACGCTGGAACATAGCTATTGGACTAGAGATTGCTATTAAGGACCCATTGGATCAACTTTTCACTTCAAAGTTCACTCGGTGATAAGTCAAAATCTCATGAAATACTTATCATAATTATGAATTATACTTGTCATATAATGATAAAATTTATCATGTGGAAAGGCAATAAATAAGTACGAATCCAATTCATAAAAACATGTTCATAAAACAACTCATTTCATGTAATTTATATAATGTGGATGTTGGCCTTTCATCGTTACGAATTCTACCTCCTTACGGAGTGTCATTGGATCTTAAATGACCGCTTATGCAATTCTGCCTCCTTACGGGGTGTCATTGGATCTTAAGTCACCCCTTTCATAAGCTTACTTGAAAGGCTTTTTAATTCATGATCATAACTTGTAGTTAAAATAGCACGACCCAAGTTAGGTGCTTGGTGTGACATGTCGATTAGAATTCCTGAAGAAACTCCAACCAAGCCATCTTAGCATATCAAAAATACATAAGGCAAGTAAATCAATGATAGAAAATGAAATAATAGGTAACTCTTAAAATAAAATCTAAAGATAAAAGAAATCTTATGCCCAAATAAACAAACATACACATTTTTTTTCTCTAGCATGCCTCTATACCATTAGTGGGAGCATAAAACAAGCCACTAGCTCACCCAAACAAAAGAAAGAGATGGTCACAGAGTAAGTCATATCCTAAAGATAACAAAAAATATGAACCCAATAGGTAGACCTGAAGCATGAGGACTCACCAATAAAGTGAATAAATCTTCTATCTAGCAATATTAGTGAGATGTAGGGTAATCACCAAGTCATACATTATAGCACAATATAGGCAAAAAGTATTGCATTTGCATTTTGAATATACTAAGTATGTGAACAATGTAATGTATGACACAAAAATAATGATGCAGTAATCCATATTACGGAACATATTAAGTCAACAATTTGAAAGATATTAGTAGGTAATAAACAAGGCTAATATCATCCTAAAATCATAATGCAACCTTAGGAAAAGTTTGTATAATGCATGGATAATCATAAGTCATAGTAAGGAATTATAGAAGCTTGTAAAATACGTGAGTCAAAGTGAAAAATCATAAACCATAAGAAGAGTCATAAACTATATGTGAAATATATCATAAGCCTTTGAGAAGTTCATAAGTCATATAAGAACCATATATCTAGTAAGAAAAGTATTATTAATCTTAGTAAGAACATTGTGAGAGCTAGCATTGATCTAAATTAACTATGTGAGATATAACATGGAGTTCTGATGTTGCCCTACACCGGAGAAAGAGGGAAAATTACTTGTCAAGGTAGACTCTGTGATGCCTAAGTGGATTTTTACTAAGCTATATAAGTGACAAAGCCTCCACTAATGGGTGACCCATAATAAATCAAGCCTCTACTAATGGATGATCCTTCTTATCTTGTAGTTATGGGACAATGAGATCTACTACTAATGGGTCATGCCTCAACTAGTGTGAGCCTTAATCCCAAGGTCCACTTGGTGCTAAGTAAACTCTCAACGAAATAAAATCATAATCATAAGTCATAAAGTCCATATCATGTTATGTCATGGGAGGACCACTATCTACTAATTATCCATTTTATAAAAATCGTAATCATAGAATAACTCCTTACTCTTGTCTTATGTAATGTGAATATAGGTCTTTCATCGTTACATGTTCATGCTTAGGTTAAAGAACTCACAATCATTCATATTTAACTTGAATAGCATTAGAAAAGCTCTTTTCATAACTTGCATGTATCTTAATTAAAAGCTTTATAGTTTCATGATCATAAATATAGTTTTACCTTGTAAATCATATCACATTACATAGCTTCAAGTGGGGTTATTTTAAAAATCATATAATCAACTTGAGTCATGCAGAATCATATGGGACAATGTCAATAGAATCATACTTGAAAGGACCCATTAGAAAATTCATGCGTTCATACTTGAAATTAAAAAAATCCATGAGGCACATGGAATTCACTTAAAACCATGACTGTCACGATCCAAGCCTAGGGCCTAGGTGTGACATGACGAATGGGGAACCTGAAAGAACCCCAATCAAACCTCTTAAGCATGCATAGCACATCCTTGGTTGTGAAAGCATAAACTAAGCAAATAATACATAATTCCTAGGGGAACCGGGGCTTTGGACTCATGCTATGGGGATGTTATAGGGAAGAGGACTGACATGAATCACGTAGCAAATAGAATCTAAAGGGCAGATAAGTATGACCTACGTTACGGAGGCAATTGGGACTTAAAACTTTCATCACCTTTTCAACAAGCAACAACACATAGAAAGAAGCATGAGACTGAATTTTTCCATAATTACAGAAACATAAAAAGTCAATATCATATGTACATAGCATACTCATATCCAACAATACCTCTAATGGGCAACCTTGAACTCCTCCCAAAGAATGGGCTCATTATCTGCCCCCTCCATCTTCTATTGGTTGTACCATGTTCAGGCAAGGGCTTTGAGTTGGTTGGTCGCTAATTCCACCTTTTCTCATGAACTTACCCCGATAATAGCCAAGCCTTTATAAACCTCATCGATGAACTCTTGTGGGTCTTCTTCCACCTTTGAACCGTAGAACTTTAGGGGATTCATCCTTGTGAAATCTTTCAATCTTGAAGCTGGAGTAGGAGTATGAGAAGCTTGAACTCCTTGGTTGGACACGTTCCTCACCAATAAAGTAACCACGTGCCGATATTCCACACGAGTGACCACTTCTCCTTCCGCTTGGGGAGCTTGTGGGACTGGAGGGGCCGATTCACCCTTAGGAGTGGGAGCTCTTTTTGCCATACATCTCGATAGTAAGATCCAGAAGAGCAAAAGACCACCAGTTAGAAATAGGAAACCTTAATTCAAATCTAAAGAAGGACACAGAGTATGAAGAAGTGATTTATTTCCTAAAACGCCTAATAGCCTATTATTCATAGTTGTGGCATTCTTCATAACCATAAATAAGACTTTACTCGATGTGATGTGTTGGATTTCCAAGGACCCTTTACAAATCTAGTGCTCTGATACCACGCTTGTCATGACCAAATCCTAGCGCTTAGGCGAGACACGGAGAATAAGGCAGCCTGAAGGAACACCAAACAATCCAGTTAAGGATGCATAACACATCCTTGGTTGTGGAAGCATAAACTAAAGCAAATAACACATAATTCCTAGGGGAAATGGGTCTTTAGACTAACCCTATGAGGATGTTTTAGGGAAGAGGATTGACATGAATCATGCAGCAAATAAAGTCTAAGAGGCAGGTAAGTATGACTTAGGCTATGGGGGCAATAGGGACTTAGGACTTTCATCACCTTTTCAAAAAGCAACAACACATAGAAGGGAACATGAGACTGAATTATTCCATAATTACATAAACATAAAGAGTCAAGATCATATGTACATAGCATACTCATATCCAACAACACCTCTAATCATGAATAGAACTGGGGCCAATACATCTCCGGGGTTCACCCTCAAAAGATAGTATCCAAAAATAGATAAGTCTAAGTAAAATCATAGAAGTACATGGATGTTGTCCCCGGAAGTAGAGGACTCACCAATAGAAAATCTTCACTCGAACTGTCTAGCCACGTGGGGGATGAGGATAGAATGGAGCTCCAAGTATTACATGATTAGATCATGTCAGCAAAAGTATATGTTAGTACTTGAAATGTACTTAGTATGTGGGGGCACAAATGCAACAAGAAAAAAAAGCCATAGTTAAGCAATATGCATAATCATAAACAATGGATATAGGCTCAATATGTGATGAGTGACAAATGCTTAATTGAACATGTATGAAGAATTATAAAATTACATGACATCATAAAAATAATGGAAAGGGACCATAACCGACATATAAGACCAAGCGAGCTACTACTTGGAATCCAAATGTTCACTCCACACCGAACAAGGAATGGTCTACTTTTCCAAGGTATACCAAACACTATCCTTATGGCACAGGCTTTTCATAAAGTGACACCACGTTACGACATAGCCTTTTTGGTGGGTTTCATATGATATCCTTACCTTACGACATAGCCTTTTTGGTAGGTTCAACAGATGTCCTTACCTTATGGCATTGCCTTTTTGGTAGGTACAAGCCCATATAGAGAATCATAATCATACCTATAGTGGCACATAGTTAGGGACAATGGGAGACTACCAAGGTCCTCCCGATGCTAGGCCACAATCCCACAAAATACTTGAAACATAGCCAAAGCCATGGCATACATAATCTCAAAATATCGTAAAATCATTTATGGAGTAGCTCATCAAACATAGCTTATTTCATCAAGTTAGGGCTTTATATCATTATTGTTATTTACATCGTGCTCATGAGCTCGTAGCATACTTATTAGCCCTCTTATTAGTCTCAGTGTGCATAACATACGTATCTTGCCACAAGGAATTCATTACTTGAGAAACTTGACATGTATCTTTATAAAATTCATGGTGGGTACATGGTCGTAAGCTTAAAATCATGCAAATCATGTGTAAATACCACGAAATGAGTAAAATAAGATAACTTGTTCATTATTCATAGGAAACCCACCTAAGCATAGCAAAATTTCATCAGGGTCTCATCAAACCCTCATATAAAACCATAAATTTTACATGATATTTGATTCAATAATAAAATCCAAGAATAAAACATCACAAAATACTTCATATTATCATCATATAAAGGGGTTCATAAAATCACCATGTATTACCAGAACTTGATAAATCATAAAGGAGAAGAGGAATGGATGAGCTTGTGGAGGTAAGGTCTCCATAATCAAACCTATATACCTTGGTGTGATTGGAGATGGAAACCTTGTGGAAAAATGAGGAGAAATCCAAAACCCTAGCTATGGACTCTTCTTCTTGAATCCTTGCAGAATTTGGAAATGTTTTGGAGAGTTTTAGACTTAGGGCTTTTAAGAAATGAATTGAAATGAGGGAGTGAAGGGTGTATAGGGATGGAAAGAGGTTATTTGAGGCCTTAAATGATGTAGCTTGGACTAAGAAAAATAGGAAAGGTCAATTTTGCCCTTTTTAAAATTCTTCAGACAGGACCACGAGACCCTATTTACAGGTCGTGGTTCACTTTACGGCCGTAAGAATGGGGTTTCGTTTGATGAAATTTTGAATCCTTGAAAAATGCCTCTGATACTCAACCTATGACATGACTTACAACTAGTAAGTCAATCTACGGGCCATCTGATAACTCGTATCTTGAACCCCTGAAATCCCAATTTTCACCAAGTTTGGCCATCATCCTACGAGCAAGAGTTAAAGACTGTGGAAGAACTTACTGCTCGTAAAAGTCTCCATACCTTAGTGGCCTTCCAATCTTGAACTACGGGAATGCACGATTAGAACCCACGAGCCAATGTACGACTTTTACACTAACATACGACCTATAAGACCCTTCGTGAGAACCACTAATACTCAAAAAATTCCAGAACTCATTTCCCTTGCACTGTTTATGATTTTCACAAGTGGGGCTTTATAATATATCCTTCTTGAGAACATTCGTCCAACGAGTATTGCTAAAGGTATGCTCTAAGGAACGGGATACATACATCATATGCAAAAAGAAACATATACATCATGGAAAGTTTCAAATCGTGTTTCAAATAACATTTACATGTGACCTCAAAATCACATGACCATGCATAGATGACATGAAAGTGATATGCAAGAAAAAGAGGTTCTTAAATAGGAAGATAATAATACCTCAAGATTGATTGGAATGGAAGAGATAAGGGTATTGCTTTTCATATCCGCTTCGTCTTTCCAAGTGACACTTTCGACTTGTTGGTTCCTCCAAAAGACTTTGACGGAGGGTACTTCTTTGTTCCTCAATCGCTTGACTTGTTGATCCAATATTTCTATTGGGACTTCCTTATAATCCAAGTTCTCTTCAATATTCACCGTTTCTAAGGGCACTCTAGAATTAGGGTCTCTGACACATTTTCTCAACATGGAAACATTGAAGACCCAATGAACCATACTCATTTCCGTGGGCTACTCTAATTTATATGCAACTTTGCTAACCCACCTCCAAATCAAGTAGAACCCTACATATCTAGGGGTTAATTTCCCTCTCATGTCGAAATGAACCACACCCTTCATTGGGGAAATCTTTAAGTACACCTAATCATCAACTTTAAATACAAGGTCCCTTCTCCTAGTGCCGACATAGGACCTTTGCCGACTTTGAGCACCTTCAATATTTCCCTTATCACCCTCACCTTATCCAAAGCTTATATAACCAAATTGGGACCCAACAAATCCATTTCCTCCAGTTAAAACTCAACCAGGGATCTACAACATCTACCATAAAAAGCTTCAAAGGGGGCCATTCTAATGCTATTGTGATAGCTGTTATTGTAAGCAAACTCGATAAACAGAAGATGCTCATCCAAATTAATCTTAAACTCCAAAACATAAGGCCTAAGTTTATCCTCAAGAGTTTGTATGGTTCTTTTGGCTTAATATCCGTTTGTGGTGATATGCTGTGCTAAGCTTGACCTTAACGCCAATGCGCTTTTGAAAGGACCTCTAAAAGTGCGAAGTAAATTGAGCACCATGATCCAAAATAATAGCTAACCATGTAATCTCACCAACTCATGAATATATAGCTTGGCGTAGTCTTCAACATCGCAGGTCATCTTAACCGGAAGAAAGTGAGCCAGTTTTGTCATTTTACCCACAATAACCCATATGGAGTCAAAATGCCTCCTAGTCTTTGGAAAGCAATCACAAAATCTATGTTGATCTCTTCCCACTTCTAAGTAGGAATCTTGATGACTTGTTCTAGGCCACCCGACCTTTGGTGTTCAGCCTTGACTTGTTGTAAATTATGGCAACCAACTACAAATTTTGCAGTATCCTTTTTCATACCAACCCACTTATAAACTTCCCTCAATTCTTTATACATTTTGGTAGAACCGGGGTGAATAGAATAAGAAGAATTATGTGCCTCCTTCAAGATTAAATCTTTCAACTCATCAACATTGGGCACACATATCTGACCTTGGTACCTAAGAACACAATCTCCTTCTTGGGAGAAAACCTCCACCTTTCCGTCCTTCACTAATGACTTCAATTCCACCAAAATAGGATCAAGGCCTTGTTTGGATTTGACTTCTTCAATCAAAAAAGATGTAGAACTATTTACCACCACCACACCTCCTTTTCAGCCTCATTCAATCTAACCACCAACCTAGCTAATTGATGGACTTCGTTCACCAATTATTTCTTGCTATCACCAATGTGAGCCACACTCCCCATGGACACCCGACTTAGGGTGGCAGCCACAACATTAGCCTTTTCCGGGTGGTAATGCATACTTATGTCATAATATTTAAGGAACTCCAACTACCTTCTTTACCTCAAATTTAGATCTCTTTTAGTGAACACGTACCGAAGACTCTTATGGTCAATGAACACACCTACATGAACTCCATAAAAATAATGATGCCATATCTTCAGAGCAAATACCACGGCCGCTGATTCAAGATCATGGGTAGGGTAATTGCACTCATGCACCTTTAGTTGCCTAGAAGCATAGGGAAGGACCTTACCATCTTGGATCAAAACACACCCTAATTTGATTCTTGAAGCATCACAATACACAACAAACTCTTCCAATCCTTGCGGTAGAGCCAAGATAGGAGCGGGCGTAAGATTGTCTTTCAAGGTTTGAAAACTCCTTTCACACTCACCAGTCTAACCAAATTTTGCTTTCTTTTGGGTGAATTTTGTAAAAAGAGAGCAATGAAGAGAAACCATTCACGAATCTCTGGTAATAACTCGCCAAGCCCAAGAAAGTCCTAATATCCATCAGAGTCAATGGTCTAGGGAAATTTCTTATCACCTCTGTATTTTTTGGGTCCACTTTTATCCCTTCACCTGATACCACATGTCCTAGGAATGTAACTTCCCTCAACCAAAATTCACATTTATCGAACTTGGCAAATAGCCTTTCTTCCCTTAGTGTTTGCAACACTACCTTTAAATTCTTGACATACTCCTCTTCATTCCAAGAATAGATCAAAATATCATGTATAAATACAACCACAAACATGTCGAGGTAGGGTTTAAAGTCCCCATTCATGAGATCCATAAATATTGTTGAAGCATTGGTTAGGCCGAAGGATATCACCACAAATTCAAAATGCCCATATTTTATTTGGAAAGCCATTTTAGGAATATCACACCCCCTGACCCTCATTTTGATGATACTGGATTGAAGGTCAATTTTCAAGAAGTAGCTAGCCCCTTGTAGTTGATCAAATAGGTCATCAATCCTTAGCAAGGGATACTTGTTCTTCATGGTGACCATATTGAGTTACGAGTAGTCAATGCACATTCTAAGTGGACCATCTTTCTTCCTTACAAATAACACTGGCATACCCTAAGGTGATTTATTGGGCCTTATGAAGCCCTTCTCTGATAAGTTTTTTTAATTGGTCTTTCAATTCCTTCAATTTCGTCGGGGCCATTCGGTAGGGAGGGATGGAAATAGATTGAGTGTCGGGGAGGATGTCTATACCAAAGTCTATTTCTCTTTCTGGAGGAATATGGGGGTGTTCGTTAAGAAATATATCAAGAAACTTATTGACCACTGGAACCGATTCAATAGAATTGTCTTTTGACTCGACATCCCTAATTCGCACAAGATGATAAATGTGACCTTTGGAAATCAACTTTTGAGCCTTAAGATAAGAGATGAACCTGCCCTTGACTACTAAATCGTGACATTTCCACTCAAGGACTGTAACACCCGGTAAAATTATCAAAACATCCCTAGAGGGAGGGTATGCGCGTAATGCATCTTCAAATGCTTGTATGACAAATTTAAGGCTAGATTTGTGATCAACAAGAAAAATTGACTGGAAAAATGGTCTCAGTCGATTTTTAGAGTGACCCAATCAAAAGATACTTTTTTGAATAAATCGCAAAACAATGTTGGTGGGTCTCGCACCTCCATCACGGACTTGCACTTATATTTTTCTGAAAATTTTTGATGAGGTTGAGAAAACTCATTCTGAAACTTTTTCTAAAAATACACAGTGCACGATTAGTCCGCTTCGCAGACTAGATCTTATTTGAGTTCAAAATTTCTAAATTATTACGAGGGGCATTCCAGCCGATTCCCAAACCCCTCCTAAACTCAATACACGATCTAATAAGGTCATTTTGATGTAAAAAGGGTCAAAAACCCCCATTCTAAGTCCTATTCCAAAATCTAACAAGGCTAGAGCTTGAGGAAAAAAGGGAAGAGCTTGAGTTTGATGATTTGAGAAGAAATCTTTGACGTGACTGATTGGTAGCTTCATCCCAAGTATGTAAGGCTAAACTAAAAGCTTGGCATTATTCTCTCATGTTCCCCATAGATGGTCATAGATGAGTTGGTGGTCCAAGAGTCTGCACGCATGAATCCTTAATAGTTTTTCTTAAAATTCTATTTGAATTAACATATTTTTCCTATGTTGATGATCATCATAAACTTGTTTTTCTTTAATTACACATTTTCATGAGAATTTGCATAAGCATACAGGACTATTTGAAGAGTATGGATAATGAACTTGAGGATTGAGTTTAGAGCCTTGAATTGATATTGTTGATTGTGATAAGAGAATGATGATGAGTTGACAAAATTCGATTGCCTTATGATCTCTATAAATGAACTCTATCAATGTGTCTATTTGATTGTTTCCTAATGATTGTTCTAAATCTTGAGTTACTGATGAGATTGATTAATGAGAGGGTTAAAGTTCCTATGAGTTGATTGATGAAAGGGTTAAAGTCCCTATGAGATTAATTGATAAGAGGGTTAGAGTCCCTATGAGTGGAATGATGATGGGGTTCAAGTCCCTATCAGATACCGATCGATGAGGGGGTTCGAGTCCCTATCAAACATCAATCGATGACGGGGTTCGAGTCCCTATAAGATTGGTTGAGATGGAGGTTTCATGAGCATTGAGTCATGGGAGGAGTATCGAGCACCGAAAGAGTGAGAGTTAGTTTGACTTGAACTCATCAAACTACGTCACTAAACATAAGTGAGGGTTAGAACTATCACAAATGTAGTGGTTCTCTCTTGATTAGAAGTCCCTGAAACAATAGAAGACTTGTTGACGACTGACTCCATATTGGGTGAGCTGATATGGTTTTGATTCGTTCCCTACCTGGCAAGTTTGGAACGGTTGTAACAACATCAGCGTGATTGTTGTATATTCACTGGCTCATAAGTGATTGTTGTGATATAAGAGAAACTCCCAAAAATTTCCTACCTTGAGTACTTTGAGTTGAGATGAGATGAGATGAGAGTAGGTGAGCTCCTTTGAGATGAGTCTGAGATGATTGATGAGTTTGAGTTGTTGACGGTCACTTGTCTACTCTTTATTCTTGTATAGATAGAAATTTGACATTTCATGAGATTTGATGTTTACTTTGAGTTAATGTTCTTTCCATATTATTTTACCTGTTTCAGTTTCACTTAGCTAATTTACATACTAGTACATTCTACGTACTGATGTTCCTTTTGGACTGCATCATTTTATGATGCGGAGGCAGGTACTAGAGATCGTCAACAGGCGCTCCATTGAAGATCTGAGATTCGTAGCTGATTTGGTGAGCCTCCCCTACTCTCTAGGATCTACCATGATAATTTCATCTTGCTTTAGAGTTAAACTTTGGACTATTCTTTTATTGTGATTTGGGTAGCCATGGGTCTATCATTGGCACCACATGATTAGTAATAAAGGCTTCATACACAATGGTTGAATGTTGATGTTGAGATTTTTGAGCTAGTTTCTTTCTACTACCCTTTATTTTTATCTATATATATTGTGAAACTTTAGACGAGATGTGGCCATTTACCTACTTTTATTTCCACTATTCAATAGAGTTATTTGATTGAACGAATGTGATGAGGCTAAGTGGTTCGCTTGGGGACTAGCAATAGTCTCTAGGTGCCGGTCACGCCAAGGGTACCCTCCCAGGGCATGCCAAACTTGGTATCAGAGCATAGAGTTCAAGTGTCCTAGAGAGTCTATGAAGCTGTGTCTAGAGAATCTTGTTTATGGGCGTATTTTTGACCACATTACATAAGCAGGAGGCTATAAGACATTAGGAATGGTTGCACTTTTCTTATCCCAATTCATGCGATAGAGTTAAATTCTATGAAAGTTCTTTTCTAATACGTTCTTTATGCATACAGAATTGGTAACATGCCTCCCAGAAGAATTGTCAGAGGAAGGGGACGTCCTGCCAGGCAAGCTGTTAATCCATTTGAGCCTCAAGTACCCGAGGAGCCTGTGGATCAAGCTGCCCCTGTTGAACAACCCCCTTAAGATGAGGTCTCCAATGCTGAGCTATGCCAACCTATTCAAGCTTTAGCCTAGGCCGTCGCAACACCTGCTATGAAACAAGGAGCGGGAAGACTCGATTCTCATGACACCTCTAGAGTCCGAGAATTTTTGAGGATGAATCCACCTGAGTTCACGGGGTCTGCATCCACTGAAGAGTTGAGAACTATGTGGAGGAACTTGAAAAGGTGTTCCAAGTGATGTATGTGGCTGATGCTGATAGGGTTGAACTGGCTGCTTACCAACTCAAGGGTGTGGCTAGACTATGGTTCGACCAGTGGAAGAAAATTAGAAGGGATGATGCTCCATGTTTGACTTGGGTAGTGTTCGAGGAAACCTTCCTGGGATGCTTCTTCCAAAGAAAGAAAAGAGAAGCTAAGGTGAGAGAGTTCCTGAATCTGAAACAGGGCTCTATGACCATGCAAGAGTATGACTTGATGTTCACATAACTATCTCACTATGCTTCAGAGATGGTCGCTAACATGAGGGGAAGGATGGGAATGTATGTTGATGGGTTGAATAGAGGACCCAAAAGAGATGGGGGAGGAGCCATGCATGTGGGTGATATGGACATCGGGCGACTGATGACATTTTTGCAACAAGCTGATGAGGAGAAATAACATGACAGGGAAGAGTTCAAGCGTAAGAAAGCTAAGGCATCCAACAATGAGGTTCGGAGGAAGGGTAATTATAACTAATTTCTAGCACCATCATCTGCTAGTGCGCCTGCGTCTTGAGGCAGGTATGATCAGAGATCTTAGAATATGGGAAATCATGGACCTCAGTTGCAAGCTAGTGCGACTCAAGGTTCGCAGGGTAAGCTGCCGTGTGATAAGTGTGGCAAGATGCACCTGGGGAGATGTCGTGACGGGAATGATGTATGCTATAGATGTGGCCAAGCGGGTCACTACCAGAGAGAGTTTTCAAAGTGGGATGACCAGGCTCAATATACTACACCAGCCCCGCCAGTTAGAGGAAACTAGAGGGCCACTACATCAGGCGCAGACGGAGTGACAAACAACTTGTATGCCATGGGTAGTCGCCAAGTTCAAGAGAACTCCCTAGATGTTGTGACGGGTATGATTCGAGTCTTTACTTTTGATTGTTAAGTTTTGATGGATCCGGGTGCCACATTGTCATTTGTACCTCCTTATGTGGCTAGTAGATTTGATAGAACCCCTAAGAATCTTCTTGAATCCTTTGATGTTTCTATTCCAGTGGGTGAGTCTGTTCGAGCTGAGAGAATCTATAGAGCTTGTGTAGTGTCCATCCATCATAGACATACTCTTGTTGATTTGGTTGAGTTGGAGATGGTTGATTTTTGATTTTTGGCATGGATTGGCTTCACACCTGCTATGCCACTATTGATTGTAGATCTCGAACCGTTAAGTTCCAATTTCCTAATGAACCGGTTCTAGATTGGAAGGGTGATTCTGCTACACCTAGAGGAAAGTTTATCTCATATCTTAGAGCTAGAAAGTTGATTTCCAAAAGTTGTATCTATTAGCTCGTGCGAGCTAAATCCGATGATGTTGAGTCCCCAACTCTTGAGTCAGTCTTGATTGTTAATGAGCTTCCAGAAGTATTTCCTGGTGATCTTCCTGGAGTCCCTTTTGATAGGGAGATTGACTTCAGGATTGATGTTCTTCCTTATACCCAACCTATTTTGCTTCCTCCCTATAGGATGGCCCCCACCGAGTTGATAGAGCAATTGAAGATTTGCTAGAGAAGGGCTTCATTAGGCCAAGTGTTTCACCTAGGGGTGCTCCTGTCTTATTCGTGAGAAAGATAGATGGGCCCCTCAGAATGTGTATTGACTATAGGCAACTGAACAAGGTCATGATAAAGAATAAATATCCTCTCCCAAGGATAGATGATTTGTTTGACCAACTTCAGGGTGCCTCTTGTTTCTCCAAGATAGACCTTAGATCTGGCTACCACCTCTTGAAGGTGAGGGAATGTGATATTTGAAAGACAACTTTTAGGACTAGATATGGCCATTTTGAGTTCTTGGTAATGTCCTTTGGGTTGACGAATGCACTTGCAGCCTTTATGGACTTGATGAATAGAGTATTCAAACAATATCTTGATATGTTTGTGATTGTTTTCATCGATGACATCTTGGTATAATCAAGAAGTGAGGAGGAGCATGCTAGCCACCTTAGAGTTGTCCTCCAAACTCTTAAGGACCATGAGCTGTATGCAAAATCTCAAAGTGTGAGTTCTGGATTAAGTCAGCGGCCTTCTTAGGCCATGTTATTCCAGTGATGGTATTAGAGTGGATGCCCAAAAGATTGAAGTAGTTAAGAACTGGCCCCAACCGAACACTTTGACCGACGTAAGAAGTTTCTTGGGGTTTGCAGGCTACTACCATAGATTTTTTGAGGGATTTTCTTCCCTGTCCGCAATATTGACTAAATTGACTCAGAAAAAAGTCAAGTTTTAGTGGTCCGAGGAATGTGAGAAGAGTTCCCAAAGGTTAAAGACGAGGCTGACTACTACGCCCATCCTAACCTTACCCGATGCGATGGAGGACTTTGTAATTTACTGTGATGTTTTGAGGGTTGGATTAGGATGTGTACTGCTGCAGAGATGGAAGGTAATAGCCTATGCTTCTGGGTAATTCAAGGTTCATGAGAGGAACTATCCAACCCATAATCTCAAGTTGGTAGCCGTGGTGTTTGCACTTAAAATCTGGTACCACTATTTGTATGGAGTGCATGTGGATGTGTTTATTTATCACAATAGCTTATAATATGTCTTTAGTCAGAAAGAGCTCAACCTTCGTCAGAGGAGATAGTTAGAGTTGCTCAAGGATTATGACATGAGCATTCACTACCACCCAGGTAAAGCTAACGTTGTTGCTAACACTCTTAGCAGGTTGTCGATAGGTAGCACAATCCATGTGGAGGAAGGAAGGAAGGAGCTAGCCAGGGAAGTGCATCGTTGGCCCAATTGGGAGTTTAACTTGAGGAGAATGATGAGGGGAGTTAACGTTCAGAATTTGTCTACTTCATCCTTAGTTGCAGAGGTAAAGGGGAAGCAAGACCAGGATCCTATCATACTACAATTGAAGGAGGTTGTCCACAAACAGAAGGTGATGGTTTTCTCCGAATGGGGGAGATGGAGTGTTGAGGTACGAAAGTAGATTCTGTGTTCTAGATGTTGATGGAATTCGAGATAGATTCATGGCCGAAGCCCATAACACGAGATATTCCATTCATCCTGGCTCTATCAAGATGTACCACAACTTGAGAGAATTCTATTGGTGGAGTGGAATGAAGAGGGATATTGCTGAGTTCATTTCAAAATGTCCAAATTGCCAACAAGTAAAGGTTGAGCATCAAAGGTCATATGGATTGGCTCAGAACTTTAAGATCCCAGAATGGAAGTGGGAGGTGATTAATAAGGACTTTATAACTGGTCTACCAAGGTCTCGAAAGCAACATGATTTGATATGGGTGATTGTGGATAGGATGACTAAATCGGCTCACTTCTTGGCTGTTAAGACAACAAATATTGCAGAGGAGTATGCCAAGTTGTACATCCAGGAGATTGTGAGGTTCCATGGAGTTCCCTTGTCCATCATCTCGGATAGAGGAGCTCAATTTACCTCCCAGTTTTCGAGATCGTTCCAGAAAGGATTAGGTACTAAGGTGAACCTGAGCACAACCTTTCATCCACAGATAGATGGTCGGGCAGAGCACACAATTCAAACATTAGAGGATATGTTGAGAGCTTGTGTTCTCAATTTCAAGGGGGATTGGGATGATCACCTACCATTGATTGAATTTTCGTATAACAATAGTTATCATGTAAGAATTCAAATGGCTCCCTACGAAGCCTTGTATGAGAGAAGATGTAGATCACCAATTGGGTGGTTTGTGGTTGGAGAAGTGGAGTTGATTGGGCCTAATCTTGTCCACCAATCGATGGAGAAGGTCAAGATCATTAGAGAGAGGTTAAAGACTTCTTAGAGTCGCCAAAAATCTTATACCGACGTGTGGAGAAGAGACTTGGAGTTCGAGGTAGATGATTGGGTGTATTTGAAAGTGTTACCTATGAAGGGTGTCCTAAGATTTGGGAATAAAGGGAAGTTGATTCCACACTATGTTGGACCATAACAGATTTTAAAGAGGGTTGGGAAGGTTGCTTATGAGTTAGAGTTTCCTTCTGAGTTAGATGGAGTCTATCTAGTATTCCATGAGAGTTTTCTTCCGAGTTAGATGGAGTCTATCCAGTATTCAATGTGCCGATGTTGAAGAAATTCTTGGGGGACCATGCCTTGGTGATCCCTGCTGATAGCACTGGAGTGAAAGATAGCCTATCTTACAAAGAGGTTCCGGTTCAAATCCTTGATCGTCAAATTCATAAGTCGAGAAACAAAGCGATAGCCTCAGGCAAAGTCCTGTGGAGAAATCAATTCGTTGAGGAAGCAATATGAGAAGTTGAGGAAGAGATGAAGGCCAAATACCTGTACCTATTCATGCCAAATGATGAGAGTGTTGAAGGTAAATTTCTTACCATTCACTAGATTGATATATCTATTCTTGATGTGGGTTTCTATTCGTAAGTCTGGGTAGTATTGATTGAGATTGAGAAAAAGTTGAGAGTTTGGTTGATTGAGTTGAGTGTTGAGATAAGTTTTGATCTATTCGTGCCTTGATATCCACCTATACTCATCATGCGAGGAAGAATGATCCCAAAGGGGAAATGATGTAACACATCGTAAAATTACCAAAATACCCCTAGAGGGAGGGTATGCGTGTAACACATCTTCCAAAGCTCGTATATAAAATCTGAGGCCGGATTTGTGATCAGTACAAAAATTTGAGTGGGAAAATGGTCTCGATCGATTTTTATAGCGACCCGATCAAAAGATAATTTTTCAATTTAAATCGCAAAATAGTGTTGGTGTGCGACAGGAGCACGTCGCGCCTCCATCGCAGACTAGAACTTATATTTTTAGAGAATTCTCAATGGGGTTGAGAAAACTTATTCAGAAACATTTTCTAAAAATACACAGTGCGCGATTAGTCCACTTCGCAGACTGGGTGTTTTCCGAGTTGATATTTTTTAAATTATTACGAGGGACATTCCAGTCAATTCCCAACCCCTCTTGAACTCTATACATGATCTAATAAGGTCGTTTTGATGTAAAAAGAGTCGAATACACCATTCTAAGTCCTATTCCATAATCTAACAAGGCTAGGGCTTGAGGAAAGAGGAGAAGAGCTTGAGTTTGAAGATTTGAGAAGATATCTTTGACGTGACTAGTTAATAGCTTCATCCCAGGTATGTAAGGCTAAACTAAAAGCATGGGATTGTTCTCTCATGTGCCCCACAGATGGTCATAGATGAGTTGATGGTCCAAGAGTCTCTATGCATGAATCCTTGATAGTTTTTCTTAAAATTCTATTTGAATTCACATGGTTTTCCTATGTTGATGATCATCATAAACTTGTTTTTTCTTGAATTAAACATTTTCATGAGAATTTGCATAACCCTACATGGCTATTTGAAGAGCATGGATAATGAACTTGAGGATTGAGTTTAGAGCCTTGAATTGATATTGTTGATTGTGATGAGAGAATGATGATGAGTTGATAAAATTCGATTGTCTTATGAGTCTCTATAAATGAACTCTACCGATGTGTCTATTCAATTGTTTCCTAATGATTGTTCTAAATCTTGAGGAATTGATGAGATTGATTGATGAGAAGGTTAAAGTCCCTATGAGTTTATTGATGAAAGGGTTAAAGTTCCTATGAGTTGATTGATGAGAAGGTTAATGTCAAGACCCGGGTCGGGGCCTAGATGTGACACGGCGAAGTTTATTGATGAAAGGGTTAAAGTTCCTATGAGTTGATTGATGAGAAGGTTAATGTCAAGACCCGGGTCGGGGCCTAGATGTGACACGGCGAATGGAGACCCGAGAGTCCCCAAACAAGCCTCAAATTTCAGAATCCACATACTTGGTGCAAGAGCAGGTAAACGCATAAGATAAATTCAAACGGTAGTCGAAGTCAAAAAGGAAACCACTCATTTAGATGAACAAAACGAGAAAGTTTTACATAGTGCCCAACTATGCCTCTAGTCAATGAACGGGGGCCAGGACAAGTTCTGGGATCACCCTCAACAAAAGTTTATACACAAAGAACATAAGAATAAAAGCTTTCCCCTGGAAGATGGGGCTCACAGCAGAGTATCTTCAAGGAAGGACTATTCGTCCTGCGGCTGGTACTCAAACTGCTCGGTTCCTACATGGTAAAATCACATAGGCATAGAGTATGTATTAGTACGTTTGAATGTACTAAGTATGTGGGCATGCTATGCATATGACTTACCGAACCTGCATATCAATGTTAGATGACAAGGGAACATAATATACAAGGATCATATAAGCAAAGGAATTTAGTATACAAGATGCCATGGAATTTATGATGCCTGCAATGCGATAATGCTCCTATATAATGGGGATGGACTATAACCGACAAACTAAATCCATGCGAGCTATTACATGAATTGGACCAATTGGGACCTCCAATTGGTAGGGAGAAGATTACTTGCCAAGGGTAATCTACATCACACCTTACAGAACACACCATTTCGGGGATGGTCACCTTCGTTACGGGAACCCCATTTTGGAAGGATTTACAGATTCAAAGCAAGACATGTCATAACATAAACAGATAGACGAATAACATTCGTCGCTATGCTCGCACGTAGTTCAAGGAAAGGGAGAGGGACCTTGGGGATATCCCTAACGCCCCCAATCCATCGATGCTAAGTCAACAACATCCCACAAGAATACTTATATATATACATGCTTCCAAGAGAGTCAATATCCATTTCAAAATGTTAAATGCACATGTAGGCTCAAATGCCAAATCACAAGATCAAAATCACATGGTTCGTGCAAGGAATAACTCATCTACATATACAAGATGGTGCAAGCACCCAAGATTCTCCAAGAGCCAAGTACAAGACGGTGCAAGCAACCAAGATGCTCCAAGAGCCATAATCATAAACATACCGATGATCACCTTCTTGTCATATCCCATGCCTTACCAAAATGGTATCATAATTATTTTCAAAAACAAAATTGGACTTAATCCATATTCAAAATTTCCATGTATCAATGCTATGGATGTAATGCAATGTATGATGTGGGGGTGGCATGGGCAATGTAGAGTATATCTAAAACATAGTAAGAAATCTAGGAAACCCACCATAATTTCCACATGAAAATCGTAGAGAGATCACCCATGCATAATAACATCTTTAAAGGACATGCATGTTCATAATTTGCATAATTTTAAGTAGTAGAGCTTAATACGACTTAAAATTCGGAATAATGTACATCACATGCATTGTTCAAGTTACCAAGATCAAGGAGTAAAATTCACATTTAAGTAGACAATTTCATAAAATGGCTTGAAAGAAATTTTGGTCGTCTTGGTTGAAAGAGACCAAGAAGCAATCCCACATACCTATATCTTGAGGATGAACTTTGAGGAGAAGTGGACTTCAATTGAGAGTCTTGACTTGAATTGCCTAGGGAGAGGTTGGAGAGTCTTGAAGGAGTGAAATTTTAGTGACAGGGAGAATGAAGGTAAAATGGCTGAGAAATGAGGGTGTTCATCTGGTTTAAGAACCTGGGCGGGGTGGAAATGACCAAAATTTATGTTTAAAACATCTAATATTTCAAATATGCCATTAATGAAATGGACCGGAAATTGGCCCATTTGGGTCTCATGGTATGATACACGGTCCTTGTAGTGTCACACGGACCGTATACTTTGCCGTGGCCCTGGATTGGAAATTCTCGGAGGTAAATTTTTTTGGACTAAGTAGCACCATACGGACGAGTACACGGACCATCTGGGGGAACACGAACCGTGACACTGTCCGTGTACAGGTGACTCTCCACATTGAACTAGACGGAAGACCACGCGGACCATCTAAAGTCACCCGGGCCATGACTTGGTCTGTGTGAGGGTGGCTCTACTCAGTATACCATACGGGAGAACACACGAACCATCCAAGGTCACATGGACCGTGTGAAGTCCCATTTACACCAGTTTCCTAGGTGTCACTTCACGGGAAGCTACACCGACCGTGTGACTCCACACAGGCCGTGTAGGTTCTTCCGTGAGGTGATGCTTGGCAGTTTCCTGGGCAAGTTTTGGACCTCAAAGTAACGTCAGTAAGAGAAAAATCTGGGGCCTTACAATTAAAGTTCTGAGATTGATTAATTGATGAAAGGGTTAGAGTCCCCATGAGTGGAATGATGATGGGGTTCGAGTCCCCATGAGATTAGTTGAGATGGAGGTATTATGAGCATTGACGTATGGGAGGAGTATCGAGCACCAAAAGAGTGAGAGTTAGTCTGACTTGAACTCATCAAACTATGTTGCCAAACGTAGGTGAGGCTTAGAACCATCACATATCTTGTGGTTCCCTCTTGATTAGAAGTCCCTGAAACAATAGAGTACTTGTTGAAGACTGACTCCATATTGGGTGAGATGATATGGTTTTGATTTGTTCCCTACCTGGCAATTTTAGAACTGCTACGTCAACATCAGCATAATTATTTTACATTCGCTGGCTCATAAGTGATTGTTGTCGGATAGGAGAAACTCCCATAAATTTCCTACCTTGAGCACTTTGAGTTGAGATGAGATGAGATGAGAGGAGATGAAATCCTTTGAGATGAGTCTAAGATGAATGATGAGTTTGAGTTGTTGACAAGTCACTTATCTACTCTTTTTTCTTGCATAAATAGACATTTACGTTTGACGTTTGATGAGATTTGATCTTTACTTTGAGTTGATGTTCTTTCCATATTATTCTAACTGTTTCTATTTCACTCAGCTATTTTACATACCAGTACATTCCACGTACTTATGTCGCTTTTGGACCGCATCTTTTTATGATCTAGAGGCAGGTACTAGTGATTGTCAATAGGCGCTGCGTTAAAGATCTGAGATTTGCAGCTGATTGAGCCTTCCCTACTCTGGAGGGTCCACCATGATAATTTCTTCTTTCTTTAGAGTTAGATTTTGGACTATTCTTTTGTTGTGATTTGGGTAGCCATGGGTCTGTCATTGGCACCACATAATTAGTAACAGAGGCTTCATAGACGTGGTTGTATGTTGATGTTGAGATTTTTGAGCTAGTTTCTTTCTACTAGCCTTTATTTTTATCTGTTTATATATATATATATATATAAATATAAATATATATATATATAATTTATATATATAAATATATATATAAATTATATATATATATATATATATATATATATATATATATATATATATATATTATGAGACTTTAGATGAGATATGCCCATTTACCTACTTTTATTTCCGTTATTCAGTTGAGTTATTTGATTGAACGAATGCGATGAGGTTAAGTGGTTCTCTTGGGGACTAGCAATAGTCTCTAGGTGCCGGCTGCGCCAAGGGTACCCGTCCGGGTGCTACAAGGACAGGTTCATTAGGGAATTGGAATCTAACCTTACAAGTTCTACAATCAATAGTAGCATGATATGCATGTAACCAATCTATCCTAAGAATAATGTCAAAATCTAGCATCTCTACTTCAACGAAATCACAAGGCAAGAGTTTATGCAATATAGACATGGGCAATCCCTATAGACTCTTTTAGCAAGAATGGACTCACCAATGGGGGTAGACATTTCAAAAGGATCACACAATAACTGGGGATACACATGAAGTCTATTAGCAGTAAAAAGAGTAATGAAAGAGAGAGTGGCACTCGAAATCTGATAAAGCATACACATCAAACTCATAAACCTTTAACATGCCGGTTATAACGTTGGATGCCTCTTACATTCCTTGCCTCCCTTGAAGAGTATAAAAGCGATTGTGATATGAATCACCCCTTTATTGACCACCTTATGCCCTTTGATCACCATGAAAACCTTTTCCCTGGGGACAACCATCTCTATCTTTGTTGGGTTAATCCGCAATCGTATGGCCCATTTTACCACACTCGAAGTCCTCAAACATTGACCACCATGATTCCTTTCAATTTTGGGCACCTCGAAAGATTCATCCCACCATTGTCGCCTTGAGTCTTAGGGTTGGGAGCCCTATCATTAGCAAATCTTTGGCCTTATGCATTGGAGGACCCTTGGCCTTGGAGTTTGTGGCCTTGTTGGAAACGACCACCTTTTGTGCCTTGAAAACCTCCATCAAGTCGAGTCCTCTTGGACTCCCCCATCCTTCTCTTCAAAGATTCTCCCCCTTAAGTTGTTCGACATCTATAATAAGTCGAGATATGTGTATATTCCCTATGAGCATGGCGGAACAACACTCTTCATTAATCAAGCCGGACATACCCGAGACAAACTTGTGCATCCTTTCCCTTGAATTGGCAACCAAGTGAGGAGCATACTTTGAGAGGTCATTAAATTTAAGGGAATACTCCATAACACTCATAGAACCTTGCTTGAGGTTTATGAACTCCTTCTTCTTCACTTCCCTTAGTTCAATTAGGAAGAAGCGACCAAGGAAAGCAACTTTGAACTCCTCCCAAAGAATGGGCTCATTATCCGCCCTCTCCATCTTCTATTGGTTCTACCATATTCAGGCAAGGCCTTTGAGATGGTAGGCCGCTAATTCCACCTTCTCTTCTGAACTTAGCCTGATAATAGCCATGACTTTGTACACCTCATCGATGAACTCTTGGCGGTATTCTTCAACCTTTGAACCATAGAACTCTACGGGATTTATCCTTGTGAAATCCTTCACTCTTGAAGCCAAAGTAGGAGTATGCGGAGCTTGAACTCCTTGGTTAGCCACATTCGTCGCCAAGACAGTAACCACATGTCGATATTCCACATGAGTGACCGCTTCTCCTTCTGCTTGCAGAGCTTGTGGGACTGGAGGGGCCGATTCACCCTCGTGAGTGGGAGCACTTTGTGCAATACGTCTTGATAGAATGATCTGGAAGAGAAAAAGACCACCAGTTACAAATAGGAAACCTTAATTTAATTCTAAAGCACAACATAGAGTTTGAAAAAGTCATTTATTTCCTAAAACGCCTCATAGCATACTATTTATAATTGTAGTGTTCTTCATAACCATAAACAAGACTTTACTCGATGTGATGTATTGGATTTTTAAGAACCTTTTACAAATCTAGTGCTCTGATACCATGTTTTTCATGACCCAAGCCTAGCTCTTAGGCATGACACAACGAATGGGGAACCCAAAACAAGGCACTTAAGGATGCACAAACATCCTTGGTTGTGGAAACATAAACTAAAGCAAATAACAAATAATTCCTAGGGGAAAATGGGGCTTTGGACTAATGCTATGGGGATGTTATAGGGAAGAGTATTGACATGAATCACGTAGCAAATAAAGTCTAAGAGACAAGTAGGTAAGACTCACGCTATGTGGGCAATAGGGACTTAGGACTTTCATCACCTTTTCAACAAGCAACAACATATAGAAGAAAACATCGGACTGAATTCTTCCATAATTACATAAACATAAAGAGTCAAGCTCATATGTACATAGCATACTCATTTCCAACAACACCTCTAATCATGAATAGAACTGGATCAATACATCTCCTAGGCTCAGCCTCAAAAGATAGTATCCAAAAATGGATAAAGTCTAAATAAAATCATGAAAGTAAATGGATGTTGTCCCCAGAAGTGGAAGACTCACCAATAGCAAATCTTCACTTGAACTGTCTAGCCACGTGGAGGAGGAGGATAGAAAGGAGCTCCGAGTCTTACATGGTTAGATCATGCAGGCAAAAGTATACATTAGTACTTGGAAACTACTTAGTATCTGGGGTACAAATACAACAAGAAACATAAGCCATAGTTAAGCAATATGTATAATCATAAACAATGGACATAGGCTTAATATGTCATGAGTGACAAATGCTTAGTTGAACATGTATGAAGAATCATAAAATTACATGATATCATATACATAGTGGGAAGGGACCATAACCGACATATAAGACCAAGCGAGATACTACTTAGAATCTCGATGCTCACTTCACACCGGACAAGGAATGGTCTACTTTTCCAAGATAGGACAAACACTATCCTTACAACACAGACTTTTTAGAAAGTGAAACCATGTTTACGGTGTAGCCTTTTTGGTGGGTTTTATATGATATCCTTACCTTATGGCGTAGCCTTTTTGGTAGGTTAAACAAATATCTTTACCTTACGGCATTGCCTTTTTGGTAGGTACGAGCCCATATGGAGAATCATTTCATACCTACAGTGGCACATAGTTAGGGAAACTGGGAGACTACCAAGGTCCTCTCGGTGCTAGGCCACAATCCCACGAAATACTTGAAACATAGTCATAGTCACGATATGCATAATCTCAAAATATCTTAAAATCATTTGTGGAGTAGCTCATCAAATATAGCTTATTTCATCAAGTTAGGGCTTTATATCATTCTTGTTATTCACATCATGCTTATGAGCTCATAGTATGCTTATTAGCCCTCTTATTAGTCTCAACGTGCATAACATACGTATCTTGCCACAAGGAATTCATAACTGGAGAAACTTGACATGTATCGTTATCAAGTTCATGGTAGGTACATGGTCATAAGCTTAAAATCATGCAAATCATGTGTAAATACCATGAAAGGAGTAAAATAAGATAACTTGTTCATTGTCCATAGGAAACCCACCTAAGCATAGTAGAATTTCATCAGGGTCTCATTAAACTCTCATATAAAACCGTAAATTTCATATGATATTTCATTCAATAATAAAATACAAGAATAAACCATCATAAAATACTTCATATTATCATCATATAAAGGGGTTCATAAAATCACCATGTATTACCAGAACTTGATAAAACATAAAGGAGAAGAGGAATGGTTGAGCTTGTGGAGGAAAGGTCTCCATAATCAAACCCATATACCTTGGTGTGATTGGAGATCGATACTTTGTGGAAAAAAATGAGGAGAAATCCAAAACCCTAGCTGTGGACTCTTCTTCTTGAATCCTTGGGGAACTTGGAATTGTTTTGGAGAGTTTTAGACTTAGGGCTTTTAAGAAATGAATTGAAACGAGGGAGTTAAGGGTGTAAAAGGCTGGAAAGTGGTCATTTAAGGCCTTAAACAATATAGCTTGGACTTAGGAAAATAGGAAAGGTTGATTTTTCCCCTTTTGAAATTCTTTAGACAAGATCACGAGACCCCATTTACGGGCCTCAGTTCATTCTATGGCCCGTGAGAATGGGGTTTTGTCTGATGACATTTTGAATCCTCAGAATCTGTCTCTGATACTCAACCTATAACATGATTGACAGTTTGTAAGTCAATCAGTAGGACGTCTGATAACTTATACCTTTAACCCCTGAAAAATCCTAATTTTCATCAAGTTTGGCCATCATCCTACGAGTAACAGTTACGGCCCGTAGAAGAATATACAACTTGTAGAAGTCTTCATATATCAGCGTCCTCCTAAACCTAAACTACTGGAATGCACGATTGGAACCCATGAGCCAATGTATGACTTGTACACCAACATACTGTCCATAAGACCCCTCGTGGGAACCACTGATACTCAGAATATTTTCAGAACTCATTTCCCTTGCAATGTTCATGGTTTTCACCGGTGGGAAGAACTTGGAAATCAATGGAGGAATTGACTTGATCTTCAATGGAATCTTACTTAAAGAAGAAGAAATCCTTGGAAGAATTTTTTAGAGAGAAGATTTTGTGAATTAAAATTTAGGTAAGAATGAGAGAATTTGGAGGGCTTAGTGCATTTAATAGAATTGGATTTAGTCCATAAAATTGTGCATGTTCATTAACTAGTAATTAGAGAAAGAACAAAATTTCTCTAAATAAAAATTAAAATCAGACAGAAGAAGTTATCCATGCCATTTGTTCAATCTTTTTCCTTCTTCTACCTTGTTTCAACTTCAGATTTGCCCGGTGTTCATTACAAGAAAAAAGACTTTTAACGACCATTTCTTAACGACGAGAAATGAATCCGGTCGTTATAAATACACTTATAGTGACCAAAATATTTTCTGGTCATTATAAATATATTTATAGTGATCAAATTTTTTTCCGGTCGTTATAAATATACTTATAGTGACCAAATTTTTTTCCGGTCATTATAAATATACTTATAGCGACCAAATTATTTTACAGTCGTTATAAATATACTTATAGCGACCAAATTATTTTACGGTCGTTTTAAATACACTTATGGCGACAAAATCTTTTTTCGATTTTTATAAATACACTTATAGCGACCAAATCTTTTTCCGATCATTAAAGATAAATTTTAATCTAACATTAATGAGGGGACAAATTGGATTGTTAAAAAGCATCGCATCACATCGTTAAAACATATTAGTTAGTGTAAAAATATGTTTAACTAATATGAGAGTAAAGAGATCAGACCAAATCATGTTATAAGTATAACAAGTGGGTGTTTTGTTAATCATTCTGATAAAAATCCTCCATCTTTTATAATTTTGCTTATTTTATAAAAAAAATAATAAAAAAAATATTAATATATTATTTTCTAATTACTCTTTCTATCATTTTTATTATAGTCAATTATATAAAATTTTGAAATATTATAAAAGTATGTAGTTACAATCCTTTTGACCCAACTTATATATTTTCTTCATATAGTTTCTATATATGTTTTTATTTTGAGAGACAATTTATTCATGTTTACTTGACATTTTTAAAGATGCAAGGTGAAGTAGGTCAAAACAAAAAATTGTAATGAAATAAAAAACTAACAATAAAAGTAATAATATTAAATATATAATTATAAGCTTATGAGATTTATTTAAGGCAGAAAAGTTATATAAATTTGGTCTTAAGTAATTTTCTCAAGAGGAAAGATGTTTCTCCACTTGCAAATTACCTCGATCAATAGACTTAAGAATCAGTATCCAGTAATAATGTTTCTTCTAATAATATATATATATATATATATATATATATATATATATATATATATATATATATATATATATATATATATAAAGAAAAATCATTCGTTTGAGTTAGAAAAGTATAACGTGAAATTTTACAAAAAAATAAATAAATTAAAAGCTTTACATAACATATAATCAACAACTAATTAATTAAGAAATCGTGATTTTTTTATTATTTAAAATTTAAGATGATATAATTTATTTGTATCTCATAATAATTTTAATGATATTGAATTATTTATATTAGGTGAATACCATTAGTATAAAAAGTAAAACTAAAAGAAGTTGGGGGTTTTATCCATGAAGCAATGTGTGAAAAGTCAATAACTTAAGGTACAAAATACAAAACAAACAATTTTATGTCTAGAACTAGGAAGCCCAACTTTCTTCTTATATGGTTGTGAGAATGGAAACAAATTTTATATTTCATTGTGGTTAATCTTTGATTTTGCGAAAAAGAAAAAGGAAGATAATAGTTATTAGAAGTATTATTAATAACTTTACATGAAGTTTTTATTACTTGTCTTTTGACAGGATATGCAGTTTGAAGAACTCATCCTCAGAAAAAGTGTAAAGAAGTATAAGCGACAAAATATTTTGAAGCACAGGAACAATGCATTTCATATTTCATAAATTGTTTAAAGATATTCTAGTTTTTATTTTATTAAGAGTTAAAAAAAATAATATTATATAAATTTGTATGTCTATATTTTTGTAACTTTACGCAATATCATTTTTGTAGTGAACTATGAAATTTTATATGAATATAATGAATTTGTATGTTTTCATATGTGCATGTATTTATATGTTTGTGTGTGTAAATCCATACGCAGTTTGCACTTTTCCTGATTTGATTTGTGGTTATAATTAAGGTTTTGATAGCTAGAACTGAAGGGAGCCTTGGAGTAACTGGTAAAGATGTTGTCATGTGACCAGAAGGTCATGGGTTCAAACCTTGGTAATATCATCTAGTAGAAATGCAAGGTAAGACTACTTTACAATAGATCCTTGTGGTTAGACCCTTCGCCTAAAGTGCACCGGGCTTGCTTTTTTTTTTTTAATAACTAGAATATCAATTAGTGAGGAAAAATTTGGTTACTTAAAAAAAGGTATAACGACCAGATTTTTGTCATCGTTAAAGCTTTTTTAACGACCAGATTTAATTCAGTCGTTAACTTTTAATGACGGGATTTAATCCGGTCATTAACTTTTAACGTCGGAGCTACTAATGACCGGCGACGACGGGATTTTTATTGGTCGTTATTGACTACTAACGACTAAATTTATAGTTTTAACGACCGAATTTTCCCTCTTTAAAGACCTATTTTCTTGTAGCGTTATAAAAAATTAGAACAAAGTATGGGTTCATATGTAATCAACTTAAAAAATCATGTATAATCGTGTAAAATAGCATTAATTGAATCGTAATTGACGATTTTAAAGATTTGTCCTATCTTTCATGGCCCGTGGAACCCCTCAACACTTGTGAGTCCATTTATGGTTCATATACATTTCTATGGGTCGTAGGACCCCCTTCGTATATCTCCTAATTTTGTTCGAAATAACTATAAGTCCTCACTGGTTCTACGATCATGGTCTACTAGTTGTAGAACTATTTATGGTTTTTCTTCTTGTTCGTCAATTAGATTCTGAGGCTTGTCATTTTTTCAACTCTTAGGCCCCTTGTATGATATCTTTCCATGAACCATATTTCCTTCTTCCATCTATAGTCCTTGCTTGTGGACCATGCTTTTTTTCTCGAATTTATTTAAGTCTAGGTGTAATCTACAAGGCCTTATCCATAATACATAAATGTGTTTATGAGCCATGGACATTGCTCATAAAACTTGCACCAATTCAGTTCTGATTTTTTTCCTTGTTTTGACTTTTCAACTTTCGAGGTATTACATATAGTAATACACATCTCCACTACCTTATCATTAATCTCTCACAACTCCATATTCTTTCTTACATTCTCAAACTTTAATACCATTTATATGATATTCTTTAATGATCCTCAATTTAACCATATGAATGAAGGCCTTGAATATTATGTTGTACACATTTGAAGACTTTAGAAACACTCGAAAGAAATATGAATTTCTACACTCTCTTATCTATTTATTTGCTTTATTTATATATCCTGTTTGATGTCATTTTATAAGAAATGTGAAGATTACACATATATGATATTCTTCTTGCAAAATATTAACAAAAAATGAACGCTATAAATAATAGTACAATGTGGATTAATTATGACACAGAGAATGTTAAGTAAGAAGGGAATTGAGCTACATTGGAAGTGACTTTAATTTTCTATTGTGATGAAAAATATAAAATTAATTTTTTTTATGTATAGTGTCTTAGCTATTGTTTAGGGTTTGAAATTTGTGATGAAGAAAATATGTGTCTATATAATATTTTTATGTGTAATTATTTACTGAAACTCTTCATTTATTAATATTAACGGAGTATATAAACTTACAAAGTCATGGGATACATGACCAAATATACACATTTCAAGAAATTAGTACTAAAATAGATTGATAAATTACAACTAAAATCCTAAGATAGACATTGTAACCTAATAGTAACTAGCTTGGTATACAACAATGAGAAGTTACAAGCCTAGTGCCATACCCTCGGCTTGATGGTTCGAGCGGCTCAGGCTTAGCTAATGATTACCTGATGAGCTTAACCGAGGACCCATGACTTCGGTCAAAGTAAAGTTCAAGTGAAGGAAGACCTTGGCATTGGTGTGGCCAAGGCATGTAAGGTATAAGGTGACTAAGGCATGGCAGGGGCTAGACAAGCTAAGGTAATGCTAGGCAAGACATGGCTAAGGCATGGCAAAGGCTGGGCAAGCTAAGGCAAGGAAAGCCTATGACGTGGCAAGGTTGTGGCATGTATTTCCCTCTTGGATACCCGATACAATGAGTACCAACATGTGAATTTGGGAACCTCTGAAATTACCCTCAATGCTAGAGCTGTGTTTGTCACGATTTATCCCAACTTTATTATGTCCCTATATGATCCTTATCTCACGAAGGCGTTGAGGATCCAGGTTTAGATACTCAGAGCTCTAAAAGCTAGAGATACTATTCAGGCAACTCTCCACTACCAGCTAGCTTGGAGAGTTCAGAACCATGCCATGGCCTCATGTTCCCTGGTGGTAACAATTCCTTATTGCTACATATAGATACCAATGAAGAGACCACCAGATGTGCTTTACTATCATAATAAATACCCAGGTATTAAATTCTAAGGCTTATTCTTGAGTCTTAGGTCACCAAGTATGAGGAGTTGAGATACTATCCTCAACCTCTCTTGCTCGATGAACCATACACTACAAAAGTCTATGATAACACATATCCTACATAATCCAATCACTCCGCTTATACAGTTCTACCTATCCATATGCACCAAGCTTCCATAAATCTTTCAGACGATATGGACCCACATACTGTCTCTTGGTTACTCAGTTCTTCCAAGACTGAACAGGATTGGAAACAATAATTCGACCATGATGAGCATGTTTCAAACTTGTTTACATGTCCCTTTACAGGACATACTTTGTGGAACCTTGATTGTGACTGCCAAGGATATCAAGAATAAGAAGCGGATGATAATGACCCTCCTCCACGGATCAAGAGAGGAGGAAGAAGTGAAAGGGAATGTAGGATAAGATACGATGAAAGAGATTCGCCTATTGGTTCTCTGAGTCATTTAGGAAAATATAAATTCCTAGTTTCATATACACCTTGAAGTAATTCCACCTCAACCACTCCTCGACAAGGAAAACAACACAAGAAATCAAACCCCAATGGTAAGTTGTGCAGGCAGGACCTGTGCCATGGCACAGGCATGTGTGTGGCTTAGGCATGGCACAGGTATGTGGTCCAGGAGCAAATATGGGTTCCAAAGGCAAGGCATTAGCACCAAATTTGAAGGTTGTCTGCATATTCCTTTTACATGCATGGGCAGTTGGCAGTTTTTAGGAGTTTCTAGCCATTTGGGCATGTCAGCATGCTTAGATAAACTTGTAATTCAAATTTAAGTTGTGTCTAATCAGTTGGGGATGTCATTTAACTTGGAAAGCATATGACTAGCTGTTGTGGCCTATTTAAACGCACATGCAGTCAATCTAAGCCAGTATGCTAGCCTGGACGAATTTTATAGGTTAAGTGTTGTGTGCTTTCTTTGTTAGCACGAGTATAGTAACAAAGTTGGGACTTGTTCCTGTATGTGCTTGTGTTCTTGATTTCATAGTCATTATTTGTGTTGAGCTAGATCAAAAGTGAGGAAAAAAAAGGCTAAGGCTAAGTGTGTAGGCTGCATAAGTGGGTTAGATCGCAAGGGTTGTCCCCATGTCAACTGGTATTAGAGCAAAGATCATTTCAACATGAAAATGGCTGGTGGAAATTCTTACAATGAGTTGCGGGAAAAGGTTGCATGATTAGAAGCCATTCTAGTCAATGACAGGTAGTGATGAGACCATGACCTGACAAAGATTCAGGGTATCAATGCTTCTATGTAGGCCTATCATGGTGTTGTTTATTGCTAGTTGACCTAACTAGAGGATTGTTTTGGTTCTTTGGGTGCACAAACTGAGGGCCTTAAGAAGGAAAACAAAGATCTGAAAGCGGAAGTAAATGTGCTTTGCTTGGCTATTGCAAATCTACCCAAAGGAGGAAAGGAACATGTGAAAATCGAAATTCCAGAGCCAAAACCGTTTGATGGTGTTCTAGGGCTAAAGAACTTGGAAATTTCTTGTCGGACTTGGAGCATTGTTTTGCTACTACCATGTCTCTGAAAATGAAAAATTGACCATGACAGTTCGCTACTTTCATGGGGATGCTATTCTGTGGTGGTGGACAAAGTGTGCCGATGATGATAGTGCAAACAGGCCCAAGATCAATACATGGGTGCACTTGAGGGATGCACTTCATGAAAAATTCCTTCTAAGTAACTCATCTTGGGTTGCTAGGGATAGCCCGAAATGTTTAAAACGGGTGAGATTTATATGAGATTATGTGAAGGAATTTTCTTCGTTGTTGCTGGACATTCAAAACATATTAGATGAAGATAAGTTGAACAACTTCATTTCTAGAATGCAAAGGTGGGTACAAAATGAATTGCACAGGCAGAAAGTGCAAGATCTGCCTAGTGCCTTTGCTACTGCAGATGCCTTGATCAATTTCTGGTCATCTAATGTTGCCCGTGATACAACTCACTCTTCTAAGTCCAAGAAGAAGTTGAAGGGAAAGGACCAGAAGAAAGAAAAATGTAGACAAGAAGGAAAGGGGAAAATGGATGTTGTCTCGTCTAGTAAGAATAAACAAGGTGAGGAAAAAGTTTGTTAGACTTTTGAGAAACCAAGGCATCAAGCAAGGAATTGTCCAAAGTAGGGGAAGATCAATGCACTCCTAGCTGAGGAGGAGAAAACAACTAGTGGAAAAGGACACGAAATTATTGCATATGTCAACCAACTACATTTGATCAACACTCTATCAATTGTTGGTGGGATAGATATAGATGAGGGAAGACCATGAAAGATGTTTCCTGTGTAAGTGCTGTCAAATCTATAAACTTATCTAACGCTTATAGTACTTTGATGTATGTTGATATGAAAATTGGGGACAAAAATATTGTAACAAAGTGGCCTAACACTGTGAAGTATTGTCTGCTCTTGGGCCTAGCCCATCACGGGTTTGTCCTTTTAAGCTTATCCCAAAAGGTGTCTCATAGTATTTAGACCATTCCTTTACTTAAATAGTATAGGACTCTCCCTCTCATTTTTTATATGGGATTTGCTTAAGTGATCCATGCATTACGTATTGTCGTCCCTGCACTCATCCCCCATAGGGAATTAGCGTCCTCATTAAGGTTTGCCCCACCACCGTACTAGTTGAGTGTCAGCTCTGATACAACCTGTAACAACTTGGCCAAATATTATGGAGTATTGTCCGCTCTTGGGCTTAGACCATCATGGGTTTGTCCCTTTAGGCTCACCCCAAAAGACACTTCACAGTATATAGACAAGTCTTTTACTTAAATAGGCCAAGACTCTCCCTCTCTTTTTCGAGGTAAGGTTCGCTTAAGTGAGCCAGGTGTTACATACTGTCGTCCCTACACTAGTATTTATCATGTCCTGGGAGGGTACCTGAGGTCTCCCAAGCTACACCTCATCTTTGAAGGTTAAATCGGTCATTGTCAATATATATAACCTAACTAAGGTTAGGGTCGAACCCACTCGGAACATGGTAGACTCAGAGTAATTTCAAGAAATTCGAGTTGATTAATCTACTTATCTCCCAAAGGGGGAGGGGGGTTTGTAACTTGCAGAAAGTAAATCTAAACTAGAACAAGTGTTGTGAAATTGGTGAGAAGTGTAACTAGGGTATTGTGTTCATCATGATTCCCTAACTTGGTATTACCAGATAACAATAATCATTTCTAGTGTGTTGCATGCAAATTTGTAAGTTAAGTTTACCAAACCCTTTGATCCATGCGAGAGGTAAATTTCACTACGTAATTTGATCTATTCCCGCAGTGTGACATCACTAACCCTTACCTATTGTCCCAGTACCACCTCCCCCTGATCCAATTTGGTTGATTAGATGAGAAGAAATCGATCGAATCCTTTTAATTAATCTCTTTTCTCATTCATTACTACCTTTATCCAGTCAGGAATAACTAGACGAGTTCTAACATTGCCACCATTAAAAAGAAATCAAAACAAAGAGATTTAATTAATACATGCATGCACACTTTTAAGGAATTACGAATTATCCGATTTTTCCTTGTTAGTTCTTCATGGTTCCCATAACCCTAGTTGTGGATTTAGCTATATATAATCATTGTAGATGCAAGAATAATGATATGGAATAACATATTTGAGCACTTATAAAGATGAATTTAAGAACAAGAAATCTCAAACTCTTCACAAGAAATCACAAAATAAAGATTAAAATCACAAAGTTGTGCTCCAAGTGTATCTAAGCACTTCTCTCAAGGTTTCTCATTGTTCTCCTTTGTTCTCTACTAAAAATAACCTAAAGAACTATATAAAGTACTTAAAATACAAGTCCAAAATAAAATAGGAAAATTGGATTTGGCAGGTAATACGGGTACGGTTATGGGCCATACTAAGTTTTATGGCCCGTACCAGGGATTCATGAACTTCGTTCTTTAAAACTGGGCAAAACTTCTATTCAGACTTGTGGCCCGTAATGGGTTTCGTCTGATGACTTTTCAGAAAATTCTAACTTCTGTTTCTCAAGGTACGAATCCTTATCCACGACTCGTATATAATTCTACAGCTCGTCTAACTATTCATAGATGTAACTTCATAAAATCAGCCCTTCATTGGATCTCACTTACGAACCCACTTTATGGCTCGTGGAAACTTCCACAGCCCGTAAAGTACTTCGTATATCAGCAAAAATTGCAGAAACTGCACACTTAGCCCAAAATCTTTCCAAATCCTATAATCTCGAAAAACAAACATAAAAACATCTCAAACCCACTAGCATCACTTTGAGAACACACAAAATTCCAAGTTTTAAGCATCAAAAGTGTTATATTTTGATAGTACATCGACACCCTCAACTGAAAATTATTGCTTGTCCTTAAGATACGGGCTCGATCTACATAAGCAATACAGTAACACATAGAATCAAATATCACACATCATTCCCAAATAAGGTACAGATACCCACACTACTCATCGTTGCATATCAGATAGCCATCAAACAAACCAATGCATACTAATACATGTGACAGTGCAACTATAATGAGAAAGGTAACCATAGATAAGCAACAATCATTGAATTAGTCTAACATCAATAGTGCAATGCAAGTGCCCTCACAAAAAGAAGTCCCATATCCCACTCATGATAATATTTTCAGATTCAATGCTTGGGACTAAACAAAATCACTCACTCTCACAAGATATTCAAATACTATGCTTAATACCATGTGCTTTTACCTATACTCACAACTATGACCTTCGACTACTTGGACTAGGATCACTATAGGACTTTCTTGGCTTGTAACGTAGGTTTAGGGGGCTTTGGTATGATGTTTTGGGAACATAGTGACTAACGACCTTCCTTAACACTGTGTTATTCTACACTTTTTCCCTATCAACACTGTAATTTTTCAACTCATTTTCCCTTTCTCCTATTTCAAGCTTTTCTGGTTGCCTTACTCTCATTTTTAGCTCATTGCCTTTTGTTTTCACATCGTTTCTCCTTTTTTAGCTCATTGTTTAGGCATCTATTCATTTCTCTAGCACCTATAGCACATTTTATCCCCTTTTCCATGTATCACTAGCTTCCACCCCATTTTGTGTGATTACCCTTATACCAACCACCCTCAACTTAGGCTTTTTGCCTGAGTCGAGCTGCACAACATCCAACCTATGAACTAGGACTACTTTTGGTAGCCATCCTCAACTTAAGTTATTTGCCTAAGTTAAGGTGCATAATATTCAAGGAAGGACCAAGGTCAATTTCGGGATTTTACATTCAACACAACTAGGCCACTTGGGTTTTTACAAAGAAAAAGGTACATACAAGGCTCAAACAATGAGATCAATGGATATATTACATATTTGGTTAGTTATTAAGGATAAGTGGACTAATATGAACAATGCCTAAGATTCTTTCCTAACCAACTAACCTACAGTCTAAGTCACAGTAACACGACAAGATCTGAATTGAAACACAACATAAGAATTTAGCAAAAAAAAGCTCAAACACACATAACATTGATTACACTATTAACATAGACTCTCAGATCATACTTTTCATCACAACTAAACCTCACTTATTAGAACAAGCACTATTATTCAATTAATTGCATGGTTGCTATCAAGACTAACAAACAAAATCTTGATAGGTATCATTTTTCACACAAAAACTAACATATGACATAGATTTCAGTACTACATGTTACTAATACTACATACACATCCTAAACATGTCGCTTTAAAAGAAAATAAATGTCCTTAGGGAAAAAGAACACAGGAAAGAAAACTACTCAAACTCAAAATTTGGGATAGTTTTAGGCCATACTTACTCAAACTTCATTGAGGCCTATAATTACCCACACCCCATTGAAAAGAGCTTGCATTGTCCTCAATGCACAAAATATTATAGTAATGAAGCACAGGGGTCGAGAAACATACCACTTAATAGCCAGTCTCTACCTTTGGTTGCCTCCTAAGCAGCACCTGATTTATTGTCGCAACATGACTTAGAAAACTTGGGTAATCAGACTTCACCTAGTGTACATGCTTCCACTATCTTTACTTCTTCAACATTGCCAAGATACAATTTAACTCTTTGGCATTCACTTTGAATTTCGCGCCATTTCTCTTTTCCAAATCAATAGCCCTAGTAAAAAACATGTGATACTCTGAAAGGCCCTAACTATTTGGACTTGGGTTTCCTAGGGAACTACTTCAGTATGGATTTGTATAGCAACACCAAGTCCCCTGGTGCAAATTAGCGATTCTTAATACGACAATCATGTTGTAGCTTCATTCTTCATTTATACAAGGCTGAGCTCTCAAATGCGTTCAAGCAGACCTTGTCAAGCTTGTTGAGTTGGTTCAGCCTTGAGTTTTCCACGTCATTCTAGTCCAGATTCAACATATTTTTGCCCACATTTCCTTGATCTCAAGCTCCACCGGTAAGTGACAGGCTTCGTCAAGGACAAGCTGGTAAGGAAGCGTACCTATGAGAGTCTTGAATGTAGTTCGATATGCCCATAATGCATAATTGAGCTTTCCCAACTAATTAGTCTGGTTTGTATTCACAATCTTGGATAAAATTTGTTTGATCTCCCTATTGGACACCTCAACTTTCCTACTTGTCTGTGGATGGTAGGGTGTTGCCACCCGATGCTTTACTCTATAATTCTCAAGTAGAGCCTTGAACAACCTATTGCCGAAACTAGAACATCCATTTCTAATGGCCACCTGAGGGGTGTCAAACCTTGAAAAGATGTTCTTTTTCAGGAATGTTGTGACACTTTTGCCTTCATTATTGGGAAGCGCCATTGCATCCACCCATTTTGATACATAGTCCACAACCACTAAAATGTACTTGTTCCTGTGCGAGCTAACAAATGGGCCCATGAAATCTATCCCTCACACATCGAATAATTCAATCCCCCTGATGGGGTTTAGAGAAATCTCGTGCTTGTGGGAAACACTACTTTCACTCTGGCATCTATCACACGCTTTGGCATAGTTGTGGTCATCTTGGTGGATAGTTGGCCAATAGTAGCCACACTGCAAGATCTTATGTGTTGTTCAAATTCCACTATGATGCCAATGGCATAACTCTAGGATACTCATCATTTTGACCTCAGGAACACAATAATGAACAATCCCATCTGCACATACGCAAAACAAGTATGGATCATCTTAGAAAAACTTTCTCACATTAGACATAAACTTGTGGTGCTGGTGAGTAGTCAAGTCTGGTGGCACAATTTCACTAACCGAATAGTTCTCATAATCTTCAAACCATTGTATCAAGTCATGGGATGCTGCTAGCACTCTCTCATCAGGGAAAGAATTATAAATCTCCACCCTCTCATTGAACTTTGCCACAGCCTTATTTTCTTATCTGGAGAGGTGGTTTGCAACTTGATTTTCAGTCCCCATTCTGTCAATCACATCAAATTCAAACACTTGAAGAAGAAGTACCCTTTGAATCAGTCTTGATTTTGCATCTTTCTTCACCATCAATACCACAATGCTGAATGGTCAGTATGCATGATGACTTTGGTTCCCAAAAGATAAGACCTAAATTGTTTTGAACGCAAAGACCACTTTAAGTAACTCTTGTTGTTTGATAGTGTAGTTCTTCTGTGTTGCTTTAGGTCTTTCTTGGCATAATATATAGGATATAGTATCTTCTTTTTGTTCTATCCCAACACCACACCAAGTGCAACCCTACTTGAGTCATACATCATCTCAAAGGACTTTGACCGATCTGGAGCAACGATGATAGGAGCTAAATTCAACTTCTGCTTCAATCCTTCGAAGGCTCTCAAACATGCATCATCAAACATGAACTTAGCATCCTTCTCAAGTATTTTGCACAATGGGTGTGCAATCATTAAGAAATCCTTTATAAAAGCGCCGGTCGAATCTTGTATGGCCTAGAAAACTTCTCACGCCTTTTGTCAGAGATGGGTGGAGGAAGCTTCTAAATCATCTCCCTTCTGCTCTATCCATCTTGATGCCCTTGATGGAGATTCTATGCCCCAACATAATGCTTTTCTTCACCGTGAAGTGACACTTTTCCCGATTCAGAACCAGATGGCATTCTTCACATCTATTGAGCAACACATGCAGATGCTTAAAGTAGTCTTCAAAAGAGTCACCGACCATACTAAAGTCATCCATGAATACCTCGATAGTGTCCTCCAGCATGTCTGAGAAGATGGACATCATGTATTTTTGGAATGTTGCTGGCATATTACACAACCTGAATGTCATCCTCTTGAATGCAAAGGTTCCATAGGGGCATGTAAATATCATTTTCTCTTGGTCTTCTTGAGCAATAGAGATCTGACTATAGCCCGAGTAACCATCAAGAAAGCAATAAAAGCCCTAGCATAGGAAAATGGTCGTTTTCAGTTGATGCATTGAGCTTTCTATAGTCCATGTACACCCTCCAACCAGTGACGGGTTACATGGGAATCAACTCATAGCTAGATTTGGGACCACAGTGATACCTCCCTTCTTTGGAACACACTAGTCCAGACTCACCCACACACTAGTCCAAACTCACCCATTTACTATCAGCTGTTGGATATATCACCCCTGCATCTAACCATTTGATGATTTCTTTGTGCATGACCTCTTGCATAGGTCGATTGTGATGCTTTTGGTGCTTAATACTTAGCTTGTAGTTCTTGAACAATTGGATTTTGTGATGCATACCCTAAGTAGGATGCCAATAATGTTCACAATTGTCCATCCGATAGCCTTTTTGAACTATTTGAGCACCCCGACTAATGCATTCACGTGTTTGTCATTAAGATCTGAAACAACAATGATAGGCAAAGTTTTCTTAGCACCCAAAAATGCATACCTCAGATAGGATGGAAGAACCTTTAACTCCAACACTGGTGGCTCCTCAATGGATGGTCCAATGGGTGGTGACTCTCGATTTTTCAGGTCCAATTCCAGCTTAGCTTGGCATCTAAGGGCATAAGATACCCCCAAAGCCTTTCCTGTCTGCTCATAGTTTGGAATGTCATCACCCTCAAAATTCATTAATACTTCCTCCAAAGTGTCACAATCTTCTTCAATTGGTACCTCTGGTTCCGTCTCATCAACAATTTTAATAACAAAGACTACCTTCATATAGTCATTCCTCTTTGTATGTTGGAAGATGTTGAAGACAACTTCATCCTTACCCAATCTAATCTTGAGTTATCCCGTCTCCATGTCTACCAATGCTCACCTAGTGGCTAAAAAGGCTTCCCAAGATGATTGGGACTTCAAAGTCAACCTTATAGTCAAGGATAAAAAATTCTACGCAGAAAATGAATTTATCTACTTTGACAAGGATGTCATATAGTATCCCCATAGGCTTCTTCACCGTTCTGTTCGCCATCAACAATCGCATTTCGTAGGAGTAGGGGCTCCCAATACCAGCTTCTTAAAGAACTAAGCGGTATTAAATTTATGCTGGCACTTAGATCACATAATGCCCTTATGAACTCAGTATCTCTGATGGTGCAGGGTATGGTGAATGCTCCGGGATCTTCTCACTTATGTGCTAAGGACCTTGTTGCTATTGCACTATAAATTTGAAGCTCATGGGAGAGCTCTTGGCTCACAGTTCGCTTCTTCGTGACCAAGTCCTTCATGAACTTTGCATACCCAGGCATCTTCTCTAATGTTTCAATGAGAAGGATATTGATGGAGAGTTGCTTCAGCATGGAGATGAAGTGCTGGACTCCTCCTTTTTTTATTCTCTAAGGAAAACGAGGGGGAGGTATAAGAATGGGTTTCAACTTCTATAGCATTACCGCAGCATCACTCACCCCATCTTTGGCACGAGCATCGCCAGTCCCTACATCTCTACTCTAAACTATCTCCTCACGAATATCATCATCATCAACCAGTATCAAAGGGTCAATGATATGTTTGCCACTGGATAGTCACTTCCATACACTGCCCCTTATTCTTCGAATTCTGAACTGTGTTGCTCGGAAATGTACCTTTCAGGTGCTGGTTCAATCAAGTCATCATTTGACCAAACTATTGTGCTAAGTGCTTGATAGAAATAGAATGAGACTCAATTTTCTAATTATTATTGGAGATATCATATTTCATCACCTTCAAGGTCTCATCCCGAGGATCAACCTTCTTCAATAGTCGGTCAAACATCTCCTTAACTATAGAGCTACCAGAACCCGAATCTCGATTATATGGAGGCACATACAGACCATTTTTATAACCATCTCTGCATCCATAATCAACATCTCTGTCCTAGCTCATGTTCCTTTCATAGTAGCCTCCTTGATTGTTGTCTCTTAAAGTGCCACCCCTGTTATAGTTTTGACCTTGGTTTCCTTGACCTTGGCGCCAATAGTACTGGTTGGACCCTTAGGCGTTGGTCCGAAAACCTTCCATCTGATCAGTGACGAAGCAAGTTTCCTCCTCATAGTAAGACTCCTCGTACATGGGTGCTCGTGAAGACTAATGAGCCACTATATTCACACGTTCTTGGTTTTGCTTCATCAACAATCCTACATTGGTACTAATTCGAGCAAGCTCTTGCATCATATCCTTATTTATTTTTGCTTGCCTTAAATTAGTACAGATTGTGATGAGCTCTTTCTTTTTGAATTATATCTCATCCCCCATGCACGATTAGCTCGACCACTTTCTCAAACCTTTTAACAATCATCGGAAATGGATGATCTAGAAACGAGCCTCCCATGATAATCTCAACAACAACTTGGCTATTCTTACCAAGGCTCGATAAAAGATCTCCACTAAGGCATCATCCACGATCTTGTGGTTAGGTTCACTCCTCAGGCACTTTATGAACCTCTCCTACACAGTGTTGATCGAATCACCAGGTAATTATTCAAAGTTATTGATCTGATCCTTCATCTTCAGCTTCTTCGACCTTGGGAAGAACCTCTCCAAAAAGGCCTTCTGTAGTTGCTTAGATGGTGATTGAAATCTGTAGGAGCTCGAATAACTCTAAGGTTGCATCGCCTTTTACATATAATGGGAAGACATGGAGCCCAACGAAATCCATAAATAAATTCTGGCTTCCTATCATGCTCTTACAAATAAAGACAACGTTATGTAGATGCTTATGTGTAACCTCTAATGGTAGGCCCGCGAATAACCTGCGATTCTATAGCATTGGAGTAACCACTCGAAACAATGAACTTTGTGTCATCCGGTAGTGGAGGCAATATAATAGCTTTAGTGACATCCATCGCCATAGGATCAAGCCAGTATTGATTCCATGTATGAGTTGTGGCTTGAAGATCTTGTGTTGGTGGATTAACATTCTCAAGGGGAGGTGGGTTGTTATCATTATTATACTGGTTTAATGCCACATTCACTACGTCATTTGTAGCATTGTTTGCGTTGTTTTGGGTCATTCTTCTCAGCGTCTTTTAGATCTTAAGGTCAAACGGAGTCAAGAGTCTGCCTCGATTTCAAGTGTTGTGTATACACTACACCTACAAAAATGTAAAAAGAGAGAAACAATGATTAATTCTCTAATTACTCAAATTAAACCATTCTAGCTGTATTCCCCGGCAACGACGCAGAAATCTTGATGTCACCCAAGCTACACCTCCTTTTTAAAGATTAAAGTGGTTGTTGTCAAGACATATAGACTAACCAAGGTTAGGGTCGAACCCACAGGGAATATGGTAGACTTAAAATAATTTCAAGCAATTCGAGTTGATTAACCTACAAATCTTCCGGGGAGAGGGGGTTGTAATTTGTAGAAAGTAAACCAAAACTAGATAAAGTGTTGTGAAATAAGTGAGAAGAGTAACTAGGGTATTATGTTCCCCATGATTCCCTAACTTGGTATTACCAGATAACCATAATCTTTTCTACTGTGTTGCATGCAGAACGGTAAGTTAAGTTTACCAACCCTTTGAACTAGGAGAGAGGTAAATTTCACTACATGATTTGATCCATCCCGCAGTATGACATCACTAATTCTTACCTATTGTCCTAGTACAACCTCCCCTTGATCCTATTTGGTTGATTAGATGAGAAGAAATCGATTGAATCCTGTTAATTAATATTTTCCCACTCATTACTACCTTGATCCAGGAAGTAACAACTAGGCGAGTTCTAATGTTGGCCACTGTTAAAAAGCAATCAAAACAAAGAGAATTAATTAATACATACATGCACACTTTCTAAGAATTACGAATTATCCAGTTTTACCTTGTTAGTTCTTCATGGTTCCCAAAACCCTAGTTATGGATTTAGCTATGCATAATCATTGTTGATGCAAGAATCATGATATGGAATAACATAATTGAGCAATTACAAAGATGAATTCAAAAACAAGAAATCCCAAACTCTTCACAAGAAATCACAAAGTAATGACTAAAATCCCAAAGTTGTGTTCCAAGTGTTTCTAAGCATTTCTCTCAAGGTTTCTGGTTTTTCTACTTCGTTCTCTACTGAAAATAACCTAAAAATCTATTTATAGCACTTAAAATACAAGTCCAAATAGGAAACTACATTCGGTAGGTAATACAGGCAGTGTTATGGGCCATACTACGTTTTATGGCCTGTATCGGGGCTTCGTGAACTTCATTCTTCAAAATGAGGCACAACTTCTACGAGACCATTGCAGGGTCGTATTCAATCTTATGACCTGTATAGGATTTCATCTGATAACTTTTCAAAAAATCCCAACTTCTAATCCTCAGGGTACGGTACCTCATTCATGACTTGTACATAATTCTACGGCTCGTCTGACAATTCATGGATGCAACTTCAGAAAATTGTCTCTTCGCTAGATTTCACTTACGAACCCACTCTACGACTCATGAAAACTTCAGCAGCCCATAAAATGCTTCGTACATTAGCAAAAATTGCAGCTAGTACATACTTAGCCCAAAATCTTGCCAAATCCTTTAATTCTATAAAACAAACAAAAAATCACATCAAACCCACTAACAACGCTTTGAGGACAAATAAAATTCAAAGTTTGAAGCATCAAAAGTGTTGTATTTTGATAGCACATCAGTACCCTCGACGTGGCCAGCACTTAAAGAACCGTTTTTTTATTTTTCAAGAGAACCACCTGGCCTCATTATCACATCGTACTCAATAGTGGTAGAAATACTAAAGGAAATCATCAAACAGATAAATAAATAGAACTCTTATAAAATAGTCACTAATGATCAAGTTTAGAAAAGTAAAAAAAATCATCAAACTCTACTCAACGTTTATGAAGCGTCTACTCTCATCTCGAAGATGCCAAGACAAGCCTAGGGCTACCTCAACAGAAACAATGCTAATACTCAAATATATAAAGAACAAAAAGCCTTCTCGGAAAAGCAAGGAGGGCTCACCATCTCTAAGAAGCAAGGGAACTGAACCTCAATGATGTGCTTGCTGAAGTCCTCTATCACCTATATGTGCATAATTAACTATGCAGGTCCAAATGGGCACTAGTACATGGAATATACGGGTATATAAAATAGCTCAAGAAAATATGTAAATCTCAGGCTCAAATCAATCAACTCGACTCAATCATCAACTCGTAACTCAACTCAAGTTGTCGTACCTATCGTTGAGCCTGGGTGGATGAATATCTAGAGTTATGGGCTTCTATCATGATCCTTTCAGGGATACCATCAATATCTGTAACACATAATTTGCCTGGGTATCTCAATACTCCATAAAGCCCATTTTGTGAAAGTCGTTACTTTCTGCTTATGCACTCCGCCTTCAATTACAGCAAGATAGGGTCTTGGTCTTATTTCTCCTTTACCTCCTCTACTAGTGATGATGCAGACCCATTGTGCACAAGAACTCAACCTTCACTAGACTCATCTAGTTGAACTCCTAATCGTGCCAGTTTGTGAACCTCTTTGTTCAACTCTCTCTTCTATTCTTCCACATGGGTGGCGCTTTCCATACACAACATGCTAAGAGCATCAGCAATCGTATTAGCTTTACCTAGGTGGTAGAGGATGCTCATGTCATAGTCCTTGAGAAACTTAAGCCATCTCCTATTCCTCAAGTTAAGCTCTTTCTGGGTGAAGACATATTGTAGGCTCTTATGTTCTGTAAAGACATCAACATGTGCTCCATATGAGTAGTGGTTCCATAATTTGAGAGCAAACACCATTGTTGTCAATTCTAAGTCATGAGTGGGATAATTTTTCTCATGCACCTTGAGCTGTCTCAAAGCATAATAAACCACCTTACCATTCTACATTAATACGCACCCTAATCTTGCTCTCAAGATGTCATAACAAAAGTCACATCCATTCGTTCCGTCAAGCAAGGTCAACATTGGAGTCAACCTAGTCTTCAGCTCTTGGAAAATCCTCTCACCCTCATCGGACCATTGGAACTTGACCTTCTTCTGAGTCAATTGTCAATGGTGCGGATATGGAAGAGAATCCATCAGCAAACCTGCGATAGTAACCATCCAAACCCAAGAAGCTTTTTATCTTAGTCGGAGAGGCTGGTCTAGGCCAATTCTTAACTGCCTCAATCTTCTGAGTATCCACTCATATGCCATCGCCTGAAGCTTTATGGCCTAAAAATGCCAAATACATGACTCAAAACTCACACTTCAAAAACTTTGCATATAATTCATTATCCTTGAGTGTCTGCAGAGCAATTTTGAGGTGATTGGCATGCTCCTCCTCATCTCGGGAATACACAAGATTATCATCAATGAACACAATTATGAACAGGTCAAGGTACTGTCTGAATACTCTATTAGTTAAAACCATGAAGGTTGCAGGTGCATTTGTCAACCCAAAGGACATTAGCAAGAACTCAAAATGACCATACAGTGTGAAAAACCATCTTCAGGATGTCACATTCTCTCACTTTAAACTGGTGATAGCCTAATCTTTGGTCTATCTTGGATAAAATATGGTACCCTGAAGTTGGTCAAACAAATCATCGATCCTCAGAAGGGATATTTATTCTTAACCGTCATTTTATTCAATTGGCGATAGTCAATACACATACTGAGTGAACCATCAATCTTTCTCATGAACTGGAGCACCCTTGGGAGAGACACTCGGCCTTATAAAGCCCTTCTCTAGAAAATCTCTCAACTTATCTTTCAACTTAGCAGAGGCCATTCTATATGGCAGAATAGAGATAGGATGTGTGTTAGGAGAAACATCAATTATGAAGTCAATCTACCTGTCGGGAGGGACTCCAGGTAGATCCTCAGGAAATACTTCAGGAAATTCATTCACAATCGGGACAGACTCATAGGTAGGATGCTCAACATCATCGAACTTAACTGGCACGAGGTGATAAATACGCCCCTTAAAGATTATCTTCCTGACCTTAAGGTAAGAAATAAAATTACCTTAGGTACGATTGAATCTCCCTTCCACTCTAAGAGAAGCTCATTTGGAAACTGAAACTTGATGGTCCAGTTTCTACAATCAACAGAGGCATAATAGGGGTGGAGCCAATCCATGCCAAGAATCATATCAAAATCGATCATCTCCAACTCTACCAAGTTAGCTAAGGTATCCCTATGATAGAAGGACACCACACAATCCCTATAGATCCTCTTAGCCAGTATAGACTCACCAACAGGTATAGAAACAGAAAATGGTTCAAGCAAGCACTTGGGAAGGATTTCAAATCTACTAGCGATATAAGGCATCATAAATGACAAAGTTGCACTCGGATCAAGCAATGCATAAACTTCAAAAGTAAAAATTCACATCATACCTATCACAACATTTGGTGTAACTTCTTGGTCCTGGCGGTTCCCATCGTGTACAGATGATTTGTCCTACCGCCTGCCCCTAGTGTGGCACCTCTATGATTACTTTTGGCTAGTGGTGCTGCAACAGATGATTGGGCCTTATTACTCTATAATGGACATTCGCTCTAAAAGTGAATTGTCTGGCAATACTTGTAGTAACCATTCCCTCTCTCTTTGCACTCTCCCAAATGCATCCTACCACATTTTCCCTAAGGTGGATTCTCTTGAGCCGAGGGTCACACTGGTCTGAAAACCCTATGTTCTGAAATTCTACTACCTTGGGACTTTGGATCATACCTTTTATTTAGGGCCGGTGCACTCGCTGAAGATGGTGCATAACTTGGAGGTCTCTTTTGGAAGTAGGACTTATCTCCCTTACTCTGGTCAGATTGATTAGGCTCATGCCCTGCTGAGTCGGCCTTCTTATTGAGATGCTCCTCTCTATCAGTCTTATTATCCTCTTCTACTTGTTGTGCATAGACCATAAGCCTAGAGATGTCCATACCCGGAATCCGCAATGTTGCCTTGCACTCCTTCTTTCACGTGCTTACCCAAACTAGATATGAACTTCCTCATCCTTTCCCTCATATCCTGGACCATTTCTGGAGCATACTTTGATAACTGGATGAACTTTAGACTGTACTCCTTGACAGTCAACCCCTCTTGCTTCAAGTTGACAAACTCTTTGATTTTTGCCTCTCTCAACTCCTGGGGACGAAGTGATCAAGGAAGGAACTCTCGAATTCACCCCACTCAGCAGGCTCAACATCCTCACCTTGACCCTCTTCCCATTGATTATACCAAATTTCCACCACATCCTTTAGTTGATAAACAGCAGGCTCAACTCCCTTGGTCTCGGTCCCATGCATGGCTTTCAAACTTTCCACATCTCATCAAATTAAATTCTAAGGGTCCTCCTCATCCTTTGACCCTTTGAAGACTGGTCGGTTCATCCTCAGAAAATCCCTAAGCTTGGTTGCAGTAGTTATCTCTCGGGAGCTAGAGCTAGGAGCCTGTGAACTCCGATTCCCACTCTGAGCAGCTACCAATTGAGTGAGCATGGTGATTGTTCCCTTGAAATCGACCTCTGTAGTAGGAGTAGGTAGAGTAGTAGGTGCCTATGGAACACTAGTGGCTTTAGTTGGTCGACCTTGACCCTTGTTTCTAGCTGAGTAGGCACCTCTAGGGTTGGGTTCTCAGTATTGTCAACAGGGGTACTTTTTTGAGTAATGGTGCACTTAGGAGGCATGATCTGCAAATGCATAGCACACGAGTTAGTAAGGAGCTTCATAGAGTTTTGACTCTATCGCACTATCTCAAAATACCAAAGAAGTGTAACCATTTCTAATTTCCTATAGCCTCCTACTTATGAAATGTGGTGCACAACACACCCATAAATAGGTCTCTACGAGATACGGCTTTATAGACTCCCTAGGACACTTGAAATTTGTCCTCTAATTTCAAGTTGCCACACCTCGAGAGGGTACCCTTTGCATGGCCAACACTTGAAGAACCATTTCTGATTCCCAAAAAGAACCACCTGGCCTCATCATCACATCGTACTCGAAAACAAAAGAAATAATAAAGGAAAATATCAAGCAGGTGGATAAATAAAAAACTGATAAAATAGTCTCCAATGATCATGTTTGGAAAAGTAAAAGTAATCATCAACATCTACTCAAATCTATGAAGCCTCCACTCTCATCTAGAAGGTTCCAAGACAAGCCCTCAGCTACCTCAATAGAAATAATGGTAATACTCAAATATAAGAAGAAAGAAAGGATCCTCCAAAAAGCAAGGAGGGCTTACCAAACTCTAAGAAGCAAGGAGACTGAACCTCAATGGTGCACCTGCTGAAATCCTCTATTATATGTATCTGCATCATCAACAATGCAGCCTTAAATGGGTTTCAGTACATGGAATATACTGGTATGTAAAATAGCTCAAGGAAACAAGTAAATCTCACACTCAAATCAATCGACTCGACTCAGTACTCAACTCATCAACTCATAACTAAACTCAATAATTAATGCAAGTTTTAAGTTTAAAACCATGCTTTGGAAAGAGACTTAGTTTTTATGCAGCTCAGTTTAAAATATAATATGCTCAGTCAAGTATTACTTGAAAGTTTCTGTAACCGACATAACTCCTACCACCATGTGTTTGGTGATACACAACGATGCTGAGATCGTTGCCACACTTGTCCTAAACTTTCCAAGGTAAAGGATGTCAATCTTTCTCTCTCTTGGAATGTCCATTTTTTGGGACATGAGCTGCCAGAGTTAACTGCACGACTATCCTATGCTAGCAATGTAGTTCTGGGGTATTATCCTCTCACCCGCTCGGTGCTCAATACTCCTTCTAAGACTAAAAGATACTCATGAAAATTAACTCAAACTTATATCTTTGACTCATCTCAAATACCTCAACTCAATTTTTCAATAGCTCAGTAACTCAGGATTATCATTCATGCAATGCAACTCAAGGGTTCAACTCACATCATGCAAGACTCTCACTTATACAGTCAATTAACATCATATCAATTCATGCTCAACATATAAGATACATTGGATGCTTATCATGTACAAATATGAAACAAGAACATGTACTCCTCATACGCAACTTACTCAACTCAGAAGAATAGACTTATGATTTCAAGTCAGTTAATATATAGGAAAATAATAAAATTTAGGGATAGGGTATCAAGAAAATGATTAGTATTTCAATTTCATGGTAAAACCAATGCAACTCATCAATTTATTTAGTATACTCATGAGGACTCAAAACAAGTGCAATAAACCTAGAACTTAATATCACTCAGTTATTTCCCGCAAACTTGATTCAAATAGATGAAGGGGCATGTGGATGAACTCAATTCAATGCTTTAAGTAGCCTTACATACTAAGAAATTTGAAGAATAGTCAATCCTTATGTTTGAACTTGAAACCCTTGCTTTTCTCCCTTCTCTAGTGCTCTCAAGAATTCCTAAGTGTGTATTAAGGGATAATACACTTAGGGTTATGATATAGGAATTAAATTAAGTCCAAAAATTTGTGGGATTTCATTAAAAAGGGGTTAAGAAAAGGCAAGAAAGCCCCTCTTAAAACTGCCGACAAGAACCACGAAAGCCCGTCTATGGGCCATGGTTCCATTTACGGTCCATAGGTAGCCTCTCGTAGGTGAGGGTGTCCAAGAATTTGGTTACTGAGAATTGACATGGAATTTACAAAACCTTATTTACGGTCCGTACATTGGTTTATAGGCCATTTGACAACTTGTAACTCAATATACTGATAAGTTGATTTTTGAACTAACAAGCTACGAAACCTAATTTACGGGTCATGGATTAATATATGAGTTGTATGGTGCCTTGTGCATGGGCCTTAGACTTAGAAAATTTCACCAAATTAGTTGGGTGACCTACAAGACCTCATCTACGGGCCGTAGATGGCCTTCGTGTTTCTTCCAGTGATGTTTCTCAACCTTTTTCTCAGTTTTCTCTGTGCATCTACTCAAACTAGGTGGAAAGGATTAGGGGCGTTACAAATATGGTGGCCATGGTAGATTTTGGTGCTACTCACATGTTTATAGCCTCAAAGATTATCAGGAAGCACATACTGAAAGTGACTGGTTGTCTAACAAAGATGAAGGTTATCAACTCTACTGTACAACCAGGCTATGGCATGCCTGCAAATGTGCCCTTGAAATTTGGCACTGGTCTGGCGTGTATACTTTGACAGTGGTGCCACTTGAGGATTTTAATGTTCTGTTGGAAATTGACTTTATAAAGATGTTCCAGGTAGCCCAAATTCCTTATTTGGACGGTCTTATGTTTATGGGTAAGAAAGACCCAGGCTTTGTGAAGGGAATAAATTCTTTTGATGGCAAAGATAAAAAGAACCATGGAACCATTGTATTGTTGTCTACTATTGGTTTCGAGAAGGGCTTGAAGAGAGGTGAACCTGCATGTCTTACTGCTTTGGTGAAAGTGAAGCATGATGTGCAAATCGAAGTTCATAATGATGTTTCCAAGTTGTTGAATCAATACAAGAATTCGATGCCTCCAAAACTGCCTAAAGAATTTCCTCCAAGGAGAAACATTAATCACAGGATTGACTTGATTCCTGTATCAGTGCCACCAATATGTCCTCCATATCGCATGTCTCCACTAAAGTTGGCTGAACTGAGGAAGCAATTGTCTGAGTTACTTAATGATGGCATGATCCAACCTTCCAAGGTTCCATTTGGTGCTCCTGTTCAGTTTTAAAAAAAAGCAAGATAACAATCTTAGGATGTGTGTTGGCTATAGGGCATTGAACAAAGTGACTGTGAAGAACAAGTATCCGGTGTTATTGGTTCAATACTTCCTGGATAGGCTATCTAAGGCTAGTTTCTTTTCTAAGTTAAACTTGAGGTCTGGCTATTGGAAGGTTCGCATAGCCGAGGGGATGCCCCAAAGACCACTTGTGTAACTAGATATGGTAGCTATGAATTCCTTGTAATGTCGTTTGGACTGGCTAATGCCCCAGCTACTTTCTGCAACTTAATGAACAATGTTCTTCATGAGTATCTTGATGACTTTGTAGTAGTCTACTTAGATGACATAGTCATATATAGTGGAACACTACAAGACCATTTGTTGTACTTGAGGAAGGTGTTGCAAAGACTTAGAGAATACCAACTCTATGTCAAGATGGAAAAATATGAATTTTCTAGTCGTGAAATCAAGTTTTTGGGTCATTTGTTAGTGAAAACCAAGTGCACATGGACCCTAAGAAGGTGTAGGCAATAGTAGAATGTTAAGCATCCATCGGGCTAAAAGAACTAAGATCATTTTTAGGACTGGAAAACTATTATCGAAATTTCATTACTGGATATTCAAAAAGGGCTGCCCTATTGATAGATTTGCTGAAAATGATTGTTAAATAGGCTTGGTCAGATGCAAGAGACAAGGCTTTCAACTCATTGAAGAGGGTCATTGCTTCTAAACCAATATTGTAGTTACCTGACTTTGATTTACCATTTGAAGTGCACGCGGATACCTCTGACTATGTTGTTGTAGTGTGCTAGTACAAAATGATCATCCTATTGCATTTGAGAGCAGGAAATTGAATCCTACAGGGCAAAGATATACTGCACATGAAAAAGAGATGGTGGCAGCACTCGATTGTCTTCAAACATGGACAGTGTATCTCTTAGGAACAAAGTCTGTGGTCAAGACACACAATGTGGCTAATACTTACTTCAAAGCTCAATAGAAATTGAGTTTGAAGCAGGCCAGGTGGCAAAAAATATTGGCAGAATATGACTTTGTGTAGATACATAAGCTAGGGAAGCAAAACCAAGTGGCTGGTGCATTGAGTCATAAGGAGGTATTTGTTGTTATTTATGAAATTATGAGACTTACGTATGATTTTCTTGATAAGATTAAGTTTAGTACTACATATGATTCATTATATGTCAAGTTAACGAATCAAGTTAGAAAGGGGATAGTTATATGATATTGGATTGAGTATGATCCTTTTTATTTCAAGGAGGGAAGAGTCCTGGTACCTCAAGGTGATGGGTTGCGAAGAAAACTCCTTAAAGAAACACATGGTACTGTTTAAGCTAGACATCTGGGTGTTGAAAGGATGATGGTATTGCTGTCCCAAAATTATTTCTGACCAATAATGGAAGATGACATTGAGGCCAATGTAAAATCATGTCTATTGTGCCAATTAGACAAGACGGAATAGAAGAAAGAAGCAAGTTTAGTAAGACCTCTATCCATTGTGGAGCATTCATGGGCTTCTACCTCAATGAACTTCATTAGAGGATTTCTAAAGGTGGATGGAAAAGCATCATTCATGGTTGTGGTTGACAAGTTCTCAAAATACGGTATTTTTGTTGCTGTCCCTACTTTATGTTCTTCTGAAGTAGCTGTTGAGTTGTTTTATAAGCATATGGTGAAAAACTTTTTCGTTCCATTGGATATTGTGAGTGATCGTGATGCTAGGTTCACTGGCCAATTTTGGACTTCTTTGTTCTACATGATGGGCACTGATTTGAAGTTCTCAATGGCGAACCACTCACAAACTGATGGACAAATGGAAAGAATCAATCATCTGCTTGAAGAATACCTCAGAAACTAAGTGACTATGAACCAGAGGAATTAGGTTGATTTGTTAGATAGTGCACTATTTTTTTATAACTTGCACAGGGCTTCTAAAACATAGAAGAGTCTGTTTGAGTTGGTGCAGGGTATGTAGCCTAATACTCCATTAGAAGTTGCTAAGACTAATACACAAGGGAAATGTCCTACTGCTCACAAGTATGTGCATGACAAGTAAGAGATGCTGGATGAGGCACAAGATTGCTTGAGGAAGACAACCAAATGAATGAAGAAGTATGCTGATAGAGATTGGTGTGCTTTAGAGTTCCAAGTTGGTGACAAGGTGCTACTAAAGTTGACTCCATAGATTTGGAAGAAAATTAGTAGCAAAACAGTTCAACGCTCATTGATTGCAAAATATGATGGAACCTTTGAAGTTGTAGAAAAAGTGGGTGAGATTGCTTATCAGTTGAATCTGCTGGAAAGACTTATATTCATCCCACATTCCATGTGAGCTTTTTGAATCCTTTCTATGGAGATGCTGAGGATCCAACTAGGTTGGCATCTACACGTGTTCCTCCTGTTATGCAGGCACATTTGGAAGATCAAATTAAGAAGATACTGGATCATGGTACTGCTGGATACCATAAGAAGAACTGGCAAACAGAGTTCCTGTTTCATTGGAAAGGCAAGCAAGCATGTGATGCAACTTAGGAGAAAGAAACATCATTGCGGTTGTTTGAGGATCAAATTAAGGCATACCTTGATTCTGTCTCAACAAAGCAATCTACCCAGCAAGGCAATCTACCTCATCGAGAATGATTATCATCGGGTGGGGAAAGTTTGTCATACCCTCAACTTGATGGTTCGAGCAGCTCACACTTGCCTAGTGATTTACTTGATAAGCCTAGCCAAGGACCCATAACTTCGATCAAAGTAAATTTCAAGTGAAGGAAGACCTTGGAATTGGCGTGGCCAGGGCATGGAACGCAGGATGTGTCTAAGGCATGGCAATGGCTGGACAAGCTAAGTCAATGTAAGGCAAGACGTGGCTAAGTTTAAGACAAGGACTGGCCAAGGCAACGCTATGACGTGGCAAGGTCATGGCTAAATAAGTTTGAGGCTAGGTGCTAGACAAGGCAACACCACAGGAAATCAGACCCTAATGGCAAGTTATGCATGGCAGGTTATATACCATGGCAAAGCACATGTGTAGGGCTTGGGCATGGCACACGCATGTGGGCCAGGCACGAATCTGGGCGCCAAGGGCAAGGCATTGGCACCATATTTGAAGGTTTTCCGCATGTGCCTTGAAATGCATGGGCAGTTGGTGGTTTTCAAGAGTTTTTAGCCATTTGGACATGTCAGCAAGCTTAGATAAACTTGTAATTCGAGTTTAAATTGTGGCCTGTCAGTTGGGGATGTCAATTGACTTGGTGTAAACATGACATGCACATGACTGGGATGTTGTGGCTTATTTAAAGGCATAGACAGTTAGCCTAAGGCAGTATGTTGGCCTAGACGAATTTTGTAGGCTAAGTGTTGTGTGCTTTCTTTGTTGGCACAAGTTTAATAATAAAGTTGGGACTTGTTCCTGTACGTGCTTGTGCCCTTGATTTTGTATTCATTGTTTGTGTTGGCATAGATCAAAAGTGAGAAAAAAGAGGGTTGAGTCTAAGTATGCAGGGTGCCTAAGTGGGTTAGATCGCAAGGGTTGTCCCCATATCAAGTATCCAACAACGAGAATAAATCGAGTGCAATTTTATAAAAGACATTTGGAGAGCATAAAATGTACATAGCCTTATTTCTATCTTTATATCTTATTTTTATGAGGTAGAGAAGCTGATTTTGATTGACCCTCGCAAATTTTCTTTTTAATCCGGCTTGGGACTGGCAATGTAATTGAGTTGGCACATTATATTGTTAATCTCAAATTCCAATAAAGAAAGAGAGTTAGTGATCAAGTGTAAACAACTTGATATATAGGTTTAATTTGCAACATAGGATGAAAAAAAAATCACACAGAGACAAATATATGCCACCATAAAAAGTAATTTTTGTTGGGAAAAGTAAATATTATATATATATATATATATATATATTCAGCATGAATTATGAATTATGGTAACCATGTATTGCGGCTGTTTTTCCTCCAATTTTGGGGTTGTCCAAAGAACATTCCCAATTCATCATCATCGTCGTCATAGTTATACTAGGAATCCACTTTCTCTATATCTTTCTCTCTCCTCCTAAACAAGAAATGGACTTTATCAACTTCTCTTCTTGGCCTCCATAATATAAAAAACAGATATTCCAAATTCTATTGTATTGGTCCAAGAACCTAAGTTTATTTTACAAGTTTCTTGGGCCAATTTGGTTGATTACTACCTGCAAAAGCAAATTGATTTGGATCTTTCTGTTCAATTTGAATGGTAATTCCTCTTCAATTTTGGTGTTTCCTAATTGTTTCAATGTAATGGTTACTAAATAATAATTCAAATTGAGTGGAATCAAGATTGTATGGTATTTTTCGCAGAAGGTGGATATGGTGTTAGGATTTCATGTTATTTGTGACATGTAATTACTTGCACGTAAAATTGTGTGAAGTACAACATATCTGCATGTGTTAGCGTGGGCTATGTACATGTCAAGATCCTCTAAAAATAGTGCATTTTTAGAGGATTGGGCATAGTTTCAACAATATTTTTGGAGAGTCCAAGCCTATGGGTGCTTTTTCTATGTGCGAATACTTTGGTCCAATGTGAAGAAAAATTTCACATCCTTGCCATACTGAAATGAGAGTTTAGTTGAAATTTGACTCATGTGTTTGTTAATTTTTTTCATGACGTTGAGTTCCCTATCTCAATCAATGAAAAGGTATCTTAAATATTTTTGTTTATTACTCTTATACAGGTACTACACTACTGCACAGGGATTAAAATTAGAACAAAGAAATGGGACTAAGATTGTCGAAACAAGGGTTTATGAACCCTGATACTCGGAGTATCAGTGATCTGCACCATAGTCTGATAAATTATCTGTCAAGAAGCTTTTGCATACGTAACTTAGTATCAAAACAAAGAAGGCGAATGCTTGTTGGCGGATATGATCTTGACATGACTTATATATCAGACCGAATTTTAGCAATGTCATTTCCAGCGGAACATGTGCGAGCAGTTTATCGCAACCCTTTGTGGCAGGTTAAGTCTGTATTGGATATGAGACATGCTGGACACTATAAGGTTAGAACACATTGAAGCGTGCATTTCAAGGTCACACTTTACGCTTAAAAATCATGAACTTCATGGAATTTTGCCCTTTTCACATTAAAAACTTCAATTTATTAGTTTTCATGTTAGGTCATGGTTTACTAATAAATAACTGCATTGAAGTGAAGATATCAGACATTAAGATTGGCAGATTAAAGCTTGACTTTAGATTACATGTTGGCCTTGCACAAGACACCCTAGTAGTTTTTCATTTAACTTAATTATGTACTAGCTTTACAAACATGTTACTTGGTGAGGCGTACTGCAAATGATGATTTCTTAAAATAAACCTAACTTTAGTATTTCCTCTCGATCACTTTGTTTGTAGGTGTATAACTTATGTATAGAGCAAGCTTATGATACCTCACATTTTCATGGCCATGTCGAGAGGTATCCGATTGATGACAATCATGTTCCTTCTCTAGAAATGATCAAGGAATTCTGTGAAGATGTGTACTTATGGCTCTCAAGTGACTCCAAGAATATTGCTGTTATACACTGCATGGTTCGTAGCCTACTATCCTTTGCACAACATTTCTTCTCCATTTGAAAAAATTAAAATCCCGAACTCCAAATCTTGATTCCGTCACTCATTATATGTTGTGGCCATGGATGATGGTTTTGTGACTTATAGATCAGCTCTAAATTTTAAATGCATCTGTTAATTTCTTTCATTTAGAAGAAGAGAAGATAGAAATCAGTTGATCTTATGCTGAAATATAGTGTAAGTTACTTCTTTCTTTTTTGACATCTCTAGGCAGGAAAAGGCCGAACAGGGTTAATGGTTTGTTCTTACCTAGTTTACACTGGCATGTCAGCTGAGGAGTCTCTGCGAGTGTATGCAGAGAAACGAACAACTAACAATGAAGGAGTAAGTTATATCAATCCTCTATTAGAATTGTTACCAATGTAACAGAGGAGCCTGACATATAAGATTGATTTGCATCATATGTTAAGAACCTTTAGATTGTTGGTATTTTACAGGTATCGATTCCAAGCCAACGTAGGTATGTTAGATATTGGGAGCAGGTACTTTCTTTTACAAAGGGTGTTCCCCGTGGTCCTCCAACTGTCATGTTGCCTAAGTCATGCAAGAGAGAGCTGCGTCGCATTAGATTATATGACACTATAAACGTTGAATCCATCTTCTTCGTTTTATCTGAATTGCAAAGAGTAAGCAATCTAACTTAAATAAAATTTGTATGAGTACTTATTTTATATGGACGGTGGTTATCCATACCTATCATTTTAAGTATTAAGAACTTAAATAATATATGGATGGATAAAAGAATAAAGTTGAAAGAGAACTCAATCAACAAGATTTCTGAATTTTTTTTTAAATGTGTTTGTTTCTGTTCTGTGCTTTTTCATTTCAATGGATATAGTTTATTCACTCCTACGAGTGCAATTTCAAACAGGTTCCAGGAGAGAAATATTGTCCACCTGCAGAAGTTTCAAAAAGTAGCTGCAGACGAATTAAGAATGGTATTGAGAGAACTTATAGCCCTCAATACGTTTATTCATTTGTTGAGGAAAATGAAGATGAGATGAAACAAGAAAAGAAGGAACCTCGTCTGGTAGTCCAAATGGACACAGAACGTTCCATGCTTTATCAGAAAATCTGTCTAGATCATTTCTATGACAAACCAGTGCAAGTACGTATGGTTACTCTATTTCTATTTTTATTCCGAAGTTACACATGCCATATAACACTCTGCTGTAGTTAGGAAGAAATCTTTCTGTTGGCAAACTGAGTGAGAGTTGAAAAATGCAACTAGCTAGATCACTTTTTCGTAAGTACTGATGGTCATAGTTATTGCAGAAACTCCTTTTTCTGGCGAAATTATGATAAGTCTTCCAAGTTTATGTGCACACTCTCACTCGCTAAATGTTTCGCACAGACAATTTCACAAAATTCATTAAAAAATTCAAAATTTTAATTTATTTGTAATTTTTGCTCTATTAGAATAACTTTTGATCATTACATTTGATAATTTCAGCCAGCATCACTAGTATGATATGTTAATCAAATTAATATTTCAAACTCCATATCTGTTTCAAATAAATGGGATGCAGGAAGTACATGTTTCTTACTTTCCTCCCTCGATTATGTACTGTAATTTAAGCTTTATCAATGAACAGATCTGTGGAGATGTACGTATCATTTTCTACGAAAAGCTCATAGGAGGACGTCTTTTCTATGCTTGCTTCAATACTGCTTTTATTCAGAATGATCTGCTGCAGGTATGCACATCGATCTTTTTCCCCTGGATAAGATATTATGTCAATATATTTTGCTTGCTGTTAAAATAAGAAATACGTAGATTTTAGACACCTAACACGCTGTTTTCCTTTGTGATAGTTCTATTTAACATGTAGTGAGAATAGTCCCTCTGCATATAGAGGGGTACCGCATGAAGATTTTCACATCAAATGGTCCCTCATCGATTACTTAATGACAAATTTAGCATGCTAGATGAGGGGTACAGGAAATTTTCACTTGATATATTTAACAACAAATTTGGCATGAGATGTGTACACCAAAAAAGAAGAAACAAAAAAACAGAAGCTCTCTGCTCTTAGACAAACAAAGTGTTATTAATTACCATAGTATCATATTTGCATATTGATGTGCCATTATTCTGGAAAATTTGCAGTTTTCGATAGGGGAGCTTGATAAAGTTGGAAAAAAAGCAAGGTCCATTGCTGGTTCTTCGTTCTGCTTGGAGTTGTTCTTTGGTCCAGCAAATGGCAATTGTTTGCCAAGGCCTCCTTTGCACAATGATGATCTTAGTGATTGTTAATTTCACTTATAAGAAGGTGGTTTGGTTATATCAATCATCTCTTATAAAATGTATAACAATTGATAGTGTTGTATATCTTACATTTCCGTTGTCTTACCATCTATTTTTTTCAGGGACGGAAGACCAGGAAATTTCAATAGTTTTGCATGTAGAATCTAGCGAGCAGTTTTAAGAACCAATGTTTTATCTTAAAACTTGCATGCATATCCTAGAATTTAAATGGAAGAAAAAAATCATAGAATTTGAAAAGTATCTAGGCTTTTTGATTGCATTTAGTGTTAGAATTGGAGGGCCAAATTGTGTTCTCTGTTTGATGATCCATACAATAATCAACTTAAAGATAGGAGTTGAGTTCTAATTCCTCTATCCCGAAGGATTCAACTTAAATGCACTCACAATGTGAACAAATTGAGGGGGAAGGAGACATTTTGATAATTCTTATTGTGATTGATAAGGTTTGATGAATTACTTATCTCATTGCTCAAACAATATAGTGATATTAATACAGGAAGAGATAAGCTAAATAGATACTTAAATCCCTAGAAATCATCTATACTATCATATACGCAGTAATGTACAGCCATGGTTTCTGTAACACTCCTCTTAAGCTTGAATATAGATAGTGGTCATGCGCAATTTGTTACAAAGATAACCAGTTGACATTCCATTTGACGGTTTTGTGTATAACTCAACTAGTTGTTCTCTTGTCTTTATGTAGCCGCTGGAAATCACATTTTCATAAATCTTTTCACAAATAAAATGACGGTTATTATCAATATGTTTAGTTATTTTATGATACACTGAATTGGAGATGATATGAAGAACAACTTGATTATCACACTAAAATTTTATTGGTATATAAGATTTCAATCCAATTTTAGTTAAAAGATGATATATCAACATTGAGTTAACTCCTTTGAATCGAGATACAACACTTCTCTTCTTCCTCCTTCATAATACGAGGTTCCCTCAAAACAAAGACACAATAATATTCTTTACTTGCTTGTATTTACTGGAAAGTTGACAGCCAAACTTTGCAGTACTCTTATGGTTCCCTATGCATCTTATGAAAGACGACGATGCTCTGTTTTGATGATTCATAGAAATATAAAAGATTAGTTGAAAAATTGAAATATGTCGACTTGTTCGGATAGTGATTTTGCAATAAGTGTTGTTATTCAATTTATGGTCAAACATTGGAAAGCCTTGAAATAGATTTTGTGTTATTTGAAAGAAGCTCCTGGACTTGACATAATGTATAACAATCATAGTCATACTCGTGTTGACTATATTGTAGATTCTTACTGAGTTGTATCCAAAAAATTGATACAAGATCAATTACATATTATTGTGTCTTTGTTTTGAGGGAACCTAGTGTTATGAAGGAGGAAGAAGAGAAGTATTGTATCTCGATTCAAAGGAGTTAAGTCACTGTCTCCTTGTGAGATAATGGTGATACATCATCTTTTAACTAAAATTGGATTGAAATATTATATACCAATAAAGTTCTAGTGTGATAATCAAGGCTTTCCAATGTTTGACCTTAAATCGAATAACAACACTTATTGCAAAATCACTATCCGAACAAGTCAAGATATTTTACATTTTCAGCTAATCGTTTATATTTCTATGAATCATCTAAACGGAGCATCATCATCTTTCATAAGATGAATAGGGAACCATAAGAGTATTGCAAAGTTTGGCTGTCAACTTTAAAGAATATACTTTCAGATTATCTAAGGCAAAAAAAATTCTTTTTACGCTTCTATCTAATTATACTCGCAATAGTATCTCAATTGGTCTAGGTCCTTCTTATCAAAATCTAGTATATACGAAAGACTTAAGAGATTCTCCATGATTATATCTGTCACACCCCAGAAGGGTAACCTAAGCGTGGCTGGTACTCAGAGACTATTGCTAGTCCCCAAGCAAACCACTTGGTCTTCTCACATTTATTCAATCACAACTAACAACGGAAGACATCAACAGTCAAGAATAACTCAGTGGGAATAACAACCCAATGATTGTTGATGTTCTCCGCTACTAGATTGTGATTGAATGAATGTGATGAGGACAAGTGGTTCGCTTGGGGACTAGCAATAGCCTCTGAGGGCTAGCCACGCCAAGCGTACCCTCCTGCGGCGTGACAGGTTCAAGGTATGACAACACAAAAGGGCATTCTAGTCTCATCAAGGTGACATTCATATTCAATATCATTCGCGTTCATAGCTTCCACAATTCATGCTTCTATTACCAATCGATGCATCTAGACATTCAAGTTTAAGACATAATACAGTCGTAGGTCTATGTAGTAATGATGCAATTCGTTTATTCAAAAAATTACTCATGAGAACTATCCATCGTGTAATAGCATGTAAGAATATTTTAGGATTTTAAGGAAAACCTCAAGAAAACATTCATCGAAGGCTAAATCATTCACAATTCAATTAATCCAATTTATGGGGCACATGGAAGAATTCTTTTCATATTTTAGGTAGCCTTACATACCTGGAAGAGCAAAACTTTTGGAAGAAACCTTTAGTCAGAACTTAAAGATGAAGAACCGTATCTTCTTCTTTGGAGAATTTTGAATGTAGAAATTTAATGCTTTAAGGGGTTTATGCATTAATCGGAGGTTATTAGGCTATAGGATAGGCATCAGAAAGTTAATTAAGGATAAAAGGTCAACAAAATATCTTTCTGGGAAAGTCAAATAGTCATCAAAATTGAACAAAGCAACCTTTTAATGAGTTTTATTGGCAAAATCGATGGTCTAAGTGTCCCGTCGCCAAACGATTCGACGGTACGCAGAATGAGACCTTTAGACCACCCTATTTGATAGTTTCTAAAGTTTCTCAGAGCTATTCGGTGGTCAAATCGGGGAATCATCGAGTGCATTCGGTGTTCAAATTGACCGTCGCCGAATTTCACAACTCAGACATGTTTTAGTGAAATGGTCATAACCCTTTACTCTGAACTTTGAATAAGAAACAATTGGATGCATTAGAAATTTAATTCAAAGACCTTTAATTTGATAGGTTATGGATCACCTAACTCATTGTGTACTGAGAGATATGACCATTTGAAGTTGACTCTTCTATGAACTCATATCGAAACTTAGCCAATGGAAATTTTTTGAACTTATCTTGGGTTTGGATGTCCCTTATGACCTCAATCCACATTTGACACATTTCAATTACTCAGGAAAGGACCTTAACATAAATTTACAATTTTAAAGTTATTGGATCACCTAACTTCACAGGGCCTCACATCAACACTCAATCGGTAAGAAAGATTTTCATCTCATCTTTGGAGTAAGGAATTTTTGTGACCTTTATTCATCTCAAATCTAGTATCCCTCTATAAAATAGTCTTTAATGCCTATATGAAAGGTTAAAATCACTTGGTATGATTCCATACACATAGGAGGAAAGTTCGAACCATAACTTAGAAATTTTCAAGGTGTTATAACTTCATATGATGATAATATCATTTACATATACAACAAGGAGAATAATGTTACCTGTTGAATGCCAGTAGAAGACTTAGTGACCATATTTTCTTATTTTTAATCCAAAATTTTGAACAACTTCATTAAACTTGTCAAATCAAGCAGGGGACTTTGCTTCAATCTATACAAAGACTTATTCAAACGACAAAAAAATTTCATATATCTCCTTAGAAAAATAATATATGGTTGATCAATGATGAGCCATGGAAATACAACTCTTCTGACTCTTTTGACATAGGATTTTTGAAAGTTCTCAAGCAATTTTTGTTGGTTTGATTTTTTGTTTTGTGTTAATTTGCATGGAAACTGATAAGGCATGAAAATTCAGGTGAAATGCAAGAAAAGGATTTAAAAAGAGCCCAAGTGCAGACACATGGATGCCACCACGGCCTGTGCAACACCAATAGTGGGAAGTGTCTTGGACCTGGTGTGGGGCACTTTTGAGCAAAAATGGATAAAGTGAGGCACCATGGGAGCTCTCACGACCTGTGGAGCGTTAAACGACCCGTATGGTCCATCATGGTCCCTAACTTGAGCGTGTGGACAAGCAATGGAACCAAAGGGAGCAATTTTGGTTCCACAGAACCTTTACATGGATCGTGGAATCCTGCACAGATCGTGGGGGCGTCGTAAATTTGACACAACTTGGGGAGATTACCGTCAAAATTTAGAGAAAACATGCATGGGAGAGCCAATGGTTCCACGAGCCGTAAAGAGAGTTATAATGATGAAGTGATGAATGAAAACGAGGGAATTCTCCAAGGAAAGGTCCACGGGCTATCTTCACAGACCGTGAACCTTACCATGGCTCGTGCTGACCACGCGTAGGAGGGAGCTCAGAGTTGAAGCCCAAGTGGAGGATCACAGACTGTTACACGGTACGTGCAACGTGTCAGAAGACGTACAAATGACCGTGATACATGCCGACGTCTATTTACCTATTTCAAGTTGAATTAGGTTTTTCCATGTATATATAAGACTTTTATAATCATTTTTATTCACCATTGATGGTTGGAGACTAGACACGACGAGAGTACATTGTTTTACACATACTTACATTGAGATTTCAGATTTTTGATCTTCTCTTTGAGATTTTAATCCATGGATTTCTTCTATTATCAATTATACGTTCTAAATCATGATTTTCTCATCCTATGACAATTCAATAAAGTAGAAAAATTTGAGTTGTATTTTGGGATTGGTTATTGCATACATTGTATTGTTCTTCACTTTGATTTCTTTTTTAATGAGTCGACGCGTTAAGGGTATGTCTGTATTCATTGCTTGCCCGGGAGGGAAGCAATGATTAATAAAAGAACTTTACAATAAAAATTCGAGGTTAATAACCTAGTCTAAGTACTTGAGATTGGAAGGTAATAGTATTCTGGGATCCAGAGCAAGGGTTAGGAATATATGTTTCGAGACTGGGAGGTTTGGAATGAAATGCATCTAAGATGGACTGGGAGGTGAATTAGGTGTTAGCTAACTTGCTTGATCTTGTGTGCATAATCATTAACGGGTTCATCAATCAAATTGGCTATTGAGTTGAGTGTCATGGGGAACACAATCCCAGCATATAATTAATTGATTGAAGTCTAGCAGTTCTCAAATTCCTTCTAGTATTTTACTTAACTTTTACAAATTCTCATCCTCAAAACCCCCATTCACTTTATACACTCTTGTTCCTGGAAAGTAGATATTACATCTAAAAATGGGTGCTAATAGATATATTCTCACGCATTCCCTAAGGGATCGACTTCGACTCTTGTTGAGTTCTATATTTGATCAAAAATTGCTTTGCTAATCCTTTTAGATTATAAATTTGGGCATATCAAATTTTAGCACCATTTCCGGGGAATACGGTGAAGTAATAGTCTATTAGTTGCTATTTTCTGTTTGTAATACTATATCCTAATTTGACTTTTATTTTATATTTTTGCTTTTTGTAGGGAACCAGCTGTGTATGGCAAACACGCGAAGTAAGGGTGAAGCACTTATTCCCTATGATCTTGAGTTGATAAAGTTAATCCACAGAATGAATGCCCAAGATCGGGAAGCAAGGAGGCAGAGAGAGGTGGATGTGAATGTTGAAGCTGGGGGCCATGATGGTCTGCGTCTGAACGATCTTGATGGTAATAAGGTGACACCTGCACACCATTTCAGCAACAACCTTTATTGAGACCGCATGTTCCCCAACAACCACAAGCAGTGCACGACTATGACAATGGTGCTGGGGCTACAAGAGCTATAGTCCTTCCCCCGCTACTTGCGTGTGTCAAGTTTATCATCACCAATACTATGCTTCAGATGCTCACCTTGAATGTGTTGTTTAGTGGAACGGCCACTAAGGACGCAAATAAGCATGTCATGAAATTTATGGCTATATGCCAATCGTCCAAAATTATGGGGGTCAGCCAACAAGCTATCAGGTTTGGATTATTTCCATTGTCTCTGACGACAAAGTGACTGAATAAGCTCCCTCATGATTTTATTCGCACCTGGCAAGAGTTTTGAAATAGGCTTTCTTAGAAAGATTCTTTCCTACATCTAGGAAGCGAAAATCAAAGATGAGATTGGGTCCCATAAGCAGTTGCTGACCAAAGCATTATATGAGATATGGGAGAGATTTAGGTAGAAGATTAAACAGTGTCCCAAGCACAACCTCACTGATAAGCACTTGAAAAAAGTCTTTACAGATCCTACAACTTTGTGACTAAGCCCTTAATTGATGTATCATGTGGGGGATCTTGCATGGCCAAAACATTTTCAGACATCATAGTAGTTTTGGTATTGTGGCTAAGAACAATAGGGCATGGTACACCGGAGTTGGAGAATGTTTTGGGTTCATTTTTGAGATGACGACATTGCAAAGTAAAAAAGAGGAAGAGTGGGACCAAGATAGGGCTCACATGCGGACATAGATAGACTTGCCGACGAAAAGGTTTTTAGGTGGAGGATTAGAAAAGGTTTAAAAGCTATGGAAACCTTTCCTAGGTACGGTGAGCCAGGTTTTGACTTCAATGAGGAGGCTAACTTTTTAAGCAGTTAGTGGTGTTTCCATACATACAACTCTAGAAACTAAGGTCGGAACTATGATCATGATAATTACTATAACAAGGCTGGAACCTACAACCAAGGGAGCTGGCAAAACAGATATAGCTACAAGAGTGATTGGACAAGGGTGTATGTGCCACACATGAACTGAGAACACTAAAAGAATAGTAGTGGAAATTTGAAATTGGAGGAAATAAAGGCGAAAGTTCTTAACAAGGTGGAAGCCACAGAGACTGGGTGTGAGACACAAGGGGGGAGATGACTAGTGAACATCAATTGGTCGACTCATATTCCACCTTGATCAAGTAATTGGAGCAATAGATGGGGCAATTATCTGCCTTACTAAATCAGAGGAAAACTAGGTCGCTTCCTAGTGACTCATTCAGAACCCAAAAAATGATGGTCACTACATGGTAGTGACTACGAGGAGTATTAAGGTACTTTTAACCTGATTCTAGAAAGTGATGCAGGTACCGATAAGGATGACAGGAAAGAGTCTGATCCCATAGAAGTGTATAATGATGATGCAGCCGAGGAACTGGATATTGCGCCAAAGGAGGTAGAGGTCACTCATGATTCTAAATAGTTGAACAAAACAACTGCTTAGTGTATGACAGTTATTCCAAGCCACTGCCACCATTCCAATAGAGGTTAGAGAAAAAGGTAGGGAATGGCAAATTCCAGAAATTCTTATCTATGCTGAAGGAACTGTCAGTAAGTATCCTTCTAGTGGAAGCACTGGAACAAATATCAGGCTACACTAAATTCATAAAGGACTTAGTCACAAAGAAGAGGAAAGTCACAATCGAGCCTGCAGATAATCTTATTACTTTAGCACTTTTTCTATAAGGTAGCTAGTCGAAAAATGGAAGATCCAGGATCTTTTACTATCTCGTGCACTATTGGTGCCTACGACTTTACATGGTCTCTATATGACTTGGGAGCTAGCATTAATCCGATGCCGCTAGAAGTCTATAAGCTGCTAGGCTTAGGAGCCCCCACACCCACTACTATGCGGTTACTAATGGCAGACAAGTCAGTGAAGAGACCTATGGGGATTCTGTGTGGTGTGCTAGTCCGAGTAGGCAAATTCATCTTCCTTGTGGATTTTATCATTTTAGACTGTCAAGTGGACTTTGAAGTTCCCATCATTCTTGCGAGACCATTTCTGGCCACTGGCAGAGCATTGGCCGATGTGGAGCGTGGGGAGCTAACATTTCGCTCAAACACTAGGGAGATAAAGTTTAATATGTGTGCCTCCATGAAGAGACCCAAAGAGGTAGTAGTGATGTTAATTGTGGGGATCGAGGATACATACCTTTCTCAGGTCCCTATGGAGGAAAAGATGGTTGTAGAGCCATTGGCAACACTAAAAATAAACTTCCCTACGATAGAATGAAAGGTATGAGAACACTGTGCATGCATTGCATGGTATGGGAACCAAACCCTTTGCCCCAAAGAAGTTGCACATTGAATTCCAGAATAGGCCAACTCCACCGGCCAAACCGTCTATTGAGGAGCCCCCTACTGTGGAGCTCAAGGAGCTACCACAACAGCTGAGGTATGCCTTTTTGGGTTCTTACAACACTCTTCCTATCATTGTGGTTGCAGATCTTCAGGCAGAATAGGTTATAACATTGTTGGGGTTCCTCCAAAAGTTCAAAAGAGCCATTGGCTTGACAAGAGCTGATATTATTGGGATTCCTCCAGGGATATGCACGCATAAGATTAAGTTGGTTGGCAATTGTGTTCCAAGCATTGAGCATCAGCGCAGGCTTAACCCACCTATGCAAGAGGTGGTAAAGAAAGAAATAATAAAGTGGCTAGATGTTGGGGTTATATACCTGATCTCTGACAGCATGTGGGTCAGCACAGTGCAACATATCCCCAACAAAGCTGGCATGATCGCGGTGGAAAATGACAAGAGTGCGCTAGTTCGCTTGCGACCAGTCATCGGATGGCGAGTATGCATGGATTACAGGAAGTTAAACAGATGGACCTTGAAGGATTATTTCCCCATGCCCTTCATGGACCAAATGTTGGACGGAATGATAGGTCGAGGGTAGTATTGTTTCCTTGATGGGTACTCGGGCTATAATCAAATACCAATAACATTAGAGGACTAGGAGAAGACTACATTCATTTGCTTGTATGGTACTTTTGCCTTCAGCAGATACCCTTTGGATTGTGCAATGCTCCGATCATTTTTTAGCGGTGTATGATGTCGATCTTCTTCAAAATGGTCAAAGACACCCTTGAGGTATTTATGGATGACTTCTCTGTAGTGGGTGATTCTTTTGATAGTTGTCTGCTCAATCTTAGCAGGGCCCTATAACGTTGTGAGGATGCAAAACTAGGAGAAGTGTCATTTCTAGTCAAGGAGGGGATAATCCTTGTCCATAAGATCTCTAACAAGAGAATAGAGGTGGACAAGGCAAAGATTGAGGTTATTGAGAAATTTCCACCTCCCATATCCATGAAGGGAGTCCGTAGTTCCCTAGGGAATGCAGGTTTCTACCACTAATTTATAAACGATTTCTCCAAATCGTGCACCCGTTGTGCAAGTTATTGGAGAAAAATGGCAAGTTCCACCTCGATGACACCTACTTACAGACCCTTGCTACCCTGAAGTTAAAATTGATCTCTACACCTATGGTAGTTGCGGCTGACTGGTCAGCCCCATTTGAGGTTATATGCGATGCCAGTGCGATTGTTATGCGTGTTGTGCTTGGTCAGAAGGTCAACAAGATATTTCATCCAATATACTAAGCCAACCAGACTTTGAAGGAAGCCCAAAGGAACTATATAGTGATTGAGCAGGAATTGCTAGCTGTGGTGTATGTTTTTTATAAGTTTTGGGCTTACCAGCGGGGCACAAAGGTGATTATACACATGGACCATGCAACTTTGCGATACCTAATGGCTAATAAAGATGCTAAGCCTAGGCTGATCAGATGGGTTCTCCTACTGCAAGAGTTTGACTTTGAAGTTAAAGAAAGGAAAATAATCGAGAACTAGGTGGCACATCACTTGTCCAGATTAAACGATGAATCCAGAGGTAATGATTAGTTAGAGATCAATGATTCATTTCCTGATGAGCAAGTATTGGCCGCTTCTGTTGACTTAATTCCTTGGTTTCTTGACTTTGCTAATTACCTGGTTAGTTATATTATGCCTGAGGGTCTTACCTTTCATAAGAGGAAGAAGTTTCTCTATGATGTGCACAGGTACTTTTGGGATGAACCATACTTGTTCAGACTATGTGCTAATGGAGTCATTAGGCGGTTCATACCAGAGGCAGAGATGATGAGCATCATGGAGACCTGTCACTCCTTTCCAGTGGGGGGTCATCATGGTAGCACCAGAACAACAAAGAAAATCATGTAGTATGGGTACTACTGGCCCACAATCTTTAGAGATGCCCATGACTTGGCGCAAAGCTGTGATCAATGCCATCGATAGGGAAACATCTCTAGGCATCAAGAGTTGCCCATGACCCTAATTCTTGAAATGAAAATATTTGATATATGAGGAATCCATTTTATAGGACCATTTGTGAGCTCTTATGGCACTAAATACATCCTGGCAGCAGTGAATTACGTCTCCAAGTGGGTGGAAGTCGTTGCATTGCCAGACAATGAGAGCAAAAGTGTTGCCAACTTTCTAAGGCGGAACATCTTTCCTAGATTTGGGACACCCAGAACTATCATCATTGCTGGGGGTTCTTACTTCTGTAATAAGATCCTTCGCGCTGTGTTGACCAAGTATAGAGTACGACTACATAAGGTGGCCACATCCTCTCATCTACAAACAAATAGGCAAGTTGAGGTCTCAAATAGAGAGATCAAGGATATCCTAACCAAGTTACTGAATGCTAGTAGAACAGATTGGGCCTAAAAATTGGATGATACATTGTGGGATTATCAGACGGCTTATAAGACACCTATTAGTAAGTACCTATATCAATTGGTGTTTGGTAAGGCTTGTTATCTACCTGTGGAGTTGGAACACAAGGTACTCTAGGCTCTGAAAACGTTGAACATGAGTTGGAGTGATGCTCTCACCTGAGACTGGACCAACTCAATGAGTTGGATGAGTTTTGCCTTCATGCTTATGAAAGTGCAGCACTGTACAAGGATAATATTTAGCATGAAAAACACATCACATGATGAAGTTTCAGTATTGGAGACAAGGTTTTTTTATACAACTCCAGGTTGAGGTTGTTCCTAGGTAAGATAAATCTAGGTGGTTTGTCCTTTTCACAATTGCACAAGTATACCCGTATGGTGTAATAAAACTGGAGGTCGAAAATGGGCATCGATTCAAAGTGAATGGACAGAGGGTGAAGCAATACTTGGTTATCACAGGTGAAATCTCTGTACTGGAGGAAATACAGCTTGATGAAGTCTGATTAGTCAACGTAGATGTATCGCCCATGATGTTAAATCCAGCTCCTAAGGGGAGGAAACCCATGCATTGTAATAAAAAAGTAATTACATCATCAGTTTCTAGCTTTGTAGTTGCAGGTGTGTACACATTTTGATTTAGGATTTTATGAACATACGCAAGCTGGTTGATGTGACACAAGGCCGAGGAAAGTGAAAATTTTGCCAAGGGAAACACCACGTCTATTTTCACGGACCATGGGACACTGGATGGCTCGTTCAATGGCCCGTAGAGGCTATTCACTGGATGCCAACTCAAGGACAAGACCACGATACCTATCATAGACTGTGAACAAATGCCTAAGCCATTGTAGGCCATGTGGCCTAGGTAAGTTCCTCAAATCCTTAATGCTTGGAAAATAGACGTTTCAATCGGACTGTGGAACAGTCCACGGCCCATGAAGTTGTATGTGAGAGGGGGACAAGTTGACCCAATTTGACCAAGGTCAAAATTGACCTATTTCTTATGCCCAAGTGGTCCCTCTTCTATTTTCTCCCAATTTTCTCCTCTTTAACACCTCTTCCTCTCAAACCCACTGAATTCTTTCTCCTACAACATGAAAGGTCAGTTCTAATCACAATTTGTAGCACAATTCTTCATTTGGGACTAATATTTTCAAGAACTTGCTCACACCAACATTATTCTACATCATTCTATACCAAGTAAGCACTCATGTCTTCTTCTTTAGTGTGTGTTTTAGTTTGCATTCTTTTAGTCTTACTTGAAATCGATTGTTTGGATGTCTAGATTCTGAAATTGTATGATGAATTATGTTGGGTGTTGCATAGGGAGTTGAACACCACCATTGTTATGCTTGAAGTGTTGCCCATAGAGTTTAGTGAGTTTAGTGTTTCCTTATGGTTTCTCTTGATAAAAATGTGTCTTTCGCGTTGTATTATGTGTGGGTTCTTGACGTGTGATAGATAATTGTGTGGAAATGCTTGATTGGTTGAGTTAAAGTCGGGTGCTCATCGAGGAGGCTCATCACGGAGCTCTTCACGGTCTATGAATTATGTCACGGGTCATATAGGGTCCCGTGCATGAGCCCTTGGTCATGGTGTCAATTTGAGGGACCTATCATAGTACCCCTCACAAATCATGTACAAGTTCATGGCTCGTGAAGGGTGTCCCTGGTGGGGCCCTTAGTGCGCATATGCCTAAGTCCATTTTCATGGGACCTCGTATAGTCTGTGTGCCTGTTCATGGCTTGTGTGAATGTCCCATTTAGATGAAGCCTTCATATGCGGCCCTAAGTCCGCTTACAGACCCTCCTACAGTCCGTGTAACAATTCATGGCTCGTGAGGGGGTCCCGTCCAGGTGCCTAACGTGACGTACTTGTGTTGTTTCACCTGGTTTGCTTGTTACTGAGTTTCACGCGCTATTTAGTGCAATTTCCCTATGATAGACCCAGTGATGCCACTCTTATGGGACATTGTCACCTTTCTGGCACAGGGGAAGTCTGAGTACCTCTTAGCGCGTCATCTTGCTAGTTCATGGTTGTCTAACCGTTGTTCGTTATCTTTGTTGTTCACATGTACTATCGGACCACGTCAAAAGTCAGCCCAACCAAGGGAGGAGTCTAGGTCACACCTTCATGATTTTCCTACAATATCTTCTCACCATTAGACGGGTAGTGACTCTGGCGATGATTCCTTAGGAGGGTTTGAAGTATGGTATACAGGCAATGTCTCTCCTCACTCTCCTCGCACTATGAGGGCTCATCCAGTGAGCCAAGCCTAAGCCCCTAGTCAAAAGAGGGGGCTTATTCTGCTGGAGGTGAGAAGTAAGTTGCCTTAGAGTAAGAGCAGGAGGAGCCCGTAGACATCATGGAGGGTAACCAGTAAATTGAAGGTGAATCGCTCGATGAGATCCATCTGTGAGCTAGTGATGACGAGGCTATCCACTTTGCTACCTCCCGAATCTAGAGTTTGAAATGGCCCGAGTGGTCATTGATTTTCTAAGAGCTCGATGGACAGTCGTGGGGACCAAATAGATATCTACGCAGGGGATGACAAAGGGGTCAGGGGGCTACCAGCACAAGGTCATTATGTCAGGGGTCCGTGTTGTGGCAGATACACTTGATGGGGTCCTAGATTGTCACGCCCCGAAAGGGTACCCTTGGCATGGCCGGTACTCAAAGACTATTGCTAGCCCCCAAGAGAACCACTCGGCCTCATCACATTCGTTTAATCACATTCTAATAGCGGAAGATGTCAATGAATAAGATATACATAACTAGAAGGTAAGGATAAAATGAAAATCAAAGGCCAAAGGCCAAGAAGTCTATCCATCAAATACGTAGGACTAGTGTGAAAGAAACTAGTCAATAATAACATCCAATCACAACTGACAGTCTAGTCTATGAATCCTTTAAACATCTAATTAAATGGTGCTAATTACAGACCAATGGCTACCTAAAAAATAAAATAAAAGAAGTATAAAGTCAAAGCTAAAACAGAGATATAATGTCCTCCAAAAGCAGGGGAGGGCTCACCAATCAGTTAAAAACAATTAGGTCGTCAATGGGGCGCTTGTAGATGACCATAAGCACCTGTCTCTGCATCATGAAAAGATGCAAGCCCAAATGGACATTAGTATGTGGAATCTATGAGTATGTAAAATGGCAGAAAGAAACATGTCGGATGAAATAACATCAACTCAAATAGCTCAACTCACAAAGTAGGAAACATAATCATTATGTCAAGAGTCTAAAGTAAGAACGCAATTTAGACAATGACTACTCATCTATCATCTATGTCCCATCCACTCAGAGTACTATAAAGGCCTATTTAGGAGTTTATGTAACCGACAACCATCACCTATGAGCTAGTGATGATACAATGAAGTGATGTCATTGCCACACCCATCTAGTACCTTGCCAGGGTATAGGACATCCCATCAGTGGATCCAAAATTAGGAACATCAAGTCCTCATTTTGGGACAATAGGAAATATCCGATTATAGGGTTCAGTCCTCTCGTACGCTAGTTAAGTAGTTTAAGTTTGAGTTAGACTTACTCTTATTCAATTCAGTGCTCAATACTCCTCCTAAGACTCAATATGCTCATATGACATCAACCATATGGTTAACTCATTCATCTAGTCTCATTGGATATTTGTCAACTCAACCTATCATATCAACTATCGACTCTTTGGTTACATCATTTTACGGTTTAGCTCTTCACTCATGAGGAGTCTATCATGCATCATTCTAACTCATAGCATCCAGGAAAAACAAAAGTAAAGTTAAAGCACTCAAGGATTCCATAGACTTTTTAGGCTCAAATTATGCTTTTGCATGCTCATTTAAGTGGAATTTGTGAATGTAACAGGAATTCATGCTAGGGTTTATATAGTAAGGTAAAATCATCTAATTCAAGTAATTAAATCATAAAAACAGTAATCCATGCAGGATTATGTAGAAATACATTAGATTTTAAGAAAAACCTTCAACAAAAAATCCTTGGAGACAATTTACTCACAACTCCATCAATCTGGGTTATAGGACACATGGAAGAATAGAATCCATGTGCGTTGCATACACGGAACTTTTAAAACTTGAATTAGCTTGGAAGAATTTTTCAAGTTTTTGCTTCAAACCCTAGCCCTTTTTCCCTCTTGAAACCTTGCTTATATGCTCTAGGGAGTGATTTTGCGTAAAAAGGATGTTTAGGGATTTATTTGGGTATTAAAACGCTAGTTTTAGGCTTTGAAAGCGTGGAAAAAGACCAAAATAATCTTTCTTAAAGAGCTGTCAAAAGTCATCTACCGGGCTCCATACAGCCCCTAGAAACTTCCACTGCCCGTAGGGTCCATGTCGTAAACTTTTGGACAATTTTTGGGCTCTCTACATCATTTCACAAGCCCAATCTACAGCCAGTAGAAGGTTCTATGTCCCGTAGATGGGTCCATAAATTCTAGAACCAAAAATTGAATTTTCAAGAATTTTTTGCATGAGTTAGCAGACGGGTCGTACCTTAATCCACGGCCCGTATTGGGGTTTCGTAGAACAACTCTGCATCTGGCAGTCTCCAGTAAAACGACTATAACTTTTAACTCTGATCTAAAAATGAGGTGAAACCAGTTGCATTAGAAAGATAATTAAAAGAGATTTGGGTAGATGATGGGCCACCTAATTCTTTATGTGCTAAGAGTTATGATCATTTAAATTTGACCCTTCCATAATCTAACACTAGGAACTCAATTATAGGAATGTTTTGAATTCAACTAAGTACTAGAGGTCTCTTATGATCCTAATACACTTTCCACATATAAAAATGGGGCTTGAAACATAGTTACATGTCAGGATAGAGTTCTGGGGTGTCACACAAATATTAAAACACTTTTTGAGTTCCAAAAATTTGGGTGGATGGCACAGGCACTAGGGTATGGGCCCGCGATCATTTAGGAGTTTTACTCATGCTATGCCACTAGTTTGTTGAACTTTATTGGTGGAGGATCCAAAATATGGAAATGGCAACTAACCCTCATGTTGGCTCCACTTGAGTATACAGAAGTGTGGGGTGCTCAAGTAGACATATCTGAGGATACCATAAACAGATTTCTTCATGGACCAGACTACATGGCCCCACCAGATGGCCTCTTTGCAAGGAGACACCAGCAGGTCACCGATGAAGAAATAATGTCTGATACCACCTCTAGGGCTGTTGTATTGTCATAGATAGCATAGTAAATAGCTCTGCAAGGCATTGACGCATCTTGGGTTACAAAATCGAGGATATTGATCACTAAGGCTTCTCTTACATTCGCTACCAAATTTTGGTAGGCGGTGGTACGCTCCAGGTTACTGCCCACTAGTTATGACAACATGGACCATCTATCACAAGCCTCCTTAGTTGGTTGCCTTATAGACCGGTACGGGGTGAATGTGGGTCGTATCATTGCCATTGAGATACGGGATCAGACATTGAATAATAAAGCGGGCTACTTTTCTTGTGCCTAATTAGAACTCCATGTCAACAAGGTCATGTCCTAGTACTCGGTATCTAGACCGCAAGTTTTATCCAACTAAGGTGGCCGAAAATTCCTTGATTAAAGATGTTAACAACCCACTCTATCAGACAAGAGCACAAAGGCCAGGTGGTCCAGTTATGTTTCCACAGACAGCCCCTCAGCAGTCGTTGCCATTCGAGGGGTTCGCCACTGACCTACCTTTAGGCGAGGATTCTGAGCAGCCCGAGGGCAGTGGTGTACCTCCTCCGATGCAGCAGGAGACTCGGATGTATGTGCATGTCCTGTACGAGTTTCTATCTAGGTTGGTGATGGACCAATGATAGACAGGGCTATTGTGAAGTAAATGGTGGAGCGGATGCCCTAGGTGGTCTAAACACATGTGCACCGGGCAAAGGAGCATCTATGAGCTGAGCTTAGGGGCCAGATTTCTACTTCCCAAAACCAGGTCAATACTTTAGAAGGTTATATCAACAACATGTTTAGAATTCTGTCGGACTTGGAGATGACAAATATTGTGCAAACAGCTACAGATATAAAGAAACAAATAGCCCCGTTGACTGCTCAGCACAATCGCACTGTATTGGCTTTGCCTTCAGAATCATTGATACACCTTTCAATGCTTCGGTGGTGGCACCACCTTTGGATGAGGCATGGGAAGCTGCGCCTGCCCCACCTACCACACCAGTGCCAACTGCACCGATCCCAAGCATATAGACAAGCACAAGAGGCGAACCTAGAGAGTTAGCCCTCCATCTAATGAAAAATTAGCTAAGGAGAAGCAGTTGCGGAAGTCCATGAGAGACCAGCAGAGGGAAGCTGCTGAGCAAGAGGAAAGGGAGAGGATCATGAGAGAGGCAACAAAGGTTGGAGCTTTTAGAAGCACATTTTGACCCGATTTGATGTTTGATGATAGATACCCTATTGAAGGGTCCAATCCTGATGGACAGACTGATGCCTAGGGCATCCCAGGTATGTCCAACTCCCCTTTCTTACTTTAATTTATGGTTTCAGTGCAGTGAGGGCACTGCACTCTCTTCTTGTAGGGGGTGGGGTATCTTGCCACTTGGGATTTTTTTGCCATGTTTCTTTTCTCTAAAGTGTACTATCTAGTAAAATTGGCATGATTAGGTTGCTTATCCATGTGAATTTAGATGCATGTAGGAGTCTATAGTAACCCATGATTGGTGTGTTTTAGAGTGTATTTTTATGCACTCCTAACTAACTTGTGTGGCGCTTTGTAAAGCATTGTACACATTATCGGGTTGGTAGCTCGATTAATGAAGCATGATTTTGTTAGTTAGTGCACGATAGTGTAGGACGTGCCATGTGTGTGATCTTTCTTGTTTTAAATCCGATCAGTGCATGTGTGAGCTAAAACTTGCCCAGTTAGTCTCATTAGAACAATTGAATGACTGGATTAGGATAGGATCTTAGGCCTTTTTTGTTGACTAGTCACTTAGCCTAAAATGAACAATCCAAATAACATTGTTTTTGATAAAACCAAAAATTTGAGCCTAAATAAATCCTTTTCTTTGTAATCACTCACTTCACTCGCCCCCCTCCCTCCCCCTATCTCTCTCTAAATCCTCAGCTTGGCTTTGGTCTCTCCAAGGACAATGTGAACCTCAATCCAGGCTTAAAACCTAGGTTAAGTGTCACTTAGGTGGCCCTAGTCCTTTTAAAAAGCATTGTGCACCTCAACTAAGGTCAAAATCCTAAGTTGATGGTGGCTATCATAGGAAAAACAGATAAGTAAGAGTGGAAAAGAGTGAGCGATGGAAGGAAATAAAGTGTTTGGAGTGTGAGTATTAAAAAATAATAAATAAATAAATGGATAAATTTAACGGGACACACTCCCAACAGCACAGGAAGAAAGGAAAATAGGAATAAATAGAATTTGGGGGTTAAGATTGAAGACTAAGCCAAAGTAGCATCCTGGAGGGGCAATCAGTCACTTTAATCCTAAATATACCCCACCTGAACCAAAGTCAATGGTACAAGCCAGAATAAAGTTCTAATGTGATCCTAGGAAGGTCATTTCAGAGTAAAAGAGGTGATAATTAGGGCAAGCCTATGGTCTGACTTGTGTACTGATTAGATGTCAATTGTGAGCACGAGTGCCTACATCCCAATCTTCATGTTACATTGATATATAGTGTAAAACTTCATTTGCACTGAGAGAACTATCAATGCACTATTTGGTGACTTAGTGATTTTATCTTCATTCTAAAGCTTGTTTGGACAAAATATGTGTGCACATGATGCTTGACATGGTCTGCTTGAGCCGGTAGGGCTAGATGTGCATTAAAAGCTTACGATATGGGCATATACTTGACAGTCATGAGGTTGTTGTATGATTTCTGATGTGTATTTGTGTTCACATGGCGGTGGTCTATGTTAATCATTGTTTGAGCACAAGTAATAATTCTAAGTTGAGTGTGTTGATGAGTCATGGAAATACGACTCGTCCGATGCTTTAAACATAGGATTTTTGCTAGTTCTCAAGAAATTTGTTGTGTTTTATATTAATTTACAAGGAAATGGATAAGTTATGGAAATGCGGGTGAAATGCGAGAAAAGGATTGAAAAAGAGCCCAAGTGCAGACACATGGATGCTACCACGGCCGTGCAGCACCACGAAAACTGTAGGAAGTGTCTTGGACCTAGCGTGGGGCATTGTTGAGCAAAAATGGATTAAGTGAGGCAGCATGGGCTCTCTCGTGACCCATGGAGCGTTGAACGACTCGTATGGCCCATCTTGGTCCCTGACTTGGGCATGTGGACAAGCAATGGAACCAAAGGGAGCAAGACTAGTTCCACATGCCCTTTATACAGACCGTGGAACCCTACACAGATCATGGGGGTGTCATAGAGTTGATGCAACCTGGGGAGATTATAGTCAAAATTTAGAGAAAACATGCAGGTTAGAGTCAACGGGACCCTCCACGGACCGTGGACCTCACCACGGGTCGTGAAAAAGGTCGTGGTGAGGGAGTACTGATTGGTAGCGAGGAAATCCTCCAAGGCAAGGTCCATGGGCCATCTTCACGGACCATGAACCTTACCATGGCTCGTGCTTACCAAGCGTGGAAGGGAGCTCAGTTGAAGCCCGACTGCAGGATCACGGACTATTTCGTGATCCGTGCAAGGTGTCATGAGTTATACAAATGGTCGTGATCATGTCGACATTGAGTTGAGAAGTTGAGTTGTTGAGTGAGTATCGAGATAAGTCTTGAGTCTATTCATGCTATAATACTGATCCTACGCATCATTCGAGGACAAATGATCCCAAGGAGGAGATGATGTAACACCCAGTAAAATTACCAAATTACTCCTAGAGAAAGATGTGAGCATAATGCGTCTTCTGATGCCCAGATGGAAAATCGGAGGCAGGATTCGTGATCAGCACGACAAATTGAGTGGGGAAAATGTCTTGGTCGATTTTTTAGCGACCGAGTCAGAAGATAATTTTTTGTTCCAAAATGAGAAATAGTGAAGGTTCGTGATAGAGCCGCATCACGAACCCATCGCGAAGGGTGACTTATGTTTTTCTTAAATGTTTTGACAGTGTTGAGAAAACTCATTTAGGAAGTTTTTTCCAAAAATGAGTTAGACGTGACCAGTGTGCATCACAGACTAGGATATTTCGCGGATGGAAAATTTCTAAAATTCGAGGGGCATTCTAGTCCATTCGTAGCATCTTCTAAAACTCATGTACGATTGATATAATTAGATCTCACAAAGAAAGGGTCTAAGACCCCATTCTAAATCCTCTTCCTAATAACGGTAATACGCTTAGGCTTGAGGAGAGTAGAGGAGAGTCGAGATTGAGTAATCAAGAGGAAGTCCTAAGGGAATTGTGTTGATAACAATCATCCCAGGTATGTAAGGCTAACCTAAAGCATGGGATTCTTCTTTCATGTGTCTCCTTTGTGTAAATTGAGTCCATGATTGAAGATGATGAGACATATGTGAAACTCCTTGACTATTTTACCAAGATTCGTCTTAATTCACATACTTTCTTAAATTGATGATCATCATAAACTTGGTTCACTGCATAAGTTGTTTTCATGAATGATTTTACAAAATTCTATGTCTATTTTACTAAACAAATGCAAGAATGAGCTTTGGGGGAAATAGACCAGAGCCTTGACGACGATGATGTTTGTGATGTTGTGATTGTGATCCAAATTGATGTGAGTCTTGATGATGATGTTGATGAGAGTGATGTTCATGAGTCTTAAAACTTGAAACTAAATTCTAAAAGAATATTTCGAGTCCACGATGTTGATGTTGATGATGATATTGATGTTGATGTACTATGTCCCAATGGGATCGATGATGATAATGTTGTATGAGCATGTCGAGGTTTGGGAGGAGTATTCAGCACCGGAATTGGTGATAGTATGTTCCACTCAAACACATTGACTACGTGGCCTGTATAGGATAGAGGATCGAATCGCAATACAGATGTTTCCTTGTCCCAAAAGAGGACTAAAGTATTTTTCTTGTGGATCCATTGATAGTTATATCCCTTACCCCAGGCAGGGTACTAGATGGATGTACCAATGGCATCGCTTCGTTGTATCATCATTAGCTCATAGGCGATGATTGTCAGTTAGAGAAACTCCCAGCTAGGTTCCATTTTGATAGAACTCTGATGTTGATATAATGGTATGAGTCTTGATGAATGTTGATATTTTACTGTATACTTTTTATCCTTGTCCTAAATGGGCATGAGTCCTCCGAGTTGAGTCGAGTTTCCTTGAGATGAGCCTGATGTACTGATCATATTGAGATGAGATGTTGATGAGTCATTTGTCTACTCTATATTCTTGCTTTAGATAGACATTTGACAATATGATGGAGTACAATATTGAGTTGATGTTATCCCTATAATGTTATACTTGTACGGTTACATTCAGCCATCTTACATACTGTATATTCCACGTACTAATGCCACTCGGTGCTGCATCACTTTATAATGCAGATATACGAGTTAGAGGACTTCAGCAGACGCATTGTTGAGGTTCGAAGATCTGAGTTCAGTCATTGGTGAGCCCTCCTTGCTATTAGGAGGAGCCCTTTTTCTTTGTTCTGTTATTTTGTTTAGAATTGGGAAGCCATGTCCTGTCATGGTACCCTCCTAGACTCTTTAGCTGAGTTATAGGCTTCATAAATATGAGTTGAGATTTGATGTGAGGTCTTTCCCTCGTAGAGTTGAGTTAGTAATACTATTTACTTCATCGATGTTGAGACAAAGTTTATTAGCCATTGGCCCTTCTTATTGATGTAGCTCACTACCTTATTATATTGTTTCCGCTATGTTTAATATTGGATGACTCTCCTGAGATTGAGTGGTTCGCGTGGGAACGAGCAATAGTCTCTGGGTGCCAGCCACGCCTAGGGTACCCTCTTGGGGCGTGACAAACTTGGTATCAAACCACAGAGTTCAAGAGTCCTAAAGTGTCTATGAAGCCGTGTCTAGTAGAGTCTTGTTTATATGTGTGTTGTGCACCGTACACATAAATAGGAGGCTATAGGACATTAGGAATAGTTACACTACTTTGATATTCTGAGTTCGTCCGATAGGGTTTGACTCTATGAAACCCCCTTCTAATTCGTGCTTACGCGTTTGCAAATCATGCCTCCTTAACGCACTGCTGCCCTGAGAGATGCCTCAGCCCCAAATGTTGATAATCTTCTACAAGGGGCCCCTGCCTAACCTGAGACGAGGAGACAGGGCCGACCTGCTAGAATTACTGAGGTTCCGCAGGCACTACCTACTAAGTCAGCCTGCACTTTGAAAGTGAACTTCAGGGGAGCCATTGCTATGCTCACTTAGTTGGTGGCCTCCCTGAGTAATAGTCGAGGTCCCCAGGCCTCTAGCTCCAGCTCCCAAGCGCCTACAGCTGCAACGAGGCTTAGAGATTTCTTGATGATGAACCCGCCGGTATATACAGGGTCTAAGGTTGAGGAGGACCCATAGATTTTTATTGATGAGATGTGCAAAATTTTGACGGCTATGCACGCTAATGAGGTTGAGCGAGTTGAGCTGGTCTCTTATCAGCTTAAGGATGTTGCAAATGTCTGTTATAACCAGTAGGAAGATGGTAGAGGTGGGGATGCTGAACTTGCTGAGAGGGAGGAGTTTGAGAGTGCTTTCCTCGACCACCTCTTTCCCCAAGAGTTAAGGGAGGCGAATGTTGAGGAGTACGTGAACGTGAAACAAAAGGGGTTCACTGTCAAAGAGTAAAACCTCAAGTTCATTCAGATGTCCTGATATGCCCAAGAGATGGTTCTTGATATTAGAGCGAGAATAAGGAAGTTCTTTTTTGGATTGGATAGGCAAGTAAAGAGGGAGTGTAAGGTAGCATTGATTCCAGGCATGGACATATCTAGACTTATGGTCTATGCCCAGCAGACTGAGGAGGATAAGAAGGAAAGGGAAGAGTAGCAGCGTATGAAGGCCAAATCGGTAGGGCATGAGCCTGGCCAATAGAAGCAGAATAAGAGTGATAGAACCCATTTTCAGAAGAGATCTTCTAACTATGGACCCTCTGTGGCAAGTGTGCCTATTCAGCAAAACAGGTATGAGAAGAAATCTTATTGTCACCAGAATTTTAGAGTTTAGGGTCCTCAGTCCCAAGCTACCGTGACCCAAGGCCCGAGAGGATAGCCACCATGTGTCAGACGTGGCAAACTTTACCTTGGTGTGTGCCGTGAGGGCACAAATGCTTGTTATTTGTGCAGAAAACATGGCAATTTTCAGGGTGAGTTTCCGACGAGGAGATGGGGTGATGGGATGATGGGAGTAACAAAGCTCAGTCTTATACAGCGCCCCCTGCGGGCGGCATCAGAAGGCTACACTGTGAGTGCAGGAGGCTTGACGAATCATCTGTATGCAATGGGTCATCATCAGGATCAAGAGGTTGCCAAATGTTGTTACAGGTATGCTATGAGTCTTTTCTTATAATTGTTATGCATTGCTTGAATCGGGTTCCATGTTATCCTTTGTGATGCCTTATGTGGCCACTAAGTTTGAGATTTTTCTCGTGTTTACTTGAGCCTTATACTGTTTCTACTCCTACTGGTGAGTCTATTCTAGTTGAGAGGGTCTATAGAGATTGTGTAGTATGCATCTATCATAGGGATACTTTAGCTGATTTGGTAGAGTTGGAGATAGTTGACTCTGATGTAATCCTTGGTATGGATTGGCTTTATGCCTTCTATACCTCCATAGATTATAGGACCTGAGTTATCAAATTCAAATTTCTGAATGAACTAGTCCTAGAGTGAAGGGAAAGTTCTATTGCACCCAAGGGAAAGTTTATTTCCTACCTGAGGGCTAGGAAGCTAATTTCTAAAGGGTGTATTTACCACCTCGTGCGAGTTAAATCTGATGATATTGAGTCCCCTACTCTTGAGTTAGTTCCAATTGTGAATGAGTTTCTAGAGGTGTTCCCTAAGGATTTACTTGGAGTCCCTCCTAATAGGGAGATCAACTTTGATATTGATGTTTTTCTCGAGACCCAACCTATTTAAATTCCCCCATATAGGATGGCCCCCGCTGAGTTGAAGGAGTTGAAAGAGCAGCTGAAGGCTTTGCTAGAGAAGGGCTTTATTAGGCTAGGTGTTTCTCCTTGGGGTACTCCCGTTCTGTTTGTACGGAAGAAGGATCAGTCTCTCAGAATGTGCATAGACTATAGGCAACTGAACAAGGTCATGATCAAGAATAAATATCCCCTTCCCAGGATAGATGATCTGTTTGACCAACTTCAGGGTGCCTCGTGCTTTTCAAAGATAAACCTTAGATCGGGTTGCCACCAGTTGAAAGTGAGAGAATGTGAGGTTCCAAAGACAGCTTTCAGCACTAGATATGGCCACTTTAAGTTCTTGGTCATGTCCTTTGGGTTGACAAATGCCCTTGCTGCTTCCATGGACTTGATTAAAAGAGTGTTCAGACCCTACCTTGAGATGTTTATAATTGTGTTCATTGATGATATTTTATTATTCTCAAAGGATGAGGAAGAACGTGCCAAACACCTTGGAATTGTCCTTTAGACTCTTAAGGACCATGAGTTGTATGCAAAGTTCTCAAAGTGTGAATTTTGGCTCAACTCACTGCCTTTTTTAAGCCATGTGGTTTTGGGTGATGGAATTCGAGTAGATGCCTAGAAGATCGAAGCAGTCAAGAATTGGCCAAGACTGACCTCTCCAACTGACATAAGGAGTTTCTTGGGGTTGACAAGCCGCTACCACAGATTTGTCGAGGATTCTCTTCCCTATCCGCATCATTGACAAAGTTGACTCCAAAAATGGTCAAGTTTCAGTGGTCTGAGGAGTGTGAGAAGAGCTTCGAAGAGTTGAAGACGAGATTAACCACCACACTTGTTTTGATGTTGCCTGATAGAATGGAAGATTTTGTGATATATTGTGATGCATCTAGGGTTGGGATGGGTTGTGTATTGATGCAGGGAGGGAAGGTGATTGCCTATGCTTCCAGGCAGCTTAAATTTAATGAGAGGAACTACCCGACCCATGATCTCGAGTTGGCGGTGGTAGTGTTCGCACTTAAAATTTGGCGCCATTACTTAAATAGAGTGCATGTGGACGTGTTCACTGACCACAAGAGCCTACAGTATGTCTTCTGTCAGAGAGACCTCAACCTGCGACAGAGGAGGTAGTTGGTGTTGCTCAAGAATTATGATATGCGTATCCTGTAGCACACAAGTAAAGCTAACATTGTCGCTGATGCTCTTAGCAAGTTTTCAATGGATAGCACGACCCATGTTGAGGAAGAAAAGAAAGAGCTAGAGACGGAAGTGCATAGGTTGGCTCGATTGGGAGTCCAACTCGAGGAGAATGATGAGGGAGGGATCAATGCTCAGAGTAGGTCTGCATCATCCCTGGTAACAGAAGTAAAAGAGAAGCACAATCGAGATCCAATCATACTCCTATTGAAGGAGGTTGGCCACAAGCAAAAAATGATGGTCTTCTCCAAAGGGGAAGATAGGGTGTTGAGACACCAGAATAGGATATGTGTTCCTAATGTGCATGGTGACCGAGAGAGGATCATGGTTGAAGCCAACAACACTAGATACTCCATTAATCCAGGCTCCACTAAGATGTACCACAACTTGAGAGAAGTCTATTGGTGGAAGGGACTGAAGAAGGACATTGTGGAGTTTGTGTTAAAGTGCCCGAATTGTCAGCAACTGAAGATTGAGCATGAAAGGCCAAGTGGCTTAGCTTAAGCATGAAAGGACAAGTGGCTTAGCTTAAAATTTTGAGATTCCAGAGTTGAAGTGGGAGATGATTAACATGGATTTCATCACCGGCCTACCGAGATCGCGGAGTCAGCATGATTCCATATGGGTAATTGTAAACGAGATGTCTAAATCAGTGCACGTTTTGGCAGTTAAGACAAATAATACCATGGAGAAGTATGCCAAGATGTACATCCAAGATATTGTGAGGTTGCATTGAGTTCCCTTATCCATCATTTTGGATAGAGGATACCAGTTTACTTCCCACTTCTGGAGGTCTTTCCAGAAGGGATCAGGTACCAAGGTAACTCTGAATGCAACCTTTCATCCAAAGACAGATGGTCAGGAGGAGCACACTATTCAGACGGTAGAGGATATGTTGAGAGCTTTCATCCTTGACTTCAAAGGGAGTTGGGATGACCATCTACCACTGATTGAATTTGCATATAACAATAGTTATCATGCGAGCATTCAAATGGTCCCCTACGAGGCTTTGTATGTGAGGCAGTGTAGATCACCCATTGGGTGGTTTGAGGTTAGAGAAGCTGGGTTAATTGGACATGAGCTTGTTCACCAGGCCATGGAGAAGGTGTCACACCCCGGGAGGGTACCCTTGGCGTGGCCGGCACTCATAGACTATTGCTAGTCCCCAAGCGAACCACGCATGCCCTCACTATATTTTGGTAATTTTACTGGGCATTACATCATCTCCCCCTTGGGGTCATTCGTCCTCGAATGATAAGTAGAGGTGGGGTTTAAGGCACGAATAGACTCGAGACTCATTTTCATACTCAATTCAATTAATCAATCCTTGACTTAATAATAGTAAGTCACATAAAAATAGAACACTTAGCTTAGTGAAGGATAAGGATTTCTATCTTCAGTATTTTCATTATCAGTTGGCACGAACAGGTGCAGATACTTTGCCTTCATCTCCTCCTCAGCTTCCCATGTGGCTTCTTCAACGAATTGATTCCTCCACAGGTCTTTGACTGAGGCTATTTCTTTGTTCCTCAGCTTACGAATCTGACGATCAAGAATTTGAACCGGGATATCTTCGTAAGATAGGTTATCCTTCACCCCAATGCTATCAACAGGGATCACCAAGGCAGGATTTCCCAAGCATTTCTTTATCATTGACACATGGAACACCGGGTGCACCCCATTTAACTCGGATGGCAACTCTAACTCGTAAGCCACCTTCCCAATTCTCCTTACGATTTGATAGGGTCCAACATAACGGGGACTTAGCTTTCCTTTCTTCCTAAATCGTAGGACACCCTTCATAGGTGATACTTTCAAGTACACCCAATCATCCACTTCGAACTCTAAATCTCTTCTCCTCAAGTCGGTGTAAGATTTTTGGCGACTCTGGGCAGTCTTTAACCTTTCTCTAATGACCTTGACCTTCTCCATCGACTGGTGAGAAAGATCAGGCCCAATCCGTTCTGCTTCTCCAACCTCAAACCACCCAATTGATGATCTACATCTTCTCCCATATAAGGATTTATAAGGAGCCATTTGAATGCTTGCATGATAACTATTGTTACATGCAAATTCAGCCAGTGGTAAATGATCATCCCAATTCCCTTCGAAGTCAAGGACACAAGCTCTTAACATGTCCTCTAGTGTTTGAATTGTACGCTCCGCCTGACCATCCATCCGTGGATGGAAGGTTATACTCAGGTTCACCTTAGTACCCAAACTTTTCTGAAATGATCTCCAGAACTGGGAGGTAAATTGAGCTCCTTTATCCGAGATGATGGACAAGGGAAATCCTTGCAACCTCATAATCTCCCGGATGTACAACTTAGCATACTCTTCTGCAGTGTTGGTTGTCTTAACTGCCAAGAAGTGAGCCGATTTAGTCATTCTGTCCACGACCACCCATATCGAATCATGTTGCTTTCGAGATCTCGGCAGGCCAGTGATAAAGTCCATGTTAATTATCTCCCATTTCCATTTCGGAATTTCCAATTCTGAGCCAATCCACATGGCCTTTGATGCTCAACCTTTACTTTGTCAACACGTAAAGGTTGAGCATCAAAGGCCAATTGGCTTGGCCCAAAACTTTGAGATTCCAGAATGGAAGTGGGAGATGATTAACATGGATTTTATCACTGGCCTACTGAGATCGAGGAGATAGCATGATTTCATATGGGTGATTGTGGACAGAATGACAAAGTCAACGCACTTCCTGGCGGTCAAGATGACCAACACGGCAGAGGATTATGCCAAGATGTATATCTAAGAGACTATGAGGTTGCATGGAGTTCCCTTGTCCATTATCTCGGGCCGAGGAGCCCAATTTACTTCTCAGTTCTGGAAGTCTTTCCAGAAAGGATTAGGTACCAAAGTGAGTTTGAGCACAGCCTTTCATCCACAGACAGATGGTCAGGCAGAGCGCACTATTCAGACGGTGGAGGACATGTTGAGAGCCTGCGTCCTTGATTTCAAAGGAAATTGGGATGATCATTTACCATTGATTGAATTCGCATATAACAACAGTTATCATGCAAGCATCCAAATGGCCCCTTATGAGGCCTTGTATGGGAGGAGATGTAGATCACCTATTGGGTGGTTTGAAGTTGGAGAGGCTGAGTTGATTGGTCCTGATCTTGTTCACCAGTCCATGGAGAAGGTGAAAATTATTCGGGAAAGATTGAAGACTGCTCAAAGCTGTCAGAAATCTTACACAGATGTGAGGAGAAGAGACCTAGAGTTTGAGGTAAGCGATTGGGTTTACTTGAAGGTATCACCCATGAAGGGCGTCATGAGATTTGGAAAAAAGAGAAAATTAAGCCCTCGCTATATTGGCCCCTATCGGATCGTACGAAGAATTGGGAAGGTTGCTTATGAGCTAGATTTACCTTCCGCATTAGATGGAATCCATCCGATGCTCCATATTTTGATGTTGAAGAAATGTTTGGGAGATCCTGCATTGGTAGTTCCTATGGAGAGCACAAGAGTCAGGGACAACTTGTCTTATGAGGAAATTCCAGTCCAGATCCTTGATCGACAGGTTCGCAGACTGAGAAATAAAGAGATAGCCTATGTCAAAGTACTGTGGAGGAATCAATTTGTTGAGGAAGCCACATGGGAAGCTGAGGAAGAGATGAAAGCTAAATACCCGCACCTGTCGTTCATGCTTGATGTTGATGAAAGTGTGGAAGGTAACATTCTTACTTTTATGTAAATTGATGTTCCCACCATGATGTGATGTTTATGGCATTGATGTCTGTGTACATGATAATGAGGTCGGTGAGAAGTCGAGGTGATGATGTTACTGAGTGAGTATCGAGGTGAGCCTTGAGTCTATTCGTGCCATGTACCGTTCCTAATCATCATTCGAGGACGAATGATCCCAAGGGGGAGATAATGTAATACCCAGTAAATTACAAAAATACCCCTATGGAAGAGGTGTGCGAAAAACGCATCTTCTGATGCTCGGATTGGAAATCCGAGAGTGTATTCGTGATCAGCAATGGAGTGGTAAGAGGGTCTCGGTCGATTTTTAGAGCGATCGAGTCGAAAGATAATTTTTCGTTCCAAAATGAAACACAGTGAGCCTGCGCGACAGAACTGCGTCGCGGAGCCACACTTATGTGTTTCTGTGATTTTTTGATGGAGTTTAATTTTTTGAAATACACTGTCCGCGACAGGTCCGTCGCGGACTGTGTTATTTTAGTTCGGGGGAAAAATTCTTTTAAGCTACGGAGGGCAATTTAGTCCATTCCTATAATTCCTAAATATTCCTCTACGACTAATTAAAGACAGTTTCTAAGAGAAGGGTTTTAAAAACCCAATTTCTAAAGCGTATTCTCCCTAAAGGTCACCAAAGCTAGGGCTTGAAGGGAGTTGAGGTTGAAGAGATCAAGAGGAAGTGTTGCATAATCTTGTTAGCAAAACATTCCAGGTATGTAAGACTAACCTAAAGCATGGGAATGTCCTCCCATGTGCCCTCCTAAGTGTTGAGTATCATATCTTGATGTGGTAAAGTTAATATGAAAAGTTGATGCATGTAAAAATCTACTTTATCTTATGTATAAGTAATTTTCCTACAGGAATTGATGGTCATCACTATTTTGCTTTACATTATAATTCATTTTATGAGTGCATTTTAAACCCTATAATTATTCTGTTTGAAAAGAGCATGCATAATGAAATAAGGGAATATGTCTAGAGCCTTGACAATGATGATGTTATGATGAAGTATTGATGATGTTATGATGATGTTGATGAGAATGATGTTTTATGATGTCTTAGCATTGAAATTTAATTGCTAAATGATGTCCCTTGAGTTTTGATGTTGATGTCGATGTTATGAGATAAGGTACTATGTCCCTCTGGGACCGATGTTGATGTTGAGGTATTATATCATGTCCTTATGTGACTGATGATGATGTACTATGTCCCTATGGGACTGATGAGGTTGATGATTTACGAGCATGTCGAGTTCTGGGAGGAGTATTGAGCACCGAAATGGGTAAGAGTGAGTCCTACTTGAACCCATTAACTACGTGGCCCGCGTAGGAAGAGAGGATTGAACCGCAATGCGGATGGCTCCTATCTTGTCCCAACTGAGGACTGAGGTTTTCTTTTTTTTATGGATCTACTGAGGTTGATGTCCTTTACCCCAGGCAGGGTATTGGATGGATGTGGCAATGGCATCGCTTCGTTGTATCATCACTGGCTCATAAGTGATGGTTGTCGATTAGAGAAACTCCTAGTTAGGTTCCTGTGATAGAACTCTGATGTAGATGTTGATGTGATGTTCGAGTTGAGTCCTTGAGTTGATGTGATGTTTCCTTGAGTCGATGTGATGCTTCTTTGAGTCGATGTGATGTTCCGTTGAATCGATATGATGTTCCTTTGATGTGAGTTGACGTTGAGGTTCCTTGAGATGGGCTTGCTATGATGTTGATGATTGATGAGAGGTTGATGAGTCAATTGTCTAATCTAATCTCTTGCCTTAGATAGACTTTTTATATTCCTGATGGAGTATGATGTGGAGTCGATGTTTCTTTATTGTTGTGTACTTACCGTGTTATTCAGCTATTTTACATGCCAGTACATTCCACGTACTGACGCCATTTGGTGCTGCATCGTTTCATGATGCAGATACAGGAGTTCGAGGACTTCGGCAGGCACACCGTTGAGGTCAAAGAGTTCGAGTTCAGACTTTGGTGAGCCTCCTTGCTATCCGGAGGAGACCCTTCTATTTTATGTTTCCTTTATTTCATTTAGTCGGCAGCCATGGCATATCATGGCACCATTCTTAGACAGTTGAGTCAGGTTAGAGGCTTCTTAGACATGATGTCGAGGTTGACGTGGATGTTTTCCTTATGAACTGAGTAGTATTTTACTTACTTAGTCGATGTTGAGATTGATGATTGGCCATCTGGCCCTTACCTGAGGTTTTCCATTGATATTACTTCCGCTATGTTGAGTTGAGTGATGTGATGAGGCTAAGTGGTTCGCTCAGCGGTTAGCGATAGTCTCTGGGTGCCGACCACGCCTAGGGTACCCTCCCGAGGCGTGACAGTAGCTCAGCATTCGAGACCTCATCTTGAGGGGGTTGCTCAACTGGGGCAGCTGGATCCACGGGCCCCTCAGGTACTTGGGGCTCGAGTGGATTACCAGTTCACCTGGCAGGACGTCCTCTTCCTCTGACAGCTCTTCAAGGAGGCATATTATCGATTCTGCACGTGTAGCGCACGAGTTAAAAGATAGTTTTCATAGAGCTCAACTCTGTCGCACGGATTGGAATAAGGAAGAAGCGTAACCATTCCTAATGTCCCATAGCCTCCTGCTTATGAAGTGTGGTCGACAACACACCCATAAACAACACTCTACTAGAGACGGCTTCATAGACTCCCTAGGACACTTGAACTTTGTGCTCTGATACCAAGTTTGTCACGCCCTGAGAGGGTACCCTTGGTGTGGCCGGCACTTAGAGACTTGCTATTCCCCAAGCGAACCACTTAGCCTCATCACATCATCCAATCACATACTTATAATGAATAGCGGAAAATATATGTAAGTAATGGAAACATCTCATCTAATGTCTCAAAGGAATATGGATAAAATAATGAAGGCTAGTAAAAAGAACTATCTCACAATCTCAACATGAATGCTCGACCCTTGTCTATGAAGCCTCTATCACTAATCATGTGGTGCCAATGACAGACCCAGGGCTACCCAATCAAAATAAGGAAATAGTCCAATCCTAACTCTAAAGCATGATGAAATAAAAGTAGTGGTCCCTCCGGAGTAAGGAAGGCTCACTAAATCAGCTTCGGATCTCTGATCTTCAACGGAGCGCCTGTTGATGATCTCTAGTACCTGCCTCTGCATCAATACTTGGAATGTACTGGTATGTAAAAATAGTTGAATGAAAGAGAAACCGGTAGAAAATATGGAAAGTAACATCAAGTCAAAATAAATATACATATCACATCAAATCGTCAGCTTGTCTATCTATGAAAGAGTACAGAGTGGAAAAGTGACACACCATTATCTCAGACTCATCAATAGTCTCAACTCATCACATGGATCATCTCAGGGGTATCTACCCCCGCTCATCTCATCTCATCTAGACTCGGAGTACGGTGAGAATTTTTCTGGGAGTTTCTCTTATCCAACAACATTCACTTATGAGCCAGTGAATGTACAACAATCACCCTGATGTTGCCACAGTGGTCCCAAACTTACCAGGTAAGGAACACTGGATACCATATCAATGCACCCGATATGGGATCAAACCGAACAGATCCTCTATTGCTTTCAGGGACTGTTAAACCTCGAGGGAAACCATATGTATATGCGATGGTTTAAGCCTCTCCTACGTTGGCGACAAAGTTAATGAGTTCGAGTGGGACTCACTCTTACTCATTTCGGTGCTCGATACTCCTCCGACTTAATGCTCATACAACCAACCTCAACTAGTCTCATAGGGACTCACTCCCTGTCAACGACTGCCAGTCTCATAGGGATTCACTCCCCATCCACGACTGATATTTCACAGGAACTTTGGTCCTTTCATGAATTATCTCATAGGGACTTTCACCCTATCATCAAATATCTCATAGAGATTTTAACCCTATCATCAACACCTTATCAATGACTCAAGATTGTATAGCCGTCATTAGGAAGCAAGTGAATAATCACATCGGTAGAGTGTATTTACAGAGACTTATAAAACAATCAAGATTTCACAACTCATCATCACAATCAACAATTTCAACTGAAGGCTCTAGATTCAAGTCTCAAGTGCATTATGCATGCTTTTCAAATTAGTCATGAAGGGTTATGCAAATTCTCATGAAATATCCAATTTAAGAAAACAATAGGTATGATGATCATCACATAGAAAGCATGAAATTTCAAATATAATTTTCAAGAAAAATCCATCAAAGAAATCATGCATGTAGACTCTTCAATCACCAACTTATCTATGACCTCTATGGGGCACATGAGAAAATAATCCCATGTTTTAGTTTAGCCTTACATACCTGTGGTGCAGCTATTCAACCGGGTAACGTCGAGGATCTCTTCTCAAATGTCTCACCCCAAGCCCTTCTCTCCTCTTCTCAAGCCCTAGCCATGTTAGATTTTGGAATATGACTTAGAATAGGGGTTTTAGGCTCTTTTCATGTTGAAATGACTTTACTAGCCGTGTATTAGTGTTTAGGAGGGTTTAGGAATTGACCGAAATGCCCCTCATAATTAATTAAAAAATTTCAGTTCGGAAAATACAAGGTCCGCGACGCGGACCAATCGCGAATAGTGTATTTTTGAAAAAGTGTTTTTGAACTAGTTTTCTTCATCCCATCGAAAATTTTGAAAAACAGACAAGTGCCCCTTTGCGACAGGTGCGCGTTGCGCCTCTATCGCGGACCGTCACTTTTTTATGACTTGGATCAAAAATTTATCTTTCGATTGGGTCGTGCTAAAATTTGACCCGAACCATTTTCCCACTCAATATTTCATGCTGATCACGAATCCGATCTCGGATTTGCCATACGAGCATCGGAAGATGCGTTACGCGCATGCCCTTACTATTGGGGTATTTTGGTAATTTTACCGGGCGTCACAGAAGGTAAAGATCATTAGAGAGAGGTTAAAGACTGCACAAAGCCATCAAAAATCTTACACCAATGTAAGGTGAAGAGATCTAGAGTTAGAGGTATATAGTTGGGTATCCTTGAAGGTATCGCCCATAAAAGGTGTCATGAGGTTTGGGAAGAAAGGAAAATTAAGTCCTCACTATATTGGCCCTTATCATATTGTGAGGAGAATTGGGAAGGTTGCTTATGAGCTAGAGATACCTTTTAAGTTAGATGAAATCCATGTCGTGGTCCATGTTTCTATGTTGAAGAAGTGCGTGGGAGATCTTGCCTTGGTGATCCCTGTTGAGAGCAACGGAGTGAAAGATAGCTTGTCCTATGAGGAAATTCGAGTCCAAGTCCTTGATTGGCAAGTTCGTAGACTGAGAAACAAAGAGATAGCCTTCTTTAAAGTTCTGTGAAGGAACCAATTTGTTGAGGAAGCCACGTGGGAAGCTGAGGAAGAGATAAGAACTAAATACCTATACCTATTCGTTCCTGATGATGAGAATATTGAAGGTAATATTCCTATTCTTACCTTAACTTGATGTTTCTATCATGAGTTGATGTGTATATTTTGATGTTCTGAGTAGATGTATTGAGGTCGATAAAGAGTTGAGAAGGTGTGTTTTTGAGTGAGTATCGAGATGAGTCTTGAGTGTATTTGTGTTATAATACCGCTCCTACTCATCATTCGAGGATGAATGATCCCAAGGGGGAGATGATGTAATGCCCAGTAAAATTACCAAAATACCCCTAGAGGAGAGATGTGCGCATAATGCGTCTTCTGATGCTCGGATGGAAAATTCGAGGCTAAATTCGTGATCAACACGACAAATTGAGTGGAAGAAGGGTCTCGATCGATTTTTAGAGCGATCGAGACAAAAGATTATTTTTTTGTTCTAAAACGAGAAATAGTGAGAGTTCACGACTGAGCCTCGTCGTTGACCCATCGCGAAGGATGACTTATGTTTTTCCTTAAATTTTTCAACGGGGTTGAGAAAACTCGTTCAGGAAGATTTTGCCAAAAATGAGTTACACACAACCAGTCCGCGTTGCGGACTGCGTTATTTTGCGGCTGAAAAATTTTTAAAATCTCGAGGGGCATTCTAGTCTATTCCTATCATCTTCTGAAACCCATGTACGATTGATATAATTCATTCTCACAAAGAAAGGGTCTAAAATCCCATTCTAAATCCTCTTCCTAATAACGCTAATACGCTAGGGCTTGAGGAGAGTAGAGGAGAGTCGTGATTGAGGAATCAACAGGAAGTCCCAAGGGAATTGTGTTGATAGCAATCATCCCAGGTATGTAAGGCTAACATAAAGCATATGATTGTTCTTCTATGTGCCCCTTTTGAGTAAATTGAGTTCATGATTGAAGATGATGAGATATATGTAAAAATCCTTGAATATTTTACTGAGAGTTTTCTTAATTCATGTATTTTTCTTAAATTGATGATCATCATTAACTTGGTTCACTGCATAAGTTGTTTCCAAGAATGATTTTACAAAATTCTATGTCTATTTTACTAAAGAATGTAAGAATGAGCTTAGGGGAAAGAGTCTAGAGCCTTGAAGATGATGATGTTGTGATTTGGTCCCAACTAATGAGAGTCTTGATGATGATATTGATGAGAGTGATGTTCATGAGTCTTAAAACTTGAAACTTAATTCTAAAAGAATGTTTTGAGTCCATGATGTTGATGTTGATGTTGATAAGATGAGTTGATGTTGATGTACTATGTCCCTATGGGACCAACGATGATGATGTTTTATGAGCATGTCGAGTTCTGAGAGAAGTATTGAGCACCTAAATAGGTGAGAGTGAGTCTCACTCGAACTTATTGACTACGTGGACCGCGTAAGAGAGAGGATCGAACCGCAATGTGGATGTTCCCTTGTCCCAAAAGAGGACTGATGTTTTTCCTTGTGGATCCACTAATGGTGAGGTCCTTTACCCCGGGAAGGGTACTGGATGGATGTGGCAACGACATCACTTCGTTGTATCATCATCAGCTCATAGGTAATGGTTGTTGGTTAGAGAAACTCCCAGCTAGGTTCCATTTTGATATAACTCTGATATTGATGTGATGGTATGAGTCTCGATGGATGTTGATGTTTTACTTTCTACTCTTTATCCTTGTCCTAAACGGGCATGAGTCCTCCGAGTTGAGTCAACTTTCATTGAGATGAGTCTGATGTATTGATGATGTTGAGATGAGACATTGATGCGTCATTTGTCTACTCTATATTCTTGCTTTAGATAGACATTTGACATTTTGATGGAGTACATTGTTGAGTTGATGAGTACATTCATCCATCTTACATACCGTACATTCTACGTACTGATGTCACTTGGCACTACATCGTTTTATGATGCAGATACAGGAGTTAGAGGACTTCAGCAGACGCATCATTGAAGTTCAAAGATCCTGAGTTCAGGCATTGGTGAGCCCTCCTTGCTATCCGGAGGAGCCCTTTTTCTTTAATTTTGTTATTTTATTTATTGAGTTGGGAAGCCATGGCCTGTCATGGTACCATGCTAAACTCTTTAGCTGAGTTAGAGGCTTCATAGACATGAGTTGAGATTTGATATGAGGTCTTTCCCTCTTAGAGTTGAGTTAGTAATACTATTTACTTATCATCGATGTTGAGATAGAGTTTATTGGCCATTGGCCCTTCTTATTGATGTATCTCACTACCTTATTATATTGTTTCTGCTATGTTTGATGTTGGATGACTGTCCTGAGATGTAGTGGTTCGCTTGGGGACTAACAATAGTCTCTGGGTGGCAGCCATGCCTAAGGTACCCTCTCGGGGCATGACACAACAGTTATCAAATTCCTTCTAGTGTTTCACTTAACTTAATAAATTCTTATCCTCAAACCCCTATCTACATTATGCATTCTTGTTTCTATGAAGTAGATATTACATCTGAAAATGAGTGCTAATATATTCTCACGCATTTCCTGTGGGATTGACCTCAACTCTTGTTGAGTTCTATATTTGATCAACAACTGCTTTACTATTCCTTTTGGAGTGTAAATTTGGATGTATCAATCAAGATGCACTTTATTTTGTAGATCACAATGAAAGGCTTCAATATCGATATTTATCTGAGGCAAAGATCTACCGTTGAAAGAAGCTTGTGAAATAAACAAGCAGAATGAAGTGAGTTTGATGATCAAGGAGGAAGTTTCTTAATAATCCACTTTATATGTTTAAACACTATCTATCCACAAAATATGTCCTTGTGTCTTATTATGGAACAATCGGGATTAATTTTAACTAAGAAGATCTACTTACATCCTACTAGTTTCTTTCCATTAGGTAGATCCACCAAATCTATCATGTGATTTTTTTTCCTTATCATGTATTTCATAAAGCAGCACATTAGATCCTGTAAAATGATTCAAAGCCTCCTTCATTATTTTATGACGTAGAAAAAATTAAGGATCTAGACATAGAGGATATATATATTATCATAGCAAACAAAAATAGCAATGGAATATACAAAATAGTAAGTATGTGTGACTTTGCGAAGAGCAATAAAAATGTTAGAATTCTTTAGAGGATCATGCGACAATTTGATGCATGAAAAGCATCATCGATCTCTCTCTTTCTTGAGTAAATTTGAACAATTTGTATTTGTCACGACCCAAAATTGGACGTGATGGCACTCGTCTTATCCCACCAAGACAAGTCAGCCTAAAACCCAATTATAGCCATAAAATATGGAAAGATAATACAAAGTGAAAATTTTAACTATCGATAATAAGTCAACTTAATTAAAATCCTCCAAGACCTGGTTGTCACGTGCACAAGCCTCTAATGTATTACACTAGATTTGAAAAAAAAGTATGTCTCAAATGATATTGTTTCTAAAGTAGAACAAAATCATAAATAGGAGTGAGAAGTCAGCCGGGATGGCAAACAGCTACCTCACACAATCTCCACATGAAGCCTCGGACAAGAGAAAATAGAGGGTATCATGAAGACCCGGGCTTGTATCCTACAAAAATGTAGTAGCAAGGGGTGAGTACCAAACACACGGTACCTAACAAGTGAACTACTAAACACAAAATTAAGTAATATAGAATACAAGTACTCCTAACACTCCAACAGTTACCACCTGCATAAAGCTAGCTCAACCTAACAGTTCACAATGTACATAGCCTACAACTCAATACCCACACCAATATTTATAGTTCAACAACATAATGGTCAAGTTCATCCATCACAAGTTCCATAAAAGACATTCGCAAGTTCATAGACAATAATGATGTGTGATGCAATGCAATGCAATGTCAAATATCATGATGCATGTCTGACCTAGTGATACACACCCGCTGTCTGGCAGTCCGGGACCCATGGGGGACTTTTAGCCCGTGCATCTATTGCGGCGTGCGACACGACCCTCGAATCATATATAGTGTTCGTTGCGGCGTGCGACACGAGTCTCGAATCATATGTAGCATCCGTCGTGGCGTGCGACACGACCCTCGAATCATATGTAGTATCCGTCGCGGCATGCGACACGTCCCTCGAATCATATGTAGTATCTGTCACGGCGTGCGACACGACCCTCGAATTGGTACATCCTTTTTAATTCTTATTCTTCCTCAGTTCACATAACACTTGTCACACAGGTCAATGCAAATAGGCATGCTTACATGATAATGAGAAAATGACTAACTTTAACACAATGCACAATTCACAACAACATGGTCTTAATACAACATCAACACTAACTCAATATGTCAAAATCCTTCACAACCTTCCCACAAGGAAGCACAAGATTCTATATACTTAACAAAGGTTAAGAAATTCACTTGCCTCAATTAATAGAATAACACTCCAAATCGTGAGTCTTTCGTAACGCTTTCAGATGATCAAAATCTGTTCAAATACATAATCTACATAAGAATACGAATCCAATGACACCCATATTGCTACATTTATTTTTGGCTCAAAAATCGGGTCAAAAAGTCACCCCGAGCCCTTAAATTTGAATCTGGAAATTTCTTTCAGATTATGTTTACCCATAATAAACTAAACGTATATGTCAAATTTCAGCGAAAACGGATCGTTATTCGACCCCCAAATCCAACATTTTTATTCTAAGAACCTAGGCTATATTTTCTTAATTATACACGTTTCTACCCCTAAAAACTTATTCATAATCTCATGAAAACTTACTAGAAAGGATAAGAATAATTACTTTGATGTTTTGGGATGAAAATCATAATTTTTCTTCTCTTCTTTTTCTTTCTTTTCCTTCCCGCACTTTATTTTTTCCAGCGTTTCTGCGTGCATAAATTGGTTTTGCTTTCTACTTGCATGATTTCCATAGGGCTGCTGCTGCGCAGCCCTTTTCCCTTATATATATATATATATATATATATATATATATATATTTTAAACTTTTTTTCTTTCTTATTTATTTATTTTAATATACTAAAAGTAATAAATTCTATTAACCTATTTTTTTGATAAATATGAGAGAAATAGTATAGAATATTAAATTAAAAAAATTATTTTAATCCACCAATATAAAATTATCCGTCAACTAAATGACCATAATTATCGAATAGTTCCAAATTTTTGATTTAAATTTATGAAAAGAATCTTTTATGAAAGAGAGAGTATTTATTTTTAAAATGACCTAACGGGTCATTACATTATCCACCACTAAAAATCATGTTCGTCCTCGAACATAAAAAGGAGAAGGAAGAATAATCAATATTACTAAAATCCTGAGTTATGATCTTCCAAAGTCAGTAAGCTCCTCCTTTAAGACCATTCTGTCAAAATCTTCTACTAAGAACTGAACTTTCGAATCAAACCTTGAAAGATTTTCAAATCGATAGTGATTTTTATACCACAAGCTAACCCATGAACTCGATTTAGATAACAACCCACTAGTCCATAACTCAATAATTAGGACGAATCTTTTCTCATATGACCACGATAAAATTTTTAAAAATCAATACCGATCATAGTCAAAAGCGAACCTAAAGAAATCATCCCGCACTCCTAATGCACAAACCATTATGGATCTTGTTAAGATTACATTCTCAGAGTCAAATCTTTCCACGATCTTAAGTTATAAAATGAGATTTTTAGACATTGAACACTCATCATAGAGAATCAAATTCCTTTCTGACCCAACGAAGGGAAGGATCAAGTAACAACTTAGCGAATGATTCATTCAAACATACAGAATCCCTAACAACACTATCAGGAATACTATATCAATAGCAGTGATTATAAACAACCCTTAAAAGTGGTAGAGCTAGACCCAATATGCCTCACATTCATTCATACATAGCCAGAATATAACTTCAACAACAAGATGAGCCTTAAAACTGCTGGACAACTATAAATATTTATGGTAGCTCTTTTATAAATTCACGTAAACAAAGTTGTGTGTGTAGAACCACTTGTATACCTCAACTGTCCCAAATAATACTAAACCTTCCATAATTGAAATAATCAAGTATGCACAACCATCCCATCTTACTAAGAGAAAATTGTAGGATCGGTTCACCCGATCCACCACTAAGGATCCGTCTACCAAGGTGAAGACATGAGTGGGAATAGGCAAGGAGTAATACTCTAAAACATGCTCTTAATGAGGTAGGTAGTCACATAAGAGTGCACAAAATTGAGGTCGAATGATACAAAATACTCCGTTCATAGTGTCCCCATCAAACATTTTCATTCATCTGACCCTATTTTTTTCCCCTTTTTAGTTGCACATAATAAACCTGTCTGGTCCCAATACAATCGTACGCGTACTTAAATTATCAAACTTCATATACTCTTTACAGTACTGCATCAAAGACAAAACGCTCTTAATACTAACAGAATATCATAGCCATACTTGTCATTTACCATTCTCTCACATTGTTACTAGTATTAAAGTCTTCTTAGCTACACATTATCACCTTCGAATATCTCAAACTATGGTTTCCTCCCTTTTTATTTAAGTATATTTTTTTTAGACATAAATCACACACAAAGCTGATAGCGTAAATTTTAAATTTGATAGTACTTTTCTCATCGAGGTAAGGTTATTTAATTATACCTAACGTCAATTTCATGCAATCTTTCACATTCTGAATTTCAACCACCATCCAAAACATCATATACCTCATGCCAAAACTTAGAGAGATTCAATCACCTTAATAATTCTGCATGCCATAAGTACATAACCTCTAGTCGTCATCAAGTGTCTATGTAACACATCACAATAATCTATGTATTCCCATAACAAAGTAATCTCTACCCCCTCAATATCCTCAATAAGTGTGTAGAGCTATAGGTCTATATCGCAGCACCCTCATAAGTCATCTATCATTATTGGACAATCTAGACCAATATAAAAATGTAGCATATTTCAAACATCACTATTTGTCACTCGAATCAAAACCCAGTCTTCATAAAAGTCACGAGTAAATCCTAGAAAATCAGTGCTAAACAAGTACGCATTGTGTTATCATGCTTGAACTCAAAAGGCAAAATAAGTAAAACCTTTAATTTCGAATCAAGGGTCCATACATGAGGTCTTATTCCTTCACTTTCTTAAATTCTTCCTATGACACAAATTTCAGATACCCTGAACTCTTCAATATATTAGATTCTCATGCCTTCACTACCTCATTTATCAACTTTATTCTCTGACCAACAACACATGACATTTTACCTTATGTTCCAAGCTAAAACTTTAAGTGGAGCACTTCTTTAGGTCCTTCAACAATAAAAACAACAACAACTACATTTGTGACCCAAACCACATGCAGGTTCTTCAGAATGTTGAATATTCATTACTATCAATTATTTCTTAACTTACAAATTCATACCTTGACAAAATATACTACCCAAAATGTAAACTAACAATTAAAAACTTGAATCTTTATTTTAACTTGTACTCCAATTCCTTTATCTATCGGTATTAGCTTATAGCTTGAGATCTTTGTGAATTCATATATCTTAACTTAATATTGATCACATCTTTATCGACTTTACCGTATCCTTTATAAAAAATTCAATGTACCAATTCCCATACTCAAAATCACAAAAGAGATTATCACCATATTCAAGCCCAACATTGTAGATTATTTTTTTTCCTCAAATATTACCCAACAGTTTTCTAGCCAAGACCATTGATACTTAATACTATCACCATAACCCAAGCAAAATAAATAAAACTGGGTGGCATTAAATTCAATTCTCTACTCTCTCGAGAGATATATTTTTTATCTTTACCGTCAGAGTGGATGTCTTTATTCTTGTCTCTTTCTAAAAGCAAACCTACATCTCATTAATTTTATTTATTTTTGATTCTAACTCCTTTGAATTCTATTCAAGCAGTGCCTCAATACATTTTTATATCTTTCTTATGACCACGTTATTCATCAAATAGTAGCAAACGTAACTTTTGATACCTGCAGATTATGTTTACCATACTGAATTCACTCAATAAAAAAATTCTCATCATATATTGTATCTTGATCATAATCCATCACAAACTTTTATTACTATTATGCTCTATAGCCATTGCCATCATCTCAAGGTTACCCTCATCATTGATATGACACCAAAACTATATCGATCAAATATAAAGAACTAGCTCCCTTGGATCTTATTATGGAGTAATAGTCCCCATTTAGAATCCCCCGAATACACCTCACAACTTAAATACATTAATTGTACCAAAGATCCACCACTAAAATTTTTCTTATAAATAATACTTAACCCAAGCATCTAGAGTAGTAAACTAGTTGATTTCTCGAATATGAGTACAACATTAAACATTATTAAATGAGCCCATGATACACTAAAAATTTCTAAAATAGTTTGTATTCACGTTTGACAATAGACACATCCATTTTCATATATCACTAGTACTATATTGTGAGAGTCCATTAGATCCACCACTAGAACACATCATCCTATCAAGAAGGTAGCACCAAACTAGCCTGCATGCTTCTACCTATCCTTTTAACATTCCACCTTAAATTGTTAAAACATTTCCGATATCCTATATATACCACATTAATAATGTTTGTGTTGCTGGATAACCAACCCCATAAAGGATAACACATTCATAAAATCCCCCAATCCACTGTTTGACCTTATCACTCCAACATCCTCAAAGTGTATCGTCAAGCCATCACCTTACTCAACCTGTTTTAATCATTGAATCTTTTAAATATAACCACACATCCTTTTTACAAGTATGTCACTTACACTTTAGTACTAGATCTAACATTCAAGTCATATATGACCCACTAACTACTCATTTAAAGAGCCAAGCACAAATCATCTCTATAAATGAGAGAGATTGAATAAAATGGTAAGAATCACACCGAACCACGGACGCACGATAGAGAAAGAATAAACAAAAGAAAGTTTCCTAACAGTCTTCATAGACTCTCGAAGATAAGTATAGACGTCACCATACCGATCCTCGAGACTGTACTAGACTCGGCTTGTACACACATGAGACCTATGAACTTGGAGCTCTGATACCATTTGTCACGACCCATAATTGGACGTGATGGCACTCGTCTTATCCCACCAAGACAAGTCAGCCTAAAACCCAATTATAGCCATAAAATATGGAAAGATAATACAAAGTGAAAATTTTAACAATCGATAATAAGTCAACTTAATTAAAATCCCCCAAGACCTGGTTGTCACGTGCACAAGCCTCTAATATATTACACTAGATTTGAAAAAAAAGTATAAGTCTCAAATGATATTGTTTCTAAAGTAGAACAAAATCATAAATAGGAGTGAGAAGTCAGCTGGGATGGCAAACAGCTACCTCACACAATCTCCACATAAAGCCTCGGACAAGAGAAAATAGAGGGTATCATGAAGATCCGGGCTTGTATCCTACAAAAATGTAGTAGCAAGGGGTGAGTACCAAACACACGGTACCCAACAAGTGAACTACTAAACACAAAATTAAGTAATATAGAATACAAGTACTCCTAACACTCCAACAGTTACCACCTGCATAAAGATAGCTCAACCTAACAGTTCACAATGTACATAGCCTACAACTCAATACCCACACTAATATTTATAGTTCAACAACATAATGATCAAGTTCATCCATCAAAAGTTCCATAAAAGACATTTGCAAGTTCATAGACAATAATGATGTGTGATGCAATGCAATGCAATGTCAAATATCATGATGCATGTCTGACCTAGTGATACACATCCGCTGTCTGGCAGTCCGGGACCCATGGGGGACTTTTAGCCCGTGCATCCGTCGCGGCATGCGACACGACCCTCGAATCATATATAGTATTCGTTGCGGTGTGCGACACGACCCTCGAATCATATGTAGTATCCGTCGCGGCGTGCGACACGACCCTCGAATCATATGTAGTATCCGTCGCGGCGTGCGACACGTCCCTCGAATCATATGTAGTATCCGTCGCGGCGTGCGACACGACCCTCGAATTGGTACATCCTTTTTAATTCTTATTCTTCCTCAGTTCACATAACACTTGTCACACAGGTCAATGCAAATAGGCATGCTTACATGATAATGATAAAATGACTAACTTTAACACAATGCACAATTCACAACAACATGGTCTTAATACAACATCAACACTAACTCAATATGTCAAAATCCTTCACAACCTTCCCACAAGGAAGCACAAGATTCTATATACTTAACAAAGTTTAAGAAATTCACTTGCCTCAATTAATAGAATAACACTCCAAATCTTGAGTCTTTCGTAACGCTTTCAGATGATCAAAATCTGTTCAAATACATAATCTACATAAGAATACGAATCCAATGACACCCATATTGCTACATTTATTTTTGGCTCAAAAATCGGGTCAAAAAGTCACTCCGAGCCCTTATATTCGAATCTAGAAATTTCTTTCAGATTATGTTTACCCATAATAAACTAAACATATATGTCAAATTTCAGCTAAAACGGATCGTTATTCGACTCCCAAATCCAAAATTTTTATTCTAAGAACCTAGGGCTATATTTTCTTAATTATACACGTTTCTACCCTAAAAACTTATTCATAATCTCATGAAAACTTACTAGAAAGGATAAGAATAATTACTTTGATGTTTTGGGATGAAAATCATAATTTTTCTTCTCTTCTTTTTCTTTATTTTCCTTCCCGCACTTTATTCTTTCCAGCGTTTCTGCGTGCGTAAATTGGTTTTGCTTTCTGCTTGCATGAGTTCCATAGGGCTGCTGCTGCGCAGCCCTTTTCCCTTATATATATATATATTTTTTTTTTCAAAAAATTTTTTCTTTCTTATTTATTTATTTTAATATACTAAAAGTAATAAATTCTATTAACCTATTTTTTTGATAAATATGAGAGAAATAGTATAGAATATTAAATAAAAAAAATTATTTTAATCCACCAATATAAAATTATCCGGCAACTAAATGACCATAATTATCGAATAGTTCCAAATTTTTTATTTAAATTTATGAAAAGAATCTTTTATGAAAGAGAGAGTATTTATTTTTAAAATGACCTAACGGGTCATTACAGTATTCTTGCTAACATAGATATAATAGGTACAAAAGCTACAATAATAGTAGATGGTGATAGATGAATCACTCATCTTCCTACACCTGACTATAGAAAAGAGAGGTGCATAGAATAGTAATGTAGTCTTTGAAAATACTACATCAATTGGCACATGATAGTTTTGAAGTTCAATAGAAGAAGATAAATACCCTTTATGAATGTGAGAATATTCTGTAAAAATATAATTCATTTTCTTAGAATTTAACTTGGTAACAAATGATCAAATGTCTTGAACATAACACGTGCTTCCAAACACCTTATGTTCCATAAAAAATAGTGACTTGTATTTAAAAAAAATGTATATAGCATATTACCAATAAGTATAATAAATGACATGTGATTAAACAGAAAACAAGTCATAGAGACAACATCTACCCAAAACTATTTAGGAACCTTTATTTGGAATGAAGGTACTCAAAATATCTCAAAGAGATGCTTATTCTTTTTCTTGTGTACTTTATTTTGAGAGGATATATCAATAACACATGAAGACAGGTGGAGAATAACATGTTGTTTCATGTATAACCAAAATAATTATAACATATATTCTTTAGCATTGTCATCTATTAGAATATATCTACCAAAGTAGTATTTAATTCTAATTTCAATATAAAAGTGAGCAAACACTTCATATTGACTCTTTATGGTAGAAATTCAAGTCATCCAAGAGAAATCACTCATAAAAATTATAAAATAGCTTTGTTTAGTTTTGAAATTGATATGACGTAGTCCTTAAACATTCTAATAGACTAACTCGAAGCTGACTCGACTTGCTTATTGATAGTAGTGGCTATCGAAGTGCGATGATATTTTGCAAATTGACATTGCTCACATCCCATTGAAGAAATATCTTAAAATTGAGAACAACGTTTCTTAAAAAAATATCATGAAAAATATCTCAATCAATAATGTGCTTCAAATGGAGACATAACATTAGATAAAATAACCTAATGAGACTCTTAAAGGTTTTTAAAATCGAACTGTAATGATAAACCTATCGCAAAATTGGCTTATTAGCTTATCGATATGGGTTATCCAATAAATAATTGGGAAACAGATTAAAATTTTATAATTAACTACTTATTGATGTAGGCCCGATTATTCAATTTTCTTATCGAATGAACCAGTAAGCCCGTTAAATATTACCATACTTATATTTCTATTTTAGGTATATTAGTCTCATTTGATATTTTACCATAATATATATATATATATATATATATATATATATATATATATATATATATATATATATATATTTCCTAACTCCTAAAGGAAAATCTTATTTATTATTTTTTATAATTATATATATTTTTCCTTGTCCATTTTATATAAAGCAAGTGTTAAAGTGCTTTTAATGCTATTTTTTTTTCACTCCTCACTGGCTTACTGTATTTAAAATAATGAAAAAAGTGATTTTTTTATATGGTGTGACTATGTATTTTATAAAAAAAGGCATCATAGAGATTAGAGGTTAGTTGATACACCACCCAATAACCATCCGATAATTGATAATCTATTACCGAACTAATTGATATCTCATAGGTTGGCTAGCAGATTGGTAAATTTAAAAATTGATATCCCGTGCCAAACTGCTAAGTGAAATTATCCATCCATTCTGCCGATAAGCAACCCTATTCATTAAGTGAGTAGAGATCATCAGATACACATTATTTACCAATAATATAGTTCATTGTAAGATCATGAAACGTATATACTTTGCTAGTATACTTCAAATTAAAGATCAATTTTGATAGACTTAACATAAATGATATGATAACAGAGGATGTGGATTTAACAGTTTCATATTCAAAACCATTATAAGTTGATCCATCCACTACAATAACTAGAGAGAGTTTTGTATATGATCAAAAGCCAAAATAAAAAATTATGACTACATGTTATGTGTTTAATAGCATCTGAATCATACCACTTTATTTGAAGAGGTAATAAGACATGGTTTTATCAAACTCAATAAAGACACTAAGTAACATGGATTCCTTTAATAATTATTTATATAGAGAAAATCTAGCAAATATCTCAGTAGAAATCAAAATTATTTTATCAAATAATAGACTATAGATAATCATTTCTCTAACTCACAATATCAAAATAAATTAATAGAAAATCATCCAAAGCTAAAATTATACAACCAGTAAACTATTCAAATAGGTCAAGGAATAAGAAATTATGATCCCAAACAAATAGACTCAAAAAACTAGCAAGTCTTAATATTGTTCCAAATAAAATTGAAGGTTCCCTAACAAATATGTAAGGACCATAATAAAATCAATTTTTTTTTCTAGATCAAGTAATTCTAACCAAGAATAATTGATCAATAAACCTCAAGTCCACAACTTTCTCATGCATGCATCCTTCAAAATAAAAATATGGAATATAAATTTTATACAGAAATGCAAAGCTAATCAAACCTAGATGAAAATTTTGGTATGAAGTTTATTCACATTCAAGATGTGATTTTCGTCATGCCCGGGAGGGTGCCTTTCGCGTGGCGACACTCAGAGACTATTGTTAGCACCCAAGCGAACCACTCGGCCTCATCACATACATTCAATTATAATCTAATAGCGAAAGACATCAATGATTAATAAATACTTAATGAAAAGAAAATGACAAACCGTAAATAAAGGCCAAATGCCCAACAATCCATCCATCAACTGAGTAAGACTAGTATGAAGAATACTAATCAAAAATATAATCCAATTATAACTCAACAATCTAGTCTATGAAGCCTCTAAAATATCTTACTAAATGGTGGCAATGAAAGACCTATGACTACCTCTAAATAGAAGAAAATAAGTCTAAATTCAAAGCTAGAATAGAAACATGATGTCCTCCGAAAGTAGGGGAAGGCTCACCAATGAGCTGCAAGCAAATAGGTCCTCAACGGGGCACCTGTTGATGACCACTAGCACCTGTCTCTGCATCATGAAAAGATGCAGGCCCAAATGGACGTTTGTCATGACATAAAATCTGGGTGTGATGCACTCACCTAACCCACAAAGGCGAGTCATCCCAAAACCCAGACAACATAACAATAAGATAAAAGTGGAAGATAACAGTCTAAATATATAGTTAAACGGAAGAAAACAAATTACAACCATCCCAAGGACTGGTGTCACATGTACAAGCCTCAACATATAGAATGCTCAAATGAAATATAAGGCATATTGTCTAGTTCTAAAATAGAATCGAAACATAAAAGTAGAATCCTCAAGGCCTGCTGAAGACATCAGCAACTAGCTCACGAGAAGTTTGGAAGCTCGAATCCAACATGGAGGAAGTCTAGCAAGATGGACCGGGCTCACAACCTATAAAAATGTAGCAAGGGGTGAGCACCAAATACGAGGCACTCAGCAAATGGAATTAATGGAAGAAACTCCTTAAATTCCAACCACATACCGCCGAAACTACATCCCTGCACTCATAAAAGTCCCAGCATAATATAATTTATAGATCACAGTAATGTAGATATTCTCAACTTTTAGCATGGTATCTTATCACACAAATATATAGATAGATCCAATACTTACATCAAAATCAGGGATATAATTAGTACATAGTCTCATGAACAACATACAATTATATCAATCATATGGTATGAGATAGAGTGAATACCATGAGGTGTATACAATACAATGCAATATCAAATAATCGTGATGCATGTCTGCCTTACGATACATATCTGCTGACCATAGATATGCCTCAACTTAGAACCCATAGGGGTCTCAGATAGACCATGTATCCATGAACACCGCCGGCAAAGACCTTGACTAATACTCACCTGTCGGGAAAAGACCTCGGACCCATCCGAAAAAGACCTCGAACCCTTTTGGAAAAGACCTCAGACCTCTGACATATTACCTCAGCTCGACCGATAGAGACCTCCACCAACAACCCACATGTTTCCTTACTCACATCTTGGTTATAGCCATCACAAGTATTAATGCACAAATAATAATAATAAATGCAATATGCAGAATCACAATAATACCATAGTATTATCAATCAAAGCAATCTCATTATCTCAATGCCATCAATATCTCAATATCATTAGTGTCTCAGTATCATCAGTATCTCTATATTAACAATATCTCAGTATCAATTGTCTCTCAATATCATCAGTATCTTAATATCATCATATCACAATATAAGCACTATCTCGCTATCAACCCCAAGTGAGTCCCAAGATCACATAGATCACGAATTCACAATTAACAATACAACTCAATATATATCTATATAATCAAGTAATCAATATGAAAGTCACGATTAAGCCTAGAATGATACAATTCTACCTTCAAATTCTCGATTGTCATACACATAGAAGTATACAAGGTTCATTCATATTTAACAAAAGGTTAGTAGTCCACTTGCCTCAAATAAAGTCGCGAAATCAAGAAGGAACCACTGCTTTCCCTCTCCTATGATACTCTAAATCACCACAACCTATACAAATATAGCATCCCAGTTACATAACGAATCTAATGACACTAAAATCAATGAATTCGGAGAAAAGGGGTAAAATGGTCGAAAATCTCATGTTAAAAAACGTAGCCGAAAAATAAAAATTTATGAATGAAAATGTTCTACTTATAATAAGGAATCCAATGGTGATATTAGTTTTTAAAAATGGAGCTAAGATGAGAGAAAAATCAATAATTTAAGTTTAGGAAATTCTGTTCCAAAATTTCCAATTTCTACCATTAAATCTCCAATTTAGAAGTTAAAAAGACATATTAATCAGTGAAAATAGTTGAAATAAGTTAGAAAATAGTTACTGAATCACTTTGCCTAAAAAGACCATGAATTCTCTCTTTAAAACGAAGCTTGAATTGTCAAAAATGGTAAAAAGGGTTTAAATCACGTCTTTCACAAGGAGACACAGTTCAGGCACGTGCAATGCTTCGAGATCGCAGAGACATATCCGTGAACGTGTAGGGTAAAGGGGAATAACCCTCTACAGACGCGGCAGTGACCTCATGAATGCGGGGGTTTGGTTGTTGGGTCTCCGCGAACGCGGCCGTGGAGGTGCAAACGCAAAGCATTGGTGCCACCTGCATCAGAACCAACAATGCATTAGCAAAATCGACCTAACCAAAAACAAGAATTTGACCCTCGAAAATTTGTTCAGAACCCAGTGAACACAAACAAAACATAGAACCCTACCAGAAACGACGATCTGATTAATGGAACCATCAAAATTTGAATCTGGAACTTCCGTGGCCCCGAGCCCGGGAAGGATCATTTAAATAGTTTTGGACCAAAAAACTCAATATTCACAGAATCTCTAAAAATTGTAACGAGAGAATTTCTAGCATTAGTTTCACCACTCGGAACCACTGGAATAGACGAAATTTAGAAACAAACTCCCGAACCCCGAATGTTGACCAAAGTCAAACCTATGATAAAAAAAATGAACTAAAAATGTAACTTTGAGCCTAAAATCTCCATTCCAACTCCAAATTCACTTCTGCAAGTTCTTTTAGACCAGATTCGGCATTCTGGAGCTAATGGAATTGACGGAATTAGATTCTGGTGCACGAAACTCAAAATGACTCCAAAACTCAAAATTTCCAACTTAAAGCCTTGTAAAACTTTTTCTTTTACAAAACTCTAACTTTTTACAATATCTTCAAAATCCAACTTTTGGTCTTATCCAAAAATGATGCAAGGTAACTTTTGGGAGGGGCAAAATGGTAATTTGTTCAAAATACCAGAAATGACCTTCGAGGTCATTACATTATCTACCACTAAAAATAATATTTGTCCTCAAACAAGAGATAAAGAATTCACATACTTGAAGGCTCAAACAACTAAAGGTATCGGGCATGCAGATCAGACTTTATCTCCCATGTGGCCTCACACTTGGGCCTATGGCTCCACTGGACCTTTACTAGCAATCTCCTTAGTCCTCAACTTCCTCACCTACCTATCATAAATGACTATTGGCTGCTCTATATAAGTCAAATCAGGTCTCAACTCAACTGAATCCATAGAAATCACGTGAGACTCATCTGGATATAACGCCGCAACATCGAAACATGGAATACCGGATGGACTGAAGATAGGTTGGGTGGCAAGGCAAGTTTATAAGCCACCTCTCACACTCTAACAAGGATCTCAAAAAGGACCAATGAACCTCAGACCGAGCTTGCCTTTCTCCTTGAATCTCATAACACCCTTAAAAGGTGAGACTTTCAACCAAACCATGTCACCAACCATGAACTCCAAGGGTCGAACCCGCCTATTAGCATAACTTTTTTGGAAACTCTGGGTTGTCACCAATTTACTCTGAATCAACCGCACCCGCTCAAGATCCTCTCTCAACATCTCAGCACTCATGCTCACTACCGCTACTGTGTCAAACCAACTTATGGGCGATCTGTATCTTCGGCTGTACAAAGTCTCAAAATGAGCCATTTGAATACTAGAATGATAACTGTTGTAGTATGCAAACTCTATTAAGGCCAAACGTTGGTCCCACCTAGCCCCAAAATCAATAACACAAGCACGGAGCATATTTCTTATACCTGACTAGTCCTCTCAGACTGGCCATCAATCTGGGGATGAAAAGTTGTACTCAAGTCCAATCGAGTACCCAAACCATGATATAAAACCCTCCAGAAGTGCAAAGTAAAAAATGAGCCTCTATCTAATACAATAGACACTGGGACCCTATGAAGTCTCACAATTTGACTAATATAAAGCTCGGCCGGTCTCTCCGCTGGATATTTCACTTTGACTGGAATGAAGTGGGGGGACTTGGTCAGATGATCCACCACCACCCAAATAGAGTCAAAACCCCCGACTGTAGGAGGTAAGTCCACAACAAAGTCTATGGCAATACACTCTCACATCCACTCGGGAATGGGTATCCGCTGAAGCTCTCCACCTGGCCTCAAGTGCTGGCACTTGACCTGCTGACATGTCAAGCACTTGGATACGAACTATGAAACATCTCTCTTCATACTAGTCCACCAATAATGCTGACTCAGATCATGGTTCATCTTTGCTGCCCCTGGGTGAATAGAGTATCTATTACAATGGTTCTCCTCAAGTATCAACCTGATCAAATCACCCAACTTGGGCACACAGATACGACTCTCAATTCTCAAAACACCATTAGGATCAAGTGTTGCCTCTCTAGCTTCACCCCTAATCACCTTATCCTGGATAATACATAACTTCTCATCCTCAAACTGCCTTGCACGAATTTGGCCTATCAATTATGAGCGGGCCTCAATAGTAGCAAGTACTCCACCCTGCTCAAAAATCTGTAGTCTCACCAACCCATTGGAAAATCTCTGAACATCTCTAGCCAACAATCGCTCCTTAACTCGTATAGCTTCCTGAGTCCCCATGCTGGATGTCTTCCTACTCAATGAATTGGCCACCACATTGGCCTTCTCGAGATGATAAAAGATAGTCAAGTAATAATGTTTCAAAAACTCAATCCATTTTTTTTCCCAAATTCAGATCCTGCTGACTGAAGATATATTATAGGCTGTGATGGTTAGTAAAGATCTCACAATAGACTCCATACAAATAATGACGCCATAATTTTATCACAAACACAATAGCAGCCAACTCCAAATCATGAGTGGGGTAGTTCTTCTCATGGGCCTTCAACTTTCTAGAGGCATAAGCGATAACCTTCCATTTATGCATCAACACACCACCTAACCCCACTCTCGAGGAATCACAATAAATAGGGAAATCAACATCATTCTTTAGCAATGTCCGAATAGGAGCAGTAGTGAACAATAACTTGAGCTTTTGAAAGCTCTCTTCACACTCATCGGACCAATGAAATACCATATTCTTCAGAGTAAGCCTAGTCGGTAGAGCCGTAATAGTGGAGAAAAACTAAACAAAATGACGATAATAACCAGCCAAGCCCATAAAACTACGAATCTCTATAGGTGAGGTAGGCCTAGTCAAATCCCAAATGGCCTCAATCTTCATCGGATCAACTCGAACACCCTCCTCAGACACTAAGCCCATAAAACTACGAATCTCTATAGGTGAGGTAGGCCTAGTCAAATCCCAAATGGCCTCAATCTTCATCGGATCAACTCGAACACCCTCCTCAGACACTACGTGCCCCAAGAATGCTAGTGAACTCAACCAAAACTCATACTTGGAGAACTTTACATATAGCTTCTCCTCCCTAAGCTTTTGGAGCACAATCCTCAAATGCCTCACATGGTCCTCCTTAGTCTTGGAATAGACCAAGATTTCATCGATGAACACAATCACGAATGAGTCCGAATACAGCCAGAACACCCCATTCATCAGCTCCATAAATGTTAAAGTGGCGTTGGTCAAACCAAAGGACATAACATGGAACTTGTAGTGGCCATACTTGGTCCGGAAGGTTGTCTTGGATATATCTGATGCACGAACCTGAAGCTGATGATACCTGAACCTCAAGTCAATCTTAGAAAATAGGATGCTCTCTGAAGCTGATCAAATAAGTCATCTATGTGGGGAAGCGGGTACTTGTTCTTGACTGTCACTTTGTTCAACTGTCTATAATCAATAAACATCCTCAAGGATCCATCCTTTTTCTTTACAAACAGGGCTGAGGCATCCTATGGTGAAACACTAGGGTGAATAAATCCCTTGCTCAATAGATCCTAGAGCTTCTCCTTTAACCCCTTCAGTTCAACTAGAGCCATCCGATAAGGAGTGATAGAGATGGGCTTAGTGCCTAGCTCAAGTTTAATAGAAAAATCAATGTCCCGATCAGAAGGGACCCCTAATAGATCAGTAGGAAGCACATATGAAAACTCACAAACCACCGAAATACACTGCATAGAAGGTGATTCAGCAGCATTATCACGAAAAAAGCCAAATAAGCTAAACACCCTAGATCAATCAACTTTTGGGCCTAAATATAAGATATCAATTTACTAGGATGGGAACCCTTCGAACTAGTCCACTCAATCCTTTATCTATGTGGCATGGCTAAAGTAACAGTCTTGGCATAAAAATCAAGAATAGCACGATATGGAGATAGCCAATCTATACCCTGAATAACATCAAAATCTACCATATCAAAGATAATCAAATCCACCCAAGTCTCATAGCCTACCAAAGTAACAACATAGGATTGGTACACCCTATCCACTACTAAGGGCTCTCCTACTAGGTTGAAACATAAGCACACATAAACATGTAATCATAAAGAAACTCAAATCCCATGGAGAAATAAGCAGACATATATGGATAAGTAGAGCTGGGATCAAATAAAAGATATGCAGGGTGATAGCAAATCAGAGCAATACTTGTGATCATAGCATCGGAGGCCTTTGCCTCAAGTCTACCTGGGAAGGCATAACAATGGTCACCTCGACCTCCACTCGCATAAGCTGATCCTCTACCACCAAAAGGAGTCTAAGTATCACCTGCTCCCCTACCACCGGTACTTACACCTTTATTAGTCTGACCTCTACCCTGGTCCCTAGTCTGCGGAATTGAACCTCTAGCAGGAGGTGCCAAATCTTGAACAGGTGTTGTGGAGTATGAATGGTGGGGCCCAGAATGAGCCTATCTAGGGCAGTACAAATCATATGATCAGGAGATCTACACCCAAAGCAGGATCTAGGGGTAGATAGCTGATGTGAAGGAATAAGAGGGATATGGTAACCTCTTCAACCCGTGGGCCTCTACCAAGAACCATATGAACTCTGCCCTGAAGTGTAGGAATCACAAGGGCCTCATTCTCCCTCTGAATCTTGCAAGGGTGCATGAACTCTGCGATGCTAAAAAGAACTACCTCCACTGACCATACCTCTTCTCCGTACAGCGAGGCACCTGAATATTATCTTGAAGTATGGTCCCTTTTAGGGTCCCCAAACTCCTCTCTCAGCATCAACTCCGCCTTTTTGGTGGTACTAACAACTAACTAAAATGAGGCCCCATCTCTAGCTACCCAGAATATCAACTACTTATAGTATAAATCAATCCTCTCACAAACCAATGAACTTTCTCCTCCTCAGTTGATAGTATAATTGTGGCATGATGAGCCAACTGACAAAATCTGACCTCGTACTCTGAAACAGTCATGGTACCCTACCTCAAACTCTCAAAGCTCAATCGGCTCTCCTCGCAGACACTCCAAGGAACAAACAACTGTAGAATGCATCAGAAAATGTCTCCCAAGTCATTTGAGGATATCCAGCTAGGAGGGATCTGATATAAGTCCTCCACCACTCCATGGTTGGCCCACAAAGCTTGAGGGTGACATATCTCACACCATGTGTCTCTACTAGTCCCACGGTATCCAAAAACTCTCTACAAATAGTCAGAAACTCATAAGGATCTTCAATCTTCCCACCTTGAAACTGAGGTGGGTTCATCTTTTGGAATTTCTCATATCTCTAGTATTCATCATTAGTAAAGATAGTAACTGGTGAAATCTCATCAATTAGAGTTACTAGTGGTTTCTCATACTGAACCTGGGCCTCAGGGGCCTACTGCTAATCTTGAGGCTGCACTCTCATCCGAGTCTGTGAAGTACCAGGAGTGTTAGTTGGGCTACTTACCTACCCCAAAGTCTCTAACACACCCAAAACCCTCAATAGTGTATCCTGGATTAGGGGGTGATATTGCCCAAGCTACACCTTCATATTTAGGCTAAATCAGTCATTGTCAAGATATATAACCTAACCAATGTTAGGGTCGATTCCCATAGGAAATATGGTAGACTTAGAAGAAGTTAATACAATTTAGGTTGATTAACCATTTTATCTCCCCAAGGAGAGGGGGTGACAATTATGAAAGATACTTCTAAACTAAGACGAGTGTTAAACCAGTATGAAGAGTAACTAGGGTATTGTTTTTCCCATGATTCCCTGACTCAGTATTCCCAGTTAATCGAATTCTTTTCTAGTGTGTAGAATGCAGAATGGTAAGTTAAGTTCATCAAACCCTTTGGCCCACGCGAGAGGCAAATTTCACTACATGATTTGGTCCGTCCCCGCAGTGTGACATTACTAAACCTTACCTATTGTTCCAGTACAACCGCCCCTTGGCCCAGATCGGTTGATCAGACGAAAAATATCAATCAAATCTGGTTAATCTATTTTCCTATTCATTACTACCTTGATCCAGTTAGTAACACTAAGTGAGTTCAAATATTGGCCACCATTAGAAAGTATTCAATACAAAGAGACTTAATTAATATATCCATGCACAATTTTCAAGAATTATGAATTATCCAATTTTATCATGTTAGTTCTTCATGGTTCTCACAACCTAATTATGGATTTAGCTACTCATGATCAGTGTAAATGCAAGACTTATGAATTTGAATAACATAATTGAGCATTTACACAAGAGAATTGAGAGCAAGAAATACAAACTCTTCACCAAGAATCACAAGATTGAAATTAAAAGACAAAATAAAGTTTTTCAAGTATTTCTCTCAAGCTCTCTAATGTTCTATCACGTCCCTCTTTTGTTCCTTCTCTATTCTCTATGAAAAATAACCTAAAAACCTATTTATAGTGTTTAAAATACAAAACTAAAGTGGAATAGGACAACTAGATCAGTGTTCTAAGGGTCGTATAACATTTTACAGCCTGTAATCGGGCTTTCATGGATTGTTGATTCACATCTGGGGCTGACTTTTACGACACCCTTCTACAGCTCGTAAGGGGTTTCATCTAATGACTTTTCAGCAATTCCTCACTTTCAGATCCTCAGGGCACGACCCAAGTCTACGGCTTGTATAAACTTCTACAGCTCGTCTGCATGTTCATAGACTTAACTTCAAAAAATCACCCTCCACTGGAATTGTATATAAAACCATCTTTATGGTTCATAAAGGGTCTCATGGAACCTGAGCTTTAGCAAATTTTGCACACTTGGCCCAAATATTGTGCCAACCCTATTATCCTGCAAAACATAAGAACACATCAAATCTACGAACATTGCATTGAGAACGCACAAAATTCAAAGTTTTAAGCATCAAAAGTGTTGTATTTTGACAACGCATCAGGGGGTTGTAACAAACTCTTGTGGAACCTGCTCCTGTCTAGGCTCCGCAGCTGGCTTGGGGGAGATAACCCGCTCATAGTCCCTTGCTGGTGTGGCTCCTCGGCGCCAGCCTCTACCTCACCCTCAAGCACGACCCCTACCCTACTTGGGGTCTTAATAGCAACAAGGGGGTTTCCTCTCTTCAACCTGTAGCAGTGGTAACTCTAGTCCTCGCCATCTGTCAAGAGACACAGGAACACTCAGCACTTATACAAAACCCACACATGAATTGATTAGAATAAAGTGAAAGAGAACTTCCTAATAGTCTTCATAGCCTCTCAAGGATAAGTAACTGACGTATTCGCGTCGATCCTCAAGACTCTACTAGACTAGGCTTGTACACATGTGAGACCTATGAACCTGGGGCTCTAATAACAAATTGTCATGACATAACATCCAGGTATGATGTCAGTCACCTAACTCACCAAGTGAGTCAGCTCAAAACCTAAACAACTTAACAATAAAGATAAAAAGAAAGATAACAGTCTAAATATATAGTTAAATGGAAGAAAACAAACTACAACCATTCCAAGGACTGAGGTCACATGTACAAGCCTCTATATATAGAATGCTCAAATGAAATATAAGGCATATTGTCTAAACCTCAAATAGAATTGGAACATAAAAGTGGAATCCTCAAGGCCTGCTGAAGACATAACTAGCTACCTCACGAGAAGTTCGGAAGCTCAAATCCAACAGGGAGGAAGTCTAGCAAGATGGACCGGGCTCACAACCCTCAAAAATGTAGCAAGGGGTGAGCACTGAACACGAAGCACTCAGCAAATTGAACTAACATAAGGTAAAGAAATGAGGAGCACAAGAAACTCCTTAAATCCCAACCAGATACTACCGAAACTACATCCCTGCACTCAGAAAAGTCCCAACATAATATAATATACATATCACAGTAATGTAGATATTCTCATCTTCTAGCATAGTATCTCATCATGCAAATTTACAGATAGATCTAATACTTACATCAATATCAGGGATACAATAAGTAGACAGTCTTATGAACAATATACAATTATTTCAATCATATCGTATGAGATGGAGTGCATGCCATGGGATGTATACAATCAATGCAATGTTAAACAATCGTGATGCATTTCTGCCTTACATTCGCTGACCATATATATGCCTTAGATCGAAAACCATAGGGGTGTGACATAGACAATGCATTCGTGAAAACCGCCGACAAAGACCTTGGCTAATGCTCACTCATCCAGAAAAGACCTTAGACCAACGTCATTTTACCTTAGCTTGACCAGTAGAGACCTCGGCCACCAACCCACATGTTATGTTACTCACATCTCGACCGTAGCCATCCCAAGTATCAATGCATAAATAGTAATAAAAAATGCAATATGCAGGATCACAATAATATCTTAATGTCATCAACCAAAGCGATCTCATTATCTCAATGCCATCATTATCTCAATATCATCAGTGTCTCAATATCATCAGCATCTCAATGTCAACAATATCTCAGTATCAACAGCATCTCAATATCATCGATATCTTAATATCATCATATCACAATAAAAGCACCATCTCGCAATCAACCCAAAATGAGTCACAAGTTCACATAGATCACGAATGCACAATTAATATTAGAGATCAATATATATCCATATAATCATGTGATCCATACGAAAGTCACGATCAAGCCTAAAATGATATAACTCTACCTTCAAATTCTCAATTGTTATACACATAGGAGCATACAAGGTTCATTCATACTTAACAAAAGATTAGTAATCCACTTGCCTCAATAAAGTCTCAAAATCAAGAAGGAATCACCATTTTCCCTCTGCTACGGTACACTAAAATCACCTCAATCTATACAAATATAGCATCACAATCACATAATAAATCTAATGACACTAAAATCAATGAATTCGAAGAAAAGGGGTAAAATAGTCAGAACTTTTATGCTGAAAAATCTAGCCAGAAACTGAAAATTTATGAATCAAAATATTCTACTTTTAGCAAGGAATCCAACGATGAAATCTGTTTCAAAATGGAGCTAAGATGATGGAGAAATCAATGATTTAAGTTTAGGAAATTCTATTCCAAAAATTCCAAATTTTCACCATTAAATCTCCAATTTAAAAGTTAAAAACACAAATTAATCAATAAAAATAGTTGAAATAGGTTAGAAAATAGTTACCCAATCTCATTGCCTCGAAAACCCGCAAATGCTCTCTTGAAAAAGAAGCTTGAATCGTCAAAAATGAAGAAAAAAATTTTAATCACGTCTTTTAAAAGGAGACACTGTTCAGGCACGTGAAATGCTCCATGATCGCTGAGACATATCCCGAACGTGGAGGCTAGAGGGGCATAACCCTTCGCGATCATGGCGAGCACCCCGCGAACGTGGAGGTCTGGCTGTTGGGTCTCTGCGAACGCAGCCCAGGAGGCGCGAACGTGCAACACTAGTGCCGGATGTACCAGAACTAACAATGGACCAGCGAAATCAGTCGAACCAAATACAAGAACTTGAACCTCGAGAATTCATTCGGAACCCCACGAATACAAACCATACATAGAACCCTACCAGAAACTACGATCCAGACTCAATGTAATCATTAGAATTCAAATTCGGAACCTCCGTGGCCCTGAACTCGAGAAGGATCATTTGAACTAGTTTCAGACCTAAAAGCTCAAAATATTCATAGAATCTCTAAAAATTACAACGAGAGCATTTCTAGTGTTAGTATCACCACTAGGAACCACTGGAACTGACGAAAATTCGATACAAGCTTCTGAACCCCAAAAGTTGACCAAAGTCAAACCTATGACTCAAAATAAATTGAAAATGCAACTTTAAGCCTAAAATCCCTGTTTTAACTCCAAATTCAATACTACAAGATCTCCTAGACTAGATTTGGCATTCTGGAGCTAATGAAATTAATGAAATTGAATTCTGATATATAAAACTCAAAATGACTCTGAAACTCAAGATTTCCAACTCAAAGTCTTGTAAAACTCTTTCTTTTGAAAAACTCTAACTTTTTAAAATATTTTCAAAATCTGACTTTTGGTCTTATCCAAAAATAATCCAAGGTAACTTTTGGGAGGGAAAAAATGGTAATTTGGTTAAAAATACCAGAAAATGACCTTCGAGGTCATTACAACATCAATATGTGAAATGTACGAGTATGTAAAATAGCAGGAAGAAACATATGCAGGAAGAATAACATCAACTCAAATAGCTCAACTCAAGAAGCATAAAAGTAAATCATCATGTCTAGAGTCTAAAGTAAATACAGTTTAGACAATGACTAGTCATTTACCATCTATGTCGAATCCACTTAGAGTACTATCAAGACCTATTTGGAAGTTTCTCTAATCAACAACGATCACTTATGAGTTGGTGATGATACAACGGAGTGATGTCATTACCACATCCATCCCATACCTTTCCAGGGTAAGGGACATCTCATCAATGGATCCAAAATCAGTAACATCAAGTCCTCATTTTGGGACAATAGGAAACATCCGATTTTACGGTTCAATCCTCTCCTATGCCGGTTACGTAGTTATTGAGTTCGAGTTTGACTTAATCTTACTCAATTTAGTTCTTAATACTCCTCCCTAGACTCAATATGTTTATAAGACATCAACCCAATGTTTAACTCATTCATCTAGTCTCATTGAACATTAATCAACTCAACTCAACTAATCACATCAACTATGGACTCTTTGGTTACATCATTTTAAGTTTTAGCTCTAGATTCATAAGGAATCTATCATGCATTATTCCAACTCATAGCATCCAGGAAAAAATAGTAGAGTCGGCACTTAGGGATTCCATAGACTCTTTAGGTTCAATTTATGATTATGTATGCTTGTTTAAGTGAAATATGTGAAAATAGCAAGAATTCATGCTAGGGTTCATGTAGAATGGAAAAATCATCTATTTAATTCATAAAAATTGTAATTCATGCAAAGTTATAATAGAAATACATCAGAATTTAGAAAACCCTTCAAAAACATCCCTGGAAGACTCAATTCGTTCACAACTCCAACAATTCGACATATGGGGCATACAAAAAACAAAATCCATGTTCTAGTTAGCCTTACATACCTAGAAATTTTGAGTCTTTGAACATCTTGGAAAAACTCACAAGATTATCTTCAAACCCTAGCCTTGTTCTCCCTTGAAACCTTGCTCTAAGTTGGAGAGGGTGCTTTTAGCGTTTAAAGGTTGAACTAATATGTTTAGGGATTTTATTTAGGTGTAAAAATGTCAGGTTTAGGCTTTGAAAGGGTGGGAAAAGATCAAAATACCCTTTCTTAAAAAGTTGTCAAAGTCATCCACGGGCCCACCTAAGCCCTGTAGAAACTTTCACGGCCCGTAAGAAACATTCCATAAACCTTTGGGAAAATTTTTGGGTTTCTGAATCGATTCTACGATCCCAATCTATGGCCCGTAGAAGTTTTTTTGAATTATAGATGGGTCCGTCAAATTTGGGACTAAAAAAATAGATTTTCAGGAATTTTTACCACGAGTTAGCAGAGTGGTCATAACTCAAACCATGTCCTGTATATGGTTTCATAATTCCACTCTATTTTGGTAGTCTTTAGTAAAATGGCCATAAATTTTACAGATGCAACCTCCTTAGTTCTCAACTTACAAACTTGATGATCAAGGATTTGGACTGGGATCTCGTCATAACTCAAACTATCCTTCACTCCGATGCTTTCAACTGGCACAACCAAGGATGAATCTTCCAAACACGTACTTCTTAAGCATGAAAATGTGAAAGATCAAATGGATGGCTGCCAGCTCTTGTGGTAGCTCAAACTCATAATGTTTCCTACTCTCTTAACAATTTTGTAGGGACCAATGTATCGAGGAAACAACTTCCCCTTCTTCCCAAATCTCATCACGCCCTTCAGGGGTGGCACTTTCAAGTATACCCAATCATTCACTTCGAACTCTAGGTCCCATCTCCTAACATCAGTGCAGGACTTTTCGCAACTCTATACAGTTTTCAATCTCTCTTGGATAATCTTTATGTTTCTCATGTCCTGGTGTACCAAGTTTGGCCCAATCAACCCTGCTTCACCTACCCCGAGCCATCCAATTAGCGATCTTCATCTCCTCCCATGGAGGGCCTCATAAGGAGCCATTTGGATGCTCGAATGAACACTTTTATTATAGACAAACTTAATTAGAGGCAAGTGATTATCCCAATTACGTTTAAGGTCAATGACACAATCCCTCAACATATCCTCCAAAGACTATATCATCTGCTTTGCCTGACCATCAGTCTGAGGGTGAAAAGCAGTACTAAGGTTCACCTTTGAACCTAGGATATTCTAAAAGGACATCCAAAATTGTGAAGTGAATTGAGCTCCTCTATCTGGTATAATGGACGAAGGAACTCCATGCAATTTGGCAATCTCTCAAATATACAATTGGGCATAGTCCTCTGTCATATAAATAGTCTTTGCCACTAAAAGGTGGGCTGATTTAGTCATCCTATCAACAATCACCCAGATCGAATGGTGTTGTCTGCGAGACCTCAGTAAGCCTGTGATGAAATCCATATTGATTATCTCCTGCTTTCATTCTAGAATTTCAAAATTCTGGGCTACTCCACATGGCCTTTGTTGCTCAACTTTTACTTGTTAGCAATTTGGGCACTTAGAAACAAAGTCTGCAATGTCTCTCTTCATCCCACCCCACCAATAAATCTCTCTCAAGTCGCGCTACATTTTGGTAGACCCTGGATGGATGGAATATTTGGATTTATAGGCTTCTACCATGATCCTTTTTCTAATACCAACAACACCTGGAACGCACAACCTACTTTGATATTTCAATACCCCATCTCCCCCTTGGATGAACGTTGTCACTTTCGGCTTCTGTACATCTTTCTTCAATTAGAGTAAGATGGGATCTCAATCTTGCTTCTCCTTTACCTCTACTACAAGGGATAATGTAGACCCATTATGCATAAGTACTCCACCTTCTCCTGGTTCATCTAGTCAAACTCCAGTCGCGCCAGTCGATGTACCTCCTTAGCCAACTCTTTCTTCTCTTTTTCCACATGAGCAATGCTTCCCATAGACAACCTGATAGGAGCATCAGTAATCACATTAGCTTTAACTGGATGGTAGAGGATGCTCATATCATAGTCCTTGTGCAACTCAAGTCATCTCCTCTACCTCAAGTTAAGCTCTTTTAGGTTGAATACATATTGCAAGATCTTATGGTCTGTGAATATATCAACATGTGCTCTATATAAGTAGTGGTGCCAAATCATAAATGCAAACACCACCATAACCAATTCTAAGTCGTGAGTTAGATAGTTCCTCTCGTGGTTCTTGAGTTTCCTGGAAGCATAGGCTATGACCTTACCTCTCTGCGTCAGAACACATCCTAATCCACTTTAGAAGTATCACAATAGATCACAAAATCATCAGTCCCCTCAGGTAGAGTCAACACTGATGCAGTCGTTAATCTGGTTTTCAACTCTTGAAAACCCTTCTAACACTCGTCAGACCACTAAAACTTCACTTTCTTTTGAGTTAGCGTAGCCAATGATGAGGATATAGCAGAGAATACAGCAAAACCTAGAAAACTTCTTATGTAAGTTAGAGAAGTGAGTCTAGGCCAGTTCTTAACTGCCCCAATCTTTTGCATATCCACTCGAATACCATCACCCGAGAAAACATGGCCCAAAAATGACACTAATTTAAGCTAGAACTCACATTTCAAAAATTTCGCATACAACTCCTTATCCTTAAGGGTCTGAAGAACAATTCGGAGGTGATCGGCATGACCATCCTCATATCTAGAGTAAACCAAAATATCATCGATGAACACAATCACGTACATATCAAGGTACTATCTGAATACTCTATTCATCAAGTCCATGAAAGCAATAGGGGAATTGATCAATTCGAGGGACATTACCAAAAACACAAAGTGATCGCATCGAGTTCAAAAAACCATCTTCGGGATGTTACATTCTCTCACTTTTAACTGGTAATATCCTGATTTGAGGTCTATCTTGGAGAATATAGTGGCAACCTGAAGTTGGTCAAACAAGTCGCCGATCTTTGGAAGGGGATATTTGTTCTTAATGGTCACCTTGTTCAACTGTCGATAATCTATATACATTTTGAGGGAACCATCTTTCCTTTGAACAAATAGGACAGGAGCGCCCCATGGAGAGACACTTGGCCTGATAAATCCTTTATCCAGGAGATCTTTCAACTGCTCTTTCGGTTCTTTCAATTCTATAAGAGCCATTCGATATGGCCAAATAGAGATAGGCTGGGTATCAGGAGAACATCAATCCCAAAGTCGATCTCCCTATCAGGAGGGACTCCAGAGAAATCATCAGGGAACTCATTGACAACTGGAACTGGATACTTCACATCATCAGCCTTAACTTACATGAGGTGATAGATACAACCTTTAGAGATTAATTTTCTGTCCCTAGGGTAGGAAATAAACCTACCCTTGAGCACTGCAGAACGACCCTTCCACTCTATAACAGGCTCATTCAGAAATTAAAATTTGACCGTCGGGGTTCTACAATTGACAGAGGCATTAACAGGCGTTAAGATAGTCCATTCCAAGAATCACATCAAAGTCAATCTTCTCTAACTCAAGTAAGTCTGTCAAAGTATCGCTATGATAGATAGATACCGTGCAATCTCAATCTACACTTTCAGCTAGAATGAACTCACCAACCAAAGTAGAAACATTGAAGGGCTCAAGAAGACATCCAGGAAGGATCTCAAACTTACTAGCCACATATGGAGTTACAAATAATAAAGTGGTAGCTGGGTCAAGCAAGGCATACACATCATAGGAAGAGACTCGAAGCATAGCCGTGACAACATCTGGTGCAACTTCCTGATCTTGTCGATTTCTCATCACATACCTACGGTTTGCACCCCTATCAATATTAGTTGTGGCACCTCTCTGACTACTATAGGTGGTGGAGCTGTTGAAGACTAAGCTTTATTACCTTCATCACCCCGCCTTCTCATTAAGAATTCATTCTGGAAATGATTAGTCTGTCCACACCTATAGAAAGCATTTGTGCCCTCACTACACTCACCTAGGTGGAGTCTACCACAGTTGTCACATGGCGGTTTCCCCATTGAACCTTAGGTCACACTAGCTTAGGATTGAGAACCTTGAGCTCTGGCATTCTGATGGCCCTAAGACTTTTGATCATACCTGTTACTCAGAGCTGGTGTACTTGCTATGGATGGTGGATAATTTGAAGACCTCTTCTGAAAATAGGATCCTTCCCCCTTACTTTTCTTATGCTGGCTAGGCTCATGCCCTTCTAACTTAGCCTTCTTTTTCAATTGATCCTTCATATCCCTCTTCTTGTCCTCCTCAAGTTGTTGCGCATATACCATAAGCCTAGAGATGTCCATGTCCGAATTAGCAACGACGCCTTGCACTCTTTTTTCACATGCTTGCCCAAGTTGGATATGAATTTTCTCGTTCTAGATCTCATGTCAAGGATCATCTCTGGAGCATACCTTGATAGTTGTATAAATTTGAGGCTATATTCTTTAATAGTCATCCCCTCTTGCTTCTAGTCAATAAACTCCTCAATCTTCGCTTCCCATAACTTTTGTGGAAAGAGGTGATCAAGAAAGGCACTCTCAAAGTCTTCCCAAATGGCAGGCTCAGCATCCTCACCTCAGCTCTCTTCCCATTGATTGTACCAGACATTTGCCATATCCTTGAGTTGATCGGAAGCAAGTTCAACTCCCTCGATCTCCATCGCATGCATAGCTTTCAACATCTTCCACATCTCATCAATAAAATTCCGGGGGTCTTCCTAACCCTTAGACCCTGTGAAGATTGGTGGGTTCATCCTTAGAAAATCTCTAAGTCTTGTCGTAGAAGTTGGCTCTTAGGAGTTAGAGCTAGGATTCAGTGAACTCCGATTCCCACTCTGGGCGACTACCAAGTGGGTGAGCAGTGTGATAGCTCCTTTGAAATCAACCTCTGTAGTAGGAGTAGGTGAAGTAGTAAGTTTCTGGGAGCCCCAAGAACTCTAGCACATCGTCCCTGGCTACTCGTACTCATCTGAGGAGGCACCTCTGGTAGGGGATTATCAGTGTTGCGAGCTGAAGCGTATCTTTGAGTGACGGTATGCTTAGGAGGTATAATCTGCAAGCGCATAAGACATGAATTAGATAGATACTTTGATAGAGTTAAACTCTATTGCACGAACTCAGAATACAAGAAGGTGTAAAAATTACTAATATCTTACAGCCTCCTGCTTATAAAGTGTGGTGCACAATACACCCATAAATAAGACTTTACTAGACATGGCTTCATAAGCTCCATAGGACACTTGAACTCTGTGCTCTGATACCAATGTGTGAGCCTTGTTGAGGTGGGTTAGATTTCAACTGAGTTTAGGTGAATCCCATATGGTGGGGCAAACTTTAGTGAGGACATTGAGTCCATAGAGAGGGTGTATGTAACAATCCATCTTGAGATGAGAAGTGTCACATCGGCAAAACACAGGAGAAATGTATGAGTAAGCAGATCTTACTTGCTAGTGAAAATTGAGAAGGAGGAGACAATTAAGTTTCAAAATTAGTATTGGTGACAAGTTTGACCTTGACCGGTCAAACTTGTCATTAATTAATAATTAAGTGGGATTAAGTTAATTATGGGTTAAAGTGTATATTTTAAAAACTTTTGAAACCTATTTGTAACAAAAAAACTTATAATTTAAAAAAAATTAAAAAAAATTTAATTTTTTTTTTAAAAAAAAGAAAATTCCAGTCGTGACATTTTGGACCGTCCGCGACATGTCCGCGTCGCGGAAGAGTCTCGCGGAAACACTTAATGAACTGTTCATGGTCCAAAAATGCATCATCATTCTTTTTCAAATCCGTGATTTATTTTTGTCATTTGTTTGATTGAAATAACATATATTGCTGTTTTCAAGCGTAGTCCATTGTTCGGAGAACTTTTCGGGGCCTGTAGCTAAAAAATTTTAAAAATAATTTGCCCAAAAAAGTGACCCTCCGCGACATGTCTGCGTCACGGAGGCGTCGTGCACCTGCCTATTTTCTGTGCAGAAAATGTTTCGTCATTTTTCGTTTGACTCGGGAGTTTTTTTGAGGGTTTTTTTTGCTAAACCAACATGTCTTAACATTTTGAAAGATGTGTAGGTGGTCGCTGAATATTTCGGAGCCTGTAGCGAAAAATCCCAAAATTTTAGGGCACGAAAACAGTGACCCTCCGCGACATGTCCGCGTCATGGAGGCGTCGCGCACCTGCCTATTTTCTAGAGAAAATGTTTCGTCATTTTTCGTTTGACCCGAGATTTTTTTTAGAGTTTTTTTTGCTAAACCAACATGTCTTAACATTTTGAAGGATGTGTAGGTGGTCGGTGAATTTTTCGGGGCCCATAGCGAAAAATCCCAAAATTTTAGGGCACAAAAACATTGACCCTCCGCGGCATGTCCGCGTCGCGAAGGTGTCGCGCACCTGCTACGAAATTCCCAGCAGCTGCTGGGAATAATAAAACAGCTGCTGGGAAATCAGCAAATGCTGTACATTTCCCAGCAGCTGCTGAGAATAATCCAGCAACTTGCCAACTTGCTACAACAAGTGAATTTTTCGGGGCCCGTAGCGAAAAATCCCAAAATTTTGGGGCACGAAAACAGTGACCCTCCGCGACATGTCCGCATCGCGGAGGTGTCGTGCACCTGCTACGAAATTTCTAGCAGCAGCTGCTAGGAATAATACAGCAGCTGCTGTACATTTCCCAGCACTTGCTGAGAATAATCCAGCAACTTGCCAACTTGCTATAACAAGTTCTAACAAAATGTTTTCCATCGAGTTATTTCTATTGTTGAATTGGACTAAATTCCTTATATTCGTCTGTAACGATGAGCACATGGACTAATTAATGGAAAAAGCCACCGAAATAAGTCTAATTTAGATCTGCCATCGTATTGTTTGTGTAAGTACTATCTTAATGTATAAGATTACTATTGATTCCACCTCAACGCATAAGATAGGTAGTAATGTATTACAAAACGTATCGACGCAACCAAGTAATAGTCACTTTACTTAGTCACCATCACTTACATATGAAATTGCTCAATAGATTGTTTATTACTTGTGAGTAAGCGAAGGCAATGTATAAGATCACTCATGAATTTAGCATTTTATTTGAAGTCGGAGTAACAAAACTCAACTTATCTCTACATATAGCTGATACCATCACCTTATAGTCATCTTCCTATAGGTACTAACGAAAAATCAAAGGTCGGGTCCAGCAGCTGCTGGGGATAATACGACAGCTGTTGTACATTTCCCAGCAGCTGCTATACATTTCCCAGCAAATGTTGTACATATCCCAGCAGCTGTTGAGAATAATCCAGCAACTTGCCAACTTGCTACAACAAGTTCTAACAAAATGTTTTCCATCGAGTTATTTCTATTGTTGAATTGGACTAAATTCCTTATATTCATTGTAACGATGAGCACATGGACTAATTAATGGAAAAAGCCACCGAAATAAGTCTGATTTAGATCTGCCATCGTATTGTTTGTGCAAGTACTATCTCAATGTATAAGATCACTACTGATTCCACCTCAACGCATAAGATAAGTAGTAATGTATTACAAAACGTATCGACGTAACCAAGTAATAGTCACTTTACTTAGTGACCATCACTTACATATGCAATTGCTCAATAGATTGTTTATTACTTGTGAGTAAGCGAAGGCAATGTATAAGATCACTCATGAATTTAGCATTTTATTTGAAGTCGGAGTAACAAAACTCAACTTATCATTACATATGGCTGATACCATCACCTTATAGTCATCTTCCTATAGGTACTAACGAAAAATCAAAGGTCGGGTCCAGCAGCTGCTGGGAATAATACAGCAGCTGTTGTACATTTCCCAGCAGCTGCTATACATTTCCCAGCAGCTGCTGAGAATAATCCAGCAACTTGCCAACTTGCTACAACAAGTTCTAACAAAATGTTTACTACCGCCATTGACGCAATATATTATAAAACATATGGATTGTATATTATAAAACATATTGACGCAACCAAGTAATACTCAATTTACTTAGTCACTAGCACTTACATATGCAATTGCTCAATAGATTGCTGAATAGTCACCATCACTTACATGTACAATTAGTTACATAAGTTGATTGTATATTTTATTTGAAGTCGGAGTAACAAAACTCAACTTATCACTACATATGGCTGATACCATCACCTTATAGTCATCTTCCTATAGATACTAACGAAAAATCAAAGGTCGGGTCCAGCAGCTGCTGTACATTTCCCAGCAAATGTTGTACATTTTCCAGCAGCTGTTGTACATTGTGATGACGATATCTTCTGGCATACAATTTAATTCACAGCTAGAAATGATTTGATTTACAAAATCCTCATACGAGATATCTCGATTCACAATCATCGCTATCGTCTCGATCATTTCTTTGCCTTTCCAACGCCAAATAAAACGATTGTTCGACTCAACCCATTCACCACGACAATCAACTCCTAATATATTTGGTCTCCCATGGATGATCTTGAAGGTACCTATATAATTAACAGTTAAAAGCGCAACATGAGAAAACATGAGAAACCTGTACAGAAATACAACAATTGTTGTATTCAATTCAGCAGCTACTTCATCATATGAAACATCACGTGCAGCAAATACACACTAATTTAAGACTGCTGCAAAAGGTCGTGAACCAGTTTGTTAGTCCAGCAGCTGCTGCACCCAGTCCAGCAGCTGCTGCACTCAGTCCAGCAGCTGCTGCGTCTTCCCCAAAATGCCTCAACAGTGAAGAAATGGCAACAATGGCGGAAACATCAACAAAAACACAAAACCCAAATAAATAGCACTACATACACTTTTATCAGTCATAATAAGGATTGAAACTTACCTTTCAAGTACTTTCGAAGCCTACCCAAATAAATGCCCCAAAAAATTTGATTTCTTTTCACCCAAATTTGAAGCTCAAATCTTGTGTTGGGAAAATACTAACAACAACAACAACAACAACAACAAGAAGAAGAAGGAGGAGGAGAAGAACAAGAAGAAGAAGAAGAAGAACAACAACAACAACTACAACAACAAGAAAGAGCAAAAGAACGATGCAAATGGGGGAAAATGTCACCGGAACTGGGTGTGGGTAACGTCTGATGGGGGTTGGTGGTATTTAGGGTATTTTGTATTGGGTGGGTTAACGTGTATAAATATAAACTTTGGGACCTTTTTGAAAATAGTTCAACATCATTAACTATTAATTATAATTTTGTCACCTATACTTAATAATTAAAACTTGTGTCACTTTTTTTTTAATTTTAAAACTTGTTTGTCACCCTTAATTAAATTATCCTACTTACTAGTGATGTGTTTTAAAACCGCGAGGTCCTAGGCTAAAATTGAACAATATCACTAGCGGGTTGAGCCATTACAATTTTATTATTAGAGAACCATCACAAGTTGACTGATAATCTGAATACTATCTTAGAGAATGAAATTGGAATGAAAGTGGATCAAACACGCACTTCTATGTGTTCATCTAAAAAATTTGTCTATAGATAGTTGACGACATGTGAGAGTCACATTTTGAATTCAGCTATTAAATTTTGAATATTTATATTTTAGAGAGTGGATATTCTCCCAAGACAATTAGTAATAATAATTCAGAGAGACAAAACTCAACTTTGGTGGGATAAAGCTAACTATAACAAGATCACAAATGTGGCTCTAATACTATGTGATTGATACGTTTTGAAAAATTAGTTATCTCATCACTTAAATAATTGAATATAATTTGGTGCGTTGTCAGTGTACAAAATTTTCATACCATCAGGTAATATTGACCTGCTATTGCGGGTTACTAAATAGTATTTTATCAAAATATTTATTTATTTATATTTTTTAAAAATAAAATACAATTATCGTTTTTCTCTTTCTTCTCTAATTCTCTCAGGTTCACCCTCTTTCTTCCTCTATGGCAAATAGTTTAGTTTTTTTGTTATTGGCTTCTTCCACTACAATCTAACTATTTTTTTCTCTTAATTAGTTTACAAGCATATATATCCATTTCTTTGTCCTTCACTATGTAGTCTTTTGTGCACTCTTTTTTCATACACAATAATTGTATTTTTATATGTACAATCAAAGCTAACGTTTTTAGATATATTTTAATTTTGTTTATTGATTCTAGGATTTATTGGTATTTTTTCAAAAATTAAATATTTTTTGAAGTGTTCGTTTAATTTTTTAATTGTTGTATTTTTCATAGAAGACGGAAAATCTCTTGAACAACTCCCCACATCTTCCATCTATTTTAAATCTTCTTTTTGATTATACACTTTATTAGAATTGTTATTATTATTATTATTATTATTATTATTATTATTATAAATATGAATATCATAAATTAAGTTTTTTTTTTTAAATAAAATAAAAGATGAACTGAATAATTTAATATACATGAAAGAAATAAAAATAAAAAGAAAAGAAAAGAATCGCAACATTGTCATTTTACCGTTGCCATATAATACCTATGAGAAAGAGAGAGAGAGAGAGAGAGAGAGAGAGAGAGAGAGTATAATTTGAATTCAAATTATGAAAAGAAAAATCTAAAAATTAGGAAGGAATTTGAATTGTAGTGTAACTAAAATTCAAATTACCTTTAATATTTTTCTAAATTACATCATTTTCAAAAGGTATAAACATTACTTGAAAAAATTATGGAAATAGTCTTTAAAGTTACCTCATGGTGTAAAAAATCTTATACACTAATGGTGCATATAATTTTAACTCTATAAAATATAGTGATATAAATGTACGAAGAAAATATGTTAATTACGATAACTAGATATTTAACTTTTTAGAAATCAGTTATACTATCATATACATAGTAATATACAACTTAATTATGTACATATCATCTCAAATTGGTATGAAAATTTTGATGTAATCTAGTCATCATTTTGTGTATTGTAATTTTTTGATAAAGTTGTTATTGGAATTTTTTACAATTGAAGTTTACTGGCATGATTAGAGTTAGGTCATAGGTGTGACACGGTGATCTAAATTCCAGAGGATCCCAATCAAGCCATTTTAGCATATCAGAAAGCATGTATACAGTGATTAAAGCATTAATAAAAATCTATAGGGAATTAGGGAATGAGACTCATCTCAACTTAAAGGGAAAGAAGTAAGTTTTATCCAAGAACGAAAAGACAACACAGACTACATACACCCAACATGCCTCTACAAGTTAATATATGTAGAGGCTTAAGACAAGTCCCTAGCTCAACTACTGTCACGCCTCGCCTTGGGAGGATACCCTTAGTGTGGGCGGCACTCAGAGATTATTGCTAGTCCCCAAGCGAACCACTCGGACTTATTGTCACATCATACTCCACAACAGAAGAAAAATACTCAACAAAAGACCCTAAAGTAAGTTAATCAAGTCTTTAAATAAATGGGAATTTTCAATAATCAAGAGTTTGGAAAACAATGCTCAACATCTGCTACTCAACATCTATGAAGTCTCTACCTCTAAAATTTAGATGGAACCATGATAGGTCATGACTATCCAACTCAAAGAAAATAAAAGCAAAAACTCAAATAAAATAAAGGCTCCTTCGAATAGCAAGGAGGGTTCACCAACTCAGGAACTCTGGACCTCAATTGTGCGTCTGTTGAAGTCCTCTATTACCTGTATCTACATCATGAAATGATGCAGTGCCGAGTGGCGTCTGTACGTGGAATGTACGGTATATATAATGGCTCAAGAAATAGATAGTGCTCAAGCTCAATCAATCAACTCGACTAAAGACTCAACTCCTCATCTCATAACTCAACTTAGATAAATCATGCAAGTTCAAGGATTGAAATCGTGCTTTTAGAAATAGACTTAGCATTTGATGCAACTTGGTTTGAAAGACTCGTGATATGCTCAACTCAAGTATTTGCTTGGAAGTTTCTCTAACATATAACTCTCCACCCCACTATAAGTTTTGGTGATGTACAATGAAATGACGTCGTTGCCACATCTGCCCTAAACTTGCCAGGAATAGGACGTCAACCTCTACCCCTCTCTCTTCGATCCAAAGTGAAAGTCCATCATTTGGGACATAGGCTAACCAGATTATCCTGTGCGACCATCCTATGCTGGCAACTTAGTACTGGGGGATTTCTCTCACCCAACTCGGTGCTCAATACTCCTTCCAAGACTAAAATATGCTCATGTATATCAATTCATACTCATCTCAATCAACTCAACATCAACTTTCTCAATTAACCCCATAACTCAAACTGAGGACTCAAAACAATGCAACTCAAGACTCCAATTCATATCATGCAATACTCTCACCAAATTACGGTCAAGTAACATCATATCATCCATGTCCAACATGTAAGACATAATAGGTATTCATCACATGCATATATGAAACAAGACGACATACTTCTCAGATTCAACTTACTTGGTTTCAACGGTTAGAGTCATAATTTCAAGTTAGTTAGTAATCAAAGAAAATACTAAGGTTGGGGGCTAGGGTATCAAGCATTTGAATAACATTCATATTTCATGGTAATAACAATGCTACTCTTAAATTGACTCAGTATTATTCATGAAAACTTCCAATGTACAAGAATTTAGGACTCAAGAAATCACAAGATTTATAACATGTGATTTATACTCATTTGATCATGATTCAAGAAGACAAAAGGGTGCATGGATTACCATAGTCCAACATTTTAGGTAGCCTTACATACCTGGGATAATGCCAAAAACAATCTCCCTCGAAAATCTTCTCTTGAACTCCTCAATCTCAAGCTCTCCTCTACCTTCCTCAAGCCCTAGTCTTGATGGTTTGTTAGAAAATGACCTCGAATGGGGTTTTTGACCCTTTTCACGTTAAAACAACTTATATTGGTCGTGTACTGGGTTTAGGAGGTGTCAGGAATGGACCAAAATTTCCTTCGAACAATTTAGAATTTTTTCAGACTCGTAGTGACGTAGTTTGCAACACGGATTGGTCGCGTAGCAAAATATTTTCTCCAAATATATTCTGAACGAGTTTTCTCAATCCCGTCGAAAATTTTTGAAAAAACGTAAGTGTTTCTCCACAACAGGTGCGCGACGCGCCTTTGTTGCGCACTGCCATTGTTTTTCATTTTGGATTAAAAAATTATCTTTTGATCTGGTCGCTCTAAAAATCGATTGAGACCCTTTTCTCACTCAATTGTTTAACTGATCGCAAATCCGGCCTCGGATTTTCCTTACGAGCCTTGGGAGACCCTTGTCTAGGGGTATTTTGGTAATTTCATCAAGCGTTACATCATCTCCCCCTTGGGATCATTCGTCCTCAAATGATGAGCAAGAGGGGCATTATGGTACGAATAAACTCAAGATTCATTCTCAATACTCACTCAACAACTTAAACTCTCAACTCTTCATTGACCTCGATAACTCTACTCAGATTTCAAGAATGGACACCTCAACTCAAGATGGAAACATCAATTAAGTTAAGGATAGGATCATTACCTTCGATATTCTCGTCATCAGGAATGAATAAATGTGGGTATTTGGCTCTCATATCTTTCTTAGCTTCCCACGTGGCTTCCTCAACAAACTGATTCCTCCACAAAACCTTAATGGAGGCTACCTCATTGTTTCTTAGCTTGTGAACCTGTCGATCAAGGATTTGGACGGAATCTCCACATAGGACAAGCTACCTTTCACTCCAGTACTATCAATAGGGATCACCAAGGCAAGATGTCCCAGACACTTCTTTTGCATAGAGAAATACTGGATGGATTCTGTCTAACTCAGAAGGCAAGTCTAACTCATAATCAACTTTCCCAATCCTTCTTACAATCTGGTAAGGGCCAATATAGCGAGGACTTAATTTCCCTTTCTTCCCAAACCTCATGACACCCTTAATGGGTGATACCTTCAAGTATACCCAATCGCTAACATCAAACTCTGTGTTCCTTCTCCTCACATCGGTGTAAGATTTCTGATGGCTTTGTGTAGTCTTCAACCTCTCCCTAATAATATTCACCTTCTCTATGGACTGGTGGACAAGGTCACGCCCAATCAACTTGGCTTCTCTAACCTCAAACCACCCAATAAGTGATCTACACCTCCTCCCATACAAGGCCTCATAGGGGGTTATTTGAATGCTAGGATGATAATTGTTGTTATATGCAAATTCAATCAATGTTATGTGGTCATGCCAATTCCCTTTGAAATCAAGGATGCATGCTCTCAACATATCTTCTACTGTCTGAATGACGCGCTCTGCCTGACCATCCTTCTGAGGATGAAAGGTTGTACTCAAATTTACCTTGGTACCCAATCTCTTCTGGAAAGATCTCCAGAAGTGGGAGGTAACTTGAGCTCCTCTATCTGAGATGATGGACAATGAAACTCCATGCAACCTTACAATCTCTTGGATGTACATCTTGGCATACTCCTCCACAGTATTAGTTGTCTTGACTGATAAGAAGTGTGCTGATTTAGTCCTATCCATAATCACCTATATGGAAGCATGTTGCCTCCAGAATCTCGGTAGACCGATGATGAAATCCATGTTAACCATCTCCCACTTCCACTTTGGAATCTCAAAATTCTGAGCCATGACACTTGGCCTTTGAGCTCAACCTTCACTTGCTGGTAATTCGGGCACTTTGAAATAAACTCAGCAATATCCCTCTTCATTCCACTCTACCAATAGACTTCTCTCAAGTTCTGGTACATTTTGGTAGAGCCCGGATGAATGGAATATCTAGTATTGTGGGATTCAGCCATGATCCTCTCTCAGACACCATCAACATCGGGGACATATAACCTACTCCACACCCCATCTCCCCCTTTGGAGAAGACCATCAGTTTCTATTTGTGGACAACCTCCTTCAATTGGAGTATGATAGGATCTCGATCTTGGTTCTCTTTTACCTCCACTACTAGGGATGATGCACACTCAATCTGAACATTGACTCCTCCCTCATTATTCTCCTCGAGTTGAACTCTTAATCGAGCCAACCTATGCATTTCCTTCACTCGCTCTTTCTTTCCTTCATCAATATGGGTTGTACTACCCATAGGTAACCTGCTAAAAGCGTCAGCAACAATGTTAGCTTTACCTGGGTGGTATAGGTTGCTCATGTCATAGTCCTTGAGCAACTCCAACCATCTCCTCTGTCGCAGGTTGAGCTCTTTCCGACTGAAGACATGCTACAAGCTCTTGTGGTCAGTGAACACATCCACATGCACTCCATACAAGTATGGCGCCAGATTTTTAGTGCAAATACCACCGCTGCCAACTCGAGATCATTAGTCGGATAGTTTCATTCATGAACCTTAAGTTGCCTGGAAGCATAGGCTATCATATTCCCTCTTTGGATCAACACACAACCCAACCAAACTCTTGATGCATCACTGTATATTACAAAATCCTCCGTCCCTTTGGGTAAGCTCAGTCGTCAACCTAGTCTTCAACTCTTGGAAGTTCTTCTAATATTCCTTAGACCACTAAAACTTGACCTTGTTTTGAGTTAATTTGGTCAATGGTGCAGATAGGGAAGAAAATTCGTCAAGGAACCGGCGATAGTAGCCTACCAACCCTAAGAAATGTTTTATGTCAATTGGAGAGGTCGGTTTTGGCCAGTTCTTAACCGCTTCAATCTTCTGGGCATCTACTCGAATACCATCACTCGAAACCACATGGCCTAGGAAAGCCACCGACTTGAACAAAAACTCATATTTCGAGAACTTTGCATATAACTCATGGTCCTTAGGAGTCTGAAGGACAACTTTGAGGTGATGGACATGTTCCACCTCATCCTCCGAATACACCAAAATGTCGTCGATGAACATGATTACAAACATGTCGAGATATGGTCTGAACACTCTATTCATCAAGTCCATGAAAGCTGCAGGTGCGTTCGTCAACCCAAAGGACATGACCAAGAATTCAAAAAGGCCATATCTAGTTTTGAAAGTTGTCATTGGAATGTCACACTCCCTCACCTTCAACTAATGGTAGTCCGATCTGAGGTCTATCTTCGAGAAGCATGAGGAACCCTGAAGCTGGTCAAACATATCATCTATCCTGGGGAGAGGATATTTATTCTTGATTGTGACCTTCTTCAGTTGCCTATAATCTGTGCACTTTCTGAGAGACCTATCTTTCTTTCGCACCAACAGGACGGGAGCACCCCAAGGAGAATCGCTCGACCTGATAAAGCCCTTCTCTAATGAGTCCTTCAGTTGCTCTTTTAACTCTTTCAACTCAGCGGGGGTCATCCTATATGGTGGAATTCACCTAGGCTGCGTATCGGGAAGAACATCAATCCCGAAGCCGATATCCATATATGGCATCATAAAGGACACCGTTACTCCTGGATCAAGTAAAGCATAACAATCGAAAATAAAGACTCGAAGCATACTCGTCACCATATCTGGTGCAACCTCTTGGTCTTGTCGATTTCCCATTGCATAAAGACAATTTGTCACTCTGCCAGTCCCTGCTGTAATGCCTCTCTAATTACCCTTGGGTGGTGGCATAGTAGTAGAAGACTGCACCTTATTACCCCAAAGTGGACATTCCTTCAGGAAGTGACCTGTCCGGCCACACTTATAGCAAGCACTTCCTCCATCCTTACACTCTCCTAAATGCATCTTACCACACTTCCCACAAGGTGGTTTCCCTCTCGAGCCAAGGGTCACACTGGCTTGCGAATCATGTGCTCTAAAGTTGGACTGGCCTTGGGATCTTTGATCATACCTTACGTTTGGAGTTGGTGCACTGGATGATGATGGTGCATAACCTAAATGCCTCTTCTAAAAGCAAGACCTATCTCTCTTATCCTGTTTATGCTGGCTAGGATTATGCCCAGTGGACTTGGCCTTCTTACTCAAGTGCTCCTCTCTGTCTTTCTTCTTTTCCTCCTCAGTTTGCTGGGCATATACCATGATCCAGAAGTATCTATGCCCGGGATCATCAATGCTTCCTCGCACTCCCTCTTCACATGCTTACCCAACCCGGGCACGAACTTTCTCATCCTTGCTCTCATGTCCTGGACCATCTCCGGAGCGTACCTAGACAGCTTAATAAACTTGAGATCGTACTCTTTGACGGTCATTCCCTCTTGTTTTAGGTTCATGAACTCCTCAACCTTTGCCTCCCTCAACTCTTGGGGAAGAAGTGGTCAAGGAAGGCACTCTCAAATTCACTCCACTCAGCAGGATCCGCATCCTCACCCTGACCATCTTCCCACTGGTTATACCAGACATTCGCCACATCCTTAAGCTGGTAGGAGGCAAGCTCAACTCCCTTAATCTCCGTCATGTGTATCCCCTCAACACCTTGCACATCTCGTCAATGAAATTTTATAGGTCTTCCTCAACTTTTGACCCCATGTAGACTGACGGATTCATTCTCAAGAAGTCTCGTAGCGTAGTTGCAGCAGTGGGCTCTTGAGAGTTCGAATAAAAGAAAAGGACATAGTCTCAAAATAATAATGTAAACCAAAAGAACTATCAAGGCTTGCCCTCAAAACATGAGGACTCACCAATCCTTCTTCAGGAGATCTTCTAAAACTAGCAACTAAATAGAAGAGGAATGCTAGATCCTATATTATAAACTAATGTAGGTAAGAGCATGTATTAGTACTTTGAATGTACTAGTTATATGGGCATGCATGATGTACATATACATATATAATACTAAGTAAAAAGGCATGAGTCATGAAATGCAAGACTATAATAGCACAGATATGAACTGAAACATAAGATAAGCGACAATTTAAAATCATATAGTCCAAGCATCAAATTAGAATACAGCATAAACGAACTTAGTTATTTTGTGGAATATCAAACATAACTTATAATAAGATCAAGCAAGCTATAATATGAAATCTGATGTAACTCCCGCATCGAGAAGAGAGAGGCAACTTTGTCAAGGTAAACTCTATGATGGTACATTCAATCATTCATGAGCGATATATGTATCCACTAGCTTAACATATAAGGCAATCTATGGTGGCACATAGTTTTAGATAAGAGGTTGCTACTAAGATTCCATTGGGAAGATAACCATGGACCAAATGGCATTCCAAGCCTTTTTAGTGCAAATTAAATTTCAATAAAAAGTAAAATTCATAAAATAATTAGAGTAATTAAGATCATCATAACTAGAATTGTTCATTAAGATCATGGTGATTCATTGGTATGAGAATTTTTCTAAATCAAATCTGAAATTCATGATTAGGTGAGAAAATCCTTTCACCAACATTCATTTATTCATTTAGTACTTTCATAAATTATACATAAGCATTTTCATAAAACATAGGTGAAGTCATCTTTCATTCATGTTTATTGTTCATCATAGACTAGAATAATTATGTTGATTCAATCTCAAATCAACTTAATAATATGTAATTTAATAAAATCATACATAATTATAATAAAAATCATCAAATGAAATTATAATTATTGGAACCCACATTGGTAATCATATACCATAGAAATCGCTGTATAGAAATTTCTATAAATCATGAAATTAAAAGTGATTCATGATTAATTGGGTCAATAAACAATAATTGAAACTTACATCATGAAATTGAAAGAGAATTGAATAAAACTCATCATGAGAATCGTTAACTCAAAATAACATTGTGAAAATTCATTTTTAAATCATTAAGTTCATGGAATTAACATTGGTTCATGTTAAAATGGATTAATATATTAATCATAATTTGTGAAATTGAGTAGAATTCATGAAGACCCATAAAAATACATTATTAAATTTTATTAAAAAGGTGAAGAATTCTTTGGGCTCCATGGGTGGAAGGGGCCCATGGATGAACACACACATACCTTGAGGTCCTTCCTTGAGAAAAACTTGAAAATAAATGGAAATATTGAAAGCCATAGCTTGATCTTTAATGGAGATTCTTGGAACCTTTCTAGAAGGATAATTTTTGTAATTGATGAATCACAAGAGAATAAGAGAAATTTGGGGATTTGGGTAGTTATAAACTTAGAAAAAAATGGTCAAAACAATAGAGATAGGGCTGGATATGTGGGTCTGTGTTGTGTGGCCTAGACTCGAAGGACTCAAACCAACCATCTAGAGTGCGGCAAGGTCTACCATATAGGTCCTTGAACGGGGCCGTCTGAATACTCGAATGATAATTGTTGTTGTATGCAAATTCCGCTAAGGGTAAAATGACCTAGAGGGTCATTACGAATAGATTTTGGAAAGCAAACTGGCAGCACAATTGCAAGCTACTTCCCTTCACACATCTAATATAGAGATTATAGAACTACTGAAATAAGATTGACTTATACGCAGATTTCTAAGTATATATTATTTGATAACAGAAATAACAAACAGGTTCTATGGTGTAGTGGTTAGCACTCTGGACTTTGAATCCAGCGACCTGGGTTCGACTCCCGGTAGGACCTACTATTTTTTGGGTCATAATCATACATGGCATGAATAATTCAATATTATGTCACTATAAATTAATTAACTACTGTTAACTTCCTTCGTAGTTACTCCTTATGAGAAATGGGTGAATGAATCTATTAGAGGTTTCGTGGTTGCATTTCATATGCACACTTATCAACAAGAAGAAAATTGATAACCGTTTGAATCCAAAACATGAACAACGAAGAAAAGAAAACTAAAACCCGTTTTGTTTTATTAAGTTTCAAATCAAAGTCTGCTTTATACCAATATTGGCATCTCACCATTATTTAATGCAAATTAAGAATCATAAGGGCGATACTCTTTTCTTCAAAAATGAGGAAGGAAATTAGAAAACGAGGAATATAATTTCACCAACAAGATAAAAGTGTTCAAATAGTCAAGGCTACTAAGGTTCCCCGTAAATATCATATTTGTATACAGTTTCCAATTCAAATCATATCATATCATATCATATATATATATATATACACACATATATATACCACAAAATACAATAAACTACAGTTGAAAAAATAAAATAACAAAATTGAATAAAAATTCAATCAGGCTGAGATGCGGATATCTCGCTCTCTTTAAGGAGATTCAAGCCTACTGCGGCATAATATACATCAATCCAGTAGTAATACACTTAACTTGTCCCCTCCAGGATACAACAGTCCAACAATGTTGTATGACTCAAACAACTCCGGATTAGTTAAAGAATCCAAAACTCCACAAAAAGAACACCTTCCTTCAACATATAAATTCTCTCTTTAGTATAGTTAATATAGTTAAAGACTTAAAATATTTTCTTTGTCTCAACTCTCTCTTTCACTATTACACACTTCACTACACACTGCAATATGTTAGCCACACTTCACATTTTTTCTCTCCATATTATTAATTTCTTCTTCTTCTTCTTCTTCTTCTTCTTCTTCACAAAGTAAGAAACATCACTATTTATCGGGAGAATTCATCCTTGTCTTGAGTAGGATTAGTGTGAATAGTAATGTAGGTATATGAATGGAGGAATTATGTCTTGGAGGTTACATAAGTTACAAGACACTGATGGGGTAGAACATAGGTTAGTGGTTATATGAGTTATAAGCCACTAATGGTCATATAAGTGTCACGCCCCGGGAGGGTACTCTTTGCGTGATCGGCACTCAGAAACTATTGCTAGTCACCAAGTGAGCAACTTAGCCTCATCACATCATACAATCAATAAACTCTAATGAACAGCGGAAAGTACAAGTAAGTAAATGGGAACATCTCGTCTAAAGTCTCAAAATAAGTATATAAAAATAAAGCTAGTAGAAAGAACTAGCTCACGAGTCTCAACATCAATGCTCAACCATCGTCTATGAAGCCTCTATTACTACTCATGTGGTGCCAATGACAGATCCATGGCTACCTAAAATCAAAATAAAGAAATAGTCTAATTTAACTCTAAAGCATGATGAAATAAATCATGTTGGATCCTCTGAAGTAAGGGAGGCTCACCAAATCAGCTGCAAAGCTTAGATCTTCAACGGAGCGCCTGTTGATGATCTCTAGTACCTACCTCTGCATCATAAGAGGATGCAGTCCACAGTGGACATCAATACTTGGAATGTATTGGTATGTAAAATAGATGAATGAAACAAAAACCGATAGAATAATATGGAAACAACATCAACTCAAAATAAACATCAAATCATATCAAATCATCAAATGCCCATCTATGAAAGAATAAAGAGTAGACAAGTAACACATCAATAACTCGAACTCATCAATAGTCTCAAACTCATCTCAAAAGAGCTCACCTCCTCTCACCTCATCTCATCTCAGAGGAGCTCACCTCCACTCATCTCCTCTAGACTCAGAGTACTCCGGATAGAAAATTTTACGGGATTTTTTCTTATCCGACAACAGTCACTTATGAGCCAGTGATTGTATAACATCCTACCGGTGTTGCCACGACTGTTCTATACTTTCCAGATAGAGAACAAATCGGAACCATAATGGATAAATCCAAAATGGAGACAGAAAACTCAACAAGTCCTCTATTGTTTCAGGGACATAAACTCAAGAGGAAAACCTCTTCTATGCTTGGTGACATAGTTCTGGGGTGCTCATCAATCACCCAACTCGGTGCTCGATATTCCTCCTATGACTCAATGCTCATAAGACTCCTCATCTCAACCAATCTAACAGGGACTTACCCCATCAACAATCGGTATCTCATAGGGACTCTAACCCTATCATCAATCAAGCTCATAGGGACTCTAACCCTTTCGTCAATCAAGCTCATAGGGAGTTTAACCCTCTCATTAATCAATCTCATCAGTGACTCAAAATTTAGAACAATCGTTAGGAATCAAGTGAATAGACACATCAGTAGATTTCATTTATGGAGACTCATAAGACAATCAATTTCTAGTTCATCATCATTTCCTCATCACAATCAACAATCTCAACTCAAGGCTCTAGACTCAATTCTCAAGTTCATTATGCATGCTTTTCAAATTAGTCATGTAGGATTATGCAAATTCTCATGAAAATATTCAATTCAAGAAAACAAATAATATGATGATCATCAACATAGGAAAACATGTAATTTAAATCAGTTTTTCAAGAAACACCATCAAGAATTCAGAAAAGAGTTTTTAAACGAGTTTTCTCCAACCCGTCCAAAATTTTCAAAAGAGTATAAGTTCTAGTCCGCGATGGGTGCGCGGCGCGCCCCTATCGTGTACTAACATTATTTTGCATTTCGGATCGAAAAATTATCCTTTGATTGGGTCGCTTTAAAAATCGACCGAGATCTTTTTCTCACTCAATTATTCGTGCTAATCACAAATCCAGCCTTGAATTTGACATACGAGCATCGGAACATATGTTACATGCATACCCTCATTCTAGGGGTACTTTAGTAATTTTACCGAGCGTCACATCATCTCCCCCTTGGGATCATTCATCCTCGAATGATGAGTAAAGGTGGATATTAGGGCACGAATAGACTCAAGATTCATCTCCTCACTCAACTCAATCAATCAAACTCTTGACTTAAGAATAGAAAGTTACATCAAGAATAGATACATCAATTTAGTGAATGGTAAGAAATCTCCTTCAACACTCTCATCATTTGGCATGAATAGGTGCGGATATTTGACTTTCATCTCTTCCTCGGCTTCCCATGTGGCTTCCTCAATGAATTGATTCTTCCACAGGACTTTGACTGAGGCTATTTCTTTGTTCCTCAACTTATGAATCTGACGATCAATGATTTGCCCCAGAACCTCTTCGTAAGATAGGTTGTCTTTCACTCCAATGCTATCAACAGGGATCACCAAGGCAAGATCTCCCAAGAATTTCTTCAACATCAAAACATGGAATACTAGATGGACTCCATCTAACTCCGAAGGCAACTCTAACTCATAAGCAACCTTCTCAATCCTCTTTACGATCTGATATAGTCCTACATAACGTGGACTTAACTTTCCCTTTTTCCCAAACCTTAGGACACCCTTCATGGGTGACACTTTCAAATACACGTAATCATCTAGCTCGAACTCTAAGTTGCTTCTCCTCATGTCGATATAAGATTTTTGGCGACTCTAGGCAGTCTTTAACCTCCCTCTAATGACCTTGACCTTCTCCATCGATTGGTGAACAAGGTCAGGCCTTATCAACTCCGCTTCTCCAACCTCAAGCCACCAAATTGGTGATCTACATCTCCTCCCATACAACGCTTGATAAGGAGCCATTTGAATACTTGCATGATAGCTATGTTATATGCGAATTCAATCAATGGTAGGTGATCATCCCAATTTCCCTTGAAGTCTAGAACACAAGCTCTCAACATGTCCTCAAGTGTTTGAATTGTATGCTCTGCCTGACCATCTGTCTGTGGATGAAAGGCTGTGCTCAGGTTCACCTTAGTACCCAATCCCCTTTGGAATGATCTCCAAAACTGGGAGGTAAATTGAGCTCCTCTATTTGAGATGATGGACAAGGGAACCTCATGCAACCTCACAATCACCTGGATGTACAACTTGGCATATTCCTCCGCAGTGTTTGTCGTCTTACCTGCAAGGAAGTGAGTCAATTTAGTCATTCTATCCATGATCACTCATATCAAATCATATTGCTTTCGAGACTTTGGCAGACCAGTAATAAAGTCCATATTAATCATCTTTCATTCCATTCCGGAATCTCAAAGGTCTGAGCTAATCAACATGGCCTTTGATGCTCAACCTTCACTTGTTGGCAATTTGGGCAGTTCGAAACAAACTCAGCAATAACCCTCTTCATCCCGCTCCACCGGTAGACTTCTCTCAAGTCATGGTACATCTTGGTAGAGCCCAGAGGAATGAAATATCTAGTGTTGTGGGCTTCCGCTATGATTCTATCACGAATGTCATCAACATCTGGAACACACAACCTACTTTGATACCTCAACACTCCTCGGGAGATAGAGAAAGATAAAAAAATCTATTATCTATATTTAAATTTCAAATTATATAACTAAGATAAGAAAAAATTCGTTTTATTTTCTGAATTTCACGAAACATCTCCCCATTTGGAGAAGACCATCACCTTTTGTTTGTGGATAGCCTCCTTCGGTTGGAGTATGACAAGATCTTGGTCTTGCTTTTCCTTCACCTCCACCACTAAGGATGGAGCAAACCCATTCTGAACATTAACTCCTCCTTCATTATTCTCCTCAAGCTGGACTCCCAATCGAGCCAACCGATGCACTTCCTTGGCTAGCTCCTTCCCTCCCTCCCTCCTCCACATGGGTTGTACTACCCATTAACAACCTGCTGAGAGCATCAACAACAACATTAGATTTACCTAGGTGGTAGTGGATGCTCATGTCATAATCCTTAAGCAACTCCAACCATCTCCTCTATCGCTGGTTGAGCTCTTTATGACTGAAAACATATTGCAAGCTTTTGTGTTCAGTGAACACATCCACATGCACTCCATACAAGTAGTGGCGCCAGATTTTTAGCGCAAACACCATTGCTGCCAACTCGAGATCATGGGTTGGATAGTTCCTTTCATGAACCTTGAGTTGTCTGGAAGCATAGGCTATCACATTCCCTCTCTGCATCAGTACACATCCCAATCCAACCCTTAAAACATCACAGTACATCACAAAGTCCTTTGTCCCCTCGGGCAAGATAAGGACCTGTGCAGTAGTCAACCTCGTTTTCAATTCTTGGAAACTCTTTTCACATTCATCGGACCACTGAAACTTGACCTTTTTCTGAGTCAATTTAGTCAATGGTATGGATAGGGAAGAAAATCCCTCTACGAATCTATGGTAGTAGCCTGCCAACCCCAAGAAACTTCTAATATCCGTCGAAGTGGTCAGTCGAGGCCGATTCTTAACCGCTTCAATCTTTTGGGCATCCACTCGAATGCCATCACCAGAAATAACATGGCCTAGAAAGGCTGCTGACTTAAGCCAAAAATCACACTTTGAGAATTTTGCACACAACTCATAGACCTTAAGGGTTTGAAGGACAACTCTGAGGTGGTTAGCATGCTCCTCCCCACTTCTTGAATACACTAAAATGTCGTCGATGAAAACAATCACAAACATATCCATATATTGTCTGAATACTCTATTCATCAAGTCCATAAAGGCTACAAGTGCGCTCGTCAACCCAAAGGACATGATCAAGAACTCAAAATGGTCGAATCTAGTCCTAAAGGCTGTTGTAGGAATGTCACATTCCCTCACCTTCAACTAGCGATAGCCAGATGTAAGTTCTATCTTGGAGAAACAAGAGGCGCTCTAAAGTTGGTTAAACAAATCATCTATCCTCTTTATCATGACCTTGTTTAGTTTACTATAATCAATACACATACTGAGGGACTCGTCTTTTTTTCACACGAATCGGACAGGAGCACCCCAAGGTGAAACAATTGGCCTAATGAAGCCCTTTTCTAGCAAATCTTTCAGTTGCTCTTTCAACTCTTTCAACTCAACAGGGGCCATCCTATAAGGTGGAATCGAAATAGGATGGGTATCAGGAAGAACATCAATTCAAAAGTCAATCTCCCTATCAAGAGAGACTCCAGGCAGATCATTAGCAAATACTTCCGGAAACTCATTAACAATCAAAACTGACTCAAGAGTTGGGGACTCAACATTATCAGATTTCACTCGCAAAAGGTGATAGATACAACCTTTGGAAATCAACTTTCTGGCTCTAAGATATGAGATATATTTTCCTCTAGGTGCAACATAATCACCTTTCCACTCTAGAATCGATTCATTCAGGAATTGAAACTTAATGGATCGGGATATACAATCAACAGAGGTGTAACAGGTGTGAAGCCAATCCATGCCAAGGATCAAATAGAAATCAACCATCTCCAACTCAATCAAATCAAGGAGAGTATCCCTATGATGAATGGACACTACACAAGATCTATGGATTCACTCAGCTCAAATAGACTCACCCACTAGAGTTGAAACATCAAAGGGTTCAAGAAGACTCTCAAGGGTTCTATCAAATATACTGGCCACATAAGGAGTCACAAATGACATGTGGCATCAAGATCCATCGAAACATAACAATCAAAAGTAAAGACTCGAATCATACCCGTCACAATATCTTGGGAATTCTCCCGATCTTGGCGACTACCCATGGCATACAAACAGTTTGTAGCTCCACTTATGCCTGACGTAGTGGCCCTCTAGTTTTCTGTAGTTGGTAGGACCGGTGTAGTAGACTAAGTCTGGTCAGCCCACTTTGGAATTTCCTCTGATAGTGACCTACTTGGCCATATTTGCAGCATCCATTATCCCCTTCATGACAACTCCCCAAGTGCAATTTGCCACACCTATCACATGGCGGTTTACCCTGCGAACCTTGAGCCACACTAGCTTGTGACTAGGACCCATGGGTTCCAGTATTCTAGAACCTTTGGTCATACCTGCCTCTAGGCGCAGGTGCACTAGTAGATGATAGTGCTGGGAATTGGTTACCATTGCCCTTCCTTCCCACTTCATGGCTAGATGTCTTCGCTTTCTTACGTTTGAACCCTTCCTTGTCATGTTGTCTCTCCTCATCAGCTTGTAGCACAAATGTCATCGGTTGCCCGATGTCCATATCACTCACAAGCATGGCTCCTCTCCCATCTCTCTTGGGTCCTCTATTCAACCCATCAACATATATACCCATCCTTCCTGTCATATCAGCAACCATGTCAGGAGCAAAGCAAGATAGTTTCGTGAACTTCAAACCATAATCTTCCATAGTCATAGAGCCCTGTTTTAGATTCAGGAACTCTCTCACCTTACCTTCTCTTTTATCTATTGGAAAGAAGCATCCCAAGAAGGACTCCTCAAACACTGCCCAAGTCAAACATGGAGCATCGTCCTTCTACCTTTCTTCCATTGGTCGAACCACAGTTTGGCCACACCCTTGAGTTGGTATGCAGCCAACTCAACCCTATCAGTGTCGGCCACATGCATCACTCGGAACTCCTTCTCAAGTTCCTCCACATAGTTCTCAGGATCTTCAGCAAATGCAGACCCCGTGAACTCAGGCGGATTCATTCTGAAAATTCTTGGACTCTAGAGGTGTCATGAGGATCTGGTATACCTGCGCCTTGCCTCACAGCAGGAGCTGTGACATCCTGGGCTAAATCTCGAATAGCCTCGCGTAGCTCGGCATTGGAGATCTCATCTTGAGGCAGTTGCTCAACAGGGACAGCTTGATCTATAGGCTCCTCAGGTACTTGAGGCTCATGCAGATTAATAACTTGTCTGGCAAGACATCCCATTCCTCTGACAACTCTTCTGGGAGGCATATTATCAATTTTGCACGCGTAGAGCACGAATTAGAAAAGAGTTTTCATAGAGTTTAACTCTATCGTATGAATTCAAATAAGAAAGAAATGTAACCATTCCTAATGTCCTATAGCCTCCTGCTTATGAAATGTGGTCGACAACAAACCCATAACCAAGACTCTACGAGACATGGCTTCATAGACTCCCTAAGACACTTGAACTATGTGCTCTAATACCAAGTTTGTCATGCCCCGGGAGAGTACCCTTGGCGTGGTCGACACTCAGAAACTATTACTAGTCCCCAAGCGAACCACTTAGTCTCATCACATCATTCAATCAATAAACTATAATGAACAGCAAAAAATATAAGTAAGTAAATGGGCACATCTCATCTAAAGTTTCAAAATAAGTATATAAAAATAAAGGCTAGTAGAAAGAACTAGCTCACGAGTCTCAACATCAACGCTCAACTATCGTCTATGAAGCCTCTATTACTATTCATGTGGTGCCAATAACAGACCCATGGCCACCTAAAATAAAAATACAGAAATAGTCCAATCTAACTCTAAAGCATTATGAAATAAATCATGGTGGATCCTCCGAAGTTGGGGAGGCTTACCAAATTAGCTGCAAATCTTAGATCTTCAATGGAGCGCTTGTTGACGATCTCGAGTACCTGCCTCTGTATCATAAAATGATGCATTCTAGAGTGGACATCAGTACTTGGAATGTACTGGTATGTAAAATAGCTTAATGAAACATAAATCGATAGAATAATATGGAAATGACATCAACTTAAAATAAACATCAAATCACATCAGATCGTCAAATCTATGAAAGAATAAAGAGTAGACAAGTGACACATCAATAACTCAACCTTATCAATAGTCTCAAGCTCATCTCAAAGGAGCTCACCTCCTCTCACCTCATCGCATTTCAGAGGAGCTCACCTCCTCTCATCTAACCTCATCTCATCTCGGCTTAGAGTACTCCGAGTAGGAATTTTTTTTGGAGTTTCTCTTATCCGACAATAATCACTTATGAGCCAGTGATTGTACAACATCCCGCCTGTGTTGCCACGACCGCTCTATGATTACCAGGTATAGAACAAATCGAAACAATAATGGATAAATCCAAAATGGAGACAGAAAACTCAACAAGTCCTTTCATTGTTTCAAGGATATAATCATAAGAGGAAAACCTCTTCTACGCTTGGCGACGTTGTTTTGGGGTGCTCCTCAATCACCAACTAGGTGCTCGATACTCCCCCTATGACTCAATGCTCATAAGACTCCTCATCTCAACCAATATAATAGGGACTTTAACCCCATCAACGATCGGTATCTCATAGGGACTCTAACCCTATCATCAATCAAGCTCATAGGGACTCTAACCCTTTCATCAATCAAGCTCATAGGGACTTTAACCCTCTATTCATTCAATCTCATCAATGACTCAAGATTTAGAACAATCATTAGAATCAAGTGAATAGGCACATCAGTAGAGTTTGTTTATAGAGACTCATAAGACAATCAGTTTCTATCAACTCATCACCATTTCCTTATCACAATCAATAATCTCAACGCAAGGCTCTAGACTCAATTCTCAAGTTCATTATGCATTCTTTTCAAATTAGTCATGTAAGGTTATGAAAATTCTCATGAAAATATTGAATTCAAGAAAACAAATAGTATGATGATCATCAACATAGGGTGTCACGACCCAAGACCGGGGCCTATATGTGACACGGCGAATGGGGACCCAAAAGTCCCCAATCAAGCCTCAAGTTTTCAGAATCCACGTCATGGTTCGAATAGCATCAAAACATGTGTAATTAAATAGCAGAAATCAAAGTCTCGGAAAAACCATTCATTTATAGATAAGCAACAACGAGAAAGTTTTATAAGTGCCCAATATTTGCCTCTAGTCATGAAACGGGGGCCAGGACAAGTTATGGGCTCACCCTCAAAGGGAGAGAACACTCAAAATACATACAAGAAATAACTAGCTCGCCTACGGAAGACGGGGCTCACCACAAAAGAAGTCTTCAAAAATGGACTATTCGTCCAGTGGCTGGTATCCAAACGCTCGGTCCCTACATGGTAAAATCATGTAGTCATAGAGTATGCGTTAGTACGTTTGAATGTACTAAGTATGCGGGCATGCAATGCATATGACTTATCGAACCTGCATACCAACATTAGATGACAAGGGCACATAATATACAAAGATCATATAAGCAATGGAATTTAGTATACAAGATGCCATGGGATTCATGATGCATGCAATGCGATAATGCACTTATATAACGGGGATGGACTATAACCGACAACCCAAATCCATGTGAGCTATTACACGAATTGGACCAATTGGGACCTCCCACCGGTAGGGAGAAAATTACTTGCCAAGGGTAATCTACATCACACATTACGGAACACACCATTTTGGGGATGGTCACCTTCCTTACGGAAATCACTTTTTCGGAAGGATTTACAGAATCATATCCAGACATGTCATATCATAAACAAGATAGACGGATAACCTCCATCTCTATGTTGGCATATAGTTCAAGGAAAGAGGGAGGAACCCTAATCCATCGGTGCTAAGTCAACAACATCCCACTAAATACTTATACATATACGTGCTTCCAAGAGAGTCAATATCCATTTCGAAAGCCAAATGCACATTTAGGCTCAAATGCCAAATCATAAGGTCATAATCATAATGCTCGTGCAAGGAATAAATCATCTACACTAATACAAAATGGTGCAAGCACCCATAATGCTCAAAGAGCCATAATCATAGACATATCGGTGATCACCTTCTCGTCATGTCCAATGCCTTACCAAAATCATATCATAATTATTTTCAAAAACGAAATTGGACTTAATCCATATTCAAAATTTCCATGTATCAATGCTTTGGATGTAATGCAATGCATGATGTAGGGGTGGCATGGGCAATGTAAAGTATATCTAAAACATAGTAAGAGATCTAGAAAACTCACCATAAAATCAACATGAAAATCGTAGAGAGATCACCCATGCATAATAACATCTTTAAGGGACATGCATGTTTACAATTTGCATAATTTCAAGTACTAGAGCTTAACACAACTTAAAATTTTGGAATAATGTACATCACATGCATTGTTCAAAGTTACCAAAATCAAGTAGTAAAAATTCACATTTAAGTAGACAATTTCATAGAATGGCTTGAAAGAAATTTTGGTCTTCTTGGTTGAAAGAGACCAAGAACCAATCCCACATACCTGACTTGAAGATGAACTTGGAGAAAAATGGACTTCTAATTGAAGGCCTTGACTTGATGATCCTAGAGAGAGGTTAGAGAATCTTGAAGGAGTAAATTTTAGAGAGAGAGAGAAGAGATGACGAAATGGCTGAAAAAATGAAGGAGTTCAGCTGAAATAGAGGCTTAGGAGGGGTGGAAAAGACCACATTTATGTTTAAAATATTCAAAAATAACAAGAATGCCATTAATGAAACGGACATAAATTTGGTCCGTCAGGGTCACACGGCTCAGTACATAGTCTGTGTAGAATCGCACGGACCGTGAACAGTATCGTGGCCCTAGACTTAAAAATTCTCAGAGGCAAAATTTTTACAAAACTAAGTAGCACCACACGGACAAGTCTCACGAACCATTTGGGGTCACACGGACCGTGACCCCGCCCGTGTATAGGTGACTCTCCACAAGGCGACACGGAAGGTTATACAGACCGTGTGGAGTCACACGAACCGTGTGATGGTCCGTATATCTTTACTTGGAGAATTTCCCAATGGGGAGCTTATCAAGTGTCACTCCACGGGAACCCATACGGACCATGTGGCTCCACCCGGGCCGTGTGGGCCTCTCCGTGAAGTGATACCTGGTAGCTTTCCTGGGAAAAAATTTCAGACCTCAAGGCAATGCCGGTGAGTGAAAAATCTGGGGCTTTACATAGGGAAACATGTTATTTAAATTAGTTTTTCAAGAAAGACCATCAAGAATTCATGTATGTAGACTCTTAAACCATCAACTCATCTATGACCTCTATGGGGCACATGAGAGAACAATCTCATGTTTTTAGTTTAGCCTTACATACCTGGGATGCAGCTATCAACCATGCACGTCAAGGATTTCTTCTCGAATCTCTCAACTCAAGCTCTTCTCTCATCTCTTCAAGACCTAGCCTTGATAGAATATTTGAATAGGACTTAAAATGGAGGGTTTTGACCCTTTTTACGTCAAAATGACCTTATTAGATCCTGTATAGAGTTTAGGAGGGGTGGAAAATTGACCAAAATGCCCCTTGTAATAATTAAGAAGCTATTAACTCGGGAAAGATACAGTCTACGACGCGGACTGGTCGCGAACAATATATTTTCAGAAAAGAGTTTTTGAACGAGTTTTCTCCATCCCATCAAAAATTTTCAAAAGGGTATAAGTGCTGGTCCGTAATAGGTGCACGACGTGCCCCTGTCGCGTACTAACACTGTTTCATATTTCGGATCAAAAAATTATCTTTTGATCGGGTCACTCTAAAAATCGACCGAGATCATTTTCCCACTTAATTTTTCTTTCTGATAAAAATCTGGCCTCAAATTTGCTATACGAGCATCAGAAGATGCATTACGCGCATACCCTCGCTCTAGGGGTATTTTGGTAATTTTACCGGGCATCACAATAATTTACAAGGAACTAATGACTATAAGAGTTACAAAAACTAATGGTCATATAAGTTACAAGAACTAATAATCATTTCTACCATATATTTTTCCCCTACTCATTTTATTAGTAAAATAAGAGAATTCACCAATTTAGTTGAAGGTAGACTATTGTGCATAATGATGGTGTGCTCTGCATTGAACCTTCGCTTAGTAAAATATTAATCTTTACTCCAGATTCAGTAGTGGTTTCAAACTTGAACTATGATTGTTTAAGGAAAATAAAGTACCACTGCTTACACACAACAATCAAGGTGTTGACATAAGATTTTTGGCCAGCACATTACGGCCTTGTGCTATCCCGATTTTCATGAATGTTTTTAGAATAACTTCATTCTCATAGAAAGCGGCCTACTTTCACACTCACATAGGTGAAATCTGTCAAGGGTGCTCCTATAATTTTACACCCCACTCAAGCAAGATACAAACTTTCATTAAGAGTTCATAGACTCAACCTCCACAAATCATTATAAGATAAATGCACTCACATCAAAGGGATTGAATAAAATTAGTTTTAGTGCATTTCACAAGAAGTCATCATATGATTCGTTTTTCCCGTTGGACCTAGTTATAGGATCTCTGATCCCCAGGTTGGATTTCCTCATATATGACTCACGATTTATCGGCTTCACTTTCATCCCGCTCGATGTGCTTCAGACCCTTATCTTGCTAAAGCCTTAGTCTATCGATTTGCAAGATTTAACACAATTAGTAAATGGTATACCACTAATCAATATGATCTCACAATATTGTGTTTTCTACTCATGAGTCTGAATTTATCATTGTGATAACAATTTTGTACTCTACCAATAATATTGGCACTTTCAAAATTTAATCAAAATGAGAAAAATTAATTTCTCAAAATAAAGTGTTTGATATAATAAAATCAATTCACTTTTTCACTAGTTGAAGTTATTTTTTTACTTCAACCTCCATGGTAGAGTTTGCAAATGATATAACTTGTTTTTCTCATTTCCACAAACATCACCAAATTTTCTTATCAGTTCGCTTGTACCTGCTGAGTACTTTTAATTCACTGCAAATGCAATCAAATTAAGTTGTCAGTTACATATCTCGTATTTTTAGACTAGCAAACTCCTTATCTTCTTCCTCACATTATTTTCATACAATTAAATCCAAGGAGTCGCAAGATTCATATAACCAACAAATTTATCTTTCACAATTTTCTCAACATAATGTGACTTGACAAGAAAAACTCCATCACATATTTTATGGTATCTCACCTAAATATTTCATATCAATATGGTTACTAAACATTCTTTCTTATTATTTCATTAATAACATGTTAGAGCGAAAATTCACCAAATCATATGCAAAAATAACATGTGATTTATTTCAAAATAAATATATGCACATATAATACTCTTTTTAGAGCATTTTTCAAAGATGCAAAAATCATAATTTTGCAATGATTTTTTTTACATATATTTCATGAACCCTCACTATTTTTAGAATTAAAATAGCATTTTGTGTTCATGAAATGAAATATCACTTTGTTCATAAAAAATGGTAAAAAGGTTTTTCTTCTTTACCTTTTCTCCGCTAGAATTGAACAAGTAGAAATATATTTTACCCATAAATCTCTTCTCTTCCATCTCTTGAAGAGAGCAACACTGAAGCGGAATGATGTTGAAATCTCCTATCTTGATATCTGCACTTTTTCAACCTGTAACCAAAACATGAATCTCCTTAAAATTGTTGGCGTAATATACCACAAAATACAATAAATTACAGTTTGAAAAATAAAATGACAAAATTGCATAAAAATTCGATCAGGCTAAGGCGCGGATATCTCGCTCTCTTTAAGGAGATTCAAGCACACTACGACATAATCTACACTAATCCAGCAGTAATACACTTGACTTGTTCCCTCCAGGATACAACAGCCCATCCAACGTTGTATGGCTCAAACAACACCGGATCAGTTGAAGAGCCGAAAGCTCCACAAAAAGAACACTTTTTTTCAACATATAAATTCTCTCTTTAGTATAGTGAATATAGTTAAAGACTTAGAATATTTTCTTTGTTTCAACTCTCTCTTTCACTATTACACACTTCACTACACATTATAATATTTTATCCACACTTCACATTTTTTCTCTCCATATTGTTACTTTATCTTTCTTCTTCACAAAGGAAGAAATATCACTATTTATAGGTGAGCATTCATCCATGTCTTGAATAGGATTAATGTGAATTGTAATGTCGGTATATGAATGGAGGAATCATGTCTTGGTTGTTATATGAGTTACAAGATACTAGTGGGATAGAACATGGGTTAGTGGTTGGTACATGAGTTATAAGCCACTAATGGTCATATAAGTTATAAGGAACTAATGACTATAAAAGTTACAAGAACTAATGGTTATATAAGTTACAAGAACTAATAACCATTTCTGCCACAGTTTATACCCACTAACATATGCACTTAATAATTTATTTTAAAGAGAATGTTAGGCCTGCCTACGTGGCACTCTCACATAATTTTTATTTATTTTTCTTAAATAATTTAATATTTTAAAAATTAATTAAATAATCCAATAGACGTTAACAAAACTCAAAAGACATTGTTTCTGATTAAACAGTACTTTAATCTGTACGAACCATTCAAAAAAGTCATACTCATTCGGAAAAGTAACAACCCTTCCAAAAGGTCATAACCCTTCAAAAAGGTCACAACTTTTTGAAAAAGTCACAATTCCTGAAAAAGTCATAACCTTTCAAAAAACCCTTCGAAAAAGTAACAATTCATCAAAAATGTCATAACCCTTTGGAAAGACATAACCCTCCGAACATGTCATAACTTTTTTGAAAATCTCACAACTTTTCAAAAAAGACACAACTTGTTGAAAAAGTCAAAACCTTTCGAAAAAGTCACAATTCATAACTCTTCAAAAAATTAACAACCTTCGAAATAGTCAAAAACTTTGAAAAAGTCATAATTCTTTAATGTGAAAATTATCCAATTTTAACATATATTAAATTGATTTTTAAGTTGGGTTATTATAGTAATCTCTTAAGAAAAGTCACATCTCTTCGAAAAAGTCACAATCTTTCAAAAAAGTTATAGCCGTTCAAAAAAGTCACTGTCGCGCCCCCATTGTTTCTCGCGAAGAAGATGAAAACCTGGATGACGTCGTGGCAACGACTGTTTTGAGATTTTGAAATAAGAAAGAGTCACCACCTAATGAATTAAGTTGTATTATGACACCATTCTAAAACTAATTCTAATCTAAGGGGTCAAGTCAACCAGAGAACGGGCAAGAGTTCAAATTACCTCAAAGGGAAGGTGTTAAGCACCCTTCGAGGTTCACAAATGCAGATCTCGATCGTGTCTAGCATTTATGTGGGGATTGCAAAGAAGGGTCTCTTGAATGAACAAGTTAAGCAATTAAATAACTACCTACCCCAAGCGCTTAGAGAAATACATTAAAAGAAATATTGAAGACTAATTGATTTTCCACTCGGATCAGTTTATTCGGCTTTATTTTGGAAGACAAAAGTGTCATTTAGCTCACATGACTTAATTAAGACTAAGGAAAAAACTAAGGTTCCTTCTATTAAGAACGAGTATAGATCATCCTTTCTGAGGATCCTATTTACCCCTACCACTCCAAGATTGGTTTTATTATTTAACTTAAAAGCACGCTAAAGAAAATATGAAATACTAACAATTCTAGTGCCTACCATCCCTCCTAATATCCGAGAGGCGTTGGACTTTTCTAATTTGGGTGGTTCTAGACTAAAAGGGAATATAAGTTTCCTAAAGGACCTCTCGTCAAACAAAAGCAATTAGGACGAGCAGCCAGCAAGCAAGCCTCAAATAAGCCTCTCAACAAGTCAACATGCTTCGAACACAAATAAAAGTGCAAAGATTTATTAAGTGTATGCATAACAAATCAAACTTTAAATATTGTAATACTTAAAAAAAATTTTGATCCTCTTAAAAATATTACCATATTAAAACTCATTGAGGAAAGAAATATATTCTAAGGTGTTAAAAGATTTGTTAAAGCATAATATGCTATTTTTTTAAAAACAATTACGGAGATCCTATAGGCATGATTTTTAAATATGTTTTAAAATATTTATTTTTAATAAGCATGGTATGTATCAAAACATGCTAAGAACTACTCCAAAAGAAAAAAATCTTTAAATCGTGTGATATGCAGAAAGTTATTTAAAAATTATAACTTATAAATGTTTATTTAAAACTTGCAAGCATTATTTTTAAATGAGGTAGCATAAACATGAATCTTAATATAAAACTCTATAATTTCTATATGATATGAAATTATTTTGAAAATCCATGAACATGATTTCTAAAATTGACATAAATAAATCCTAGATCAAGATGTCTAAATGATTATAAATTATTTATTTATTTATTAGTGTCAAGAAATACTATATAAGACAACATTTTTAATTTAAGAATATATCTTCACGAATAAGTTGACAAATATTCAAATGAGATAGTGATTAAAAAATGAGTGAATCATTTTAGAACGTATGCGTCAAATGTTAAAATTAAACTATTAATCATACTATTTTAGACTATTTTTCTTAATAAATTTAAAAATCATAATTAAGCAATTAAATCCTATAGACGGGTTTCCTAACACACACAAAAATAAATAGTGATAAAAATGGAATAAATAAGTACCACATAGGTCCCTTTAACCCCCCTCCCCCCTTCCCCAATTTTATTATCATTACATTATTACAACCGTTATTACAAATCGAAAACAATGCTAGGAATGAATAATACAAGAAAAATATATAAATGAATAAATGTCAAGCCGCGCCTACTCCCATTCCGAGTTCCATCCCAAGTGAACTCTTCAACGACTTTGAACTAAATGTCTTGCTAAAACAAACACTAGGAGAAACATGATGTTTAAAAATAAATAAAAAAGGAAATACATAATGAGATTGAAAGCTAACCAGAGTACTTTCCACAATATATCAACATTCGCTCCTTGACACATCAAGTTCATGAGAATCTCAAGGATTCCAAGCAATGCTTGTGCCAAAGGTGATTTCGGATCGAAGTGAACCAGATATGGAAAGACAGGGTTCAAAAATAAATCAAAGTAATATGCACAATCTATTGAGCAAAGAGAAAGTAATATAATATAGTATATAATATTTTAGAGATGTAATCGTCTGAAGAGTGAGGAGTATTTTGTTATGTCCCCCCCTTTTTCCCTTGAAGTCCCCCCCAGAAGCTCTTCTTATATAATAAATAAGAGGCTCAATGATAATGGAATAGAATCAATTAAAGAGAAAGTCATGAAAATTCTTAATTTAATCAACAAAAAGAATCAATTATTGGAAATCTTTTCCTTAATCACATGGAGAGAATCAATTAAAAATTGAATAAAATTTATCATAATAGAACAAGTAAAACATATAAAAATTTAAGTAAGGAAAGTGATTCAATGTTTACCATAATAATCCAATTATCAGAGTCATTGCACATTTAAATTCACAAAGACAGTAAATAAATAAATTAAAATCTATGGAAAGGAAACAAATGCAATAAAATTCAAGTTGGCACAGAACAACAAGAGCAAATAGAAATATTCCAAAATGATTCTTTAATCAAATTTTACCATTTCAAATTCAAAAGGCAAACAAGCAAACCAAGATTTATCAAAATACCCATATAGCTAACATAACTAACACTATAATGTAGTCAAATTTAGGGAGGAAATTTTGACTAAACTTAAGGACCATAAAAGCCTTGTCTCAAAACTAATTTTAAGAAAAATGAGTCGTTGATAATAGGAAAATCATGCGGCGCTCATACTTGACATTAATTTAATTCACAGAATAAATTTAAGCAAGAATCAAGATTAAACCACTGTTCATGAACCTTTTCATGTGTGTCATTTTGAAAGGAAGGTGACTGATTCAACCCAAATTGATATTTTACACCATTTCAGATTTGGAGCTGAAAAAAAGGACAAAGAGTAAACATAGACATTCATAGCAGTTTAGAAATTGAAAAGACCATACCAAAGGACGGATTTAAAAATCCATTTTTAACACCACGGAGTCTTGAAGAACTTGATTGGTCCGTTTGTTGGTTCGTTGTTGTGATGAAAAACAAAAGGGTTGCCGATGGTGGCCATCTGTGGTCAGAGTCTGTAGGTAGAGCAAAAGGAAGCTGCAACTACTGGCCCTTCTTTGCTCAGGAATGAAGGTTGAATTGTAGGGCAAAGAAAGTTGACGGAGTAGCTGATTTTGTCCGACCGATGAAATATTATTAGAGAGATTGAATGAGACGAAATGGGTTTTTGAAAAATATTATGGCCAAGACTTCAGTTCTCAAGTCACCTACATATCTCTAGTTATACGAGAATCCGGTCGTGTGTAGTTTTGGATTTAGGAACGAATGAAATTCTTAAAATAAAATTTAATAATACGGGCTTGAAATAGGAATAAGTGCGGTTAGAATTGGAAAAGTCAAGGTATAGAAAATGATTTGGGCATGGAAAGAAAAGCAGAAGCTTTGATGCAATCGATAGGAAATAAAAGGCATATTTGAAGCGAAAGGCGGAGTGTACAAAAATCCACGAATTCTGCAATCTGTAACTAAAGAAAAACTAGATAAAATGATTAGATAATGCATATTAAATGGTGAACTAATTCATAAATATGATGCAAGCTCCATTTTAGAACACAAAATTTTCCATAAGATGATAAGGATGATGTCTTAGGCTATGGTGTCTTAGGTCATGCTAATCGAAATTATATCCTCAGGTCATAAAATGATGTTAGTAGGCCATGAAAGATGATGCCTTTGGACGATGATACCTTTGGATCATGATGAACATAAATTAAATCCCTAGGACATGAAATGATGTCCTTAGGCCATGAAAATGATGCCTTTGAACTATGACGCCTTAAGGGTATTATAAAATTTTCATGCAATTTTTCAGGCCAATGCAAAATTTTTGAAAGGACGTAATGCAATTCTAGTAGGCAAAATGTAACTTCAGAAGTCCATGTAAACTTTTCAGAGAAGGCGATGCGATTTCAATAGGCAAAAATGTAATTTTCAGAGGCCATGTAATTTTTCAAGGAATTTTTAGTAGGCCAAAATGAAAATTCCATTTCGTGCAAATCTTCATCCGATTTTTAGTAGGCAAATGCAAAAAAAAAAAAATGCAATTTCATGGAACTTTAGTAGGCCAATTTTAAAAATGCAATTCCAGTAGGCCAATGCAAAAAATGCTATTTTATGTAAAGTTCATCCAATTTTCAGTACGCCATTGTAAAAATACCATTTTTTGCACATTTTAGTAGGCCAATACAAAAATGCAATTCACACAATTTTATGTTATTTTGCAAATGAAATTTTGATAGGCCAAATGCAAATCCGAATTCATGCGAAATTTGAGCAATTTTTGTAGGCCAAATGCAAATTCAAATTCATGCAAATATTTGTGCAATTTTTGTAGGCCAAATGCAAATTCAAATTCATGCAAAATTTGTGAATATTTTGTAGGCCAAATGCAAATTCAAATTCATGCAAAATTTGTGCAATTTTTGTAGGCCAAATGCAAATTCAAATTTATGCAAAATTTGTGCAATTATTTGTAGGTCAAATGCAAATTCAAATTCATGCAAATTTTGAGCAATTCTCATATAATTTTGGTAGGCCGAATGCAGAATATGCAATTCTAGTAGGCCAATGCAAAGATCACAATCTTAATAAGCCAACGTAAAAAATGTCATTTCATGCAGTTTTAGTAGGCCAATGCAAAAATACAATTTTAGAAGGCCAAATGCAAAAAAAATTCATTTTTATACCAATTTAATAGGCTAATGCAAGAATGCAATTTCAACTAAGTCGAGATTTAAAGTAATAAGATAGTTTACCCTTCTCCTGTTGTAAGAAAGTGACGATTGCTTGCATGATCCGAAGATGCTAATCCTAGCATGTATACCTGTCTTTTCTATGTTCAAAGAAAAGTTGTCAGTTTATGAAAGGGAGATTGATCTTTAGCTTTGGCTCGACCCGCACGCTCCATATGTTGTTGATATTCAGCCTTTCATCTTAAAGTCCTCTTAAAGGCCAATCTTTAGTTCTGAATTTGACTTTGTTGAATTTTTTAGAGCCACTCAAAACTTTCTGCCCCATTTTGTACAAAATGCTCTAAAAGAATTTTTGAGAAGGTTCTCAAAAATTCTGCCCCAATTACTCATTCGATAAGGAAGGTGCTCTTCTAAAAGAATTTTTTAGTGGATCTCAAAAATTCTGCCCCAGTTTGTGATCAAAAGGGGGAATAAAGGTTTTTATTATGATAAGACCGAAATCCATAGGAGCGCCTAAGTATCCCTCTTTAATGGGAAGCAGGTCTCACGTAGTTCCAGATATAGGATGAAAGAGCATTAAATAAAAAGTACTTGAATTAGAAGAAGGCCAAATCTCCTTGTTTATTCTGCTAATGTAGATGTTTCTTCCATAGGACTCAAGCAAGGCAACCCTTTCCTTAGACGATGCAATTTAAGATAGAACTTCAACATGCTCATTGATGATTTGGTAGTGGATTATTGGATGTATTTGGCGTAGGATCCTTTAAATGTATAACTTTAGTATCAATCAAATCTTGAACCTTATCCTTCAAAGCACGACATACATCAGTTGTGTGTCCCTTCATTCCTGAGTGATATGCACAAATTTTATTTGGATCATACCATTTTGAATTGAGTGTCTGGATTCAAAGCAGGAATAGGAGTGATATAGTCAACCTCTTTCAATCTCTCATAGAGTGGGGCTATAGGTTCAGCCAGAGGAGTATAGTTTTTGGTGGATTTTCTTTCAAAGTTGGGACGATTTCTATAATTCGGTCGTTGAGGAGGTGGAGGTGGAGGTGTTTGAAAGTATCCTGGTTGGGCATGATAAACGGGGTATGTAGGCTGTTTATATGGAGTGAGAGGAGTTTGATAGGGGTACGTGGTGGATAAAAGGGAGGAGGTGCAGGGTATGGTAATATAGGATAGTGGGGGAGTGGCGGAGTCTAGATTTGGTGTCTTGTGGGAGCTTTATGTGCCATCGTTACCGAACCCACTTCTTTATTCTTTGATTTTAGGCATACCTCCAGACTGTAAGTCTTTGTTAGTAGCTTGTAAGGCCTCTAGGTTGATAATCGTGCCATTTTTTATGCCTTATTCAATTTTCACCCAACTTGATGATGTCAACGAAGCTCTTTTCTACCTCAAGCATCATTCTATCATAATATTGAGGCTCTTGGGTACGAATAATATAATCCTTCATTTGAGATTCCTCCATAGGAGGTTTAGTGTAAGGACCAGGATTTTTTTTAGTGGCGTTTCCCGAACCTCTTGGAATTGTCCCAAGTGAACTGCCAGGCATCATTCCACGGAAGGCCTACACGGGCCGTGTGAAGCCACACAGATCGTGTGGCCTCCATGGGACGACTTGAGACGGGAGGAAGTTTCTGCCAAGTGAGGGCACATGGCCGCTCACATGGTCCGTGTGATGTGTCACAGACTGTGTGGCTCTCCGTATGACTCACTACATAAAATTATTCTAAGCATGGAAGTAATGTCTCTTAACTTTGTTGTGCAAAATTTATTTCAAGTACTGTTACACGGTCGGCGTCACGGCCCGTGTGGAGTCACACGGACCGTGTAGTCATTCGTGTGGTACCGTTTAGCTCCGTTGAATTCCCTCTGCGAAGTTCTAAGTGTTGGACCACGACCACTGTTCACTGTTTGTGTGATGTTTCATTGACCATGTAGTGGACAGTGTAGACCTGATGGTTCAAATTTTGGTCTGTTTCATTAATGGCGTTTGTGTAATTTTGGTGTATTTTAATAATGAATTATGACCTTTTACCTATCCTAAACCCCTAATTCAGCTGATATCCCTTCCCCCTTAATTTATTTTTCTAAAAACATTTTATCCCTCATAAGATCACCTCCTTATTCCTCTCTACACTCCTCTCTCAAGGATCAAAGCTAGGGTTCAAATGGAGTTCAATTCAAGCCTAATTCATCCCTCAAATTCAGCTACTCAATCAAGGTATGCGGGATAGATTCTTGGTCCCTTTCAACCAAGAAGACCCAAAGATCTTTCAATCCATTTCATGAATTTAGTTTACTTTAAATATGAGATTTCGTTATTTAATTTTATTAAATCTAATTAGTGTATGAGTTGTATTTTACCTATAATTTCAATTCATTTTGATTACTAATATGATGGTCTACATTGAGTTATAAAGTATGAACATGCATGCCCCCTTTAAAGTTGATTTATGCATGGGTGATCTATACTACGATTTACATGTGGATTTAATTATGGATTTACTCAATTTTATATTGTGATATTGATTTTAACTTGAATCTACGTTACTCATGTTATCCTCGCATCATGCATTGCATTGATTTATGAACATTGATACATGAAAATTATGAAGTGGGTAAGCCCGACTATGTTTTTGAAATGATTATGATATGATTCTGATAAGATATTGGCTATGACTAAAAGGTGATCACCGGTATGTCTATGATTCTGGCTCATTGAATATTCTGGGTGCTTGCATCATTTTGTATATATGAATGAGCTATTCCCTACATGAGCATTACAAGTATGAACTATGATTTGACATTTGAGCCTAAATGTATATTGAATGGTTTGAAATGAACATTGCAAATTCCTGAAAGCACGTATATGTATAAGTATTCAAGTGGGATGTTAATGACTTAGCACCGATGGATTGGGGGTGTTAGGGCTATCCCCAACGACCTTCTCCCTTTCCTTGAACTATGTGCCAACACAGGATTGTAAGCCATTATCGAAATGACCGGGTCATAAGGAATGGTTATATGTATATGAAATTCTGATATGTTCTGTATGATTCTGAAAATCCTTCTGAAATGGTGAGTTCCGTAAGGAAGGTGACCGTCCACCGAAATGGTGATTTTCGTAAGGTGTGATGTAGATTACCTTTGGCAAGTAGTCTTCTCCTACCGATGGGAGGTCTTAATCCGGCTAATTCATGTAATAGCTCGCATGGATTTGATTTGTTGGTTATAGTCCATCCCTACTATATATGAGCATTATTGCATTACATGCATCATAAATTTCATGGCATCTTGCTTATATTTCCATTGAACATACAATTCTTTTAAATTATGTGCTTTGTCATCTAACATTGAAATGCAGGTTTGTTATATGCATTGCATGCCCGCATACTTAGTACATTCAAACGCACTAATGCATACTCTATGCCTACATGATTTTACTATGTAAGGGCCGAGCACTTTGATTATCAACAGGTTGACGAATAGTCCATTCCCGAATTATACTGTGGTGAGTCCTGTCTTCCAAGGATGAGCCAATTATCTTTATTTTATGCTATTTCAAAACGTTCTTTCTTATTGAGGGTGAGCCCAGAACTTGTCCTGGCCCCAATTCCTTTTGACTAGAGGCATTTGTTGGACCTTATGTAACTCTTCTGAAATCCATTTGTTCTATCTAGTACCTTGCTTGTGTATTGTTGGGATGATTTATGAGAAACTCCTATTCGACTATATGTATATTTGGTGTGGAAATGTGGAAAGTCCCTAGCCTCATATTGCCCCTATAGTGTGAGTCCTATTACCCCGTCCCTTAGAACTATATGTTATTAAATGAATGATATTCATGAACCGATGATGTGGATTTAGATACTTGAGGCTTGTTTGGGGACTCTCGGGTCCCCATTTGCCGTGTCACATCTAGGCCCTAACCCCGGGTCGTGACATTTAGCTCTAGTAGCTTCGGACCTCCATTTTATAGCATAATCTCGAAATGATTCAATTGGCTTCTTCTTTAGGTTTTGAAATAGAACCAATGTAGTGTATTTTCAATGTTGAACCCAAATCTATCCATGAAAGCATAAGCCAAATCCTCCCATCTTGTCCACTTTTGTGAGTCTTGTTCTATATACCATATCAGAGCTTCCTCTGTGAGTCTTCTTATGAACAACTTCATTCTAATCTTCTCATTCTTTACAAACCCTACCAATTTATCACAATACATGCACAGATGGGCTTTGGGATCTCCGATACCATTATACAGTTAAAATTTTGGAGGTTTGTATCCTTCAGGTAACTCGACATCTGGGTGCATACATAGATCTTTATAGCTCAAGCCAATTACCCTTTTACTTTCTTCTACTTGTCGCATTCGATTGCTTAGACTATCCAATCTCTCAGTCAGGGATTTAATCAACATACCCTTTTGAGAGGATTTCGATTCATGATAATTGTGGATAAAAGGAGAGGTCTCGACATATATAGGATTATAGGCGTGAGTTCTAGAGGCATGAGCATTTAAGATGTTGGCAGGGGACTTAGATGGCATATCTTGAATATGGGTAGGATTTTGTAGGTGCAATGTTGGTTCACAAGTTCTTAATTGATATGGATTTTGATTATTGCAATTTGAAAATTGGGTGCTAAAGGTGGTATATAAGTAGGGTTGGATTGGATTTGGGAGGTTGGATGAGTCAGTGAAAGATGATCTGGGAGGGTGGTTTGAGTTGTAGTTATTGGGATCATCCATGTTTTCACCAAAAAGAATGACGAGAGAAATGGATAGTCATGCCAAGTTGCGCATGTTGGCCATTTCATCCTCCAGTTCTTGAATTTTCCTTTCTAACCTTAAAGTCAGATCATTAGATTGGAATCTCCTTTGGGAAAGGGAAGACATGGAAAAATAAAAAATAAAAAGAGAAAAAAATCAAGTTAGTGACATGATAAATAACACACACAAAAAAATATTAATTAAAAATAAATAAGTTAATAAATAAATGCCCTAAAATGCAAGGAGTCTCGTTGAGTCAGAGGTAGGCCTAATACGACAAGCAAGTGATTCATGATAATTAATCCAAGCCTTAAATTGTAAATTGGAGTTTAGAGTTAAAGGAAAAAGTTCAAAACTCCATTTTAAATATTTAGGCTAGGAATAAACTATCGTGATCACATAGATACATAATATGCAGTATTTCATCTTGGAGGGTAATTGGACCCTTTAGACTTAAACAGGGTGGCTACTATAATTGTAGATTGACCCTATAGGGGCCAAACTACCTAGGGCTCATGCAAGCATGACTTAAATTTTGGGGTGGATTGCTCTATCTTAAGTTTCTACAGAGTGAGTTAGGCACGAACTGGGTGTTCCTATGCGAGAAACACGTGGTCCAACAATAGTAAGACTATCCTCCATTCACTACGCATGCACTTACTCTCTACAATTTGGGTTTGAAAAGAAGGATGGAGAAGTGCAAAGGCACGATGTCACCTTAAGAAAACGCAGAGAGGGTCCCAAATGGCAGAATGTATGAACGAAATGCCAGTTATTAAAGCAGTAATAGTAAGCATTTTTAAGGCAATATTTAGACAGATAATTTAAGATGGTAAATAAATAAAGGGAGAGGAGTTAGATTAGTAGAGGGTGTTAGAGGGATAGGGGAAGAGGAGTTAGAGGGATAAGGGGAAAAAACAAGTTAGTAAGGGATAGTAGCAATATTAAATAAGGAAAATAAAGCAATTTAAGGAAAGCAAGTAAAAGGGAGAAAGGGAAGGGATTGACAAAATAAAACCCACATAAAAGCAAGACATGTAATGGTTAGAACCTAAAGTCCCCAGTAGAGTCGCCATTCTTTCATGCCCCCATTGTTTCTCGTGAAGAAGATGAAAACTTGGACGACGTCGTGGCTACGACTCGTTTGAGATTTTGAAATAAGGAAGAGTCACCACCTAATGAATTAAGGTGCATTAGCACACCATTCTAAAACTAAGTCTAATCTAAGGGTCAAGTCAACCAGAGAATGAGTAAGAATTCAAGTTACTTCAAAGGGAAGGTATTAAGCACTCTTCTAGGTCCTCAAATGCGGGTCCCAATCATATCTCGCATTTATGTGAGGTTGAAAATAAGGGTCTCTTAATTATCATTATTCTAATCAATTCAAAGTGATCAAATAAGATAGGAATTGAATGAAAAAGTTAAGCAATTAAATAAATATCCACCCTAAGCGCTTGGAGAAATACTTTAAAAGAAATATTGAAGACTAAGTGATTTTTTACTCGGATCAGTTTACTCGGCTTTAGTTCGAAAGACAAAAGTGTCATTTAGCTCACATGGCTTAATTAAGCCTAAGGACAAAACCAAGGTTCCTCCGATTAAGTACGATTATAGATCATCTTTTCTGAGGGTCCTATCTACTCCTACACCTCATAGATTGGTTTTATTATTTAACTTAAAAGCGTGCTAAAGAAAATATAAAATACTAACGATTCCTAAAGCGCTTATCGTCCCTCCTAATATCCGAGAGGCATTGGACTTTTCTAATTTTGGTGGTTCTAGACTAAAAGGGAATATAAATTTTCTAAAGGACCTCACGTCAAACAAAAGCAATAAGGACGAGTAACCAACAAGCAAGTCTCAAATAAGCCTCTCAACAAGTCAACATGCTTCAAACACAAATAAAAGTGCAAAGATTTATTAAGTGTATGCATAACAAATCAAACTTTAAATATTTTAATACTTAAAAAGATTTTTGATCCTCTTAAAATATTACCATATTAAAACTCATTGAGTAAAGAAATATATTCTAAGGTGTTAAAAGATTTGTTAAAGTATAATATGATACCTTTTTAAAAAAATTAAGGAGATCCTATAGGTGTGATTTCTAAATATGTTTAAAAATATTTATTTTTTATAAGCAAGGTAAGTATTAAAACATGCTAAAAAGCACTCAAAAAGAAAAAAAATCTTTTAATCGTGTGAGATGCAGAAAATTATTTAAAACTTATAACTTACAAAAGTTTATTTAAAACTTGCAAGCATGATTTTTAAATGAGGTAGCATGTTGAAAGATTTGATTAAAATTTTATAAACATGAATCTTAATATAAAACTCTATAATTTCTATATGATATGAAATTATTTTGAAAATCCATGAACATGATTTCTAAAATTAACACAAATAAATCTTATGATCAAGATGTCTAAATGATTATAAATTATTTATTTATTTATTAGTGTCAAGAAATACAATTGAACACAACATTTTTAATTTAAGAATATGTCTTCACCAATAAGTTGACAAATATTCAAATGAGATAGTGATTTTAAAATGAGTGAATCATTTTAGAACGTATGAGTCAAATGTTAAAATTAAACTACTAATCATACTATTTTAGACTATTTCTCTTAATTAATTTAGAAACCATAATTACGCAATTAAATGCTATAAACGGGTTTTCTAACACACAAAAATAAATAGTGATAACAATAAAATAAACAAGTAGCACATAGGTCCCTTTACGCCCCCCCCCCCCCTCGTCCCCAATTTTATTATCATTACATTATTACAACAATTATTACGAACCGAAAACAATGCTAGGAATGAATAATACAAGAAAAATGTATAAGTGAATAAATGTCTAGATGCACCTACTCCCAATTCGAGTTCCATCCCAGGCGAACTCTTCAACGACTTTGAACTAAATGTCCTGCTAAAACAAACACTAGGAGAAATATGATATTTAAGAATAAATAAAAAAAGAAAATACGTAACGAGATTGAAAGTTAATCATTCGCTCCATGACACATCAAGTTCACGAGAATCTCGAGGATTCCGAGCAATGCTTGTGTCAAAGATAATTTTTGATCGGAGTGAATCAGCAATGGAAAGACATGATTAAAAAATAAATCAAAGTAATATGCACAATGTATTGAGAAAGGAAAAAGTAATATAATATAGTATATGGTATTTTAGAGATGTAATCGTCTGAATAGTGAGGAGTATTTCGTTGTGTCCCCCCCCCCCCCCCCCTCCCCTCGCGAAACTCTTTTTATATAATGAATAAGAGACTCAATGATAATGGAATAGAATCAATTAAAGAGAAAACCATGAAAATTCTTACCTTAAACAAACAAAAAGAATCAATTATTGGAAATTTTTTACTTAATCACATGGAGAGAATCAATTAAAAATTGAATAAAATATATCATAATAGAACAAGTAAAACCTATTCAAATTTAAGTAAGGAAAGTGATTCAATATTTACCATAATTATCCAATTATCAGAATCATTGCACATTTAAATTCACAAAGACACTAAATAAATAAATTAGCATCAATGGAAAGGAAACAAACGCAATAAAATTCAGTTTGGCACAGAACAACAAGAGCAAATAGAAATATTCCAAAAAGATTCTTTAATCAAATTTTACCATTTCAATTCAAAAGGCAAACAAACAAATCAATATTTATCAAAATAACCATATAGCTAACATAACTAACATACTAATATAGTCAAATTTAGGAAGAAAATTCCGACTGAACTTAAGGACCATAAAAGCCTTGTCTCAAAACTAATTTTAAGAAAAATGAGCAGTTGATAATACGAAAATCATGCAGCGCTCAAACTTGACATCAATTTAATTCACAGAACAAATTTAAGCAGGAATCAAGATTAAACCACTGTTCATGAACCTTTTCATGTATGTTTATTTTGAAAGGAAGGTGACTGATTCAACCCAAAATGATATTTTACACCTATTTCAGATTAGGAATTGAAAAAGAGGACAAAGAGTAAACATAGACATTCATAGCAGTTTAGAAACTGAAAAGACCATATCAAGGATGGATATAAAATCCATTTTTTAATACCATGAAGTCTTGAAGATCTTGATTATTCCGTTCGTTCGTTCACGGTTGTGATGAAAAAAAGGGTCGCCAGTGGTGGCCATCTCTAGTTAGAGTTTGTAGTCGGAGCAAAAAGAAGGGGCGGTGTTGCATGGTTTTTCGGGGTAGTTGTAAGGCGGGGTCGATGGTTTCGGGGAAAGAGAGAGAAGGGGAGAGAGGAGGAGAGACAAGGGGTGTGGCACCGGTGGAGGGAGATGGTAGACGATGGAGGGAGAAGAAGATGGTGGCGCTGGTGGCTATTTCAGCGTGACTTCGCTGGACATGTGGAAGAATTAAGGGAGGGTGGCGGCTATTTCTTTTGAGTGAAAAGAAAGAAAATGATATGGTTAGGGGTGTAGTTTATGAAAAAAATAAATAAATTGGGGACTAAACAACAATCATTGGATCAAAAGAATGAGCAGATGGGCTTAATTCTCAAATAAAAATGGGTCGGATTGGGGTTAAGAAAATAAGTTACCTGGATTTGAATAAAAATGGAATTGGATTGAGTATTTAAAATGAAGCCACAAATTAGCTCAATTTAGGCATAAATTGAAAGGAATCGGCTAGAATTGAAATAAATTTCAAGGAAATCGATTAGCATTGAAATGAATTTTGATAGAAAAGGCTATGAATTGAACAGATTGGGATAAAATTGAATAGATTGTCATCTAATTAAATCATAATGTACACACAAATAAAATATTCAATATTTAAAAAAATAATAATTTTCACGTAATGAAAGTACGTAACATAATAATTGTACAAAAATATTTGAAAATTTTAAAATATTATTTTTTAAAATTGAAAATTAATAAAAATAAAATGGTAAAAATATGACACTATAAATAATATTAATAATATTAATAATAATAGTAAATATATTACTAATACTAAGTTAAAAATAATAAATACCGAGAGTAATAATAAATAAAATTAATTATAAAAATAATGAATTAAATTAAATATAATAATAAATATAATAATAATAATAATAATAATAATAATAATAATAATAATAATAATTTATAATAAACTAACAAATTTTGAAAGTTTATTTATTTTATTTTATTTTAAATATGTTAAAAATACGTGATTGTTTGGATAAAATTGAAAATAAACTCATTTATTTTTAAATATTTTTAAAATACCTATTTAATCAGATGACAATAAAAAATGAGTTATAGGTTGGTCAAAATTGAGTGTCAACATTCACAACCCTTTGAAAAAGTCATAACCCTTTCGAAAAAGTCACGACCCTTCATAAAAGTTATAATCTTTCGAAAAAAGGTACAACTCTTTGAAAAAGTTATAACTTTTTAAAAAAATCACAACTCCTCGAAAAAGTCACAACCTTTCGAAAAAGTCGCAATCCTTCAATGTGAAAAATTATCTGCTTTCAATATGCTATAATATAATGTATAAAAAGTATATTAAATTGATTTTTAAGTTGGGGATATTATAGTAATTTAATATTCAAGTTAGGGAATTCTAGCACTATTGACAAGCCAATTATATCAAAATAATCCAAAAGCATTATTCAAGATAACTAGGACTTTGGCAATATTACATTAATAGAAGTTTTTTAGATAAATTGATAATGCTGACTTTTCTATATAGAAAGAATTTAATAACTTTAGAATATTTTATTAGTTTTAATATTAAAATTTATAAACTTAATTAGATTACTTATTACCGTGCAAGCGGGCTAATTACCTTGTGCGTGTATATGCATATATATTTGATCATCTCCCCCACCCACCTTAATCTTTAGAGTGAATATATATTTTAAATATATGATTACATCTATGCATCATTTTGATTTATACATGCTCTAGATAAGTAAAAATGTAGAATGATGACTAAAGAAGCTAGCATGTATGAGGGGAAAGAGTACCACTTCACATATACGTCTAATAGAATTTTTCAACAAACATCCATCTGAAAAACAAGCAAAACATAGCCATGAATTGACTTTCCCTCTTCAACTGCATGACTAAACTAACCATACTTAAAGGCCGCTTCAGCAAAACCAACAGGTATTACAAAAATTAAGATAAGCAACATCTCAAGAATTGAACCAAACACATAATTTATAGAATTTTTGAATTCGTTTCACTAGTCAGATGAGATATTCTTTTATTTTACTTATTATAATGAATAGAGGATTGTTGGTTCTTTTATGCATTTTAATATTATATTATTGTATTGGGTAATTTAGAGTGTTTCATTATGCCACAGTATCTCATTTGTTGTATTTCTGCTTTTGACGTCAGTGTATATAATAGTCTATGATTAATAGGCAAAAAGTGGTTTTTATTTTTCACCAAGATCATTGTAATTACAAACTTTTTATGTGTTGATTATTTTACCACATTATACCCGGTAGTGGAGTGGCATAGTAATAATTAAGGGGTTCATTTCAACCTTATTCGGTGAAAACATATATTTTTTCTATCTCATTTTATGTAACACCTTTTCCTTTTTTATCCATCCCAAAAAGAATGTTACCTTACTCTAATTCGAAACAATTTAACCTTAATATTCCTTTTTTAACCTTAGTGAAATTATTCTCAGCCACACAAATATATAAGAATGATTTTAGACCACAAGTTTTAAAAGTCTTCCTTTTATTCTTAAACACCGTGTCAAGTCAAATGGTGCTACATAAAATGAGACGGAGAAAGTACTATTTATATATGACAAAAATAATTTTATATATATATATAATAAATATCAAAACCCTTTCAATTAATTCACGTATCTACTTAAAATTTTGAACCCCTTAAAAACAATTATGACTCTGACACATAATATGGCTTCTAATTTATGTAGTCTCTGTTTTGATGGAGCATTGGACTCAACTGATTTTGTTCAGAATTTGTAGAGTGATACAATATTATTGGATCATTTTACTTAGTTGATGGAAGATAGTATATTTTAACAGAGCTTTGGACTCAATTGATCTTGTTCAGAGTTTATAGAGTTATACAATATTATTATATTTTTATATCTTGAGGTGGACAAGTCAATAAAATTTTTATTGTACTTAGAAAATTTTATTGAAATGGACTTGAATCTTTTTTTATGTCTCAGTTTGAAAATATTTTTATTTTTGTAATTTTATTTTTTAATTATATTTATATTTTCACCAACATGAGTCTTATCAAGTAGTTCATCTATCACAAACTATGTGTCTCCCATTGTTTTTAAATTTCTATAAAATAATGCATCTTTTTATATTTGACAGGTTTCTTATTCTATTTTTTTCGAAAATAACCTCTCTATCTATAAGGTGATGATAAAATTTATGTACATTTATCCTCTCCAAACTTCACTTGTGAGATTCTACTGAATATGTTGTTATTGTTATTTCTTATTCTACTTTCTGTTTTAGCGTCTCAATGACATACTCTCCTTAGTTAATAACTTAATATATTTCATCTCAAGATTCAAAAAATAATTTTGATATACTACACATATTTTAAGTTTATAACTATCATATTTAAAAGTTTACTATATTCTTAGACTTTATGACGATTAAATTAAGGCACATCAAATAAATCCAATAAAATGTAATAAAATTTTTGTGTTGAAATATAATTTTAAACTATACATTTGATTGAGCCGCCCTGGGACATGAACATGTCACTAGACTCACACCCTAATTTAATTATTGGATATTGATTGGCAACTTGAGAAGGTAATGTTAAACTAATCTAACCATTTACTGCAAACTTGTAAGTCAATTTATTGAATAGACAAGTTCCACTTTAATAATTGTCCACCTCAAATAATTGAGTTGTAAACAATTCATGAATTTTACATTTTGCTGTAGGGTGTTATAATTGTCAAATTCTCTTTTTAACTTGTTGCTAGCTAAAGTTGAGAACTGTTGGGGATTTCAACAATGCATATTTAACAAATCAAATAATGCTTAGAAGATCTTATAGAGCATTATAAATACAAAACTGTAACGATTTGTCCCAAACATCATTTTGGTATTTATATATATAATATCTTCAAAAGACAAAATATTAATGGTACTAAATGAAATTAATCTGAATAGGCTGTACATATATTAAGAACTTGTATAATTGATCTCAACTACTTTGAAGTGAAATTCAACTAACCTATTATCAGAAAATATATAAAAGGTGTCTGTAGTCACATAAAATTTTAGTGGATTAAATTCATACAAAATTTAAATTTAAATTCATGATTATTTGAATTGAATTAATTAATTTGGGCTTCACAAATTAATAAGTCCATTTTATTAATTTCAAGTCCAAGCTCCATTTCATCTTGAGGCCTAAACTTATGCCATGTATCAAAATGACTTGGCATTCCAGTCAAGTTCAAGACCAACAAGAAAATGCCATGTGTTCTCATGATGTGGCAATCCTGGTTAAAGTTCAATAACCAATCAAAAATCAATCTTTTTATATAGTGTTTGTGATAAGCTTGATGTCTTATTAAGAATCAATCAGAAGAAGGCAAAAGAGTTCATCCACATTTGGACTGCCACCCTCCTACAACTATAAATAAAACGATTACATAATTTTCTGAGGATATTCTACAAGCATTGGAGAAAAGCTACAACACAAACTACATAGCTCTTTGAAGAGGTGGTCAATGGAATTCTTCTCGGAGATCAACTTGAAACGACAAAGCGCTACTGACATTCTCGTATATCAAATGCATCTCAAGGAGGTCTACATCATCATACATTTGAGAAATACACTACTACTCGAATAAATGCAATAATTCAGGAAAGGGGACAGTCTTTGAATTCCGAAAATACATCAAGATAGAAGAATCAAGTGAACAACGAAATTGTACTCATTACTGATCCAACGTTTCAATAAAGGTGGTCAGCGTGTCATAGGAATGATTCGCATCGAATTATCCATTGGTGACATAAAATCGAATACATTGATTCATGTAATAGATGCCAAAACATCATATAGCTTGTTTGTTGCTTGGACATCCTTGGGTTCATGAAAATGGAGTGATACCATCTACTTTGCATCAATGCATGAAGTACGTAAAAGATGGAGAAATAGTCAAAGTTGAGGCAGACACTAATCCTTTTACTGAGGCTGAGTCATGCTTTGCATATGCAAGATTCTACTTAGAATCTTGGAAAATAAATATGGGGAAACTCGCATTAGCTGATTCGATTGATGTTGATTCGAAAGAGGAGAATAAAGTTCAATGAGCTGTCGTCAAAGTTCTTAAGAAAAGAACTGAAGATGTCTCCATCAAGCTGTTACCATCTTAAGAATATATGCAGACAAAGGTTGATAAAGAGTATCCAACTTTTTGTTACATAATGACTAGTGGCCCTCCTTGACACTGCATTATGCTACACTTTTGCACTACCAACATTGATATTTTTAAATTATTCTTCCCTTCTCCTATTTCAAACCTTTATGGGCAAGTTCTGAATTAAAACACAACACAAGAATTTTGCAAAGAAGTTCACTCACACCTGACACTAATTACACTATTAACATAGACTCTCAAATCATCCTTTTCATCAAAATTAAACCTCAACATATCAGAACAAGCACTGTCAATCACTGATTTCACATGGTTGTTATCAAAACTACTTAACACAAAAATTCTGATGGGTATCATTCTCAACAAAACTCACATATGCCATAGACTTTGGTACAATTTGCTACTAATGCTACTTATACTTCCTAAACGTGCCAGTTCAACAGAAAATAAATTCCCTTAGGAAAAGAACACATGTAAGTAAACCCCTCAGACTCTAAATTTGAAATAGTTATAGGCCATAGTTACTCAAATTTTGCCGAGTCCTACATCTACCCACACCCCATCGAAAAGGTTTTGCATTGTCCTCAATGCAACAAAATATAACTAAAGCAATGAATAGGGGTCAAAAAGAATATACCTAGGTGCCTAAACACTAGTCTCTGGCTGTTGCTAACCACTCTCAACCTACCTGGTAGTCTCCTTAGTGTCGGTAGCATGTTCGGAGGGTCCAACGCCCCTCATCCGCTCAAGCTCACGTGCCTGCCGCTCTCTCTCATCTACAATGGAGCATAGTTTCGCAGCTTCAAACTGCTCTACCTCTATCAACTCTGCCTCTCACCTCAGAGCATCTGGATCATCATCCTCTAGACGAGGCCTCTTCCTAAGGGTGCAGAGTGGTATCTCCTCAGGATCAAACAAATCAACAACTGCCTCCGTACTGTCGGACGGAGGAAGCACAAGCAGTGCTGATGCTACTGCCCTCATCCAAGTACGGAGCTACTGTATCTCCTCCCGAATGGTGATTAAGTCAGTAGGCTAGGCTGAATTGAGGCTCTACTCCACTCACCTCTCAAACGCATCGATGCGGCCATGTGTCGATGCAAGTCTCCCCTTAAGTGTGGCCATAAATTATGACTATATGCTTGCCTCAGCCTCTGAAATGGCCTGGAAAACCTAGGGGCTGATCTACTATAGAAACTGAGTCAACTGGGATCAGTGTGAGCCTATCGCTGTGCTAGAGTCTGGATCGATGCCGTAGATATGTACATCATACCAACGGGGGAAGGCTGTGCAGGCACGACCTGTGGTGCAGGATTAGAAGTAGTAGGGGGTACATCTCCCTCTCAGTCTCTGTTTGTGGGGGCCACTCAGTCTCTGGAGCAATAAGGGGTACATCTCCCTCTCAGTCTCTGTTTGTGGGGGCCACTCAGTCTCTGGAGCAATAAGAGTAGAAGAAGAAGGAGGCTCAGACTATGGTGCTGCGACAAACATCTCTGGTAGGTGAATTAGTGGATACGGTGCTCGCCGAAGGGCCACAGGATTCTCATCAGCCTTTGTTAGGCTGGCGTCTAGGGTCCTCTGAACCTCGATCAAAGTGTCTACCTGATGTAGAATCTTCACCCCTGCCTCTATACATAGGCGATAAATCAAATATGAGAAAGGGATGGAAGTGGACCTCTTTAGGGCCCCCCTCATGTATTTGGTCTACTATCAGGAAGGCCCAGTCAATATCATAACCAACAATGATGCTGAAAACAACACTGCGTGATCTGAGGTCAAGGTATTATCAGCATGGGTTGGCCGAATTCGTAAATAAACTACAACCCACCAAATCTTTCTAGTGAAGCTGAGTGATGCCTTCATTATCACCGTGGATGTAGAAACCCAGTCAGGTTCCTGGCCCTGCTCTTCAATTTGGTCGACAATCAATCTCATAAGTATGGCCTTTTGAGTTGCATCTCTCATTAGAACCTAGTCCCTGGTCTACCCTAGTCGGTAGTCATACTCAGTTGTAATCCCGGGGGCCTGAAACTCAGGACCAAAGAAATTATCAGATGGTAGTCTCAGATGTGTCGATCGAAACTCCTCTCACCATCGTCTGTGTGATGCGAGGATGTGAAAGGTATCTCTTCCCCTTCGGGGTTGACTGCATGATGGTGGTAGCATATGACGCAAAAACTCACGAACCATCATTGGAGAATACTTCCCCAACGGAGCTGCTAACTACTCCAACTTGTACCAGGCCATGATGTCCCGGATTCCAGGGGCATTGTCAAGCCTAGATGTGATGATTTGAAGCTCCTCAAATATGGTACGAGCCTATCGGCCTCGTTCGACACACTGGAGTCATCTCTGTATATGTGTTGCATACCCTATACACACCATCTACTCATCAACGCATCTGGAGGTAAAGGTGTTGCTGGTGCTGCTGGGTAATACTCTGCAGCCTCGAAATCTGACTTCTTATCTAAATCAGAGTCATTTCCCTCTCCGGAACCTGAAGTGGGCCCCTCTTGGGAGTCCATCATCTCTACCTAGCTACTCTGCTCGACGTCTGATGTCACCCAAGTTACACCTTTTTTTTGAGGATAAAGTGGTGGTTGTCAAGAAATAGAATTTAACCAAAGTTAGGGTCGAACCCACAGGGAACGTAGACTTAGGAGAATTCAATTAATGCAACTTGAGTGATTAACCTAGTTATCTCCCCAAAAGGGGGGGGGGGGTTTGCAATAACATGTAGAAAAGTAAACCTAACCAACACAAGAGTTTAACCAATATGGAGAGAAATTAGGGTACTGTGTTTCCCATGATTCCCTAACTCAGTATCACTGGATAACCTAATTCTTTTCTAGTGTGTGACATGAAGGATGGTAAGTTAAGTTCACCAAACCCTTTGGTGCAGGCAAGAGGCGAATTTCACTGCGTGACATGGTCCATCTCCACAATGTTCATTACTAACCCTTACCTATTAGTCCCAGTACAACCTCCCCTTGGCCCAGTTTGGTTGATTCGACGAGAACACATCAATCGAATCCTATAAATTAATCATTTTTCCTATTCATTACTACCTTAGTCCAATCAGTAATACTGCGTGAGTTCTAATGTTGGCCACCATCAGAAAACATGAAAAATGAAGAGAGTTAATTAATACATGCATGCACACTTTCTAAGAATTATGAATTATCCGGTTTTACCTTTGTTAGTTCTTCATGGTTCCCACAACCCTTGTTGTGGGTTTAGCTACTCATGATTTATGTAGATACAAGACTTATGAATTGGAATAACATAATAGAGCACTTACACAATTCAATTAAGCATATGCAAATCCAAACTTCAATGATAATCACAAGATTATAAGATCAAATCAAAGTACAAGTGTTTCTAAAAAATCTCCAATGTGTTCTCATGAACTGTTTTACGGGCCATATTATGTTCCATGGCCCGTAATTGGGCTCTCGTACATTGTTGCTACAAAAGTGGACCTGTGATCTATGTCACCCCTCTACAGTTCGTAAAGTGTTCTACGGCCCATAAAGGGTTTCGTCTGATAAATATTCAAAAAGTCTTTCTTCTCTGATCCTCAAGGCACGAAACTTGATCTATGACTCGTAAGGTAGTCCATGAACCATCTACATGTTCGTAGAACAAACTTTAAAAAATCAGCCTTTCACTGGAATTATCAATGAGACCTCCTTCATGGCTAGTGGAATACACTATGGCCCGTAAAGGGTCTTGTATATCATTAAAAACAACAATTTCTACATTTTCTTCCCAAAATCAAGGCCCACCCTAGAATCCTACAAATAAAACACAAAAATACATAAAACCCACTAACATCGCATTGAGAACACACAAAAATTCAAGTTTTAAGCATCAAAAGTGTTGTATTTTGACAGCACATCAAACCCTAAACTTAAAATTGTTGCTTGTCCTCAAGCGACTAAATCTAAATAAGTTGTACAATAACACACAAACCTCAACCTAATTGCATACATCACATCAAACTTAAGCACAAATACCCACACCACATTTCAAAACAAAATCAGATAGCCACCTAGCAAACCAATACAGATTAATGCATGTGACAACATAACTATGACAAGTGAGATACTATCAACATGCCACAATCACTAAATAAGACTAATGCTAACAATGCAATGCAAGTTCCCCTACAGAAAGAAGTCCCATATCTCACTCTCAATGATGCTTTCATGTATAATTTTGGGATTATGAAAAATCACACACCCTCACAAAAGATATTCGTGTATCATGCCTAATACCATAAGCTTGCCCCTATACTCATGATCAAGACCTTCGACTACTTCGACTAGGATCACTTTAGGAATTTATGGCTTATAACGTAGGCTCAGAGGGCTTTGGTATGATATTCTAGGAAAATAGTGACTAAAGACCCTCTTTGAAACTACATTTTCCTATACTCTTGCCCTACCAACACTGTTGCTTTTATTCCATTCTCCCTTTTCTCCTACTTCAAGCTTTTTTGGGTGCTTTCTTTTTAATTTTTCAGCTTTTTCTTGTTTTTACACTTCATATTTATTGTTATCTCACAATTAAGGCATCACTTATCTTTTTTGCACCCAGTACATGATTTTTCTCCATTTCTCTATATCTCTAACTTTCCTCCTTATTTTGTGTTTCACCCTTACACCAGCCACTCCCAACTTAAGCTTTTGGCTTGAGTTGAGGTGCACATTATCCATCCTCAGAACCAGGGTCACTTTCGATAGCCACCCTCAACTTAGGCGTTTTGCCTCAGTCAAGGTGCACAATGTCCAGGGAAGGACCATGGCCAATTTCAGGATTTTACAACTACAAGGCTAGGTTAATTAGGTGTTTGCAAAGAATAGGTACATGTTAGGCTCAAACATTAGGATCAAGGAATATTCTGCAAATTTGGTTAGTCATTTAGGCTATGTGGACTTTTAAGAACAATGGCCTAAGATCCTTTCCTAATCCAATTAATCTACAATCTAACTTAGAGTAACAGGGAAAGTGCTGAATCAGCACAACACACAAATTTAGCAAATTAAACTCACATGGCACTGATTATATTACCAACAAAAGACTCTTAAATCATGCTTTCTATCTCAATTTATCCTCACTTGTCAGAATAAGCATTGTCAACACACCTAAACATGCATGGTTGCTATCTAGACTAACTAATCAAAATTTGGTGGGTATCATTTTTCACATAAAACACAAAAACATGCATATGCCATAGATATCAGTACTATATGCTATAAATACTATCTAAACACCCTAAATATGCTGGTTCAACAGAAAGTAAATATCCATAGGGAAAACGAACACAGGAAAGGAAACCCCAGGATAAAAAATTGGGGTAGTTATGGACCCAAGCTACTCAGACTTCACTAAGGCCCATAAGTACCCACTCCCTATCGAAAAAGAGGTGCATTGTCCCCAATGCACACAATCAAAGCAAAATAAAGTATAGGGGTCAAAAAGCATACTTGGGTGCCTAAGCACCAATATGTGGCTGAGTCTAAAAACCCTTGCCCTTCTTTTGACGATCCTTGCGAATGACTGATCTAAGAACATGCCCCTATAATGGTATCAACACAAGCCTGATTTTTTTTTTATCAAGGGCATGGTAGAAGATCTCCACCAAGGTATCATCAATAATCTTGTGGTCTAGGACTCTCCTCAAGTATTTAGTAATTGTTCCCATGTAGTACTGATCGAGTCACTAGGAAGTTGCTCAAAGTTGTTGATTTGATCTTTCAACTTGAGCTTCTTCCACCTTGGGAAGTACCTCTCAACAATGGCCCTCTACAATTCAGCCCAACTGGTGATCTAACTCTGCGGGAGCTTAGATAGCCATAGTACTCATTGCCTGTAAGAGATAATGGGAAGACACGAACTCCTATAAAATCTATAGACAGATTCTGTGTTCGCATTACACTCTTGTAGACAAATGCGGCTATGAGGATCCTCCGATGGTAAGCCTGCAAACAACCCACGGTTTTGCAGCATCTGAAGCAACCCACTCGAAACCACGAACTTTATGTCAGCTGGTAGTGGTGGCAACACAATAGCTCCGGTCACCTCCATAGCCATAGAATTCAGCTTGTATTAATTTCACTGATAAGCATTGGCATTGAAATCATGTGGCTGTGGAGCAAGAGGAGGTGGGTTCTCATTGTCAACATTTTCATTCTTGTTCTTGTTCGGAGCTGTATTAGCTGCATTGTTGGCATTATCTTGGACCATTCTTCTTAATGTTTTTAGGATCTCTGGGTCAAACGGAGTCAAGGGGTTGCCTCGACTTTGCATGTTGGGCATACACTACACTTATACCTTGCAAAGAAACAAAAGCAACAAAAAATGTAAAAAGAAGGAAATAAGGGTTATAACCCAAATCACTTTTAAATTAGCCAAGTCCAGCCGTATTCCTTGGCAACAGTGCCAACAATCTTGATGTCGCCTAAGTTACACCTCCTTTTTGAGGATAAAGTGGTTGTTGTCAAGAAATAGAACCTAACCAAGGTTAGGATCGAATCCACAGGAAATACGTAGATTTAGGAGAATTCAATTAATGCAACTTGAGTGATTAACCTACTTATCTTCCCTAAGGAGAGGTTCTGAAATAACAAGTAGAAAAGTAAACCACGTAACACAAGATTATAACCAATATGGAGAGAAACTAGGGTATTGTGTTCGCCAAGATTTCCTAACTCAGTATCGCTGCATAACCTAATTCGTTTCTAGTGTGTGGCATGCATGATGGTAAGTTAAGTTCACCAAACCCTTTGGCCCAGGCGAGAGGCAAATTTTACTGTGTGATTTGGCCCTTCTCCACAGTGTGCATTACTAACCCTTACCTATTAGTCCATGTACAATCTTCCTTTGGCCCAATTCAGTTGATTAGATGAGTACACATCAATCAAATCTAGTTAATTAATCACTTTCCCTATTTGTTACTACCTTGGTTTAGTCCGTAAGACTACGCGGGTTCTAATGTTAGCCAATATTAGAAAACATTCAAAATGAAGAGAGTTAATTAATACATGCATGCAAAATTTCAAAGAATTATGAATTATTCGATTTTATCTTGTTTGTTCTTAATGGTTCCCACAACCCTAGTTGGGGATTTAGCTATTCATGATTTGTGTAGATGCAAGACTTATGAATTGGAATAACATAATAGAGAACTTACAGAATTGAATTAAGCACATGTAAATCCAAGCTTTAATGAGAATCACACGATTTTAAGATCAAATCAAAGTACAAGTGTTTCTCAAAACTCTCCAATGCTTTCTCTACTCAATATCACTATTTTTTCTCTCAAACTATTCAACTCTCTAAAAACTTAATGAAAAATAATCGAAAACCTATTTAAAATATTTAAAATACAATTCCTAAATAAAATAGGATAATTGGGTCGGCATGCCTGATGAACAACTTTACAAGCTATATTGTGTTCCACGACCTGTAATCAGGCTCTCGTACATTGTTGCTACAAAAGTAGACCTGTGATCTACGACACCTCTTTACAGCCCCGTAAAGTGTTATATGGCTCGTAGGGGTTTTCATATGATGAATATTCAGAAAGTCCTTTTTCTCTGATCCTCGGGGCACAAAACATGATCTTCGACTCGTAAGGTACTTGATGACCCATCTGTAATGCCCGGTAAAATTATCGAAATACCTCTAGAGGAGGGGTATGCGCGTAACCCTTCTTCCAATGCTCGTATGGCGAATCCGAGGCTGGATTTGTGATCAGCACAAAATATTGAGTGAGAAAATGGTCTCGGTTGATTCTTAGAGCAACCCGATCAAAAGATAAATTTCTGGTCTGAAAATAAAAAAATTGTCGGTGCCCTATGGAGGCGCGTCGTGCCTCTGTAGCGGACCCACACTTATTTCTTTTCAAAATATTTTGATGAGATTGGGAAAACTTGTTCAGAAACTGTTCGGAGAAAAATACACAGTACGCGATCAGTCCGCGTCACGGACTGGGTTATTTCGAAGTTGAATTTTTTTAAAAATTTTGTGAGGGGCATTCTGGTCAATTTACAACCCCTCCTAAACTCAATACACGACCTAGTTAGGTTGTTTTGACGTAAAAAGGGTCTAAAATCCCATTCTAAGTCCTTTTCTAACAATCTAAAAAGACTAGGGCTTTCGGAAAGAGGAGAAGAGCTTGAGATTGAGGAATTCAATAGGAAATCATTGAAGTGATTGTTGAGAGCTTCATTCAAGGTGTGTTATGCTAAACTAAAAGCATGAAATTATCCTCTCATGTGCCCCATAGATTGTTATAGAGGAGTTGAGTGTCCATGAGTCCCTATACATGCCTCTTAAATTGATTCTTGAGTGTTATCTTACAAATCATATCTAATTACATGTATTTTTGTATGTTGATAATCATAATAAAATTAATTTCTCGAATTGGGCATTTTCATGAGAAATTGCATTACCCTACATGCTAACTTTTGAAAGCATGCATGAATGAGTCTAGGGGTTGAGTCTAGAGCCTTAACATGATATTGTTGATTATAATTGTGATGGTGATCGTGAATGATGATGAGTTCGTAGAGCTGATACCCAAAGAGTCTCTATAAATAACTCTTATGATGGTGTATTCAATTGTTCCCTAGAGATTGTCCTAAGCCGTGAGTTATTGATTGAGATGCTCTTGATGAGAGGGTTAAAGTCCTTATGAGTTGATTGATGAAAGGGTTAAACTCCCTAAGAGTTTGATTGATGATAAGGTTAGAGTCCCTATGAGATACTGATCAATGATGGGGTTAAAGTCCCTATGAGATCGGTTGAAGTGGAGGTCTTATGAGCATTGAGTCTTGGGAGGAGTATCGAGAACCAAAAGAGTGAGAGTTAGTCCAACTTGAACTCGTCAAACTACATTGCAAACGTAGGTGAGGATTAGAACTATCACATTACATTGTGGTTCCCTCTTGGGTTGAATTTATGTCCATGAAACAATAGAGGACTTGTTGAGGTTGTTTCCCTTACATCTTGTTTGGATGGTGGTTCTCCATGGTTGCATAATGTATGGTATGGTATGGTATCGTACAATACAGTACCGTATAATGTTTGGATAGACTGTATGGGTTGCTACTGTTTAATGATAATTTGTTGTTTGATTTGACTGTATGGTACCGTATCGTAACTTATAAATTCACAAAATATCCTTAATTATTAAAAATATTGAATTTATCAACTTCTTTTAATAATATTTTTATAACATAAATATACAGAATCAAGTAGGGAAACATACAAGCTAACATATCTCCAATCCATACAAACAACACAAGAAAATAAAAAGTAAGAACTTTTAAAAAACGAACCTCAAAAAATAGACTAAAATGTGAAAGAAAAGAGGGGAGGCAGGAAAGAAGTTTCAAAAGTTGATGCGGAGGGAAATAAGTAATTCAAAAACAATATATATTAGGATAAATTTTAATAAAGACTAAAGGATAAATTAGAGTTATTTTAATTTAAATAAGGATATAATTGGAAAAAAAAAAAAGAACCATGGGATACCACTAAATTGGTGGTTCCAAAAAATGAGGATTTTCATGGTTACATAACCATGGGACCAAACCATACCATACTATCTAATTAATGAAATAATCAAAACAAACATGGTTCTCTTAATAACCATACAATGAAAAAACACCATCCAAACAAGTTTTTAGGGTATTCGATTCGTTCCCTACCTGGCAAGTACGGAATGGCCGTGGCAACATCCGTGGGATTGTTGTACGATCACTGGCTCATAAGTGATTATTTTTGGATAAGATAAACTCTCAAAAGTTCCCACCTTGATTGCTTCGAGTTGAGTTGAGTTCCATTGAGTTGAGTTCCCTTGAGATGAATCTGATTTGATTTATGAGGTTGAGGTGTTGATGGGTCACTTGTCTACTCTTTATTCTTACTTTAGAATAGACATTTGATATGTTGATTATTTACTATTCTGAGTCGATGTTGATGTCACGCCTTAGGAGGGTACCCTAGGCGTGGCCGGCACCTAGAGACTATTGCTAGTCCCAAAGCGGACCACTCGATCATTAGGACAATTACTCAACATCAAGCATAACGGAGATAATAGAATAAAGCAGTGAGTGGTATAAATCAGTCTACATCGATAAGAAGGGCCAATGCCAATATCTAAGTCTCAACATCAGGGATAAATAAAGATAAGCGCTAAATAAACTGAAAGAGGGAAAAGACCTTGACATCAAATCTCAACTCATGTCTATGAAGCCTCTAACTTAACTAAATAGTCTAAGAGGGTATCATGACAGGCCATGGCTCCCCAACTCAATAATTAAAATAATGGGTAATGGAAAAAAGGATCCTCCAAATATCAAGGAGGGCTCACCAATGACAAAAATCAAATCTTCAAACCTCAACGATGCGTCTACTAATGTCCTCTACCTTCTGTATCTGCATCATGAAATGATGCAACGCTGAGTGGCATCAGTACGTGGAATATACGGTATGTACGATGGATAAATATAACAGTATAGGGATAGCATCAACTCAACATCATACTCTGTCAGAATGTCAGATGTCTATCTAAAGCAAGAACAAAGAGTAGACAAATGACCCGTTAACATCTCATCAATACATCATTAATACATCAGACTCATCTTAAGGAACTCGACTCGACTTAACTCAACTCGAATGGACTCATGCCTATCTAGGATAAGGATAAAGAGTACACAGTAAAGCGTCTACATCCATCAAGACTCATACCATTACATCAACATCAGAGTTCTATATATCAATGAGGAACCTAACTGGGAGTTTCTCTAACTGACAACCATCACCTATGAGCAAATGATTATACAACAAAGTGATGCCATTTTCACATCTATCCAGTACCCTGCCCGGGGTAAAGGACATCACCAATAGTGGATCCATAAGAAATAACACCAGTCCTCTTTTGGACAAGGAAATATCTGTATTACAGTTCGATCCTCCCTCCTACGTGGGTCACGTAGTTAATGAGTTTGAGTAGGATTTATTCTCACCCACGTTGGTGCTCAATACTCCTCCTAGAACTCGACATGCTCATAAAACATCATCATAAGATTTCTCATCATCGGTCCCATGGGGACATAGTACATCAACATCAACATCATCATCAACATCAACTCATCTCATCAACATCAACATCATCTCATCAACATCAATATCATGGACTCGAAACATTCTTTAAGTATTTAGTTTCAAGTTTTAAAGACTCATGAACATCATTCCCATCAACATCATCATCAAGACTCTCAACAAATTGGAACACAATAAAAATATCACAGACATCATCATCGTCAAGACTCTAGACTGATCCCCTAAGTTTATTCTTGCATTATTTAGTGAAATAGACATAGAATTTTGTAAAATCATTTATGAAAACAACTTATGCAGAAATCAAATTTATGATAATCATTAATTTAAGAAAAATTCATGAATTAAGAAGAATCTCAGTAAAATACTCAAGGATTTTCATAGATAACTTATCATCTTCAATCATAGACTCAATTTACTCAAAGGGGCACATGGAAAAACAATCCCATCCTTTAGGTTAGCCTTATGTACCTGGGATGATTGCTAACAATACAATCCCTTGGAACTTCCTCTTGACTCTTCAATTTCAACTCTTCTTTACTCTCTTCAAGCCCTAGCTTGTTAGCGTTGTTAGGAAGAGGATTTAGAAATGGAGTTTTAGATCTTTTCTTCGTGAAAATGACTTATATTGGTCGTGTATGGGTTTTAGAGGATATTAGAAATAGAATAGAATGTCCCTAAAATATTTTGAAATTTTCCAGCCGCGAAATAATCCAATCCGCGACACGGACCGGCCGTGAATAGTTCATTTTTGGCAAAAAATTTTCTGAATGAGTTTTTTTAATCCCATCAAAAAATTATAGAAAAACATAAGTCCCTCTCCGTGATGAGTGCGCAATGCGGCTCTGTCACGTATCTCCACTATTTTTTCTTTTGGAACAAAAAATTATCTTTTGACTCGGTCGCTCTAAAAATTGACCAAGACCCTTCCGCCACTCAATTTTTCGTGCTGATCACAAATTCAGCCTAGGATTTACCATCCGAGCATCGGAAGATGCGTTATGTGCACCTTTCTTCTCTAGAGGTATTTTGGTAATTTTACCGGGCGTTACATCATCTCCCCCTTCAGATCATTCGTCCACGAATGATGAGTGGGAGCGGCATTATAGCACGAATAGACTCAAGATTCATCTCGATACTCCCTCATCAACTCAATTCTCAACTCTTCATCGACCTAAATAACTCTTCTCAGAACATCAAGTATGGACATATCAACTCAGGATAAAAACAACAATTTAAGTTAGGAATAGGAATATTACCTCCGATATTCTCATCATCAGGCACGAATAGGCACAGGTATTGGCTCTCATTTCTTCCTCAGCTTCCTCAACAAATTGATTTCTCCACAAAACTTTAACGGAGGCTATCTCTTTGTTTCTCTATCTGCGAACCTGTCGATCAAGGATTTGGATGGAATTTCCTAGTAAGACAAGCTATCTTTGACTCCAGTGCTCTCAACAAGGATCACCAAGGCAGGATATCCCAAACACTTCTTTAACATAGAAATGTGGAACACTAGATGGATTCCGTCTAACTCAGACGGTAACTCTAGCTTATAAGTAGCCTTCCCAATTCTCCTTATAATCTGATAAAGGCTGATATAGCGATGACTTAATTTTCCCTTCTTCCTAAACCTCATGACACCCTTCATGGGTGATACCTTCAAGTATACCCAATCGCTCACCTTGAACTTTAAGTCCCTTCTCCTCACATTGGTGTAAGACTTTTGATGGCTTTGTGCAATTTTTAACCTCTCTCTAATAATCTTCACCTTCTCTATCTCCAATGTCAAACCACCCAATGGGTGATCTACACCTCCTCCTATACAAGGCCTCATAGGGGGCTATTTGAATGCTCGCATGATAACAATTGTTACATGCAAATTCAATCAGTGGTAGATGGTCATCCCAATTCCCTTTGAAGTCAAGGATGCATGCTCTTTACATATCTTCTACCGTCTGAATAGTGCGCTCCGCCTGACCATCCCTCTGTGCATAAAAAGTTGTACTCAAATTTATCTTAGTACCCAATCCCTTTTAGAAAGACCTCTAGAAGTGAGAAGTAAACTGCTCAGTCTGAAATGATGGACAAGGGAACTCCATACAACCTTACAATCTCTTGGATGTACATCTTTGCATACTCATCCACAGTATTAATAGTCTTTACTGCCAAGAAGTGTGCTGATTTAGTCATCATGTCTACAATCATCCATATGGAATCATGCTGCCTCCGAGATCTCGGTAGGCCAGTGATGAAGTCCATGTTAACAATCTCCCACTTTAGCTCTGGAATCTCAAAGTTTCTGAGCCAAGACACTTGGGTTTTGATGCTCAACCTTCACTTGCTGGCAATTCGGACACTTTGAAATGAACTCATCAATATCCCTCTTCATTTCACTCCACCAATAGACTTCCCACAAGTCATGCTATATTTTGGTAGAGGCCGGATGAATGGAGTACCAGTGTTGTGGGCTTCAGCCATGATCCTCTCTCGGAAACCATCAATATCAGGAACACATAGCCTACTCTGGTATCTCAACACCCCATCTTCCCCTTTAGAGAAGGCCATCACTTTTTGTTTGGGGACAACCTCCTTCAATTGGAGTATGATATGATCTCAATCTTTCTTCTCTTTTACTTCTACTACTAGGGATGATGCAAACTTACTCTTCACATTGATTCCTTCCTCGCCATTCTCCTCGAATTGGACTCCCAATCACGCCAACCTATGCACGTTTTTCACTAGCTCTTTCTTTTCTTCCCCAACATGGGTCGTGCTACCCATTGACAACCTGCTAAGAATATTAGCAACAATGTTAGCTTTACTTGGGTGGTAGTGGATGCTCATGTCATAATCCTTGAACAATTCCAACCATGTCCTTTGTCGGAGGTTGAGCTCTCTCTGACTGAAGACCTACTGCAAGCTCTTGTGGTCAATGAACACGTCCACATGCACTTTATAAAAGTAGTGGCGCCAAATTTTAAGTGCAAACACTACCGCCGCCAACTCAAGATCATAGGTCAGATAGTTCCTCTCATGAACTTTAAGCTGCGTGGAAGCATAGGCTATCACATTCCCTCTCTGCGTCAATACACAACCCAACCCAACTCTTGATGCGTCAAAATATATCAAAAAATCTCTCGTCCCATTAGACAACGTCAAAACAGGTGCGGTGGTCAATCTAGTCTTCAGCTCTTGGAAGCTTCTCTCACATTTCTCGGACTACTGTAAATTAACGTTTTTTTAGTTAGCTTGGTCAACGGTGCGGATAGGGAAGAAAATCCGTCAACGAATATGCGATAGTAGCCTGCCAATTCCAAGAAACTTCTTATGTCAGTTGGAGAGGTCAGTTTTGGCTAGTTCTTAACCGCTTCAATCTTCTGGGCATCTACTCAAATTTCGTCATCCGAAACAACATGGCCTAGGAAAGCCACTGACTTGAGCCAAAACACACATTTTGAGAACTTTGCATACAATTCATGCTCCTTAAGAGTCTGAAGGACAATTCTAAGGTGTTTGGCATGCTCCTGCTCATTCTTCAAATACACCAAAATATCATCAATGAACACGATTACAAAGATGTCCAGGTAGGATCTACACACCCTATTAATCAAGTCCATGAAAGTTGCAGGTGCGTTCGTCAACCCGAAGGACATGACCAAAAACTCAAAGTGGCCATATCTAGTCCTGAAGGCTGTCTTTGGAACGTCACATTCTCTCACTTTCAACTGGTGATAACCCAATTTGAGGTATATCTTTGAAAAGCATGAGGCACCCTGAAGTTGGTCAAACAAATCATTTTTTCGTTGGGAGAGGATATTTATTCTTGATCGTGACCTTGTTCAGTTACCTATAGTCTATGCACATCCTGAGATACCCATCCTTCTTTCATACTAATATAACGGGAGCACCCCAAGGAGAAACAATTAGCCTGATAAAGCCCTTCTCTAACAATGCTTCAACTGCCCTTTCAACTCCTTCAACTCAGCGGGGGCCATCCTCTATAGGGGAATTGAAATAGGCTGCGTATTGAGAGAAACATCAGTCCCGAAGTTGATCTCCCTATCGGGAGGGACTCCAAGTAAATACTCTGGCAACACCTCAGGGAACGCATTCACAATTGGAATTAACTTAAGATTACAGGATTCAATATCCTTAGATTTAACTAGCACGAGGTGGTAAATATAGTCTTTAGAAATTAGCTTTCTAGCCCTTAGGTAAGAAAAAATCTTACCCTTGGGTGCAACAGAACTTTCCTTCCACTCTAGGACCAGTTCATTCGGAAATTGGAATTTGACAACTCGGGTTCTACAATTTATTGTGGCATAACAAGCATGGAGCCAATCCATACCAAGGATTACATCAAGTCAAGTCAGCCACAGTATCCCTATGATAGATGGATATTACACAGTATCTATAGACCCTCTCAACTAGGATAGACTCACCAGTGGGAGTAGAAATAGTATAAGGCTCAAGCAAACACTAGGGAAAAATCTCAAATTTATTAGCCACATATGGAGTCACAAAGGATAAAGTGGCACCCGGGTGAAACAGTGTATAACAATTATAAGAAAAGACTTGGAGTATATCCATAACAACATCTGGTGTATTCTCTTGGTCCTGTCGATGACCCATCGCATACAGACGGTTCGTCCCACCTCTTCCACCCGCAGTAGTAGCCTTTTGGTGACCGCCTATAGGGGGTGCTGTAGAAGATTGAGCTTTGTTACTTCCATCACCCCATCTCATCGTAGGAGACTCAACCTAAAAGATGCCCTGGCCGGCCACATAAATAATAAGCATTTGTGCCCTCATGACATACACCAAGGTGAAGTTTGCCATGTCTGCCATAGGGTGGCTTTCCTCTTAGGTCTTGGGTCACGCTAATTGTGACTGAGGACCCTGAGCTTTGAAATTTCGGTGACCAGAAGAATTTTGATCATAGTTGTTTTGCTGAACAGGCGCACATGCCACCCAAGGTGCATAACTAGAAGAGCTCTTCTAAAAGTAAGTTCTATCACCCTTATTCTGCTTTTGTTGGCTAGACTCATGCCCTGCTGATTTAGCCTTCTTACTCTGCTTCTCTTCCCTGTCCTTCTTCTTGTCCTCCTCAGTTTGCTGGGCATGGACCATCAGTCTAGAGATGTCCATTCCTAAAATCAGCAATGCTTCCTTACGCTCCCTCTTTACATGCCTACCCAATCCAGACACGAACTTCCTCATCCTCGCGCTCATATCCAGAACCATCTCTGGGCATATCTGGACAACTAAATGAACTTAAGATTGTACTCTTTGACCGTAAACCCCTCTTGCTTCAGGTTTACAAACTCCTCAACCTTCGCCTCCCTCAACTCTTGGGGAAAGAAGTGGCCGAGGAAAGCACTCTCAAACTTGTCCCACTCAGCAGGTTCAACATCCTCACCTCTATAAACTTCCCATTGATTATACTAGACATTGGCAACATACTTAAGCTGATAGGAGAGAAGCTCGACTCCCTTAACCTTATTCGCATGCATAGCCCTCAAAATCTTGCACATCTCATCAATAAAATTTTGCAGGTCCTCCTCAACATCTGACCCCATATAGACTGGCGGGTTCATCCTCAAGAAATCTTTGAGCTTAGTTGCAGTTATAGGCTCTTGGGAGCTGGAGCTAGGGGCTTGGGGGCCTCAACTATTACTCTGGGAGGCCACCAACTGAGTGAGCATAGCAATGGCTCCACTGAAGTATGCTTCCGAAGTGGAGGCTGACTGAGCAGGTGGTGCCTGTGGGTCAACCTCGGCTCCTTGTTTCAATCTAGTTAGGGACCTCTGGTATGGATTCTCAGCATTTGGGGCTGAGGCATCTCTTTGAGCAGTAGTACATTTAGGAGGCATGATCTGCAAATGCGTAACACACAAATTAGAAGAGAGTTTCAAAAAGTCAAACTCTATCGCACGAACTCTGAATACCAAAGAAGTGTAACCATTCCTAATGTCCTATAGCCTCCTATTTATGAAGTGTGGTGCACAACACACACATAAACAGGACTCTACAAGACACGGCTTCATAGACTCCCTAGGACTCTTGAACTCTGTGCTCTGATACCAAGTTTGTCACACCCGGGAGGGTACCCTAGGCGTGGCCAGCACCCAGTTACTAGTGTTAGTCCCCAAGCAGACCACTCGATCATCTAGACAGTCACTCATAATCAAGCATAGTGAAAATAATATAATAAAGTGATGAGCTGCAGAAATCAGTCTACATCAATAAGAAGGGCCAATGTCAAATAACTCAGTCTCAACATCTGAGATAAATAAAAATAGTACTAACTCAACTCAAAGAGGGAAAAGACTTCGACATCAAACCTCGACTCATGTCTATGAAGCCTTTAACTCTACTAAACAGTCTAAAAGGGTACCATGATAGGCCATGGCTACCCAACTCAATAATTAGAATAACGAGTAAAGGAAAAAGGGCTTCTCCGGATAGCAAGAAGGGCTCACCAATGACAGAAATCAAATCTTCGAACCTCAATGATGCATCTTCTGAAGTCTTTTACCTCCTGAATCCGCATCATCAAACGATGTAGTGCCGAGTGGCGTCAGTACGTGGAATATACGGTATGTAAGATGGCTGAATATAACAATATAGGGATAGTATCAACTAAACATCATGCTCCGTCAAAATATCAATTGCCTATCTAAAGCAAGAAAAAAGAGTAGACAAATGACCCATCAACATCTCATCAAAACATCATCAATACATCAGACTCATCTCAAGGAACTGACTCGACTCAACTTAACTCGAACGGACTCATGCCCGTCTAGGACAAGGATAAAGAGTAGATAGTAAAATGTCAACATCCATCAAGACTCATACCATCACATCAACATTAGAGTCCTATTAGTGAGGAACCTAACTGGGAGTTTCTCTAACCGACAACCATCACCTAAGAGCCGGTTATGATACAACAAAGTGATGCCATTGCCATATCTATTGCCCGGGGTAAAGGACATCACCATCAGTAGATCCACAAGATATAACGTCAGTCCTCTTTTTGGACACAAAAACATCTATATTACGGTTCAATCCTCTCTCCTACACGGGCCACGTAGTTAATGAGTTCGAGTGGAACTCACTCTCACACATTTCGGTGCTTAATACTCCTCTCAGAACTCGACATTCTCATAAAACATCATCATCAAGATTTATCATCATTGGTCCCATGGGGACATAGTACGATCAACATCAACATCAACATCATCTCCATCAACATAAATATCATGGACTCAAAACATTCTTTTAGAATTTAATTTCAAGCTTCTAAGACTCATAAACATCATTCCAATCAACATCATCATCAAGGCTCTCAACAAATCGGAACACAGTAATAACATCACAAACATCATCATCGTCAATGCTCTAGACTCATCCTCAAAGTTCATTCTTATATTCTTTAGTGAAATACACATAGAATTTTGTAAAATCATTCATGAAAAAAACTTATGCAGAAATAAAGTTTATGATGATCATCAATTTAAGAAAAATACATGAATTAAGAAGAATCTCAGTAAAATACTCAAGGATTTTCATATATTATTCATCATCTTCAATCATAAACTCAATTTACTCAAAGGTTCATATGGAAGAATAATCTCATGCTTTAGGTTAGCCTCACATACCTGGGATGATTGCTAACAATACAATCCCTTGGGACATCCTCTTGACTCTTCAATTTCTACTCTTCTTTACTTTCCTCAAGCCCTAGCTTGTTACCATTGTTAGGAAGAGGATTTAAAATGGGGTTTTAGACCCTTTCTTCGTGAAAATAACTTATATTAATCGTGTATGGGCTTTAGAATATGTTAGCAATGGACTAGAATGCCCCAAAAGTTTTTAAAAAATTTTCAGCCACAAAATAACCTAGTCCACGATGCGGATTGGTCGTGAACAGTTCATTTCTGGCAAAAATTTTCCTGAACGAGTTTTTTCAATTCTGTCAAAAAATTATGGAAAAACATAAGTCCCTCTCTATGATAGGTGCGTGACGTGGCTCTGTCGCGTATCTCCACTATATTTCATTTCAAAACAAAAAATTATCTGTTGACTCGGTCGCTCTAAAAATAAGTCGAGACCCTTCCCATACTGAATTTTTTGTGCTGATCAAAAATTCAACCTCGAATTTTCCATTTGAGCATTGGAAGACGTGTTATGAGCACCTCTCTCCTCTAGGGGTATTTTGGTAATTTTACTGAGTGTTACGGTTGTATCATATTATTTTACTTGTTTCTATTTCGTTCAGCTATTTTACATACCGTAAAGTCCACGTACTAATGTCACTCGGCACTACATCATTTTATGATGCAGATAAAGGGATTAGGGATCGTCAATAGGCGCATCATTGAACATCTCACATTCAGGTTATTGGTGAGCCTCCCCTACTTTGGAGGATCCACTATTATTTATTTCGTCATGCTTTTGAGTTAGACTAGACTAGTCTTATATTTTTATTTCGGTAGCCATGGTCTATCATTGGCACCACTTGATTAGTGATAGAGGCTTCATAGATGATAGTCGGACGTTGTTGTTGAGATCCTAAGCTAGTTCTTTCTACTAGCCTTTATTATTACTCTATCATTATTTGAGATATTAGATGAGATGAGCCCATTTACTTCCGCTGATCTGTGGAGTTGTTGGATTGAATGGATATGATGAGGCCAAGTGGTTCTCTTGGGAACTAGAAATAGTCTCTAGGTGCCGGTCACGTTTTGGGTACCTTCTCGGGGTGTGCCAAACTTGGTATCAGAGCACAACATTCAAGTATTTTAGGGAGTCTATAGAGCCGTGTCTAGTGGAGTCCTTATTATTTGGTGTGAAGAGCTCCACATCCATAATATGGAGGCTATAAGACATTTAGGAATTGTTTCACTTCTTTCATGTTCTAGGTCGTGTGATGGAGTTATACTATGTTATACTCTATCAAGGGTTCTTCTCAAATTCGTGCTCTACGCATTGCAGAGTTGTGATCACGCCTCCCAGAAGAGTTGTCAGAGGTAGGGGATGCCCCGCCAGGAAAACGATTGACCCAATTGAGCCTCAAGGACACGTGGAGCCTGCAGGCCAAGCTTTCCCTATTGAGCAACCCTCGCAAGATGAGGTCTCTAATGCTTAACTATGCCAGGCTATTCAAACTCTAGCCCAGGCTATCACAACACCTACTACGAGATAAGTAAGGAGTAGGTAGAGAGAATTCCCATGACACGTCTAGAGTCTGAGAATTCTTGAGGATGAATCCGCTTGTGTTCACAGCGTCTGCATCCACTGAAGATCCTGAGAATTATGTGGAGGAACTTCAAAAGATGTCCCAAGTGATGCATGTGGCTGATGCTAATAAGATTGAAATGACTACTTACTAACTCAAGGGTGTGGCTAGACTATGGTTAAACCAATGGAAGAAAGGTAGAGGAGATGATGCTCCATTATTGACTTGGGCAATGTTCGAGGAAGACTTCTTGGGACGTTTCTTCCCAAGAGAATGAAGAGAGGCTAAGGTGAGAGAGTTCGTGAATCTGAAATAGGGCTCTATGACTAGGCAAGAGTATGGATTGAAGTTCACGCAACTATCTCGCTATGCGCCAGACATGATTGCTAATATGAGGGGAAGAATAGGGATATACGTTGATGGGTTAAATAGAAGACCCAAGAGAGATGAAAGGGGAGTAATGCTTGTGAGTGATATGGACAATGGGTGATTGATGACATTTGTGCAACAAGATGATGAGGAGAGACAATAGGATAGAGAAGAGTTCAGACGTAAGAAAGCTAAGACATCCAGCCATGAGGTTAGAAGGAAAGGGAATGGTAACGGATTTCCAGCACCATCATCTTCTAGTGCACTAGTGCCTAGGGGAAGGTATGATCAAATATATCAAAATGTCGGAATGCAAGTACCTTAGTCACAACCTAGTGTGGCTCAAAGTTTACAGGGTAAGCCACCGTGTGGTAAGTGTGGCAGATTGCACTTGGGGAGATGCCGTGAGGGAGATGATTTATGCTTCAGATGTGGCCAAGCAGGTCATTACTAGAGAGACTGTCCAAAATGGGCTGAACACACTCACTCTTCTGCACCGGCCCCACCAGCGAAAGGAAACAAGAGGGGCACTACATCAGGTGCAAGTGGAGCACAAACCATTTGTTTGCCATGGGTAGCCGCAAAGATCAGGAGAACTCCCCAGATGTTGTGATGGGTATGATTTAAGTCGTTATTTTTTATTGTTATGTTTTGATGGATCTGGGTGCCACATTGTCATTTGTAACTCCTTACGTGGCCAGTAGATTTGTTAGAACCCCTGAGATTCTTCTTGAATCCTTTGATGTTTCTACTTGAGTGGGTGAGTCTATTCTAGCTGAGGCAATCTATAGAACTTGTGTAGCATCCATCCATCATAGGTATACTCTTAAAGTATGATGCAATTTAGGGTTCATGAATGTCACACATAATTTTATGCTCCAATTTCTCATAACCATCATGCAACACATCAATTCATTCATAAATATGTATAAAAATACAACAAGTAACTCGAAGATTAAGATTATGGGATATCTCTATTCAATTCCTATACTCTAGTTCAATCATGGGGATGAGAGGGTGCGTGGACGAACTCAACCCAATATTTTAGCTAGTGTTACATACCTGATATGAAGTTTGATGGTCAATTGGAAAGGGTTTGTTCTCTAATCACTTATATCCCTAGATCTTCTCATCTTTTCCTTAGCCTTAGCTTTTGTTCGAATTGCATAGAAAGCTTAGGAATGTTTTAAAATACTTTTTAAGTCAAACATGACTTGTATAAGTCATGGGTTTAAGTTTGGGAGGGGCAGGGAAAAGTTTAGAATGCCCCTCGAAAAAAATGAAAAATTTGCACTATTGGGAAACAACTCAACATCGTGGACTTGGTCCCTCGCACTACATTTTCTCCAAAAAGTTTTTTCTCAATTTTCCAATCTCGTAGAAAATATTAAAACTCCAATTAAGTGCAAATCTATGACAATTCCATGACGTGCAACTGTCGCGCACTTTTCTAGAATTGTATCTTTGCCTAAAAAATTATCTCTTGATCTAATTGCTCTAAAATTTAACCAAGACCATTTCCCCGCACAAGTTTTTGTGCTCATCGCATTTCGCCCTCGGAGTTGCCAAAAGTTTGGGAAGATATGTTATGCAAGCGTTCTCTCGTCTAGGGGTATTTTGATAATTTTATAGGGAGTAACTAATTGCTAGTCGCAAAAGTGCTTTTGGCGAGCTCAGATGAGCTCGCCTAATGGTGCAGGAAAAAGATGGGGCCAACTATGTGAGGTGGAGTCATATTTAGAAATTCGCCATACCGACTCAACGATACATTATTACCTCACCATAAAGTGCACTTCAGAACCATTTGGGATCTGTAAAAAGGGCGAGTCATCGCACCAAAATGCGATTCACCAACTCGATTAGCGAATTCGAAGGAGCTTGCCAAACAGACCCTTGATAGCAAACTTTTATCAACTCATTTTAAAACCAAGTTTCATACTATGAGCACCCAAACACAATTCAAAAGCACTACTGTAAACATGTACGCACCATAACCACTACCAAGCTTCATGATTACTCATATTTCATCAAAAAATAAGGTGCGAGGTTTTAATCGAAAGAAAAACGCTTAAGAGAATCTTCACTATTCCATCATCGGGAAAACATATCATTCATGGGCGCTGGGTTCCTTAGATTTCACCCATAAAAGTGTAATATCAGTCCTAAACATCAAATATAAACCGTTTCAAATTAGGTCAACACCTAAAATTAAACATATGGTCTCCTAATACAATTCAACATATCCAAACATGATATTGACCCATTTCCATCTAATCAAACATTCATTAACAATAACAAAAAAATCAATTTAACATAAGCCATCATGAATTGACCAAACTCAAAAGTCACTATTGTTAAAGTACCAATTCAGGTTCAATTCTAGCTCACAAGCACATATAGTGGCTTAGAAATTGAAAACTAAGAGGACATACCTTTCAATGAAGCTTTAGATCAGGTAGATGATCCACAAACTACGCGGATATGCCCAAAACACACTAGAATCTTGAAAACCAATGTAAGGAATATGAATAGACGTATGGGGTAGTGAAGGAACGTAGAGAGAGAAGTAGGATTTCTAAAATATTCAAGAATAATGTTTTAAGACGACTCTTCTATTTGCACCAAGGTCAATTTTTACGATGTAATTAACATTTCCAAATGATTCGGTTATTCGCAAAGTTCACCTCCATCGAAAAATTTGACCTAGGTTGAGGAGAAAGGGAGACTTTGTGAGGTTGACTTACCTTACAGACATGATCGGCGAATTGCAGATTGATCCATCTGCTCGCTCTTTTTACAGTAGCCCCTGTGTGATTTTTGGGCTGAGCTTTGGCAATATCCTGTGCCATCCCCAACCTTGTTGTCCTATTGAAAATATACATTCCAACTCACTAATTTTTTCCATCATTTACCATTTTTCATTCAACTCACATACTCAACTCTCAACACCAGTAAACAATAAAACAACACAGGAAACACTAAAAATTAGAGATTAAACTTGGTTGCCTCCCAAGGAGCACCTTAGTTAATATCGTTTCACAACTTAGCCAAGCATCTTTCAGACATCTACATGAGTGTGGGCTTTCTTTGGTTTTGCAATAGTATCACTTGGGAGACCTCTTTGTGGCCTTTTGTTCAACTGAGAAGAAATTTGATCCAATTGATACTGAAGATGTTTGATAGCGGCCGAATATGATGTGATCACTTGATTCAACATTGAGAAATCAACTTTCATCTCCTTGAGCACCTTGTCAGCACCTTCCATCTTATTTAAAATTCACGCCAACATGTCCTCGGTCCGATAGTGTTCCAGATCAGCCTTAGGTTCTCCAATCTTTATACGATCATAAAGAGGTACATAGTGTTCTCTTCCAGCCTCTCACTCCCTTTAATTCAGACCACGGTCTCTCCACTCAACACCTTGATTCCAACCTTGGTTGGTATCTTTTCTATGAAAATTTAGGCGATAAGCACCCATTCGACATAAGAATTGAACATCTTTATCATATACCACATCCTCTTAGGATATATTTTCACTTGTTCCCATAGTGTTAACCACTGTAGGAACCCTGTAACATGATTTGTTAAGAGATCAAGTTGTGTCGTTATTTTTTCCATATTCTTATCTTGTCCTTGATTCTTTTCTATTTACTCTTTTGTCAGCCCCAAGGTGAGAGATGTAACCATATCTTCCCTCGTATACTAAGCTTTCTATTTTTTTGTCATTTCATCCAACAACTCAGTTGCTCTAGCAAATGTTTGCTTCATTAAACCACCACGAACAAAATTATCAGACACGATCTTGTTAACCACATCAAGACTTCTACAGAAATATTGGAGAAGCAAATGGTCAGGCACTCTATGATTCGGGCATTGCAACATGAGTTTTTGGAAATAAATCCAAGTCTCATCAATTAGTTCTCCCTCCACTCTTTTGATGTTTTGATGCTATCCCTTAGCTTTAGTATCTATTATGAGGGAAAGAAGCTCTTGATAAAAGCATCTCTCAGCTCATCCCAAGATGTGATTGATTTAGTTGGAAGTTCAGTCAACCATTTTGAAGCTTCGCGACTCAATGAAAATGGAAACAATCAAAGATGGATAGACTCTTGAGATATATTCTTGAATGTAAATAGGCTATACACATCAAAAAATATCCTTATGTGGTCATGAGGGTCCTCATTCAATTGCCCACCATAGACGTCACACCCCAAAAAGAGGAGAGGCACAACTAGCACTCGATATTGTCCTTGGTCGAGTAAGCTACTAAACGTGCTAGATAAATAGACTAGGGGCCAACAGATTGGGTAGCCTATCATCTAAAAAGCTAAGCCTGAGCCATCTAGGTCATGACCTGGTCACCAATAAGTTATATACACCAAGGCACAACAATAACAATAACATACCCAGTGGAATCCCACAAGTGGGGTCTGGGGAGGGTAGAATATAAACCTTACCACTACCTCATAGAGGTAGAGAGGCTATTTCCTAGGAACCCTCGTCACAAAAACACATAAGCAGAATAAGCTAGATATGGAAAACAGGAAAGAAAGAGAAAGAGAAAGTGAACAGAAAGAGTGATTAATAATGAGAAGCACATAATAACATGTAAATATGAGACAATTAACATATATAAGACAGATAAAGACAACATCGAACAATTCCTACCTATCTAACTTATTAGCCTGCTACTCTTATTAGTGACCTCCCCTCCTTCCTATCTAAGGTCATGTCCTCAGTGAGATTAAGTTTCACCATATCTTGTCGGATCACCATACCTTACCACTATATACACCAACGTAGATAAACCAAAATGATAAGGTACTAGCTAACCGATGACGCTGCAACCAGAGAGGTACATGCACACACACATATATATACATGTCAAACATATGGCTGGAGACTAAAAGTTACAAAAAGACCAACCCAAAATACCATGTCCACAATATCCTTTAAAAGTGACATGAGCACTGCTGGGATATGGCCTTGACTATATATAACTATAAGACAAAAGTAGATATCTAGTGAAAGGTCCAAGAAGAGGTGGAGCTTACTAACTCCTGTCTAAATTAGAATCCTTCCAAAGGGGTCGATCAAAATCCCTACCTGAACCTGCTTGCATGAAACAAAAATGTAGTGTCCCCAGGAAATATAACATCAGTACGAATAAAAATATACAGGTATGCAAGACAGAAAGTAAAAAATCATAAATAGTTGTAGTAAAAAGGGTAACAGAGATACCACCAATGACTAAAACTTAGATAACCTTCATGGCTGACACTTGACCTCCTAATGATCTAATATGCATGGATGCTCGAGTAATCACAATGTCGTGAATGCATATATATAGATGCAAATGCATGACATACCTAGCCAAATACTAGTAATGGTGGTCCTTTCTATAGCTAGCCAACATCACATTTTCCACGTATGGCCATTTCTCTCTCTCTCTCTCTATATATATATACACACACACACATATATATAGTCATTTGGGCAAATATGCCCCTTACCTTTGATTGTAGCTCGAAGTCTATGGATAGCATACAATTTATGATATGAATATTAAATGCACATATTAACTATTGACTCAATAGTATACTTATTCTCATAACATCATAATCACTGTTATACAAATGACTCGTGGAATCTTACATGTCTTTTGAATAGGTTTGGAAACTTAACTCAACATTTAGGATGATGCCTTAGCCCTGAAAATGTTCATAAGGAGCTAAAGGTGCTTGTGCTTCACATAATTCTTATACTTAGTTCACTGCTAATAAAAAGAAGAAAGTATTTAAAAAAATCCAGTGACTTAGTTGTTTAAACAGGAACATTATAGCTGAAATTATTGGAAATTAATGTGTTGCTTTTCAAGTTCTTCAGAAAAGGAGGACTAATTATGACTTATAAATTTAATTAACAATCTGCCTTTATTTTTAGTGAGACCACACCAAGAAGACTATCACCTCAATCACATGAATGGACAGTTAAGAAAATTGATAAAATGATATATTGATACCAAATATCCTGTTTAAGTGAACGAATGGAAGATCATCCTAATATCATCATGAAAATGATTTAGCTGCAATCCCGGTTCCTTTCACCGAATGTCATTCTAGCAACAAAATATTAGAATATCACATTTGACATTTTGGGAATTTCCTAGATTTCGTGCTAAAAGGAGGGACGGAGCTTAGCCTTAACATACCTCTCCAACGAATGTCCAAATGCTCAAAGTTTCTTTGTTGAAATTGTTTTTTACGTCCTAAGCTACAAAACCAGTATATATATGCAACTTATACACACCTATAATAATCCATAATTGAGCATTAATCGGCAATTTATCATATAGCCTTAATGCGATGAAATATCCTTAGAACTTCGTAAAAACGATCAAAAAAGCCCCTAGAAGTTTTACCTGAATAAATCTGTTATAAGGCTAGAATAACCATCAAGAACACCATATTTCTACCATCTAAAAATAGCTCCAAACACAACTACTATGAGGGAAGAATAGTTGTAAAGTTTAAGGCACACATTTCTAGGAACAGGAGCAAATTCCAATGGTAAAAATCACAAAACACTTACCTAAATAGCATAAGAACCTTGTGGGAGCACTCTTTCCAGTTCCTTAACTATTTTAGAATAGAAATGGAATGTTTGGAGCTTAAAATGTAAGATTTTCCGGTTTATTAGTGGCCTTGACCCGACCGGTCTACGACCTAGTTTCCTGCTCAGGCAGTCTACGGTTAAACTATCATAACTTTTTATTCCAAAGCCATTTTGATGTACAGTTTTATACATTACCGACTGAATTGTAGGCCTTCGATTTGATAAAGTCCCCTTTAATTCCCCATATATTTGGAGATATGGTCTGAGATATTTGGTCCAAAGTTATGAAGAATTTCTTAATGAAGCTTACGGTAACTTTGGCCAACCTTCGTCTTGCAAGTTTGTTGACTCAAAAACATAACATATGACCATTGAGCAATTAAAATAACTTTTAACACTCCATTATTGGCAAATTATATACTCTTAGTACCATCTAAAAAGTGAAACTTAATTTAAAACCTTCTGAAAAGGTGAGGTGCCATTCAGACCATTTCTTTAATCCCGAATATGTGTTTAAGGGAGTCCGTTAACCTAAAACTTTATGTCCTTGATATTACCACTCATTTGTAGTTTTTATACCCTTATGAACTATATAAATCATATATTCCTTATATAACATGCCATGCTATGTTTATTATGGAAGAGAAGAAATGTGGGGTCTCACAATATAATTCTTTTATTTGCAAAAGCTACAACATGGTTCTGGTGACATGAAACACTGCATTTCCTTCAGTTGGCGGCAGGTGTATTGCACCAACGTTTCCTACCATAGTTGGTCTAGAATTGTTGACCTTTCAACGTCTTGATGTTAGCAATGTTGCTATGCAGCCCTGCATTTATACCAGCAATATTTCCAACTACACTCATGACTTCACCTATTAATTAGCGAAAACAATAAAAAGGATAGTAAATAAAGTCAAACTACTAAAAACTAAATCACCATAGCGCTTCTTCAAAGAAATCTAACACCATTTTCTCGGCAACGACACCATTTTGATTAGCATTTATATAACAACATCGGTTATAATGCATCAACACACATTTTTGACAATTTCAAGTGTTCATGGTCATGAAAAATATATTACCTAACTAGGAGTCGGGGTTGAACCGCAGAGAAATGCTCATGTTAGAATTCAAATCAAGAAGCCACATTGGTGCTTTAATCTTTTGTAACATAAGAAAGCATAACGTAGAAACTAACAATGATCCAAAAGTAAATTATAGGGGTAATCATCACTACAACTAAGTAATAACAGTGAGGAACAAGTGAGTTTAAATGACTTTTAGGGGAGATACATAGACATATAAACAATAATTGGCATGGGTGTTTTAAAATACCCAAAAGATGATAAATCTATATAGGTAGGACAGGTCAATCTAATATTTGATCAAGCTTTTCTGAAACTCAAGATCAATTTTCCATAATACTTTCTGAAACTACTATGGATTCAATACATAACACGTGAACCTTCGCAAAATCTCCCAAATCTCTAAGGGAATTTCATTAATTCAACATATTAATGGTTATTCATCATTCGACCTCACCTCATGCAACTCTTTCAAGCATACATAAGGATCCTAAGCTAGGACAGGATTTGCAACCTCAATCCATATATTAAAACATGGCTAAACAACAATATCCATAAGAATTCATCAATAACTAATGTAAAATTAAACAACCAACAACGAATTACAGCATAATACTCTCCATTATCCCCTAGAAGTATTGGGCTCTCTAGATAATCATAGAATAGAATATGGGTAATTTACCAAATAGGTTTTCTTCCATTAAAGTTGTCTTTCTGCTTAAGAAATCAGAAGAAATCACTGTAAGTTCTTTGCTAAACCTTACTCTCTCTCTCTAAGAAAAGAAAAGTTTTTCTCTTCAGTAATTATACTCCTCTCTCTAGAACAATTTACTACTCTAAAACCTCCCCTAAAACTAGAACTCTAGTGCTCTCACTAAATAATATTTTTTTCATCTCTTGCCAGCCATTGAGCTACTTATACTATGTACAAAAAGTATAGAGTACCTTTTTTGAATTTCCAATCTGCCACATTAGCCGACCTTGCTAATCAAGTCGATGACTCGCACAACATGCCTTCAGCTCAAAGACTACTCCCTTTGACTAGACTTGAAATGGAACTTTGGTAAGCTTGAGCTCGCCAACTTAGTTGGTAATATGCCATTTGGAGCTTGAGTTCGCAATTTAACCAGTGTCTCCTGGAAATATTAATGACCTATTATGCGAGCTAAATCTATGTCGCCAACTGACTTCTATAGCTCGCCCTTTTTCTAGTTTGCTTACTTCTTGCTAGGTGATCATTTGGCAAGGTATGGGGTACTTTAGCGACTTGTCAAGTACATTTTTGTGATACTCAGTGTTCAATACTTCCTTGTTAGTTCTGTTTTGACCTCTTCTTGCATGTTTGTGTCCCAAGCATTTCCTAATCTTCACCTTGATCAAAAACAACAATTCATGTTAGTTTATAGCACAAAAGAAGGCATCAAGGACATATTTTTGCATAATTTAAGCCCTAGATGAGTGAAAATTCATCACTCATCAGTCCATAACTACAACATTATACCATCTGCAAGATCACACATCCCCAGTTTTGGCAGCACCACGATGTCAAAAACTCTACCACTGAGAACCTTTTGTGTTCTCAAAACTTCAATTCTTTGTTCTTTAGTTAACTCCCTTTCAAACTTTTCTTTCTTTCTTTTGAACCTATTACCTCACCAGACTGTGGGACTGGTTTTGTAACAGCTTCTCTCCTTTCTTTCTTCACTTCCCTATCAATTTTTACTCTTTTTTTCTTTTGTCTTCAATAACATTTTCAGACAAGTCAACTACATATGCCTCAAGTACCGAGTCCTTCACAACTTTTGCATTTCTCAACCTTCTACCAATAGAGGTACGAGCTCTATTATCCCTTATGGCATCACTCATCAATTTGTTTGTTGTCCCCCTGGTGTGATATTGTCTTATTTTTGGTTCAATTTTACAAACCACCTTCTCTTTCCCTTTGTTTGAAGTGGAAACAATCCTTCTTTTGATTTTCCATGATAGGGAAAGATCATCCTCATCTTCATCATCCTCAAAACTTGTATCAGTCATAGGAAAAGTTCCCTCAGGTGTAACCATTTTTGGTATCTCACTAGCTTCAAAATTTTAAACTAATCCCCCTTCTTCTTTAGTCTAAGGAGTGTACAACCCTTCCTTCATTTCGGACAAACTTCTTACCACAAGTTCTTCACTTCTTGCAATTGTGTTAACTTAGCTCTTTTTCATCAGCTAAATCACCTTCTATAGAAAAAATAGGAGAGAGATTAGAGGGAGAACCAGGTTGAGGTTGGGAACCAGCAGTGTACCATTCCAAATGGAGCATAGGTTGAATAGAGTCAAGGAGAACTGATTTTGAGAAGTGTTGATATTAGGGATGTCAGGGATTTCTAGAAGTTCCTCATAGTTAGGGTTTCGGGTAGAAGAAACAGGGCCTTTTTCATTAGTTTCAATAGAGGAGTTTTAGGTAGTCGAGTTAGGATTCTCTCTAACAGGGCCTTTAGATAGAACAATCTCACTCACTCCAAGATGCATTTCCTAGTTAGTGTTAGAAGACTGAGACATTTTTCTTAAACAAGGAGCAGGTTTGCAAGGATTTTAAGAGAGAAGAAGGGTTTTTGAAGAACTTCAGAGAGAGAACAATATATAAGGTCCTACGGAGTTCTTTTGCTTAGTAAAGGGGTGACAATAAGTGAATAAAAGGGTTTTTAGGTTAAGTGGAAAGTGCAAAGAATAGATCAACTTTTCAAAATTGATGGGATACCTATCAGCTGACACAAACTAACACAGAACAATATTTATGCTTCTCAATTGCAAATCAAATGTAATAAATCGAGTACTGGCCTTTAAGAGAGGACTAGGTGCCTCTAATATTTTAGGTGTTATGCTCAAATTTTTCCAACTTTTTGCTATCTTTATTAAATCACTATGAATGTATACCTACAAAAAGGTAAAAAACTTGTCTTACCATAGCAAGCACTATAAATATAAAAGGATACCTTCCCGTCTAATCATAGACAAAAAAGATATTGATTTTCCTCCAAAACCCAAGAGCTCATTCCAGCTTTAACATCCCCTAATATGTTCTTCTCAAATTGATCTTTATTAAAGCCTCTATGAAGATATCTACAATTTAATCTTCAGTCTTGCGAAATTGCATGTTAATATTCCCTGTTTTAACATTGTTCTTTAGGAAGTGATGTCTCATATCAATGTGCTTTGTCCTCCTGTGTTGAACATGATTTTTTGCCATATTGAAAGCACTTGTATTGTCATACAACGACAGAATAGTATGTGTGATGAAACCAAAATCCTTTAATTTCCATTTTATCCATAGCAATTGAGCACATCAAAAGGCATCAGCTAAATACTCAACTTCAGCAGTTGAAAGAGCAAATGAATTTTATTTCTTGGTTCCCCAAGATACAAGACATTATCCAAGAAAGTGAGTCATTCCTGAAATGCTCTTTCTATCTACTTGATATGCAGCATAATCGACATCAACATAACCAATCAGCTCAGAAGAATCACGTTTAGAATAGTATAGGACCACGTCCCACTTTTTCTTCAAGTACCTCAGAATTCTTTTAGCTTCTTTCAAGTGGGACTCCATAGACTTTGATTGAAACCCAACACATATTCAAACACTAGAGTCAATATCTAGTTTGCTTGCAGTCAAGTGCAACAATGATCCTATGATACCACTATTGTAATGCCCGGTAAAATTACCAAAATATCCCTAGAGGGGGTATGCGCGTAACGCATCTTCCAATGCTCATGGAAAATCTGAGGCCGGATTTGTGATCAACATAGAAAATTAAGTAGGAAAATGATCTCGGTCGATTTTTAGAGCGACCCAAGCAATAGAAAATTTTTCAATTTGAGATGTAGAAACAGTGTTGGTGCACAACAGGAGCGTGTCGCGCCTCTACCGCGGACCTGCACATGTTTTTTCTTAAAATGTTTGATGAAATCGGGAAAACCCGTTCAGAATAAAATTTAGAAAATACACAATACGCGACCAGTCCGCGCCGCGGCTTGGGCTTTTCCGAACTGAAAATTTCTAAATTTTACGAGGGGCATTCCGTTCTATTCCCAATCCCTCCTAAACTCTATACATGATCAAATTACGTTTTTTGACGTAAAAAACATCTAAAACCCCCATTATAAGCCCTATTCCAATAATCTAACAAGGTAGGGCTTGAGAAAAGAGGAAATGAGCATGAGGTTGAGTAATTCGAGAGGAGATCCTTGACTTGATTTATCGATAACTTCATCCCAGGTAAGTAAGCCTACACTAAAAGAATGAGATTGTTCTCTCATGTGCCCCATAGATGGTCATAGATGAGTTGATGGTTTAAAGAGTCTACATACATGAACCTTGATCATTTTTCTTTAAACTTTATTTGAATTTACATGATTTTCTATGTTGATGATCATCATGTTAATTGTTTTCTTAAATCGAACATTTTCATGAGAATTTCCATAACTCAACATGACTAATTTGAAAAGCATTCATAATGATCTTAAGAATTGAGTCTAGAGCCTTGAGTTGAGATTGTTGATTGTGAGGAGAGAATGATGATGTGTTGATAGAATTTGATTGTATTATGAGTCTCTATAAATGAACTTTACCGATGTACCTATTCGATTGCTTCCTAATGATTGTTCTAAATCTTGAGCCATTGATGATATTGATTGATTACAGGGTTAAAGTCCCTATGAACTAGATTGATGAAAGGGTTAGAGTCCCTATGAGCTTGATTGAAGAAAGGGTTAGAGTCCCTATGAGTTGAGTGATGCCAAGGTTCGAGTCCCTATGAGATTGGTTGAGATGGAAGTTTTATGAGCATTGAATCATGGGAGGAGTATCGAGCATCGAAATGAGTAAGAGAAAGATCAAGTCCAACTTGCACTCATTAACTACATCGCCATGCATAGGAGTGGACTACGTCTGTTAAAGTAGGACAAGTCCCTATTTTAAGGGCTAAGTCTGTTAAAGTCGGACAAGTTCTCACTCTATGGATTTAGTCTATTAAAGTTAGATAGGTCCTCACCTTATTGTCCCAAAAAAATAAAACTTAATGTTAATTATTCGGATCCATTATAGATTTGAGTTCTCCATTACCCTCACATGGTATTGGATGGGTGTGGCAATGATATTACTTCATTGTACAAATGCGGTCTCATAAGTAATTGTTGTCGGATAAGAGAAAATCCCATAAATTTCCTACCTTGAGTACTATGAGTTTAAATGAGATGAGATAAGAGGAGGTGAGCTCCTCTGCGATGAGATGAGGGGAGGTGAGCTCCATTGAAATCAGTCTAAGTTGATTGATGAGGTTGATTGATTGATGGGTCACTTATCTACTCTTTATTCTTGCATAGATAGACATTTGATGATTTGATGTTATTTGATGAGTATCTTGAGTTGATGTTGTTTCCATATTTTTCTACCTATTTCTGTTTTACTCAGCTATTTTACATACTAGTACATTCCAAGTACTGATGTCTTTTTTGGACTACATTGTTTTATGATGCAGAGGCTAGTACTAGAGATCGTCAATAGGCGCTCTGTTGAAGATATGAGATTCGCAACATATTGGTGAGCCTCCCCTACTCCGGAGGAGCCACTACTTTCATTTGATCATGCTTTAGAGTTAGATTGGACTATTTCCTTTATTTTGATTTAGGTAGCCATGGGTATGTCATTGGCACCACATGATCAGTGATAGAGGCTTCATAGACGATGGTTGAACGTTCATGTTGAGATTGTGAGCTAGTTCTTTCTACTAGCCTTTATTATTATCTATCTATTTTGAGACTTTAGATGAGATGCGCCCACTTGCTTACTTTTATTTTTGTTGTTTAGTAGAGTTATTTGATTGAATGAATGTGATAAGGCTAAGTGGTTCCCTTGGGGACCAGCAATAGTCTCTAGGTGCCGGCCACACCAAGGTTACCCTCCTGGGGCATAACGAACTTGGTATTAGAGCACATAGTTCAAGTGTCTTAGAGAGTCTATGAAGCCGTATCTAGTAGAGTCTTGTTTATAGGTGTTTTATCGACCATATTTCATAAGCAGGAGGCTATAAGACATTAGGAATTGTTACACTTTTTTCTTATTCCAATTCGTGCGATAGAGTTAAACTCTATAAAAGATCTCTTCTAATTCGTTCTCTACGCGTTGCAGAGTTGCGATCATTCCTCCAAGAAGAATTGTTAGAAGAAGAGGGCATCCTGCTAGAAGAAATGCTAGCCAATTTGAGCCCTAGGATCATGACGAACCCGTAGGCCCAACTATCCCCACTGAGCAGCCCGTACAAGCTGAAGTCTCGAATGCTGAGTTTCGCCAGGCTATCTAGACTTTAGCAAAAGCTGTGACAGTACCTCCTACTGGACAAGGAGTGGGTAGACAAGATGCTCTAACTACATCCAGGGTCCGTGAGTTCTTGAGGATGAACCCACTTGAGTTCACAAGGTCTACACCAAATGATGACCCAGAGAACTACATTGATGGGCTTCTGAAGGTGTTCCAGGTGATGCATGTGGCTGATGCTGATAGTGTTGAACTGGCTTCTTACCAACTCAAGGGTGTGGCAAGACTATAGTTTGACTAATAGAAGAAGGGTAGAGGACATGAAGCCATGTTGCAGGCTTGGGCAGTGTTCGAAGAATCCTTCTTGGGGCGCTTCTTTCCAAGAGAACGAAGGGAGGCCAAGGTAAGAGAATTCTTGAATAAAAAACTGGGCTCCATGACTGTGCAAGAGTATGGATTTAAGTTCACCCAGCTATCTCGCTATGCTTCGGATATGGTTGCTGATATGAGGGGAAGAATAGGGATGTATGTTGATGGGCTAAACAGAGGGACAAGGAAAGATGTGAGATGAGCTATGCTGGTGAATGACATGGACATTGGGAGGTTGATGACTTATGTGCAACAAACTTATGAGGAGAGCCAACATGACAGAGAAGAGTTCAGAAATAAGAATGCAAAGACATCCATTTACAAGAGCGAGATTAGGAACGGGAGTCGCCTTCAAACGGGGCCCTCATCTAAGAGTGCACTCACACCCAGGGATGGACAGGGGTCACATAATTTTAGAGCTTAGGGATCTCAATCACAAGCAAGTGTGTCCTGACCTCCCCAATGGAAGACATATTGTGGCACGTGTGGTAAGTTTCACTTGGGAGAATACCATGGAGGGAGTACTGGATGTTACAAGTGTGGCCAAATGGGCCACCTACAGAGGGAATGTGCAACATGGTCCTATAAAGCCCAATTATTTGTGCCAACACCACCAAATGAAATCACTGGTATGTTTGAGTACGCACTATAATTATGATTGGTTTGATTCAGGTGTCCTTTACCCTGGCATGGTACTGGATGGGTGTGGCAACGACATTGCTTTGTTGTACAATCACTGGCTCATAAGTGATTGTTATTAGATAAGAGAAACTCCTATAAATTTCCTACATTGAGTACTCTGAGTTGAGATGAGATTATATGAGATGAGAGGAGAGGAGGTGAGCCCCTGTGAGATGAGTCTGAGTTGATTGATAGTTCACTTATCTACTCTTTATTCTTGCATAGATAGACATTTGACGATTTGATGTTATTTGATGAGTATTTTGAGTTGATGTTGTTTCCATATTTTTCTACCTGTTTCTGTTTCACTCAACTATTTTACATACCAGTACATTCCAAGTACTGATATACCTTTTGTACTGCATCATTTTATGATGTAGAGGCTAGTACTAGAGATCGTCAACAGGTGCTCTGTTGAAGATTTGAGATTCACAACTGATTGGTAAGCGTCCCTTACTCCGGAAGACCTACTATATTCATTTCATCTTGCTTTAGAGTTAGATTGGACTATTTCCTTTATTTTGATTTGGGTAGGCATGGGTTTGTCATTGGCACCACATGATTAGTGATATAGGCTTCATACACGATGGTTGAATGTTGATGTTGAGATTGTGAGCTAGTTGTTTCTACTAGCCTTTATTGTTATCTTTCTATTTTGAGACTTTAGATGAGATGTGCCCACTTACTTACTTTTATTTCCACTGTTCAGTAGAGTTATTTGATTGATTGAATGTGATGAGGATAAGTGGCTCACTTAGGGACTAGCAATAGTCTCTAGGTGTCAGCCACGCCAAGGGTACCCTCCCGGGGCATGACACCTGTACATAGTCTCATTAACATTGGGACCAAGTTCATCAGCATCTAGTTTGGAATTTCTTCCCGTAGAAATTTCAATAGGCTTTGCATCTTCCATTTGGAGTCAAACATATCAAACATAATATAACCAATCCCCCAAAATCTAGAGTCATGATTATAAGAGCATCTAAAATAGTACTAAAGTGTAAATACCATTGTCTCAAAAGAAAATACAATGTGTCTCATAACATCTTGTACATAGTCATAGAGAAAAGAATAAATAAAGGGCTCAAAGATCTACGACGACTTGAAGTTTGAGCCTCACCGCTGAGATCTGGATGACAACGATCACACTAAGGTGCAATGATCAACTACCCAGTCCTAAACCCTGTGCATGATCTATGGGCAGAAAACAAAGTATGGGTAAGTTCACCAAAATGTACCTAGTAGGTTCAACCAATTTGGTAAGAAAAATCGAAACAAGCATGTCGTAATGAAGAATCCTATCCCTGTGTCCAAAAAGGTTAGCACAAGATAAAATATATGCAATAATAATAAGCTAAGATATCTTCAAGGATATATGATGCCATATAACTACAAGGTGAAATATAATGCAAAACTCATCAATCCAAATACCTAGGGTGTCACAACCTTGCCACCTGCCCATGATTAAGTAATATCAGAACGCGACAACCTTGCCACTTCCCCGTGGTTAAGGAATATCATAATTCCACAACCTTGCCACCTGTCTTTGGTCAAATAATAATATGGTGCCAAGTCCTTACCACCTGCTCGTGGTCAAGGTATATGAAGTATAATTCTCACCCTTGTCTCCTGCTCGGTACAAGGGGGTGGTACCAAAGTGAATTACAATGCCCTTGCCTCCTATCCCGATCAAGGGATGTTACAAGCCAAACACAATAGATATAACTCAAAAGTGCAATCCAAATATGCATGTAAACATGGAATAACATTAAACAGGAACACCAATGCATAAATATCATAATAATCATATATACTCAAGGAGTAATTAAAGTATCACAACTAATGCCCAAACCATCATCATATTTTAGATAATTATAATTATATCAATAATCAAGAGTGTCAACGGTATCGGACCTTACTCGTTCCAAGTATGCAAGAATATCTATATTACCGGACCTGACTCGTCCCAAATATGCAAATATGATAATAATACCGGACCTAACTCGTCCTAAATATACAAATATAATAATGATACCGGATCTAACTCATCCCAACAATACAAGTATATCAATCATATAAGACCTTACTCGTCCTAATAATACAAGTATATCAATATTACACAGACCTTACTCATCCCAATAATACAAGTATATCAATAATACCGGGCCTTACTCGTCCCGATTGATCTCACAAGTATCATTTGATCACATTCTATCTCAAGTCTCATCATTTCATCATAATACATCTTAGATTATCAATAGGATCAAAATTATACCACAGTTCAACTCAACCAAAATGACTTTTCCAACATTATTTCAACACATCAACACAATTACATATTTATCCATCTAAATCTCACTATTATCACATGAACAAGATCAATAACTCAAATCCAGTCCCAAAGGTTAGCAGAACCTATCCCGATGCCGAAACCATACTCGAACAAGTTTTCAATCAACTCAAGTCCTAAAATCGATCCTCCAATTCGATCAACTACTATCAACAACAGATACTACTCATCAAGAGAAGCATTTTGATACTCATATTGGCATAATTTAGGCTTAGGGAAAATGATAAAAATCAGGGCTAAAATTCGAATGTCCCAAATTAGGAAATAAATTTTGAAATTAAATTTTACACGAAAAATAGAGATCATGGGTAAAACTTTCATTACAATCAAGCTTAAATAGAATGAGAAATCAATAGCTAAAGTTTGGAAAACATAATCTATAAATTCCCAATTTTGGATGTTTAATTTCGTGAAATCAAAAATAAAATCAAGATAAAACTCAAAGAAAATGATTAGTTTTGTGTTAGAAATACTTACCCAACAAAAATCTTTGAAAACCTTTCTTCAAAATGGCCCCAAAAAGCTTGGAATTTCGAAAATAGATTAAAAATGTTATTTACTAGTTTAAAACTACCCAGGTATAAAAACTACTCTGCGATCGCGGAGACCAATCAGGTCAAAACTCAACAAACATGGGACAAAGTCCGCGAACATAGACCTCAACAGACCCACACCTCTGGAAAAATGGAGGCTTCTGCGCAAATGCGAAGAAGAAGTCTACTTGCATCAGCTATCAGCAAACCAGCACTGCTTAGTCCAGTTTCCCTACTCGGGATGGAACCCCGAAACTCATCCAACTTAGAATTTCACAAACCAAATACATATTCATACTAGAAAGAGCGGTACGAACTCAATGGAATAATCAGAAATCAATTTCACGGCCTCCGCGCCATATTTACCAATGCAAGTCGATAATTTGAAACTCAAAATACAAGCACTGCCCTCGGCAACTAAAATGTATTTTGAGACTATTTCTAGCATTAGTTTCATCATGAAAACTAGTGAAAATGTCGGAATTCCAATCCGAGCTTATTAATTCTGAATATTGACCAAAGTCAAAATTTGGTTCCATAAACGATTGGAATCTCAACTTTGGGTCTAAAAACCATATTTTTAACTCTAAATTCAGTTCTGCAATTTCTTATACTTCTGTTTTAACATTCCAGAGCTAATGAAATCGATGGTCCCTGATCTGACCTCCAGAACTAAGAATGACATAGAAACTCACTTTTTCAATAACTTAAGCGTCCAAAAATGCTAAAATTCATATTTTCAACTTTTAAAACTTAGGATTTCAATTTCAACCGTTCAAATAGTTCAAAATAGGCAAAAACAACTTATGATAGGGTAAAATAATAAATTTCATAAATAATGCAAAATATGATCAACCAGGTCATTACATTGTAACCTTGAACCACCAGCCTTGACTTGTTTCGAATAATAGCCCCATGCTCATCCAACTTGTTTTTTAAAACCCACCTAGTTTCAATAGTTGTTCGATTATATGGCTTGGGGACTAAGTGCCACATTTTGCCTTTTTCAAATTGGTTCAAATCTTATTGTATGGAGTTCACCCAATCAACAGTTTTTAGAGCCTCCTTCACATTTTTAGGCTCAATAGAGGAGACAAAGGCTGAGAATTCAACCATGTTCTTCATCTTGGATTTGGTATAAACTCCAGAATCCGAAGGTGGGATGACATTATCCAAGGATGAGAAGATCCTATCTTTGTAGGGATGTCCTGGGAAGTTGATTTTCTTCCTTATCTTTAGCACTGACCTCTTTATCATCTGCGTTTTCAGGTTGTTCAGCAATGCCTTGTTCATTATCAGCAACTGGGTCAAGAGTAGGTCCTCCATTAGGAACACCTACATCACCTGAAACATCAAAATCAAAATTAGTCTACACCAAATTTCCATCACCACTTTGATTAGCATTGACACCATCCTTTTGGAACTACAACAATTCTTCAAATTCAGCCTCATCTTAATCTTTTAATTTTTCAAGTTCACCAGACTTATCAAAAATCACATGGACACTTTCTTTAATGCACTGTGTCCTTTTGTTGAACATTCTATAAGTCTTTCTAGAACTTGGATATCCAACAAATACACCTTTTTCATTTCTTGCATCAAACTTGCCTAAGTCTTCCTTGCCATTATTGAGAATAAAGCATTTGCAACCAAAAGCCTTGAAGTAGCGTACTTTAGGCTTCCTATTGTTGAGCAGCTCATACGGTGTTTTTTTTAGAATTGACCTGATCAAGCACCTATTTGTCGCATAGCATGCATTATTTATATCTTAAGCCCCAATGCTCTTGGGATGTCTAGAATCTATCAACATTATATTGGCAATATCCACCAAGGTTCTCTTCTTCCTTCTACCACACCTTTTTGTTGAGGAGTTTTAGGAGCTAAGAAGTTATGATGAATTCTATTTCTACACAAAGGTTATCCATCTTTGTATTTTCAAACTCAGTTCCATGATTAGATCTGATCCCTGCCATTTTATAATTTAACTTTTTCTGAATCATCTTATCAAAGATCACAAACTCATCATAAGTTTCATCCTTAGACCTCAAGAACATGGTCCAAGTAAACCTTGAGTAATCATTCATGATCACCAAAATATACTTCTTTCCTCCTCTACTTTGAATTCTCACTAGCCCACGTAGATCCATATGAATCAACTCCTGTGGTATGGAAGTGCTAACCTACCTCTTTTGCTTAAATGACGATCTGGTGTGGTTGCCTTCAACATAAGCTTCACAAACTTCACCTTTGGTAGCTCGCAGACTAGGTCCCTTGAAGAAAGTTTGTTCAGCAATGAAGAACTGACATGACCAAGCCTTTTGTGCCAAAGTTCTGCACTCACACTTTAAGCACTAAGACATGTAAAATCATTTCCCTATATAGAATCCAGATCAGCCATACACATATTATTCGCCCCTTTTTCCACAAGAACCACTTCTTCTGAATCTACATTGGTGACAATACAATTTTTTGAGAGAAATTTCATTTCATTTCCCTTGTCATAGATTTAAGATACACTCAACAGATTGAACTTAAGTCTATTCATATAATAGATACTTCCTATTGAGTTATTCAGAGACTTTTCAATCCTACCAATACCAAGAATATATCCTTTTTTTTCCATTTCCAAAAGAAATACCTCTACCTTGAAGTACTTTGAGTGCAAGGAAGCCTTCAACATTTCTAGTCATACTCTTTGAGCAGGTAGTATCCATGTACCATCATTTGTTGTTACTTCCTTCACTTATTTCCAAGATATCATTTGTTAGTCTTAGGAACCCATTTCAATCTAAGTTCCTAATAAGCAAAGAAGGGGGTAATTAACACTTTTCTTATCCAAGGAAGGGAGAGTAACACCACTTTCTTCAGCTTAAGGATATTTTGAGAATTCACCCTAGTACCAGGTCCTACTCTTCTTTTTTGTTGTTCAAAATATCCTCCCAAACATTCTTCATAATTTTTAATTCAGGATAGTTATTCTTCAGATGACCATACCTTCCACAACGATTACATAGCAACATAATTTACCCATAGTATTTTTGTTGTGAATGGTACGAGACATACCTTTCTTCATAAACCACTAACCTTTTTGATTATTGTCTCCCTGATGAGTCAGAGTATCTAGCATTTTAGAAGAAATAGTCTATTTGAGTGATTTAGACAATTCCACTTTGACTCGAACCAGGTCTCTCTCTAACTGAATATTCCTTTCTAGTGCCATGGATAGGTTAGTTTTAGACTCATTCAGACTGGCCTTAATCTCATGTTGCAAGCTACTAGCCTTTTCCTTCCCTTTTGAGATAACCCTTTGATTTGTCATTCAATCTTTCACAAAGAGTTACATTCTCTAATTTCATATCTAACACATGTTTATCCACTTAAAATAACTGAAAAACTAAGGCAACCTTTTCATCTTGAACAAGATCTAATTGATTATTCAACATTTCATTTCAGTAGTTAACTCAATAATTGAATCAATAAGAATAGAAGCTAACATCCTCAACTTAATAGAAAGAATGTGCAAATTTTTCTTCAAGTCGAGTAGAGTTGCCTCTTCCTCCGATTCATCACCAGTATCAGACTTTGCTATGACTACAAACATTTGATTGAAGATCTCATTATCTTTCTTCATAGCTATCAAGGAGGCATCCTCTATGTGCTCAGACTCTTTTGGATCACTTGAGGAATTTCCCCAAACAATAAGGGTTTTCTTCATAACATAGTCTACTACAGTCTTTCTTCTTTTCTTGTCATGGATCGGGTCCCATGACTTAATATTGTTTCCTCTAAGCTTGTCATATTCTTTGTAATTTTTTTATACATTGTACAATCTCTGATGAAGTTTCCTAGTTTTTCATACTTGTGATATAGATCACTAACAGTAGCAGCTCTGTTAGGATTTCCCTTCCTTTTGAAACCACCATGTTTCCTCATAATATTTTGAAATTTTCTTGTGAGGTATTGTATGCCATCTGATCTTCATTTTCATCTGCTTCTTCGCCTTGTATTACCTTTAGAGCTAATTATTTGCCCTTTTTAGCAGCATCATTTGCTCTATTCAATCATGAGTTTGTAGATTATCAATCAAGGCATCCATTTTAAACACTTTCAGGTCCTTGGCCTCAGTAATTGCACCAACTTTGCTGGCCCAAGACATAGAAAGAACTCTAAGGATCTTCCTTGCTTTCTAGGATGAATAGGTTTACCCAAACACCTAGTTCATTGATAATGGATGAGAATCTGGTATAAATATCATGAATGGACTCATCTTTCATCATGGTAAAATTTTTATACTGAGTAGTGAGCATATAACCTTTACACTCCTTCACTTGCTTAGTACCTTCATGAACTGTATGCAAATAATCCTAGATCTTCTTGGCTGACTCACAAAAAGAGATCCTTTTGTACTCCTCAACCCTAATACCACGTATATGTAACTTCTTTGCCTTATAAATCTTTTTAATCTTCTTAAGATCCACATCCGTGTAATGTTGTCTAGTTTTAGAGGTTAGTTGAGTGATTTCTCCATCTTTCACCTCTAGGGTAGGAACATAAGGACCATCAAGCACAATTTCCTATAGCTCACTATCTTCAGCCATGAGAACATCATTTACACGAGTCTTCCACTAACTATAAAATTGCCCATTAAAGCGAGGAAGTTTGGTAGATGACAGACCCTCTTCTATATTCAGTGGAGCTACAATTTTTGTTAGGAGCTTCTCTAGGTGTTAACCTTTTAGAGAGTCCAAGATTTGATAACAATTGGTGGAATGCATGTGTCCATTGAATGTGTGGGGACCAAGTCCCTCATCAGAATAGTACAAAAATAGCTAAAAACAGTAAAGCAGCAAAGTAAAAGTGCACAAGTTGTTTTACATGGAAACCTCCTTACTCAGGGGAGGAAAAATATAAGGACGCGCACTCACAAAAATTCAACCGAACTCCATTAATCTCAAGGGAGCAAAGCTTTGCATTACAAACTCTTCCAATCAAGGAAGCTAACTCTAAATCCCTTCCCCATCTTTGTGATAACCCTACAACAAGTGCGAGCAAACTAAGTAGCTACTCTACTACCCACGAAATTGACTAACTTTAGACAACATAGACTTCAAGACTCACCATAGCTAACTCTAGTAATGAAGAGCGAAATCTTGCTTAATATCGAATCTTTTTATAGAATATGAATTAATTCAAAAGATGCAAGCACCATTTAAACATAATAAAGTACACAAAGTAAAATAACTCTAATTTTGCTAAGTGTACTACTCGAGAGCTTCACCAAGAACATTCACTCAATGTGTGTAGAAATCCTCAAGATTTATCTACAAGGAAGGTTAGGTATATATTCCCAACCTTCAACCAAATGGCCCATTGGGATTCTTTATGATGTGTTACCAAAGGTTGATAAATTTATTTTTCCAGTTAATTTTGTGATATTGGACTATGATGTGGATGTAGAAGTTTCTATCATTGTTTGTAGACTATTTTTGATATCGAGAAAGCTTTAGTGGATGTTGAGAGTGGTGAGTTATAATTATGGGTTAATGATGAGAAAGTAACTTTTAATGTTTGCACATCCATGAGGCAGACGAATGACCTTCAGGTCCTCTCTTTCATTGATGTTGTAGGTGATGTAGTTGCTAGAGTAGGTGATATAATAGGTGTTGGTATATCATTGATTATGGTGTTGTTAAACTATGATGATGAAAATATCGATCATTAATATAAGGTGCTTGCAACATTTTCAGGCTTGGGGTCACATTTCAAAACCTCTCGAAGCTTGATCTTGACTTAAAAAATTGGGAGTCACCTCCCGTGAAGCTATCTATTGTGGAACCACCAAAACATGAGTTTAAGGTTCTTTCTCCTCTTCATCTTTACACTCTCGTGGATGGAAACAATACTTTTCTTGTGATTATTACAGTTGATCTTCTTGATTAGAAAGTTAAAACTCTTGTTGATATGATGAAATTGTTTGTTAAGGCTATTGGATGGACAATTGTGGATATTGTAGATATTCTATCAGGTCTTTGCACCTATAAAATCAAAGTTGTTGATGATTGTAAGCCTAGTGTTGAGCATCAAAAGAGGTTGAATCCTCCTATCTAGGAAGTTGTTAAGAAAGAAATTACCAAGTCGCTTGACATCGGGGTGATCTACCTTATTTTGGATAGCAATTAGGGAAGCCCTGTTCAGTGTGTGCCAAAGAAAGGGGATATGACTGTTTTTCCTAATGATAAGGGTGATCTTGTCGTAATGCATTTATTTACCAGATGGTGTATTTGTATGGACTCAAAAGTTGAATGTTTCAACCGAGAAAGGCCCTTTTCCTATGTTGTTTATGGATCAAATGCAAAGTGGTGTGCCAAATACCAAAAACAAGGTAATATCTCCCGTAAGCATAAATTGCCTCACTCCTATTTTGGAAGTTGAATTGTTTGATGTGTGGGGAATTGATAGGACCATTTATGAGTTCCTACGGAAACAAATTTATCTTGGTTGTTGTAGGTTATATATCTAAATGGGTGGAGGCAATAGCATTACCTCAGAATAGTGGGCATAGCATTGTTTATATTCTCAAAAAGAGTATTTTCACATGGTTTGGCACACAAAGGTCTATTATCAGTGATGGGGGTTCCCATTTTTATAATCAAATGTTGACATCCTTGTTGAGTAAGTACGGAGTCAAGCATAAAGTGGCAACACCTTATCCTCTCAAACCAATGGCCAAGTTGAAATCTCAAAATAGGGAATCAAGAATATCTTGGCTAAGACTGTGAATGCTAGTAGAGCTAATTGGGAAAGGAAGTTGGATGATGCTTTTAAACATATCATACTGCTTTCAAAACACCCCTTGGGATGTCTCCATACCAATTGGTGTTTGGAAAATCTCACCATCTACCCATTAAGCTTGAGCACAAATCTTCTTAGGCTTTGAGAGCGATTAACAAATGCTTTGCAGGGTTCATTGATTGTATGCTAGGGAGGAATTTTGCCTCCGTGCTTATGAAAGTTCAGTTGTATATAGGGAAAAGTTGATGAGGTGGCATGACGCGAAAATTCTACATCTGGTTAGAAATGGTGATATGGTATTGCTATTCAATTCTCGTTTGAGACTTTTTTCGTGTAAGCTTAAGTCCAAGTGGTCAGGTCCTTTCAAAGTGATCCATATTTTTGGCAATGGTGTTGTTGAATTCAAAAACAAAGATGGGTCGAGATTAAAAGTACATAGACAAAGGTTGAAGATCTATTTGGGCGTTGATTTAAGAGTGGGTTTTTATCGGTGTAGTGTACGTGGTCGATGCTTGAATGAATGACCATGTCAGCCATGATGTTAAATAAGTTACTTTTAGGGAGGTAACCCAAATTTTTAGTAGTTTTTGAATAATGTGTTGAATGTGCAGGTTGAAGAGGAGAAACATTTTGCAGGTGCAGATGGGTGAGTAAATTTCCAGTCATATGACTCACGAATCCACTTTGGTAAGGTGCCTAAGCTCACTTTTTGGAAGTCATAAATGTCCATATGGGCACTAGAGAGATTGGCGAGCACCCTCTCCATTAGGAGACGCACGAAATGATTTTGGTGAGGACGATCTTGCTCTCCAACTATAATTGTAGATTGGGAAGCAACAATGGAGGGATTGGTGAGCTAGAACAACATTTGGCAACGCACAATGACTTTGGTGAGCCTAATCGATCTTGCAAAATGGACCCTACTCTCAGGCGTTACTCAGCACAGAAAAGGAGAGCTTATAATCATTTGGCAACTCACTGATCTAGTTAGCAATCTTAATGACCTCGTCGAACTCAATCGACAGGTTTGGAGGGGTGGGGGTCGGTCTTTGTTTAAAAGCCCCCCGTTCTAAATTTCCCACTTTCACTCTACTTTATCTCTCTTCTCCTTACCCTTTTGCATTCTTCACCATTTTTCTTTGTTTTCACTTGATTTTGGTGTGATTTTCTTGTGGATTTCAATTGTTAGCACCTATTATTGCCTGATACAGAGGTTACTTCTCTTTTTAGTTTATTTTCTTTCCTCATTTTGTTGTTATTAGTGTTAGTGATGTTGGATATGTTTGTAAGTGCTTGGGTTTGCGTTTGATCTACATCCTTGTTGTTGGAACTGGACCACACCTCCTCGAAACTCGAAGTTTGATAGATGGATGGGGTTTTGAGCATAATGTGTGTATTGGATGTTAAAGTTATAGTGGGTGTAATTTAGCATAAGCTCCACAGTTTGAAAAAGTTCATTTCTGCGTATCATTGCTTTCGATTTACATTGTCTTTTTGGGTTCACTGCTAATTTTGTGGAAATCAATCTATGGTTGTTGTGTGACTTATGGTTCATTGGTTTAAAATTTTGGATTGATTGATTCTATTGGTGGGTTGTAATTAGAATAACTTCTTGTGCATAAATCGAATAGGTTTTGCCCGATGATGAATTAGCGATTATTTTCTTAAGGGCTTATGTAATAACCCTGTAGGCCAATTCTTTGTTTCTATGTTATTTATGATGTTAAGACCTTTGCTATAGAGACTTCGGGCTTACTATGACCTGTTGGGATTTTTAGAATAACTACTAGGGGTTTTAGTTAAGAATTGTGCATGTTTGCAACTTAGCGAGAAATTAAAGCTACTAAAATGTGTTTTCTCACAAAACCCTAGTAAATGGCCTCAGAATGGGATTCTCGTGGTTCCGTTAGTTCTGAAATGGCTGATTTATGCTAGAAGGGTGGTTGGTCCGACATAGAGGGTTCTGATTTGATTTTGAGTCGAAAGTTGCAAAATGAGTTCAACTAGAAGCTAAAAAGGGTGTTTCTGTAAACACCTAGCTAAATGTGCTCAAAGTAAGAAACTGAAGGCTTGGCTAGCTTAGAATGTCAAAAACAATCCAAAATGACCCTTCGTCGGTTGTCAGGTCATCCAGTTGCATTTTGACCCCCTTAGTTCTTTTAGCTAATTTTACCAAAAAGAAGTTAGGTAATCATTTTTCTGTAAAAGGCTCCGTTGGGAATTTTGACTGCATTGTTAGATCCAAAACATTGAAATGAGTGTGGTTGCACTATTCATTTGCAGGAAACAGACATCTGATACGCCTAGAATGGATGGAGAAGGTTGGACTTGTGCTGGTGCAGCACCTACAGGAATTACCATCCACATTTGTAGAGGCCAAGCCGCGTATGCAGAAGATAGGGCTAACAAAGCTCTGCATTCCTGGAGAGGCCTCCACATTCATGAAGAGGGGTAAATTACCCAGGCCTCTGCGTTTGCGTGGCTTGATCTGCGATCACGGAGAAGGACCTTGAGGTTTATAAATGGGCATCAGCTCTTTGCGCCAACCTTAGTTCCGAATTTGTTCCACCTATAAAAACCCCATTTTAAGTCTGATTTTGGCGAATCAAAGTTCCACGTGACTCGACATTTCACAAGGGACTTTGTGCTGAAGTTGGATTCTGGTTTTGATGTATATTTTGAGGTAAATTCCCTGTTTTAGTTGCGTATTTTCTTGGAAAGTATAAAACTTTATATGTTGGTATCGTAACCAATTCTTGACGGAATTGAATGTAATTTTAGCCTAAATTGGTCTATGTTCTTAGAGAAACACTGAGGTATGCTGAGTGTGGGCTATAGGGTTTTGGTTTTTGAAAATTTAGGCTAAGAAAGTTTTGAAGGGAATGTTCTTCCAGGAAGGTTTTTAACTTTGTTTTTAGGCGGTTTCTCGGTCTTCTAGGGGCCGTTTAAGGACCAATGTTTGGTTGTAGGTTTATGATGCCGTGAGGGTCGTTCTCAAAATTTTTGTTCGGGATTTTGGGCGTTGATGTTGCGCAAGCTACACCTTCTTTATGAAGGTTAAAGCAGTCGTTGTAAAGATATATAACCTAACCAAGGTTAGGGTCGATCCCATAGGGAATAGAGTAGACTTATATGAATACCAAAAAGTTTGAGTTAATCAACCTACTTATCTTCCAAAAGGGAGGGGTTTCGTAAAACTATAGAAATAAATCCTAGACTAAGACAAGTGTGAAATCAGTATGAAGAGTAACTAGGTTATTGTGTTCCCCATGATTCCCTAACATGGTATTTCTAGATAATCAAATTATATTTTCTAGTTTGTAGCATGTAGAATGGTAAGTTAGGTTTACGAAACCCTTTGATCCAGGAGAGAGGCAAATTTCACTAGGTGATTTGATCCGTCCGCATAGTGTGGCATTACTAACCCTTACCTATTGTTCCAGTACAACCTCCCCGATCCAGTTTGGTTGATTAGACTAGAAACATGAATCGAATCATGTTTATTAATCTATTTACCTATTTATTACTACCTTAATTCAGTCCGTAACACTAGATGAGTTCTAACATTAGCTACCGTTGAAAAGCATTCAAACCAAAGAGAATTAATTAACACATGCATGCACACTTTTCAAGAATTATGAATTATCTAGTTTTTACCTTGTTAGTTCATCATGGTTCCCACAACCCTAGTTGTGGATTTAGCTACTCATTATCAATGTAGATGCAAGAATCATGATATTAAATAACATTATTAAGCACTTACATAAATCAAATTAGGATCAAGAAATCCAAACTCTTCACCAAAAATCATAAGTATGAATTAAGCACATAAATTATTGTTTTTCCAAGTGTCTCATAATGTTTTTTATTTTTTCTTATTTACTCACTAAAGTTTCGTGCGAAAATAACCTAAAAAAACCTATTTATAGTATTTGAAATACAACGCCAAAATAAAATAGGAAAACTGGTCCGGCAGGTTGTATGAAAAATAGTTCTATGATCCATAGTCGAGGCTTCGTTGATTCCTTCAGCAAATCTGGGGGTGACTTCTACGAGACCCATCTATGGGTGATATAAGCTTCTATGGCCCATATAGGGGTTTGTTTGATGACTTTTCAGCAACTCCCCACTTTCTGATCCTCAGGGTATGACACCTTGTCTACGACTCGTCTCCATGTTCGTAGACTCAACTTCAGAAAATTACCCTTTACTGGATTTTGCTACAAAACCTACTCTACAACTCGTGGAAATATCCATAGCTTGTAAAGGGTGTCGTAGAACAGTAATTTCTGCATACTTAGCCCAAACATCATACAAACATAAAAACACATTAAATCTACTAACATCGCCATGAGAACAGATTAAATTCCTAATTTTAAGCATCAAAAGTGATGTATTTTGATAACACAATAACAATCTAAACTTAAAATTGTTGCTTGTCCTCAAGTGACAGACTCGATCAACATAAGCATTACGGTAACACATAGACCTCAATCTAATGGCATACACCATATCAAACTCAAGCATATATACCCACACCACTATTAAAAACATTTCAGATAGCTATCAAACAAACCAATGTAGATCAACACATGTGATAGTGCAACTATGCCAAGCAAGGCAATCATCAATAAGCAACATTCACTGAGTTAGTCTAATACTAATACTGAAAAGCAAGTGCCCTCATAGAAAGAAGTCCCGTATCCCACTCATGATGATATTTTTAGATTCAATGCTTGGGACTATATAAAATCACTCACTCTCACAAAGGACATTCAAATACCATGCTCAATACCATATGCTTTCCCCTATACTCATGACTATGACTTTTGGCTACTTGGACTAGGATCACTTTAGGACTTTATTGGCTTGTAATGTAGGCTCAGGGGGCTTTCGTGTGATGTTTCGGGAATGTAGTAACTAAAGACCCTCCTTGACACTGCATTTTTCTACAGTTTTGCTCTACCAAGACTGTCATTCTTCACTTCATTCTCCCTTTCTCCTATTTCAAGCTCTTTTGGGTGCCTTACTCTCATTGTTTTCTTGCTTTTTCCCTTTTGTTTTCACATCATTTTTATTTTTCGCTTATTGATTATGAATCTACTCATTTTTTTCTTGCACCTAGAACACATTTATATCCCCTTTTCCATGTACCACTAGCTTCCACCTCATTCTATGTGTTTACACTTACACCAGCAGCCCTTAACTTAGGCTTTTGGCCTGAATTGAGGTGCACAATATCCATCCTAGGAACCAAGGCCACTTTTGGTAGCTACCCTCTATTTATGTATTTTCCCTCAGTCAAGGTGCACAATGTTCAAGGAAGGACCAGGGCCAATTTCAGGATTTTACAGCTGACAAGGCTAGGCAACTTAGGTTTTTACAAAGAAAAGGGTACATGCAAGGCTAAAACATTGCGATCAAGGGATACTTTACACATTTGGTTGGTTATTTAGGCTAAGTGGACTAATATGAACAACGGCCTAAGATCCTTTCCTAACCAACTGACCTACAGTCTAAGTTAGAGTAACAGGGCAAGTTCTGAATCGAATCACAACATATGAAATTTACCAAAGAAAGCTCACACACATATGGCACTAATTACACTATTAACAAAGACTCTCAAATTATGCTTTTCATCACTATTTATCCTCACTTATCAGAGTAAGCATTGTCAAACAATCAAACATGCATGGTTGCTATTAAGACTAACTAACAAAATTTTGGTGGGCATCATTTTTCACACAAAAACAAAGATATGCCATAGACCTCAAGACTACATGCTACTAATACTACCTATGCATTCTAAACATGCTGGTTAAACACAAAGTAAATATCCTTAGGTAAACAAATAGAGGCAAGAAAACCTCAAGGGTTCAAAATTTAGGATAGTTATAGGCCAAGGTTACTCAGACTTCACTAAGGCCTATAACTACCCACACCCCATCGAAAAAGATTTGTAATTCCCTCAATGCATAAAATAAAATAATTAAGTATAGGGGTGAAAAATCATACTTGGGCGCCTAAGCACTGGTCTCTACCTGAGTATATCCACCCTCAACCTGCCTAGTGGCCTCCTCAGTAGTAGAAGCACGTCCGAAGGGTCAAACATCCTTCACTCTCTCAAGCTCATGAACCTTCCTCAACTCCTCATCTCACATCAAGCGTATCCTGGCAAGCTCCAACTCCTACTTCTCTATAATCCCCGCCTGGAGCCTCACTATATCTAGATCATCAATGTGGGGCCTCTTCACAAAGGAAGTGACTGATGCATCCTCAGGACCAAACAAATCAACCACCGACTCTAAGGGATCTATTGGTGGGAACACGATTGGGGCAGCTAATGTTGCTGTCATATCGACCCGCAGCTATTGGATCTCCCTCTGAAGGGCCATCATATATACTGGTCGTACTACATTGAGGCTTTGTTGTAGTTACCTCTCAAATGCATCTATGTGGCTGTCCATGGGTGTGAGTATGTCCTCGAGCAGAATACTTCACATCTTAGGTGTACAAGTCCTATGCATACGGAACATGATATGATTAGATAAAAGATGCACCAACTTTGAAAGTTCCTAAATTTTGGACTAGAGGGCTATATTTATAATCCTTAAGATGATTGAATGTATATAAGTTCCATGCCAAATTGAGGAGATCGCGGCCTTAAAGAAGAAAAAAAAAGTGTGGTTCTTATAGGACTTAGAAAGCTAAAAAAAAAGTGAGGTGCTTGTAGGACTTAGAAAGCTCACTTGAGTCACCTACGTGCTTAACTTAATTGACTACAAAGACGGGGATGATTAATTCTTACATGAGCAAACACACTTGAGGCCCAAAATTAAGTAAAATGAAAAGGATGAGAAGAAGAGCCCCAACACCAAATCTATTCAAGTCCGATAAAGAATAAAGCCCAAGTTAAGGATGTAATTCTAACCCATGGTTTGGCATTATGAAGGGACAATATAGGCAGCCCAAGATGAATAGGAAAAGGGCCAAAGTACATTTACATCACACTTTACAAATAGGGCCCAAAGTAAGTGAAAGGAGAAGAGAACAATTGGCAACAACACCCATCAAATTGAAACCCAATAAGGCCCAAGTGAAAGGGCCAAGTAGGTGCATCATCACCTTGAAAAATGTGTCTTAAAACACAAGAAAAAGTCGGCAAAGAGTGGCACTTTAAAAGAGATTAAAAACCAGCTCATTAAGTCATTTTACACTTAGAGAAAATGTCAGCTTTTACAAACTTTCTTTGTTGCTCTCTCTTGACTTTGCAAAGCAGCCAAAGTACACCTTTAGGGTTCTTGAAGAGGACATGATCCTTGAAGGCTAAGGTAAGTATAAATACTGATGGTTTAGTATAATATTTCCATGAAAAATATGAGGAGTATGCTGATTATACTTGTGTTGGAATTTCGGATAGCATGTGTTCCAAAGATTGTTGTAAATTTTACTTGTTTATTAAGAGGCTTTTCTCTTATTGGTTGACTAGATTATGAAGTAATATTTATGTTTTTAACAAGGTTTAGTTATTTAGTGATGTGAGAAGGCTACTGCATCATTTATATCTTCCGTAAAAATGAGTTTTTGTATGATATCATAATTTGCTGTTAGTAGGAACTTGTGGACTAGTAATTGGAAATTGTTGCTGCACATTCTCCTTCTGCTTGGGGACTGTTTTTCGACTGTTTTAGGACTGTTTTTATGTGTAAATATGTTGGAGACATTTAGGTTGAAGTTGAAACAAGTTTGGGATTGTTGACTTCGAAATGTAGCGAGAAGACGTAATGTTATGCTACCTATTTGTGTGTTGTGTAGAATTGTTATATGTTGTTCTTTGTGAGCTGTTGTAACACTATTACAGGACTAAAACAAGTTGGATATGACATGTATATGAGAATGTGTATTAGAAAATATGATTAGAGGTGGAGAGGTTGAAACAATACTCTTGGATTGACAATCACAAGCTTGCTGCCCGGGCATTATTTTTTTATGAGATTGGACAGCCAAGACATGCTTATTAGCTGCTAATACTAGTTTTGTCACCTACTCTATTGTAGATAATTATTTGGAGGAAAAGGATATTACTTCGAGGTATAACGACATAGTACAATGAGGTATGTAAGGCTACTCATTTTCGTATTATTTGGCATGAATCAAGGTTCTTCCTTGGCACATAGAGGCACTTACAAACTCCAGCATAACTAATAACCATGTCTTCACTCCTTAACATGTTCATATGCTTCCATACATAGCCATTCTCAAATCTGCATACATACTTGGATACGAAAGATACATGAGTTCCTTTTTGCCATGTAAAGTCCATGTTTGTAGTTCTGTTTTACTAAGTAAAGTCCATGTGTTGTTTAATCTCCTACGTATTTCATTAGATGTGTAACTCTCTTTTCATTCAGGTATTGTCTTGCGTGATTGTTTATAAGTCACATGTATGTCTATAGTCCTACAGCTCTAAATGTTATGACCACCAAAAGAATCATCTCAAAAGTAAATAAAAGATAAATCAAAGTTGCTTATTGATAGGTAGTATCCCAGGGGTGGAACAATCACCTAGCATGGGTCGATCCCACATTACGAGGGTATCCTAGGGGTGAAAGGAAAGCCTAGCATGGGTCGATTCCTATTGATTTAGCCCTGATCAGTTGGTCATTTTATATGATATACTACACACAGATTATACAATAAAGAAAGGTAAAGTAATAAAAAGGACATAAAGTATATGATTCCATAGTATTTCTAAAGGTGGTCTCTTATCTTTACACACTAGTGTTGATTTTATTAGAGTTCTTATTTCAGATATAATACCTCCTGCCTTACATATTTAGTACATTATCTCATACTAATGTCCCTTATGGGGGACCTGCATTTTATGTTGCAAGTACAGGAGCTAGTAGATCTCCCTTGTAGGAGTACAGGATATCCAGCTGTTGTTACTGAGCTCTAAGTTGCTTCGGAGCTTTGTGTGTTTAGAGCTTATATTTTTGTATTGTATAGTTAGTCATGAGGCAGGGCATGTCCCGACCCTTAATAGATATTGTTCCTTATCTAGAGGCTTTGTAGACTATATAAAGTAAAGTGTGGTCATGTATCATACTTTAGACATCGTGGCTCCAATGGCGTAGTCATCTTTTTTTCCTTTTGGCTTATTATTACTATCGAATTCCTTGAAAGCTTGTTGAATATGGAAACCCCTTATAATGTTAATAGAAAGTGTATGGTTATATGTTGGTTCTCCCGATCCTTGTCGGCAATGGGTGCCATTCCTCCTTAATGAGACTTTGGGAATGACAATAGTGGTATCAGAGCGGGTCGTCCTATGGAGTGTACAAGTTCGTGCCTATGTAGAACCTTGTTTATGGATGTGTCGTGCACCACATTTATAAGAAGGAGGCTACGTGGCATTTAGGAGTTGTCAATTTTTTTCATTCTTTAGATCGTTCATAGAGCCATGTGTTGTAGGTGGATTATTTCTAACCTCTAAATTGTTTTGTCCAACGAGTATACCAGAAACAAGGAAAAGTAAAAAGGCAAAGGGAAGGAAGTAAAATCGGTAGTTGGTGTACCTAGTCGAGTAGACAACAAAATGAGGCCCAAGATGAGTCACTGTCACAAACATATCCAACTCCTCCAGCTCCTAATGAACCAGGAAGTAGTGCAAATCCCCCTGAACCACCTACCAATGCTACTGTGCAGGATCTTAGAAATGTAGTCCAACTATTGACTCGTATAGTTACTGGCCCAGGTCAAACACAAGAAGGCCCAGTTATAGGTGCAGGTGGTGCGAATAGGGCAGCTAGCACAAGGATACGTGACTTCCTTAATTTGGGCCCTCCATCTTTTACCGGGTCAAATCTTAATGAAGATCCATAAGGCTTCATCGATCAGATCCAACGCACTTTGGATGTTATGCATGTAAGTGGTACAGAAGCTATGGAGCTTGCAACATATGGATTGAAGGGTCTGGCTATATTGTGGTATGAAGCTTGGAAGCAATATAAGGGTATAGATACACCTCCAACTATCTAGAAGGAGTTCAAAGAGGCATTTCTTGACCATTACTTGCCATTAGAGATCTAAGAGGCTCGTGCAGATCAGTTTCTGAATCTCTACCAAGGGAATATGAGCATGAGGGAGTATCACATTCAATTTAATTCCCTGGCCAGGTATGCTCCTAATGTAGTTGCTATTATGGCAGATAGGGTTCACCGATATGTGGATAGGTTGGATACATATCTGGTCAGAGATTGTACCACTGCTTCTTTGAACAAAGACATGGATATAGCAAGGATGCAAGCATTTCCACAAACACTAGAGGATCAAAGGTAAAGAAGAAGGACACAAGAATTAGAAAGGGGGGCAGTCCAAGAGGGTCAGATCTACGGGGCATTTTATATCGTCCCAAGGTGATTTAGGCCTTGGTTTACTAATTGGCCACCTTGGCCATCATCCTCCTACTTTACAGCTAGTGCTCTACCACAACTTCAAGGGTCTAGAAGTAATCAATTTAATCCAAGAAGTGAAGGCCAAGGTGCACAAACAACAGGATATTCGGCAAGCTAGAAAATGCCTCTTAAGCAGCCTTGCAAACAATGTGGGAGGAGTCATTTAGGTACATGTTGTGTTAGGATAGATGTTTGCTATTGGTGTGGTGTGCCAGGGCATATGATGAGAGATTGCCCGAGGAGAGGCATGAGTTATATAGCACAACCTACTAGGTTAGTTGTTGCATCAACATCGTTAGTTCCACTATTAGGTAGGAGTTAGCAAGCACTTATAGGTAATGGTAGAGGTGGTAAAGGGGCAGCTAGCTCTAGCGGAGCCCAGAATCACACTTACGCTCTAGGGAGTCGGCGAAATTTGGGAGCTTCACCCAATGTGGTCACAGGTACATTGTTCATCTTTTCACATAATGTATATGCATTAATTGACCCTGGTTGTACACTATCATATATCACTCTACTACTTGCTGGGAAGCTTAAAAGAACACCTAAATTATTGAACAAGCCATTTGAAGTGTCTACACCAACCAGTGAATCAATTATAGCTGAAGGGTCTATTATAACTGTGTAGTAACTGTTTGTGACCATGACACATTGGCTGACCTTGTTGAGCTAGAAATGTGGAATTTTATGTTATAATGGCTATGGAGTTCTTAGCTTCTTGCTATGCCATTGTGGATTGCCGAACTAAGAGAGTGTATTTCCACTTTCCAAATGAGGCGGTCCTTGAATGGGAAGGTAATGTTGGGGCACCAAAGGGTAAGTTTGTCTCCTATTTTAAGGCAAGGAGGATGACGTCAAAGGGATATATATGTCATCTAGTTAGAGTGAGGGATATGGAGGCAGAACCACTAGTCCTTTAATATGTTCTAGTAGTGAATGAATGTGTTCATGTGTTTACTGAAGAGCTTCCGAATTTACCTCCAGAATGAGAAGTAGATTTTGGTATTGACTTACTTCCAGGCACTCAACCTATTTATATCCCTCCATATAGAATGGCCCCGACAGAACTACGTGAATTAAAAGAGCAATTAAAAGACTTGCTAGAGAAGGGTTTTATAAGACCTAGTGTCTCCCCTTAGGATGCACCAATGTTATTTGTACGTAAAAAGAATGTCACCTTGAGAATGTGTATTAATTACCGATAGTTGAATAGGGTGACAATTAAGAACAAATACCCCTTCCCCAAGATTGATGATTTATTTGATTAGTTATAGGGTGCCAAATGCTTTTCAAAAATTGATTTGAGATTAGGTTATCACCAAGTGCAGGTGAAGGTGAAAGATATACCCAAGACAGGCTTTAGGACATGCTATGGTCACTTTGAATTTCTTGTTATGTCATTTGGGCTGACAAACGCACCAGCATTTTTTATGGATTTATTGAACAGGGTATTCAAGCCATTCTTGAATGTATTTATAATAGTATTTATAGATGATATTTTAGTATATTCAAGATCAGAAGAGGACCATGCAAATCACTTACGATAGGTATTACAACTTCTTTAGGATTGGCATTTGTACGCCAAGTTTTCCAAATGTCAATTTTGGTTAAAATCAGTGGCATTCTTGGGTCATATTGTATCCTATGAAGGAAAAAGGGTTGATTCACAAAAGATAGAGATGGTAAAAGATTGGCCAAGGCCAACAACACCTACAGAGGTTTGAAGCTTCCTAGGGTTGGCAGGTAATTACAGAAGGTTTGTTGAGGGTTTTTCTTCTATTCTGCACCTCCAACAAAGTTGACACATAAGGCGACCAAGTTTCAATGGAATGATGCATGTGAAAGGAGCTTCTAAGAGTTGAAAAGCAGGCTAACTTCTGCACCTGTGCTAGTGCTTCCAGAAGGCATGGAGGGGTATACAGTGTATTGTGATGCTTTAGGAGTTGTCTTAGGGTGTGTAATGACACAACATGGTAGGGTAATGTTTTATGCCTCGAGACAACTGCGACCACATGAGAAAAACTACCAAACATATGACCTTAAGCCAGCACCGGTTGTGTTTTCTTTGAAAATATGGCGCCACTATTTGTATGGGGTTCACGTTGACATATATACCGATCATAAGAGCCTATAGTACATCTTTAAGTAAAAAAACCTAAATTTAAGACAACGTAGATGGCTAGAGCTAATAAAGGATTATGACATTGATATACTATACCATCTAGGGAAACAAATGTGGTAGCCAATGCTCTGAGTCGTAAGACATTATGAATAATGGTGATCAGATCGTTGTAAGTCATGGAGTGGCTAAGGATCTACATCAACTAGCCAATCTGGGAGTTCTCCTCCTTGAAACTCCAAAGGAAGGGGTTATTGTGCATAATGTCGCAGAGTCTTCATTAGTAATGAAGGTGAGAGAAAATTAGTTCAAGGATCATGTTCTACGATTACTTAAGAAAAAGGTGAGTCAAGGGTACGATGAAGGGATTTGAACTCAGACAAAATGGAGTACTTTATTACCAAAATAGATTTTGTGTCCCAGATATTAATGGACTAAGAAGGTGGATAATGGAAGAAGACCATCATTCAATATATTCCATCCATCTAGGATCAACTAAGATGTATCATGACCTGAAGGGAATATTTTGGTGGGGAGGCATGAAAAAGGACCTTGCAGAATTTGTGGCTCAATGTCCGAATTGCCAACAAGTCAAAGTAGAGCACCAAAAATCTTGGAGGTTATATGCAATGTATAGAGCTTCCAACGTGGAAGTGGGATATGATTAATATGGATTTTGTTACTGGATTGCCTCGCTCATTTCAAAAGTTTAACTTCATATGGGTAATAGTTGATAGACTTACAAAGTCAGCACATTTCTTGCTAATTAAGAGTGATTATACAGCTGAAGAGTACGCAAAGTTATGCCTCAAAGAGATAGTTAGGCTACATGGGTTCCCAATCTCCATTATATCTGATCGGGAGCTCAATTCACTGCAAAGTTTTGGAAGTCCTTCCAAAGGAGTTTAGGGACACAAGTGAATTTGAGTACAGTTTTTCATCCTCAAATAGATGGTCAAGCAGAACGCACCATTCAAACACTTGAAGATATGTTGCGGGCTTGTGCATTGGACTTCACGGGTAGTGCATGGACCATTTGTCACTTGTTGAATTTGCCTATAATAATAGCTAACATTCAAGAATCAAGATGACACCTTATGAAGCTTTGTATGGATGGAAATGTAGGTCGCCAATAGGATGGTTTGAAGTGGGTGAAACCATCTTGCTTGGGTCAGATCTAGTCCAACAAGCCATGAAAAATGTCAAGGTAATACGACGGCGACTAGAAACAGCCCAAAGTCATCACAAATCATATGCAGATGCTAGAAAAAGAGGACTGGAATTCTCAGTATGAGATTGAGTATTCTTAAAGGTGTCCTCGATGAAAGGTGTTATGAGATTTTGAAAGAAAGGAAAACTAAGCCCATGTTATATAGGGCCATATAAGATTATTAAGAGATTCGGACAAGTTGCGTATGAATAAGAGCTACCCCAGGAGCTTTCAATGGTTCATCTAGTTTTTCATGTCTTAATGCTTCAAAACGCATAGGTGACCCATCTCATATCACTCCTATTGAAGATGTGCAAGTTACAGAAGATCTCACCTATAAAGATGTACCTATTGCTATCCTAGATCGTCAAGTTAGAAAGATAAAGAATAAAAAAATACCTTCAGTAAAGGTACTTTGGAGGAACCTACAAGTAGAGGAGATAACATAGGAGGTTGGGGAAGAGATGAAATCTGAGTACCCTTATTTATATGAAGCTAAAGAGGAATTGCAAGATGCAAAGTTTGGGTGTTAATGGGTACGTGAGTTCCAATCCTTATTATGTTGTCGAAAGTTTGTTTAAATGAAGGTTTAAACTTGTTTAACCTATCCAATTATGCTAACATTCGGGGACGAATGTTCCTAAGGGTGGGAGAATATAACACCCCACATCTTTGGTGTACTAGTTCTATGCATATGGAACATGATATCATTAAACAAAAGGAGCACCAACTTTAAAAGTGCCTAAATTTTAGACTAGAGGGATATATTTATGTCTAATTCTTAAGATGATTAAATATATATATAAGTTCTACCAAATTGACAAGATCGCGGCCTTATACGAAGTGAAAAAAGTTAGGTGCTTGTAGGACTTAGGAAGCTAACACATGAGTCACCTACATGCTTAGCATAAATTGGCTAAGATAACAGGGAAGATTAATTCATACATGAGTGAACTCACTTGAGGCCTAAAATTAAGTAAAATGAAAAGGACGAGAAGACAAGGCCCAACACCAAATCTATTTAAGTCCGATAAAGAATAAAGCCCAAGTTAAGGATGTAATTCTAGCCCATGGTTTGGAATTATAAGGGGAAAATATAGGCAGCCAAGATGAATAGGAAAACGTCCAAAGTACATTTACCACACATTTCACAAACAGGGCCCAAGTTAAGGATGTAATTCTAGCCCATGGTTTGGAATTATAAGGGGAAAATATAGGCAGCCAAGATGAATAGGAAAACATCCAAAGTACATTTACCACACATTTCACAAACAGGGCCCAAACTAAGTGAAAGGAGAGGAGAAAAATTTGCAACAAAGCCCATCAAATTAAACCCCAGTAAGTCCCAAGTGAAAGGGCCAAGTAGGTGCATTACCATATTAACAAAATGTGACTTAAAACACAAAAAAAAATAAACCAAGAGTGGCCCTTCAAAAGGGATTAAAAACCATCTCATTAACTCATTTTACACTTAGAGAAATTTCAGCTTTTACAAAGTTTCTTTGTTGCTCTCTCTTGATGTTGCAAAGCAGCCAAAGCACACCTTTAGAGTTCTTGAAGAGGAACAGATCCTTGAACGCTAAGGTAAGTAGAAATACCTATGGTTTAATATAATATTTTCATGGAAAACATGAGAGGAATATGTTGATTATGCTTGTGCTAGAATTTTGGACAACATGTGTTCCAAAGGTTGTTGTACACTTTTCTTGTTTATTAAGAGGCTTTTCTCTTCTTGGTTGGATGGATTATGAATTAATATTTATGTTTTTAACAAGTTTTAGTTCTTTAGTGATGTAAGAAGTCTACTGCACCATTTTTATCTTCCGTAAAAATAAGTTCTTGTATAATATCTTAATTGCGCTCTTAGTAGGAACTTGTGGACTGGTAATTAGGAATTGTCGTTGCACGTCCTCCTTCTACTTGGGGACTATTTTTTCGACTGTCTTAGGACTGCTTTTATGTGTAAATGTGTTGGATACAGTTTGGTTGAATTTTAAACAAGTTTGGGATTGTTGACTTCGAAATGTAGCGAGAAGACGTAATGTTATGTTGCGTACTTGTGTGTTGTCTAAAACTGTTATGTGTTATTCTTTGTGAGCTGTTGTAACACTGTTATGGGACTAAAACCAAGCTGGATATTACATGTATATGAGAATATGTATTAGAAAATACGATTAGAGGTGGAGAGGTTGAAAGAATACTCTTGGATTGACAATCACAAGCTTGCTGCCCGAGCATTTTTTTTATGAAGTTGGACAGCCAAGACGTGTTTATTAGCTACTACTACTAGTTTTATCACCTAAACTATTGTAGATAAGTATTTGGAGGAAAAGGAGATTACTTCGAGGTAATAACGACATAGTACAACGAGGTATGTAAGGCTACTCGTTTTCATATTATTTGGGATGAATAAGGTTCTTCCTTGGCACATAGAGGCACTTACACACTCCACTATAACTAATAACTATGTCTTCACTCCTTAACATGCTCCCATACATAGCCATTGTCAAATCTGTGAACATACTGGGATACCAAAGATATATGAGTTCTTTTCTAATAAGTAAAGTCCATGTGTTGTTTAATCTCCTACGCATTTCATTAGTTGTGTAACTCTCTTTTCATTCTGGTACTGTCTTGCATGATTGTTCATATGTCACATGTTATGTCTATAGTCCTACAGCTCTAAATGTTATGACCACCAAAAGAATCATCTCAAAAGTAAACAAAAGATTAATTGAAGTTGCTTATCGATGGGTGGTATCCCAGGGTTTGAAGAATCACCTAGCATGGGTCGATCTCGTATTACGGGGAGGGGGGGTATACCAGGGGTGAAAGGAAAGCCTAGCTTGGGTCGATCATGATATTGATTTACCACTGATCAGTTGGTCATTTTATATGATATACTGTGCATTGATTATACAGTAAAGAAAGCTAAAGTAACAAAAGGACATAAAAAACATGATTCCACAATAATACTAAAGGTGGTCTCTTATCCTGACACACCATTGTTGATTTTATTTGAGTTCTTATTTCATATGCAGTACTTCCTGACTTACATATTCAGTACATTATCTTATACTGACGTCCCTTACGGGGGACCTGCATTCAATGTTGTAGGTACAGGAGCTAGTAAGTCTCCCCAGTAGGAGCACAGGATATCCAGTTGTTGTTAATGTTGTAGGTACAGGAGCTAGTAAGTCTCCCCAGTAGGAGTACAGGATATCTAGTTGTTGTTACTGAGCTCCAAGTAACTTCGGGGCTTTGTGTGTCTAGAACTTATATTTTTGTGTGGTATAGTTAGTCATAAGGCGGGGCCTGTCCCGAACCTTAACAAATATTGTTCCATATCTAGAGGCTTTGTAGACTATGTAAAGTAAAGTGTGATCATGTATCATACTTTAGACATCGTGGCTCCAATGGCCTAGTCATATACATTTCATTTTGGCTTATTATTACTGTCTACTTTCTTGAAAGCATGTTGAATGTGGAAACTCCTTATAATGTTCATAGAAAGTGCATGGTTATATGTTGATTCTCCTAAACCTTGTAACCAATGGGTGCCAGTTTTCCTTAATGGGATTTTGGGCGTGACATGGATAGTGGCCACTGTGAACGCCTGCATGTGAGCCTTTGCCCCATGGCCTCTAAGGATGCCACTGATATATAGATCATGCCACCAAGTGCTTTCTGTGTGGGCACGACCTCTGGGTCAGAAGTAGTAATCGTGGACCCGCTATCCATATCAGCCTCAGTGTATGGGGGCCTGTCAGCAATGGGTGCAACAACAGTGGTGGTGGATAAAGGCTCAAGTGGTGGCGTCATAGCGAACATCTCTGGCATCTTAGCTGGAGGGGGCGGTGTTCACTGGAGGGCCCCCAGATTATCATCAGCCTTAATCAGGCTGGCATCTAGAGTCCACTGAACCTTGTTTAGTGAGTCAAGGTTATCTAGAATCTCCACCCTTACTCTATAACGAGTCTATAAATTAGGCATGGGAAGGGGATGGAGATGGGCCTCTTTATGGCCGCCTCATGGATCTGCTCTGCAATCAGGCTGGCCTAGTAAATCTCATAGCCAACAAAGATGTTGGAAACCAGTATAGCATGGTCCGGTTTCAATTTATTATCAACATGTGTAGGCCGGATTCGTGATCTCACCATAGCCTATTGAAATTTGGCGGTGAAGCTGAGTGAGGCCTTCACAATAGGCTCTTTCGATGTAGCTATCCACTCAGGGTATAGGCCCTGCTTTGCAATTTGGTTGGTGACCATCAAACTAGCCTTACGGGCTAGGTCTCTCATCAGGACCTTATCCTTGGTGTGCCCCATTCCCATGTCGTATTCTGCTGTAGATTTGGGGGCTGGGAACTCGGGCTCGAATAGCATGCGGCAGATAGTAGTCCTTGAAATATCCACCCCTCACTCAAGTATGTGTCAATCTAGGCTGAGTGAGGGGCTTCTTCCTTTAGGGAAGAGAGCTGAGAATGGTAGCGGCATATGATGCATAAAGCTCCTGAATCATGGCCAAGTAGTACTTCCCCGATGATCTAGCCAGCCACAGGAGCCATATATGTTGATAGTAAGATGTAGGCCTTGGACATTGTCCATTCCCGAAGTAATAATCCGAGGCTCCTCAAAAATGAAATGATCTAATCGGCCCTGCTTGTTCTTCTGTGTGCCCTCTGTGTATATATCTGACATGCCCTCAATGCACCTCCGTCTAGATAGAGTATCCCCAGGTAATGGTGATGCTTGAGGTGCTGTAGAGGACTTTGTCTCTTACTCATCGTCGGACCCTGACTCGGACTCCTCTCTAGAAAGAGTATCTGAATCAAATTGATGTCTTTGTCACCTCCCTTTTCAGACAGGGGAGGGCAAACAATGATAGCCTTAGCCTGGGGTAGCTCGGCATGTTTTGTGACAGCCCGTGCATGTATGTGGTCTCTCACCATCTGAGTCAGGCTGGACCCTGAGCTCCACAACTAATCCACTAGTTTTAGAGGTTCCCTGATCCTCAGAGGGATCATCTTTCAATAGCCTATGCAGGGCCCTGATCTCATCTCTCCTAGACTTTGGAGCCATAGTACCTAAAACGTACATATTTAGCAAACAAGATTAGCCCCACAAGTATAGGAATCAAAAGAAAAAACACTTCATACATGGTTTCAGATGGGTCTGCAAAGGCACTTTTACGAGACGTAAAAGGCCCTCGCAGAAATAGAGTGCATAAATTTTGGTTACTGAAATTGCATCTACGAGACCAGGTATGACTCGTAGAATATTTTATAAGTCATAGACTAAGTCGTAGATGTAATCCCGTGTTTAAGTTTTACAAGCAAGGATCTACGATACCTATCTATGAGTCATAAAAGAATCTATGGCTCGTAGAAGGTCTCGTTTGGTAGAGTCTCAGGGAATTCAAGTTTCTTGAATTCCATACGGGGGTAACTACGGCTCATGAAATATTTCACAAGCCGTAGAAGACCTTCGTAGAGTGAAAAACCCAAAAATTTTGATTTCCTGAGTTTATCAAAACAGATCCCAGATGACATACTTAGCATTTAAATTAGCAATGAAGGAACTCATTATGCACCCCACATGATTTCAACAAATACCCAACACCCCACATGTAATGATCACACATGACCCCATTGCATCTCATTTTACATGTTTCCAAAAAAATCGACCTCGTTTGAATGTATAAACACCAAAGCACACACGTGTAATCACATATCGATTTCAATTAATATAGTCTATTCAATTCAAACAACATGTGATGACATGGTTTCCATATAATATCATTCAAACACACAAAACATGGCCACACACAAATTATTTTGGCTTTTAACACTATTCATGCATTGAAAACATATTATTCATGATTAAATTCTTAGCACATACAATGGCAACCATGGACTCAAAACCATAGTAATCGGATTACCATGCCCATCAATAGATTTGGACCTAATCGTATCAATTTCGGTATTTATAAGATTTTAGGACAAAGAACTTACTAAATTTGAGCAAAAAGACACAAACAATTGAAGGAGGAGCCAAGGAGGGTAAACCCTAGGGCTGCCGGAGGTGGCCGAAAACAGTTGTCGAAAAAAAGATGGTGGCTAGACGGTGGTGGTTGGAAAATGCTAGAATTGGGAGAGCCGGGTATTTTGGGTAATTATTGTGAAAAATGAGGGTCAAAATTAGTTGACTCCTTTATTTATACATTGACCGAGTCGGCTAAAATTATTGGGCCTAGGCTTCTATGAATTCCCGATTACGGGTCGTAGATGATTTTACGGCTTGCAGGTCCCCAGTTTTGTAGATTGCACAAACCCTAGTTCTGGGAGATAGGTTTGATGGACCAGTCTATGAGTTGTATAAATAAATACGATTCGTAGAATTGGTCATAGAAACCTCTAACACTTAGTCAAAAATAGAAAACCTACCTGGGATCCACGAGCCCCATTCGTAGCTTGTAGTTTTATCTACGGGTTGTAAAGTTGGCTCGTGGACTAGAGTGCACAAAGTTTTGTTCACTTGAAGTGTGTCTATACTCAGTGTACGGGTCATATTTTCACATACGACCCATAGAACCAGTCGCATAAACACTTCTTGATGCCTTTTCAGCAAAAAATGGCTGACTTGGTAATGTAACTATATATTCTTCACAAAACACACTGTTACCCTATATGCAACCAGTCCAATATCAAAAATTACAACAAAAAATACTAAAAATTGAGCTAACTACAAGTCTAAAAGCTAAAAATAAAATAAAACTACCACTAATTCATTAAATATCTTGGGTTGCCTCCCAAGTAACGCCTGATTTATTATCACAACACGACTTGGACAACCTGATTACTTAGACTTCACCAAGTGCCCAAACATACATCTTCAAGTAGTTTGTCCTCTACATAAATGGACAGATATTGAAAGCTTCTTCGTCATTCAATCAAAACTTGAGTTGGCCAGCTTTCATATCCAATAGTGGTCGATCAGTGGCTAGGAAGGGCCTTCCCAAGATGATTGGGATTTCGAAGTCAACTTAGCACTCAAGGATCAAAAAGTTTGGAGGGAATATGAACTTCGCAATCCTTGCTTATTGAAGACCACTAGGGGCATCAGATTTATACTGGCACCAAGATCACAGAACGCCCTTGCAAAATCCACATCTGTGATAGTGCAGTGTATGGAAAATGAGGCTAGATCTTGTTGCTTCTGCACCCAAGGACCTTATAGCAATTGCACTGCAATGTTGAAGCTCTTAGGAGAGCTCCTGCCTCACAGTTTGCTTCTTTGCGACGAAGTCCTTCATGAACTTTGCATACCCGAGCATCTTCTCCAATGCCTCAATGAGAAAGATGTTGATGGAGAGTTTTTTTAGCATGGAGAGAAAGTGCTTGAATTTACCTTTCTCCTCATTCTTTTTTATTCTTTGAGGGAAGGGAGGAAGACACCTAGGAATAGGATTCAACTTCTGTAGTACCACTGTAGCATCACACACCCCATCCTTGGCACAATCATCTCCAGTCTTTGCATCTTTGACCTTAACTATCTCCTCATGAACATTATCATCAACAATCGGAGTTGGAGGATCGATGGTTTGCTTGCCATAATGAGTAGTCATTACCATACACTACCCCTCATTCTTTTGATTTTGCATTGTATTGTTGGGGCACTGTACCTTTCTGTCGCTGGTTGAGTTGAGTTGATATCTAACTTAATTGTTGCTTTGATATTTGATAAAATAGAATGAGACTCGATCTTCTGTTTAATACTGGAGATGTTAGACTTCATCCCCCTCAATGTTAGACTTCATCCCCCTCAATGTCTCATCCTGTGTGTTAGCCTTCTTCAACATACGATCAAACATCTCCTACCCCCTAGAGCTACTAACACCAGAATCACGATTGTGTGGTAGTACATAAGGACCATTACTGTAACCATCTTTTTGACCCTAATCAGCATCTCTATCCTAGACCTTATTTCTGTTGTAATAACCTCCATGGTTGTTTTCTCTAAAGGCGTCACCCCTGTTATGGCTCCGACCTTGGTTTCTTTGACCTTGGTGCCAATAGTCCTGATTAGACCCTTAGGCATATGTCAAAAAACTTCCCTATCTGATCACCAATGAAGCAAGTGTGCTCCTCGTAGTAAGGCTCCTTATAAATGGGTGCTCACAAAGGCTGATGAGCAACTATATTAACTCGTTCTTGATTTGGCTTCATTAATAACTCCACATTAGTATTAATCCATGCAATCTCTTGCATCATCTCCTAATTTATTTTATCTTACACCGAACTAGTACTGAGTGCACACGAGCTTTTGGTAGAGTAAGCATCTCTCATTCCCAATGCACGATTTATCTTGACCATCCTTTCATCAACCCTTGAAAATGATTGACCTACAAACGTGCCACCCATGATAATATCAGCACATGCTTGGCTATTTTCATCCAGGGCACGGTAGAAGATCTCCACCAAGGCATCATCAACTATCTTATGGTCAGGGATACTTCTCATACACTTTGTGAACTTCTCCCATGTAATACTGATCGAGTCACTAGGAAGTTGCTCAAAGCTATTGATTTTATCCTTCAACTTGAGCTTCTTCGATATCGGGAAAAAATTTTCCAAAAAGGCCTTCTGTAATTGAACTCAATTGGTGGTTGAACTCTGTGGGAGCTCAGAGATAATGGGAAGACACAAAGCCCAATATCATCTATAGATAGACTTTAGTTCCCCATTACACTCTTATAGACAAACACAACATTGTGTAGGTGACTACATGGATCCTCTTATGGTAGGCTCGCAAACAACCCACGATTTTGCAGCATCTGAAGTAACCCGCTCAAAATAAGGAACTTTGTGTCATTCGATAGTGGTAACACAATATCTCCAGTAAGATCCACAGCCATAGGATTAAGCTGCTATTAATTCTATTGATAAGCCTTGGCATTGAGATCCTGTGACTGTGGATCAATGTCCTCTAGTGGAGGTGGGTTATTATCATTCTCATTCTGGTTTTGGTTTAGAGCTATATGAACTGTGTTGTTCGCGTTATCTTGGGCCATTCTTCTCAAAGTTCTTTGGATTTCTAGGTCAAACGGAGTCAAGGGGTTGCCTCAACTTAGAAGAATTTCAAGCAGTTTGAGTTAATTAACCTACTTATCTCCCCAATGGGGGGGGGGGAGGTTGTAAAACTATAAAAATAAATTCTAGACTAAGACAAATGTGAAATCAGTATGAAAAGTAACTAGTGTATTGTGTTCCGTATGATTCCCTAACTTGGTATTGCCATATAATTGAATTCTTTTTCTAGTGTGTAGCATGCAGAATGGTAAGTTAGGTTCACCAAATCCTTCGATCTAGATGAGAGGCAAATTTCATTTGACCTATCCCTGTAGTGTGACATTACTAACCCTTACTTATTGTTCCAGTACAACCTATCTTTGATCAAATTTGTTGATTGTTAATTAATCTCTTACCTTGATCCAGTCAGTAACACTAGGCGAGTTCTAACATTGGCCACCATTAAAAGGCATTTAGACTGAAGAGAATTAACTAATACATGCATGCACACTTTGAAAGAATTATGAATTATTTGATTTTTACCTTATTAGTTCTTCATGGTTCCCATAACCCTAGTTGTGGATTTAGATACTCATTATCAGTGTAGATGCAAGAATCATGATATGGAATAGCATAATTAAGTACTTACACAAATCAAATTAAGAACAAGAAATTTAAGCTCTTCACCAAGAATCACAAGTATGAATTAAGAACACAAAATATTATTTTTCCAAGTGTCTCACAACATTTCTCACTTTTTTCTTACTTCTTTTATAAAGTTATATGCGAAAAACAACCTAAAAAGCTATTTATAGTATTTAAAAATACAAAGCAAAAAAATAGGAGAACTGGCTCGGCAGGCTCTATGGATAATTATTTGGGCCATATAAAGTTCTACGGCCCGTATTCGGGGCTCGTTGATTCCAACAGCAAATCTGGGGGTGATCCTACGAGACCCATCGATGGATTGTATAACCTTTTATGGCTCGTGAAGGATTTCGTCTGATGACTTTTCAGCAAGTCCCCACTTTCTGGTCCTTAGGATATGACACCTTGTCAATGACTCATATAAACTTTTGAGACTCGTATACATGTTCATAAAATCAACTTCAAAAAATTACCCTTCACTAGATTTTGCTACGAAACCTACTGTACGGCCCGTGAAAACTTTCACAGCCCATAAAGCGTGTCGTAGAACAGCACTTTCTGCCATTTCTGCACACTTAGCCCAAAAATCATGCCAACCTTGTAATCCTACAAACAAACATAAAAACACATCAAATATACTAACATCGCTATGAGAAAAAACAAAATTCCAAAATGCAAGCATCAAAAGTTTTGTATTTTGAATGCACATTGGTCGTCAGTCTATTTGTCCCCTTTTAGACCCTTTTGCTTAATTTCGCTCATTTCTTTAGATAATATAGTTGAATTAATCATGTTGTTACTGTGGATTACATTTTCATAGCTGAGCAACTTTAGGAGGCTTCAAGGAAAGGCAAAGCTTAATTAGAGTGAAGTTGTGCTCAAGGCATTGGTAGCCAGGTAGGCTAGTCTTCTCCTTACCCTTAGACTGGCTGTAATTATATGCATGTTAAACAGAGATGTATCCTACATGTTAGTTGTGCCCTATATGTGTAATATGTGTTGTGATGGGATTGTATTTTGAGTTATTAACGATAAATGTTGTAGTTTCGACATGTTCGAGTGTCCTGGATACCAAGGAGGATTGATAAGGGCCGATTATAGGTTGTTGTCATGAGACAGCTATGTATTTTGACCCATACTGTTCTCTGTGAAAGCGTATTATTGATATTACTTAGACATGTTGATTGTGAGACTACCTGTTGAGTTCTTGTTGTATAATGACTTGTTCTAAGCCAAATATGCACCTGTTGGGCCTAGTTGTTATAGAAACATATGATATCACTGTTGTTGTTAATTTACTCCTCTTTATCTATGATAGTCTAGGTTACAACATGTTAGATTCATTTTTTTATTGGTCATTATATGCCTTCTACACTGAGGTTAGCTGCTGGATTTGGTTTTGGGTAATTAACACAAAGATTTGGTAGTGGTTATCAAAGGTATACTAATTTATAGGGATACTGATATAGTGAGCATCGTTTCCTACGTTAACAATGGGTGCGACGTGACTTTGGAATTCAAAATCCTGATATACTAGTTGAGTGAGTGATTATTTGATATCTTATCTCAAACGACGCTCCTTCTCATTGTCTGAGTGGCGGTGGACATGTAAATAGTGTTTGGTCTTGGGTGACACTCCCCACAGATGTTGTGACCTGGTGGCCATGACTATGACGCCTGGTGGAGGATATAGATTCTAAGGACTAAACGCCAGCTGAGTTTTAGGTTGAGGACCCCGCTAATTCCATCATAGGGTCAAGGCCTCATGATTGTTATTCTAGTCTTGGGACACTGTTATGCGAAGGGGATTCTTTCTCCCCTAAGGGATACGTCCCTCCATTCCGCATGTATACTCTGGATCGGATGCCACATACTGGCACGGGGTCGAGGACCCAATTGATATGTGATGGTTGGGGTGAGGCCCCTAATTGGTTACCCATGGATCCACTTACCTATACACACCTTGATTGTGCGTGGGTGTACCTTCTGGGCTTATGGGGGCTTGGGAGGTTTTAAGACATAGACACTAGGGCCTTATACCCACGTACAGCTGACCCTTGTTCTGACGATATAAGAGCTGGGACTTTGTGTTGGTTCTAAGCGATTATTATGATGGTTTTGAAGGATTATATGATTGTTCTGTGAGATTCTGTGATGATCTGTCAGTTCTACAGGGTGCTTAGGTGTACATTCTAGGCATACAAGGGTCAGGGTGGCGTACAGGCGTAGATATTAGGGCCATGTACCCGCATACGGTATTGGATTAGGTTCAGGTTAAGGTTATGGGATTTATGTATGGGATAACTGCTTTTATCTACATTTAAGGTTTATATTATATGTTACTTAACCCTATCGGGAGATGATTCCTACTGGGTGCCTTATTCTGATACTCACCTCTACTTCTACATCTTGTCATTGTGCAAGTGCAGTTTCTAGTCAGGGACGTTGAGTTTGGGGAATACCGGAGTGTAGGAGACTTATTTTGGTAAGCTCTGGCTTCATCGTAGTCTCCTTTTTTTGCTTTTAGACTTTTCCCTTGTACAGTAGTATTATGTATTTTGTAGGACCACTATTGGTTGTATATATATTATATTATATTTTTTGTTAGATGTATCTTTATGTTATTGTAGTTCTATACATATGGCTTTCAGGTTCTTAGAAGATTTTGTTATTATATTATTATTGTGTCATTTGGGCTTGACCAAATGCTAGGACAAGTTCACGTGGGTTGAGAATCAACTTGCCTGTAGGTAGGACCTGGCACGAGCCATCATGATCGGGTTGTGACAAGTTTGTATCAGACCCTAAGGTTTACTGGGCTCTGCTGTACAGAGCTACCATCTAGTAGAGTCCTGTAGATGGGTATAGAGATGTTTGTAGCTTGTCCCCAGGAGGCTACGGGATGCCTAGAAACCTTTCCTACGAAGTTGATTCTTCTTGTGCATTTCATCAATGATCTTTCATTGATTGGGAATTTAACTTCATCCGTTCTTCATAGGTATACATCTTAAGGCGTGTTTTGGGGGCTGAGGTGGTGCTACACCGTCACTCCTGAGTAGAGAGCGGTCCCCCGAACCCGAGGAGAAAATATCAGATGCCTCAGTTCCACCACAGCCGAAGACATCAGCTCCCCTAGCCATTACTGCAATGACACCAAGGGTGTAGGCGATTCTTGGATAGATCATGGCAGCGCTTGGAGACTTACAACATGGCACGGATGCCAGCCCCAGCTCCTCTAGTTCAGGCGCCAGCAGATCCTATGGTTCTGGAGGCCTCAGCTTATCTGGAGGGAGCAGTGCAATTTCAGGACCAATAGCTACTTGGATACTTTTTTATATTGGCCCCGCCAAGGTTTTTGGTAGCCGTCGGGGAGGATGCACTGGAGTTTCTGATAGCCTGCATGGAGCGATTACAGGATTTTTGCATGCTGGAGTCCCCAAGGTTTAAGTGTGTTGCTTATCAGCTCGATGGCATCACCAAGAAGTGGTAGCGGACTTGATGAGATACCAAGCGAGGAGATGTCGCATTTATGAGTTGGGTAGAGTTCTCAAAGGCCTTTAGGACTAGGTTGGTTCCTATGAGTTTCATGTATAATAGACGGGATCAGTTTGTGAGACTTGAGCAGGGGAAGATGACCATTTCCCAATATGATGTTAGATTCCAAGAGCTCTCCTGATATGCTACAAGTATTCTGCCTCTCGAGGAGGAGAGGATTCATTATTTTGTGCGAGGTTTGAGGCCTCAGCTGAGGATGGCCACTCATGCACTAGTGACTTCAGGCCGCTCATTGCTAGATTTGTTGATTATGTTCGCCCCTTGGAGAATATTAGTTGTAAAGCCCAAGGTGGCAGCGACAAGCGAGATAGACATGAGGGGAGTTTAGTGTCCCCCAAATAGTGTTCCAAGTGTCAAGATACAAGCCTATGAAGAGAGGTCAGCGGGGTCAGACTAGCTGACCATATCAGGTATCACAACAGGCTATTGAAAGTGGCCATCAGGGTTCAGGTACTTTTATCAGGGGTGGTTCCTCATATCTTACTGGGAGTAGACAGCAGGATAGTGGTTCAGTTTTCTCAAGGCTAGTAGGTTTAGGGTATGTAGGTTGCTAGGGTAGCTAGATCGAGACAGTACAACCATGTCCGAGAGACAAGATCGTATTAGGTTTTTTGGGTATTGGGCACCAGATCATTAGCTGAGAGACTGTCCAGAGCACATGGAAGCATTTGCCACCCCACAGCCAACCATATCAGCTCCTACACTAGGTGGCAAGGGCATGGGCCAGGATCGTGATCATTTGGATGATTAGAACAGGGACCAAGAGCTCCTGGTTGTCAGCTGGGTTCCAAAGGGACCATCAGGGGTGGTAGAGTCGGGGTAGTGGTGATGTCCAAGGTGTAGGCTAGCATGTCCACTTTTATGCCGCACCATCTTGGGCTGAGGCCGAGGCTTCCGAGAAGGCTATTACAAGTATGATATTTGAAAGCCAGCAGCCAGCTTCAGCCTTATTTAATCTAGGTTCAACCTTTTCTTTTGTAACTATGTATTATGTTCCTTGCTTGGGGGTGACTCCCGAGCCTCTGTCCGCTCAAATTCAGGTATCGACCCCGATGGGGGATTCATTGGTAGTTGATCGAGTTCGCAGAGGTTGTATGGTTACTCTGCAGGGCTTTGACACTTGGGTTGATTTGATACTTCTTGATGTGCCTTATTTTGACCTTATTCTGGATATGGACTGGTTTGCCCTGCACTATGCGGTATTAGATTTTTATGCCAAGAATGTTACCTTGGCGATATCGGGTATGTCTCTTGTGATTTGACAGCGGCCTGTGAGTCGGGTTCCGATAAGTATTATACTTCATATTAAGGCTCAAAGATTTATTTCTACAGGGTGCTTAGCTTATTTAGCCCATGTGTGTGATGTGACAGATGAGACTTCTATTGTGGAGTCTGTACCAACTGTATGTGAGTTCTCTGATGTATTCCAAGAAAATTTTTCGGGGTTGCCGCCTGAGCAAGAGATTGATTTTGCAATAGAGGTTGAGCCGGACACTAAGCCTATATCTATTCCTTCGTACTGGATGGCTCCTACAGAGCTTAAGGAGCTTCGTACTCAGCTTCAAAGTTTGCTAGATTTGGTGTTCATTCGTCTGAGTATTTCTCCTTGGGGGGCTCCTGTCCTATTTGTGAAGAAGAAGGATGGGACTCTCCGGGTGCGTATTGATTATCAGCAGTTGAACCAGGAGATGGTGAAGAACAGTTATCCTCTACCACGTATTGATTATTTGTTTGATTAGTTGTAGGGGGCCTCAATCTTTTTAAACATTGATCTGCTTTTAGGGTATCACCAGTTGAGGATTCCTATAGAGGATGTTCAAAGGACGATCTTCCAGACCCATTATGGGCTTTATGAGTTTCTAGTCATGCCATTTGGGTTGACTAATGCCCCTACAACATTTATGGATCTAATGACTCAGGTATTTCAGCCATATCTAGACTTTTTTGTAGTGGTTTTTATTGATGACATTCTGGTATACTCGCCAAGTTGAGAGCAGCATGCCCAGCACTTCTGTATTATGCTTCAAACACTCCATCATAACAGGTTGTATGCTAAATTTTCTAAGTGTGAGTTCGTGCTTGAGTCTTTGACTTTCTTGGGTCACGTGGTGTTTGGTGAGGGTATTAGTGTGGCATCGGCTAAGGTTGAGGTGATTCATGGCTGACCTTGGCCTACTTTAGTGACAGAGATTTGGAGTTTTGTCGGGTTGGTAGGGTATTGTAGATGGTTTGTTGAGGGGTTTTCCACCATTATCGCCCTGTTGACTCGATTAACTTGGCAGGGTGTGCCTTTTGTTTGGTCCAATGAGTGTGAGGCTAGTTTTATGAGACTGAAGGAGTTTCTGACTAATGCTCTTGTTATGACTCTCCCTGTTGAGCGAGAGAGCTTTGTGGTATATTATGATGCCTCTCATATTGGGTTAGGTTATGTATTGATGTAGCAGGGTCAATTCATTGCTTATGCTTCATGGAAGTTGCGGGCCCATGAGTGTAACTGCCTCATGCACGACTTAGAGTTGGCAGTGATAGTATTTGCGCTTAAGATTTAGAGTCATTATTTGCATGGTGTGCATTGTAATATCTATATAGACCATCGGAGCTTACAGTATATTATGACTTAGTGCGACCTGAATTCCCAACAAAGACAGTGGATTGAGCTATTAGCTGATTATGATATCTTTATTTTATACCATTAAGGCAAGGCAAATGTTGTAGTAGTGTCCTTGAGTCGAAACGTGGTATATATGGGTAGCCTAGCACACCTGATAGTTGAGGAGCAGTCGTTAGCCTAGAAAATCCAGTCCTTAGCTAATCAGTTGGTTTCGATTAGATATTTCGACTCTGGTCAAGTATTAGCCTTTGTTGGTGCTCAGTCTTTACTGGTTGATCAGATTCGGGCTCGACAATTTGAGAATGGGTCATTAGTGAGTCTCTGAGATAGAGTGTTCCAGGGTATTTGGGGTCAGGCTACAGTTGATTTAGAGAGAGTTCTCAGAGTCAACAGCCCATTGTGCATTCCTAGAGTAGGGGATTTGATATAGTTAATTCTACATGAGGCACATGATTCTCGATATTCCATTCACCCGGTTAGAACTAAGATGTACTAAGATCTGAGGCAGCATTTCTGGTAGGGTAGTATGAGGAGAGATATTTCAGACTATGTAGCCCATTGTCTCAATTGCCAACAGGTTAAGGTCGAGCATCAGTAGCCAGGTCGGACACATCAGTCGTTGCCCATTCCTGATTAGAGGTGGGAGCGGGTATGGGGCTTCCTCATACTTCCAGGGGTTATAACAACATTTAGGTGATAGTTAATCAGTTGACTAAGTCTGCACACTTCATTTTGATCCATTCAGCCTTCAGTGCTAAGCGGTTAGCCCGTATCTACATTCAGGAGATAGTCTGGTTACGTGGGGTGCCTATATCTATCCTATTTGATCATAGGTCATAGTTTACCTCCATCTTTTGGAGAGCTTTCGAGTGAGAGTTAGGCACTCAAGTTGATTTGAGCACATCATTTCACCCCAGACTAATGATTAGTCCGAGCGCACTATTTAGGTTCTAGAGGATATGTTACAAGCTTATATGTTAGAGTTCGGGGGTCAATGGGATCTATTTCTACCGTTAGCTGAGTTTACCTATAATAAAAGCTATCACACTAGTATTCAGATGGCCCTGTTCGAGGCATTATATGGTCAGTGATGTCGTACTTTGGTTGGGTGGATTGAGTTTTTAGAGCCAAGTTCGTATAGTACAGATTTGTTGCAGGATGCCCTATCTAGGGTCCGAGTTATACAAGATAGGCTGAGGATACCTTAGAGTCAAACCAGAGTTATGGTGATCGTAGACGCTGGTTCCTGCAGCTTGAGGTTGGAGACCAACTATTTTGAGAATATCACCCTTGAAAGGGGTTATGCGGTTTGAGAGACGGGGTAAATTGAGACATCGGTACATTGGGCCCTTTGAGATTTTGAGGTGAGTTGGATCCGTTGCTTATGAGTTCACCCAAACTCTAGCTTACTCTGCCATTCATCTCATATTCCATGTGTCGATGTTGTGTCAATCTATTCTAGATGAGTCACATGTGTTGTAGTATGATTAAGTTAGGTTAGATGACCCATCTGACTTTTGTTGAGGAGATAGTGGCTATTTTAGCCAGAGACACCAAGCAGCTGCGTTCCAGGGTCATACCAATGGTTAAGGTGCAGTGGCGACACCGTTCGTACGAGGACGCTACTGGGAGATGAAGGCGCAGATACGAGAGCAGCACCCCAGCATATTTGAGCCATTAGGCATGCTTTCTACTTTACTTTCACGAATGGAAGTCTTTTAAGTAGGGGATGTTGTAATGACCCTGTAGGTCAATTATGTGCTTTTGTGTTATTTATGTTGTTTTGAGCTTTGGTAAGCAACTCGGACTTATTATAACCTATTGGGACTATTGAAATGGCTACTTGGAGGGGGGGAGGGTTGCTGAGAATTGTGCAAGTATGCAACTTAGCGAGAAATTGATGCTGCTAAAATGAATTTTTTGGCAAAACCCTAGTAAACGGCCATGGGATGGGATTCTAACAATTTCGTTACATCCGGGATGGCTGATTTGTCATAGGAGGGTGGTTGGTCTAGGCATGAAATATTCCCGTTTGATTTTGAGCCGAAAGATGCAAAATGAGTTCGCTTAGAAGCTAAAAAAGGTGTTTTTTGTAAAAATCCATCTAAACATGCTCAGAATGAGAAATTGATGGTGTGGTCAGCTTCGAAATGTTGAAAATAGTCTAGATGACCCTTCATCGGTTCTCGAGGTAATTCCATTTTTGACTGCCTCAATGTAAGGCTCTATTAGGAATTATGACTGTACCGTTAGATCCAGAACATTGAAATCAGTATGGTCACATTATTCGTTTGTGGAAAATGGACATCGGATACCCCGGGAATGGGCTGGAGAAGGTTGGACTTGAGCTGGTGCAGCACGAGAAGGAATTACCCTCCACATTCTCAGATGTAAAGCCCGCCTATGTAGAGGCCAAAGCTGGAAGAGCTTCGCATTTGCTAAGAGGCCTCCACGTTCGTGAAGAAGGGTAAATTACCTAGGCCTCCGCATTTGCAGATCCACGATCACGGAGAAGGACCTTGATGTCTATAATTGGGCATCAGCCCTTCTCGACCAGCTTTAGTTCCAAATTTGTTCCAGTCATAAAAACCCTGTTTCAAGTTTAATTTTAGGTCCACGTGACTCGGAATTTTTCAAGGAACATCATGGTGAAGTTGGATTCGAGTTTTGAGCACATATTTTGAGGTAATTTCCTATTTAGCAGCATATTTTCTTGGAAAGTGTATAAACATACATGTTGATATCATAGTCGATTCTTAACAGAATTTAATGAAATTTGATCCTAAATTGTTCTTCGTTCCGAGAGAAATATTGTGGTATGCTGGGTGTGGGCTTATAGTTGCCGAATTTTTGAGAATTTAGGCCGAGAAAGTTTTGAAGGGAATGTTTTTTCGGCAAGGTTTTCAACTTTGTTTTTTTTGCGGTTTCTCAGTCTTCCAAGGGTCGTTGAAGGACGAATTTTCGTCTGTAGGCTTAGGGTGTCGTGGAGGTTGCTCTTAAAACTTTTGTTTGGGATTTCAAGCGTAGGTCTATTTTTCCCGTTTTAGACCCTTTTTTCCTATATTCACTCATTTGTTGAGATAATACAGCCAAATTGATTGTGTTTTTACTATGGATTACATTTTCACAACTAAGAAACTTCGAGAGGCTTCTAGGAAACGGAAAGCTAGGTTGGAGTAAAGCAAAGCTTGAGGCAGCGACAGCCAAGTAAGCTAGGCTTCTCCCTGCCCTTAGACTGGGTATATCTATATGCATGCTGAACTAGGATGTACACATATTAATTGTGTCATATATGTGTAATATGTGTTGCGATGAGATTGTATTTTGAGTTATTAGGAATGAGTTCTATAGTTTCGATATGTTCAAGTGTCCAGGATTCCAAGGAGGCCAAATAAGGGTTGGTTATACGCTGATGCCATGAGACAGGTATGTATTTTGATCAATATTATTTTCTATTGGAGTAGGCTACCGATAATACTAAGACATGTTGATTGTGAGACAACCTGTTGAGTTCTCACCGTATTAGGGCTTGTTCTAAGCTAGAGATGCCCCTGTTGGGCCTATCTGTTGTGAAAACATATTTATATCACCATTATTATTGATTTACACCTCCTTTATTGTGATGGGATAGGTTACTGCATGTTAGATCCATTTTTATATTGGTCATTCTAATATATGCCCTGTGTACTATGGTTAACTGCTGGATTTGGTTCTAGGTATCTGAGAGAGAGGTTTGGTAGTGGTTATCAAGGGATAGTGAACTTTAGGGATACTAATATGGTGAGCGTCATTGCCAATGTTGACCCTGGCGTGGCATGACTTTGGAATTCGAAATCCAGATATACTGGTTGTGTGAGTGATTGTTTGGCATCTCGTTCCAGATGATGCTCTTCGTCATAATTTGAGTGGTGGTAGCCATGTTCGTGGTGCCCAATATTGGGTGATGCTCCCGGTAGACCTTGTGACCTGGTAGCCATGACTGTGATGCCTTGTGGCAAATGCAGATTTTGAGCGCCAGCTGAATTTTGGGTCAAGGACCCCATTGGTTCCATCTTAGGGGTGAGGCCCCATGATTGTTATTATGAGGCTGAGACACACTTTTGTGTGAGGGAGATTCTCTATCCCACGAAGGATACATCCCACCATTCCACATGTAGATTTTGGATCGAGTTCCACGTAATGGCACAAGGTCGAGGACCCAATTGATATGTAATGGTTAGGGTGAGACCCCATGATTGATTACTCGTGGATCCACTCACCTATACACACCTTGATTGTGTGTGGGTTTACATTCTAGGCTAATGGGGGTTCGGCGATATTCAAGCATAGACACTAGGGCCTTACACCTACATACAGCTAACCCTTATTCTGATGATGTTGAGAGGTGGAACTCTATGATGGTTCTGAGGGATTATTATGGTGGTTCTAAGGGATTATATAATGGTTCTGAGGGATTCTATGATGATCTGTCACTTCTACATGATGCGCTAGTGTACCTTCCGGGTGGCGTACAGGCGTACATATTAAGGCCTTGCACCCGCGTACGGTACCAGGTTTAGTTCAGGGTGAGCTTATGGGATTGACGTGTAGGACAACTACTTTTATCTACAATTGAGCTTCATATTATGTATTACTTCACCCGGTCGGCTGATGATGCCTACCGGGTGCCTTATTTTGGTATCACCTACACTTATGTATCTTCCCATGGTGTAGGTACAGGTTCTAGTCAAGGAAGCTAAGTTTGGGTGATCCAGGAGCACAAGAGACTTATTTTGGTGAGCACCAGCAGCTTTGGCTTTGTCGCTGTCTTCTTCTTTTGATGGCAGTCTTTCACTTTCAAACTCTGGCCTTGTATAATAGTATAATGTATATTGTTGGAGCACTATCGGTTGTATATATATTATATTATGTTTTTGGTTATACGTATCATTTTGTTATTATAGTTCTATACAGCTAACTTCCTAGTTCTTGGTAGATTCTATTATTATGATATTATTGTGTCATTTTGGGCTTGACTAGATGCTAGGACAGGTGCTCATGGGTTGGGAATCAGTTTGCCTAAAGGTAGGACCTAGCAGGTGCCATCATAACTAGGACCAGGTCGTGATAGCTTAATCGTCGATTTGGTACCTGTAACTTCTCTTTCCTGATAAATTTTGACTATTTGGGGTATTATGGGTACTGAGTGTAAATGCATGAAAAATTTTGTTTTAAAGTGATTTGAGATGTTTGTGTTTGTTTTGTCATTGAGGCTGATAATTGGCTGAATTGGCGAGGAAAGTCGAGCTTATTAACCTAGTCGATGAGTCACCATTTAGGGTGCTATCTAACCTTTTCCAACCTTCTCAGACCTTGAAGTTTCTAAATCACTTGGTGAGCTGTTATTTGATTTAAAGACTCGCCAATTACCTCCTAACCTCGCCTATTTTGCCCTCATTAGGCTTAAACTTTCTAGATATTTTGGCGAGGTCTTGTAACTTCACCGATTGAATTTAGCTACTCACCTTATGGGTTTAGACATTGGTAACCTATCCAACTTAAAACCAAAAACTTTCGGGATGGATCAGCAAGCACAACTTTGCTCGCCAAACACATTTAGCAACTTGCCAACCCAGTTGGCAAGATGCAAACATAGTTTTCCTTGTGTATATTTTTTTCTTCCATTTTCAAATAGATTTCGACTAACGTTTCACCCAATTGTCTCTGATGGTGTATTGTTTTGCAATTATGGCTAGAACCAAATAATCAGCGAAACATTTGATTGACAAGATAGAGGGTCTATCCCAGAGACTTCCAGGAAGGATTGTTATCAAGAAGTCGAGGTCCACACATGCCTCTTCATGTAGACCAAAGCATGTGAGGGAGTCTAAGATGGACAAAGGGAAGGGGAAAAGGTCTATGGCTGAGACACAACAGTCGAATTCAGACTCTATCTTGACCGAGGTAGAATGGACAAATGGTGATAAGTCCAATGAACAACAAAACCATCCTTCCAACGCAATCCATGAACTAGAGGCACCACCACTAAAACCCAGGGTTGATATCCCTCAGCCGTTAGAATGTACCAAGATAGAGATGCATTCCAAGTCAATATAAGACCCTCTAGTTAATCCATCACCACGAGTAGTGCCTATTATTGCCCTACGATCTATGAATCACCTCAATGTAGGATTGCGTACAATTTTGGAGGACAATCTGCTATCTACTCATGGAGTTGTTGATTGGTAACTGGATATTTAGGAAATAATAAAATTTCATCGGTTTGAAATTTTCACCTGGACTTGCACTCCATATATCCGTTCATTGGTTCGAGAGTTCTATGAGGCATATGCATAATAACTCTTGAAGCCTAAAAATGGAGCGCCACAAAAGTTCCTATTCGTTGTTGAGGTTGGGGCCAACGAAGTTCACTATGGGCCTTCCACTATCAATGAGGTCCTGGGCTATACTGTTATAAGTTGGGATGCCTTCCAGGATAAATTAGTTAGGCACTAAGACGAGTAGGGAAGATGGCTCGCACCTTTATTGGCTGATATGACACCCCTGTGGATCGGAGGGGCGGTTATTATTGAGAATAGAAGGAATCAAGGCCTAAAGTTGGTTTGTCGAGAAACAAGAGAGAAGGATCAATGAGGATTTCTGTTTCATAAACATTATCGCCCCTACTGGTTTGGATTTATTAGCAGCACACTAATGTCGTCCCAGAACTAGTCTGTAATTTGGCATCTGGAGGAGGCTGCTTTATTGAGCTATATTATGGACCAGGTACAATTGAATTTGGGTGATATTATCGTATCTGCGATATTTGTGAAGGAATGGAGCATCAGAGGTCATTACTATTACCCATCCTCATCATCCAGCTTTTTGAGTTGGCCGAGGTCCCACTTATCGAGGCCACCGATATTTAGGTTACCCCAGCCATTTCTAGTGATATTCGTCGGATTTAGGTGAAATATCTAAGACATGTGAAGGCTAGGAGGAGGCCCCCTCATACTAACACTACACCTATCATAAATCCAGCGATACTTGATATTGAGTTGCCCATTTCAGAGACTCTGCCTATTGCGAATCCAATTCGACACTACCTAATTCTTCCATCATGACATCCACCTCTATGATAGAACTGTCCATTTCTTCAGTTCCTCCATCTTTTTCTAGATCTAGGCTTTCCTTGACTCCGGCTATGATTTATTGGATGGGTAACCTAGCCCATTTCACTGATGTTAGTGCCTCTCATTTAGAGTCTCGGGTACCTTCTACAACTACGAACAGCATTGTAATTGCTATTGCTCCATTGAAGATGGAGTTGTCTTACCAGCAGTATCTTCTATTTGATTTCTCTTTGAGGATGGATCTCCTCACATACCGCGTTAAAGACCTAGAGAAGGTCTTAACTAGTTTCTAATATGGTAATAGCCTTTAGGGCTGATGTTATGGTCGTTTGGGGGGATATAGATGAGCTTTGGTCCACCAACATCTTGATGCTATAAGGTTGCATTGAGGCTCCACCTGAGTCTACACTAATTCCACCACCCAACTCTAGTTAGCCATCTATATCAGTTGTTCCTCCAACTTGGGTGGTTGGTCGGCCAAGGATGATGATCTGCCTATGGAGACCAATGAGGAGGATTTTCCTAACCCAGAGCATCCACATGATGATACATATATAGGTCTTCAGGATTTCAAGGAGGCCCAGCTTCATACTACTTTGGCTCGATCATATAAGGATGACCCCTCTCTGCATGCCCTGTTGATCCTGCACCAAGCCCTAATGCCCTTGGGCCACTGCTCCGGTTGATCCTCCATCGCCTCAGACTTATCCAGAAAAGGGCAAACTCATTCTCACTCTTTTTTAATCCATTTTTAGATATATTTTAATTTACTTAGCATTAAGGACACTAATTTTCTTTCTAGCAAGGGTGATTATTACTACCTAAGCCATTTGGTTGTATATATTTATCTACTTTAAGCATTGATTTTGGTCAGTATATGGCATTGCTCCAGTTTGATTGGTTTATTTTCATATCTTAATCTGTTTGTTTATTTTCATTTCTTAATTTGTTTGTTTATTTTCATTTGTTGGGATTGTATCATTGTTGGCTATGTTAACTGAAGATGCACTATGATGGATCTAGTGAAGACATTCTTAAGGGAAAATCATTGATTAATTGTGGTATTTTATGGTCATTCATGATGAAGTCTGCGTAACTATTAATCTATTGGCTTTGTTGTTTCAAAAATATTTGCAAAATATTTTTGATGTTCTCTTGTGCATTTTACTATCAATTACAATCAATATCAATGTCTTGAATTATGCTTGTGATGAACAATATGCTAAGGTCAATATAATGAAGTACTATGAGTTGCATAAGTCATGTGTGGACTCTTAGCATCTTGTTGTAACTGGTTTTCTGCCTATTTTGAGTCTTGTGTTGATCCTTGCACTTGAGCGAACTCGATTAGTTTAATAATGTTGATAATTATGTTAGCAAGCCATGTGTGATAAGGTTTACTTAGAAAAATGCTTGACAAAAATTGGAACTTTCCCGATTGGTCCAATTAATTGATATTGGGGTTTGGAAGAAATGATCTTAGACATTTTCTTTGAGTGTGAACCAAAAATTTATAAACCTCATGATCATATTTTTGGTGCTTTATCATTGTGAGATTGTGAGTCTAGCTTGGCACCGTTTTACCCTAACTTGTCCTTCATATGGAAGGTGAACCAAAATTTGAACCCAGTTTGTTAAAGAAAATATTTTTGTTGCCCTACCTATACCCTTTTTGGTGTATCGGCTTGGTATAAAAGTCTAACCTTAGACCAAAAGCCTAAGTTGGAGGTGTGGCAGGTCAATACTAAGAGAATCAGTTGTAAAGTTGACAAAAGGTATTCCTAAGAATGGTGAATTAGTTTATCAAAGTTTTGAACACCTCCCTTCTCTGTATTTGAAAAGGGGGGGGGGAATGGAAAAGAAAAAAGTCTTTGTTTTCTTATACATATGTTAGACAGAGTTATTGCTATAAATAAAAGGGAGGAGGTGTTTAAAAGTGATGTAAAGAGTTGGAGGAATTGGAGTAAACGGCCAAAGGTTGATTCATTGAATAATATTGATGTATGCTTTTGTGAATAAGTGTTCAAAATGGTAAATCCTAGTAATAGCTTGAGGCTTGGATTGTATGATTGATGCTTTGTACGATTAACAAGCCTTGCATGGCCTAGTATGTTGATTATCAGTTAGCACTTCTTGCAAACGTGATCCTTGAATTGATTGATATTTGATTTGCTTGAGGACAAGAAAAAGTTCAAGTTGGGGGTGTTTATAAGTTGTGAAAATTCAGTCATTTTGTGCTCTAGTTGATAAAAAAAAGTGCCCTTAATGCCTTAGTTATGCTATGGACTAATGTGATTTTGTTGTTCTATAGCTAGGGGAGGTTTCAGACACAACTTGGAAGGAAATTAGTATAGAGAGGTCAAAAAGTTGGCAAAACAAAAGAAAAGTGGTCTGAATCTCGTCAAACGTACTTGTCGACTCACCAATGTACTCGGTAAATCTCTTATGTGAACATGGACCTCGCCAAAAACTCCAATAAGTTAATTAACTGTCAGAGATAAATTAGCGATCAATAGTGGTGGTGCACGACTCGTCAAACTAGGAAAGTGCAATAAATAGTTGCTCGCGAAGTCCTCCAAAATATATCATCACAGAAGAAATCTTAAGGGCTAAAAGGATCTTCAATTGGAAACTCGCCTACTTGGATTGGTGATTTTGACTAATCTCACAAAACCATCCCAAAACCGATGTCAAGGTGAAGCAGAGAAGGCAAGAAAAAAGATGTTGAGGTGCAAACGGCGAGAGAAAGAAGCAAAGGGCGACTCGCAACTTAGTTGGAAATCTCAATTAATATCATCAAAGGGAAATTTCTTCCTCAATATAAATTGTCTAATTTTAAAAGATCGAGAAAGTTTTAAGAAGATGTTTTGTGAGAGAATACATATACTTTGATCTAAGAGTGATTTACAGGTTTTGTACTTAGATTGAGTGGTTGAATAATTGATTTTGGGAAATTACACTCAATTGCCATAGATGTATATGAATTCGGTATAATTTCAGTTTTTATTTTCATTATCTAAAAGGCCAACCTTCTGGGGGGATGTAATAGTTGAATTTGTAGATTTTCTTTACATGTGTTTTAAAATTGCTTGATTATTAATTGAATGATTATGGGTTTCTCAATTTTTCCATGTTTCATTTATGAATTAAGATTGCAAACTTCGTTCTAGCTTAGATCTTTATACTTACCAGAGAGGGTTGTCAATATTAACTTGTGCTAATATAATTGTTGTCAATATATAGTAATTATGCTGAGGTATTGGGTGTTTTGTATTGTAATCCGAACTTGGCTTGAGAAAGTAAGGTTTGATAGTTGGTATGTTTTCAAGAGTTGCATGCCAAATTTTAGTCTCACCCAGCTTACCATATGATTTCAATTAACTTTGAGCATTGTTAACACCCAACTAAGATCTACTAATTCAACTATGCATTTTTTCCCGTAGAAGAACTCCCTAAATTTGAATATAACTGAATTCCATCGATCTAATTTTAAATTTTAGGAGACTAAATATAATTACATATTTACATATTCATCTTTTATTTTCAACACTTCACACTCTATATCACGTTATTACTTCTCAATTGAGATCTAATATGGCACATTCCTTGTGGGATCAATCCCAACTCATTAGTTGGCTTATATATTGACAATGATCGTCCTATTCCTTGGATACACTTGAGCTTTATCAGCTCATCATCACGGATCAAGAACACTGACCCTCATGAACATGAAAGAGTTCCCATGATCATAAAGAGTAATTGCCCATTCCATGACAACTCTCTTGTGCATGGTGAACATATCCAGAGGCCCGCAAGCATGAAAGGTAAAATCACCCTGCACAAGTAACTTCTACAACATTAAGCTTTGGCATTGTCCAAATCTTTGAGATGCTCAATATTCATTTGGAACTCCATGCACGAAAACTAAATATGCTACCCCATCAATTTCTATATTTAGAACTCAACAACGAGTCAGGGTGCCCTTCACAACTGGTGAAGGTGTCAGTGAAAGAGGACGCAGCCTAGACGATTTCAAAGCAAAGGAGCACGTCATGAGGGGCCAAATGGAATATGAAGAAGACCACGAGTTATGGTCAGTATCGTGATGAACACCTGATTAAGTTTTCCTACATATTTTAGATAACTTTTCCTACTTGTATTAAGTTTATGTCTAAGGTTTATATATATTCCTCATTGTTACTTCTTTCACACACTTCATTCACCACTATTTTGGGGATAAAAGCACACGACATCAACATTATTTTCCTTTGATTTTTCTTGCAAAAGCCTACGCTTGGACAAATACAGAAAGACACTACCAACTAGTTTGTGATTTTAATTTGCGTTTCAAGGATTGATCTAGATTTCATTACTAGTTTGTTCATCTGATCAAAGTGTTGGTAATTTTTTCTTGTAAGTTTTATAACCATGAATTATTTAATGATCCCCATTTTGATTCTTTCATATATGTGCGGTAAAATCCCTAACTAGGGTTGTGGGAACCATGACACTATAACTAGGTAGGCAAATGCTTGTGTTTATCATAACTTGTATTGCATGTATTATGATTCTCTTTGTCTAAATGTCTTTCTTGGTGAGTGCACTCATTGAGAACTTGCCCATATTTGTTACTTGCTCAAGAGGAGCTAGTGATTGGGAAAAGATAATCATAACGGTAATTCGGGGAAAAACAATCTTTGTATGAGTTCCTAGAGCCTAGGAGAGGATAGTATTCTAAGGTAGAGACTGAGGTTTCTCCTAAAATACTTGAGCCCGGGAGGGAATAGTATTCTAAAATCAATAGCAAGGGATATTATGCATACATTTTTAGATCGGGAGGTGATGAATGAGATATGTATAGGAAGGATCGAGAGGTTAACTAAATGTTACATAACTAGCTAGATTTTTGCATGCAATGAAATGAACTATAACACCAGTGCCACACGCTTACTGAGTTAAATGTCATGGAGATCACAACCCTAGTCTCTTCTTATACTTTCTAAAACCCTAGTTTGTGAGATTTGGTGTCGTAATCAAGTTAATTATCATAGTTAGTATTAAAAAACCCCATTTCTGCCTTTTACACTGTTTGTTTTGGGAAATTGAATCAACGACTAAGATAGGATAACTAGTAGAGTTGTTTCAACCTATTCCCTGTGGGATCAACCCCGATTCTTAGTTGGGTAAATAGACTGCTAATGATGTTCATATTCTATCAAAGCAGTATTTTTGAGCATTATCACAGCCAAGACATGATCACCCTACAATATCCTATCTCTAAGTGCTACCAGGGACTCATCCTCCAACTTTCGGGCACGAGTCTGATCAAGCAAAAAAGACTGAACCCCCAAAAAGGCTAATATCCTCCTGGAATCTAAAATATCCAACCTAACTATCTTGTTATCTAATGGCTAGATGTCTGACGCCAAGTGTCACTCCATTGAAGGAAAGCACGCTAACTTACCCATACTTCCTACATTTGAACTCAAAGCTTGTACTATTACACTTGCCTTGCCCAAATGATATAGGATAGAGAGATTATAGTCTGCCAGAAACTTAATCCATCAGCGCTATCTTGAATTAAGATTTTTCTAGCTCATAATATACTAAAGGTTGTGGTGATTAGTGTAAATCTCAAAATAGACCCCATTTATCTAGTGCCTACAGAGTTTGAGCACGAAAACAACATAAAATTAAAGTATAGTGATCTATTCTATTTGTTGCTAAAAGAAAGGGATAAATGTAAAAAAGTAGTGATGGAATTAGCGACAAATATTTGGTTGCAAGTAAGATGAGACAATGAAATAACTTATAAAATTGGCAACCATAAATTACAAACACAACGATAGATTTCTTTTATCTCTACTTTTTAAAACGGATATGTTTAGTCACTAATCTATCACAAACCTTGTGACAAATTCATTTTTATGTCACTAAATGGTTATGTACGCATAAAATATTGATAGATAATATTCAATCACTATTTTATCTCTAAAATGAATAGGGGATCAGAAAACACCGGTGCACCGATGCTAATTCTGAAGGAAAATTAAACTCGTAAGATACTCTATAAAAATGCTTCAAAGTTTGATTACTAAAACACATCACACCCTTAATCATAGAGACTTTCAAGTAAATCCAATCATCAACTTCAAGTCAAGCTCCCTTCTTCTCATATCTGAATAAGATTTTTATCGTCTTTGGGTAGCTTTAAACCTTTGTATAACAAGTCGGATCTTCTCCATGCCTTCATGAACTAACTTGCTCCCTATCAAAGTAATCTCGCCTACTTCAAACCACCCAATGAGGGACCTACATCTCTTATATGTTGTCCAAATATAGCACTTTTGATGATTAAAACTTGGAATTTCATCTGTTCTCAATGCGATGTTCGTTGGTTTGATGTGTTTTTATATTTTATTTGCAGGATTCCAGGGTTGGCCTCGACGTTGGGATGAAAATGAATGAAGTACGAGAGCTTTTATGGGTCGTAGTGCACTCTACAGGCCGTGATGGAGGTTTTGTGAACATTTCCATTGAGGGGATGATTTTCTGAAGTTTGTTCTATGAACATGCAGATGGGTCATGGATTAGTTTGCAAGTCATAGATCACGTTTCGTGCCCGGAGGATTAGAGAAGAAGGACTTTCTAAAGTGTCATTGGACGAAATCTCCTTATGGGTTGTAAAACACATTACGAGTTGTATAAAGGTATCGTAAACCACCAGTCTAGTGTTGTAGCAACATTGTACGAGACCTTGATCACAGGTCATGGAATGCAATACGGCCCATAAAGTTGTTCGTAAGGTGTGTCGACCTTACTATCCTATTTTATTTAGGACTTGTATATTTAAATACGTTTTTAGGTTATTTTTCATTAAATTTTGCAGAGAGTTTGACAAGTAGAGAGGAAAAAATAGTGAGGTGGAGTAGAGAAAAGATTGGAGAGTTTTAAGAAACACTCATACTTTGATTTGATCTTATAATCTTGTGATTCTCATTGAAGTTTGGATTTTCTTGTTCTTAATTTAATTGTGTAAGTGCTCTATTATGTTATTCCAGTTCAAATATCTTAGATCTACACAAACCATGAGCGGTTAAATTTTTACAACTAAGGTTGTGGGAACCATGAAGAACTAACAAGGTAAAATCGGATAAAGCATAATTCTTGGAAAGTATGTATGCATGTATTAATTAACTCTCTTCGTTTTGCATGTTTTTTATGGCATCCAACAGGGGAACACACCTAGTGTTACTGAATAGACCAAGGAAGTGATGAATAGGAAAAACGATCAATTAAAAAGATTCAATTTATATGTTCTCATCTAATCAACCAAATAGGCTAGGGGGAGGTTGTACTGGGACTAATAGGTAAGAATTAGTAATGCGGAGATGGGCCAAGTCATGTGGCAAATGCCTCTCACCTAGACCAAAGGGTTTGGTGAACTTAGTTTACCGTCTAACATACCACACACTAGAGAGGAATTAGGTTATCCGGTGATACTAAGTTAGGGAATCATGGGGAACACAATACGCTAGTTTCTCTCCATATTAATTAAACTCTTGTGCAAGTTAGGTCTACTAGACTACTAATTATAGCAAACCCCCTACCCCTTTGGGGAAGTAAGTTGGTTAATCACTTAAAATTGCATTACTTGAGTTCTCTTAAGTCTATGTGTTCCCTGTGGGTTCGACTCTAACCTTGGTTTTGTTCTATTTCTTAACAACAGCCGCTTTATCCTTAAAAAGGAGGTGTAACTTGCGCAACATCAATATTTTTGGTGCCATTACCAGGGAATACAACTAGACTTGGTTAATTTAAAAGTGATTTGAGTGTTAACCCTTATTTCCTTCATTTTACATTTTTGTTGTTTTTGTTCTTTTTTAGGGTATAGTTGTAGTGTATGCCCAACACACAATGCCGAGGAAATCCCTTGACTCGATTTGACCTAGAGATCCAGAAAACATTGAGAAGAATGACACAAGATAACACTAAAAATACATCTAATGTAGCTCTGAACAGGAATGAGAATGAAATTGCTAACCATTAAAACCCACCTCCTCCAGAAAGCATTGCTCCACAACTATAGAATTTCAATGCTAATGCTTATCAGTGGAATCAATACAGGCTGAATCCGATGGCTTTGGAAGTGACTGGAGCTATTGTGTTGCCATCCCTACCGGCAGACACAAATTTCATGGTCTTGAGTGGATTGCTTTAGACGTTGCAGAACCATTGGTTGTTTGGTGGTTACCATCGGAGGAACCTCATAGTCATCTACACAACATTGTATTTTTCTTCCAGAGTGTGATGGGAACATAAAATCTGTCTATGGATGATGTGGGACTTCGTGTCTTCCCATTATCTCTTATAGGCAATGCAACACTATAGCTATTTGAGCTACCGCAGAGTTCAATTATCAGTTGGGCTAAATTGCGAAAGGCCTTTTTGGAACGGTACTTCCCGAGGTCGAAGAAGCTTAAGTTGAAAGACCAAATCAATTACATCAAGAAACTTCCTGGTGACTCGATCAGTTGAAAGACCAAATCAATTACATCAAGAAACTTCCTGGTGACTCGATCAGTACTGCATGGGAGTAGTTCACTAAGTTCTTGGAGAGTGTCTCGGACCACAAGATTGTCGATGATGCCTTGGTGGAGATCTTTTACCATGCCCTTGATGAAAATAGTCAGGCTTGTGCTGATATAATTATGGGGGGCATGTTCTTAGATCAAACATGCATAATGATTATAGAGAGGATGGAGAGAGTGGTCAAGACCAATCGTGCATGGGGGAAAAGACACAGAGCATTTACAAAAATTCATAGGCTATCAGTGTTGGTTTAGAGCAAGCTAAGATCAATGAAGATATTATGAAAGAGCTTTCCCGAATTCGTACTGGCATAGAGGTGATGATGAAGCAGAATCAAGAGCGCGCCAATGCAGTGGTTAATAAACCTCCACGTGTAACCATGTATGATGATCCCTACTATGAAGAAGACACTTGTTTCATTGTTGATCAAACGGGAAGTTTCCGAAATAACGCCCAAAGGTCCAATCAGGACTATTGGCACAAAGGTCAAGGAAACCGAGGCCAGAATTTCAATAGAGATGGAGCTTTCCGGGACAACCGCAGAGGATACTATGATTGGAACAAGGGCCCAGAGAAAGATGCTGATTAGGATCGCAGAGAAAGTTACAAGAATGGCCCATATGTGCTACCACACAACCGCGACACAAGTGTGAGTAGTTCTAGAGTTGAGGAGATATTTAATCACCTGCTGAAGAAAGTTGAGACACATGATGAGACTCTGAGGGGGACAAAACCTAAAATCTCCAGAATCAATCAAAAAATTAAATCTTGTTCTATTGCCATTAAACAGCCTGAATAACACTTCGGTCAGGTGTCGACTTAACTCAATCAGCGTCAGAGAGGTACACTGCCTAGAAACACAATTCAGAATCCTAAAAATAAAGGGCAATGCATGGAGGTTACTACTGGAGGTGGCAAGAGCACCATTGATCCTCCATGTTAGTTGATGAGGATGATGTTCGAAAGGAGATAGTTGCGGCCAACGATACAGATACAGGAGATAATCATGGAAATCATGGGGTAAGTGAAGATGTTGATGCGCCATAGAAGTTGAAACCCATTCCTAGGCGTCCTTCTCCTTTCCCTCGAAGAATCAAAAAGAGGGAGAAGGCAAGTTCAAGCACTTTCTCTCCATGCTGATACAACTCTCCATCAATATCCCTCTCATTGAGGCATTGGAGAAGATACCAGGATATGCCAAGTACATGAAGGACCTAGTTACGAAAAAGCACACTATAAGTCAGGAGCTTTCCCAAGAGCTTTAACATTGCAATGTGATTGCTGCGAGGTCTTTGGTACAAAAATAAGAAGATCCTGGCACTTTCACCATACGATGCACCATTGGAGATATAGAGTTCGCAAGGGCATTATGTGATCTAGGTGTAAGCATTAACCTGATACCCCTAGCGGTCTTCAAGAAGCTAGGCTTGGGAGCCCCTACTTTGACGAGCATCCAGTTGTTGATGGCTGACTGCACAGTGAAAATCCTATGGTGATACTATATGATGTTCTTGTGAAGGTTGAAAAGTTAATATTCCCTATAGACTTTGTAATCCTAGATTGCAGGTCGACTTTGACGTCTCAATCATCTTGGAAGACCATTCCTAGCCAATGGTCGAGCACTGGTAGATATGGAAGCCAGTTAACTCAGGTTCAAATGAATGATGAAGAAGTTGTCTTCAATATCTATCAGTCTATGAAGAGGCCAGACGATTTGAAGAATAAATTCTAGACAATTGGTGAAGTCTGACTAACCAATTTGTCCAAGTCGTGCCGCGACAATAAATCAGGCGCTACTTGGGAGGCAATCCAAGATTTTTTATGTAATAATTATAGTTGTAGTTTCATTTTTAGTTTTTGGACTTATAGGTAGTTTATTTACTTGTAATTTGATTGTAATTTTTTAACTTAGGCTGGTTGCATATAGGGTAATAGTGTGTTTTGTGAAGAATATGCAGGTACATGGCTAAAAAGAGCATCAAGAAGTGCCTCTACGACTGGTTTCAGGGGCTGTAAAACATTTTACAACCCATAAACCATCTCGTAGACATTTTGGGTAAGCAAAACATTGTGCACTCCAGTCCATGATTCAACTTTACGATTTTTATATAAAACTATAGGTCGTGAATGAGGCTTGTGGACCCCAGGTAAGTTTTCTGAATTTTTGACTAAGTGTTGGGGTTTTCTGAATTTTTGACTAAGTGTTGGGGTCTCTATGGCCAACTCTACGATTCATACTTCATTTTATCACTTGTAAACTGGTCTGTGGAACCCAATCCTAAAAACTAAGGTTTGGATATTCTATGAAACCACAATTCACGAGCCATAAAACACTCTACGGCCTGTAATTAGAGTTTCGTAGAGTCCAGGCCATCAACTATTAATTAACCCAGTCAAAGTATAAATATTAGGTTCAATACATTTTACCCCATTTGAGCCCCAATTTACAAGTCTTACCCAGCCATACCCCACCCCGAAAATTCTGACCACCAACAGCAACTACCCCTCCGTTATCCGGCGAGAAATTCTGGCAGCCTAGGGTTTTAGTTTCTCATCACCTCCTTCATTTTCTACAATCTTATCACAAAAATTGGTAAGTTTTAGGTTAACCTAATAACATTAATTTGGTGATATTTCTATGGCTAAATTTGAAATTATGTCGAGAATAGTTGAGTTAGACACAAACCTTTGTGTGAAAATAGTCGTGTTGATAATTGAATTATGGTTGCCCAAATTTGAATTTGTGTGTAGAATTAGAATTGGGTATAGCTGCCTTTGCCTATGTTTGATTGATGTATCTTTGGTGCCCATGTAATCACTCACAATGTAATTAAATTGATTGTATGTGTGATATTCAGTGTGTGATGGCATAGGTGCATAAGTTTTATGATAAATCATACATACGGGGTCGGAAGGGTTGGGGAAGCATGTCTAGTTATTTGTTATGGGGCACATGTGTTGACTATCATTTTGGTGTAGTGGTTATTGTTTGAAAATCCTGTGGGTGTGTGTGTATTGCTTTGCTGCCGGTAGAATAGGATTGAAAAAACTGTATGGGGTCTGTGTTGAAGGACTTAGAAACTCAGGTGACTGAGTTTTCTAGTCTACAAGTGGATTTTATGACCCATGGAACATCCCATGAATCGTGATTTCCCCGCATATAAGATTCCAGATACCTGAAGTTTCTGAGTAACCATCAGACGGGACCTTTTACGAGTAGTAGAACACTTTAAGACTCGTAGAAAGGTCTCATAGATCCCTTCCTAAAATAAATTCAGACACTGAAAGTACCTATGATTCAATATATAACCCGTAGAACATTCTACGAGTCATACCTAGTCTTGTAGATGTTTCCAGTAAAGAAAAGGTTTATGCACACTGTTTTTACGAGAGCCTTCTACGGCTCTTAGTTCCACCACGGCCCGTAGAGTTGCTTTCGTAGATACTTCTGCAACTAACACTGAGTTGTTTTTGCATTTCATTTTTTGATCTGCGGGACTAACCAAGGTGCGTAAATATCTATGTTGCAGGTACAATGGCCGCAAAAGCAAAACATGATGAAATTAGGGCCATGCATAGAAGACTATGGAATGAGCCCTCTGAGGATGAGCAGACCCCCACTCTGAGTGGTTCAATAGAGTACCTCAGGATTCGACCTGACCCGGAGACTGATAGACCATAAATGAGGGCTGCTTCTAGAGCTGGGAAAACTCAAGCTCTTGTCATTCGTACTCCCTAGTCTGATGAGGGAGGCCACGAAAAGAGCAGCTCCATACAGATGACTCCATCTAGAGAGGAGTTAGGCTCTGGCAAAGGGTCGAAGATAAAGTACTCTGCCGCACCTCGGACATCATTATCTCCACCAGATGCTCTTACTAGTTGGTGGGGTATCGAAGGTATACGGGACATTTATGTTGAGGACTCATAGACTATAGAGCGGGGTAAGCTAGCTCATTCCATTGTTGAGGAGCCCCGAGTCATCCTAGATAGACTCGATGTGTCCCCTGTCTCTAGGACATAATAATCAGATATGGGCTCTAGTGGCTGACCGAATTACTTGGGTGATACTCTCCGACCATGGTAAGGGAGTTCTACGCATCCTATGCTACCATGATTCACAATACTCTTCCCAAGAGGAAGAAGCCCCTCGCTCAGCCCAGGCTAACCCAGACCAGAGTGAGGGGTCAACAAGTGGACATCTCGGAGACCACCATTCGTCGCATGTTATTTAGGCTAGACTTCCCTGCAGCTAGATCTACAGCTGAGTTCAACTACAGAGTGGGGCAGATGAAAGATTTGCTGGTGATGAGAAATCCAGAGAGCAAAGCCAGCTTAATGAGATAGGTGGCTAGTTTAATTGCTGAGAAGGGCCCTGAATCTGAATGGGTCGCCACTCACTTAAAGCCTATTGTGAAGGCTTCACTCGGTTTCCCTACAAAAAAATTTTAGGCAGTTGTCACATCACACATTTGACTGACACTTGTTGATAATACCTTGACGCCGAATCATGCAGTTTTAGTTGCCAGCATCTTAGCTAGTTATGAGATAGATTGGGCCCACCTCACTGCTGAGCAAATTCTCCATCACTGCTAAAGAGGTCCACCTCTATACCTCTTCCATGTTTAATCTACAAACTCTACCTAGAGTCAAGGGTGGAGATTTACACCAGCTGGACTCACTGATCGAGGTCTAGTGCACTTTGGATGCTAGCCTGATCAAGGCTGAGGAGAACCCAGTGGCATTTCGGCGGGCACCATACCAGCCTACCCCTATGCTAGAGATGTTGCTCTAGTGCCACGGCCTGAGGTTACACACATTACCACCACTACTGCTGCTAATACGGATAGGCCCTCAAATCCCGAGGCAGATAAGGAAAGGGGGCCCACTACTTCTGCTCCTGCACCATAGGCCATTACATCACTGGCTGCTCCCGCGGGCATAATTCATATGTTCACTGTATCTATACAGGCCATGGTGTAGAGGCTATCACATGCTGAGTTATAGTTGACTCATTTAGTCTAGCAGATTAGGCCTGGGGTCCGCTAGGCAATTTCAGAGGAAGAGGGTTGCATACAGGCATACACGATTACTACTATTAAGGACCATCTTTCCACCATGGATGCCTGCATTGATGCCTTTGAGACGAGGGTACAGCAGAACCTTTGCATGGCCCAGCCCACAGATTTGACGGGCCTATAGATGGAGATCTAGTAGCTCCGAAATGACATGATAGCAGCACTGGCGGCACTTGAGACACTACTTGAGACAATACTTTTGATGTTGGTGGTAGACCTATTTGCTCTGAGGAGCATATCTAGCCTTCCCGCAGGAAGAGACCCTAGAAAGATAATGATGAGGATGTTGTACGCTTATGTGCGGGGCTAACTGAAGAGGGGGAGCTCAAGTTTGTCTTAAGAGAGCCGAGACAGGTGCAGGAGAGACGACAGGCTTGAGAGCTAGAGCAAATGAGAGGTACTGGCCCCTCCGGACAGAGTGCTAGTACTAAGGATGCCACCACGCAGGGCAAAGGTGGTCAGACTTAGCCACACACCGGCTTGTGACCCCTTATACTTTATTCTGCTTTGATTGTGTGCATTGGGGATAATCCACCTCTTTTTCAATGGGGTGTGGGTAGTTATAGGCCTCAGTAAAGTCTGAGTAGCTTGGGTCCATAACTACCCCAAATTTTGATCCTGGGTTTTCTTGTGTGTTCTTTTTCACCATGTATGGTTATTTTCTATTGAACTGGCATGTTTAGGATGTCTTAGGTAGTATTTCTAGCATATACTACTAATATTTGTGGTATAAAATATGTTTTGTGTTTTCTGTGAAAAATGACACCACAAAATTTTGACTAGTTTGTTAGATAGCAACCATGCATGTTTAAGTATGTCGACAACGCTTTTTCTAATAAGTGAGGTTAATTTGAGATAGAAAACATGATCTAAGAGTCTTTTGTTGATAATGTAGTCAGTACCATGTGAGTGTAAGCATAATTTGTTAAATTCATGTGTTGTATGCTAATTCGGAACTTGGCATGTTACTCTAAGTTAGATTGTAGGTTAGGTGGATTAGGAAAAGGTCTTAGGCTATTGTTCTTGAAAGTCCACTTAGCCTAAATGACCAACCAAATTTTTAGAACATCCCTTTATCCTAATGTTTGAGCTTGGCATGTACCTATTCTTTGCAAAGACCTAATTGACCTAGCCTTGTTAGTTGAAAAATCCTAAAATTGGCCCTGGTCCTTCCTTGAACATTATGCACCTTAACTGAGGCAAAAAGCCTAAGTTGAGGGTGGCTACCAAAAGTGGCCCTGTTTCTGAGGATGGATAATGTGCACCTTAACTCAGGACAAAAACCTAAGTTGAGGGTGGCCAGTGTAAAGGTGAAACAAAAAATGAAGGGGAAAGTTAGTGATACAGAGAAAAGGAGAAAAATCATGTATTGGGTGCAAGAAAATGAGTGATGCCTTAGTTGTGAGCTAAAAATAAATAAGTAAGTGTAAAAGAAAGGTAAAAAAAGCTTTAAAAATGAAACGAAAACACCTAGAACATCTTGAAATAGGAGAAAAAAGGAGAATGGAGTGGAATGTAAAGTAAAAGTTTTGGTAGGGCAGAAGTGTAGGAAAACGCAGTGTCAAGGAGCGCCTTTAGTCACTATGTTCCTAAAATATCATATCAAAGACCCCTGAGCCTACGTTACAAGCCTATAAAGTCCTAAAGTGATCCTAGTCCAAGTAGTCAAAGGTCTTAGTCTTGAGTATAGGGGCAAGCCTATAGTATTAGGCATGATGCATGAATATCTTTTGTGAGAGTGAATGATTTTGCATAGTCCCGAGATTATACACAAAAACATCAATGAGAGTGAAATATAGGACTTCGTTCTGTGAGGGCACTTGCATTGCATAGTTAGAACTAGACTTATTCGGTGATTGTATCTTTTTGATAGTATCTCACTTGTCGTAGTTGTGTTGTTATATGCATAAGTCTGTATTGGTTTACTAGATGGCTATTTGATTCTACTTTTAAAAAGTGGTGTGGATATTTGTGCTTAAGTTTGAAGTGGTATATGCCATTAGGTTGAGGTCAGTGTGTTATTGCACTAGTTATTTAGATTGAGTCCATCACTTGAGGACAAGTAATAATTTTAAGTTGAGGGTTTAATGTGCTATCAAAATATAGCACTTTTGATACTTAAAACTTGGATTTTGTGTGTTCTCAATGTGATGTTAGTTAGTTTTATGTGTTTTTGTGTTTTATATGCAGGATTCCAGTCTTAGCCTCGATTTTAGGATGCAAATGTAAAAGTTTCTATTTTTGAGGATGTACGAGACCTTTTACGGGTCGAGTGCACTCTACGAGCCATTAAAGAGGTTTTGTGAACAATTCCAGTAAGGGGATGATTTTCTAAAGTTAGTTCTCCAAACATGCAGACGGGTTGTGGATTTTTTTATGAGTCATAGGTCGCATTTCGTGCCCTAAGGATCAGAGAAGAAGGACTTTTTGAAGTGTCATCATAAGAAACCCCCTTACCGTTGTAGAACACTTTACGAGCCATAGAGGGGTGTCGTAAACCTCCAATCCAGTTTTGCAGCAACATTGTATGAGACCCCGATTATGGGTCGTGGAATGTAATACGGCCAGTAAAGTTATTTGTAAGGCGTGGCGACCCAGCTATCCTATTTTTATTAGGACTTATATTTTAAATATTATGAATAGGTTTTAGGTTATTTTTCATTAAGTTTGGCAGAGAGTTCGACCAGTAGAGAGGAAAAATAGTGAGGTAGAGTAGAGAAAAAATTGGATAGTTTTGACAAATACTTGTACTTGATTTTGATCTTATAGTGTAAGTGATATATTATGTTATTCCAATTCATAAATCTTGCATATTCACAAATCATGAGTAGCTAAATCCACAACTAGGGTTCTGGGAACCATGAAGAACTAACAAGGTAAAACTTGATAAATCATAATTCTTAGAAAGTATGTATACATGTATTAATTAACTCTCTTCGTTTTGCATGTTTTCTGATAGGGGTTAACATTAGAACCCACCTAGTGTTACTGACTAGACCAAGGTAGTAATGAACAAGAAAAGAGATTAATTATCAAGATTCAATTGATGTGTACTCGTCTAACCAACCAATCTGGGCCAAGAGGAGGTTGTATTGGGATTAATAGGTAAGGGTTAGTAATGCACACTGTGGAGATGGGCCAAGTCACGTAGTGAAATTTGCCTCTCGCCTGGATCAACTTACTGTACTGTATGCCACACACTAGAAAGGAATTAGGTTATTTGGTAATACTAAGTTAAGGAATCATGGGCAACACAATACCCTAATTTCTCTCCATATTGATTAAACTCTTGCGCTAGTTAGGTCTACTTTACTACTGATTATTGCAAACCCCCCCCCCCCCGGGGAAGTAAGTTGGTTAATCATTTGAATTGCATTGCCTGAGTTCACTTAACATTATGTATTCCCTGTGGGTTCGACCCTAACCTTGGTTAGGTTTTATTTCTTGATAATGACTGCTTTATCCAAAAAAAGGAGGTATAACTTGGGCGACATCAATTTCCTTTCATAAAGTGCCTCAAATGGAGCCATTTGAATACTAGAATGGTGACTATTATTATAGAAAACTTTATCAATGGTAGATGATCATCCCAATTGCCCTTGAAATTAATCAATGAAGTCCTCAATATATCCTTTAAAGTCTGAATAGTCCTCGTAGCTTGGCCAACAGTCTGTGGATGAAAAGTTGTTCTATGTTTAACCTTAGAACCAAGGCCCTTTTGAAATGACCCCCATAATGAGAGGTAAATTGATCACCTCGATCTAATATGATGGAAAATCAAACACTCTACAATTAACCATCTATCGAATATAGAGTTGGGCTTCGTCCTTGGCTGAATAAAATATCTTGAGCAAAAGAAATTGCACCACCTTTGTCTTGATCTTGTCATGATCCAAGAAAGGTCCTAGGTGCACGAAAATCATGCCTTTCCTCCAAATACCATTTGCCTTTTCCTCAGCCGACCAGCAAAACAACGAATTCAACCGCAGATACCCTTTAGCTAGCACATGCTAAAAAGAACAAGTAAATACGACATGGCGAACGAGATCCCTAAGGGAACCTCAAACTAGCCTTCTTAGCATATCACAAGTGTTCATAGGCAGTGAGCAACGAACATTAAATGAAAACTAAGACATAGATAATAAGCTAAAGCATGAGAGCATGAGAAGTACTAGGTAGCATAGAACCCATACATCATTTCCGACAAGCCTCTCAAATAATGCATTAGGCGGGGACTATCATATGTCCCTAGCTCACCCCTAAGAAAATAAAAGATAGTCTCAAGATTACTCAACATAACATAAGCTAGATGATAGCAGGTTTTATCTTTGAAGCATGAGGACTCACCAACACAGTCTATAGAACGATTCGAATCTAGCCATGAGGATGGGGAGGATGATAGTCACCTATCCCTACATTGTTAAATAATGCAGGCATAAAATATGCATTAGCACATTTGAATGTACTAAATATGTGAGCATGTTATAAAAAATTAATCATATAGTGCAAAGGATTATTTAAGGACATGAACAAGGTAACAAATAGAGAAAAGTAAGGAAAGATATATCATTATACCAATATGCCATAAATAAAGTGATGCATGAAGCATAACAGCCCATACATATGTGGGATGTCACCATAACTGACAATAAAACTATACGAATAAAATCCCAGTGTTGCCCTACATCAAAAAAAGGGAGTCTACTTGCCAAGGTAGAACTCTACTATAAGGCCTCGTATGCTAAAAGGAAAAAATCCAAAAATGGATTACAGAATTGAGTTCTAGTGAAGGGAAGTAAGAGCTCATATACAACCCATGGTTGTGTTTATGAGTTGTAGATATGCCTCGTATATAGGTCAGGCACTTGGTCCAAATTTGAAGTCTGGGGGTTGTTGTATGAAGAATCCTACGACTCATGAAAGGAAGTACGAGTCCTAGAAAATAGCCCATAGAATGGAGGATCAAATCAAGTTTCTGAAGTTGGGGAAAGTGTCACCAAATGAAGGCATGTATGGATCAGTCCTATTTACAAGCTATAAAAGGGTTTTGTGGTTTGGGTTAGAAAAAGGTAAAATTTTCTGGTGGATTTACAAGGGATGTTTACGACCTGTCGATGGTACTATGGGCCATAGAAGAGTGTTCATAGATGAGGATCAGAGGATAGTTTTTGAAGCATAAGAAGTGCAACTCGACAAAACCTCTAACCTACAAGCCGTAGACTGACCTATGACCCATAAATCGGGCTGGTGCAAGGAATTCTTGGATTGAAATCTTAAGTTTTCTAAACCTTTCTAGATTCATACATTGAGGAAGGATAAAGATTTTGCAAGTGTTGAGCTGTAAATCAATGCATAAGTTTATATCTATATTTGAAGGCATACCAGGCAAGTACGTAGGAAAGACTTCCCTAAACTAAGATATTACAAGAATGGAATCAATAAAAAGGAGTTTTGCATTAACATTCTAAACATAAGCCAAGCTCGCTAGACAATCTTGCTCCACCATCTTCCTAGCATGGATATACATATGATTTTAGATGGCTAATGCGTGTATATTACTTAGGCTTGTACATTACTTCCTACTCTAACCTTTCCCTATCCAGGAACTCTAGAGTTATAGTTTTAGCATTACAATTGGCTCCGTATGATAGGGGATAAATAAATCGTGCCTAAGATCACATCAAAATAAGTTATGTCCACAAATCACTAAGTCGATCCATATCTAAAATTTCATAAACAAAAGACAACAAGCATAATAGACATGGGTGACTATAATAGACTCTCCAACTAGGGAAGAAACATGGATGGAGACATCAAGTATATCACAATCACATCAAACCCAAGGCATACCGATACATAAGAATAAGTAGATCATAGGTCAAACAAAATAGTAACCATCCGATCCTAGACAAAAATAGTACTTGCTATCCCTGTATCAGACACCTCAACCTCTATGCAACATGAACAAGCATAAAACCAGTCCCTATCATCCTAATGGACAACCTAAACGCCTACCTTAACTACTCCTCAACCTGTATTACCATTACTACGACAACTACAACCTCTTTGATTTTCTCCTCGCCCACCTAGTGGACGCCTCTCCCATGGTTACCTCTGGTTGTCAACACTATGGCTCAAGTTGGTGAGCGCCAGATCGATCATGTAGAGATGGGGACACTCCCTCCTCATATGTCTTGGATCTTCAAAGTTATAACAACTGTGAATAAGAGAAGGTCTTGTACCTGGTATCGAAGAAACTCCCTGACCATCTTGAGCAATAGCCTGATGTGAAGTCTCAAAGTAACCTTCTATAGAAGCAGTCATGGCTGGCTGAATCAGTCGAGCTGCAATGGCTGGCTTACCTAGACCTCTGAAAGAAACCCTTAGAAATTGCTTGTACTCTTTGGCTGCTTAGCCAAAGCCATGGTCTTCCCAACGTTTCAAACTCCCTCTACCTTCTTCAAAAAGTTTGTTAAATCATCAAAACTCTTACCTGCATTAGTCATATGAACACATAAAATCTGTAATTCAGAATTGAAACCTTTGATAAGCAATTGACTCCTCTCCTCCTTTGTAGTCACCAACTGAGTGGCATATCTTGACTAGGCATGAAAGTTCCCCTCATAAGAAGCCTCTATTATGCTAACTTGCTCAAGTTCTGTAAACTCATCCTTTTTACGATCCCTTAAGGTCAAGGGCACATATTTTTGTAAAAGGAAGGCATAAAATTAAGCCCAAGAAAATAGTGCAAAAACTGGTGATCGACACTCCACAAAGGCTCTCAGTCACTACTTAGCCTCACCTTGAAGCTAAAATGTCACGAACCCAACCCCATGTTGATGCATAATACCCAATTTATGAAGATGCTCATAGAGGTTTAGATTGAACTCATCCTCATCTTCACTCGCTGAGCCTTGGAATACTACAGGTTTTAGCTTTAAAAACTTGGTCATCTTATTCTCAATACCAGCCATCACTAGAATAAGAAAGGGATGAAAGAAAATGTCATTATTCAAGGTCCTCAACATATTTAGAGTGGCATTTCTAACTAGGTGGGTTACTAGAGCTTGAGCAACGAGCACTGTGGGAATGGTTCCAAAACCAACAAGCCCACTTAGAAATGTTAGTACTTGTTGTGCAATTGTCAGGTTAAAAGAAGGAAGCCCTACAATTTTAGCTTGTTCGCTTTCTTTCACCTCAACATTGTCCTCCACGTCAACTTTCACGTTTTCCTCTAGTTCAACTTATGGTGCAGGAGAAACCTCTCTTATTGGCACACTCTTGGCTTAGGACTCACCCCTGGCAGGGGTTACCCTTCTCCGGCCTCGACCACTGCCTCTTCCCATTTCTCTACCTTTACCTTGGCCCCTACCTCTCGCTATAGGCTCCTCTATAGGCTCATTAGTCAGAGCTATTATCTTGAAACCTTTGTAACACATGTTAGCTATCAAGAAGAGTGAAAGAGGTAAGATACTAATTGGATCACCAAATACCAACTGAAATCGATTTATGCACAAAAATATTAGAGAGAGAAAAAAGATATAAGAGAAATTCCTAAAGTTCTAGACTCTTTTAAAGAAATACAACGTCTCCATATCATTTTGCAAGACTCTACTAGATTTATAACCCATTCCTTGCCTTTGTTTTTATTTCATTCCATCTCATCGTATCACATTCTATTTTTTGGTAAAATGAGATCAACCAACCTATGCGTGATAGCAACTTTGATGACTCTAAACCAGCTATGAATGGCACCTACATACCCCTCCGATGGGAGAACCAATACTAAATTAAATAAACAAAATTAGCATGAATTAAGCATTTTTAAAGTTACAAAAGCAAGTTTAAATAATAAAACCAAGTTGAGCTTTTATAAACTCAAAGAGAAATCTAAGTAATGCAGAAATAACTCCCTAGAAATTGAAAATCTTCGTAACAAAACTCTGTATAAGTTTCTAACAAGAGATGCGCAATCCCAGGAATCATAAAAAATATATAATTAAGTATCTAAGCCTAGGGAAAAATAAAAGTATAGTGGAAGAACCTATGATAGTCTAAAAGAGTTGGCTCACTCTTGAATTCTGGAAATAAAGAATCCCCTACTTGAGCTCTGTCAGCGTTTTCTTGAAGATGCTCTATACTCAACCCAAAAAAAAAGTACAGTATCAGTACATATAACAATAGTGTACTGGAAGGATCACGAGGCTATTTTATAAGCAAAATATAGATAAACAACTTCAACATAGTAAATCAACATATATGATAGGAAGCAAATTATAGTTCATGCTTAAATATCATATTTATGATTATCATTCTCATCATAAAATATTTCAACAATGTCCCTCTCATGGGATTCACATCCAAATAAGTTATATCTGAACATGACACATAATCTAATAATGTGTCAAAATGTAACATTTGATCTAAGAATGTGTTGGAATGTAACACTCAATCTAATAATGTATCAGAATATGACACCCGATCCAATAATTACAATCAAAATCACAATCACAACTATAATTACACACACAATGAATAATTTACAACTTGCACACATTCAACGATAGGTTCATTGCATGCAATTTGATTATAAAGGTTTATTAATTAGATTCTTGTCGTTATTTCCTATTCACATATATGTTAAAATACTAACATAGTAGTTAACAATCATATATCATACAAATGGGAAAGTAAAATCATCACCTACCTCGAAACAAACCTTGAAAATTCTATGTAATCAGAGCTTTCTTCTTTTCCAAATTTTGGCTCATTCTTTATCTACAACAATCAAGAAAAATAATAATCAACAAACAATGGTCTATATTACTCAAATTATATCAAAATCCTAACCCTTGGCTACGTTTATTATCATTTCCCCAACTAGGATTTTCCCCATCATTAATTGCAAGTCACATTCTTCCTCTATAACAATTCCCTGGATTTTAATGTCTAGAAATCAACTGTTGAGTTAAAGGAATGATTAACTTACCTTTTCTCGATGGAACAAATGAAAAATTGACGAAAATAAGACCCAGGGTGCTTATAGTTTCTCAAGGATGACATGGGAGAAAATAAGAATGAATTCAGATTTTTCTGACTTAAATTTATTATTATGTTGCGATGGCGCCCACTTATCTCGTCATGGCACCATCGCCATAGTGGGATGTGTCCCATTATAATGGGTTGTATGGAGCCAAAAACTTCATAACTCACGTCCTCACCTCTTTTTTTCACAAAACACCATCCATGACATTTAAAAATATATCTTTTTTAAAAAATATTTTTAGGAGCCTTGCTTGCTCGAACTCAATTCCGTAAAGTCATACATGCTCTTTATTATCTTGGCTATCAACTCAAAGGATCAAAATTATAAATCAACTTCCAATTCATTATCCAAATTTCCAAGACCTGACATGATTTAATTTTCATCCATATTGGCCACGTTAAAAAAAATATAATTACTACTTTGGATTCCAACTCAATTCCCTTTTCCATTGATCTATCATGATAACTGGAACAGGTCATTACAAAATTATTGTATAGACTATACAGATTATCTTATAAGTCATTAAGAATGTAGTTTTCAAATAGAAAATCTAAGTGCTTTCAAGCTTCAGTCACTAAGAAGCATTCATCTTCTGAAATTTCTTCTGACAAAATAGGAACACTTTCATTAATAAACTTTCAAAGAAAGTAATCTGGAAAAAAAGTAATTTTTTTATTTTCTTCTCTTGAAATCAAATCCAGAAATTCTTTTTGATTTTTCAGTTATTGCCATGATGAGCATCATTTGAACGGCTTATAGATGCAGTAATTATTTCTACAGCATTCCTTATTTCAATATTGACTTCGTTTTCATTAGTAATTTTCTATCATAATTAGAAAAATAATTTAGTATTTAAAAAATTAATCATAAAGACTTAATCTTTGTACAACTTATTTCAAATATTGATTAAGTTTTTGTATTGTTCAAATCACCAAGCGAATGAATTTTGAGTCTTGGTAAAATCTTTATGTCCTCAAATAAATATCAAATTCTGTAAATAAAAAAAATAAGTTATGTCCAAAAAATGGAATAATGTTAAACATTATACATAGAGAATGGTACATGATAGCATGAGAAAAATGCTCTCAGTGCACAATAGCAAGTTAGTGATTATGTGTTGAGATTTCTTTCTGATGGCGTGATAAGTCATGAAAATGTGATTTTTACGATGCTTAAAACATAGGATTATTGTGAGTTCTTAAGCACATTTATTAGTTTGATGTGTATTTTATGCTTATTTTCCGGAAAACGAAAAATTCATGGATGTAACAGATGATGGACTGATTTGTGTTGATCTTTACAAGGAGTATAAATAACTTCATTCATGAGCAAATTAAATGTTCTAAGATGAACCTTTGACGCACCAATGTGAGGGATGGACAACTTTGTAAGAGCCAGGAACTTAAGAGTTCGTAATATAATTGGCCACTGACGTCACTCAACCCGACTAGTCAAAGGCAAAAGGAGCGGTCGTCATCAGCATAATAACCCAACTTTAGAGGTTGGGGTCGATCCCTTAGGGAATCATTTTCCAAGGCGGAAGTGACTCGTTGGATCAAGTAATTATAGGATCTGGGGGGTGAAACAACTAAGATTAAACTTCAACTAATAAGTTCTAACTAACAACTTAAACAACTACCAAGGGAAGATGTTGGGGATGTGCAAATATGGGAAATAATTTAACAAATGGGTCTAGATGCTTGACTACATGAGTCGATGTTGAGTGAATAGACTAGGTTGCTTGTAACCCAAATCACCTATGATATATGGGTGTTTTTCATTAATTAGCTAAGATATCACACGCGAACCGCCGAGGACACGCTTGGCATAAGAAGTCAAGCAAAACACCTACTACCTTGACCATTGAATCCATAGATGTAAATATCAACTAAAACCCCCTAAGATTTTCGGCCATTATATATATTCCACACTCTAATAACTCCAGTTATGGAATAATCAGAGATTTAAAAACAAAACCCCATGTTTGCAAATTCACCCAAATCAACTACAAATAAGTGAAGACAACACAAACCCAGGAAGTAAATTAAAGACTCATATCAAAAGCACACCCCCGATAAGGGGGTTTTAGCCACTCGTGCTAGAAATTAAAGATTGATTACCATACATAGTAGCAGAACCCATGGGTAACAAGATTGAATATAAATCAGTGGTTATCACTAGTTAATCCTCTCCAGGTTGATGGCCAAAAGCTTCAAATCCCTAGCCTCCCTTGTACTCTAAGAAGAAGGTTTTATGTACTTCTACTCTAAGGTAAATGTTCTGATATGGAATGAACTGATGCTCTACAATGTCCTTTCTAAAATTTCTTATATACTTTATGCAAAAAGTGTAAAAAATTAGGCTGTGAAATGCCATATGGCAGTCAAGGTTAACTATCGTCGAGCACTCTGCGAGCGCTGAATGTGCAATTGACCGCTTTTCTGTGTATCCTTCATGAGGCTTCTTCCAATATAACATAAGGCAATGACTCTTTGCTCCGCCTTTACAACTTTGTGATGCACCGAAATATCCCTCATATCGCCCTTTTGTCAGTGTTTTTAGGCTTTGGGCGCTGAAGCTTTAGGTGATCACTTGTGGGCTTCGGCATATCATCGAGTGTGCTTTATCTTGACCACTCTCTGGACTTGAACTGGAACCTTGGTTGCTGCACAATTAGGCGATCTGCATGAGCACTTGGCAGATCACTGAGGATGTGGGTGACACTGCTTTTCATCACTTTTTAGCACCTCTGCTAATTTTCAAGGATTCCACCAAGTCTTGTCCTTTCGTGCACTGTTAACTTCATTTCTTGTCATAGCACATGCATATTTGTTAGCAATTATAATTATTAGCACACTAAGGGCAATATTTCTTTGCAATTTAATCCCAAAATGAGTCCCAAATATGGACTCATCAACACCCCCAACTTGAGCCTTTGCTTGCCCTCAAGCAAATCAAACATCAATCTATCCAAATCCGAGCTTGCACTAGGGCCACACTAAGCAAAACTTATATTTTAACCTTTTTCATCCTTTCTCAAACTTCCACAAACTATGTACATGACTTTGAAGGCTCGAAAGATGACTAAGGAGTAATCAAAACACTGTTATGCTCATAACTGCTCATGTAACTGCTAATCACTGCAGAAAAAGCATTACCATTTTCCCTCATGCCAAAGATGATCCTGAACACTCAAGATTATGTCATTGATTTATAGAGGATCTCTTCAACTCTCACTCTCTCAAATGAGAAATAGCATGTAAGCTTCAGCTCATAAGCTTGCCCTTATTCTCAATTGGAGTTTACTGACTTTTTCCTGGATTAGGATCTCAAAGGGCTTTGCTAAGACTGTAATGTAGGTTCGGGTATGATAGCATATGGTCAATAGTGTCTCATTCCTCCTTAAATTCTACATGTTCTTTTCAAGCACAAAGGTTCTTTTGGTTCCCTTTTCATTCATCCCATTCTTAACATCTCTTCTGCTTTTGATTCATTCACCTTAAGTGTCTCCCCTTTGTCTCTTTTTTCCATAGAAAGATTTTCCTTCTCTTTCTTTTTTTTGGAGGGTCCTTGGTTTTCAAACTTTTTGCTTTACACTTTTTCTTTTCCTTATGGGACTCCTCGATGTCTATCTTTCATTCTCACCCTTCTTTTTTTTACTCTTTCATGGGAGACATTTCTTTCTTCCAATTAACCACCCACAACTTAGCCTTTGGCTATTGCTTTACCTTCTAGTTCAGGGAGGGATTGGTAAGGAACAAAAAGGACATGTCTTTCACAAACATGAGTCAAGGTTACAAGGTTGCCAAAGAAGGGATTAAGGCTAAAAAGGGTTCACGAAGGATTCAATTCACTACCAAGGGATGTCAAATTAGGGTAATAAAATCAAAGGCCTAAGATCCTCTCCTAATCTGGAATTAACCAAGCCACATCTCAAGACAAACCGGTCAAGTTCTAAATGATGCAATACAAGCATATTTTAACAATGTCGCTAACCCCACATTGGCAAGATGGCTTCGCATTCAAACAATGGCAACACATTTGCAATTTTTTTATCATCGCATATCCAAGCTCAACAGCTAACATAGTCAATTTAAGATTTCTCAAATCCATTTTGGGGATTGATTTATGAAGAAGGGACTAATGAGTGAGTACATGCTCCTTATCCATGGCACTATCCGAATCAACTATGTGGATCATCAATGCTCAGATTGCTAAGGACTAGAGACATGAAATCATATTCCCACGCTTGTTATCTATGCACAAGGTTTGCCAAAATTTTGCAACCATTCATTGATTAAACAAGAGAAACAAAAGAAAGAAGTTAAAATAAGCACTACTCTATTACAACCCAATTTAAATTTTATTTACAACCCAAAAATTAAAAATTGTTTAAATATTCATCAATAGCATCATCTAACAAAATGAAATAACATCATTGTCTCATCAAAAATAAAAATCCAGAAGATAGGGAATTCCTCAAGCTTACCCCCTCCTAACAAAATAAACATTTCCCTTAATGTGCAAGGGACAATTAAGAGTAAGCATAAGAGAAAGTAGTGAGTATAAGAATCCCCCTATCAAGTCAACTATATGTAGTGGTGGTGGTTGTGGAGCTGAAGAAGATGTGATGATGGCGTTCATGCCCTCTTCTGCTGGTGTGTTCTCAAGGTCAATGACGGGCCTAGAAAGCTCAATTGCAATCACATCAAATATGCCAATCATGGACTGGTCTAACATAGAATTTGTAAGTGATGCATCTACCATCTCATTCTCCACTCAGTCTAGCTTCTCCCAGTCCTCTTGGCTCTATGTCACTCCCAAAGTCTCCTCGTCAGTCTCTGGAGTGCTTACCTCCTATTCTCTTCATCACCAACACCCGAAACCTCTTCATTTGGCCTCTCATTTGGGATTGTCGCCACATCCACCCTGATTGGTGGATCTTCCAGGCCATCAAAGAATGTGCTCAAGGATGTGGACTGGATACCTCCTTTTTCAACTCATTAATATCGGTTTTCAAGGTTGATGTGTCCGTATTAGTACCACTTGCTTTCTTGATAGCTACTACTTTGTCCCTTCGGCTAGCCAGCTCCTTACCGCAGTCATCAATCATGGATTCCAACCTATCCATCCTCAACTTGTGAGATTCATTTATCTTACTCTGCTTTGCTTCCGCCTTTGCAGAAGGCCTTAGGGCCTTGGCTATGGCTACCTCAACCAATTTAGGTATAGATGACTCAACCCTTATGGATCGAGAATCAACAACTTTGGCTAGATGGCCAATCACAAAAATGGTGGCCCTAGTGAGTGGGAGTTGGTCATCTGTAACCTCTACCTATGTAGAAGGAGTGGGGGAACGGAGGAACATACAGCAGGGTAGGAAGAAGGCATACCTATCTCAGCGCCTAGCTCTGCAGCTCCACGCTTGAGAGCCTCAACATTGATAACCGATGTTTTGTCAGTCTGTTTCTTCCTAGACCTATCCTCTTCATCTCTTAAGTACTCAGCCTTGATCCTCCTAATATCAGTGGATGCTGATAAGGTTACCTCCATATCGATCTTCTCATTCTTTGGGACTTTATCCCTTCTACAAAGCGCACTGCTGAACTTGGAAAGGGTAGACATGTCTGAAACTTCTTTGCCCTTGTGAGGATTTCGAGATAAATAATATCACCAAGGTTTAGCCTCTTGTAATCCATAATACTTCCAACCAGTGCTGCTTTGATCGAGAGAAGCATCAATTCATTTTGTGATGGCACCAAGTTATTGCTGATAAAAACCAAACTAAAACCTTGCCGGAACATTCATCTCTTTCTTTTTTTGTAATAGCTCCCTCCTCTAACCATGAGGGAGCTGGAACTAATCATTAGAGCTAGCCATGCCTTCATATCATCAAATGTTTTCACCTTCAGCATCTCATTTTTATCTCTATTCATGCATCCCAAGACATCGTTGATTTAAGTTTGGCTGCATGGGACTTGCACTCCCCGAACATTCATAGCATCTAGGGGTTTGAGCAATGACTTGACTCTGCTTTTGTTATTTGGAATAGCCTTATCATAGGCCTCATAAAATTCTCAAACCACAGCAGGAACATAAGGATCCCGAGGTTTGGTGAACAACTGGAAATCATGGAATTTAAGTGTTTCCCAAATCTCTGGATATCGATCAATCACCCCATCAATAGACAGTTGTTTCTCCTCGAGAATTGTTTGTTTTCCCACTGCTCTGAGTCTATTCAAGTTTCAATGGGTTATCACTTCTCTAATCCTTTGGGATGTCTAGAGTAAAGGATCATCGGTGGCTTTAGACCTTCCTTCACTCCGGTGCCTTTTGGGGCTAGGCTCCAGAGCTGTTTATTTGGAAGGTCTAGGCCCTTTCTCCTCCTCATCTAAGTTGGTCCAATTGATTCTTAGTTGTTCATTCTCATCACTGGGGGGTTCCTGCGGCTCGACTACTTTTCTCTTCCCTTTGCCTCACACTTCTTTCTGAGGCTGATGAGCTCTTCTTTTTGCTCTATCGGAGCCTATGAAGACCCACCTAGCTGTCCTAGATCCACCCAGTATAACCTGTTCCTTCGTTTTTCCCATTCTTGCTCCATAATGATCTCCAAACACTTGTGAGAAAGCATTAACAAACAATCAGGCACAATATTCAATCATATGAAATATATTCAAAACAGGTTGGTCATTTAGATCGTGTGTCATATTGGGAATAGAAAAGGAAGGGGAATATGCCCTCGGTGAATCGCCAAGCAAACATGGCGGTCAAAATGACCATTGCATTTCTACACAGATTTAAGACTTAGGACTACTGCTACGTTAGGCGACATTCATGCTCAATATGCAATCCGCTGATTTGCTTTGGCGATAAGAACAGTTCATCGCCGAAAGTTGCAGCAGTCCCTCAGGGAAAACAGCCAAATAAGGCAGTACATGTGTCAGTTAGGCCCATTGTCGAGTGCACTTAGGTGGTCAAAATGACCATCCTCTGTTGTGGCTTGCAAGGCCCTTCATCCATTCACCGAAACCTTCAAACATTAACAAACCACATGGATGAATTGCACATACCAACCCACCACAACATATCAATACAAGCTTTACCATTAGCTATCACTATCACATGGTTTCAATGGTTGTGCACTTGATCAAACGACGCCTTTCCCTTAAAAATGATGTTACCAAATCTATCATAGGTCAAGTTCAATCACTTTAAGAGATTAGGGGTTGCTCAGACATCACCCATAGCCTACAGAAGCAATTAATGCAACAAACAAGCACATTTCAAGATTACATTCATATGATCATGGCCTATTTTCAAGTGAGAAAAATCAAGCATCATAGCACACACAAGATTTGGGATCAAACCCACAAACTAAACAACAATGAGTGGGCAAAACCATCATTCATAACTCTAACCCAACTTATTCGTAACCCTAATTTTGATATTCATGAAGGGATATCAAAACCCAAAATAAATCTTATAAACATGAACTACAGGGTTCAAAGGCAACTTTAAACTCCTACTCATATAAATATTTTAAAATTATGAAGCAAGATTTTCATATCAAAACCCTAATCAATCTCACAAACATTGGCTTCTTCAACGAATTAGAATAAGGTGTCTAAATCATACCTGTTCCACAATGAAACATTTGGTGATGCCATTTGATGATTAATTCCAACTTCTTGGTAAAAATTTTCAAAGAAAAACAAAGGAAAAGGGTTTTGCCGTGTGAGGGAAGGAAAAAGAACAAAAGGTGGAAAGTGAAAGTGTCAAGGCATTGAAAAGCCTTAAGAAGGTTAGTGAGCATGCATGCCAGCGACGCTGAGCCACACCACTTAGCACACCTGGCGCTATGCCAAACATGCTAGGGACCCCCCCCCCCCCACCCCTTTTCACAGTGAGTTTACCTTGTCTTCCACCAAGAAGTGCAGTGAAATTGATTATCACCAAATGGGATCAGTGATTCACCATTTGTAATTTTAATTCGCCAAAATTTACAACACTTCAAGGGTCACCTCTCAACCAAAAATGTGGTCAAGTTGACTATCACCAATATGACTCGGCGATACGTTGAGTGGCTGATGTGTTGCCAAAATACTGCAATTTTGATGCGTACAACTTAGGATTGTGTGTGTTCTTAATGCGACACTAGTTTTTTTAAGTGTTTTTGTGTTTAGATTTGCAAGAATACAGGTTGGCCATGATTTGGGGAAAAATTACAGAATTTGCTGGTTCTTACTGTTGTACGAGACCTTCAACAGGTAATAGAGCATTCTATGAGTCGTAAAGGCATTTCATGAGGAATTCAGTGAGGGGAAAAGTTTCAAAAGTTAATTCTATGAACATGCAGAAGAGTCGTAGATCATTGTACGAGTCGTAGAAGACTTTTCGTGCCTTGAGAATCAGAGAAGTGAACTTGCAGGAAAGTTATTAGATGAAACTCCCTTTACGAGTCATAAATCATTTTACGAGTTGTGAAGGGGTTTCATAGAAGAGAAGTCTAAAATTTTAATAGTTGATTACGAGACACCGACTACGAGTCATAGATGACAATACTAGTCGTAAAGTACTTTCGTGGAGTTTACCGACCAGTTTTCCTAATTTGTTTAGGATTTGTTTTTACTTATTATAAATAGGTTTTTAGGGTTATTTTTCAAGACGGATGACCAGTGTATGAAAGGTTTATCTTAGTTTAGGTTAGTGTTCAGAGAACACGTTATTCTTAGAGAGAAGATTGTGAGAGAGTCTTTGAAAACACTTGTGGTATGATTCAATCTTCAGGTTTGTGAATTTCATTCACATTGGATTTGCATGCTCTTAATTCAGTTGTGTAAGTGTTTAATTATGTCTTCTAAATTCATAATCTTTTCATCTACATAAAGCATGAGTAGCTAAATCCACAACTAAGGTTGTGGGAACCATATACAACTAACAAAGTAAAATCGGATAATTCATGATTCTTGGGAGGTATATATACATGTACTAATTAACTCTCTTCATTTTGCATGTTTTCTAATGGTGGCCAACATTAGAACCCGCCTAATGTTACTGGCTGGACAAAGGTAGTAATGAGTAGAAAAAGAGATTAATTAATGAGATTCGGTTGATGTGTTCTTGTCTAATCAACCAAGCTAGGCCTAGGGGAGGTTGTACTGGGACTTATAGGTAATGGTTAGTAATGCACACTATGGAGATGGGTCAGGTCGCATTGTGAAATTCACCTCTCACCTTTGACCAAAGGGCTTGATGAACTTAAATTACCGTCCTGGATGCTATACACTAGACAAGAATTAGGTAATCCAGGGATACTGAGTTGGGGGAATCATAAGGAACATAATACCCTAGTTGCTCTCCTTTATTGATCTGTCTCGTGATAGTTAGTTTATTTTTCTTATTGATTCTTTCAACCCCCCCTGGAGAATTGAGTTGATTAACTACTCGTGTTGCTTGTTAGTGAATTTTACCTTAAGTCTATGTATTCCCTATGGGTTTGACCCTAACCTTGGTTAGGTTCTATATCTTAACAGTGACCACTTGATCCTCTAAAAAGGAGGTGTAACTTGGGCGATGATCAAGATTTTTGCGATGTTGTCGGGGAATACGGCTAAACTTAGTAAATTCATTGTAATCCGAGTGTTGATCCTTATTTCCCTTTATTTTACTTTTGCTTGCTGATTTTTGTTATTTGCAAGGTGTATGTGTAGTGTGTGTCCAACACTCGGAGTCAAGGCAATCTCTCAACTCCATTTGATTAAGAGATCCACAGAACTTAAGAAGGATGGCCTAAGATAATGCCAACAATGCGACAAATACATATCTGAATTGGAACAATAATGATTATGATAGGAATGAGATCCCACCTCCTTTGGAGGACATTCCACAGCCTCAGGACTTCAACACCAATGCTTACCGGTGGAATCAGTACAGGTTGATCCCATGGCTATGGATGTGACTAGAGCTATTGTATTTCCACTACTACCGGCAGACACAAAATTCACACTCTCGAGTGGATTACTTTAGATGTTACAAAATCGTGAGCTATTTGTGCTCTTACCATTAGAGGATCCATAAAGCCACTTACACAATGTGGGATTTGTTTGTAAGAGTGTGATGGGGACACAGAATCTGTGTATGGATGTTGTGGGACTTCGTGTCTTCCCATTGTCTCTTATAGGCAATGTTGTATTATGGCTATCTGAGCTCCCGCAGAGTTCAATCACCAGTTGCGCAGACTTGTAGAAGGCCTTTTTGGAGAGGTACATCCCTAAATCGAAGAAGCTCAAGTTAAAGGACCAGATCAACAACTTCGAGCAACTTCCTGGTGATTTGATAAGCACTACTTGGGATCGGTTTACAAAATGTCTGAGGAGCACCCCTGACCACAAGATAGTTGATGACGCCTTGGTGGAGATCTTCTACCATGCTCTTGATGAGAATAGTCAAGTCTGTGCTGACACCATCATGGGGGGCATATTTCTAGATCAACCATTTGCAAGGATTGATGAACGCATGGAAAGAGTGGTCAAAACAAATCGTGCATGGAGGTAGAGGGATAGAGCTTCCACAAAGAGTTTATGTGCAGTCAGTGTGGGTCTAGAGCAAGCCAGAATCAATGAGATGATCATGCAACATCTTGCTCAGATTTGCACAGGCATGGAGGTGATGATGAAGCAAAACCAAGAGAGAGTAAATGCAGTAGTTCATCAACCTCCACATGCACCCATGTACGAGGAGCCATACTATGAGGAGGACGTATGCTTTGTTAGTGACCAGATGGGGGGCTTCTGGACTAACGCCCAAGGGTCCAATCAGGACTATTGGCGCCAAGGGCAAGGAAACCAAGGTCGAAACTTTGGTAGAGATGGAGCTTACAGTGACAACTGTGTGGTTACTATGATAGAAATAGGGGTGTAGATGCAAATTAGGGTCGCAGAGAAAGCGTTAGGAATGGTCCTTATATGCCTGAACACAACCATGATGCAAGTTAAAGCAACTCTAGAATTGAAGAAATGTTTGATCGCCTATTGAAGAAGGCTGAGACACAGGATAAGACCCTAAGGGGCATGAAAATAGAGATCTCTAGTATCAATCAAAAGATAGAGTCTCATTTTGTGGCTATCAAGCAATTAGAACAACAGTTTGGTGAAGTGTCGACTTAGTTGAATCAGCGTCAGAGGGGTACACTGCCTAGCAATATAGTGCAAAATCCTAAGAATGACGGCAGCATATGGTAGTAACTACTTGGTGTGGCAAAAGCACCACTGATCCTCCCATGCCGGTCAAAAAGGAAGATATTCGTGAGGAGATGGTTGTAGCTAAGGATGCAGATGAAGGAGATGGTTGTCACAAGGATAAGGTGAGTGAAGTAGCTAAAGTGCCACAGAGGTTTAAGCCCGTCCCTAAGCCTCCTCTTCCCTTTCCTCAGATACTCAAAAAAGGGAGGACGAAGGCAAATTCAAGCACTTCTTCTCCATGCTAAAGTAGCTCTCTATCAACATCCCCCTTATCGAGGCTTTGGAGAAGATGTCGGGCTATGTGAAGTAGATGAAGGACTTGGTCAACAAAAAGCACATTGTGAGTCAGGAGATTTCTCAAGAGCTTTAGCATTACAGTGTTGTCACTATAAAGTCCTTGGTTCAGAAAATAGAAGATCCAAGTGCTTTCAGCATACCCTACACCATTGGAGATATGGAGTTTGCATGTGCACTATGTGATTTAGGTGCTAGTATCAATCTAATATCCCTTGAGGTCTTCAAGAAGCATAGATTGGGAGCCCCTACTCTAACTAGCATGCGGTTACTTATGGTGGATCATACTATGAAGAAGCTTGTGGGGATACTATATGATGTGTTGGTAAAGATTGAGAAGTCCATATTCCCTGCAAACTTTGTGATCTTAGATTACGAAGTTGACTTCGATGTCCTAATCATCTTGGGGAGACCATTCCTGGCCATTGTGCGAGCCCTAGTAGATATAGAAGCTGGTCAACTCAGGTTTAGATTGAATGACGAAGAAGTCGTCTTCGATATTCGTCAATCGATAAAGCATCCAGATGAGTTGAAGAGTGAAGTTTGGGCAATTGGCGAAATCTGAGTAACCAATTTGTCCAAGTCGTGCCGCCATAATAAATCAAGTGCTACTTGGGAGGCAACTCAAGGTTTTTGATGTAATAGCATATTTATAGGTTTACCTTCAGTTTTGGACTCATAGGTAGTTTATTCCTTGTATTTTGATTATAATTTTGAACAATGGGTTGGTTGCATAAAGGGTAACAGTGTATTTTATGAAGAGTATGCAGGTATAGGACTAAGTCGGTCAGTTTGGTTGAGAAGAACATCAAGTTGAGTCTCTACAACTGGGTCTATGGGTCGTAAGACACTTTACAGCCTGTACCCCAGCTCGTAGAGAGTTCTAGTAAGTAGAAAATTATGCACTCCAATCCACAAACCGACTTTATGATCCGTAGAACAAACTACAAGTCCTAAATGGGGCTCGTGGACCCCAGGTAAGTATCCAAAATATTTTGCAAAGTGTTGAGGTCTCTACAAGCCGTAAAATACTTTATGACTCATAGATTAGTTCGTGAAACCTAGTCTTGAAAACTAGGGTTTGGATGTTCTACGAAACCATGATTTACGAGCCATAAAACCCTCTATAACCCATAACCGGGGTTTCATAGAGCCCAGGCCCATTAACCTTCAGTTGACCTGGTCAATATATAAATAGAGGGGTCAAATTCTTTTGACCCCATTTTGACCTAAAATTACAAGATTAACCCAATCGAACCCCTCCCCTTATTTTTCCGATCACCACCGACCACCATGCACTCCTTTTCTGGCAAGAATCCCGGTAGCCTAGGGTTTCAAGCCTAGTCACCTCCTTCATCTTCTTCAATCTACCCTCAATTCGTGGTAAGTTTTTGGTTAAATTAAAACCTTTAATTTACCTTGTCTTGTATGATTGAGTTGACAATTATGAGGGGTATGGTGTTTAGACACATAATCCATGATTGAATTTAATCTGTGTTATTTGAAATTAGGTTGACCATGTTTGAATTGTTGATTAAGTCCGGAATCGAGTACTTTGGCCTTGTGAAAATGTTTTGGATAGTTGTTGTGCCTCTTGAGTCACACACCTTATGTAATTGAATGATTGTGTTTCTGAATTAGTGGATGAGGATATCAGTGCTTGATCTTGTAGAAATCAACCGTGGGTGGTCGGAATTATATGATAAACCATGCTTAATAACTTTTGATGGGGTGTGTTATAATACATATGGGGGTAATGGTTGTTGTATTAAAATCATGTGGGTGTGTGCGTTTTTGCTTTGATGCTGATGTACTAGTTGTTAAAAAGGTCATGTGGGGTCCGTGTGATGAACTCAGAAACTCAAGTGACTGAGTTTTTTCCTTCACGGGTGGCTTTTACAACCAGTGGAGTGATCCACGAGTCATAATTTCCCTTTGTGCACAATTCTAGAAACTTGAAGTTTCCGAGTATCCATCAGACGAGACCTTCTACGAGTTGTAGATCACTTTACGGCTCGTAGATAAGTCTCGTATATCCCTACCTGGAATTAGTTACTCACTAAAAATCATTACGACCTAATCTATGACTCGTAAACAACTTTACGAGTCATACCTCGTCTCATAGACTCTTCCAGTAATAATGATTGTTTGAACCACTAGCTTACGAAGGATCTTTACGGCTCGTAGTATCCACTGCAGCCCGTAAAGTTGCTTTCATAAAACCCTTCTACAACTCAACTCAGATATATTTTTGCATTCAAATTTTTATTTGTGTGGGCTAACCATAGTGTGTATGTGTTAATGTTTTAGGTACTGTGGCCCCTAAAGCTAAACGCAATGCAATATTGGCCCTACCAGGGAGGCTCAGGGATGAACCTTCGGATGTTGAGCCTTCAGATATAGAGAAGACCCCTCAGCTGAGTGGTTCACTAGAGATCCTAGATGCCAGACCAGACCCCAATGTTGCTCGACGATAGACTAGAGCTACCGTCAGAGCTCGATAATCTCAGGCTCTAGTTGCTCGTACTCCCTAGTTTGAAGAGGGAGGTAGTGACGACAGCAGCATGCCACAAATGACTCCATCAGGAGAGGATTCCAATTCTAAGGAGGGCTTTGAGGATAGATCAGAGGTAGAGTCTTCCATCGCACCATCATCATCATCTACACCTGATGCCTCGCTAACCGAAGCTATGTCAAGGGCATGGAGGCAATATATAGAGAGGGCATATAGCTGAAAGAGTGCGAAAAGCCTACCTGCTCCATCTATGAGGACCCCAGAGTTACAGTAGACGGACTTAGCAATGTGCCCGATCACTAGGACACGATGATTTGGTACGGGCTTTAGTGGCTAATAGAGTCTCTTGGACAGTACTCTCCGACTATGGTGAGGGAGTTCTATGCATCTTATGTAGCCACCATCCAACTCACTCTTCCTAACGGGAAAGAAACCCCTCGATCAGCCCAGGCTGACAGAGACGCGAGTGAAGGGTCAACTGGTAGAAATTTCAAATGAGACTATCTGTCGTATGTTATTTGGTACCGAGTCTTGAGCCCCCAGATCCACTGCAAAGTTTAACCACAGGGTGAGGCAGACGAGGGACCCGTTAATGATGAAGAATCTTGAGTGACGAGCCACATTGATGAGATGGGTGGCAGGGCTCATTGCAGAGTAGGATTTGAAACTTGCTTGGGTCACCACTCACTCGGAGCCTATTGTCAAGGCTTCGCTCAGCTTCCCTGCCAAATTTTGGTGGGCTATTATTCATTCATGCATCCGACCGATGCTTGCTGATAACACTTTGATGCCGGAGCGTGAAGTTTTGGTTGCTAGTATCTTATCTAGCTAATATATTGATTGGGCCCGCCTCATCACCGAGCAGATATATGAGGTCGTAGTGAAGAGGGCCACCTCCATCCCTTTCCCGTGTTTGATCTAAAATCTTTGCTTAGAGTCTAGGGTAGAGATACTACACTAGCTGGACCGGATGATTGAGGACCTACCTGTGACAGAGATGTTTGCCCCAATGCCACCACCTAAGGGTTTTGAGATTGACACTACTGATGATGCTACTACTACTAAGGAGAGGCCCTTGCAGCATGAGGTAGTTGAAGAGAGGGGGTCCCATATTGTTGCTCCAATACCAGAGGCCACTACTTCACAGCCTACTACCGCGGGCATGATCTACGTGTCCGCAGCTTTTATTCAGGCCTTGGCGTAAAGGTTATCACATGCTGAGTTCCAATTGACTCGGCTCATTCAGCAGATTAGACAATGGGTCCACCAGGCTATTACAAACTCATAGGATTGAAGTCAGGCATTCACTATCGCCACAATCAAGGATCGTATTGTTATAGTAGATGTCTGCATTGACGCCTTCGAGGAGAGGGTACAGAGCAGATTGAGCGAGGCTCGACCTTCAAATTTATCAGCCTTGTAGACGGAGATCCAGCAGCTTCGGTCTGACATGTCAGCAGCAGTTGCAGCATCTGTCGCACTTCCAGTGACTACATCTCAGGTTTCGGTGGTGGATTTATTTACCTCTAATGAGCCTATCCAGCCTCCCGCAGGAAGAGATTCCTCATAGAGAGTGATGAGTCCGATGAGAGGCGCGTACGCGTGAAACTCACAAAGGAGGAGAAGCTCGAGCTTCTCTTGAGAAGATCGATACATGAGAAGAAGATGTGATGAGCTCGAGAGGAGGAGTAATTGAGGGGTGTTCGCCCCTCCGAACAGGGGACCATTATTGAGCAGACCGCCGCGCAGGAGGAGTGTGGCTAGACTCAGCCACACCCTGGCACTTAGGCGCTCAGGTATGTATTTTTAACCCCTTATGTTCTATTTTATTTTGATTTTGTGCATTAGGGTCAATGCATGTCTTCTCTGATGGGGTGTGGGGAGTTATAGTCTAAGTGAAGTTTGAGTAGCTTATGGTCTATAACTACCAAAACAAATTTTATCACGGGGTTTTCTCACTTGTGTTTCTTTTCCCTGTGGATATTTAATTTCTGTTGAACCGGTATGTTTAGGATATTTAGATAATATGTGTAACACAAGTACCAATACTTGTGGCACATAGCGTGTTTTTGTGTTTTGTTTGAAAAAGTGGTACCCACAAAAAAATTGATTAGTCATTAGATAATAAACATGCTTGTTTAGGTGATTGACAATATCTGTTCCGATAAGTAAGGGTAAATTGAGATGAGAAGCATGATCTGAGAGTCTTTCGTTGATGATGTATGCAGTGCCATGTAAGTGTGAGCTTTATTTGATAAATTCATGTGTTTTGTGCTAATTCAGAACTTGCCCTATTACTCTAAGTTAGATTGTAGATTAGTTGGATTAGGAAAGGATCTTAGGCCATTGTTCTTAAATAGTCTACTTTAGCCTAAAAATGACCAACCAAATCGATGATATATCCCTTGTTCCTAATGTTTGAGCTTAACATGTACCTTTCTTTCAAAACACTTGATTAACCCATCCTTATCTAGTGAAAAATCCTGAAGTTGGCCCTAATCTTTCCTTGAACATTGTGTACCTTGACTGAGGCAACAAGTCTAAGTTGAGGGTGGTTACAAAAAGTGGCTCTGGTTCTTAGGATGGATAGTGTGCACCTCAACACAGGCCAAAAGCCTAAGTTGAGGGTAAGTAGTGTAAGGGTAAAGCACAAAAATAAGGGAGGTAAGTTAGGGATACAAAGAAAAAGGAGAACAATCATGTAATGGTGTAAGAAAAATGAAAGATGTCTTAATTGAGAGTTAAAAAGCAAAATAAGATATGAAATAACGCAAAAGGTTGAAAAATGATAAGAAAGCACCCAGAGAAGCTTGAACGGGGAAAAGGGGGAATAAGGTGTAAATAACAAAGTTGGTGGAGCAAAAGTGTAGAAGAACGAAGTTTCAAGGAGGGCCTTTAGTCACTATTTTTCCAAAATATCATACCAAATATCCTTGAGCCTATGTTACAAGCCTAGAAAGTCCTACAGTGATCCTAGTCCAATTAGTTGAAGGTCTGAGTCATGAGTATAGGACAAACTTAAGGTATTAGTCATTATGCATGAATGTTTGTGGTGAGGGTGAGTGCATTTGCACAGTCCCAATGCTAAAACATGGAAATATCATTGAGTACCAGATACTGAAGAATGCTTCATGAGTGGTGAGAAAAGTACTGGCATCAAACAATTAGCTAATGCATCGATAGCATAGCCATAGAACCTTACAATATCAACTTGGAGAGGTACAACTTGGAAATAAGTTCTATATCCAAAAGATGTATATGTCATTATTGCTTGTCCGTACCAAAGTTTCTCAAAAACAATTAGACCTACATCCAAGATTACATCCTAGATACAAATTCATCCTTTGGTTGGCTACTCAGAAATAACTGGCAACAATAGATAGACTGTAGAAGTTGGAATCAACGTACCTCCCGACTATGTGTTCTATGAACGACATGTGGAAACCTTTCCACACTTGTTCTTTGATTGTAATGTAACCGGAAGATTATGGAGTCGTATGCTATAGTGGCTAGGATATAGAAGACAAATTCAAGATTGGGAGGCTAAATTGAATTGCACAAAGTAGATGGCTAGAAGAAGAGATGGTCTTGTTGAGATAACAAGCTATGTATTTTCTTTCATGGTGAATGAACTATGGGAAACTAGGAACTGCATTTGATTGCAAAATTTGACTTTCCGTTCGAAATTGATTATGAAGGATATGGTGTTGCATGTGCCGCGAAGGACATGGTGCTGCATATACATATTCGAGGGAGAAACAATGCAAAATGGAGAATTATTTTACAAAACTTAGATACTTTCCAATCATGAGATTACATAGATTTTTTTCGTTTACCATAGACTAGTGATGTAAATGTTATGTAGGAGCAGCTTGTCCAGGTTGTTGATACCACACTTGTACATTTTTTTGGTATGAATGAAATATGCTTATTATCGAAAAAATAAAAAATAAAAAAATTATAATTTCTAGAAATCAAAATATTGATATAATAATTTCCTTAGGATTAATATTTATATTTGAATAAAAAAAATTATTTAAATTATTTGGTGGAACAATAGTAAATCAACAAGAAAGAAATAAAAATAAGAATTAAGATCAAGTCCATTGAATTCATAGTGTATTCTTAAAAAAATTATTCCCCTCAAGTACTTAAAGTTGTGGGATATATCCTCCCAAGATTCACTTCAATCGAATAATTTGTTGAATCTCGAACATACTCAATAATAAAAAATCACACAAGAGTTTTGACAATATGGAGGAGTTTATAACTTGAAAATTTCGCAATTAGTTAGTACTTTTCCGTACTCGATATTTGAGAAAAAAATTATTTACTTATAGTTATCAGAAAACTGCTTTAGAAAGAAAGTAATGATTCAAGAATGTTGCATTGATTTGAAAATACTTTGCACCTATATTTTACAATGTGAAAGTGTTATACACGCTTCTAACGTCATTATGAACCAGTGTAATGAATAGATGCATCTCTTTAGCATACTTTGCACCTATTTTAGCATATGCAAAAGTGCTATGCATACTTGCAACATAGTTATCATCTAGTGTATTAAAGAGATTCATCTCTTCAGTGGGCGCTACATCTACATTTTTTGCATGCAAAGGTGTGTTTCGTATGTGGAAAAAAATGTTGAATCAGAATTTTATCAAAAAAAAATATTCTCTCAATCATTCTCGAAGCCGATTGAGTGAGCAACAATAGTGTGAGGTTTCTTTTCTTCTTAACCTTTTAATAACTTGAAGAAGTACTTCTATATTCAAGTACTTGAAAGTTCCTTTCTCCTACCAATATATGAGATTTTCTTTTTTCAAAAGCAAAGTTATTTTTATACTATTCTTTCATTATTTTACATATTTCATTACTACAACTTAACATAGAGTACATACATCACTAATAGCCAGCAAAAGATAAATTTGGTAATGGTTAAATCAAGCCCAGTTTTTGCTAGTTATGGGAATCAAAGCACGAGATCGAAATTTAATCTTCATTTTGATCCTTATATTTGAGTTTATTTGTTATTGTGGATTATTTGTGATGGTTGAAAAATGTGATTATTTCTTCATTTGAGTTGAATAGTGAGAAAAAAAATTAAGAAATACCTCACCAACATTGTTGGAACTTCAAAGCTTGATTTTCTGTAAATTTAGCAACTAACACGATCCAACCCACCAAGCCATGTGGCACCTACTCTAACACCTTGATAAGAGAACCCTTAATTCCTAACCAATTAAGTCATGTAAAAAATGAAAGAAACAAAAGATCATATAATTACCAAGTATAGAGTTAAAAATCCAAATCAATTTTTTGAAAAGGACATCTAAAACATCCAAGAATTCTAGTTTAAACTGGTAAAAGAGCTTCTAAGAATACACTGAGGAATAAAATAATGACACAACTCGCACAATAAGGAAGAAAGAGTTGAAACTGTTGGAGATCGTCATTATTTTCACCTAAGAAACATCAGTAATCCTACAATTGGACTATATTAAAAGGTATAACAAGAGCAATACATTAGTACAAATAATACATACTGGTAGGTATCATCAGTCAACTTGAATCCCACCTTACAATATAAAGTAAAATATTCAGAAGAAGGATGCAGTAAGAAAATACACCACCCAAATCTTTTACCCGCATATTCTTACCATCCCAATTATCTTTGCCACCCCTATTATATGACATGATATCAACCTTCTAGTTACTTCGCTGCCAACTCTTATTTCAATCAAGGCCTAATCTTCCTATCCCTCGTAAAAAGATATTTTTGAACCCACGATTGCTAACTCGATCTAATCACTCTATCACTTTTGTTCAATGATTTTCGACAATAATTGTTTAGAATATTTATTAACTCAATTGCAAGATGGCAGAATGAGGATGATTTGAGACTTCCTTGTATTACATCAACACTATCTCGCCATGGTAGAATCTGACTTGCTATAGCGACCCTACTATAGTGGGATTTTTTTCGTCATAGGGGTTTGTATGGAGATAAAAACTCAAATTCTTCCCTAAGCCCTCATTAATACATACACAAAAATAGAGACCCAATGTAACTTGACCATAAGTTAACAATTTTCAACTTAACAACATCTCAACTACTCTCCACTTGACCACACGCAGCCTAATTCCTAATTATATAAAATATAACAGATAGTCAAAATGTGGTAAGACAGGTAATACACAATCACATCACTAATATTAAAACACAAATAATATCACCATAATAAGAAGTTTAGTAACACATCGGCTTTCAATTCTTTATACCAATTATTACACAGGATGAGTATGATCAATTACAATTATGTTAATTCCCTCGTTATCGCACAGGTGATCAAATTCATTCACAAATAACAATCAATAATAGTTCTTTCACAGAACTCACACTCAAACTATTAGTGTGCCAGTGCGACCCAATTCAATAGTTAGCATGTGAAAATGTGACATCTGATTCAAAATATGTCTGAATATGACATCCGATCTAACATATGTCAGAACATGACACTCAATTGAATATGTATCAAAATGTGACACTGGATCCAATATGTATGAATACGACATCCGGTTCAATATGTGTCAAAACAAGACACTTGATTTAATATTGTTTGAAATGTGATATCTGATCCATTATGTACTGGCATGATCCCTGATCTAACAATCACAATTACAATTGCAATTACAATGAATATTTCATCACAAGTTATCACTTCACTTCATGTTCTTTCTTTTTCCTAGCCATATATTTTACATGCAATACTACATATAACATAAATGGAGAAAACACAGTTATCACCTATAATGCAATTATCATACTTGAAGCCATAAGTAAATTCACAGGTCTATAGTATGAGATTATCAACAAGAAGTCATTTCATGTTTATCCTTTTATTTTATGAATATGCATTACTCATACCCCTACACACACAAATAGATACGTATATGTATATCAATAGCCCAACAATGAACCTCTTTGATTATCACAAGTCTTAAAATCTCATTATAACCCATCAATTTTCTTATACATAAATCTTATAAGACCATCAATCATCTCAACAAAAAAGTATTAGTGTTAACAATCAAGAACTAGACTGTCATTGCCAGTCACAAACTAATCATAATCCGCATATATATTCCTGTTCTAACAACAATCACAACATATGTAGCCATCCGAATACCTTGCCCGAAAGTCTAAGCGTGATCTCTCCCATCAGATTACATTATACATGTAATAAAAACAGGTTTATAACTACTTAATTGAAAAAAATTGTCCTACTAGACGGCAAGATACTACAATAAGTACGTTAAATCGAATGATCTTCCTTCTTCTTCACATTTTTCAAAGGTTGAATCATCAATTAATAATAATTATAAGAGTAATTAATAGACTATACTTTCGAAAATAATTTGGAATTCAAATTCACTAGTTCTACCCTCCAGTGAACTCCAGACCTCTATATTTTGGAATGAATAGATCAATTCCCAATCACACATATATGATCTATCAACAACAACTCACATTCAAGAGATTTTAACTATTAATCCTTTTTACACCAGAAAAAGTCACCTAGATTAACTTTCTAGCCGCACCATGACCAACCCAATGTTATTTTAAGGATTAAAGAATCAAACGAATATTTGATTGATAGGAGAACTTTCCTTGAAGGACGAAATCGATGAAAAATTGAAAAAAAAATCGTCCCTACATTGCCCTAGCCTGACTTTGGATGAGCTTAGGAGTAAAATAACATTCTAGGACTGAAAAACATATTTAACAGCGGGTATCCCGCCATGGCAGCCTTAGTTCGGACAATCTTTAGTAAAATGATCATAACTTTTTACTTTAGACTCCAAATAACACAAACTTTATAGCATTAGAAAGAAGACTCATAGACCTTTAATTTGATAAGCCATGGACAACCTAATGGATTATAAATTGAGAGATATAATTGTTTGAAATTGATCTTAGGTTAAACTTAAGTCGATCTGAAAATAAATCGATAAGGTACTTTCAACTTAACTTTGTCATAGCAGTATTGTGACCCTCATTAACAACTAAGGCACTCGTATGCCAAGAATTGATTCTAAATTATTACTAATGAGATTCGTATATTCCTTAGTGCATACATTTCAATAACGATGGAATAGAATGTTACAACAATCTAATCCATTTTTTTGCTTTATTAATTAGCAATCTATTATTTTTACAATAGTGCAGATTTGTTTTTGCAATATACTTCTTAAGATTTGAGGGGAGAGAGAGAGAAATAAAACCGGAGAAATTACATTTATTTTTAGATTGAAAAACTTTGTAAATGGGAAAAGAGAAAAGAAAAAGAATAAGAAGTATAAGGAAAAAAAAATTAAAATGAAAAAGGAACAAAAATCTAGTGTTGAGATCAGAAGGCATACCAAGTGACATCCGTTTTTATATAACTTTTCAAACATTTGATAAGTTGATAGAAAATGAGTTATTAGGTATAAAATTAATATGATGGTTAATTAATAATTTAGAAATTTATATATAATATTCTTTTGTTGTCCTATTTTATGTCACTCAATATTTTTTAGTTTATCCAAAAAAAAAATGTATCTTATTTTAATTTAATTTTAAAAATATTTTTAATCTTAAAATGAATTTCAACTACATAAATATTAAAAATTATTTTAAAACTTACAAGTTTCAAAAGTCTTTTTTTCATAAAATATCATATCAAGTCAAAATGTGTCACCTAAAATAAATTAAAGACATTATTTTATATAGAAAGTAAAATAATAAATACATGTATAATAAATTCATACATAAAAAAAATAATAGACATATTAATTGTATCGCTAATACGTGTATAACTGTCCAACGATGAGTATAGATAAAACAAATCCAATCTTAAAATCAACTTGTAAAACCAACCGCCTTTGCACGTATGTGAAAATGTTTTTATATTATGAATTAATTCCTCCCAATTTGTTGTTATTAATATTCTTTTTAATTTATTTATTTAGACTATTTAAAATTATAAAATGAAGTAATAGTATACAATTTGAAGTGGACATATATAGAGACAACAAAAACATCACTGCCAGATAAACAAAAGCTGTAACCAATAAACAAAATTCAATAAAACAAATCATTCATTGCTCTACCAACTCTACTTTCTCAGAAGAAGAAGAAACAGAAAGAAAGGATGAAGAAAATTGTTCAAACTGATGAACACCAAACTATAAAGTGATTGATTCTTTTGTCTTTTCTCTTCAAAAAATCATCATCCTCTTAACAACTCATTAAGCAAGAGGTATCTTTTTCTGGGCAAACCCTTGTGATTTTCCCAATCTAAAATGGGGGAAAAATTGAAAGCACCTGAAGTTTCAGTTTCTTCACTTTCAACACTAACAATCCCACCTAAAGCCCCTTTTGAAGCACTTTTTGGTGGTGGAAATGTGCCTTATTTCAGTCCAGGTCCAATGACCCTTGTCTCCAGTTTCTTCTCTGAATCGGAGTACCCATCTTTCTCCCAGCTTCTTGCTGGAGCTATGGCTTCTCCACTAGCAAAACCGCCAGGCCTTTTGCCTGAAAATTCATCCGGAGAAGAAGAGAATTCTAAAGAGGGGAATTTAGGGTATAAGCAGAACCGACCCATGAGTCTAATGGTGGCTCACTCTCCTATCTTCACGATTCCCAACGCTTTTAGTCCTTCTGGATTGCTTAATTCACCTGGATTTCTTTCCCCACTTCAGGTAATCATAAGTAAAGACTTCTGTTTTGTTTCTATAAAAAGTATGATTTTGGGGTTCCTGTAGTTACTGATTTTGTAACTTCTTTAATTCAACTATCTACTATTGGAGAAGTGCTGCTACTTTTTAGTCGAAGCTCTAGTCTTAGAAAATCAGCTGTGGAAACTTTTGTTTTGGTTCACACAAAGTTTGGGAATTGGGTTTTAGTAGAACAGCAGCTCTTTTTGCAGGATTGACTGTAGTGTATATATATATATATATACACACCCTTACAGGAAAAACATATTTTGATTCATTGTTGGGTATGACTCCTACATAGGTGAGGAAGAATTTGTCTTAGGAACAGATTGAGCTATTTAGTCCATGGATGCGGAGTACCACTACTCTGTCATGACAATAGATGATGATGGGTGCTAACTTAGTACTTTATATCCTTTAAAAGTTTTCAAGGTGTATATAGTTTAAGCCAGATTGCTCCCGCACCCATCACCAGAAGGCTACATCTGCATGTATTTATCAATATGAATTCGTGACCGTTTACAATTATTAAGTTCCCCACGTTGCTTGAGGAAATAGAGTGGTGTTTCCTTATATAATCTTGGACAATTCTGACCTTATGAACTAGCTTTCGTTGTTGAGTTAGGTCCAAGATCCGTTTTCTTAAGATGGTATTAGAGTTAGACTCATCCATCTTCTTGGTTGTCCAATGTTGGAACCCCATGTTATATTGTCAACACAGCATATGTCTATTCTTGGGCAGTAAGGGGGTGTTAAGTGTCCCATAGTGGTTGATAAAATGAGTCATCGACTCATATGGTTTTGGGAAATTCTCTCGTGATGTTAGCTTTTGGATTGTATTAGACCTAGGATTCATTTTTTTAAAACAATAATGGTTAAACAAAGCTACCAATTATAGTGGCATCTTGTTATTTATGTATAAACTCATTACATCTTTCCTTGTAGAGTCCTTTTGGAATGTCACATCAGCAGGCCCTAGCACATGTTACAGCACAGGCAGCATTATCCCAGTCTTACTTACAAACTCAAGCTGAATGTCATTTCTCTTTGCAAGGGCCATCAGCACAAGTATTAGGGACATCTTACCCAGAGGAGTCTTCATTACAACCTCAATTAGATACTATGTCGTCAGACCAGCAAAGTAAGAAATTTGAACTGCCACAGATTTCTCAATCTGAGGACAAGCCATCCTTTAATTCAGTTGATAGACCAGCTTCTGATGGTTACAATTGGAGGAAGTATGGCCAGAAGATGGTTAAAGCAAGTGAATGCCCTCGGAGCTACTATAAATGCACACATCTCAAATGTCCTGTCAAGAAGAAGGTGGAGCGATCCATTGATGGTCACATAACCGAGATAACGTATAAAGGCCATCACAACCATGAACTTCCTCAACCAAGCAAACGCAGAAGAGACAGCTGTGCTCAGGATGGTTCAGACTGCTCCAACATTAACCCTGAAACTGGAACAAATACTGAGATAGAAACCAACAACTTAAATGGGCCTCTTCTTGCTCATTCTGAACAGGTGCCTACTGAAATGACATCTGAACGTCCTGTCTTGAATGAATGTAATGAAATTGAGGACACTGCAACAGCAGCAGTCAAGGAACATGATGATGAACCACATGTGAAGAGAATGTAAGTTCTTTCAGCATTCTTCTGCTGAGTTAAGAAATCACTGTTTTGAAAATTTAAAAAAAAAAAATTGGATGAGAAACAAATATGTATCTGATCCAAGTTACGATGACTCAGGAAGACAATCGTTGAAGCTCCTGTTCTTTCTTCATCACATAAAGCAGAATCAGAATCCAAGATTGTTGTGCAGACAAGGAGTGAAGTAGACATTTTGGATGACGGGTTCAAGTGGCGTAAATATGGGCAGAAAGTGGTGAAGGGGAATCATCATCCAAGGTAATTCTACTTGCTCTATGTATTTAACTGAGACCTTTAGAATGCATTAGTCGGTCTGCTGCTTGCAGTTTACTTGGTCTGCTGTTTAATTGACTAAACCGTGGTGTTTACTTGTATCCTTATTTTTGTCCTTTGTCCAGTATATTCCACTTGCATATTTCCTAGGGCATTTGACAAATACAAAACAAATAATTTAGGAATCGACTACTATTTCCAATGTCATATTCTTCAGTGATGGGTACTACCTCTGTGCCATCCTATGTGGCACTCTTTCCCTTTAGTTCATCCAAGAGGAATGTCACCTTACTATAATTAGAAATAACTTTAAAATTCTTCATTTATTCTTAATGAAATGATTTACAACCACCCAAATATCTAAGGATTGTTCTAGACCATAAATCTCAAAAGTCTTTCTTTTTTCCTTAAACATAGTGCCAAGTCAATGGTGCAACATAAAAAAGGGAGGGAGGGAGTATTAAGTACCATAAAATCTTCCCGCTCTAACAATCTTGCTAGTACCTTGTGATTTGGCACTGAGTCTTCTTGCTCTAATAATCTTGCTAGTACCTTGTGATTTGGCACTGGGTGATGTTGAGTGTTGTTCTTGCAGGTTTAAGTCATAAGAAGTCTCTTCTTCTTCAACAATAGTAGAAAAATAGATTGAATAGGAAAAACATGTACTATAGAAGTCATAGGAGCGGTTTTTACTACTACAACAACAACGTCATACCTAGTAAAATCCCACATGTGGGGTCTGGGGAGGGTAGAGTGTACGCAGATTTTGCCACTACTTCATGGAGATAGAGAGGATGTTTTCGAAAGGCCCTCACTCAATGTATCTACCTCAAGTGAAAGAAGAAAAACAATTGATATAGAATAGTGGCTAAAACGAAAAGCAATGCCAAATCTATAAGAAAAAACAATAAAAGTAGCAATAACAACACAACCATAATAGCATGACTAATTCTTTGACAGACCTAAAACCACCACAAGGCTAGACAACATTGTACCCTATTAGCCTTTTACCCTAATACGCAACCTCCACCTTTCTATTTAAGGTCTTGTCTGAAAAAATAAGAATTCTTGTTTTGCTATCGAACTAGTTTCATTCTTCGTTCCTATTTCTTGCTTTTCTGCGGTATGCCACTCTATTAGCAAGGAGCGAAAGAACTAAATTTTTTGTGGTGATGTCAGAATTTGCATCCTATTTGTATCTATGTAGTGATCAGCTTGCTTGTTTCTTTGATCCCACTCTATCTTCCTTTCCTGTTTTCTTCTAATAGTTCGACCTATCTTGAAAAAATTTCGGCCTACAAATGTGGTTCCAATCCCTCGGTGAATCCATAATTTGTTTTGATATAAGATATTTCGGTGATATGAAGTTCTGTCATATCTTGTCTAATCACCTATCTACAATACTTTTTTGATCTATCCCTACCCCCTGCGTAGTCTTTAGATCCAACCTCTCGCATCTCCTAATTGGGGCATCGACACCCCTCATCTGTACATGCCCAAATCATTTCAATCTTGCTTCTCTCATCTTGTCTACCCCAGATGCCACTCCCACCTTCTCCCTAATAATCTCATTCTTAATCTTGTCACTACTAGTATGACTACACATCCATCTCAACATCCTTATCGACATGCATCTTCTGAACATGTGAGTTTTTGTCTGGCCAGCACTCCACCATATATAACAAAGACGGTCTAGCCACCATTCTATAGAACTTACTTTTTAAGTTTAGATGGTACCTTCTTATCACACAATACTCCAAAGGCCCCCAAAAAAAGGGTCAAAGGAACATCTTTATTTATTTCCTGGATTTTAATTTGGTCTTATACTCTTGTTTACATGTTGTCTTTCATTACTGAGCAAAATATTCTCAGCCTTGTAAAGTTTTGCTTTAGATCTTACAAGAAAAGAGCAATAAAAAGAGAAGTTTTGCATTGGATCCCTGTCTCTGTAAAATTATCTGGTTCTTCACTCTCAGTGCTCATTGTCTTACCCTTGGATGATAGATGACATAAGAGGGATGTCCCACATTAGCTTCTCTTTTCTTTTCCAATTTCACTTTTAACTTTTTGTTTGTCCCAAGTTACAGTAGGTAACATTCCTCTCAATGAAACGAGTTGGCATCAAGAGAGGCCTCCTAAAGCATTGCGACCTTAATTAGGAAAAAAAGAAAGGAAAGCAGGTCTATATGTATCTGATAGAGTCTACATCGTACGTAGAGCTCTGAAGCGCTTTTTTGTCCATGTTGATTTTGAAACAAAAGAATTAGGGAAATAACCAAGAAAACTGTGGAGGGAAAATACTGCAATGCTGTCAAAGGAAATTATTTTCTTAATAACTCAGAGACATACATTTATGGCTTTAGTTTCTAACTAAAATATAGGATAATGTGCTACTAACTTATCATTCTGAAGTAGAGCCTTGGAGAAGCATTAAAGCCATCTACAGGACATACAATGTAATGGCCTTGTCATTTTTTCCGATTCGTTTTCGGTATCTAGAGCTTTCCTAGTATCAGCAACAACAACAACAGGAGAATCAATGTGGGCGAGTAGAGTTTAGATCTGCATCATGAAAGAGATGCAGAGTGAGCTTGTTGGTGATCAGAGTTCACTCATCTTGATTTGTATATAATTTGGCTAGTCTTTTACATTTCGAGACAAGTTCTATATTTGTTGTATATGTCAAGTCTGTACTCTCCTTTTATAGTAGCTTGGCACTGGTATCCACCAGGTTTTGGGTGGGGTCTTGTATTTTTGGTCCTCGTTCGAAGGCTATGTGATATATATGGTTCCTTATTTCCGTTTTTCTTCCCTAAAAAGCTTTATTATGCTTCTCTTTGATTCTTCCTCTCCCGAGGCTCATTATCGTTGGTTCCAGGCTAAGGTTTAGGCCTACTTACAAGTGGGAGTTAGTAGGTGCCATCATGACCCGGTTTTTGAGTCATGACAAGTAGTTGCCTACATCAGTACTAGGTGTGGTCCTTCCGCTGACCCTGCTTGACTGGCAGAATGCTTCATGCACTGGGTTGCTCTTTCTTCTTGAAGGATCGGACACCGGCAATATTTTTGAAGAGTCCGAGCAACTTAGTTGCCAGATTTACTTTTAGACCTCTTGGTTAATGTTTGGTCTCTATGGATTGACAGGAAGGCTGTTTAATTCTTTTCCAATTCGTATATAGATTATGAAATGGAGCTTTGAAGAAAACACTTCTTCTTCCTTTTCCATGGCCATTCTGTTTATTCTTGTTTTTACTTGTTATTCCATGAACCATAAGGACCCTAGCTATGCATGTGTTGATGTAAGCTTTAACTCCGTCAAGAGACATTGATTGAATTGAGAATTTCAGGATGAAACTGGAAGTAGTTGTATGATTCAGTTTTGATACTAAAGCTTGTGGAAAAAATGTTGTCATATGCATCTGATCAAAACTGGCACCATAGGACCTTTGGACATGAGAATAAGTCCTATACCCTGTCATGATATCTTGTTCAGCCGCTAGTTCTTAAATCTTTTTGAGTGTGGTTCTTATGTTCACTGTTTTATGTGATTAAGATTTGTATGTGTTTCCTGTGCTAGTCAGTACCTTTAGTTCATGCTCTCGAGTTATGAACATCTATAATGCAATCAGTTGTTGGATTTGCAGGAGTTATTATCGTTGCACGTACCCTGGATGCAATGTTCGCAAACATGTTGAGAGGGCTTCAGCAGATCCAAAAGCTGTCATTACGACATATGAGGGCAAACACAATCATGATATTCCCATTGCTAGAAACAGAAGCCATAGTGCAGCCCCAAATAGTAGTCATCAGTTGAACGAGCAAGAGTTTGAAACTTGGAGGCCTTCACTTCTCGAAAAAGTTGCTCTCCATACCAATGAAATACCAGTATGTAGGCAGCTGAAAGAGGAACATATTACAGCATAATTTGCATTACTGAAAGGGAAAAGGGTGAATAGTTTTCTATATATTGTTAGTAAAAGGTATTGTAATAGTTTGTCCTCAGTAGTCTGAAATTTGTGGACTTCTCTGTTAATTCGTGCAGTCAGCTTCAAGAACTAGTTGTGCATTTGAAGAGCTATTTGGCAAATATACAATCGCAAGCATTTATCCATGTGTGTTCTTTCTAAAAAAGGTGATTATGTTGTGTCCCAACGTGTATATAACACATAATAATTGGGAGATTCAATGTTCAAATGTTAAACATAGCCAGAAAGTGCTACATAATTTTGCTCAAGAATTGATGGATAAAGTCTCTAATATCTATATTATATTACACTTAGTAGTAGGTATTTGGTGAAAAAGTTGAAGCACCATAGACTGACAATTACTAGAACTCATTGGTACTTTTTATCCTTACACTATATTAAAAATGGATATCTAATAATATTTGTTTACTTTATGAAATTAAAAATTAATGTTATGCTTAATTTTTAATTTACTCTTATCGTATTTATTATATTCAAAAAGTAATTTGATAAAACTATCCTTATCATTTGTTGTTCTTTGGACGGACGGGATATAAAATTAGCAAGGACTTAAGAATTAAGTGAGGCTACATGAGCCCTAAGTCAACTAACATGTGACAAATGAGAAAGACAATGTCTTTCATCTTTCCTTCCAAGTCCTAAACATTTCATACAATTATTTGCTTGATTGATGACTGAATAATCTACAGAGTTGGAGTGGTTGGGAGGTTGCTTAGTGTTAAGTGCTATTGAATTCACCAACTCAGAACCCCACCCTAATGAAAGCAACTATATTCTCTATTCAACAATAGTTATCTACTATTGACATGACATCGAGATTAAAAAGTATTAAATGCTAGGAGTAATTTTAACAAATCACCCTTTAAAAATAACAAATACAACATCTTAAAAAATATAATAGGAAAATAACCATAATTAATGACAAGGATAAATGAGGAACTAAGTGTAAAATTGTCTCTTGATTTTATAAAGTAGACACGTATTGCTCGACATCTATTTTTAGTATAGTGGACAAGTAAAGATGAACGGAAAGAGTATTTATACTTACTCCATTCCAAAATAATTGAATTATTGAAGTATTGTTTAGTGTTCAAATAATTTAATTATTCATTATTCAAAATAGACACTGAAAATTTCTTTCAATTTTACCCTTCATTAGATAAAATGAATTAAATAAGTATTGCGAATTAAGATGGTCATTACTAATATTTAGGAGTTCTAAAAGGGAAAAAGATTTGACTAATTTATGTCTTTATATTTTTTTCTTAAAATGTGTGCCACATTTCAATGGACAAAACAAATATTCAAATACGATTTAAGACCTAAATTACTATGACATATCAACAAACTTAAATTACATCTAAATATCAATATTTTCATTACAAAACTATGCAAAACTATAAAACCATAAAAAAAGGACGATTTAATGAGATTTGAAAAAATCTTACTCCTTAATTAACTACTAATCTCTCTCCTTAATTAAATCTTGTCATTTATCAACTATCAAATGTTGCCATTTACATTACATATATTCTATTCAGTCTACTTAACAATAAGAAGGCATTTTATGGTGAACCTCAAACACATTACTTTTGTGTTGAGCTTGAACTTGGTTTAGTGATAAATATTGAGAGCGTCTCCATTTTGATTCACCACAATGATAAATGGGATGTAACAGGTTTGTTAAATTTCTTTTAATATTTTTATTTGTTTTGTTTTTTATCTATCACATGAAGCTCTTGGATTGGTGTGTGTATTGTATACACCTTTAAATACGAATTTTTGAGTAGTAATGGAATTTTTTTAGTGTTTATTGTTTGTGAATGAATTGGTTCAATTATATAATGTTTACATATTTTTGCGTTTTATTAATTTTTTTAAATAAAAAAAAGATATATTTTTTTAAAAAAATCAGATGAAATGAATGTGGTATTGAATTAGTGTTTTAAGCGTAGATTATTCTTCTTTATAATGAAGCAACACCAGCACATTGGTTCATCTAAAATCAATACACTCATTTTAATCAAATGTCTCGACATGCAATGGTTTAAATGTAAACAATAAATTAGTTAAACGAGATTTTATTAAAAACATTTAATGCATTTGTGAAGTACAAACAGGAAATGGATTGTTTTCGATCATATCCCAACAAATAATGCAATGGAACAAAAAAAAAAAAAAAAAATAGGCAGCATTAATTGGTGTTGGAACATATGTTTAATAGAAATTTAATTGAAGTACCAAAAAAATCGTGTATTACAAACAGTAAATAGATAAAAATCTATATTAAATATGCATTGGAATAATGACATAATGTCATTGAACGTATTTTTATGGTTAAAAAAACGTATTGAAAAATAATGTATTTCTTAATTTATTAATTGTGATATTATAAAATTGCAAAAGACGTTTTTTTAATTGGTGTTGATAATGTTAGTATTATTAATAAATAGTAATATTATTGGTAAAATTATTGATAGTAAAATTGGTGTACTAAGCTGACGAAGTTAGTATCAGATAGTTGGTGTTTTATTAGGATTACTTTTTGGTTCCATTATGCCTTTAGGTAACACCAATTGTTAATAATAAAAAAGTTGGTGAAATTCTTGAAAGTATAATTATTGTACTCTGTGGAAATATTCGATGGTAAATCCAATATGGTAGAGTTGATAACTTTTTCTAAAAATTTCATTGTTAATTATTATTTTTTTTTTAATTGCTGCATTCATTTGGTATTCATAATGAACCAAATACGTTATTGAGTCCTTGGTATATTTGATGAAATGACAGTTGGTGTAATTTGCGTTTAATTTATTTGTGTATAATTGGTATATACTTTGATGCATCAGTTGATCTTATTGTGTGGTAGTTAATATATGATTGGTGTATTACCTTTATAACAATATATTACAAATCACCTATTTTCCTATTAAAAATGGTATTTTTGATGGTTCGTATATGGTGTATTTATGATGATTTTTTGACTAAGTTATGACATAAGATAGGTAGATTTTATGGACAATTTGATAAGGTTGATGATTCTTCAAAAATTAAAATTTTGCTGGTTTTAATATGGTGTATTCAAGTTCGGATTTATGATTTATTTCTTGGGGGGAAGGGGAAGGGGGTTTGATTATGGATTTTTGTTGACTATACAACATATATCTGTTGGTAACATTATAGTGTTTATCATGACATAGGTCATATATTATTGATTATGTTGAACTGGACATCATTATTTAACCATACACAATTTTGAGCATGAATCTTTTTTTTTTTTTTTGTAATATCAAAAAGCTCGACCATCTATTTTGAATTTGATTGTTAAAACTTGTGTTGAGTATATTTTTAACTTTTCGTTGAAATGTATTACAAGATATGGATTTCAAGATTGAAGGAGTCATTTATAATACAAACACCAATTACGACCGCGTAATTAAGATTGCAAAAAAGATGATTTCAATTTGATATGTTTTTTATGGTGTAAAATTATATTTTGTACATGTGAGCATGTTTGGTAGGATGTATTAATCAAAATAATCCTTGGATTAAAATTTAGTCCACACAATACAAGGTTTGGTTGCTCAAATACATTTAATACATGGATAACTTAATCCACCATACGTGGTCTTATCTAATCCCTAGGATATCTAGGGATTACTGATACTAGGTTTAGTAATACTTAGATAAAGAAACAAAATGACTAAACTACTCTTCAAGGTTATCTAGTAATACTTGGTTCAAGGGTATAAATGGAAATGAGCTTTTTATAGAACTTTAAATTAAACACAAAATTAAGTGGAAAGCAATACACCAAATACGGGATAAAAAATAATCCCAGCATTACTAATCACTGCATAATTAATCTCTGCATTATTCATTTTTGTACCAAACGACCCCGTATTTTAAATGTAATGATTTGTAATAAGAATGAAATTTGATTATAGTTTATCATAAGTTACTAGTTATGATTAAAAGTGGGCATAAATATTAACTTTCTCTTTTTTAGAACTAAAATAAATATATAAAAATGAAGAGAGAGAAGTAAAAAGAGATTTGTTCAAGATAATAGAACGAAATTAAAGAAGAGAGAGAAGAAAAAATAATCTTTTTCCAAAAAAAAAAGAGAAATTAAAAAAAGATAGAAAATTCAAAAGAGAGAATTTTTTTTCCCAAACAATAAAAGAGATAAAAATGTATAGAATTGAAGAGAGAAAGGGTGAAATACGGAAGAAGAGAAATTTTTTACCTAGATAGAAGCTAAGTAATTTAGTGGTGGTTGAAAAGCCAAAAAATAATATAATAAATGTCAATCCCCCAAAATTAGCACATACACCAAAAGAAATATTTTTTTAAAAAAGGCACTGCCATAAATACAATTCCACAAAATATTTTTTAGTGCAAGTTATTCGTTGTGTTTAAAAAAATTGTACACCAAACTTAACCCATAATATATACAATTTAATATAGTTAGCTTCTTGGTCTTTAAAATTTAAGTGTAGCAGTTTATATTTCTCTCTTTATTAAGTGTAATAAAGAGAGAAATAATATACACAAAATATTTCCCTCATTATTATCATCTTGGTCTTTAAAATTAACTCTAAAATGATATTTAAGTGTAACAGTTTATCATAGATATGCAGTTTGATTATATTCTGGTGCAAGTTATTATTTATGATTAAGTCATCGATAGACTCTTAAACTTGTTCGCATTTTTCACTAAGACACCTCAACTAAGACTAATTCCTATGAAACTTCTCAACCAGTCCACATTTAACCAGTGAGACATTTTTTGCCCACTTGGCTTTATGTCATATGTGCGTGTCATTAAATGTTGATGACGTGGATAAATTATCCATTCAACCTGTTCCACGTGAGCTCCACGTGGATTGCACCTTCCACATAATCAAATTTTAAAAGAGAAAATTATTCCTAAAAAAGTCCTAATCTTTCAAAGAAATTTAATTTTTTATTTCATTACCTAATTTTTTTTTTGGTTAATATATATACTGCCCCCGCCTCCACCCTTTTATTCGATACCCCTCAACATTCCAATCTCACTCTTCCTCAAATATCAATTGAGATTTATTGATATTTTCTTCTTATGTTGTGGGTTCCTTAGATTGAATTCTTTGACAATTTTTTTTTAAAAAGTTCAGATTCTTGCTGGAAAAAAAATGACGTATCGCTAGATTTTTTTGACTCAATTTGCTTTTTATAGCTTTGATGAAATTTTGTTCTACAACCTTAATGAAAATCTATGTGCATCAACCCTTTTGATAAATTTAGTGGGTGTACGTTTTTAATTTGAGTAGTCATGTAGTTCTAGAGTGACCGAGAATGGTGATATATTGACATTGGTTAACATTTTTTCCTTTAGATGTATAAAAATCTTTTATCGTTTTCCTCTTTCTTCATATATATTTAACTAGGTGATTCAAATTTTGAAGAAACAATTATTTTTTTAAAAAAAGGGGACATGAGAGCTAAAATGGAGAAACCTTGATAACTAAATGATGAAGAAGACAACTGGTAGGGATGGCAATGGGGCGGGTGTGGGTGTGGGTGTGGGGCGCATTGAGTTCAACCCACAATTTTTTTAAACCACCCCGCCCTGCCCCGCCCCACATAAACCCACCCTGCGTATGTTTTTAAGTTCTTTTTTTTTAATTGATTATTATGAAAAATTAAAATTCATATTTTTTCTTTAAATTTTTTCATTAATTAACTATTTTTAGTTGCTATTTCAACGATTATTTCTTAATCATTAATTAAAAGTTTCTAATTAATATTTTAACAACTAATTATTTACCGGATATGTCTAATTTAAATTTTAGAAAAAAATAAAACTAAAGTTAATGTTTAATATTAAAAATTTATATCTTTAGTTTTACTAATTACAAATATTTAATTTTCTTTATATTCTTATTTGATTTTTTAAACCCGCCTGCCCCATATTAATTTTAAAAATAGCTACATTAATCTGCCCCGCCCCACATAACTCTAAACCTGCCCCGCACCGCATAGCTCTAGACCCGCCTCGCACCGCCTTGTTGCCATCCCTAACAACTGGTGGGGGGTGTGGAGATGGGATGCTTTTCTTTTCTTTTCTTTTTTATTTTTTGAAAAAGTGTGATGAGAGAGAAAAAAATATTTTAATATAATTATAGTGTCAAGTGTCAATAAAGAAGAAGATATATTTTTTCTTTAAAGAAAAAAATACTATTTTTAAGTTCTAGACGCACTCAAAGGAAGTGCACTATACTTTTTTTGCCAAATCAACATTTTCAGCTCAATAGATACACATTTTGAATAGTGTATGTGTTCAATAGGAACTAGTCTTATTTGAGGTGTCTAAGTAAAAAGTGCAAATGAATTTCGGTGTTCATCGATGACTTAAGCCCTAAAAAAATATATATATAAGAAAATGAAGAGGGAGAAGTAAAAAGAGATTTTTTCAAGATAATTAGAACGAAATTAAAAAAAGAAAGCGAAGAAAAAATCATTTTCCAAACAATACTAGAAATTAACAAAAAAAGATAGAAAATTCGAAAGAGAGAGAGAAATCTTTTCCCAAACAATAAAAGAGATAAAAATGAATAGAATTGAAAAGAGAAAAGGGTGGAATAGGAGGAAAGAAATTTTTTTTACCTTGATAGAAACAAAGTAATTTAGTGGTAGTTGGAAAACTAAAAAAATAATATAATAATTATCAATCCCTAAAAATTAGCACATACACCATTTTTTTTTTAAATATTGCCATAAATCAATTCCACAAAATATTTTTTAGTGCAATTTATTCACTGTGTTTAAAAATAAGTGTACACTAAACTTAACCCACAATATACACTATTTAATATAGTCAACTTTAGAATTAAAATTATAAAATAATCTTTTAATTTTAATGGTTTATAATCGGTATGCAATTTGATTATATTTTGGTGTAAGTTATTATTTATGATTTAAAGAGGGCATCAATATTAACACTCTCTTTTTTATAACTAAAATAAACATATAAAAATGAAGAGGGAGAAGTAAAAAGAGATCTTTCAAGATCATTAATGTAACACCCCCTAATTCTTTCACCTAGTCTGGATAGATGCACAGAAAAAACTGAGAAAAATTACTGAGAAAAGTTGCTGGAAAGGAAAACTATTGAGGGCCATCTACGACCCGTAGAATGATATACGGCTCGTAGATGAGGCCTTGTAGATCCCCAAGTGGCTTGGTGAAATTTTTTAAGTCTGAGGCTCATGTACGAGACAATATACGGTCTGTAAAATGTTCCACGACCCATAGATTGGTTTCATTAGTTGGTGATCCAAGAATCAACTTTTTAGTATCTTGAGTTACGAGTTATCAGACAGTCCGTAGAAGGTGTTTCGTGGATTCTATGACAAATTCCAGTAACTCAAACTATTGGACCCCTTTTCTGTGAGAGGTCATCTATGGCCCGTAAAAGATTTTATGGCCCGTAGACGTGGTCTTGTAGAACCTGTCGGGAATTTTTAAGAAGGGTATTTCTGTCTATTCCTATCTCTTTTTAATCTAGTCCTTAGCCGTTCTAGACTTAAATAAAGTCCTAAAATAGAACTCTAAGAGTATTTTCACCATTCTTCACACTTCGGGATTTCTTGAGAAAACCAGAGGAGAGAGAAGAGCAAGAGTTTCAAGTTCAAACACGAAGATTGATTGTTTCTTCTATTTCCAGGTATGTAATGCTTACTAAGTGTAGAATTACGTTCGTTCACATATCCTATCACTTACTTAGGTCGAAAATTGAGAATAAGAGTTGCGTTAGAAAATCCTGTCCTTCAACTATCGAATTTCTGCACTTATTATGAGTTTTTATGATGATATATGAAATAACTGTTGTATTGCATGACCGCTGATATGAGCATAACACCTATATCTTATACTTGATATCATGAATCCTAGTTTGAATAGTTTTCATAAAATCTATATATAGATTGAGTTGAGATTTGAGTTTGATTATCTGAATTGAGTAAATTAAGCATTATTGAGCATAAAGAGCATACAATGTCATGATTGCATGTCCATTTGCACAAGTTGTTTTCATTCCATGACGAGTCTAATTGATGTGTCTGATTGTCTTCCTTGATTAACTGAGTTGATAAGAAATTGAGATGAGATAACCTAACGAGGTTGAGATTTGAGTTGATTGATGAGTTGAGCATGTTTTAGTTTTGGGAGGAGTATCGAGCACCAAATTGGGAGCGAGTAAATATCTACTCTAACCCACAGAACTACGTTGCCAGCTTAGGATAGTCGTACATCATGTTCTGACGACTTCTATCCCAAATGATGGACATTCACTACAGATCCATGAGAGAGTTGATCATCCTTTACCTTGGTAAGTTTAGGAAGGGCATGGCAACGATGTCACCTTCGCTGTGCATCATCAAACTAAAGGTGGTGGGATTGAATTTCAATTAAGAGAAACTCCTAAGAAAACACTAATTGAGCATGATATTTTGAACTGGGTTTATTTCTACTAAGTCTATTTTAAAGGCATGATTTCTTTAAACTTGCATATATTGAGTTGAGCATGAGTTGTCTGAGTCAATATGAGTGAGTTGAGCTTTACTTTCTTGATCCATTTTACATACCAGTATATTCCATGTACTAACGTCTATTTGGACCTGCATCATTTCATGATGCAGATATAAGTGATAGAGGACTTCATCCCGCGTATTATTGAGGTCTAGATCAATGCATTCCATAGTTAATGAGCCATCCTTACTTTCCAGAGGAGCCTTTTTATTTCTTGTTTTGACTTAGTACTTTCTTTCTTTAATTTGAGCTATCCATGTCCTGTCATGGTTCTATCTAGATTGTTTATTAGAGGCTTCATAGACATTGACTAGAGAATTTGTTAAGTATTGATATTTCCAAACTTATTCGTTTGAGTTATAATTTAGTAGAACTATATTTATTCATATGATGTTTTACTTTCTTTTCGTTGCTGAGTTGATATGACGATGAGGCCAGATGGTTCTCTTGGAAAATCAACAATGGTTCTTCAAGTGCCGGCCATGCCAAGGGTACCCTCCCGAGGTGTGAAAAACATGATATCAGAGCATAGAGTTCAAGAGTCCTAGGGAGTCTATGAAGCCGTGTCTAGTAGAGTCTTGTTTATGGGTGTGTTTTGCACCACACTTTATGAGCAGGAGGGTATGGAAAATTTGGAAGGGTTAAACTTCTTTCATATTCTGACTCGTGCTATAGAGTTAAACTCTATGAAAGCTCTTTTCTAATCCGTGCATTACATGTTTGCAAAATTGCAACCATGCCTCCAAGAAGGGTTGTTAGAGGAAGAGGGCATCTGGCTAGACAAAATATTAACCAGCCTGAGCCCTAGAATCATGATGAGCCCATAGACCCAACCATCTTTAAATAGTTACCATAGGCTAACATCTCGAATGCTGAGCTCCGCCAGGCCATCCAGACCTTGGCTCAGGCTGTGACAACACCTGCTGCTAGACAAGGAGCAGGTAGATAAGATGCACAGGACACATCCAGAGTTCGAGAGTTCTTGAGGATGAACCCACCGAGTTCATAGGGTCTACACCTAATGAGGATCCTGAGGACTACATTGATGAGCTAATGAAGAGCTCCAGGTGATGCATGTGACCGAAGTTGATATGGTTGAGTTGACTGCCTACTAGCTCAAGGGTGTTGCCACGATATGGTATGACCATTGGAAGAAGAACCGAGGAGAGGGTGCTCCAGTTCCAACCTGGACAATGTTTGAGGAAGCTTTCTTGTGGTGCTTCTTTCCGAGAGAGCTGAGGGAGGCCAAGGTAAAAGAGTTCTTGAATTTGAAATAGGGCTTTATGACAGTGAAGGAATATGGACTTAAATTCATGCATCCGTCTTGCTATGCACTTGAGATGGTTGTATACATGAGAAGCAAGATGGTGTACGTTGATGGGTTGAACAAATGGCCGAAGAAAGATGGGAGAGGAGCTATGCTTGTGAACAACATGAACATAGGAAGATTGATGGTTTATGTGCTGCAGGCTGATGAGGAAAGACAACAAGATAGGGAGCAGATCACAAATAAGAGGGCCAAAACCTCTAACCATGAGGTTGGGAAGAGAGGAAATAGAAATAGTATCAAGTTTTAGTCCGGGCCAGCACCTTCATTAGCCAGTGCACCAGCCCCAAGCCACAGGTATGATCAAAAGTCCCAAGGTCAACCAAACTTTAGAGCACAAGGTTCACAGTCTCAGGCAAGTGAGACCCTTGGCTCGAAAGGAAAGCCACCTTGTGGGAAATGTGGCAGGATAGATCTAGGAGAGTGTAGAGATAGAGGGAACGCTTTCTACAAGTGTGGCTAGCCAGGACATTTTCAGAGGGAGTATCTGATGTGGGGAAATAAGACCCAGTCCTCTTCCACAACACCACCAGCGAGAGGTAACCAGAGAGGTGCTGCACCAGGGACAAGCGGTGGGACAAACCATCTATATGCAATGGGGAACCGACAGGACCAAGAGGTCACACTAGATGTTGTGACGGGTATGCTTTGAGTCTTTACCTTTCATTGTTAAGCTTTACTTGATACGGGTGCGACTTGTACCTTTCGGACGCCATTTGTGGCTGGTAGATTTAAGATCCTTCTTAAGTGCTTGCTTGAGCCATTTTTTGTTTTCACTCCTGTTGGTGAGCCCATTCGAGTTGAGAGGATCTATAGAGATTGTGTGGTGTCCATCTATCATAGGATACTCTTGCCAATTTGATTGAGTTAGAGATGGTGGATTTTGATGGGTCCTTGGCATGGTCTGGCTTCACGTTTGTTATGCCTTTGTTGATTGTAGAACCCAAACTGTCGAATTCCAATTTCTGAATGAGTCCATTATTGAGTGGAAGGGAGATTCTATTGCACTAAAGGGTAGGTTAATTTCCTACCTTGAGTCCCAAAGACTGATCTCTAAGGGATGCGTTTATCACCTCGTGCGAGTCAAGTACGATGATATTGAGCCTCCTACTCTTGTGTCCGTCTCGATGATGAGCGAGTTTCCTGGTGTATTTCCTAAGGATCTACCAGGATTCCCTCCTGATAGGGAGATCGACTTCAGAATTGATGTTCTCCCTGATACCCAACCTATCTCCATTCCACTATATAGAATGGCCCCTGCAGAGTTGAAAGAGTTGAAGGAGCAGTTGAGAGATTTTCTAGAGAAGGGATTTATTAGCCTGAGTGTCTCTCCGTGGGGTGCTCCGGTCTTGTTTGTGCGAAAGGAGGATGTTTCCATTATAATGTGTATTGACTATCGCCAATTAAAAAATATGACGGTCAAGAATAAGTATCCCCTTCCGAGGATCGACAACTTATTACACCAACTTTAGGGTGTCACTATTTTCTCCAAGATAGAAATCAGATAAGGCTATCACTAGTTGAAAGTGAGAGAATGTGACATCTCAGAGATGGCTTTTCAAACTTAATATGGTTATTTTGAGTTTCTAGTAATGTCCTTCGGATTGACCAATATGCCTGCAGCCTTCATAGACCTGATTATCGGTGTATTCAAACAATATCTTGACATGTTTGTGATCGTGTTTATTGATGATACTTTGGTATATTCCAGAGATGAGGAGCAGCATGCTAATCACCTTCGAATCGCTTTGCCAATGCTCAGGGATAGTAAGTTATAGGCAAAGTTTTAGAAGTGCGAGTTTTGGCTTTTTCGCACCTTGGGGTGATCTCGTAGTTCCTACGGGGTAGAGATGATGGGGTCGGTCCATGGATTTTTCTTCCTTTTCTTTTGCCGCATTTTGCTTAAAAGAGTTTAAGGGAGATAATGCATCAAGCTGTTTGCAAGGGCCAACTTGATCCTCTTCCCCAGAGATCTCAGATAAGGGAACCCTGGGAGAGCCGCCGACTCCAACTACCGTCCATTTATGATCCATACTAGATTTGACCAATTGCCCATCCTACCTCCTCTACGTTCTTGACAGCCCATCTTTGTCTCAATGGCCTATCCAAATTAATACTGTGTTTACATATGGATACTTACATCGTTACATTCCATTTAGGATTAGGAATACACATAATCAAACCTGCTTTTTGCATATCTCTATTGGGACCCTATTCACCTCTTTGAGTGAATCGAGAAATAGGTTTGATTGACCATCTTTTTGATGTATATCAAGCATTGCATTCTCCGGATGATACAAATCGAAGCAATTGGATGTGCAACTCGAGCCTATATGACCTGATGGATCAATATATCAAAGACATTCTTAGGCCATATAGTTTCAGAGATGGCATACGAGTGGATACCCAAAAGATTAAGGCAATTAAGAACTGGACTAGACCAACCTCTCCGACAGATATAAGAAGTTTTCTGGGATAGGCTGGCTACTATGCAGATTCGTTGAAGGATTTTCTTCCATATCCGCACTGTTGACTAGGCTGACACAGAAGAAGGTTAAGTTTCAATAGTCCGATGAGTGTGAGAGGAGTTTCCGAGAGATAAAGATAAGGTTGACTGCTGCCCAAGTGTTGACCTTGTCTGACGAAACAGATGAATTTGTCATCTATTGCGATGCTTTGAGAATGGGATTGGGGTGTGTGTTGATGCAAAGAGATAAAATTGTTGCCTATGCTTCTAGATAGCTTAAAATGCATGAGAAGAATCATCCCACTCATGACTTAGAATTGGCATTAGTGATGTTTACTCTCAAACTATGGCACCATTACTTGTATGGAGCACATGTTGATGTATTCACAGGCCACAAGAGTCTGCAATAGTCTTCACCTAGAAGGAGCTTAATTTGAGGAAGAGGAGATGGCTTGAGTTACTCAAAGACTATGACATGAGCATCCTCTACTACCCAGGTAAAGCTAATGTAGTTCCTGATGCTCTTAGCAGGTCATCCATGGGAAGAACTGCCCATGTGGAGGAAGAGAAGAGGGAGTTAGCTAAGGAGGTTCACAGACTGACATGACTGGGAGTTCAACTGGATGAGTCACGCGAAGGAGGAGTACTTGTGCATAATGGGTCTACATCATCTCTACTAGTAGAGGTGAAGGAGAAACAAGATCAAGACCCTATCTTGCTGTAATTGAAAAAAGATGTGCATAAGCAGAAAGTGATGGCTTTTGCCAAATAAGGAGATGGAGTATTGAGGTACCAAGGTAGATTGTGTGTTCCAAATGCTAATGGTGTTCAAAAGAGGATCATGGGAGAAGCCCATAGTACCAAATATTCCATTCATCCAAGATCAACTAAGATGTACCATGACTTGAGAGAGACTTATTGGTGGAGTGGGATGAAGAAAGACTTTGCTGAGTTCGTTTCCAAGTGCCTGAATTGCCAACAAGTTAAAGTTGAGCGTGAAAGGCCATGTGAAGTAGCTTAGAATTTTGAGATTCCAGAATGAAAATGGGATATTATTAATATGGACTTCATCACAGGTCTATCGAGGTCTCGCTAATAACATTCAATTTGAATAATTGTTGATCAAATGACAAAATCTGCACACTTCTTAGTAGTAAAGACTACTGACACTGCAGAGGATTATGCCCGGTATACATAAGAGAGATTGTTAGATTGCATGAAGTCCCCTTGTCTATTATCTTAGACAGAGGAGCCTAATTCACTGCTCAATTTAGAAGTCTTTCCAGAAAGGCTTAGGTTCAAAAGTGAATCTTAGCACTGTTTTTCACCCTCAAACTGATGGCCAAGCAAAGCGAACAATTCAAACCTTGGAGGACATGTTGAGAGCTTTCATTATCGACTTCAAAGGAAATTAGGATGACCATTTGCCTCTAATTGAGTTTGCCTACAATAATAACTTTCATTCGAGTATTTAGATAGCCCTATATGAAGCACTCTATGGGAGGAGGTGTAGATCACTAGTTGGATAGTTTGAGATAGGTAAAGCAGAATTGATTGAACCGTACTTGGTTCACCAAGCCATGGAGAAAGTAAAGATCATTCGGGGAAGATTAAAAACTGCACAGAGACGAGAAAAATCCTACACTAATGTTAGAAGGAGAGATTTAGAGTTTGAGGTCGACGATTGGGTGTTGAAGGTTTCACCTATGAAGGGTGTGATGCGATTTGGGAAGAAGGGTAAGTTAAGCCCAAGGTATATTGGCCTTTATCAGATTATAAGGAGAGTGGCCAATGTAGCTTATAAGTTGGAGTTACCACCAGAGTTAGCGGCCATTCACCCAGTCGTCCACATTTCCATGCTCAAGAAGTGTTTGGGAGATCCACAGTTTGTTGTGCCTATCAAGAGTATTAGAGTAAAAGATAGTTTGAGTTATTAGGAGATCCCTATCCAAATCTTTGATCGTCAGGTTCGCAAGTTAAGAACCAAAGAGATTGCATCTGTCAAGGTATTGTGGAGAAACCAATTTGTAGAAGAAGCTACTAGGGAAGTGAAGGAGCATATGAATGCCAAATACCCTAATTTATTCCTGCCTGTTGATGCAGATGATCCTCTAAATTCTTGATATTCTATTCCTTGAGTTTTTCTTCCATTTTGAGTTTGATAGATGATAGAGCTCTAGAGTCTGACTGAGGATTCATTTGATGTGTATACTATTTACTTGTTTTACTTGTTGAGTTCCTTGATTAATTGATTGCATGAGTGAGATGACAGCTAGTTGATTGTTAGTGTCCCTAGAGAGACTCGTGCCTTGACTATGTTTCCTAGGTTTCTCTTCATTCGAGGACGAATGATCTCAACGGGGAGATAATGTAACAACCCCCTAATTGTTTCACCTACTCTGGGTAGATACACAAAGAAAATTGAGAAATGATTCTGGAAAGGAAAACTACAAAGGCTATCTATGGCCCATAAAATGATATATGGCTCGTAGATGAGGCCTCGTAGGTCCCCAAGTGACTTGATGAAATTTTCTAAGTCTGAGGTCCAAGTATGAGACAACATACGATCCATAAATTATTCCACGACCCATATATTGGTTTCGTAAGTTGGTGATCTAAGAATCAACTTTTCAGTATCTTGAGTTACAAGTTATCAAACAACCTGTACAAGGTGTTTCGTGCATTCTATGACAAATTTTAGTAACTCAAACTTTTGGACATACGAGAGGTCATCTACAGCCTGTAAAAGGTTCTACGGCTCGTACACGTGGTCTCGTAGAACCTGTCGAAAGTTTTTAAGAAGGGTATTTTTGTCTATTCGTATCCCTTTTTAATTCGATACTTAGCCATTTTAGATTTAAATAAAGTCCTAAAATAGAACTCTAAGTGTATTTTCACCATTCTTCATGCTTAGGGATTACTTGAGAGCACCTATAGAGAGAGAAGAGCGAGGGTTTCAAGTTCAAATACAAAGATTGATTGGAGTTTAATTGTTTCTTCAATTTTCAGGTATGTAAGGCTTACTAAAATGTGGAACTATATTCCTTCACACGTCCGATCACTTACTTGAGTAAAAAATTGAGAATAAGTGTTGGGTTTGAAAATCCTATGCTTCAACTATCTAATTTCTACACTTATTATGAGCTTTTATGATGATATATGAAATTATTGTTGTATTGCATGACTGCTAATATGAGCATGACACATTTATCTTATACTTGATATCATGAATCTTAGATTGAATAGTTTTCGTAAAATCTATATATGGATTGAGTTGAGATTTGAGTTTGATCATCTAAATTGAGTAAATTGAGCATGAGGAGCATGCAGTATCATAATTGTATGTCCATTTATGCATGTTGTTTCCATTCCATGATGAGTCTAATTGATGAGTCTAATTGTCTTCCTTGATTGACTGACTTGATAAGAAATTGAGGTGAGATAACCTAACGAGGTTGAGCTTTGAGTTTATTGATGAGTTGATCATATTTTAGTCTAAGGAGGAGTATCGAGCACCAATCTAGGAGCGAGTAAATATCTACTCTAACCCACAAAACTACATTGCTAGTATAGGATAGTCATACATCATGTTCTGATGACTCTTGTCCCAGATGATGGACATTCACCATGGATCCATGAGAGAGTTGATCGTCATTTACCTTGGCAAGTTTAGGACGGGCGTGACAATGATGTGGCCTTTGTTGTGCATCACCAAACCAAAGGTGGTGGGATTGGATGTTGGTCAAGAGAAACTCCTAAGCAAACACTAATTGAGAATTATATTTTAAACTGAGTTTATTTCTACTGAGTATATTTTAAAGGCGTGATTTCTTTAAACTTGAATATATTGAGTTGAGCATGAGTTGTCTGAGTCGAGTTGAGTGAGTTGAGCTTTACTTCTTTACTTATTTTATATACCAGTATATTCCATGTACTAATGTCCATTTGGACCTGCATCACTTCATGATGCAGATATAGGTGATAGAGGACTTCGGTCCGCAATCGTTGAGGTCTAGATCAGTGCATTACAGGGTCGGTAAGCCCTCCTCGGAAGGAGCCCTTTTATTTCTTGTTTTGACTTAGTACTTTCTTTCTTTGATTTGAGGTATCAATGGACTTTCATGGTACCATCTAGATTGTTGTTTCGAGGCTTCATAGACATTCAGTAGAGGATTTGATGAGTACTGATATTTTCAAACTTACTCATTGAAGTTATGTTTTAGTAGAACTATATTTATTCATATGATGTTTTACTTTCTTTCCGTTGTTGCGTTGATGTGACGATAAAGCCAGGTGGTTTTCTTGAGGAATCAGCAATGATTTTTCAAGTGCTGGCCACGCCATCTGTATCCTCCCGGGGTGTGACAATTAAAATGGAATAAAAGAAGAGAGAGAAGAAAATAATCCTTTTCCAAACAATACATAAATAAAAATAAGGGAGAATATTCAAAAGAAGGAAAGAGAAAAATCTTTTTCCAAACAATTATAGAGATAAAAAATAGATAGAATTTAAGAGAGAGAAGGGTGAGAACAAGAAGAAGAAGTAGAGATATTTTAGTGGTAGTTGGAAAGCCAAAAAATAATATATTAATCATCAATCCCCAAAAATTAGCACATACAACAAAAAATTTTAAAAAAGAAGATACTATCTAAATACAATCCCACAAGATCAGTGCATAAAAAAAAGTTAAAAATGTAATATAAAATAAATCTAAAAAATAATAGAACTCATGCATTTGAACCAAAAAAAGAAAAATATTAATACCATTAAAAAACTGTCCCTAAATTTAGAAAGAGATTAATATAACAAGAGAATAGAAAAACAGAAATATAATTAAAAAATATCATAAATAAAGGATAAAAAATGGTAAAATTGCCAACTATACAGATGATTACATTTCCTTTATTAAACTATTTTAATATAACTTAAAAACGTAATAAAAACACAATAAATAACTAGTCATTACCATGAAAAAGTGACTTTTCATATTGGGATCAAATGAACATTAAAGATGCCTTTTTTTTTTTTTTTTTTAAGAAAAGGGAAAATAATAAAAATACCAGATATATAAGGATGCAAATAAAACTTAATTCTGTATATATTCTTGAGGATGTACATATATTGTAATATAACATCTTAAAGTGTATATTCTTGTAATTGTTTTTTTAACAATTCAATTATTTTGGAATGGAAAAAGTAATATAAGAAGTTAGATGTACTATCAATCTATCATTAATTATTCAAAATCTTTGGAATTTTGGTCTAGCTAGTTACAGATCTGTAGCAAAGAGTTCTTTTTGGTATAATTGAAATTAAATTAGTTATGAATGGATATATTTATGCGTACAAGATTTTTTCATTACAAGGAAGTATTACTCAACCATTTTAAAATCATATTTCGTTTGAGATTGTGGGATGAATTAATCCCTTGTGACAATATGCCATAGGATTTCTTTTTGTTACTTTATACATGTCTTGTAGAAACTTTATTTGCTTATGCATATAATCTTAAAGGCTCAAGGGTGTCATGTTTCACTTTGGCCTATTATATCATTGGTTGAGGGTAAGCCGATGGATTCAAATCTCCTTGCAGCAAAATGATAACATATGAAGTTTAACGGTAAGACATCGAGTTCAAGTTTTGATACATTGTAGTGATAAAATGTTGCGTTCAAGTCCCACTGAATTATGGCCTAACACATCTTTTTATGAACAAGACATTGGGTTCAAATCTCAATGCAATATATTAATGATATAATGATGATTGGACAAACTAATATGTTCTTGATAAAAATTGTGAAGCTCATCCTATTGAATGTGATCTATTCCTTAAAGGAATATGATAATATTAACAGATAATAATGTTACCCTTTAGTTAAGGAGTATGTTAGTAGTTCCTATATTTCAGCTATCTGAAAATATACATAGTTAGTCATCTTTATTATTTAGGATTCTAATAGTTACCTGTAATCTAGGTTTCTGTTGTTATCAGTTTTGTATTAACTCTATATAAAGAGCATGTTGTACGTGAATAAGATTATCATTCTCTTATATATCTCAAACTTTATATGGTATTCATAGCCTTTCTTCTCCTCACGGAGTTATAAATTTCTTACTATCCACCATTACTAATGGCACTCACAGTTACTGATTTTGATGCAACCATTACTATCACCAATGTTCAATTCAACTCAGTTACCTAGCTTCCAATTAAACTTTCTGGCAGCCATAACTTTTCCTTGTGGAAGGCCCAAGTGTCCATGCTCATGAGAGTACAAAATCTTTATGGGCATCTAGATGGGACTACCCCAGCTTCTGCTGAGACCACCACCACCAACAACCTACAAATTGTCAACCCCGATTATGTTAATTGGTTTCGTCAATCCTAAATTCCATTTTAGCATCAGCAGATCCAACTCTTGCAACCATTGTCATGACTCGAACCTAGGGCCTAGGTGTAACAAGGCAAATGAGAGTTCGAAGGTCCCTAAACAAGCCTCTTAGATCATACATGCACTTCATAGGTTCAAATAACGAATAATAGACAGGTGACAATATGAAATTGAGAAAGGGACTAAAGGAAATTATAGCTAAAAGTGGAAACTCAACTTAATAGTTCAAGACATAATCAAAGTGAAGTCGTAGTCCAAACACACCTCTACACAAAAGATAATAAACGGAGCCAAAAATACAAGTCTGGTCCCCTCAATACAAAGTCATAGAAGAAAATATATAATGTGTCTGAAATATCAAAAGTAAAGCTAGAAGATAAGGGCTCCATTTCCCGTGGATGGAAATTCACCAAAATCTCAAAGTATTCACGATCAATCTAGTCACAAGGAAGAGGATAAGGTAGATCCCCTGTCCCTACATGATTATAAGAATGTTGGCAAAATGTGGTTAGTACGTTGGAATGTATGTAGGTATGAAATACAACAAGTAAATATAATGACAAAGAATATGTACCAGATACGCCCAATTTTGAACCTTTAATAATATAATCGTTTCAAAATAAAGTCTAAAATAATGCTATGGTAATGCAATGAATCACATAAGCAAAAAGGTGTGGGAACAAGACTGTAATCGACAAAACCATAGAGCTATAATATGGAATACCGATGTTATACTCTACACCGGCCAAAGAGTGAGCTTACTTGCCAAGGTAAACTCCGAAAATAGAAACACTAGATGGATCCACTAGTCGAAAATCCTAAAAAGGCATAATTAAAATATCCTATGATGGCACGTAGTTATGAGATTAGAAGCTTTATATAAGACCCCTTAGGTCGGCCCCACTCCTAGTTCATTTGGTGCTAAGTCAAATCATATGGAAATGGACAAGGCATAATCAAAATGATCAGAACTCAACTTAAGTCGGAAGGTTTTAGCTTGTCAAAGCATATTCAATTTGTCCTTAAGAATAGCTCCTTAACGAAGATTCAAAATGCTTCAGAGTGGGTCTTATGTCACCCTATATCAATTCAAATTTATAGTTCTTGTCATTGTTCAAAATTATATACTCAAGTTCATGCCACAAAGGTCAATTTTCGAAATTCATAAATCAACTTAGTTCATATTTGGTGTTTGTCAGATAACTTTAAAATCATGTAATGGAATCATAAGAAAGCTTAAAATAATCAATTAAGCAATATAGGATCAAAATCACATTAATCTATTAGAGAGTTCCAAGCTTGAATGTGTAGATTAGGTTAAATTATGCAAATTTGTAATGCTTTAATTAAATTATGTAAAACCTTGATAGATATTCCTAACTAATCATAAAAATGCATGAATAATCATAATATAAGAAAATATCAGTTAATATGCAATTACCCATAAATCAAAGATTGAAAATTTGCAATTCAAAGCTTAGTTTTTGAAGAGGATTTCTTGGTTAAAAGAAAACCAAGAATCAAACCCACATACCTTAAACTAAAATAGACAAGAAAGTTGAAGAGAATCTTGGATTTGATGAAAAGCTTGGAAGAAATTGAAGTTTGCTCTTGAATGGAAAATTCGGGTCTTCTTCCTTGGAAGAGAAATTTGGAATGAGTGAATGGGAAGGTTATTAAAGCATAAAAATAAGATTTGAAAGGTGTATTTAGGTTAAAAGGTCGAAAACCCTTTTTTGAAAAATAAAATATCATCAAAAGTAAAAAAATGATGTTTTAAAGTGTCCCGATAGTGACATCAGTAGTTTAGAGGTCCCATTACCGAACCATTTTGTGGTATGCTGAATGGGACCTTCAGCCCGCCTTTTTTGACAAAATTTTCAAACTTTTCAAAGTGATTCAATGACCAATTCGGCAGTACACTGAATGCGTTTGGCATTCAAACTGACTGTCGCCCTTTTTGCCAACCCAAACAAGATTTAGTAAAACGATCATAACCTTTTATTCCGAACTCAGAATAAGGTAAAATCAGATGTGTTGGAAAGATAATTGAAATACCTACAATTTGATTGGTAGTAGATCACCTAATTCATTATGTGCTAAAAGATATGACCATTTGAAATTGATTCTTATATGAATTCACACCGAAACTCAGCTGATTGGAATCCTTTGGTCTTGGCTCGATGTAAGAGAAGCCTTATAACCCCAAGAAACATGTAATAAAATTTGAATACTTAGAAATTGTTCCCATCACATTAGAATTCGACAAGTTGAGCCAATACATATATGATGAATGACTCGAGTCCTAGCTTAAGATCGAAGGTATTACAATATCTCCCCCTAAGGAACATTCATCCTCGAATGTGATTCTTGTGTAAACATTTCTCTCCTTTATCTTCCATTATCACTACCTTGGACAAAGTATGGCCTTTCCATTTCTTCAGTGTACCTTGTGACACGCCTCCATGGTCAACTTCACTTTTCCAGCTTTAGCAAAAAAATAATTTCTTCTTGAAGATTGATCTGTAAGCCCTTCGACTTCTCCTTTTTTCCCTACCGCCTTGAACTCCATGTCTTCAACTTTTATGGAAGTTGTAGGAAATGGTGTTGTATCTACAGATCTATGAAAATGCTCACTTCTGTGTGTCACAACTGATATTAGATTTCACTCGTGGGACCTCTAACTTTGTTTTTTGATGGGTTTAAACTTAATCCTTTTACAGTCGTAGGATAAACTGTATATGTTCGACCCCGATTGTTTACAAACATTTTCTCTCACATGCCTTGAAATGTTTTTGTATGTGTCATAGCTTTTATCTGGGTACCTAACCTGTATGTAAGCCTCATGCTACTGTATTTACTACGGCTCTTGTTCTCACTCGTAGCACTGGAGTTTGGCTATTGTCTATATTAAGTATTCTCCTGGCTGTAGCTGGCAATTGTAAAAAACTATGATATAGAACTTTACCTTCATGTTGGAATGCTTCATTTACAATGTAATTTGCAAGTTGATTAGCTTCTCAAAATATGTGTATTATCTCGATCACCAATTTTTTCATCTTACCTTGTATTTGTTCTACTGCTTCTATCATCTCCCATAGGACTTTCCGTTCACCATTTAGCATGTGTTTGAATGCTAGTGAGTCTGTCTTGATCTGAACCTTAGTTATTCCTTGTTCAATAAAATAAGTTAATGCTTTCCACATTGCTTTAGCCTCAACTTCCATATTGGTTGCTAGCCCAAAACATTGTGCTTCAGCATATAGCAAGTTACCATTTTCATTTCTAAATAGTATCCATATGCACTATTTCTAGGGCTCCCTTTGCTTGCTCATCAGTGTTACACACTACTCATCCATCCTATGTGGACCTCCATGTAACCTAAAGAAAATATAGCTCAGGTTTGTAGTTGCTGAATAATTCCTCTATATCACCCCACTAATTTGGTACTCTTATGATCCAAGGAAGTTACTCTTAATGAACTGGTATAGTATTTGATATAACACTGAAATACCATCCAGTTATAAGAGTATACCTTCTCATGTCAGTGTGCATTTCTTCTTTTCCACAAATGCAACATGACAATATCAGGGATAACCTGCATCACCTTCCTCAGTTTAGTTGGACCTATGGAAGTCCCACCAAGAATAAATTAGTTGTTGTAGGTGCCTCCCTTCAACCTGAATACTTACACAATTAACAAACTGCTTCCACAACTTTTGGGCTGTGGGAGCTGTTAGAAATAAGTGGGTCATTGTCTCCATCTCTTTCTCCTCACAATAATAGCACCTTGACACCACATGAATTTTCATCCTCTTTAGGTTATCATCTGTTGCAATTCTCCTTTTTCATATCCTCCATAAAAAGAAAGCAATTTTTAATGGTGAACCTTTTATCCAAACACTTTTAGTCCACTATTGATCTTGTTTCTTTCTCCTCAAGATTTTGTAGGCTAATTTAATAGTGAAAGTGCTAAAAGTGTCACCCATCTACCATGCCTTATATATTATATCTACTGTAGCAAGGGGTGTGATACTTTCAATTATGAAGTCTAGCATATCTTCAGAGAGGACCTCCTGTAGCTTTTCCTTTGCCAAATAACCATTAACAATAAAATCCCGAACTTTAGCATCTTCATTCACCCTAGGACTATCAACAATAAAATACAATGCTCCCAATTTAGTCCAGTTATCAAATGAGAAACTTGATTTGCCAGATTTTATTTGCATCCAATTTTCATGCTCCACTTCTTCTCTTATATTTATCATATTTCTCCATATCTAAGAAGCTCCAAGATTATATATAATGACATGATGCATCTTTTTACAATATTTAGTACACAAATATTGGGCCAATACGGAAGAAGTTGAGGTCCTAAAGGTCCACCATATGTTTGCAACCAAGGCCTTATTCACATCATGTGGAGACCTAAATCCAAGCCCTCCTTCTTTCTTAGGATAGCATAGGCCGTTCAAGCAACCTATTTTTTGCCTTTGACTCCACCTGCATTTCTCCACAAAAACTTGGCAAACAATTAATGAATCATCTCAATCACCGTTTTTGGAGGATTCATGACTGCCAGTAAATAAACTAGCATAGATTGCAGCACATGACTAATCAAAATCTGCCTTCCTCCAAAAGAAAGTAGTTTATTATGCCAAGAAAAAAAATCCTTCTAGCTACTTTTCTCAAAATCTCTTCAAAATAACTGTTCTTTCCCCTTGCACAGAAAACTGGACCAGATCAGTAAAACCCTTCACAATCTACTTCTTTGGAATTAATACCAGATAAGTATGAGTTATAAATTTGGTCATATCTTGGCCACAAAAGAAGGATCACTTTCACTAATCAGGCAATGTTTTCACCAATGATGTCCCAGCATCATTGATAAAAAGCTCCAGTAAAACTATCAGGCCCACTAGCACTAGCTTCATTCAGCTAAAAAACAGCCATACGTACCTCTTTTTCTTCTAGATGCATCACCAGGTCCTTATTATCCTCCTATGTGATTAGACTTGGGATCTTGTCCAGCATTGTGTACACCCCATCATACCTCTTTTCTTGAAATTTTTTATTGTAAAAATTCACTGCTTCACTACCAATGAGATCCTCCTTTGTCACTACCTCTCCTTAGTTATTCAAGATCTCTCCAATGTGTAGCTTTCTTCTCCTTCCTTTCACATATGAGTTGAGTGAAAGAATGTAATATTTTTGTCCCCATCTTGTAGTCATTTCATTCCAGCTTTTTGTTGTTAGAAATTCTCTTTAGCCTTTACCCACTTTCTATGATTTGCTTCCACCCTTTTCAATTCTTCCCCATTTTTAGGAGATGGCTACAGTTCAAACTGGATCTCCTTTATTCTGATGATATCTTCCAATGTAGCAACTTTCTGGAAAATATTACCATAGACCTTTTTACATCAAGTAGATAAGGCCTTTCGAACTTCTTCAATTTGGATTGAAACTCAATAAATGGACTACCTATAAACTCAGATACCCAGTTCTGCTTCACAATATCCTTAAACTTCTTGTGTTTGGTTCATAAATTCATGAAACGAAAAGGCTTTATAGTGACCCCCTCATCTGAATTACATATCAAATGCAGTGGTGCATGGTTAGATCCTTGCCTGATGAGGTGATGTACCTCTAATGAAGGAAAATTATCCAGGAAAGGACTGTTGACCAAAACTCTATCTAGTCTCTTGAAAATGCATATCTCCTCAATTCTTCCATTCCACCAAGTGCTACCTGAGAACCTGACCTTCGATAGGGGATCACTATTAATGAAAAATGCAAAGTCCATAGCCTCCTATTATTCAAAAGCTAAACCTCCTACCTCCTCATTAAGGTCACATTAAAATCCCCTCCAATAATCCATGGCATATCATAGGACAACCCCATATTTTGCAATTCATTCTGAAGCTCTAATCTTTCCAAAGGACTACACCTAGCATAAACTGTAGACATTAGAAAGGCCTTGTTATTGTAGGCAAATTTCACTGTAACTTGTTGTATTGTATCCAATAACACCACAGCTTCCCACTCCTCCCTCCAAAAAAAAAAACTAGATCTTTCCAAAGGTGTTGACTACTGCATTATTAGAACCCAAATTTCTTGTATAGTCTTCTATTTGTGATAGCTCCATAAGTGATGTAAAAGAATGATGATATCTTCTATTCATATCCATCAACCTCTCAAAAGATTTTTGAGTATTGAGGATCTAATGTTCCAAAATATCATTTTCTCAATCATTATAAACTACTAGTCTTATCCCTACTACTCCTTATTTTAACATGTAGAGGTATAATGAATCTTCCTTTCTTCGTACCATTCTTTAAATTGTTTATATGTCTAGGAGATAAATCCCTTGTATTGCTAATTTGCTGAATATTATAATCAATGTCATCATCCTTTTCTACTTGGTACTTTCTTTTTTGAATCTAGCTCCTTATCATAAAAAAGCTGAGATCGATCCTTGTTTCGCCATGGTCTCCCTTGTATTTTCTCCCCCTAGTTTATCCATGTTAATCATGTCACCTTGAGAGTTGACACCAAATAATTCTTCTATGATCCCTGTAATTCACCCATCTTCTTTAGTTCCAGAGGATTGCCCTGGTTCCACCCTTTGTCTTGGTGAAAGATTTTAAGAATTATGTTTAGACCCATTTATCTTACCATTATTGAATCTTGAGGCCCCTTCCCTCACATTGTTACCATTAACCTCTGATATTTTCTTCTTTCCTTTGTTTGTTATATTTCTTCCTTAACCCTCTTTTGCAACTTCAGTCTCTTTTGTTTTGCCCATGTCTTCTTGCTCAACCCCCTTTTCCTACTTATCTTCTTGAAGTGCCTTATAGGAGTTTCTGATTGCCACCCTGTTCTACACTTTTTTGATCTAAACCTTTCCCCCTCTTCCAGTATTCTTGCAGGTTTTTTGGTTCCTTAAACTGTTGAGCTTCCTTTCCTTCTTGTTTTTTCTTATCTATGTCCTCAGACTCTTCCTTCTTCTTCCCCTCATCCCCATAATTTTTCTTTTCCTTATGCTTCTTATATTTATTCTCTGGGTATAATTCTGGGTGAAGAACATAACACTAATGTTCATCATGTCCCTGTAGCATAGACGTGGTACAATACTTGGGAACATAATTATATTTAATTGTAATCCACCTTTCAACAACTTCACCATCCACCTTTAGGACTCCAATTTTGATTATCTAAGGGAATTTCCGTAATAGATCCACTTCTACTTTGACTCTTGCACAATTTGGCCTTGTCTATTTTTTTGTGGCCATGTCAACTTGCAGAGGCTTCCCTACTGCCGTAACTAGTGAAAAAATGGCTTCTTTCCCAAAGAAATTGGAAAGAAATGATGGGAATGTTTCCTCCTCTAGGTCGAACAACGGATCCCACTTAAAAGTGCTCATAGGATAAGAAGCATTCTTTTGTTAGATATAAAAAGCTGGTTTGGACATAGGTGCACATTGTCCTCTAGATGTGACGTCCTAATCAATATATGTCTATTGCACAAAATCCCGATCTTGCACTCTCCCTTCAACTCACATTGTTTAGGAATCTGTCTCCTTAGTTCCTGGATTTCTAGCCAACCGTAAGAGAATTTTCCAATCACAACATATTCCCAATTCTCACTTATTATCATCTGATCTACTTCTGCCAGCTTCCATATAACTTGTGGCTCTCCGTGCAGGTATGTAATAGGTTTGACCAGCTAGTCTTTCACATGTTCCTTTGTATGTTTCAACAAAGCCACGTAAGACATAACAAGGGTTGGTGGCCCACCTTCACCATAAGGTTGATGATGATCGGAGTGGCCATGGCCGCTTAGGTAGGCAAATCTAGGGTTAATTAGCTGTTAGGATTTAAGGTCTATTTGGTACCAGCTTTTTCGTTGTTGGTTATTAAATAATAATATAATAATGAAAAAAGGGAAAACTAGTTTTGTTTGATGTAAAGTTTGATGCTATGGTTTAGAGGTGATTTATGCTAAAATAATGTTGACACCATTTTAATATAAATTTTGTGTTATGAGTTGGTGATGCCCTTACAATCTATCCTATCAATGAAGTGAAAAAGGGAAGATGCGTGTTACTCCTCATCGTACTAAGAACTTTGGGTTATACAAAAAGCTAAGAAAACTCGAGCTAGGATAAAAAATGAAAGTTGCCCTTCTTCACTCAGATTCTAATACTCCCTCTGTCCCACTTTATATAATTCACTTTCTTTTCTTTGTCAGTCTAAAAAAGAGTAACAAATTTTCATATTTAGTAATAATTTAATTTTAAAATATTCATTTTACTTTTAATAAATATCACTTATTTTAGACCAAAAGTCTTTTTTGTATATTAAATTTCTTGTCAAATCAAACTTACTCGTGTAAAATGGGATCGAGAACTTATTAGGTTTGTCAACTATATCATTTTTCAAGGTGGTTATTTATCTGTAACCGCAGTGAAGAAGGTGGTTACTTAAACTCAATAAATAAAGAGAGGAAAGTAAATGGAATAACCAACTTTAACGGCTACACGTCTCTCTCAAAAATTTGGACCAATGTTTTTTTTCCTTTTTCATTTTTTGAGAACAATGTTTTACAACGGATGAGCTAATGTAGGGACTTGAATTTTGATCCTCATTTTTCTCTCTAGCTTGGTGTCCTGTGTGACCCTTTCCCCATCAGAGAGTTTTTATTCCTTTGATGGGTTTTGAGGGGACATGGGTTGTGTCAGCTCCAAGCAGGCCAGAGCCCATTCTCCACCTCCACGACGTCACAATTCCTCTCTAACAACTACTCCTGTTATTATTAATGGAGATCACAAATTGCACCATGCCAAGGCTGGATTTGCACCTTTGGAGAAGATCAAAGAGGAACCGGAAAAGGAGAAGAAGGAGGAATCGTTGATCCAACGAAGCTCCTCCAATTCTAAGCCTTCCAAAAAAGGGAATTCCGATAAGAAGGCCAATTTTAGTATCAAATTTGGAAGGCTAAATGAAGGAGAACATTTGGCTGCAGGATGGCCTGTTTGGCTCACTGCCGTTGCCTCTGAAGCTATTGAGGGATGGATGCCCCTTAAATCAGATGCCTTTCAGAGATTAGAAAAGGTAATCTTCATTCCCTCACGCATTGAGAATTTAAATTTGATTGTTGATGCTTGTTATTGTAATGAAAACATCATTTTCTTGTTATAGAGAAATAAAACGAATCTTGCATTATTATCTACAATACAAGGTTTCATTGTACCATTTATATTTGATAGGTTCATATATCCAATCTTGAGATATTAATGATTGAAGTAGAATTTGAGTATATTTTAATATCTCCCCTCTTATGCCGAATTATGAGCTACCCGTTCATTCAACCGAGAGAACAATCATAAATGAGAAGGAAAACATGGATACACCAATATCATAGTTTACTGCAAGCAAATGTGACAAAGGACGATGCTTGACAGATTTAACTCTTCAAGTTAGTTATATGAACATATAGGAACCCATTATAGACTGACCCAGAGAGTTGGTTTAGTGCACATGCTACAGCAATTTGAAAATTTTGACAATGTATTTAGGCCTTGATGGTCTATTTTCATATGCAATGGAATATTGACATTTGGACTGACTATTTCAGTTGAACATTACCATCTTATGAATGCAAAAGGCATTTCTTCTTACAAATATTTTTATTCCTTCTACATCTGTAGATTGGACAAGGTACATACAGCAGTGTTTATCGGGCACGTGATGTTGAAACTGGTAAAATGGTTGCCTTGAAAAAGGTGAAATTTGACAATTTCCAGCCAGAAAGTGTCAGATTTATGGCTAGAGAAATAACAGTTCTACGCAAACTTGACCATCCAAATATCATGAAGCTGTTGGGAATAGTCACTTCTCGGTTATCATGTTGCATATACCTTGTTTTTGAATACATGGAACATGACCTCTCTGGACTGTTGTCATGTCCTGACATCAAGTTCACCGATTCACAGGTTTGTTAACATTTGACAATGTCTTTCTCCCCTTAGATTTTGTGTTAGGATCACTTTTTGAATCTCTTTACTCACAAAAAGGAAAAATAAGAACATCTCATATTCTATTTTTCCTTCTACTTTTTTTTGGATGGAAGTAGATTAAATGCTATATGCAGCAGCTGTTGAGTGGACTAGAGCATTGTCATTCTCGAGGTATAATGCATCGGGATATTAAAGCATCCAATGTTTTGGTAAACAACGAAGGAATTCTAAAGATAGCAGATTTTGGTCTTGCAAATTTCCTTAGTGCTAGGCACAAACAACCACTAACAAGCCGTGTGGTGACTTTATGGTATCGACCTCCTGAACTTCTTTTGGGATCAACAAATTATGGACTAACGGTGGATTTGTGGAGCGCTGGTTGTGTTTTTGCTGAACTTTTTTTCGGAAGACCTTTCCTGAAAGGAAGGACTGAGGTCAGTTGTTTTTAGGAGTTCATTTTGGATTAGATAACATTTTATACATAACTTTCACAATAAATTGTGCAAATGGAACATGATAAATCTACACTACTAGAAGATCTATGAATGAAGCCTTGAAAATCATGGGTTGATTAGATGTCACTCCTCTACTACTTTGAAGTGCTACTGATTTTAGTCAATTGTGAAGAAGTTTTTTCTTCCCTACTCTACAGGTTGAACAATTGCACAAAATCTTCAAACTATGTGGTTCTCCATCTGAGGATTACTGGAAAAAGTCTAGACTTCCACTAGCAACTATTTTTAAACCTCAACATCCGTATGAGAGTGCACTTCGGGATCGATGTAAAGAACTACCAAAAACTGCTGTCAACCTTATAGAAACACTTCTTTCAATTGATCCTCATAAACGTGGAACTGCTTCATCTTGTCTTGATTCTGAGGTAAGGCTACATGGGGAAAGCAATGGATGAATCTTTTTTCTCATTGCAAATTACCATTTTTACTAATATCGTCTTCCTTCATCTTCTGTTTGTTTTATTTTTTGTTTATACTGATGACTGATCCTCAAGTTAATCTCAATCTTTTGTTCTTTGTTTCAAAATTCAACTCTCATATTTTGACAACATTCAAGACAATTCTTTCAGCATGCTAATATTATCGCTCAACATTTGTCATGTACCTTCTTCAGTATTTCCATACAAAGCCCTACGCATGTGCACCATCAAGCTTGCCTAAGTATCCACCGAACAAGGAAATTGATGCAAAGTTCCGAGAAGAAGCAAGGAGGTGCATTCCCCTTCTTCTTTGTTCTTTATATAAAGGATTTTCCGCATATAGTGGCTTAAATTGACTGCAGGTCATCCAGAAGGTGCTCAAAGATAGTAAAAGCCAACGAATTTAATCTGTACCGTAGGCACAAAAAGATTCCTTCACTCGTCTGAGTACTAGTTCAACATTATAGCTGAAACATATCCATTTCACACTATATATTTCATCCATCTCTAACTGCTTAGTTTTGAGCAACTATACTCCTTATGATTTTGAACTATTCCCTTCACTTATGTTGTCAGAAAGAGGGCCAGTTCAACAATGAGAGCGTCTGGAGCTTCAAGAAATTCAAGAAAGGTGCAAATGCCGCCTCAAGAATCGAGCAACTTTGGTATAGCGGTCTCAACAGAGGTCTTTTTCCTGTCTCTCATACATATAAACATACTTACATTCCTTTTTGATGGTATTTTGACAAGCTTCCTTATTTTCCTTTATAAAGGAAGCTGAAACCTATATGCATAGTAGTCGTAGAAACAATGGTGGTAGTGGCCATATTTCTAAAGGAAAAGGAGCTACTGTGGCACGCATATCAATGAAACCATCTTACGATACAGTGTCAGAGGCTTCTCAGATGACCGAAGAATCTCAAGGGGAAAGCATCCGATCTGTCCCTGCGCAAATGACAGCTTCAAGTGGCACTGCATGGGCCAAAATGAGAAAGCAAGATTCTGCAGCCACAAGACTTCATCCACAGGCCAGCTCAAGAAGTCAAAAGTTGGTTGCCTTTGACCCTTCTAGTTTACTACAAGCTGCCGATACGTTGGATTTAAACATGCCAGGGAATAATGACTTATCCAGCAGGAGCAACACTGAATCCAGAGGCCGCAACAATGATGCAAAGCATTCTATTAGCAGGCAATACACTCCTCACGAGCAACGAGATTCTTTTGGACCATCTGATATACACCAGTCTCAAGAGATGTCAGAGGTTTGTATATCTACAATATCTATTTGAAATTAATAGTGAGAAACTGAAACTTTTCTTTTCCGCTGTAATGCTATCATAGGTGGCTTTTGTTTTGGAGGAATAGGGCAGGGTTGGATAAAATTTTGACTCATAAGTTAATTGCGACCATTCCTCGGAACATTTAATCTCAGTCAGTTGTGGAGCGTTAAATTGTGTGATCATTTCATCCAAAATTTTAAAATATTAGAGATCAAACTTTTATTTATTTAATCGTGTCATCAACATACTAAAAAGAGACAAAAACAGTGTCTTTAACATGTCTCCTCACGTGCAGGCATGATTCTTTTTTCATAAGTCAAGCACATGGAAATTCTTTTTCATAATGAGTGTTAGTGGGACTCGAACCCCCAGGATCTCTGTTTATCCTGATACCATCTTAAGAAATAGACTTGAGCTTAACTTAAAATCAAAAGCTAGTTCTAAATTATTACAATTATCTGAGTAATAGAAATTAAATACTATCAGTCAAACTACACCTGATTTAGTGGGGGATTCGCAGATTCACAGCCTGAATTGGATTAAGTGTCCCGTATCATTTAATGGAATGGGTCCTTATAGAGTCTTCGACGGTCCTCACCTCATGATCAAGTTTTTGGAGTTTTGTTAGCTAAAAGGTCTTTTCTTTTCCCATCCCTATCTGTGATTTACCCCAATGTTATGCCCTCATATTATGTTGTCCATGCTTCAAATATCCGGTCGTAGGAGAGTAAGGAAGTGTTAAGTGTCCCAAATTGGTTGAGAGAATGAGATGTCATCTCCTTATATAGTCTCGGAATAATATCTCCTCATGAACTAGCTAAGTGTGATTTAGGCTCAAACTTCATTTTCTTTGCATGGAGATGTTATCATGTTCTGCTTTGCAATCTGCACTGTTAGTACACAATCTTTCTGGTCCCTGAAACATGAGTGCAGTGCCCATGATAAGCACACCCTCGCAGTGGTAACAGATGTTATAATGTGTTTTTTCTTTGAACTAAGAAAACCCAACGGGAAGTCTTTATCACCACCAGAATTGGTCAGTCTACAAACTTCTCCGACTTAGACCTTTTGAAACTAGAAAGTTACAGCAACAATGGACCTTCCCTATTAGCTGAAATAACTTGGATATCATGTCATACAATCTAAAGTTTCATTTTTTATCTGAAGCCATGTAACATGGACAATTTAGTAATTGCAAAGGCCAAACAAAGAATATGACTGCATATGTAAATATCTTTCCAAATGAACAGGATAACAATGGACGGCAAAGAAGGGTTGTATTCTCAGGACCATTGATACATCAGGGGAGTGATGCAAAGCAGGATTATCAAATGCACCATGATGGCCGCAGATCTCGGTTTTGTAAAGGTAAAGACATTTCATATGTGTGGTGAGTTCTATTTCTCACTGTCGGTATCCATAAACAAGTATTGCTTTTTTATATATGTATATATATATTAAACCCCAACCGAAATTGGTTTGTTTACGTAGACTTATAATGTGAGTGATCTGGAAGCGCATCCTGCATTACTTAGCCAGTAAAGTGACTCTGGAGAAACGATATCTTCTCGAGGATTTTTGATGGACGAGAAGAAATTAAATTCAAAGTTCGTTAAGCAATGTATCATTTACATTTCATTTTGCCCTGGCCACTCTACTTATGAAGAGCTTGAACGCGCTGTGGACTCTGATGCATGCAACTATATTTTTCTCGCAAATCATTTGGGAAATCAGTAAAGAATTCACACAGAAGTAGACACTTACTGATGCAAGACATAGTTTTTTGACCAGAAATATGATGGAATCACCGGAAAATTTGATGCTGAAATCCTGAAAGCGCTTAGTGGAATTGGAACTTGATAACTTGCTGGAGAGTTGCAATATGTATCCCCAGTACCATTACAACACGACTTTTTTTTCACTTCTATTAATTGATTAGTGTCTAGGCTTCCCTCATTTGTAAATGGAAAATATGTATACACACACATATATATACCTTTAGTTGACATGTTTATACTACAAAATCAACCATCCATTGTGTCTTTGATCGTTTATGTCTATATGCTCAGAAGATTGTTGTAAGAGGATAGGACCAGAGAGATATGATCCGTCATCATAAAACAAATGGACTACTTTGATCTAAAAGGTTGAAAGTCCAGAGACAAAACTAGAACTTTGAGTTTATAGATTCTAAATTCTACAAAAAGAAAGTTACTGGGTTTTTGATATATTATCTATGCATATAAAATTTTTAAATACAAATTCAGGATCTAATATCAAAGTTACTTGGTTCTTCTGAATCCATAATCAGCATGCTAGCTCCCTCCCCATTCCAACTTGGTAAAAGAATTTTCCATCACTTGCTTGAAGAAGGCTTCAGATGATGCCATAGATATTGGGTAATTTTACTTGAAGTTGTTATATTTATTTATGTACTGACAAGAACATCACATATTAATGCATCACATTCCAACACACTATCAAATTAATGATTATGGCGTCAATGTGGTCAAAACAATTCCCCAAACACAATAATTGAAAACGGGACTAACACGAGCGGAAAATGGCATTTTTGGACCATTACAAGGAATTTTGATATTGACTCCACCAAGGGTTCTCAACCAGCTCAAGGAATTGGTGCCCCAAAATTGGACACAATAATCCGAGCTTTAAAACGACCCAATCATGCACTAAGGGTTCAAGAAACCTGTATCTAGCAAAATACGAGAGGACTAATCAAGACTTACGGATTCTGAAGTGGCAATATCGGTCCAAACCACATCTTCAAGATGAACCCAGGACAATGCAAGGAAAACCACAAGAAATGGTCTCCATCCCTCACAAACGAAAATGAAATACTAAAGGACAAACCCAGTGATTTAATCACTGTATGAGCTGCACTAGCAACCCTGACATCGCAGGTGCAACATCGCATATGTGAAAAAAGCTCTATCGATGCGGAGGTCAACTGGTCAACGACTCTGTATGAGCAGCCCTTAGCTTTGCAAGCGCGAGGTTGCAAGTGCAACCAAGGCCTGCAGGAGTGAGGCCTGCTGAACTGGACACCATCATCCGGGTGGCCAGCTCTCCACGTGTTTGAGCCTAGGCTCCGCATGAGCAGCGGCGCCAGCAGCTGTTGCACCAGCACTTGGAATCAAAAAGCTCATCTAACTGAATCTTTGAAATTAGCTAAGGGCCTCACCAACGCAAAATTGAAATGCTACCCAACCGAACTCGACAGTCCAAACTCAACAGAATTGACGAAGCTTTTAATGGAGGTCGTCTCAATAAAAAATGAGTCCTACACTTAAGGCTTCATTTTATCCATAAGCCACTAGGTTGATCAAAATGAGTCTTGAAGCCTCGAGATCGAAATCCTTCTATACCACACTCGACATTTCAAACCATTAAAAGTGCATTCTGAGAGCGTTTACTTAAAGGTTTGGCTGAAGTTAACCGTTTAAACTTTAAAAGCTCCATAAATACAAAAATTTACCCCAAAAAAAAAAGTCAAACGGACAATATGGTGATTGAACTGCAGGCCCAATAAATCATAAATAATTTGAGATCACTATAAGAAAGCTGTAAATACTAAATATATCAAAAATAGAAAAAATGACCTACAAGATCATTATAACATCCATGACTAAAATGACTTTCAACCTTGAAAGTAAAGAGTCAAGAAGTACCTGAAGGTACAAACAGGTGAGGATACTAAATTTTGTTCGATTATACGTCGTGATGAAGAGAATTGGGGAAAATATATTCTTATTCAAAGAGAGCATCATGACAGTCTATGTAAAAAGTGTGTATATAGATCAACTGATTAATCTGTAACAAACTCTAACTATCACTGATTATCTTTAATTAGTAACTAACTAGCTCTAACTAATTGACAGTTGCTCTCCACATGCAACTCATGTGACTCCTTCAATACTCCCACTCAAACTGTGTAATGAGAACATATTGAACATTCCCAGTTTGCTCAACAGAAAACCATGTAGTGTTTTTCCCAAGCTCTTTGTCAAGATATCCGCAAGTTGTAATGTAGTGTTGATGTGTTCAGTATGCACCAAACTTCTTGTATTTCTCTCTAATAAAATGACAATCAATCTCTATGTGTTTACTCCTCTTATGATATATTGGATTCACTGCAATTTGTATCGCAGCCTTGCTGTCACAATAAAATTTCACAGGAAGTTGCAATTTCAACCCCAATCCTTCAAATAGTTCTACTATCCATATTATCTCTGCAACTGCATTATCTATACTCCTATACTCAGCCTAGTTGAGCTTTTGGAGACTGTGTTCTGTTTCTTAGATTTCCAAGATATTAGTGATTTCCCCAACTTCACTATTGTGAGAAATATTAGATAAGAAAATTATTGAATATATACACTACTACATAAAGACCCTATTTATCGATACTACAACATAATCCAAGTCTAACTAGGAAACAACATACTATTCCTATTCCAATTAGAAATAGGACTATACAGTCCTATTCTTATTCTAACATTCCCCCTCAAGCTGGTGCATACAAATCATAAGCACCTAGCTTGTTGTAGATATAATTAATACGAGGACCAGTGAGGGACTTGGTGAAGATATCTGCAAGCTGATCGCTTGACTTCACAAACTTTGTAATAATATCTCTTGAGAGTATTTTCTCTCTGACAAAGTGACAATCAATCTCAATGTGCTTAGTCTTTTCATGAAACACTGGATTTTCTGCAATATGAAGGGCCGCTTGATTATCACACACAAGTTCCATCTGATCGACTTCGCCAAATTTTAGCTCCCTCAACAACTGTTTGACCCAAATAAGCTCGCAAATTATTGCAGTCATAGCTCGATATTCTACCTCTTCACTCGATCGAGCAACCACATTCTATTTCTTGCTCTTCCATGACACCAAATTACCTCCTACTAATACACAATATTCAAATGTAGACCATCTATCAGAGGGTAATCCTACCCAATCAGCATCTGTATATCCCATGATATGGTCATGGCCTCGATCTTCGAAGAGTAGTCATTTTCCGGTCGCTGACTTTATATATCACAGAATAGGAACAACTGCATCCCAGTGACTATCACAAGGGGAAGTCATAAACTGACTTACAACACTCACAGGGAAGGAAATGTCAAGTCTAGTCAGTGTGAGATAATTTAACTTTCTCACCAGTCGTCTATACCTTTCCGGATTACCGAGTGGTCTCCCTATCTTGGAAGAAGTTTAACATTCGGATCCATAGGAGTATCAATGGTTCTACATCCCATCATCCCTGTCTCCTCAAGAATGCCTAAGGCATACTTGCATTAAGAAATAACAATACCTGATTCTGAATAGAAGATGAGGGCATTATATTAATTAAATAACAAGATGCAAGGACAATATCACCCCAAAAATGCAGCAGAACATGGGACTCAATGATAAGATTGCGAGCAGTTTCAATCAGATGCCTATTCTTTCGTTCTACTACACCATTCTGCTGAGGGGTGTACAAACAAGATATTTGGTGAATAATTCCTTGGTGAGTCACAAACTCCTGAAATTGAGAGGATATGTATTCTAACGCATTCTCACTACGAAGAGTACGAATGGGAACATCAAACTGGTTCTGTATTTCAGCAACAAAACTTGTAAATATAGAAAATAACTCCGAACGATCTTTCATTAAGAAAACCCAAGTACATCTTGAATAATCATTAATGAAACTAACAAAATAACAAAATCCTAAGGTTGAACTAACTTGACTAGGACTCCAAATATCAGAATGAACTAAAGAAAAAATAATCTCAGAACAACCCTCAGTACTACATGAAAAAGTAGCACGAGTGTGTTTCCCAAGTTGACACGACTCACAATCTAATAAGGATAAACTATACCCTCAAAAAAACATGAAAAAGTAGCACAAGTGTGTTTCCTAAGTTGACACGACTCACAATCTAATGAGGATAAACTAGACAAACTAGGCAGTCAGAATGACCCTCAGTACTACATGAAAAAGTAGTACAAGTGTGTTTCCCAAGTTGACACGACTCACAATCTAATGAGGATAAACTAGACAAACTACGCAACATTTTTTGCAGTCTAGATAGACTAAGATAGAAAAAGCCTTGTGATTCATGTCCAGAGCCAATCATCTGTCCCATACTGTAGTCTTGCATAAGGAAAAATCATCAAAAAAAATAAATGCCATAATGTAAGTCCCGCATCAAATGACTAATGATGCCAAATTAAAAGGAGAACCAGGAATATAAAGAACATAATCTAAGGTGACAGAAGGTAAGGGTTGGGCTTTTCTAATCCCTTGTGGTTTTGTCTAGATCCCATTGGCTAAAGTAATAGTAGGAAGAGATTGTGAGTAAACAATATTAGACAAACGTGTTTTGTTACCGGAAATATGATCAGAAGCGCTTGAGTCCATAACCTATAATCCAAGAGTATTAGACTGTGAAACACAAGCAAAAGGATTACCTGCAACAGGAACAGTAGGTTGAGGAGATAGTTGTTTACTTGCTCGATACTGAAGGAACTCATCATATTCGTTCTGAGCAATATGAGCATTATTAGATGATTGGTTAGGTAGAGCAACAGAAACATTAGGTTGAGCAACGAGTGCTATTTGTAGGGATGTTTGCTTATTTGCTCGATTTCGAAGCGATTCATTATATTCCTTTATAACAATAGGATCATAACTAATGGGTGGACCATGTAAAGTATAACATATGACGTGAGTGTGTCCAAACTTGTGACAATAACTACACTTAGAGTGAGATCTTCTAGAACGACATTCTCTTCATCGGTTCTCCATAGTAGATATTCATTTATCAATACCTTGAGATGCAAGAATAGAGGAGGCAATGGTGGGTGATAAAGCTACTTTATGACTGGGAGGCACAACAAGACGAAGTAAACGAGACAATAATTCATCCATTTTAGGGATGGTAGGACTAGCTAAGATCTGGTCACATACAGAATCATGATCAGCAGGAAGCCCAATAAGTGTAAGGACTAAAAATAATGTCTGCATGTGCTCTTGTTGTAGTTTCACTTTTAGTGACTGGCATCAACATTTCAAATTCATCCATAACTGCCTGCACTTGTCCCAAGTATGTAGACATATCAGATTCATGTTTTTTTTATCGAGATATGTCATTAGTATATAAAGCACGAGCCTTTTCCTAAATTAAATAAGATGTATGGAATGGGAGAAACAAGGGCATCAACTTGGAATCAATAGATCACCACAGGAGACTACAAAATTGAGCATCAACCTTGTCCTATTGTGCTTTGGCTGTTGTAGATTCCTCAGTAGTATTTTTCTTTCATCTACCACATAAGCACTGGTTGTTAAGTGATCGTGAACACCTTGACCTTTGCACCATAATTCAATTGAGGAAGCCCATGCTAAGTAGTTGGAACTATCCATTAATGGTTCTGAAGTGAACATAGATTAGAACTTCCTATTCCTGTATTTTTGGAGCCAAACATATCGATCCCAAAGGACATCTTTTAAAGTCAAACTTTAGAAGTCATCGGAAATCATATTTGTCCACCAGAAACTAGTCAAAAAAATAAAAAAATATGTGGTCTGTCTCGAAATGCAGAGGTAAGCTCAATAAGGGAAAAAACTTTTAAAAAGATGGTCAGAGAAACTACCTCGAACACTAAAAAAGTCGCCAGAACCTTAATTCCGGCAATCAAATCTGGAAAAAAGGGCTGGGGTTCGATTGGAATTACTGGCCGACCCCAACAACAGAAAAAAATTGAAAAAAAGTCATCGAAGAACCCTCACGTGACGTAGATCATGCCGAAAAATAGTCACTGCTAGTGGCCTGTGAAGGCGCGTGAAGGAGAGTTTCCAATGGATTCTCGTTGGGTTTGTGGTCGCCCGGGCTTTCCGAGCCTAGTGATGGTGTTGGTGTTTTTGCACAACACCCAAAGAAACGGAGGTGACATAAAACAACCACCAGAACAATGAACAACTACCGGAACGCGTATTGTTTTTCTTTTCTCACAAATGCTCTGATACCTTGTGAGAAATATTAGAGAAGAATATTATTGAATTGCGTTTATACATTACAACATAAAGACCGTATTTATAAATACTACAATATAATCCAAGTCTAACTAGGAAACAACGTACTATACCTATTCCAATTCTAAATAGGACTATACATTCCTATTCCTATTCTAACAACTATAAATCCACCAACTGATCTCCTACTCATAGGACAAGTCCCCCAATCAGCATCATAATACACCTAAAAGTTGCATTGAGCTTTCCGATGATAAAATAATTCCAAGTCTTGGAGCATTCTTCAAGTATCCTGCCACCCTCAGGGCTGCTTCCATGTGGGACTTCTTGGGATCATGCATAAATTGGCATAGGGTTTGGACTGTGAAACTTATGTCTGGTCTAGTCATTGTTAAATATAATAACTTTCCTACTCGCTTTGATAACTTCTTGGATTGCATCTATGACCTTGATCAAACTCCACACTAGTAAGTTTCTGATTTGGTTCTAAACGTGTGTGGCCAGGCTTAGAGCCAGCCAATCCCATGTCTGATGAGGTCCAAAGTGAACTTCCTTTGACACACAAGAATCCCTTGATGACTACTTCCTTTGACACACAAGAATCCCTTGATGACTTCTTGCAATTTCAAGACCAAGGAAATATTTCAACTCCCCTAAGTCCTTCTTTTTGAAATGATGATGCGACAAAAGTTTGCCTTCCTCAATAAGTGATGAACAAGACTCAGTGACAATCAGATCATTAACATAAACTAAGATTAAAACTGTATTAGTTCCAGCAGTCATTGTAAAGAGAGAATAATCATGATGACTTTGATGAAAACCAGAAGTAACAAGAGTTTCAGTAAGATTCAAGTTCCAATGCCTAAAAGTTTGATTGAGACCATATAAGGATTTTTTCAGTTTACATACAAGAAAGGACTCCCCTTGCTTTAAAAGACCAGGAGGGGGGGGGGATCATATACACCTCCTCCAGTAGATCTCCTTACAGAATACATTAAAAATATCCATCAGATGTAACTTCCAACCTTTCATAGCAACCAAAGTAAGAAGCCCTCACTGTGACCATCTTTACTACAGGGGAACAAGTGTCTTTATAGTCTAAGCCCTCTTGTTGAGTGTAACCCTTGGCCACTAACCTAGCCTTGTACCTATCAACATGACCCTGAGTATTGTATTTGACTTTAAAAACCCATTTACATCCTATTTCCCTCTTATCAGCAAGCAAAGGTGCTAAAGACCAGGTCTTGTTGTCAACTAATGCCTGCAGTTCTTGATCCATGGCTTGCATCCACTTAGGATCTTGCATAGCCTCCTCGTAAGACTTAGGTTCTCTAATTGTAGAGATATTGCAGAGTACTTGGAGATAGGAGTTAGACAAACCATTATATGACATGAATTTTGACATAGGATACCAGCAAATAGTTGGTTGAGGGACATGCTTGCGGACAAAGTCATGCAACCAAGCAGGAGACTTTGCCAATCTGTTGGATCTTCTTACTGGTGCGGGTGGAGGTTCCACTACTTGCTCCATGGCAGTGGTCAAGGCTCCTTCTCCAGTAGAAGAATGACGTGGGTTTGTCTTCGCTGTGTCCAAGCAAGTTATAATAGGATCATCTATGATCACCTCTTCCGATTCATCACTTGTCACCACAAAAGGATCTGCATCCACAACATATTCACCAGACTATTGCAGTTGATAATGATCTCTCTCTTAGGAAGAGCTGGATTGGAAAGGAAAAATATGTTCCTCAAAATACACATCCCTACTGACAAAAAATAATTTGTTAGTGAGATCAAAAAGTATATAACCCTTTTGAGTGGCGGAATATCCCATGTGGACTAATTTCAGAGCCCTAGCACTAATTTTATCTCTTGCGGGAGAGGTGATCGTAGTAAAACATAAACATCCCAACACCCTAAGGTGTTGCAGATTCGATTTTCTCCCAAGGAAGACCTAAAGTGGATTTACTCCCTAATGCACTGGTTGGAATTCTGTCGATTAGGTAAAGAACATTTTGGACACAATTTCCCCAAAATCTAATGGGAAAAGAACCTTGAAACTTATTGATCTATCCACCTCCAAAATTTGTCCATGTTTTCTTTTCACTACCTTATTTTGTTGAGATGTGTAAGTGAATGAGCTTTGATAAATAATCCCTACATTACTGAATAAAACTTTGCAAGTAGAATTGAAGAATTCCGTCCCATTATCACTTCAAAAAATGTTGACATTAGTCTCAAATTGATTCTTAACAAATTCCAAGAAACTCTTTCGGACAATAGGTACATCACTCTTAAACTTCAGCAAGTAAATCCAAACCATTCTAGTGTGATCATCCACTAAGGTGAGAAAAAATCTATGACCATCGTGTGTAGGAACTTTATAAGGACCCCAGACATCTCCATGAACTAAATCAAACATTTTGTTTGGACCGCAGATATCTCCAGACATCATGTATAGGAACCTTATAAGATCCTATACCGTTTATATTGCCAGATGATCCCACTCTTGTAGCTGCTCCTCGCACACTCCGGAAAGCAGTAATGTCATTACCATCTCCTAGTATATGTTTACCTGTATCATTAATGGATTTATGGATTTTTTCCACTACCATGGCATAACCCTGATAGTCGACTTCTATTGGTTTTTTAACAAAGAAACTAAAAGAATAATTGAGAAAAAACTTTGAGAGAAAAAATATTGTAGTGTTGTCAAAGAGAATTATTTTATTAAAGATTCACAGACATACATTTATAGTTATAAATTCTAACTAAAAAATAGAAAAATATGAAAACTAATCTTATCAATAAAATTCGAATATAAAATAGAAAGAAACTAATTCCTAAATTCAAGTATAAATTTGATAAATACCAAACTGAATGAAGGAAATACCCAAAAATACCGACTTTTATCAAAATTACTAATTATACCAATTTTTTGAGAACTTTGATACACAAGCATAGAACGAAGATACCTAAAAAATATCGGATGATACCTAAAAAATGATTGTTACATATGGAAACAGTTACGTTAATTAAGGAATTGTAACAGATCTTTTGATCTGATTCCTTAATTGACGTCGATTGGACTGTTGAATACTAAGCAATCCCAAAAAATTCTCAAACAAAATCACGAAGCCAAATTCGTTTTTTTTAGAAAAAAAATCCAAAAAAAAACGCAGTTCCACCATTGTTGAGAAGCTCTTCAACAGAAATGAATATTTCGATTTTGATTCGTCATTCGGGAAGATGGGAATCTGATGTGATATACACTGGATACAAAAGTGATGGCGTCATAGTAGGCGATAACATTTCTTATAGTAACCTGCGTTCGGCCATTGTTGCGGAGTTGGGTAATGATGAGCAGAGGAAGGAAATTGTGATTCAATTTGCAGGTATCACAAATTGCAGGAATCATTAGACTGGAAACATAATAGTGATACTTAATATATCTTTGCAAGTATTAAAGTGGTAGAAAAAATGCAGGTATCACTACAAATAATGTGTGACATTGTCTAATACCAATGAGTGTGAGACATGGTGTGAGTGGGACGTGTGTGTGTGACATGGACTGATACCAACCTGCATGTGTCAATTAAGCATGGTATGATAGAGAAAACTTGCAGGTATTATAAAGTGCAAGAATTATTAGAATGGAAACATAATATTGATACTTGAGCATTTGATTTGAATTTGGTTAACATATCTTTGCAGGTACCACTAATATGTACTTGACTATGTCACTATACAATAAATAAAGTGGTCATGTGTGTGTGTATGACATGGTCTGATACCACCTGCAGGTATCAGTTAAACAGGGAGTGATAGTCATGTCTGTTTGAGAATAAAATTACAGGTATCACCTTGTGTGGGTATCATCACACTGGAAACATAATATTGATACTTGATGGTTCATCTGCCATTGAAATAATTAATTAAGTGTTTTTAGTATCAATTTGTTCTATTGAAATCGAAAAAGATGATGAGAGATCTTGATTATCACAAGGAGATTGGGTTAAACCTATACTAAAAGAAGGAGATTCCATTAGAAAAAAAATGGCGGAAAAATGAAGAACGGAGATGGTGCAACTGACGGGACGAGAGAAGAGAAAGTGAAAGAGGGCTGAAAAATTGAAGAAAAGTGAAAAAGTAACATAAAAAGGGGTATACAGTTTTGTGGCTTCCCAATGTAAATTCAAAATGGTAACTGACTACAAATAAACCGGGAAAGAAAAATAATTAATTAAATGATTGACTTTGATTGGACTGTTACAAAAAAAAAATGCATAAAGAAAGGAAATGGAATTCTTATTTGTTTAGGTATCAAAAAAAGATGGAAAAAACCTAGAAAAAAGGAATTTTAGTAATTAAATTAAATGGTAGGGAATATTGAAAATTTTGATAAAATAAGTCGTTTATTTGTGTAAATTTTTCTAAATTCAAGCCACACAGGACTCTAATAAAAAAATTTAAAAATTCGAAAGCTTAGCTACTCATAAATTGAATTTCTGTATAAAAAATCTTTTACCGAAAATGTAGCTTGTTATTTTGTTTCTGTAATATCCTGAGACATATCTTTAACACTTCTCCTTGGATCAGGATTTGCTGATTGCAGTTTCATCTGAAATTGACCTCATGAATAAATGTGCCAATTCATCTTTTATCTTGTAAGACTTGTGCATATCTTCTGTTGGATTAAATAAGAAGTTTTTACTTCTCATTTCAACTTGTAAAATTTCCTGCTTATATGAATCAAAGATTCGACAATATTTATCTCCATATAATAATATAAATCCATTTTCCATTAGTTGGCCAACACTCAATAAGCTTTTATCCATATAAGACACATAAAGGACATCTAAAATTATTTTTGTACCTGAACTTGAATTGATTGGAACAGACCTTTTTCCTTTTGCAGGAATATAGTCACCATTTCCAATTATGACTTTTTTTTTATCTTCCATAGACGTAAGCTCTTTAAAAAGATTTCTATCTTATATCATGTGATTTGTACAACCACTCAATCATCTAAAAATCAGATTTTTGGTGCATAATAGGTTGCCAAAAATACATGTTCTTCTTCTTCGGTGGTGATTTGGGCAACTGTTTCATCTTTTTGAAATTTGCTTTTGCAAATCACAGCTTTATGACCAAAAATTTCTTTTGCAGATCTTGCACTGTGCATCTGGTCTCTTCCAACATTTATATAGAGGATGTCCATTTTTTCCACAATGTTGTCAAGGTGGGTAAGTCTCCACAAATTTATCCTTGCTTTTAGTTTTGTGATTGACTACTTATGCTCCTTTAACCAAGTCATCTTACCTCATAAACCTCCTTTGCTCTTGTGTTTGCAATGTATTTAATAATTCCGCCTAGGTAATCTTGGACAAATTTTGTGTTGTCCAAGGTAGTTATAGATACTTTGTATCTTTCAGGCACAGTAAAAAGAATTTTTCAACAATTCTTGAATCTTTAAATTTAGTTCAAAGAAATCTTACCTTGTTAACAATGCTCAGAAGTCGGTCTGAGTACTCTTTGACGGTCTCAGATAACTTCATTTTTTGCAGTTCGAATTCCCTTATCAAATTCAACACTTTCATGCACCGTATTTTTTATCTCCCGTGTATTTTTCCTTCAGATAATCCCAAATTTTTTTCGCTAATATGAGAGCCATAATTCTCATGAAAATTATTGCAGACACACCAACAAACAAAGTTCCTTTAGTTTTTGATTTTCTTATTATGTTTTCTTTTTGGTTTTTATTCTAGGCTACCATGGGATTATTAGGCAACAAAAGAATATCATAATCCTCTTCCACGACCTCCCAAAGGTCTAAAGCCTCAAGATAAGTTTCCATCCTTATTGCCTAGAGATGATAATTTTCACCATCAAAAATAGGAGGAGGAGCAATTTGAGAAAAACTACTTTCAAAATTTATCTCACAGGTCCCTCAAAAATATTGCATGGATACCAATTTTTGATTTTTTAACAAAGAAACTAGAAAATAACTGAGAAAAAACTTTGAGAGAAAAAATAACTGCAGTGTTGTCAAAGAGAATTATTTTATAAATAATTCACATGCATATATTAATAGCTATAAATTCTAACTAAAAAAATAGAAAAATATGCAAACTAATCTTATCGATAAAATTCAAATAAAAACAGAAAGAAACTAATTCCTAAATTTTAACCACAAAGGATTCTAATAAAATAATTTAAAAATCCTAAAACTTAGCTACTCATAAATTGAATTCTATAAAATAAATCTTTTACAAAAAATGTAGCCATTTATTTTATTTTTGCAATATCTTGAGACATATCTTTAACAACTTCATAAGAATTTGTCTCTTCGGTTATACATAGGTATAGTTTAACCTACTCAGAAATTGCAATAATTTTTGTTGTTGTAAGTGATCAGCATACTCCTTGGTATAGCACCTCCACAGTTAGGAAATGGCACAATTGCATCACATTTAATCTAGAGTTCCTTCAACTTGGTGAAATACGTAGAACGGTATCGATGCCCTATGTAATTATAGCAATTTCCCTGTGTAGTTGAAAAATCCTTACTAGATAAACTTTATCAAACTTCTCCTGCAACTCATCCCATACTGTGTGGGCATCAGTAGCATATACAATTCCACTGACAAGAGATGGAGCTATGGTATTAATGATTTAGGATAGAATAATGGCGTTATAAGTTTCCCATTGCTCCAATAATTCTTTCTTAGATGGGCTCTTTTTGCATGTTCCTAGTACAAATCCTAATTTTCTCGTTGCTTGCAGTGTGATACACATGGATCTTCACCATAATCCGTAATTTTTAGACCCTTTTAGCTGAATCAGAACTAAAATAGATCCTAGGCCATCCGATGGTCCGATGAACCGGGGATGATTTTGATTGATTTTGACTTCGACCACCATTGTTGCTCCTTAGCTCCAATAATGCAAAAATAGAAAAAAAGAAAAAAGAAAACTATAGGCAGAAGGATACTTACAGAATTCACCAATCTACAATCCTAGAAGATCCTACTCCCTCTCTTCTCTCATAGCCACTCGGAATCGCCATTCCTAGCTTTGATACCATGTCTGATTATGCGCTGCGATGGAGAGAATTGGAGAAAATATCTTCTTATTCGAAGAGAGAGTCATAACAATCAATGTACAAGTGTAAAAATAGATCAGCTGATTAATCTGTAACAAACTCTAACTATCACTAATTATCTTTAATTTATAACTAACTAGCTCTAGCTAATTGGCAGTTGTCCGCCACATGTTCAACTCATGTGACTCCTTGAATAAATTTGCATCTCGTGCTTTTGAGAACTGAGCATAATTGATGTTTTTGAGAAAAGGGTTTTCACGATATATGAGTAACCTTTGAGATGATTTTTGAGTATCTTACTCACTTGAGGTATATGAGCATAATGAGTTAATTTTTGGGGGAGTAGTATTAAAAACCAATTTGGGTAAGAGTAGAGGCAACTCAAATCCCATGAATCACATAGCCAACATAGGATAGGATCGTGCAGTTGGTTCAGGAGTCTCCTCACTTATCCCCAAAAGAGGACTTTTTATATAGATCCATAAGTTGACATTGCGTCTCTTAGCCTGACAAGGTATTGGACCACTGTGACAACAACAAATAGTTTATTGTATCATCACTAGCTCATAGGTTATGGTTGTCGTTTAGAAAAACTCCCCAAAGAGTAAGCAATATTATTTTACTAAGTTGCACTGATTTTATCATATTCTCCAAAGCATCATCTTTCACTCTCATTTGCATGTTTTATTGAGTTGAGTTATTTCAGTATTTATTCAATTGAGTATCCTTTGAGTATGTTTTCTTTAAATTATTTTACATACCATACATTTCATGTACTGACGTAATTCAATGCTGTATCCATTTATGATGTATATTCTGGTGTTAGAGATCATCTATGGGTGCATTGTTTAAGATATGTCTCCTATAGCTATTGGTGGGTCCTTTATGCATTTGAAGAAAGACTTTCTTTTAAATATTCCTTTTTTATTTAGCAGTTCCTTTGAGGTAGTCATGGATTTGTCTCGGCACCTTCTTGGTAGTCAAGTAGAGGCTTCATAGACAAAGTATAATTAAGTGAAAGCATTCTTTCAAAGACTATGTTTAAAGCATCATCTATGTTTAAACCATAATTTCATTATGAATTTTATAACGACAAGTTATATTATACTTTGAGTAGTTTCAATCTATTGTTTATTTATTAAGGATGACGCTATTTAGATTCCCAGTTGAGTCAACTTCCTATTGAGTTAAGCGTTCTGCTAATTGAGTTAGCCATGGACTAGTAATGGTTGCCGAGTATCGTGGGTCACATCTAGAGTGTAGGCTTGGGGGCGTGACAAACTTGGTATTAGAGCATAGAGTTTATGAGTACTAGAGTATCTATGAAGTCGTGTTCAATAGAGTCATTCTTATTAGTGTGAATTCATGCCGTATTTATAATAAGGAGGATACAAGCCATTAGAAATTGTTTATCTTCTTTCATAGTCTATATTGGTGCGATATAAAAATTTTCTTCTAACTCATGAATTTACACATTTTCAGATCATGCCTTAAAAATGCTTTGTGAGTTATAGAAATGCCACCAACACTGAGGTTCTACAACTTAGAATGATTCCAACTTCAAGAATACAGATGAGAAATAGGCCTTGTATAGTGGAGCTTGAGCAGGATAATGGAACTCAAGAAGTTCCACAGACACCTACTACATAGCCTATTGTTATTGGTACTCAGGATGTTTTGCAGACGCTTACTCTTCAGCCTATCGACACTTTTGAAGTAAAGTTCAGAGGAGCTATCACTATTCTCAGTCAGTTAATGTCTATCAAATCAGTTTGTTAGAGCACTCCAATCACTAGTTTTCATTCCAAGAGCCTTCAGCTACAATAAAGACCGGAGACTTCTTTAGGATGAACCTACCGATCTTCACAAATTCCAAGGTTGAGGAGGATTCTCGTAACTTTATCTATGAAATGTGGATGATCCAGAAAGATATGCATGGTAACAAGGTTACGGGAGTTGAGTTTGTCTTCAGTCAACTTAGGGATATTGCTAATGTCTGGTACAACTAGTGGGATGAAAGTCATGGTAAGTATGTTGAGCTTGATAGATGAGTTCGAGAGTGCATTTTTAGACACTTCTTTCCTTAAGAGCTAAGGGAAGAAAAGGTTGAGGAGCTCATAAATCTAAAACAAGAGGGGTTGACAGTGAAATAGTACATCTTTAAGTGCACTCTACTATCTAGATATACTCTAAAGATGGTCCCATATGTGAGATCCAAGATGAGAAAGTTTGTCTCTAGTTTAGGCAGGCATGTCAACAAGGAGTGCTAGGATAATTTATTGATTTCCGACATGGGTATTCCATACTCATGGTCTATGTCAAATAAGTAGAGGAGGAAAAGTAGAAGGGTAAACTGAGCACTTGATTAAGAAGGCTAAGTCAATAGGATATGAGCCTAGAAATCAAAGTAGAGAAATAGTAACCAATCTTTCTTTCAGAGGAGGTCTTTAGTATATGCACCATCATAAACAATTGTACCTACACCTAACAATAGGGATGATTAGAGGATGTAGAGCCAAAAACTTTCAGAGCTCAGGGTTCTCATTCTCAAGAAAATATGGCCAAAGGTTCTATGAAAGTTTCCTTGTGGTAAATATGGTAGGCTTAATCTAAGAGAGTGTCATAAGGGCACATATGGATGCTACAAGTGTGTCCAAATGATACACTTATAGAGAGAATGTCCTATAGGGAGATAGTAGTGGAGGCAATAAGGCCCAATCTTTTTCCGCAGCACCACCAAGCTAGTTGTTCAGAGAGGTGCTACTTAAGGGATAGACGGAGGTTCAAACCATTTGTATACTAAGGATAGTCTCCAAGATCCAACGAACTCACCAAATGTCTTTCCTTATTAGACTTGGGCACCAGAACACCAATAGAAGATGAAGTACTCGAGCTTTCTTAATTTCCCTCTCCCCCTTCTTGTCATTTGTATCCGGAGGGTATCCACCTGTTGGTTTAGTTGAGCAATTACAACTTTGGCCAATAGCCATATGGCATTGCAAAACTCTGCATTAGATATGTCGATGTTGGGGGATTGATCAACAAGTGAGAGGTGGTTACAATCTTCTTCACCATTCTGATAGATATGAGAAATATTAAAAAACGTTAAGGATAGGAGTAAAAAAATAAACCCTAGGGATTTAGCTCTATCACATGACATGGATCATAGAAGAAGTAAATCATTTCCTAAATGCCTCATAGCTTTCTATTAATAGTTGTGGCTCACTCCTCAACCATGACCAATACTCTGCTCGACACAGTATATTAGAGTTTTGAGGACCATCTATAAATTTAGTGCTTTGATACCAAGATTTTCATGACCCAAGCCTAGGACCTAGGTGCAACATGGAAAATGGGGAACCCAAAGGTACCCTAAACAAGACTCATAGCATACACACGCATATCATTGGTTAAGAAGCGTGGATCAATCATCAAGAAATAGAATTAAGGGGATTAGGAGATTAAGATCTACGCTATGGGTAAAAAGATAAGGAATTACCACCACTCAATCATAATAAGTAAGTCTAAGGAAAAGGGAGCGTAGGACTCTTTGTGGGAAGTAGGGACTTGGAAATTCACAATTTCACTAAAACTATCAAAACAACGACATATATGGGATAAAGACTAAGGGAAGGTCTCCATAGATACAAAGTCATCACATGAATCATACATAGCATATCATCCGAAAATACCTTTAGTCGTAGATGGAACGGGGGCGAAGACATGTCCCGAACTCACCCTAAAAAGTAAATAATAAAAGCAGTAAAATCTTAATATAATTGGATAGAAAATGAATGTTTCCCTCAAAGTGAAGGACGCACCACAAGCAGAATTTTCACAAATTGAACTAGTCATGAGGGGGTGGGTGGGAAAGCGCTCTAGTCCCTACGTAGTTAAATCATGTAGGAAAAAAGTATATATTAGTAATTCGAATGTACTAAGTATTTGGGGTGCAATCAACAAGGGAATCATAAGCCATAACATATGAGATACATAATCATAGCAAAGATAATAAGCTCAATATGAAATGAATGTTCAATTCCTTAATTAAAACATGCACAAACGATTAAACATAATTTCTTAACATAACATATAATATGTGGGAGGAGGTCTTAACCCTCACTTAAGACCATGCGAGCTACTACATGAAATCTCGGTGTTGCCTCCACGTCGAAAAAGGAGTAGTCTACTTGCCAAGTTAGATCAAACCTCACCTTATTAGATACAACCTATTTTGAAGAGTGCTTGTTCATGTACCTTATGGGTTGAACCCATTTCAAAGACATGTACCTTACTGGATCATACCTATTTCGGTGAATGTTTTACATGTACCTTATGGGATCCTACCCGTTTTGGTGAATCATGCAATGTGAGCTATATGAATCCGCTAGCTGATTATAGACCTACAATGGAAACACAGTTAAGGGACAATGGAAATCTACCAAGGTCCTCTTGGTGCTAAGTCAATATCCCATAGAATACATAAAGTATAAACATAATTTTAACATGTGCATAAGCTCATGATTCATAGTTTCATAATACGAATAGCTCATTAAAATCATACCATCATAAAAAGGGCTTCATGATATTGCATAATGTTCATAGAATTTTCATGAATTCATAGCTTATTTCGTAGCCTTTAATTATTCATAATATTCATTAGATAACATACTTATCATGATAATATAGTCTAAGATAGGGTATTTTCCAAATCCATCAACTCATGCAATTAGACGGAAATATATTCTCATTTGAACATAATATTCATAATTAACACCAAAATATAGTATTTGGATAAAGATTTAACAAGACCCATTTAAGAAATCATCAACCCAATATAGTAATGTAAAGGATGCATAAATATTAACTCATTTCATGCATTTCAAACTAATAAATGATAATTTCTAACATAAATCATGCATATAATTAGGAATAAGAACTACCCATAATAACATAAATCTTAAAATTTAGAGATTTAGTTGGTTTTGAATCCATGGGTGGAAGGACCCACGGATGAAGAAATCCACATACCTTAGAGAAAAATAGAGAAGAAGGTTGAAGGATCCTTGAATTGGGTGAAAAACTTGAAAGACGTTGGAGCTTGTTCTTCAATGGAGGATTTAAGTCTTCTTCCTTGAGAGAGAAATTTGAAATGAGTGAAGGATAAGGTTATTAGGTCATGAAAATAGGCTTAGGAGGGTGTATTTACGTCAAAAGGGTCGAAAAGCCATTTTAGGAATGCACAAATACCATCAAGAGTTAAAAATTAATATTTTAATGAGTCTCGACGTCAATTTTGGTGGTCTAGGGATCCTATTGCCAAACCATTTGGTGGATAACCAAATGGGACCTTTAGACCACATATTTGATAGTCTTTAGGGTTTCTCGGAGCCATTTGGTGATCATATTTGGCAGATCGCTGAATTTCACAACCCATATAAGCTTCAGTAAAATGACCATAACTTTTTACCCGAACTCCGAATAGAGCAAAATTGGATGAGTTGGAAAGATAATTCAAAGAATTTAATTTGATAGGTAGTGACTCACCTAATTAATTATTTGATAAGATATATGGCCATTTTAAATTGACCCCTATATGAATTCATATCAAAACTTAGCCAATGGGAATCCTATGGACTTTGCTCGATGTAAGAGACACCTTATTACCCCAAACCACATGTATTATACTTTGAATACCTAATAATTTATGCCACCACATTAGAAGTTATCAATTTGAGTCTATAGGCATACTAGGAATGGCTCTAGTTATAGCTTCGCCGCTCTTTACCTAAACTCTTCCGACTGAATATGATAAAGCCTATAAAGGATAGAGCTACTATCATTTCTTCACTATAAATTCAGATCTTCTTCAAACTTGATGCACAAATAGATAAAATAGCAGCAAACAACATCGTTCTAGCCTGCATATTCGTGGAAGGCAATCTCATTTAGAAAGCCTGATCTCTATCTTTCAGCAACTGAACGGGAAGTGGTTTAAGAATAAGAAAGGACTGACGAATCAGATATGGTCGCCCAACGAGAAAGGCCCTGACCCCCTTATGTTATGGATTTCGTTATTCGAAACAAAAAAGGATTCGCAGAGAAGAGAGAGATTTTATTTACTGATTTTTGAGTAGAATACGATTGTGAAGTGTATAATAAAAGAAGGTTTGTATGGCTTAAACACGTGTGGAGATATCTAGAATATCTATCTTTCTTCTCTTTTATTGTTTTATTGTCGTTCTATGTTTTATTCGGGGCAACACAGGTTGTGCTCTCCGAAAACAGAATTTCCATTTTCTATTTAATTTGAAAATTTCAATTGAAGTATGATACTTTTCTGATATCTGATAAATTCTATATCGGGAACATATATAAATAATATATATTCGTCTAACAATTTATCTTGGGGGGTTTACATATACTCATAATTGTTGTTATAATTATTATTAATAATGAAAATTGAGAAGGATTTTTTGATTGAAAAAATCCATGAAAAATCCATACTGATTAGTTCTATATCATATATCAAGTTTATTTTCTTATGTCATTAGGAAACCAAAATTTGGAGATTCAAATCCAAGAATCATTCATGCATTCTAAGTCAATAATGGGTCCTATTTTCATAAAGTTGAATTTTGGGCAGTATGAATGCTGCATCCTAGATGGCGAAAGTCCAGCAGCCGAAAGCATCACTAGCTTACGCTCTGACCTGAGTAGCATGGGGCACGTGGAATTCCGTGTGAATTCAAAGGACCACCTTGCAAGGCTAAATAATCCTGGGTTACCGATAGTGAAGTAGTACCATGAGGGAAGGGTGAAAAGAACCCCCATCAGGGAGTGAAATAGAACATGAAACCATAAGCTCCCAAGCAGTGGGAGGAGCCAGGGCTCTGACCGCGTGCCTGTTGAAGAATGAGCCGGCGAATTCCTTTATGTTCGGCGGAAATCACATGTTATACTATATTCCAATAAATAGATATTCGTGTTATGATACAAGTCCACGTTTTCAAAAAAGAATGGATGAGATTGGGTCCCGGTGGATCTAAATAATCTTGTTTTTTTGAACATGAAGAAATAAAGAAGCCATTGCAATTGCCGGAAAGACTAGGCCTATCAAATTTGTCATAGAAGGGGTACCTCGATTTACTATTTGTATCTGTTATTATTATTCTTCTTCTTCTTCTTCTTCTTCTTATTATTATTATTATATAAATAAAGATATCTTGTAATAATTATAGTCAAATTAAGAATTTGAATTCTAATTAGATAATATTTATTATTAATAGAATTTGAAGAATTTGAAATTCTTAATATAGATCTAAGCATCTATATATCTAAATCTAACTGAGTACACCCTAGTATATGTTTCTCGATGCTGAGGGCACCCCTGAAAAGCGGGGGATTTTATGACATTTCTGATTAGCTGTCTTGTATTTCTAATAAGTTGTTTAATAGTTGGCATGTTGAATCGTATACATACTATAATAGGTTGGTTTAGATTGATCCTAACCAAATGATGGTGAATTACTTCTATTTAATAGAATATTCAATTCGAAGATAAAATTGCAAATCACAACAACTTTGCGTAATTTGCGTACATTTAGAAAACGTTCTTGGTGGAAAACAATGTGAATGAAGGATCCCACTGAATTGAATTGGGCCCATGAATCTAAAAAATGGTGAGAATTCTTGATCTCTCTCAATTCGAAAATCTAGAATTTGAATTGATGTCCTCTCATTGATTACTCCTAAATTGCATTGATATATATCTTATTCTCAAACTGCTATATCATCACATCTCTTCGCTTTCTAAGAAGCTACTTTAGCAACAACGTAGGATTAAGGATGCACCGTTCGCTCACTAATCCCTTATCCTTCACTTACTTTCCTGAGTCATCATTTCCTTTTTAAAAGATTACGTGGTATAATTAGGTCGAATAAACCCTTCTAGAATAAGTATTCAGCTGCTTGTGAACCTTCGGGTACTATTTTATTCAATGTTTGTTCAATTACTCTTTTATCTACAAATGCAATATAGGCATTGGGTTCGGCAATAATGATATCCCCCAACATACCAAAACTAGCTGTCACTCCACCAGTTGTCGGAGATGTAAGGATTGATACATAAAATAATTTTTTATTCAATTGATAATCATATAAAGCAGACGAGATTTTAGCCATTTGCGTCAAGCTCAAACGTTTTTCTTGCATGCGCACCCCCCAGAAGCACACACTATAATAAAAGGTAATTTTTGATTGGCAGCGTGTTCAATCACCCGTGGAATGGCTCTAGTTATAGTTCAAGCTCTAGGGCGTTACACATAAGGAGATGGACTTTGCACAGAGGGAGATGGTGTGTTGAGGTAGTAGATTACGTGTTCCTAATATGGATGAATTCAGACCAAAATCATGGAAGAGCCTCATAGCTCTAGACATTCCATTCATTCAGGCTAAACCAAAATGTACCATCACTTAATAGAAGTCTATTGGTGGAGCAACATGAAGAGAGACATTGAAAACCTTGTTTCAAAATGCACAAATTATCAACAATCCAAGGTTGAGCACCAATGGTCATGTGGTGTAGCTTAGAATATATAACTCCTAGAGTGGAAGTATAATACGATTCACATGGAATTCAAGCTTATTTCTATCTCACAGGTAACATGAATCGATTTGGGTAATTATTGATTAGATGACCAAATCATCCCCTTTCTTTCTAATTAATACCATTAATTCATTAGAGGACTATGCTAGGTTATGCATTTATGAGATAGTCAGACTTCATGGAGTTTCTATTCCTGTCAACTCAGATAGATGAGCTCTATTCCCTACCTAGTTTTAGAAACCTTTCTAGAAAGTTCAAGGTTCAAAGTGAATCTTAGTACCATATTCCATCTGTAGATAAATGGTCAGGCAGAACATACCATTCAGATTTTGGAGCATATGTTGAAAGCCTTCATTATCAATTCAAAGGTAATTAGGATGACCACTTTCCTCTTATTGAGTTTGCTTAAAAAAATATTTTTCAATTTGAGTATTTAAATATCTCCTTATGAGGCTCTTTGTAGAAGGATATGTAAATCGTTAATTGGTTAGTTCATATTTAGTAAAGCTAAGTTAATTAGACCAAACTTGGTTAATCAAGGTATGGGAAGGTAAAGATCATCAAGGAGAGTTGAAAACCGTACAAAATCATCAAAGGTCCTACACTAATGTTAGGTGAAAAGACATGGTGATTGGGGTAAATGATTGTGTATATTTGAAGGTTTCACCCATAAAAGGTATTATGAAGTTTGGGAAGTAAGGGAGTCTTAGTCACTGTTATATTCGTATATGTCAAATTATAAAGAGAGTTGGCAATGTACCTTATGCGTTAGAGCTACCCTTTGAGTTAATGGCTAGTAATCCAATTTTTCATATGTATATGCTAAAGAAGTTCTTGGGAAATACTTAATTCATTGTCCCTACTAAGAGTATTAGGATGAACGATAGCTCATCTTATGAAGAGATTCCTGTTTATACCATTGATCGACAGGTTTGCAAGTTGAGGACCAAAGAGACTGCATCAAGTAGAGTGTTATGGAGAAATCATATTATTGAAGAAGCTACATAGGAAGCCAAAGATGATATGAAATATAAATACCTTTATCTATCCATTCCTTCTCGTGATGCCATTGAAGGTAATATTCCTTCCCCCATCTCAAAGTTAATATTTATTCATGAGTTTGGGTATTTGATTATTGCATTACATTTGCACCATGAGTGAACTCTTAGCTTGGTCATCATTTGGGGATGAATGATCCCAAGGGGGAACTATTGTAATACCCTAAAAGATAGAAACTTGAGTTAGAAGGAAGGAAGAGTAAAAATCTTACCTGGTGAGTTTTGTAGAAGCAGGGCTGGTTTGTACGGACCCGTGTACAGACTTTAAAAGGAATCACAAACCATGAAAGGGCCCGTGAACCTGACCCCTGAAAAGCCCATAATATTCTCCTTCTCTTCACGAGCACTATTACAGCCCATGGAAGTCTATATAGCCTATGATGAATTTCATAGAAGGTAACCCTCCGAGCAGAAGATTCTTCTTTCCTTCAGGGACCATGAAGGGTTATATGGCCCCTGCAGGGTGCCCATCAGCCCCACCTAGTTTTAGTGAATTTGATCATTTTTGCCACAACCCAGCTAGACCTCATGTATGACACAACAATCAAAATTCTTGGGGCTCCAACTAAGCATCTAGTGTGCACCTGTTGTGTGACCCATTTGTCTTAAGCAAAGTCTTGCGCGAAGGACCTACTTATAAAAATCCCTTTTTTTTGTTAGGGGAGCACTAAAATTTTGTGAGCTTTGATCATGCCCAAACTACACCTCCCAATTGAGGCATAAGCGGGCGCTATTCAAATATAGAACCTACCAATGGTTAGGGTTGATCCCACGAGGTATATGGTCTAGACTTGGAGTAATTAATGCAATTAGCATGATTTAATCAAATATTTCCAAAGAGGTAGGTTTTAATGTAAAAGTAGTAATTATACCTAAACAATGATCAAACAATTCTTGCAAATGTTGTGACTTCAGTGAGAGAAGTAACTAGGGCATTATGTTCCCTATGAATTCCTAACACAGTATAACCTCATAATCGCAATCTTTTCTAGTGTGTAGCATGCATAACTGGTAAGTTATGTTCACCTAACCCCTTGATCTGTACACTAGGTAAATTTCAGCTCGTGATTTGATCTATCTACGGGTGTCGGATTACTAATATAACAATCCCTTGATCCATTCATGTTGATTATACGAGTGTAATCACGTCGAATCCTATTATTTTGTCTCTTTTCCTATTCATTACCCCCTTGATATAGTAAGTAAGAATAAGGCAAGTTCTAATATTTGCAACCATTAAAAAGAATTCCAAATGAAGAGATAAATAATACATGCATGCACGCTTTTCAAGGATTACGAATTATTCGGTTATACTTTGTTAGTTCTTCATGTTTCCTACAACCCTAGTTGTGGATTTAGCTACTCATGTTCGTTGTATATTAGAGAATCATGTTATGAATTCGCATAATTAAAAACTTACAATGAGGAATCAAAGAACACAAAATCCTCATGAAAATCACAAGATTATAATTCAAAAATAAAGTCAAAAATAATTTACAATAAATCTCCAAGAACAAAGTATAAATCTCCAGTCTCAAGTTTTAGACGTTTTAACTGCTCTCTTTGTCTAAAAAACCTAAAAACCTATTTGTAATAAAATAAAACTAAATCCTAAACTAAATAGAAAAGCTAGAATCAGGGCTTGTGAAAAGCATAGTTACGGACCGTAGTTGCATTCACGGCCCATAGACTGGCTTTGTGTATTGTATCCTTTAGCACCTCTCTTCAAATGTACAAACCCTTCCTATGGACCATTTTCTGACTTACGACCCATAGGGGGCTTTTTCTAGTAACTCTTCAGTGATTTTACAAAGCTCTAATCCTTAAGGCACGAAATGATGTGCTGGCCGTCAAATGGTCTACAACCCATCCTGGTAACACATGGTTCCAACTTTTGAAAGTTACTCTCTCACCAGATTTGACCCACAAAACCCATCTACGACTTGTGGAATGAACCACAGATCGTAAAAGGTCTCGTGAAAATCCAAAAACCTGCAATCTACAAAACTTAGCCCAAAAACTTCCCGACTCCTGAAATTCTGCAAAATCAACATAAAATACATTAAACCTACTAACATCGCTTTGAGAACACACAATATTTTAAGTATAAAGAATCAAAAGTGCCGTATTTTGGTGGCACACAATACCCTCAACTTAACTTGTTGCTTGTCCTCAAGCGACTAATTCAATCTACATAAGCAATGCAACAACACACAAACCCTAATGTCATAGTATACATTGTCTCTCAATCAATAACAGATACCCAGTCAAACTCATCAGTGCGTATACAAGGCAGTTATCAAATAAAATCCATGTGGATCAATATCTGATATTGCAACTACGACAAGCAAGGCAACATAGATAAGCAACAATCACCGAGATAGCCTAAAGTCAATAATGTAATTCAAGTGCCCTCACTAAAAGAATCTCACTCAAAATGGTACGTCTAAATTCAATACTCGGGACTGACAAAACTCTCACTCTCACAATAGATATTCAAGCACTATGTACAATACCATAGGCTTGCCCCTATACTCATGACCATGACCTTCGACTAATTGAACTAGGATCAGTCTAGAACTTTTTTAGCTTGTAACATAGGCTCAAAGGGGCTTTGGTACGATAGTTTTTGACCACAGTGACTAATCATCCTCTTTGACACTGCACTATTTCACACTTTACCCTACCAACACTGGTAATTTTAGTTCATTGATCTCCTTTCCTATTTCAAACACTTTCGAGTGCCCTAATCTAATTTTCAGCTCATTACCTTTTATATTTCTCAATTCTTTCACTTTTAGCTCACATTTTTGGCATCTATTTAATTTTCTCACACACACTTCATATTTTACCCTTTTTCATTGCTTCCTTTTTTGTCTTGCTGCGATTTCCTTGTAAGTTGCAACAACCACCCTCAACTAAGGATTTTGGTCTGAGTTGAGGTGCACAATATCCATCCTACGAATCACGGCCACCTTTGGTAGCCACACTCAACTTAGGCTTTTATCCTGAGTCGAGGTGCACAATACTCAAGGAGGGACCACGACCAAATTCAGGATTACATACACAAAAAAGCTTGGTTACTCAGGTATCTACAAAGAAAGGGTCCATGTAAGGCTCAAATAATAGGATCAAGGGATACACAATGCATTTGGTTGGTTATTTTTAGTCTAGCTGGACTAATATGAACAACAACCTATGATACTTTCCTAACCAACTGTCTCAATCAGAGCAACATGGTAAGTTTTGGATAGAAACACAATATAAGAATCATGAAATAATGCTCACACACACTTGGCATTGAATGCACTGTCACTATAGACTCTCATGTCATGCCTTTTTTCACAATTAAGCCTTACCTTATCAGAACAAACACTGTCAACTACTAATTTCACATGGTTGTCATCACAGCTACCTAACATCACATCATCAATCGAAAAAAAGGTTGCTATCTTCTTTCAACAAAAACTAACACATACCATAGATATCAGTATAATATGCTACTAGTACTACTTATACATCCTAAACATGCTGGTTCAACAGAAATTAAATGTCCTTAGGGAAAGAACATAGGCAAGAAAACCCCACGGACTCAATATTTGGGGTAGATGTAGTTGTTGGTTACTCAGACTTCGCCGAGGCCTATAACTATCCACACCCTATCAAAAAACATTTGCTTTGTCCCCAATGTAACAAAATAGACTAAAAGCTAATATAGGGGTCAAAAAGGAACATACCTGGGCGCCTAAGTGCCATTCTCCATTTGTATCTCACCACCCTCACCATTTTGGTTGTCTCCTCAGTCATGACGGCATGTCTGGAGGGTCCAACACCCCTCACTATCTCCAGCTCCCATGCATGTCGTTCCATCTCATCTATAATAAAGAGTCGTCTAGTAGCCTCCATATTCTCACTCTCCAGCCTCACAACCTCTTTTCTGGTAGTATCAGGATCATCATCATTAATACGTTGCCTCTTTCTAGAAGTGTGGGCTGGCGGCTCATCAACAAATAGATCCCATACCTCTATAGTCATGTATTGCAAAAGAATCGTCAAAGGTGCTAGAATAACTATCCTCATGTCATTACAGAGCTGCTGGATCTCCACCCAGATAACTGAAATGTCAAGAGTCTAAACTGAGGCAATCCTCTACGCGCCTTTTAAATGCATCCATATGTTTGTGATATGATGCTAATCTTTCCTAAATAACGACCATGCGACATTCCTGTATGCGCTCCTCAAACTCTACTATGGCCTTGCAAACCCAAGGCTAAATCTACTGCAACAACTGAGTCAACTAGAACTCAGTGCGAACTTGCCTCCGCACTAGAGCCTGAATAGACACTGTGGACATGTAGACCATGCCTACAATGAAGGATATATGGGTATGACCTTTGGTACAATAGAAGTTGTAGTAGTGGGCTTCATCTCCTCCTAGTATCAGTCTATGAGGGCCTTTCGGTCTCTATAGCGACAACAACAGAGGTAGTGGGCTCAGGCTATGGTGCCTCTACGAACATCTTTGGCAATCTGACTTTAGGGTGTGGTGCCTATTGAATTGCCATGTGATTCTCATTGATCTTGATGGGGACAACATCCTGAGTCCTGTGTACCTCAGTGATCGCGTCCACATTAGGCAGGATATCCGCCCCACCTCCATGCATAATCTGTGAATCAAACAAGGAAATAGAATTGATGTGGAACTCTTCAAAGCATGCTCATGTATCTCCTTAGCTATACATCAAGCAAAATCAATCTTATAGACAATAAGGATATCGGCAACCAACACTGGATGATCTGGTGTAAATGTATTATCACCTGGTTCAGCTGGATTCTCATGCGTACAACAATCCACAAAAATTTGTACTCGCAGCTGAACGATGCCTTCACAATGGGCGCAGAACTGGATACCCAGTTAGGGTCCTAGCCCTGCTCACCTATGTAATTAGCAATACATCTTATGAAAATGGACTTTTGAGTCGCATCTCGTATCAACACCCTATCCTGGGTCTGCCCTAACCTATAGTCAAACTCTATTGTTATCACAAGGGCCTATTTCTTGGGACTAAACAAAAATATACAGATGCTGGTCTCTGATATGTCAACTGGGACTCCACGCACTATTGTCTGTGTCAATCTGGGTTATGTAATAGGTTCCCCTTCTTTGGGGTCACCTCGATGATAGTAGCAGCATAGAAGGCAAAGAAATCTCAAACCAACGTTGAGGAATACTTCCCCGCTGGAGCTGCTAACCAGTTCAACCTATGGAAATCCATAGTGTCTTAGAGCATCAGTGCACTGTCAAACCCAAACCTGATGATCCTCGCCTACTCAGAAATAGTTTGGGTCTATCGGCCGGTATCATCCAACAAGATGTCCTTTCTATATATGTCTTACATGTCCTTGATGCACCAATATCTTGTCAGTCTGGAAGCAAGAACTGGTACTGGGACAGACCTACTAGAATCCGCAAATGCTGACCCTGACTCTACATTAGGTCTAGAGCCGTCTCTTTCCTAGGTTCCTGACCTGGGCCCCTCTATGAAGTTCATAATCTGAATCAAACTGCTCCTCTGCGAGCCCCCATCCTTAGACTAGGGTTGTAGTGTAGCAGCCTGTGGCTGGGCCGACACTGTCTGTCTGGATGCCGCCTTGGTATGTCGTAGCTCAACGCCCTCGTCTGGACGGACGTTGTGCTCCTCTAATGAACTACTGGCCTTATAGTTCATTGCGAAGCCTAGTTTGCAAAACCTCTATCTGATCGTGCTTGGGGGGGGGGCGTGGTACCTAGAAACACCACAATAAAAGCATACATTAGTTCTAAGAATGAATAAAAGAAAAACAAAAATTTACGAAAAGTATTTACAGAAGGACCAATGAAGGCTCACCTACCGGTCGTGGGATAAACTACATGCTGAGAAGGCATTCGTAGGAACAACGCATAGTAAACAACTGCTAGAAATGCACTTACGAACCCAGTCATGACTCATTTCTACGAGTCATAAATTGAGTCATAGGTGCAAGGTCAGAAAAATCAGGTTGTGCCAGAATATAAACTACAAACACCAATTACGGGTCGTAGGTTGAACTACAACTCGTAAACAGGTCCATTTGGTATCCCATTGGAAATTCAAGGTTGTTGAGCCTAGGTTACAAGGGGTAACTATGGTCCATGGATTAAACCATGGGCCTTAGAAGACCCTCATAAATTTGAAAAACAATAGTTTGAATTCCCAATTTTACCAAACAATTCCATTACAAGTTTTAGATGAATAAAAACTCAGAGAATTCCCAGTCAATAAAAAATAGACATAACCACTCATGCACATTAACAGAATCACATCAACAGGCTATGCACAATTTATCAGTATCGAAGCAATGGCAACTCAATGGCAGTGAACATGCAATCAACACTATCAACCAACCCAAAACTCAAACACAGGGAATTTACCATCTTACCCCTCATATACCAAGTCAATCCAATAAAAATATATTCCATCCATTGAACAATTTAATTTAAAACCATATAGCCCATGTAAAAACCTTGAAGAATCACCATTGGGCAATTTGCCATCACCGTCATACCTCAAAATACTCATTGACATATAATTCAAGCAATAATTATCATTCGAGTACTCAAAAATCCATTCTAAATAGTTCAACACCGTAGTGAATTGTCCAAGAAATTCGATGAACCATGTGTGGGATCATGTGTTACTCTAAATTTCAATGATACTAGCTATGAGCCCATATATGCAATCATACTATCCTTTATGTGATTCTAGGGAAAGAAATTTGGTGAAATTAAGACTATTTTATGTAAGTCGAATTACCCAAACAATTAGAAATATTTACGAGAATACATACCGAAATTTCAAGCAAAATAGCCATGAAAAAGAGGAAAATCACAGTGGGAGAACCCTGGCTTCATTTGAATAGTGCTTAGTGACCAAACTTTTTGCCGAAGAAAATGGTGAGGGAGGTTGGATGTCGGTCAGACATGGGGAAGAAGGGTAAGGGTTTGGTATGGTGTGGAAATTATTGAGAATGTGAGAGGTAATTGAAATCACCCCTCTTTTATTTAACTGACTGTGTCGGCTGTAAGTGGGACTTTGATCCCACGAAACCTCGATTATAGGCCATATCTTGTTCTACGGCCCGTAAGACTTGGTTTCGTGGTTTTAAAGTCTAACTTTTCAAGCATTGATACTACAAATCCTCCTACGAGTCATAAAATCCTCCACAGTCATAACTTTTTTAAAAGCACCATCAACACTTGAAAAAATTTCTAGAAACTTACTTGGGATCCACGAATACCTTTCACGGCCCATAGTCTTGTCTACGGACCATAAGGTTGGCTCATGGATTGAAGTGCACAAATGTCCGTTCACTGTAAATGGTTCTATAAGTTAATGTACTGGTCATGGTGTGAACCTCAACTCGTGGAACTAGTCGTAGAACCAAATTTTCTCACTTTTTGCACTGGTTTGTTACCTTAACCCTGTTCCTGCACATTCTAAGCAAAATAAATTGTTACCCTATAATTTTCTAGTATGTGGGTCCAAAATTATAGCCAAACATAAAAATTCAACTACCTATAATTCTTAAAAGCAAAACTAACACAAATACATGAAAGTTACAGTTAGTATCTTGGATTGCTTCCAAAGTAGCGCCTGATTTATTTTCGCAACATGACTTAGACCAATTAGTTACTCAGACTTCACTAATGGTCCATGCTTCCACAGTCTGCACTTTATTAGCATTGCCATAGTATGGTTTAATGCTTTGGCCATTCACCCTAAACCTCGTGCTATTTTTCTTCTCTAGTTCAACAACCCTATAGTTGACAACATGTGTGACTTTTAAAGGTCCCAACCATTTGGACTTGAGTTTTCCAGGAAACAACGTCAACATTGAGTTATACAGTAAAACCAAGTCTCCTGGTGCGAACTGGCGATGCTCAATGCAACTATCATGTTGCAGCTTCATCCTCTACTTGTACAGGGCTGAGATCTCATATGCCCTCAAGCGAAACTCATTAAGTTCATTGAGTTGGCTCGATCTTGAATTTGTCGCATCACTCCAATCCTGATTTAGCTTTTTGAGTGCGCACATCACCTTGTGCTCAAGCTCTACAGGTAAGGGAAAAGTTTTACCAAAAAAACGTTGTTAAGGAGACATACCTATAGGAGTTCTGAATGATGTCTGGTACGCCCATAATGCAGCACCAAGCTTTCGTGACCAATCTATCCGATTTGCATTCACAATCGTGGATAGAATTTGTTTAATCTCCCTATTTGACACTTTAACTTTCCCACTCATCTGTAGATGGTAAGGCATTGCCACTCTGCCTTGAACAACCTATTGCAAAAATGGGAACCTCCATTGCAGATGATCACCCGAGGAATGCCAAACAGAGAGAAGATATTTCTTTTGAGGAATGATATGATGCTTTTACCTTCATTATTTGGAAGCGTCACCACTTCCACCCATTTTGAGACATACTCCACAACAACCAAAATATGCTGGTTCCTATAAGAACTGACGAACGTCCCCATGAAGTCTATCCCCCAAACATCAAACAACTCAATCACCATAATAGGGTTTAGAGTGAGCTCATGCTTTGGGGAAACACAACCTTCTCTTTGGCACTTATCACAAGCCTTAGCATAATCATAGGCATCTTGGTGGATTTTTGGCCAATAGTAGACACACTGCAAGATCTTATGTGCTGCTCAGATTCCACTATGATGCCCACCTACCAATGATAAATGACAAGCCTGCAGAATGCTTATTATCTCCACCTCAGGAACACAATGACAAATAATCCCATCTGCACAGACACAAAACAAATATGGTTCATCCCAAAAATAATTCTTCACATCAGATGTAAACTTATGGCACTAGTGTGAAGTCAAGTCCATTGAAGTCAAGTCCATTGGCACAACATCACTAAGTAGTTCGCATAATCCGCGAACCATGGTATCAAATTATTTGATTCTGCCAGTACGCTCTCATCAGGGACGAGATCATTAATCTACACCCATTACTGAACTTTGCCATGGCCTTGTCCTCAAGTCTGGATACCTGGTCTGCAACCTGATTCTCTGTCCCTTTTATGTCATTCATCTCAAAATCAAACTCTTGGAGATGAAGTACCCATCAAATTAATCGTGGTTTTGCATCCTTCTTCACTATCAAGTACCGCAATGCTTAGAGGTCAGTATGTACATTGACTTTGGTTCTCAAAAGATATGATTTGAACTTCTCTCTATTCACTAACTAGTGGCATAATTACATAATAGATAACAACACTATACAACATCATATAAACCACAAGGCAACACAAAATCATATTTAATCAGGAAATTCTACCACAAGTACCTAGAAAAGATATAGATAATCGCAGTTACATCATGCATATACACACCAACAAAATATAGATACTAGATTCAGCGCACAGGATAGCATGTAATCACAAGTCAGCCTTAATAGCTAGTAGATTTCGGTAGCCTCAGGCCACACATACATACAAGCAAGAGTGAAGCTCAGTGTAAATACCTGTCATATGTTCACAGCCCAACCAGCTCCTTTCGGGCCTTTTTGTAACCAAACAATATAAGAATAGAGCTAGTATAGTAGCTACAACTAACACAACCCTCAATACAACAATTATAGTCCCATATCACCATGTATAACATATGCAGATTCACAACTAGCTACATACAACATGAATCCTACAGCTCAACAGATGCACAAACATTTCTACACATTCCAACTCAAATATGCAATATTTCAGCTCAGTCTAAGTTTTAGAGAAAACCTAGCCTACTTGACATCTAAGGTCTCTTGCTCTGAGCCAATCTAACTGATCTTTTCCCCTCCAAATCGCTTCATGATGCTGCTCAATTGTCAAAACATAAGTCACAAGGTCATTACAGCTGATTTGGCTGATGAAACGGGTGAAATCACATCAATTACGATTAAAATGGGTGAAAATAGGGCCCATTCCTGAAACGCCAAACAATTCCTTGTAAAATGATTCCCACATCACCTCGAGTCCACAATAAAAAAATCAGCCCAAAACAGACTCTAGAAGATCAAGAAAAGGACCAAAAACGAAGTTAAAAACATTTACCGAGAAAAAATTCTTTCCAAAACTTTCTTAGTAAAAATTCTCAAAAACTGGACAAAATCAGCAAACACTCAGTATACCACATCGTTCCTCTAGAAACGTAGAACACTTTAGGCTTAAATTTCACTTAATTCCGTCAAGAATTGATTACAAAATCAACATGCAAAGTTTTCACAAATTTCGAGAAATTATTCAGCTAAACAGTGAATTTACCTTGAAATATTCATCAAATCTTGAATCTAACTTTACCAATCAAGTCTGGTAGGCTTTTGAATCATTAAAATTAGATGTAAAATGGCTTGGAATCATCGTGCAAAGTTGAGAGGAATTATATATATGTATATAAGGAAATTCCCTAGAAGCACCCTTTTATATAGCCTCAGCCACGTCCTGGCCATGTGGCAGCACTACATCTTGCCACGAGGCACAACAAGAGACGACGACATCAACCCTTCCTCTTTCAGCAAACTTCCAATCCTTCTTTTCGATGTTCTAGATCCTATGGTGCAGTCAGAATTACGAATGGAGCTTCCTACGATAAAGTGAGGTCCTACTTTCTTATAAGCAACTTTTAACGGAAAGCCCCTGGGGGGTCAAATCACATCCGAAAGTCCCCAGTGTCAAACAAAGGGTTAACCTAGAACAAAATCTATGTTTTAGAGCTAACCGAGCTATCAAAATTCTCAGTTGGGGCAGGGTTCCCGAGGGCATCAACTAAGTCAATTATTCACTAGTTCCGGCGGCTAAATTTGCAAGCCACAATATAACTGTACCGAATATGGTCCAAGCCTAATTTGGTCGTTCTGGAGCTAATGGAATCGTCAAAATCCCATTTTTGGGTTGTTTATTAGGACTTTACCTAAAAACTCATTTTTACAGGTATACTTACCCAGTTAACTCAAAAATCCACATAACTCCCATATAACCTGGCCAATAGCCATCCCAATAGTCCCAATGAATAACCAATGGACCGAGGTCATTATGCGCATGCTCAAATCAACAAAGTAGCTTAGAATTACAGAAATGACCTGGAGGGCCATTACAACATCCCTCCCTAATAAGATTTTCGTCCTCAAAACTATGAGCACATGCATAGTTATAAGTTCTAGTCCACACCATGGGTATATTGGTCATATGTAGGCTCCGTATCCCCCAAACATTTCGGTACTCTCTTTGCTATTCCTAATTGCAACCACAAATGCGAACCATATCTCATTCACACATAGGGCCAAAATGTCCTTCCGTTGCAAAATTAGAGTGCTTCTAAAAATACAGTGCTTCTAAAAATACATATACTATTGTATAAGGTCAATGTCTGGATACAAAATGTGGCCATTAACAGAAAGGAGACTACAAAGAAGCCAGATCTTTCCGTGCTCACTAAAAGTCTCCCAAGTGCTCCCGAAGTTCCCCAACTCAACTATCATGACTAGTACCTTGACTTGCACCATAGGAAGATGTAGAATTAGGGGTGAGTACTAAAAAAGGTACCCAATAGACATTATCGGCCAGCTGGGTGAATATTGAACATAAATAAAGCTAAATATGTAGAAGTTGCAGTAGTGTAGCAAAACAGACCTAGATCAGGGCATATACATGTCTGGAAACCATTAAACACAAGTGAACTAATCGAAATTAAGAACAATGATGAATTGAACCAACCCAAGTGATGAACATCCATACCCACTGACGAAGACTGTGTAGGCTAATACCACAACTACCCCCAACTGAGACATAGTGTTGTACACAGGTGCAAGGCCCTAGCTACTATACTTGTACGCAAACTGGGCTCCTATAAGCCTTGAAGGTACACCCGCGCATAATATAGAACCGACAAATCATCACAAAATCCCTCAGAACCATCACAAAATCCCATAGAACAATCACAGAGCTTAACTCTCCACATCATCAGTACAAGGGTCAAATATACATGGGTGTAAGGCCCTAGTGTCTAGGCCTGGACATTCCCTGAGCCCCCATAAACCTAGGAGGTGCACCCATGCAAAATCAAGGTATGAATAGATGTGTGGATCCACAGGTAATTAATCATGGACCTCACCCCCAATAATCAGATAACATCTGGGTCCTCGACCTTATGTTGGCACGTGGTACTCGATAAACAATATACATGCAAAATTGTGGGATATATCCCCCGCAGGAGAAAGAATCCCCCTCACATAACCAAGTGTGTCTGAACTCAAAATATCAATCACAACGCCTCTCCCCCAAATGTAATCACCAGGGTCCATGACCCATAATCAATTGGGTCACAGACCAGAGATAATTGGTGTATCATATCTCTCTCTAAACAAATAGAATTATCTCAAATTCAAGATGTAACCGATAGGTCCCCTCAAAACTCAGTTGGCACTCGGTCTTCAGAATCTGCACCTATCACTTCGCTGCTCAGTCACAACCACTACTCGTTCCGTGGAGAACGTCACCCAGGACGTGATCACCGGTGCTCAATGACGACAATGAGCGTCATCTGGGATGAGATGTCAAATAGTCACTCACTCAACCACTATATCCAAATCCAGAACTCCAAAGCCATGTCGTGCCCAGAGTGAATATAGGCGACGACAAACATATCGTGCCAGAGTGAATGTAGGCGATGACCTCACAACCTAGGTATCCTACAATCTCAATCCAACCCATATAACAGTAACTACTATCTCTCTTAGATATAAAAGATATCCAGATTAGATGGAGAGAACTGGTTCCCTACAACCATCAACAGTACCTCAAAGTATATGTGTATCACAAATTACCGCAGATGCATGCCTAACAAGGGCCAAGTATACCATAACCTCATTATTTATAAGTACCAGGAGTGAACATAGACAAGAACAGTGCATCATAGGTATCCCAGACAACCCAACCTAGTAAAGGTAACTCTATACCAGAATCAGGCCGCAGTATGATATATAATCAATAGACAATCTCCTGGTCGCTATATATTTCAGTAGCAATAGGCTCTACATTCTCATACATACACGAGTAAAGTTAGAACACATGCTTGTCCCCGGGCACTAGCCTATGTTTGGCCGCTCGCAGGCCCTTTCTCTGTGTAAAATAACTCATAGTGCATCACCGGTATAACCTACGCTAAGGCCCAAGATACTTGATAAATTGTACGATCTCACCTACCCAGAATCATGTCACCGCCTTGCTGCTATAAAGGATATGACCTAAGGCAACCACATACCAGCCAACTCAAAATATGCCTCTCTTAAACAGGATGCCAATCCCCAAGACTAACCCATGTAACTAGTGTCTTGTTGCAGATAGCCCACAAAGCTCGTAGGATATAACCTTCACCTTACTAAGAGGGTGACACTCCCGTCTCCAACCCTCTAGTGGCTTATCTCGTATTACAGGTCATAAGGCTCCTTTACAGGTACAACTATAACCATCCCCAGAACATGGTGTATCTCTCCAGTCACGAAGCAGTGACACAAGTACATAATAAATAACAGTAGTATACAAGTTCATATAAACTACAAGGCAACACAAAATCATGTTTAATCAGGAAATTCTACCACAAGTACCAAGAAAAGATATAGATAAATGCAAGTACATCATGCATATACATACCAACAAGATATATTTACTAGATTCAGCACACAGGGTAGCATGTAATCGAAAGTCAGCCTGAATAGCTAGTATATTTCAGTAGCCTCAGACCACACACACATGCAAGCAAGAGTCAAGCTCAGAGTACACACTTGTCACATGTTCACAGCCCAACTAGCCCCGTTCGAGCCCTCTCTAGCCAAAAAGTATAAGAATTCAGCTAGTATAGTAGCTATAGCTAACGCAACCCTCAATATAACAACTGTAATCCCATATCACCATGTATAACACATGCAAATTCATAACCAACTACATACAACATAAATCCCATAGCTCAACCCATTCTTAGTACATTTCTACACATTCCAACTCAAATATGCAACATTTCAGCTCAGTCTAAGGTTTAGAGAAAGCCTAGCCTACCTGACATTCGATTTCTCATGCTCTAAGTCAATCTAGCCAAGATTTTCCCCTCTGAATCACTTCACGATGCTGCTCAGCTATCAAAACATAAAACATAAGATCAATACAATTGATTTGGGTATAAAATCTTAGGAAACAGGTAAAATTACATCAATTAAGACTAAAACGGGAAAAATTAGGGCCCAAACCTAAAATACCGAACCCATCCTCATAGGATGATTCCCACATTACCCCAAGTCCACAACCAATAATTTGGCCCAAAAAGGACCCCCGAAGACCGAGAAAAGGACCAAAAATGGAGTTAAGAACTTTTACTAGAAAAACATTCTTTCAAAACTTTCTAGATCAAAATTCCTAAAATCTGGATAAAATAAGTGAACAACCAGCATACCATGGCATTCCTCTCGGAACGTAGAACAATTTAGTCTCAAATTTTACTTAATTTTTTCAAGAATTAGTTATGAAATCAACACATAAAGTTTTCACCAATTTTTTCAAAGTAATCAACTAAATTAGTGAATTTACCTCAAAATACGCATCATATCTTGAATCGAACTTCACCACGATGTTCCTTGCAAAAATCTGAGTCACATAGGCTTGAATCATTCAAATCGGATTAAAAATGAGCTCGAAATTGTAAGCGAAGTTAAGAGGAATTATATATATGTTTATAAGGAAATTACCTGGAAGAATCCTTTTATATAGCCTCAGCCACATCCTAGCCATGTTTCAGTACTACAGATTACCACGTGGCACAGCACGATACCGCCACATCAGTCCTTCCTCTTTCAGCAACCTTCTAATCCATTTTTTGATGTTTCGGGCTCTTTCGAACATCAATTTTCATAAACAAACTATGTAACCCTATGGATTTATACATTGCGGATCAAACGGTGCGGTCAGAATTTCTAACTGAGCTTTCTACAATAAGTTGAGGGTCCCATTTCCTTATACACAACTTTTAACAAAAAGCCCCCCGGGGGTCAAATCACATCCGGAAGTCCACAGTGTCAAACAAGAGGTTGTCCCATACCAAAATTAATGGTCTAAAGTCAATCGTGCTATCAAAATTCTCATTTGGGGAAGGGTTCCCGATGTTCGTTAACTAAGTCAATTATTCACCGGTTCTAGTGGCTAAATTTGCAAGCCATAATATAACTATACTGGACATGCTCCTAGCCTAATTCAACCGTTCTAAAGCTAATGGATCCGTTAGAATCCCATTCCGCGGTTGTTACAAGTACAACTTCCCCGATTAACTAAAAAATTCACGTAACTCCTATGTAACCCGACTAATAGCTATCTCAATAGTCCTAACGAATCACCAATGAACTGAGGTTATTATACACATGCTCAAATCAACAAAGTAGCCACAAAATTATAGAGATGACCTGGAGGCTCATTCCATGGTCTTACTCCGATCAATGTAATAAGGGTTATATAGGGTGATGCAATCCCAAGGTTCATAGTACTAAAAGTATATCTTTATACTCTATCTGCATATGACCAGCATGAAACTCTTAATTCATTCATAAATACACATAGAAACTCAAAATAAATGCAAGCAACTCAAAGATTAGGATTTTGAGAAATTCAATACCTAATTATTATACATAGAATTGACCCAAGTGAATGAAAATGAGGGTGGATGGACTCCATCCTATGCTTAGGGAAGCCTTACATACTTGGAATTATAAAGAGCGATCAACTTTGACGATCCTCAAGCTTGAACTCAAAACCTTTACGTTTCTCCCTTCTTTTGGTCTCAAGGTTTCTAAGTATTTAATGAGGAGTAATACCCCTAGGGTATTGACAAGGGGTCTAAAAAAAGTCCAAAACATCTTAGGTTGTAATTAGAAAGGATCAAAAGGATAAAAGTACCCCTCTTAAAAACTATCGAAGGGAAGCACGAAATCCCGTCTATCGGCCGTGGTTCAATTTATGGGCCATAAGTGTCCTCTTGTAGATGATGGTGTCCAAAAATTGAGTTATTGGAAATCAAACCTGGGACCTACAAAACACCTTTCAATGGGCCATAAATTGAATGACATGTTGTCCTGGTAATTCGTGGTTCATGATTCAGAAATACACTTTCCAAAGTATCCAACCATGAAACTAATTCTATGACTCGTGAATTGGAGTATGGATCATCTTTGTAACTCATCATTCAAGATCCAGAAAAGTTGATTTTTGAAACATCAACCCATGAAACATATTCTATGGGTCGTAATATATTATACGGTTCGTATAATATCTCGTACATAGGCCTCACACTTAGAAAAATTTCACCAAGTCATAGCGGAAACAATGAGGCCTCATCTACGGGATGTAGATCACTCTACGAGCCGTAAATCACTTTGTGGGCTGTAGATCACTCAGCGAGCTATAGATTACTCTACATCCATAGATCACTCTACGAGCCTAGATTATATGAGACCCCATTTTCTCGTCTTCCATAATATATATAGTGTGGCATGTTATAAAAGTCACACATGATTTTGGATAGAAGATAAGGATAATAAGGTTGTAAATAAGTCGTAATATCAAGGACTTAAAGTTTTAAGTCAAAGAAATTCTCTGAATACACATTCGGGATTAAAGAAATGGCCCGAGTGACACCTCACCTTTTCGAAAGGAATATATTGAGTTTCACTTTTTGGATGGGACTAAAAGTGTATAATATTCTAATAGTATATTTTAAAGGGTCTTTTAATAGAACAAATATCATATATTAAGTTTTGGAGTTAAGAAAGTTGCAAGATAAAGGTTGCCCAAAGTTAGCTTAAGCTTCTTTAAGAAATCATTCTTTAATTCTAGTCAAATGTATCAGCCCATATCTCACAAAATATAAGGACATAGATGGGCCATGATATAAGAAATTGAAAATCTATGAGTCTAGTTTGCAACTAACAAAACCATGCATGAATCTGACTTCAGAATAAAACATTATGATAGTTTTATTGTGACTTCCCTAGTAGGAAAGCAGATCGCGCTAGGTCGGGTCAAGCCCACCTATAACTCAGCTAATTCGACCTTTTAAAGCACAACACATTCCATTTTCATCCAAAAATAATTAATAAACTTAAGAGAGAGCTCCCACAAGTTCCTTAAGTGATTTAGATAAGTTTTTCATGTTTTTACCATTGAAATTCATCCCCGCATCTAGAAATGTATGCCTTACACTTTGCTATTGTTTTTCCCTCTTATTAGGTGTGTTTGGGGATTTTTTAGATTATAAAATAATGGTGTTCGTGCTGGTTATTCCAGGTTTACGACTGGTGTATTCAGTCAATAATCATGGGACTCTTTTACAATCATTTTTACAAAGTTTTATGGATATTTTCTCGCGTGAATGCTATTTGGCAGATCTGGCCATTAATGCTCAATTATGGACTGTGTATAGGGTGTATAAGCTGCATATATATAATTTTTGTAGAGTTTAGTATGTAAGGAATAACTATCATGAAGAAACTTTGGGAAATTGGTCATTCGTTGGAGTGGTATGTTAAGGCTAAGCTCTGTCCCTTATTTTAGCATGAAATCTGAAAAAATCACAAAACGTCAAATGCAATATTTTTTTTCATTATATTTCTAGAAAGACTTTCTGTAAAAGGAATTGGGATTACAACTGAATTATTTCATAATGATGTTAGATTGACATTCCTTTCGTTCGCTTAAACTGGACATTCATAATCTATATATCAATTTATCGATTTTCCTGACTACCTATCCATATGTTTCAGGTGTTGCTCTTCTTGGTATAATGTCACTAAAATATAGATAGATTATGTAGGGAATGTAGTGTTCATAATAAATCCTTCTTCCTTACTAAGATGATACTTGAAGAATATAGAATGTAATACGTTGATTTCTAATAATCTCCAGTGTAATTCTCCTACTTAAACTACTAAGGCACTTGATTCTTTTTAAATACTTTCTTTTACTAATTGGCATAGGACCAAGTATAAGCATTATATGAAGCACCTTTATGAACTCTTTCAGAGCTAAGGCTTCATTTTAAATGTTGGGTTATGTTTCGGTACTTGTTCGAAAGACATATAAGATCCCACGAGTCATGTGTATATGCTGCGATAATGATTATGATGCTATGAGAATAAGTGTATCAATGGGAAAAGATTGGCTGAATTCTTGCTATGACCTACTATGTGTATTCAATATTCATATCATGCATTGCACGTTATGCATGCACTTCGAGCTATAATCAGAGATGTGGGACCTATTTGCCCAAATGATCATATGGTACATATGGTCACAGGTTGGAAAATATGATGCCGATTAGCTACTAGGGAAGGACCATCATTGCTAGCATTTGGTTGGGTATGTCATGCATTTGCATTTATATACATGTATTCATGACATGCGATTACTCGAGCATACCGTGCATATTTGATCACTAGGAGGCTAAGTGTTGGCCATGAAGATTATCTAAGTTTCGGTTACAGGTGGTATTTCTATTACCTTTTTTACTGAAGTTATTTATGATTTTACTTTCTGTTACATACCGGAACATGTTTATCATACTGACGTGCTATTTCCTGGGGACGCTACATTTTATTTTGTGCGTGCAGATGGGTAGGGATTCTGATTAACCCCTCTACTATGAACCGAGTTCAGCTATGAGTTGGTAAGCTCCACCTCTTCTTGGAGCTTTCATAGGATGCTTATTTCTGTTGTACAGTTGGGTATAGTCGGGGCCTTATCCTAGCATTTTTAGTGACACTCTTAGAGGCTCTTTTGAACATGTTATTTTGTGTTGGTTATTTTTCACCTTTTAGTCTCTAGTCATAGGTTTCACATGTATATATATATGTGTGTGCCTGTACCTCTGTTGTTGCAGCCTCGTCGCTAGCTAGTACTCTGTCATTTTTGTTTACCTATCTTGATGTACATGATTTATTGTTGACCAGGTCATGACCTAAATGGTCCAGGCTTAGTTTTATAGGTGTTATGCTGCCCGATCTTTTGGCCCCAAGTGCAGTTAGATAGCATATTCAGTTGTTTACTCGGCCAATGATGGTATCGAGTGTCAGTCGCGCCTCCCCTTTTTCTGGGGGCGTGACAAATGACCCTTCGTGGTTTCTTCTAGTGACTTTTCTGAGTCTTTTTTCTTAGTTTTCTTTGGCATCTATTCAGACTAGGTAGGATGAGTTTGGGGGTATTACATTATCTCCTTTTTGGGATCATTCATCCTCAAATAAAGAGCAATATAGGAACCTAGTAAAGGAACGAATCATTTCTGGACTTTAAAAATTAACCAATTCACAATTAACTCATGAGATCAATCAATCAGGCAATAAAGTAGGTAAACAATCAACAAATCAAACCAATCATCAATTGGACTCTAGAACTCTATCGTTATTCAAATTCAAAATAGAACAGATCAAACCAATCATCAATCGGACTCTAGAACTCTACGTTATTCAAACTCAGAAAAGAAAGGAACTCAAGGGATGGGAAAAAATCATTACCATCAACTCTCTCATCATCGGTAGGCAAGAATAATTGAGGGTACTTGGCCTTCATATCCTCTTCAGCTTCCCAAGTAGCTTCCTCTACAAACTGATTCCTACGCACCACCTTCACAGATGCAATCTCTTTGGTTTTGAACTTGTGAACCTGAAGATCAAGGATTTGGACGGGGATCTCCTCATAACTCAAGCTGTCCTTCACTCAACCACTCTCAACAGGCACAACCAACTATGGATTTTCCAAACACTTCTTAAGCATGAAAATATAGAAAAATGGATGGATGGTCCCTAACTCTGGTGGCAGCTCCAACTCATAAGCTACATTGCCCACCCTTTTTATAATCTGGTAAGGGAGAATGTACCTCAGACTCAACTTTTCTTTCTTTCCAAATCGCATTACACTCTTCATGCATGATACTTTCAAATACCCCTAATCGTTAACCTCAAACTCTAAGTCTCTTCTTCTAACATCAAGATTTCTGTCGATTCTGTGCATCTTCAATCTTTCTAAGATGATATTCATTCTCTCCATAGATTTGTGAACCAATTCTGGCCCAATTAACATTGCTTCGCCTACCTCAAACTATCTAATTAGTGATCTACATCTTCTCCCATAAAGTGCCTCATATGGTGCCATCTGAATATTCAAATGGAAATTATTACTATTACGAACTGAATTAGAGGCAAATAATCATCCCAATTACCTTTTAAGTCAATGACACAAGTCCTCAAGATATCCTCCAAAGTTTGAATTGTGCGCTCAGCCTGACCAACAATTTGTGGGTAGAAACTAGTGCTGAGATTCACCTTTATACCTAAGTCTTTCTGGAAAGATCTCCAAAATTGGGCTTCTCTATCTGAGATGATAGGTAAGGGGACTCCATACAATCTAACATTCTCTCTTATGTATAATCGGGCTTAATCCTCCACGGTGTCATTCGTCTTTATGGCCATGAAGTGCATAGAATTTTTCATCCAATCAATTCTGACCCAAATTGAATCATGCTATTTGCGGGACCTCAGTAAGCCTATGACAAAGTCCATGTTAATCATCTCCTACTTCAAGTTTAGGATCTCAATGCTCTGAGCTACTCCGCATAGCTTCTGATGCTTAACCTTAACTTGTTGGCAATCAAGCATCTAGAAACAAACTCGATAATGTCTCTTTTCATACCACTCCACCAGTAGAATTCTCTTAAGACATGGCACATATTCATTGAACCTGGATGGATAAAATATTCGGAGTTGTGGGCTTCTGCCATGATCCTATATTGAACACCATCAACCTTTAGAACACACAATCAGCCTTGATATCTCAATACTCCATCTCCCCCTTTGGCAAAAGCTATTACCATCTTGTTATGCACATCTGCTTTCAATTGCAACAAGATAGGGTCTTAGTCTTGCTTCTCCTTTATGTCTACTATTAGAGATAATGTAGACCTATTGTGCACAAGAACGCCACCTTCACCCCATTCATCTAGTTGAACTCCTAATCGTGTCAGTCTATGAGCCTCTTTAGCTAGCTCCTTCTTTGCTTCCTCTACATGAGTGGTTCTTCCCATAGACAACCTACTATGAGCATCAACAAATGCGTTAGCTTTACCTGGGTGGTGGAGGATGCTTATGTCATAGTCTTTGAGTAATTCAGGCCATCTCCTCTGCCTCTTAAGCTCCTTTTAAGTGAAGAATATTGTAGGCGCTTATGGTGTATAAATACATCAACATGTGGGCTATCAAATTAGTGGCGCCATAGCTTGGAGAAAACACCAGTACTGCCAAGTCCAAGTCATATGTGAGATAATTCCTCTCATGTACCTTAAGTTCACTAGAAATATAAGCAACAACTTTTCCTTCGGCATCAATAAACATCCCAATCCCAATTCTCGAGGCATCACAATAGATGACAAATCCTGCTTTCCTTTGGGAAAGGTCAACACTAGGGCAGTGGTTAACCTTGTTTTCAACTCCTGGAAACCCTTCTCACACTTGTCATACCATTGAGACTTGACCTTCTTTTGAGTCAGCCTAGTTAATGGTGTGGATAGTGAAAAACATCCTTCAAGAAATCTGTGGTAGTAGCTAGCCAAATCCACTTCTTATGTCAATCAAAGAGGTTGGTCTAGGCTAGTTCTTAACTACCTCAATCTTTTGAGTGTCCACTCATATGACATCACCCGAAACTATATAGCCTAGGAATGCCACAAATTTGAGTACACTTTGAAAACTTTGCATATAACTCATTATCCTTGAGAGGCTACAAAGCGATTCTGAGCTAAATTGCATGCTCTTCCTCATCTCCAAAATACACCAAAATATATTTGATGAACATAATCACAAACGTGTTATTGTTTGAATATTCTGTTCATCAAGTCCATGAAGGTTGCAGGTGCATTTGTCAATCCAACGGACATTACCAAAAACTTGAAGTGACCATATCATGTCCATAAAGCTGTCTTCAGGATGTCACATTCACTCACTTTCAACTGGTGATAGCCCAATCTAAGGTCCATCTTGGAGAAAACAGTGACAACCTGAAGTTGGTCAAACAAGTCATCTATTCTTGGGAGGGGATACTTATTCTTGACCATCACCTTATTCAGCTAGCAATCACCAATACATATCCTGAGGGAACTATCTTTTTTTCTCAAGAATAGGACAGGAACACCCCTAGGAGAAGTATTCAGCCTAATAAAGCCCTTCTCTAGAAACTCTTTCAAATGTTTTTTCAACTCTTTCAACTAAGTGGGGACCATTCTATATTGCGGAATAAAGATAGGTTGGGTATTAGGAAGAACATTAATGTTGAAGTCAATCTCCTTATCAGGAGGAACTCTAGGCAGATCCTCAGGAAATACTTTAGGGAACTCATTCACAATCCGGACAAACTCAAGGATAGGAGGATCAACATCATCAGTGTTAACTCACACGAGGTGATATACACATCTCTTGTAGATTAGCTTTCTGGCCTTAAGGTAAGAAATAAACTTACCCTTTGGCGCAATAGAATTTCCCTTCCGCTCTAGGACTGGTTCATTCAAAAATTGGAATTTGATGGTTCGGGTCCCACAATCAATGGAGGCACAACAGTCATAAAGCTAATCCATGCCAAGAATCATATCAAAATCAACCATCTTTAACTCTATCAATTTGTCAAGAGTATCCCTATGGTGGATGGACACTATATAACCTTTATAGGTCCTTGCAGCTAGGAAAGACTCACCAAAAGGTGTAGAGACAACAGAGGGCTCCAACAAACACTTAGGAAGAATCTTAAGTCTACTAGCCATATATGGTATCACAAATGATAGGGTAGCACCCAGATCAAACAATGCATAACAATAAAAAGTAAAACCTCGAAGCATATCTGTCATAATGTTTGGTGCAACCTCTTCGTCCTGTCGGTTCCACATCGTATATAGTCAATTTATTCCACCACCTGTCCCTGGTGCAACACCTCTCTAATTATCTTTAGTTGGTGGTGCTGTAGTAGAAGACTGGGCCTTATTTCCCTATATTGGGAATTGCCTCTAGAACTGAACCATCTGTCTACTCTTAAAGCAACCATTCCCTCCCTCTTTGCACTCTCCCTAGTGCATCCAGCCACATTTTCCACAAGGTGGCTTCCCTTTCAAACCAAGGGTCATACTAGCCTAAGACTGATGATCCAATGCTCTGGAGTCCCGTTGACCTCGGGATTTCTGATCATTCCTGTTACTTGGAGCTTATGTTCTAGGTAAAGATGGTGCATAACTATTAGATATCTTCTAGAAATAGGACCCGTCTCCCTTACTCTGCTTACGCTGACTAAACTCGGGCCTTCTTGACTTAGCCTTCTCGCTCAGATGATCCTCTCTATCCTTCTTCTTATCCTCCTCTAATTGTTGCACATGGTCCATTAGCCTAGAGATGTCCATACGTAGGATCAACAACGTTGCCTTGCACTCCTTCTTCACATCTTTACACAAGCTAGATATTAACTTCTATATTCTGGATTTCATGTCCTAGACCGTCTCTGGGGCATACCTGAATAGTTGGATGAACTTGAGGCCATATTCTTTAATAGACAACCCCTCCTACTTAAATTTCACAAACTCTTCAATCTTCTCCTCCCTCAGTTCCTGAGGAAAGAAGTGGTCAAGAAAGGCATTCTCAAATTCACTCTACTCAACAGGCTCAACATCCTCACCTCGACCTTCTTCCCACTGATTACACCAAACATTCGCCACATCCTTAAGCTGGTAGAAGGCAAGTTCAACTCCCCCAATCTCAGTCGCATGCATGCATTTTAGGACTTTCCACATCTCATCAATGAAGTTTTGGAGGTCTTCCTCAACTTTACACCCAATGAAGACTGATGGGTTCATCCGCATAAAATCCCTAAGCTTGGTTGTAGAAGTTTGCTCTTGGGATCTTGAACTAGGAGCCTGTGAACTCTGATTTCCACTCTAGGCGGCTATCAATTGGTTGAGAATAGCGATAGCTCCTCTAAAATCAACCTCTGTAGTAGTAGAAGCTGGAGAAATAAGCACTTGTAGGACTCTAGTAGCTCTAGTTGGTCGACCTTTACCCCTCGTGTCCATTTGGGTAGGCACCTCTGAAGGGGGATTCTCAATATTTCCAGCCAAGTATCTCTTTAGATGGCAGTACACTTTGGAGGCATAATCTGCAAACGCATAGTGCACAAGTTAGAAAGGAGCTTTATAGAGTTAAACTCTATCAAATGAACCCAGAATACAGAAGAAGTGTAACCCTTCCTTATGTCTCATAGCCTCTTTCTTATAAAATTTGGTGCATAACACACCCATAAATAAGACTCTACTAGACATGACTTCATAGGCTCCCTAGGACACTCGAACTTTGTTCTCTGATACCAAGTTTGTCACGCCACAAGAGGGTACCCTTGGCGTGGCCAACACTCAAAGAACCATTTATGGTTCCCCAAGAGAACCACCAGCCTCATAATCACATCATACTCAACAGCATAAGGAATACTCAAGAAAGACTATCAAGTAATTAAACAAATAATTCCCTATCAACAATAGTTTCCAATGATTAAGAGTTGAAAAATAAATAACAATTGGCAGTCCTCTACTCAATGTCTATGAAGCCTCAATCTTAATTCCTAGATTGTACCATGACAGGCCATGACCACCCCAATCATGAAATAAAACGACTCCTCTAAAGATCAAGAAAGTCTCACCAATCTGGAATGAAGAAGTTGGACCTCAATGATAGGCTGGCTCAAGTCCCCTATCTGCATCATTAATGATGCAGGACCAAATGGATATCAGTACACGAAATATATTGATATGTAAAATGGATAGAGGAAACAAGGAAATCTCAACTCAAATCAGTCAACTCGATACATAAATCAACTCATAATTCAACTTGATGTTATGCAACTCAGTTTAAAACATTACATGCTCGATCAAGTGTTGCTTAGGAGTTTATTTTAACCGATATCCAATCCCACCATCTTTAGTTTAGTGATGCACAACGAAAGCGACATTGTTTCCATGCCCATCCTAAACTTGCCAAGGTAAAGGACAATCAAACTCTCTTGCATCCAAAATAAATGTCCATCTTTTTGGGACATGAGTCACCCAGGCCAAATTAACGGTGCAACCATCTGAGCTAACAACATTATTTATAGGTTAAAGTAGCTAACTACTCGCTCCCATATCGATGCTCAATACTCCTCCTAAGAATAAAACATGCTCATGCCAATCTCTCATTCAATTTTCTCCAACCAACTCAACCAATCCGAATCATCAATCGTACATGAACTCAAGACTCTAACTCAAATTCAAACAATCATTTAAACTCCACGCAGTCATACTCATCATGTAAAGCAAGTAATATGCTCATTATACATGCACATATATAGATTATATGCTCCTCATGCTCAAGTTACTAAACTCAGATAGTTACAATCATGGTCTCACTCCAATCAATTCAACAAGGGTTATATTGGATGATGCAATCCAAGGTTCATAGTATTGAATGCAAATCTTTATACTCTAACTTCATATGACCAGCATGCAACTCATCAATTCATTCATAAATACACATAGAAACTCAAAATAAATGCAAGTAACTCGAATAGTAGGATCATGAGATTCTTAATACTCAATTATTATACATAGAATTGATCCAAGTAAATGAAAGGGCACATGGATGGACTCAGTCCTAAGCTTTAGGAAGCCTTACATACCTGGAATTATGTAGAGCGATCAACTCACTAACAATACTTAATCTTGAACTCAAAACCCTCGCTTTTCTCCCTTCTTCAATGGTCTCACAGTTTCTAAGTGTTTAATAATGAGTAATACCCTTATGGTACTGACAAGTGCTCCAAAACAAGTTAGGTGTTTCTAGTGGTGGAAGAGCGAGTAGCGCACAAGAACCTGCCCTTGGGAGGGGAACAACAGCTAGGAACTACTGCTAATACCCCGTATGATAAGGGGCAAAAGGACGAATCCACTCAAGGAGGGGCGAATTAATGAAATTACACCTCTATCGTGAAAAAGAGCAAAAGATTCAAGTCTGGAAGGGGAACCCTATTCCCTAATGCCGTAGGAGAATCCATAAATAAAGTTGGATTGGCTTTTCGCAGTTCTCCCTTTAACAAAACATCATAGGTTTTAATTAGAAAGGGTAGGAAAGGACGAAAGTACCCCTCTTAAAAACTGTCGAAGGGAAACATGAAACCCAATCATCTATAGACAGTGGTTCCACTTACGGGCCGTAAGTGGCCTCTCATAGATGAAGGTGTCAAAAAATCGAGTTACTGGAAATTGAACCTTGGATCTATGAAAAACTTTTCTATGGACTGTAATTTGAATGACGGGCCATCATAGTAACTCGTGGTTTAGGATTCAAAAATACACTTTCAGAAGTATCAAACCAAAAAATCAATTCTATGGCTCATGGATTGGAGTATGGATTGTCTTGGTAACTCATCGTTCAAGATACAGAAAAGTTGATCTTTGAAACATCAGCCAACGAAAAATATTCTATGGGTTATAGTATATTGTATGACTTGTATATTGTCTTTTACATGGGCCTCAGACTTAGAAAATTTACACTAAGTCACAGGGGAACTACGAGGCCTCATCTGCGGGCCGTAGATCACTCTACAGGCCATAGATGACCCTTTGTGGTTTCTTCTAGTGACTTTTCTAGGTCATTTTTCTCAATTTTCTATAACATCTACTCAGACTAGGTAGGATGAATTTTTGGGTGTTACATAAAGCAATGAAGAACCTAAGTACTTCTTAATACGTAATCACATACTGCCAAATCACAATCTACGATGCAATGTCAAGGAAGAACTTACGAGGCCTCATATCCAGTCTCATCACAATACATATAATAATATCAAGGAAGAATGACATTAAATGAAATGGATTCCATAAGCTATATATAATACGATGCAATGTCAAATAATCATGATGTGTGTCTGTCCTATGATACATATCCATTGATCATGTTAGAATGAAACCCATGGGTTCCTTACACAGATCATGTATCCGCCGGAACCATTGTCATTCGATATTTACTTTTATATCTAGCTAGAATCATTTCCCTTTGGCTTTCATTTCTTTTCTTTCTTTCTTTTTCTCTAGTCGGAGCCATTTCCTTTTGGCTTTTCTCTTTCTTTCTTTTTCTCTGCCAGAACCATTTCCCTTTGGATTTTTATTGCCAATGAATCATCCAGCAATTACATAATAATGACACAATAGTGATGTTCATGTAAATAGAATTTGCAAAATGTCCATACGAATCATGTGTTTCAACATTCGAAATCGTGTAACTCATAATGTACAAGTATTCACAATGTAATCTCAACCTCATCACATATCAATGTACACATCAATGAATGCAGAATTCCCATGTGTTACGAATCCATAAATTACTTCACAAGTCAAGATTTCACCATATGAATAATTACCCAATCCAGAATTTCATGATCAAAGCCTACAAGGATATAATTCTACTCCAAAGTATTCAATTCTATACACATAGGGGCAAACAAGGTCCAATCATACTTAACAAAAAATTAGAAATCCACTTGCCTTAGATAAAGTCTTGAATCAAGTCAAATTCAAAACTGTCCCCTTTTTATGATACTCAGAATCACCAAAATCTATTCAAAGATAGCATCACAATCACATAACGGGTCTAGTGATACTAAAATTAATTAATTAAGATGAAAAGAAACAAACGGTCAAATATCTCATCCTGGGAAAAGTAGCCAAAATCTGAAATTTAATACATGAAAACATTGTCCAAGAAATACGGAATTCAACAGTGAAAGTCATTTTGAAAATGGTGTTAAAATGAGGGAGAGATCGTCAATTTAGGATTATAAATCAAAGTCTAAAAATTCCCAAATTCTCCAATTAAAAACCAAAAATTGCAAGTTAAAAACACAATTTAATCAACGCAAATTGAAGAAATAGGTTAAACAATAGTTACCCAATCGACTTGCCTTGAAGAAATATCCTCTCTAAAATGAACCTTGGAATATTAAAAATGGTGAAAATGGTCTAAAGCTGTCATTTAAAAGTCATCACTGACTCGTGAGAAAGGATCCACAAACGCAGAGCTTAGGTGCTAACAAGCCTCTGCAAACACGAAAGACCAATCCGTGAACATAGAGTGGAAGAAACAGGGCCTCCACGAATGTGGACCTTCTTTCCATGAACATAGAGGTCTAACTAAGTTGATCTCCTTGAACGCGGGTATAGAGGCACATACACGGAGAGCAAACTAGCTGCACCAGATATCAACTGAAAACATAGTACAAAATTTACAAATTAGACCCTCAGAATTCGTTTAGAACCTCGTGAAAACAAACCAAATATGGAACCTTACCAGAAACGAAATTTCGGACTCAATGGAATAGTCAGAATTCAAATTCGAGACCTCCTTGGCCCAGAACTCAAGAAGGATTGTTTAAACTAGTTTAGCTCTCAAATACTTCTAATCGTCTCGGAAGCTTTAAAAATTGCAACGAAGTGATTTTTAGCGTTATTTTCACCATTCAAAACCATTGGAACTGATGAAAATTTTATTCGAGTCTCTGAATTCCCAATGTTGACTAAAGTCAAGCTGTGATCCAAAATAAACTAAAAATGCAACTTTGGTCCAACATCTTCTTTTTAACTCCAAATTTAGTTCTAGAAGTTCTTCTAGACCAGATTTGGCATTCCAGAGCTAATGGAATTGACAAAATTGCAATCTGACACTCAAAATGACCACAAAACTCAAAATTTTCAACTGTAAGCCTTTAAAAACTCTTTCTTTGGCAAAATTCTAACTTTTTACAAGGTTTTCAAAATCCAACTTTTAGACTCAACCAAAAATAACCAAGACAACTTTCAAGAAGCGAAAAATGATAATTTTTCGAAAATACCAAAAATGACCTTCGAGGTCATTACAAATTGGGTTGCTATTTTTTCACTTATCAGAAAGAATTGAAAGGAAAATAACTTTTTCTACATTTGTGAAGATGGATCCTCCTTTATTTTCCTATAATCTACTGAGAATCAAAATAAAAAAACTCAAATTATAAACTGTTCATTAAAATTCAGAGAGAGAAAGAATTAAAAAGAAAGGGGATTTTTCAAATTGACGTTGCAAGTTTTAGTTTTACCAAAAGGTGCGTGAGAACAAGAGTGTGTGGATAGGAGGTGTAAGGTTGTTGCCATTTTTGGGATTGTTCAAAGCTTTGCCGAATCAGAAGAATAGTGTAAAATTAGTGCAATTTTTTGTTTTGATTTTGATATTAAGGTTTAAGGTCTTCATTAGGTTTTGATTTTGATTTAATACACATATAAAAAAATCTTAGGATCAAAAATAGTGTTTTAGGGTTGAAAAATAACTTGGAAAAGAAAGGAAGAAGAAGGAATAAAACAAATAAAATAATAATTAACTGGTGAAATACATGTGTCAAGTGTTTGTGTGTCTCACCATAATACACGTGACTGGTGATAGCATTTTAGGGTGGAATTAATTTTACTTTAAAATAGTTCATGGGGTAATAGAATTCCCATGAAGTATAAGCGTGCAGTTGAAAATTCAATAACAGGTTAGGGGGTTATTTGACTATTTTCTCTATATATAAAGATGGATATAAATATAGATTGTGGAACTCCTTGATTTTAAATACATTTCCTCTCGTAACATATATATTAGGACTTCTTAATGACTAATTCTCCTGATACCTCTTGTCAAATATTTTAGAACTTTTTATTTTTATTTTTGATAATTTTCTTTTACATTATATTTGAGAACACCTTAATTTTAAATATTATAAAAAGTAATTAAGTAATAATCAAATAAAAATAGTAAATACCAATTTTGTTTAGGTATAAATGAACAAAAACAAGTCCAATCAATATTTCAGAAGACCTCTATATCTTTTCAGTAATATATATTAGATTAGTTTGACCCAATTTTATTATATTTCATGTTAAGTGTGTCAAAATAAGCCCAACCCTTCCAAAATTTTATGGGTTGGGCTCAAGATAATTTGAACTGAGCTCAATCTCAACCATTCAAGCCTTAACCCATTTTGAAAGAATCTTCAATTAAGTCCAATTTAATCTTCAATGTCAACCCATTCTAAGGCTCTTTACTTACATTTTTGTAATGCATGTTTTCTATCTGTTTTATATTTTCTATAATTTATATATCTATTTGTAACTTTTTATTTTATTTTCTTGAATTAAAATTCAAATTGTGGTTATAAAAAGTGAATAATAATATATTAAAATTATTGAAATTGAGCGAGTCAAATTGAATGGGTCATGAACCAACCCAAATTTTAGCCCATTTGAACCCAACCCGTTTGAGTGCTAAGGAAATTTGGATGGGTTATAACCCACCCCGATTTCCATTTTAGCCCATTTTTACATTCTCAATTTCAATCTAACCCGCTCGTTTGACACCCCTATTTCATATTATTAATATGAACATAAGCATCATCTTTAATCATAAAAATTGAAACTCAAATACATAAGCATCATCCATATTACAAACACAAATTCAGAATTCAATACTTTTCTCAAACCTAAGGACAAATAACAGGCATCAACATTCAACTGAATTACTAAGATAATTACAATTTTATCTAGAAAATCCTTGCAGTTTAGCCCTTCGATAAGAGCTCAAAATCCCAAAAGTAAAGAAAAGATCTCACAGGAGTACTTGATGCAACATCTCTCGAGTTCAAATCTGCATTTAATGCATCATTTTCCAAGTTCACTTGTTGATGCCTATTCATATCTTCATTTTCTCTTTTCTCTTTCTTTCGGCCCACAAAAAAATATAAAAAATTATAAGAATCAAGTAGGGCAATGGTAATAAACTTGAAAACAACAATAATAATACTAGTATGTGGAGGAACTATATGTTTTATTTTGATTTTCTTAACTTCGCTTACCAATGTTGGAAGGGATATCACGTTCAAATAAGCAATTAACTCCACTCCAATCTTTTATATAAATCCCATTGCAAGATTCAAACGTTCCAATCGCATAATGTTTGATCAATTTGTCACCCTTCATATGTTTCGGTGTCATCACCTGCAAATTGAACTCTTTGAATAACCAAGCATAAGTAGAGTATATCTCATTATTTATTCTAATTTAACTTTCTTGAGATAACACGTAATGTTTCTCCCTTTCACTTGATTTCCTCTTTCTTTCAGGAATTTCTCCATACACAACAAACATGTAAACCTCTATCAAAGATCAAAACTTTTCGTTTTTTTCCAAATGATGGTAGATGTCATGACCCAAAACAGGCCGTGAATGGCACCCATGCCTAATCTCCTAAGTGAGTGAATCGACGATACAAATTACAACCTATATATCTGTTCAACTTATAAAGTAAAAAGCATAAGCAAGAAATAACAAAATCACTAAGTCTATTACATAACATTTCCTCAAAACTTGAAAGTCATCACATCAAGGACATCTAATCTCAAATACTAAGTCTAAGAGTAGCAACACAAAAGTAGATAAATAAAATAGTTTATATTCAAAAACTAAGGCCATCATGCCATAATTTATAGAACCCAACATGAGCTAGAAGGTTAGCTCACCCTGAAATCTGATATACCGACGACCGGCTAGAGCTAAGGATAAGTCAAAATCGATGGAACACTTGTTGTACTCCATAAAAGCAAAACAAAGAAAAATACAATCAGGAGTCAGTACGAGCCACATGTACTAAATAGTTATTATCGGCCAACTCCAAATAGAAACCAATATACATAAAGTAATATCGAAAAATCAACTATAGAACTTAACAATGGCAAGCAACAAACAACAAGTATAAGTTACAACACAGTGAAACATGTATATAATTTGTCAAGAATACCAAGAATACACATGAGGACTCAAGCCTCCACACCATGCTTCTTTGGAGAGATAGGTTATTTGAAATTGAGCATATTAAATCATTTTAATATATTTTCCTTTATTATTATCATGCCAGAACGTTGCACCTGATCCAATATATATCATGTTGGAATGTAACACTTGATCCAAATATATCTTTTGGAATGTGATACCAGATCTAAATATATCGTGTCAGAACGTGACACCCAATCCAAATATATCGTGACAAAATATGATACCTGATCCAAATAGACCATTTCGAATCGTGATACTTGATCTAAATATATGTATCTAAATGTGACACTCGATCTAAATATACAGTGCCAAAACATGACACTCAATCAAATTATATTTAATTCATCATTCTTTATCATTACTTTCCACTTCATTAACAATATATTATCAAGATTCTTTATTCAAGGCATCACTTTGATAAGAAAAGTTTGAGATTATGGATTTCATGGTTGTAATGACTCTCTTGGTTATTTCGGTATTCCTATGACTTTTTTATTTGTTTCAACTTTTGTATGGTGATGTCGGACCTATTATGTTGTACTGGATCTATTGGAATGGTTGTCGGTGGTTTTGGTTGAGAATTATGCATTTTTGTAAGTTTGTGAGAAGCTAAGGTTGCAAAACTGAGATCTCTATAAAACCCCTGGTAAACGGCCTCAAAATGAAATTTTTACAGTTTCATTAGTTTTGTATTGGCATATTTGTGCTAGGAGGGTAGTTGGTTCAAGAATGGAGGGTTTTGGTGTGATTTTGAGCTGAAGGTTGCAAAATGAGTTCAATTAAAGGCTAAGAAGGGCATTTCTGTAAAAACATAGCTTAACATGCTCGGAATCAGAAACTGATGGTGTGATCAGCTCCAAAATGTTGAAAATAGTCTAAAAATAAGCTTTCGCCAGTTGTCGGGGTCATCCAGTTGCATTTTGACCCCCTCAGTTCTTCAAGCTAAAATTAGCTGAAAGGAAGTGGGGTACTCCTTTTTCCGTAGGGTGCTCTGTTAAGAATTTTGGCCACACCATTGGATCCAAAACATTGAAGTCCTTATAGTTACACTATTTATTTGCATAAAACGGACATCGAGATCCTCGAGAATTCCCTAGGGATGTTTTTGGGATTGTTGGTTCTAACAGCTGAGGCATAGGCCCACGTTTGCGCGGGATGGCACAAGCATCGCGCCTGTGTGTGCATGTTCGCATGGCATGGCACAGGCGTCACGGTTTCATGGCTGCATCCGCATGCTACATTGTGCGGCCAACCTATATAAGGCCTGGCTGCAAGGCCTTGGACGAGAAAACTTCAATTGGTTATAAAAAGTTATCCGTAGTTCTGATTTTGGCAATTCAAAATCCTACATGACTCAAATTTTTGTATGAATCATCATGGTGAAGTCAGATTTGGGATTAGGCACGTATTTCAAAATAAAATTGGTGTTTTAGCTTACTACATTTTTGAAATTTGTGAAAACTTTACACGTTGATATCTTAATCGATTCTTAACAGAATTGAGTGAAATTTGAGCCTAAATTATGCTACATTCTGAGAGAAATACTGTGGTATGCTGGGTTGTCTCTCTAATTGTCCATATTTTGAGAATTTTTACCGAGAAAGTTTTGAAAAGAATATTCTTTCGGTAGAGTTTAAAATTCCATTTTTGGGATTTTCTTGGTCTAATGGGGTCTATTTTGAGTCGACATTTAGGCTGCAGACTAGGGTGGTCGTGGGGAACTTTTCTTTAGATTTTGTTTTGAAATTTTGGGCATAGCCCCTATTTTTCTCATTTTAGGCGCTTTTGGCCTAATCCCACCTGTTTCTCAAGTTTTTATAGCCAATGTGACCGTGTTAACCCCGTGAACTATGTTTTTAGCAGGAAGCGGCATTGGAAAGCTATAGGAGCAGAATAGCTCAGCTAGATTGATGCAGAGTATGAGATAGCAGATGCCAGGTAGGCGAGGCTTTCTCTGCACCTTAGACTAAGCTGAAATGGTTGCATATTTGAGTTCAAATGTGTAGAAATAAACTGTGGATAGGTTAAGATATGGACGTTACATTGTATATAACTAGTTGTGTATTTGCATGAGATATTTATGGCGGTGTCAGATTGTGGTTGTTGTATTGAGGGGTATGTTAGCCGTAGGTACTTTATTACATAATGTTGTGACTATCAGACTACGAGAGAACCCTAAAAGGGAGGGTCTGGCTGAGGGATGTAACAGATATGTATACCTAGCTTAACTATTGCTTATATGTATGTTTGTCCTGAGACAACTGATTATACTAGCCTATGAGATTGACGGGTGATTACATGTTATCTTATACACTGATTCTAGTTTCTATATCTGATGCTAGGGGGGGCTATGTTTGGTTGAAATATCTATGATATTGCTGTGACTATTTATACCTATTTTGAGTATTGTGAGTGCCTAGATTATGGTAGATTTTCCTAATAAATCACGATCGTGTTATTCCTTGTGACTTATATATATGTATACTGCTACTATCTTTATGTACATATGCTATCGGTTGGTGACTAGACAATCACACCATTTTCTGAGAACGTTGTTATTGTCCTCCTGAGGGAGACATGTGATCTGTGGTACGAGATGTGTTATACTAAACCACTAGTAGATTAGAGACAGGAGTGTGACCCTGATAGCGAGGTGTAGGTTATGTCCTATGGGCTCCCTGAGTTATCTATGAGGAGATACCAGTTGCGTGGGATAATTTTTCGCACTAACACCCTATTTAGAGAAGAGCAATATACAAAAGGGCTGACACATGGTTAACTTGGGCAATATCATTTATAGCAATTGGGTTGTGATATGATTCTGTGTAAGTGACATCCTTATGATTATCTAGCCTCTTGGGCCTTAACTTAGGTTATACCGACGCTGCCCTATGGGGTGTTGTACACAGAAAAAGGGCATGATAAGGGTTGAATATGAGCTAGTACCTGGGGCAGGCAAGCATGCTAACTTGACTTGTACCTGTATGATTGTGCATTACCTGTTGCTACAGACATATTCTGATTGGGAGACTGTGTGCTAATTATATGCCATACTATGGCTTGGTTCTCGTATAGATATAACTCTGCAGATTATGGCTGTCCTAGATACTTTTGATGTATCATGATTGTCTATGTTTTCTCTAAGCACTGTGGGATTGATAAGGTTGTGGTTATTTGGCCTTAGTTGGGCATAACTCTATCGTGTTTTCTGGTGTATATACTCTCTGATGTACTGCTGATAGTTATGGTGCATTAGTTCTTCAATCCGATGTCGGCGTATTTATTACATTTAAGAGAGGTAGTGATTGTGATTGTCTAGGTTGGATTGATATTGTGGGATACCTAGGTTGAGGGCAGCATCATCTATGTTCACTCTAGGCACGATGTGATTGTCCTCGCCTATGTTCATTCTGGGCATGATATGACTTTAGAGTTCCAGATCCTAATATATTGGTTGAGTGAGAGACTGTTGACATCTCTTCTCATATGATACTCCCCATCACCGTTGAGCATTGATGGCCACGTTTGTAGAGTTCAGGTCCTGGTTGATGCTCCCTGGGACTTGAATCCCGGTAAACGCGACTGCAATGATAGGTGGCGAATGCAGATTTTGAGGATTGAGCGTTGCCTATGTTTTTGGGTCGAGGACCCCGTGATTGATATTTTATGAGGCAGGGCCTCGTGATTGATATTCTATGGGGATGGGCCCCTTGATTGACATTTTATGAGGCAAGGCCCCATGATTGATACTCCAATATTGACACAATATCAGTTATGCTAGGGACATTCTTTCTCCCGTGGGGATATGTCCCACTGTTACATTTATGGTCAAACCACTTAGCCCTAGCTGATTGCCCAACCGGAGGCTAGGCTGGAAGACCCAAAGGTTCGAGTCCTCAGGTGATATTAGGGGTTCGAGTCTAGTTCTTGATGGGTAGAGGACCCAGTTTTTATTGTGATCTTAGGGGCGAGGGGCAAATTGATTACTCGTGGATCTTCTCACCTATTCACACTGTGATTTTGTGTGGGTGTACCTTCTAGGATTATGGGGGCCAGTGGGCATTCAGGCTTTGACACTAGGGCCTCACACCCACGTACAACTGACCTATGATCTTATGATATGGAGAGTTGTGCTTTGTGATAGTTCTGTGGGGGTTCAATAATTATCTATTGATTATATTATGCGCAAGTGTACCTCCCTGGCTTATGGGAGCCTGAGTGGCGTATAAGCATAGTTACAAGGGCCTTGCACCCACATACAGTCCTCTGCCTTAGGTGGCGACAGTTATGGTATGGGCTTATGCAATATTTGTCAGTTGGTTTTGTCTTAGTTACTTATGCCCTGGTGTTCTGTCCAAGGTCTTGCCTGCCTGATGTCCAGTCTAGGGGACCGCCTGAGGTCTATTCCAGGTATGGTCTGAGGTCTAATCCAGACCAAGGTACACATTGAGTCACATTTGTGGTTTCGGGTTTAGTATTCTCTCCTGTCGTTCTAGTCAGGTTGGCTTAGTGTATCATGGCTCCTTGCATCGGTTGGTTCAGTTTATTAGTATTCATCATCCCTGTTGGTTCAATTGTGGTTTGAAGGTTTCTAGATATGCTTATGCCTTTTTTTGGCTTTATTTTTCTACACTGTTGTAGTTCTGTATATATTTGGGCTTATACATGTTTACTATTTCACTCGGTTGGCTGATGATGCCTACTGGATTCCTTTTCTGGTACTCACCCCTACATTCTGCGTCATCCCATGGTGCAGGTCAAGGTACGGGCCATGGCTACTAAGTTGGGGAGTTTCGGGAGCGCTCAGGAGAATTTTGGTGAGCACTGGCGGTTCTGACTACCTTGCAGTCTCCTTCCTTTTGACAGCCATCTATTGTTTCCAAACATTTGGCCTTGTACAGTAGTATTTTGATGTATTCCATAAGAGCACACTTGAGTTGTATATTATTATAGTTCTTAATGTGTATATGTTATGTCCTTGTATTTATTGTAGCTCTGTACAGTTGACTTTCAGGTTCTGGGTAGGTTTCGATTATTATGTTGTTACTATGTTGATCAGAGTTTGACCTAGATGCTAGGACAGGTACCCTTAGGTTGGAAATCGACTTGCCTTTAGGTAGAACCTAGCAGATGCCATTATGACTGAGATCGAATCGTGACAATAGTTTTGGGAGTTTTGGGATTTCAGGCCAATCATAAAAATATATCAATCATCTAAACCATAATAAATAAATACATAGAAAACTTCACAACATCACTCAATGTATATTAATTACTATTAAGAGTTTCTCTAACAAATAGAATCAACTATGACCTACCTCAAATCGAAGAACTGAAATCAAATGAACTGATCCACCAGTGTCTTTCCTTTCTTCAATTCATCTGAGCATTTCGAATCTATCAAATGTACAATCTCCATATGAATATGAATCCAAGGACTCCCATATTGCTATATGTCTAGCCTAAACTAAAAAAAATTCACTCAATTCTGCAATCAATTTCCTAAATTTTAAATTTGGGGTTCAGTATTAGTTCCTTCAAGTAACACAGGTCTAATGATGTTCATATAATATAAAATACACCTAATATTTGGTTATCTATATCAGTACATCAAAATCCGAATTGTGATGATTATAGAAAAAATAAATTCCAACTTGAAATTAGTACTTAAAATATGAACTACTATATTTGCTAATCAACTACTTAAAGATAATGTTACCTATGAAACATACTTATATAGACACGCAGAATATTACCATCTGTACACCAATCCAATACTCTAACTCCACTTTTCAATGATGATTCATTGGTCACAATTACGTGATTGGCCAATGATTCTTGTCACAAGAATCAATTGAACCCCACTGCTTATTACTTGTAAATATACCCACTTATAGCAATTAAAACAGTAAGTTTCTTACACACACAATGACAATTATACTATACAACTTCCATCCATATACTTAATTCATTGTTTAGGAGAGATTTGTTTTTCGATTTACCTGGAGCTGTCGAAGAGAGCTTCGTCGTTTTCTCGCCTTAGGGTATTAGCCGCAATAGGTAAGTTATTTCTTCTCTTCTCTTTTATTATTTTTTCCAAATAATTATGTATCAAAAGTGATAAACTTCTAGTACTTATTTTTAATAACTATAAGATAAGTGTTATAAGTTTTAAAAAAAATACTCACTTTAGTCGATAAATTAAATTAATTAAATAAAGTGACCCTTCAACTAAATTACCAAAGTTATCAAATAGACTAAAAAGATCCTTTAGAACCTGTGAGATAAATCTTTTATAAAATATGTAACTCTATATTTCAAACTGAATAAATGGGTCATTACATTAAATACTAATTTACCCACCCTTCATCCTCGAATGTCAAAAAAGGTGATGGAGGAATAACCGACGTTACCAGAAGCCTGAGTTACGATATTTTAAAGTTGGTGTTCATCTCTCTATTTAAGCTCCTCTTTAAAATCATTCATCAAGAGCAACTACTAAGAACTGAACTTTTGAGTCAAATTTAGCAGATTTACAATCAGAAATAATTTTCAAGTCACATTCTAACTGATGAACACCATCAGAACCAAAACTCTCTTGATCATAACACAACTATTTGGTCAATTTTTTTTTATATAATCATGACGAAATTCTGAACCAACAATATGGGATATAATTAAAAATGAACTTGAACCAACCATCCCTTACTCATAATGCAAAAATCATCATACAATCAACTCTCCTCACGAGCTTAAGTTATAAAATGCAATGTTTAGACATTGGATACTCATTATGAAAAATTAAATTTTCTAACTCAACGAAGGAAATGATCAAGTAACCACTTAGCAAGTGATAAATTCAAACATATAAAACCTCTAACAACACTATAGAAAATAATTGATCAATAGTAGTGATTATAAACAACCCTTAAGAGTGATAGAGCTAGGCTCAACAGGCCCCACATCCAATCATATATAGCCAGAATATGACCTCAATAATGAGAAGAATCTTAAGATTTCCGGACAACTATAATTATTCATGGTAGCTCGTCTATAAATTGTCATAATTAAGGTGACACTTATAGAAATATTGAAAAACATCAATTTCTCCAAAGAAGCATCTATTCTGTTATATCTAGAATGATTGAGTCTCCAGAAGCACCTTACTTTACCAAGAGAGCATCAAAATAGTATGTATAGTCTTAGCATTAGAGTAGCTTCAATTGCCTCAAAATCCTTAATAACCATGTAGAACTTTAGGTCCATACTGTAGTCCTCCCCATAAGTCATCTACCATAATTCGCATAATCTAAATTAAAATAAATGCAACATCTTCCTCACATCACTATTCATTATTTGAATTGAATTCATTCTTTGTAAAAATTATGGATAAACCCCTAATAAGTTTGTGCCGACTCTGTTCACATCATATGATCGTGTCTGAACTCAAAGGTGTAAATTCATATCACCTTCAACTTCGAAAGAAAGATCTATACGAGATGTCGTATTCCTTCACCTTTCTCAGATTCCTTCTATAACGTCAATTTCAAATGGCTTAAATTGTTCAATATATCTAAGTTTTATTCCTTTTACTAACTTTTCCACCAATCATATCCTTTTATAATAACTCATGATTCATTCCCTCAAACTCTAAACAAAAACTTAGTAACACCCTTCCTTAGGTCCTTTAATAATTAAAAGTAACTAACTTTACAATCCAAACCATACATAAGTCCTTTCAAATGTTCCATATCCAATAAAATTTGATCACTTCGTACTTTACCAATTCATACCTTAACAAAACATACTAATATTAACATAGACTCGTTGTAAAGAACTTAAATTCTAACTCCAATCATATAACCCAATTTCTCTTATTTGTCAACATTAGCTTATACCATGAATGAATTCACGTATCTTAGCTTATTATTGATTGCCTTTTTATGGACCTTACTATATCCTTATAAAATTTTAATGTACTAAATTCCATCCTCAAATCACAAAAAGAGCTATCACTATATCAAGCCACACATATATAGATTTATTTTTCAAATATTACCCAATAATTTCTAACCCAGATCAATGATATGTAATATTATCACCATAACTAAAGCAGAATAGATAAAACCACATGTTTCTGAATTTAATTCTCTAATCTCTTGGAAGATACATTTTTTACCTTTAGCATCAGAGTGAATGTCTTTGTTCTTGTATCTTTCTAAAGGCTAACCTACATCTCACTAATTTAATTCATTTTTAACTCTAGCTTTTTTTAAAATTCTATTCAAGAAATGTCCCAACGCATTCTACATCTTTTCATACGATCACGTTACTCATCAAATATAGTAATTCGTAACTTTAAAGATCCACAAGTCATTAATACCATATCAAATTCATTTAATAAAAAATCCTTATCATATGATTGCATCCTGATCATAATCTTTCACGACTCAGACCTAGGGTGTAGGAGTGACATGGCGAATTGGAACCCATGAGTCCCCAAACAAGCTTCAAAGTATCCAAATTCACATCATTGGTCCGGAAATGTATTCAAATGGTAAATACGTAGTTCTAAGGGACGGAAAATTAGGACTCACGCTATGAGGATAACATAAGGGAAGGGGATTAACATGGATTCATATAGCATGTAACACATAAAGACTAAGGGCGGGTAAGTATGACTCATGCTATGGGGGCAATTCAGGACTTAGGATCTTTCGCATCATATCATACCATCAAGTCATAAGACTCATACCTAAGACACATAACAATATTCAATGGGTAACCAAGCCATGACATAGTCTCCGACATAACACTTAGCATATCAATGTAAATGTAAATGTAATGCCCAATAAAAATACCAAAATATTCCTAGAGGGAGAGTATGCGCGTAACGATCTTCCAATTCTCGTATGGCAAATCCAAGGCCGGATTTATGATCAACACGAAAAATTGAGAGGGAAGATGGTCTTGGTTGATTTTAGAGCGACCCGATCAAAAGATAATTTTTCGATCTGAAGCGCCACAAGAGCGCGTCGCGCCTGTGTCATTGATCAGCACTTATATTTTTTTTTGAAAATTTTCTACAGGATTGAGAAAAATCATTCAGAAATATTTTTTAAAAATACACACGCCACCAGTCTACGTCGCAGACTGGGCCTTTTTCGAGCTAAAAATTCCTAAATTTTGCGAGGGGCATTCTGGTATATTCCCAACCCCTCTAAACTCTATACACGATCTAATTAGGTCATTTAAGCGTAATTATTCATGTGAGATGAGACATGAGTTAAGGAGTTGAGTCCAGAGTTGACTCAGTTGATTGAGTCTGAGCCTTACTAGTTTTTTGAGCCATCTTACATACCGTACATTCCACATACCGAGGTCACTTGGCACTATATCATTTCAAGATGCAGATACAGGTGATAGAGGACTTCAACAGGCGTACCATTGATTGTCGAGGGCTTCATCCCAGGCATTAAGGCTACCTAAAGCATTGGACTATGTTCATCCATGCGCATTTTCGTCTCTTGAGTTAAGACCATGCACATAAATGACATGTTTTAAATCCTGTGGTCCTTGAGTTCCCAAAGTTTTGTACTTGTTAGAATTTTCATGAATTTACTTGAGTCAATTTATGAGTTACATTGTTATTATCGTTAAATATGAATGTTATTCGAATGTTTGATACTCTAGTCATAAATTTAGTATTTATTACTTATGTACTGAATTGAGAAGTATGAATTTAAATCTTCTAAACCCATGAATTGAACCTGGAAAGTATATTTTCTTGCTTCATATATAGAGAATACCTATTTTATCTTATGAGTTTGAGTTTGGATAATATGATGTTCTTGACCGAAATCATTAAGAGTCTTACATGGTATGAGTTAGAGTCATGAGTTTCATTGCATAAATGATGGCCCTGAGTTATTGAGTTATTGAGACACTGAGTTGAGTTATTGAGAAGCGAGTTGGCTCGTTGAGATGAGTCAAAGATATGAGTTTGAGTTGATTTTCTATGAGCATATATTATTCTTGGAAGTAGTATTGAGCACCGAGCAGGGGATTGAGGGGCACCCCAAGAACTATGTTGCCAGCGTAGGATGGTCGCGCAAGATAATTCTTGTGGCCCATGTCCTAATAGATGGACATTCTCTTTAGATCCAAGAATGAGGTAGAGTTTGAGGTTGACCCCCTATATCATGGAAAGTATAGGGCGGGCGTGGAAATGACATGTTTTCCTTGTCCACCACCAAGCCCTTGGTGGTGGGGAGTTGTCGGTTAGAGAAACTTCCAAGAAACACTTGAGTTAGGCCTATCATGATTTTCAAACTCAGTTGCATTGAGCACTGAGTTCAAGTGTCCTAGGGAGTCCATGAAGCCTTGTCTAGTAGAGTCTTTATTATTGGTGTGAGGCACGCCACATCCATAATAAAGAGGCCATAGGACATTAGGAATTGTTACCCTTCTTTTTTATTCTGATTCGTGCTACAGAGTTAATCTCTAGAAAATCTCTCATCTAAATCGTGTGTTACACGTTTCCAGACTATGCCTCCAAATGCTTTGTGAACCTAAGGAATGTCATCAGCACTAAGGGGCTTGAGCCAACTACTCTGCTTGTTGCACATGCTGAGGACCAGGAGAAGGAGATGGAAGAACCTTGGAGCAAAATGACTGAGTGAATAGGACATGAGCGTAGCAAGCATAAACAAGGCAATGGAAATAGGTCCTCTGCAGAGACCCTGGAGTTATGCATCACCACCAGTGAGCGCACCCAAATTGAATAGTAGATATAATCTGAGGTCGAGGAGAAACCAGCCTTTCAGGGTCTGGAATCCTTCTTCCCGAGGAAGTGTGGCTCGAGACCATAAAAAAAGCCACCATGTGAAAGGTGTGAAAAACTTCATTTGGGAAATTGTCGAAACGGTACTGAGGAATGTTATAAATATGGCCAAGAGGGTCACTTTCGTAAGTATTGTCCAAAGTGGGCCAACCAAGTCCAACCCATTACTTGTACACCACTGGTTAGAGGAAATCAAAGAGATGCTACTTCTAGCACGAGCGAGGCCATAGACCAGTTGTGTGCCGCGTAATAAAACAGATCAAAAAAATGCTCCAAGATGTTATGATGGGTATGAATCGAGTCCTTACTCTTAATTGTTTTGATTGGTAGATCCTAGAGCTATCCCATCAATTATGTCCCTTTATGTGGCTAGTAATTTGATTGAACTCCCAAATGTCTTCATGAACCTTTCAGTGTATCTACTCGAGTCGGTGATACTATTCTAGCTTAGAGGGTATAGAGATTGTTCTTGTCACGCCCCAGGAGGGTACCCTAGGCGCAACTGGCACGTAAAGACTATTGCTAGTCACCAAGCGAACCACTCGTTCTCAGGACAGTCACTCAACATTAATATAGCAGAAAGAAGAAGTAATGCAGTGAGCTACCTTAATAAGAAGGGCCAATGGCCATCATTAGTCTCAATATCAGGATAAGCAAATGCAATGTTAATTCAACTCATAAGGGAAAAACCTCAACATCAAACCTCGACTCATGTCTATGAAGCCTCTAACTTGACTCAATTGTCTATGGTGGTACCATGACAGGCCATGGCTACGCAACTCAATAAATGAAGAAAGCAAACTATAAAAGGGTCTAGGAACTCAAAGGAACTCGACTCATACCATCACATCAACATCAACATCAGAGTACTAGCAAGTAAGACCTTACTGGGAGTTTCTCTAACCGACAACCATCACCTAAGAGCAAGTGATGATGCAATGAAGCGATGCCGTTGCCACATCCATCCAGTACCTAGCCGGGGGTAAAGGGCATCAACCTTAGTGGATTGACAATAAAAAAACAAAACCTCAGTCCTCTTTTGGGACAAGAAAGGAGCCATCCACATTGTGGTTTAATCCTCTCTTCCTACGCGGGCCACGTAGTTAATGGGTTCAAGTGGGACTCATTCTCATCTATTTCAGTGCTCAATACTCCTCCCAGAACTTGACATGCCCATAAGACATCATCATCATTAGTCTCATAGGTACATAACACATCATCATCAGTCCCATAGGGACATAATACCTCAACATTAGTCCCATAGGGACATATTACCTCAACATCAACATAAACTCGTCTCATCAACATCAACATCAAGGACTCGAAACACTCTTTTTAGAATTAAGTTTCAAGTTTTAAGACTCATGAACCTCATTCTCATCAACATCATCGTCAAGACTCTCATCAATTTGAAACACAATCACAACATCACATACATCATCATCGTAAAGCTCTAGACTCATCCCTTAAGTTCTTTTTTTTGCATTCTTTAATAAAATAATCATAGAGCTTTATGAAAAAACACTCGTGGAAATAAATTATGCAAAAAATCAAGTTTATCATGATCATCAATTCATGTAAAGTATATGAATTAAGTAAAACTCAGTAATACTCAAAATCTTTACATTAGACTCATTATCTTCAATCATAGACTCAATATACTCAAAGGGGCATATGGGAGAACAATCCCATGGTTTAGGTTAGCCTTACATACCTGGGATGATTGCTAAGAACAATTCTCTGAAAGATTTCCTCTTGAATTCTTCAATCTCAACTCCCTTCAAACCCTAACTTAATTATTTTGCTAGGAAGAGGGTTTTGGATGGGTTTTTGGAATCCCTTTCTCTGAGAAAACGACATATATTCGTCGTATAGCAGGTTTAGAGGGTGTTTGGAATGGACTAGAATGCCCCTAAAAAATTTTAAAAAAAATTTCCAGACTTGGAATAACACAGTCCGTGACGCGGACCTGTCACGGACAGTGCATTTCGGCAAAATTCAACTTCATCAAAAATCACAGAAAAAAACATAAGTGTGTCTCCGCAATAGGTTCACGACGCGTCTCTGTCACGGACTCACACTGTTTTTCATCTTCGAATGAAAAATTATCTTTTGACTCGATTGCTCTAAAAATCAACCGAGACCCTTCTATCACTCAATTTTTCGTGTTAATCACGAATCTGTTCTCGAATTTTTAATCCGACCATCAGAAGACACGTTTTGCGGACACCTTTCCTTTAGGGGTATTTTGGTAATTTTACCGGGCATTACATCACCTCCCTTTTGGGATTATTCGTCCTCGAATGATGAGTAGAAATGGTATTATGGCACGAATAGACTCAAGACTCACCTCGATACTCATTCAACAATTCAACACTTCAACTCTTCATCGACCTCAATAACATCTACTTAGAATAGCAAGAATATGCACATCGACTCAGGGTAGAAACATCAATCTAAATTAAGAATAGGAATATTACCTTCGATACTCTCATCAACATCAAGCACGAATAGGTGCGGGTATTTAGTTCTCATCTCTTCCTCAGCTTCACATGTGACTTCCTCAACAAATTGGTTCCTCCACAAAACTTTGACAGAGGCTATCTCTTTGTTTCTCAGTCTGCGAACCTATCGATCAAGGATTTCGATTCCTCATGGGACAAACTATCTCTAACTCCTGTTCTCTCAATAGGGATTACCAAGGCAGGATCTCCCAAACACTTCTTCAACATCGAAATGTGGAACACCGCATGGATTCCGTCTAACTCAGAAGGTAATTCTAGCTCATAATCAACCTTCCCAAATCTCCTCACAATCCGATAAGGGCCAATATAACGAGGACTTAATTTCCACTTCTTCCCAAACCTCATAGCACCCTTCATGGGTGATACTTTCAGGTATACCCATTCACTCACCTCGAACTATATGTGTCTTCTCCTCACATCTGTGTAAGATTTCTGACAGCTTTGGGCAGTCTTCAGTCTTTCCCTAATAATCTTCACCTTCTCCATGGACTGGTGGACAAGGTCAGACCCTATTAACTCAGCTTCTACATCTTCAAACCACCCAGTGGGTGATCTACACCTCCTCCCATACAAGGCCTCGTAGGGGGCCATTTGAATGCTTGCATGATAACTATTGTTATATGCAAATTAAATCAATGGTAAATGGCCATCCTAATTTCCTTTGAAGTCAAGGAAGCAGGCTCTCAACATATCTTCTACCGTCTGAATAGTGCGCTCCGCCTGACCATCTATCTGTAGATGAAAGGTTGTGCTCAAGTTCACTTTGGTACCCAATCCTTTTCGGAAAGACTTCTAGAAGTGAGGTAAATTGGGCTCCTCTATCCGAGATAATGGACAAGGGAACTATATGCAACCTCACAATCTCTTGGATATACATCTTGGCATACTCCTCTAGAGTATTAATCGTCTTGACTGCCATAAAGTGCTCTAATTTAGTCATACTGTCTACAATCACCCATGTGGAATCATGCTGCCTCTGGGATCTCGGTAGGCCGATGATGAAATCCATGTTAACCATCTTCCATTTCCATTCTGGAATCTCAAAGTTTTGAGCCAAACCACTTGTCCTTTGATGCTCAATCTTCACTTATTTGCAGTTTGGACAATTTGAAATGAACTCAGCAATATCCCTCTTTATTCCACTCCATTAATAGACTTCTCTCAAGTCGTGATACATCTTGGTGGAGCCCGGATGAATAAAGTATCTAGTGTTGTGGGCCTCAGCCATAATCCTCTCTTGAACACCATCAACATCAGGAACACATAGCCTACTCTGGTACCTCAATACTCCATCTCCCCCTTTGGAGAATACCATCACTTTATGCTTGTGGACAACCTCCTTCGATTGGAGTATAATAGGATCTCGATCCTACTCCTCTTTTACCTCAGTCACTAGGGACGATGAAGACCCACTTTGAACATTCATTCCTCCCACGTCATTCTCCTCAAGTTGGACGCCCAGTCGAGCCAACCTATGCACTTCGTCCACTAGCTCTTTCTTCTCTTCCTCAACATGGGTTGTGCTACGCATAGACAACCTGCTAAGAGCATCAGCAACAACGTTAGCTTTACCTGGGTGGTATATGATGCTCATGAAATAATCTTTGAGCAATTCCAACCATCTCCTCTGTCACAGGTTGAGTTCTCTCTGACTGAAGACATATTGTAATCTCTTGTGGTCAGTGAACATGTCCACATGCACTCCATACAAGTAGTGGTGCCAGATTTTAAGTGCGAACACTACCGCCGCCAACTCAAGATCATGGGTCGGATAGTTCCTCTCATGAACTATAAGCTGCTTAGAAGCATAGGCTATCACCTTCCCTCTCTGCATCAGTACACATCCCAACCCAACTCTTGATGCATCACAATATATCACAAAATCTTTCGTCCCGTCGGGCAAAGTAAAAACGAGTGCGGTGGTCAATCTAGTCTTCAACTCTTGGAAGCTCTTCTCGCATTCCTCAAACCACTGTAACCCGACCTTTTTTTGGGTCAGTTTGTTCAATGGTGCGGATAGGGAAGAAAATCCCTCAACAAATCTGCGATAGTAGCCTGCCAACCCCAAGAAGCTTCTTATGTCAGTTGGGGAGATCGGTCTTGGACAGTTCTTAACCGCTTCATTCTATTGGCCATCTACTAGAATTCCTTCACCCAAAATAACATGGCCTAGGAAAGCCACTGACTCAAAGCCAAAACTCATATTTTGAGAACTTCGCATACAATTCATGATCCTTAAAAGTCTGAAGGACAACTCTAAGGTGTTTGGCATGCTCCTCCTCATTCTTCAAATACACCAAAATATCATCAATGAACACGATTACAAACATGTCAAGGTAGGTCCTGAACACCCTATTCATCAAATCCATGAAAGTTCGGGTGCGTTCGTCAACCCAAAGGACATGACCAAGAACTCAAAGTGGCCATATCTTGTCCTGAAGGCTATCTTTGGAACATCACATTCTCTCACTTTCTACTGGTAGTAACCCGATCTGAGGTCTATCTTTGAAAAGCATGAGGCACCCTAATGTTGGTCAAACATGTTATCTATCCTGGGTAGAGGATATTTATTCATGACCGTGATCTTGTTCAGTTGCCTATAGTATATGCACATTCTGAGAGATCCATCTTTCTTTCGTACAAATAGAACGGGAGCACCCCAAGGAGAAACACTTGGCCTAATAAAGCCCTTCTCTAACAAATCCTTCAACTGCTCTTTCAACTCTTTTAGCTCAGCGGGGGCCATCCTATATGATGGAATTGAAATAGGCTCCGTGTCGGGAAGTACATCAATACCAAATTCGATCTCTCTATCAAGAAGGACTCCAGGTAAATCCTCAGGGAACACATTTACAATCAGAACCGACTCAAGAGTTATGGAATCAATATCATCATATTTAACTCGCACAAGGTGATAAACACAACCCTTAGAGATTAACTTCCTAGCCCTCAGGTAGGCAATAAATTTACACTTGGGTGCAACAGAACTTCCCTTCCACTCTAGGACAGGTTCATTCAAAATTTGGAATTTAACAACTCAGGTCCTACAATTTATGGAGGCATAACAGGCGTGGAGCCTATCCATACTAAGGATTACATCAAAATCAACCATCTCCAACTCTACCAAGTTGGCCCGAGTATCCCTATGATAGATGGATACTATACAGTCTCTATAGATTTTCTCAGCTGGGATAGACTCACCGGTGGGAGTAGAAACAGTGTAAGGCTCAACCAAACACTCTGGAATGATAAAGTGGCACTTGGTTCAAGCAATGCATAACAATTATAAGAAAAGATTCGGAGCATACCCGTAACAACATCTGGTGCAACCTCTTGGTCCTGTCAATTCCCCATCGCATACAGATGGTTCATCCCGCCTCCTGCACTCGCAGTAGTAGCCTTCTGATGACTGCCCGTAGGGGACATTGTAGAAGACTAAGCTTTGTTACCCTTATCACCCCATCTCCTCGAAGGACACTCACCCTGAAAATGGTTGGGCTGTCTACATGAAAAGTAAGTATTTGTGCTCTCGCGGCACGCACCAAGGTGCAACCTGCCATATCTGCCACAAGGTGGCTTTCATCTCGGGTCTTGGGTAACGCTAGCTTGGGACTGAGGTCCCTAAGCTCTAAAAGTTTGGTGACCATAGGATTTTTCATCATACCTGTGAACAGGTGCACTCGCTATTGAGGGTGCATAGCTAGAAGACTTCTTCTGAAAGAAAGTTCTATCACCCTTATTCTGCTTCTGTTGGCTAGGCTCATGCCCTGCCGATTTTTCCTTCTTACTCTAATGCTCTTCCCTATCCTTCTTCTTGTCCTCCTCAGTCTGCTGGGCATAGATCATAAGTCTAGAGATGTCCATGCCTGGAATCAGCAATGTTGCCTTACACTCCCTCTTTACATGCTTGACTAATCCAGATACAAACTTCCTCATCCTCCCCCTCATATGAAGGACCATCTCTAGAGTATATCGGGACAACTGGATGATCTTAAGGCTGTACTCTTTGATAGTCAATCCCTCTTGCTTCAGATTCACGAACTCCTCAACCTTCGCCTCCCTCAACTCTTGGGGAAAGAAGTGATCGAGGAAAGCGCTCTCAAACTCCTCCCACTCAGTAGGCTCAGCATCCTCACCTCTACCATCTTCCCACTAGTTATACTAGACAGTAGCAACATCTTTAAGCTGATACGAGACCAGCTCGACTCCCTCAACCCCATTCGCATGCATAGCCCTCAGGATCTTGTGCATCTCATCAATAAAGTTTCGCGGATCTTCCTCAACCTTAGAACCCCGTGTATACTGGCAGGTTCATCCTCAGGAAATCTCTGAGCCTGGTTGCAGCTGTAGGTTCTTGGGAGCTGGAGCTAGGGGCCTAGGGCCTACGGCTATTACTTTGAGAGACCACCAACTGAGTGGGCATAGCAATAGCTCCCTTGAAGTCTTCTTCCGAAGTGGAGGCTGACTCAGCAGGAGGTACCGGTGGAGCCTTAGTAGATCTGGCAGGTCAACCCCTTCTCCTTGTCTCATTCTGGGTAGGGAGCTCTAGTAGGGGATTCTCTGCATTAGGGACTGAGGCATCTCTTTGGGCAACAGTGCATTTTGGAGGCATGATCTGCAAACACGTAGCGCACGAATTAGAAGAGAGTTTTATAGATTCAAACTCTATAGCACGAACTCAGAACGTCAAAGAAGTGTAACCATTCCTAATGTCCTATACCCTCCTGTTTATGAAATGTGGTGCACAACACACACATAAATAAGACTCTACTAGAAACGGCTTCATAGACTCCCTAGGACTCTTGAACTCTGTACTCTGATACCAAGTTTGTCAAGCCCCGGGAGGGTACCCTAGGTGTGACTGGCACCCACAGACTATTGCTAGTCGCCAAGCAAACCACTCGTTCTTGAGAGAGTCACTCAGCATCAATATAGCAGAAAAGAAGAAGTTATGCAGTGAGCTACCTCAATAAGAAAGGCCAATGGCCAACATTAGTCTCAACATCAGGATAAGGAAATGCAATGTTAATTCAACTCATAAGGGAAAAACCTCAACATCTCAACTCTCCTCAAGCCCTAAATTAGTAATTTTGCTAGGAAGAGAGTTTTGGATGGGTTTTTGGAACCCCTTTCTCAGAGAAAATGAAATATATTCATCGTAAAGGAGGGTTAGAAGGTGTTAGGAATGGACTAGAATGCCCCTCGAAAATTTAAGAAAAATTTCCAAACTTGAAATAACGCAGTCCGCGATGCAGACCTATCATAGAGAGTGCATTTTGGTAAAATTCAACTCCATCGAAAATCATAGAAAAACATAAATGTGTCTCCGTGATAGGTTCACGACGAGTCTCTGTCATGGACTCACACTGTTTTTCTTCTTCGAACGAAAAATTATCTTGACTCAATCGCTCTAAAAATCGACCGAGACCCTTCTCCTACTCTATTTTTTGTGCTGATCACGAATCTGTTGTCAAATTTTTAATTTTAGCATTGGAAGAAACATTTTGCACACACCTCTCCTCTAGGGGTATTTTGGTAATTTTATCGAGCATTACAGTTCTGTACCAATCCACCACAGAAATATCATGGCTGACTTAGTTGAGCTAATCGAGATGCAACCCAGGCCCTCTTATCAAAAGCATGCCTTTGATGTTATCCATGAGAGAGAGAAACTAATGTCTTTAGATGTTTAATGTTAGCACCTAAATGTGTGATTTGAGGTATTGTAAACCAAAAGTAGAGTTATTAGCCCTGAGGTAGAAGGCTGAAGGAGAAGAGGAGACCAAATAATGAGAGTGGTTGTTGATTAGGGCTTGTAACTAGAGTCATGTGTCCCTCAGGTAAGTAATGTAGTTATGATTTTATCCCCCCTAAGTTTTCATGAGAGAGTAGTAAGTACCATTTGATGTTCATGATGAGGTATAGAGAAAGAGTTATTGTTAGGATAAGTTGGAGTGTGCTCAAACTAGGAAGAGGTTTATGACAAAGAGGGAAACATAGATGTTGAATAGGGAAATAGAGTGCTTTTGATGTGATAGATCTAGACTAGGATTATGATTCCAAGGTGAGAGCCCCATGAGATTCATAAAGTAATAACCTTAGCTAGATAAGTAGGTTTAGTGAATGGGCAGATAGTCTTGAGTTGTGAAGAGGGGATATGTTAATCAAGTATTCACTATGAGAGTTTAGTAGGCCTGTGTTCCCAAATTTGTACCTAAGTAGTGATGGATTGGTATGATATAGGGGAAGTGTGTGATGCACATGTTCGCACTAATCCCTAAACATGAATTTTGGGGAGTTATGTGAAGAGGGAGATCGCATGATGATAATGATAGTCTTCGTTGGAGATTTGCTCTAAGATTCTTCCGGTATTTGGTGTTCGATGTTAAAATGTTGGTTGGCAAGGAGCGTGATGCTATGGATATAGTAGAGGTACCCTTAGATGGAGATAGTAAATTGGGGAGGAACCACTAGATAAGAAGAAGCTTAAGATGTGTATTTGTAATAGTGTAAAGCGGTGCGAAGCTCTAAGTCATGACTTTCTATGAAAACCTAGCTAGTATACTTGAGTTGTTAATGTGGGATAAGTGGGTGTAAGCATTCTTTGTCACCCTTAGTAAGTAGGTTGATGGGGATTCATGTATAAATGACGATGAGTTTTACCTTGTAATCCTAGACTTCTATAGTCTATTATATGAGAGCTTAGAAGTTGAATGTTAACAGACTACACAAAAAGGTTATATGATAAGGGTTGTATAGAAAGATGCCCATAAGGCTAGGAGAGAGCTGAGAGTAGTACCTCAGGGGAAAGTTCTAATGGAAACCTTATATCTTTGAGCATAGTAGAACAGGAGAGTTTAAGATATTCTTGTGGATAGTAATGCCCTAATTGTGTGAAGAGCTATAAATGTGGCTTAGTAAAGAGGATTGGTTCTCATAGTTAGGGAGTGTACCTTTGAGCTAAGGGGGATATGAAAAGTTAATAAACTAAAGTGAGTGTTGAGTTTTTGATGGTGATGAGTTGATCAAGATGAGACACTGATGCTTTTCTATCTCTTATACTCCTTACATATCAATTAAGGTAACACTTTATTCCTGTCTTGCATAAGAGCACTGTGCCCACCTAGACCTATGCACTCGATGTCAATGCATATTCATGTTGAGTTCTGAGGATGAGGAGTGACAGTTGTACTTTTATCTTGCAAAATCTTAGAGTTCCCAACCTTATGTCATACAAGATGTGAATTAAGTTTCACAGTATGTTCGATTCCATAAACTCATGATAGGTCCTAAAAGACTAATGAGATGGTATCACGTTATGAATTCTCTCATATCGAATTTCTGGAATGTATCGTGCTTATGATCCTTTGGCTCTAAACCTTTCCAATGATCCTTCTTCGTAGTCCTGATGGTGATGTTGATATAGTAGATGAGTCATTGCAGATGAGTAATGGTGAATGTTCTTTGATAAGATAATTATGATGCCCTTCTTTCATTAAGGGTATGGATGTGGAAGAAGAGAGAGATGAGACCTTATGATGTGCAATAGATAGGTAAGAGTGAGTTAGAGTATCTATGGGAAAAAGTGTGTTAGTGTGTCTTTGAGTGAGAGCTCATTCAATGATGGAGGCAAAAGTGCTGAATAGGTTTGATAATTCTTAGATATGGTTGAATTGGTTAGAGTGATAGGCTTAGATGTTTGGATGTCATTATAGGAGTAATTGGAGAAAACTATTGATGACTTTTGAGTGAGTGTTTTAGGTAGATGCATTAGAGTAGTGAGAGAGAATAACATTCTCTAAGTGAAATCCCTGAGGAGGTATAGAGTTTGAGTTGAGGGTTAACTTCATAGAAATATGATCATCTTAGGAGTAATACCTCGAGGTTCAAAAGTAGGGTTGAATGGAAGGCGAGAAGGTGGTTAGGTGGAGATTTGAATAAGGGCTATGAGCTTGAATTGATGGAGTAGAGTAACACGAAAAGGAGCACAATTGAGATGGGGAATTGGGCTCGAGAGTATCCATGGAGTCTTGCATATCACGGTGGTCTCTTTCTGGATTAGAGTTGATGACTTCCTTCTTGAGTTCAAACAACTGATTGATAAAGTGTTTAAACAATTCAAATTGATTGAGTTTCGATGTTCTACTCGTGCCTGATGATGAGAATGTTGAAGGTAATGTTCTTACCTTTGATTTAAATGATGTTTCTATCCTTGAGTTGATATGTCTATTCTTGAGTCTAAATAGAGTTGATTGAGATTGATGAGGAGTAGAGAGTTTGATTGATGGACATGAGTATTGAGATGAGTCTTCAGTCTATTCGTGCGTTGATGTCCACCTTTACTCATTATTCGAGGACGAAGATCCCAAGGGGGAGACGATGTAACACTCGATAAAATTACCAAAATATCCCTAGAGGGAGGGTATGTGCTTAACGCATTTTCCAATGCTCGTATTGCAAATCTGAGGCTAGATTTGTGATCAACATGAAAAAATTAGTGGGAGATGGTCTTGATCGATTTTTAGAGCGACCCGATCAAAAGATAATTTTTTATTTGAAGCGCAAAACAGTGTTGGTGTGCGACAGGAGTGTGTCACGCCTGTGTCGCAGAATAGCACTTATGTTTTTTGAATTTTTTTGACGGAATTGAGAAAACTCATTCAGAAACATTTTCTAAAAATACACAATGCGCGACCATTCTGCGTCGTGAATTAGGCCTTTTCCAAGATGAAAATTTCTAAATTTTGCGAGGGGCATTTCGGTATATTCCCAACCCCTCCTAAACTCTATACATGATCTAATTAGGTTTTTAAGTGTAAAAAGGGTTATAAACCCTATTCCAAGTCTTCCAAAAACCTTTAAAAAAAAGACTAGGGTTTGATGAAAAAGGAGAAGAACTTGAGATTGAAGGATTAAAGAAGAAATTCTTGAAGTGATTGTCGGGAGCTTCATCCTAGGTATGTAAGGCTATCTAATCGTTGAACTGTGTTCATCCACACGTCCCTTCACCTCCTGAGTTAAGATCATGATTATAAATGGTATGTTTTAAATCCTGTGGTCCTTGAGTTCTCAAAGTTTGTACATGTTGGAATTTTTATGAACTTACTTGAATCAATTTATGAGTTGCATCATTATTATTGTGAAATATGAATATTATTCGAATGTTTGATACTCTAGCCCTAGATTTAGTATTTCTTACTTATGTACTGAATTGAGAAGTATGAATTTAAATCTTCTAAACCCATGAATTGAACCTGGAAAGTATATTTTCTTGCTTCATATATGTATATAGAAAATCCCTATTTATCTTATGAGTTGAGTCTGGATAATATGATGTTATTGACCAAAATAATTAGGGGTCTTGCATGGTATGAGTTAAAGCCATGAGTTGCATTACATAAATGATGGCCCTGAGTTATTGAGTTATTAAGACATTGAGTTGAGTTATTGAGAAGCGAGTTGGCTCATTGAGATGAGTCAAACAGATGAGTTTGAGTTGATTTTCTATGAGCACATTTTATTCTTGAAAGGAGTATTGAGCACCGAGTGGGTGATTGAGGGGCACCCCAAGATCTACGTTGTCAGCGTAGGATAGTCGCGCATGATAATTCTAGTGTCCCATGTCCCAAAAGATGGACATTCCCTTTGGATCCAAAAGAGAGATAGAGTTTAAGGTTGACCCCATATTCTGTGGCAAGTTTAGGGTGGGCATGGAAACGATGTCTTTTCGAAGCCCTTGGTGGTGGGGACTTCTCGGTTAGAGAAACTTCCAAGAAACACTTGAGTTGGGCCTATCATGATTTTCAAACTTAGTTGCATTAAACACTGAGTTAAAGTTTAAATCATGATTTTAAACTTTAAACTTGCATTATTTATTTGGGATGAGACATGAGATGAGGAGTTGAGTCCTGAGTCGAGTTAGTTGATTGAGTCTGAGCCTTAGACATTTCTTGAGCCATCTTACATACCATACATTTCACGTACTGACGCCACTTAGCACTACATCATTTGATGATCCAGATACACGTGATAGAGGACTTCGGCAGGCGTACTGCTTAAGTTCAGAGTTCTCGAGGTCCAGAGTTGGTGAGCCTCTTTGCTATCCAGAGGAGCCTTTATTTTATTTGATTAGTTACTTTTATTTTCTTTTAGGTAGGTAGCCATGGCTTGTCATGGTACTATCTAGATGTTAGAGGTAGATGCTTCATAGACATTAAGTAGAGTTGAGTATTGTTTTTCAAACTTCTGTTTGTTGGAAATTCCTTTTTTTTCTATTAGAGACTTGGTTTACTTACTTTACAGTCTTTTCTTTGTGTATTTTCCTTCTGCTGTCAAGTGTAATGTGAAAAAGAGGTGCCTTTTGGGGTTTGCCCAAGAGGACGAATCCGTGATGGGCTAAGCCCAAGAGTGGACAATACTTCACAGTGTTTGTCTAGGTCATTACAACTGGTATTAGAGCCACTATTTTTTTAGCCTTATCGATGTGGGTCAGAGTTCAATTGAGTTTAGACAAATTCCGGTGAGGCGGGGAAAACCTCAATGCTGAGTCTAGGAAAATCTCATGCGGTGGGTCAAACCTCCACAAGGACATTGAGTCTATAGAAGGGGTATATGTAACAACCCATCTTGAGATGAGAAGTCCCACATCGGCAAAACAAAAAAGAGATGTTAGGTATATAAGTAAAGGACTAGTATGATACTGTGAGGCGCCTTTTAGGGTGAGCCCAAAGGGACAAACCCGTGATGGGCTAGGCCCTAGAGCGAACAATAGTTCACAGTATTGGGCCAGGTCATTACAGTAAAGGAGTTTGAAAGATGTCTAATAATGCTTCTAGTCATAAGATAGGGCTGGGGCCACAATATACCCCGGGCTCACCCTCAAATATAAGTAGCCTAAACAAAAACACCATAGGTAGAGGATAGGTGGCTTGTCTTTGGAAGATAGGACTCACCACAACAAGCAAAACTTTAGATTCGAGCTAAACGTCGCGCTGTGGATAGATGTACTCCTCATACCCTGCATGGTGAGATCATGTAGGCAAAAGTATGTGTTAGTACATTTGAATGTACTAAGTATGCGGGCATGCAATGCGTATGACTTATCAATTCTGCATTTCAATGTTAGATGACAAGGGCATAATATAGAAGAAGCATATATCCAAGGAGAATAGTATCATGATATGCCATGAAATTTACGATGCATAAAATGCAATAATGCTCATATAGAGTGGGGATGTGACCTTAACCGACATGAGTAATACCAAGCGAGCTATTATTTGGAATCCCGATGAAATCCCCTCACCGGTAAAAAGGTGGTCTATTTGCCAAAGCTAAACCATACTTCATCTTACAGACACATCACCTATTTCGTATGAAGTAACCCCCTTACGGGAACATCACCCATTTCGGATAGGATTTTCATATAGAATATCATATCACATAATACTTCAGCTTACGGGAACATCACCCATTTCGTATGAAGCAACCTTCCTTATGGGAACATCACCCATTTTGGATAGGATTCTCATAACCTATGTTATACACATAGTTCAAGGAAAGAAAGAGTGAACCCTCAATCCAGCGGTGCTAAGTCGACATCCCATGAGAATGCATATGCATACATATATACATGCTTTCAAAAGACAATAGTCATTTTGGATGCTTTCAATGCACATTTAGGCTCAAAAGCCAAACATCATTCATAGTAAATCGTATTTAGGCTAAAATGTCAAATCATAGCTCTTAGTCAAAATGCTCAACAACAACAACAACAACATACCCAGTAAAATCCCACAAGTGGGGTCTGGGGAGGGTAAAATGTACGCAGACCTTACCACTACTTCATAGCGGTAGAGAGGCTGTTTCCTTGAAACCCTCGTCACAAAACCCTATGAGCAGAATAAGCTAGATATGATAAACATAAAAGAAAGGAAAGTGCACAGGAAGTAAATACAGGACAATTAATATCCAAAAGGCAAGTATATAACATAAAAAAAGGCATACAATTAAAAATAAAAAAACACTCCTTCCTATCTAACTTAGCCCGCTACTCTAATTCGCGATCTCCACTCTCTCCTATCTAAGGTCATGTCCTCGGTGAGATCAAGTTTCACCAGATCTTGCCTAATCACCTCCCCCTAGTATTTCTTTGGTCTACCTCTACCCCTCCGAGTAACTCCCAAATCTAGCCTCTCACACCTCCTAACAGGGGCATCGGTACTCCTTCTCTGCACATGTCCGAACCATCGCAGTCTCGCTTCCCTGATCTTGTCTGCTACAGGTGCCACCTCCAGCCTCTCCCGAATGACCTCGTTCCTAATCTTATCACTTCTGGTGTGACCACACATCCATCTTAACATCGTCATTTCGGCGACTTGCATCTTCTGAACATGTGCATTTTTTATTGGCCAACACTCCGCCCCATACAACAAAGAAGGTCTAACCACCATTCTGTAGAACTTACCTTTGAGTTTAGATGGTATCTTCTTATCACACAATACTCCAGAGGCCAACCTCCACTTTGTCCAAGCCAAAATGCTCAAAGAGCGATAATCAATGACATATATGTGATCACATTCTTGTCATAACCAATATCTTATCAAAATCATATCATAGAAAATAATTGGGCTTAACCCACTTTATAATTTCCATGAAATCCAATGTCCATTGATGTATATGCCATGAATGATGTGGGAGTAACATGGGTAATTGAGATTCAATCTAAAATCAATAATACAATACGAAATTGAAGTAAAACCATAATTCAATCCACATTTAATTCATATTATAAATCACCCATGCATAAATCAAGCTTTAAAGGGGACATGCATGTTCATAACTTCATAACATCAAAACTTCAACGTAAATCGTCATAATAGGGCTTAAAGTAACTTAAAATAATAAATGAAGTACATCCCATGCATCAATTGAATTGAATAAATCATGTAATGAAAAACCCATATTTAAAGTAAGCTTAATTTCATGAAAATCAATTGAAAAGAATTTAGGTCTTCTTGGTTAAAAGGGAAGAAGAATCAAGCCCACATACCTTGATGAGGAAGAGGAATTCGAGAAGAATTAAGCTTAAAGTTGAACCCCAATTGAATCCTAGCTTGAGTCTTTAAAGAAGGACTTGGAGAGAATTTTGAGAGAGTTAAGATGTGAGGAGTGAATTTAAAGTATTATGAATAGGATTTAGGGAATTAGGGAGTCTTTACAAGCATAGGAAGTATTAAAAGACCATTAGGATAAATAAAATTTATAAAAATGCCATTAATGAAATGGATGGAAATATTGCACGTCGTCGCTTCACTAGAGGGCTACACAACCCATGTGATGTCACACGATGCGTGACATGGACCATGTCCCAACACTTAAAAAACATTTCCGCGATCGAGTTACAAAACGGTGATTCCATACTTAGAAAAGTTTTCATGCCAAAAGCCTTACGACTCAGCATACGGCTCTTGAGCCTTCACACGGCCCGTGAATGTGGCCATGTGACCTCACATAGCCTCAATTGATGGTGTTCCAAGCTAAAGTCCCTCACACGGCCTTCCACATGGTCTGTGAAGTGTCACACGGCCCGTGTGGGGTCCAAGTGTAACGTGCCTTATTCCAAAACTCCACGCCAAGGCCACACACCAAGAATTAAGGCCAAATATCACTCCAATGGAGGCCACACGGGCTGTGTGACCTCGCATGGACCGTGTAGTCTCCCTTGAGACAACACTTCATCCAATTCTTGCCCAAAATGACATTTTCAAGTTCCGATGAAGTCGTACAAACGGGTCATTACATAATACACCACAGATTCTTATTATCATTATGCTCAGTAGCCATTGCCATCATCTTGAAGCCAACCGTATCATCAACATGATACTTTAAGCCCAGTTATGCCAACAAAATCCCAAAAAACAAACTCAATTTTTATATGCACTCTCCTACTAAAATCCTCTATTGCCTTCCCTTAAGTTACTCTTTGGGACTTTATTTATTCATAAGCTAATTATTCCAATATTGATCCACTCACTTGGAGCTAATTATGAAATCACCATTCCTTATTTAAAATCCTTGAGATACATTTCACCACCTCCCCATTAGGCATACTAAATATCCATCACCAGAACACATTATACTTACTAAGAAAATAGTACCAATTAGCCCATGTGATCACAGACCAGAAGATTTTCTATAATAATAGCATTGGATGCCTCTGCTTCTGGTCTCTTAAGGAAAGCATAACAATTGGTCTATCACTAATTTGTCCATTGCCCCTATCGAGTTATGCTCCAACAGTTTCAATTTGCTTATTACCTTGATTAGACTATAAATAGCTTACCCCCTTTGACTTAATTCATAAGGGTAATAAAGAATGGTTACATCAGTCTACTCTACATGAAAACTCACATATACTATCTAGATACCCATAATAAATTATAATCTTAAAGTCTCGCATAATTATATACTATCTTAGATATACATCTTAGGTCTTTTCCATATTAAATCACTTAGCCTCATTTCACTATTTTCCTCTATGGGTCTTACTGACCATACTCATAAAATCACACTTCTTTCAAGTCAACATCTTAATTCTCGCTTATGCTATGTCAAGCCTACTAGAGCAAATCTCCAACTAATAGTATCAATCTCATCATGCTATCCCCCTTTTCATAATACTTACCTAAAGTTCAAGCTTAGGGTCTAGTGCTAAACATGCACATCCATACTCTTTACATTCTTTACTAGCTCTAAACTATTAGATAAAGTCAAGAAATGTGAAACCACTAAATCTCATAGCGAAAAATCAAACTTTGTCTCACAGTATATCTAAGTATAGTCTATCATAACACCCCCCTTCATAAGTAGTATCTATCATATACATTCTACCCTCCTTGCGTAGCTAAGTTCATTACTTTATAAATCTCATGTGACTCTTCTTTCTTAATCATGAGACTAGTTTAAATCTACCACCTTATGCCTTATACTCTTCAATTCAACACTTATACTTGATCTTTACTAACACAATTGTATGTCAACAAAAACTCTATTTGTATTCGAGTGTACTCCTTCTCATACTAACTAACAACTCTTCCTCTACCTTCTATCCTTAAAGTTAGAAGATACTTACTTCTTTTTTAACCAAACTTTAGAGGGGAGTTGACTTATCACCCAATTTCTTAGCTTATCACCACATGAATCCTATCTACCTACTTCAATCATCTACTATTCCCACTCTCTTAATGACCTACTTCAATCATCTACTATTCCCACTCTCTTAACGACCTACTTCAATCATCTACTGTTCCCACTCTTCATGGTTTCTATATCTTTGTGACTCCAGGATTATTCCATCACTTATGGTTTACAAAAGCCTTTAATCATTTTCTCTCGAGGGGGATCAAATACCACGAAGTATTTATAGGCATACCTTAACTACCTTCTCAAGGATAACATCTGAAGAATGGTTCAGAGAACAAAGTCTAGAAGTACATCATATCTTGCTCTAGCTCAAACACATGATTCACTTGAATAGGAGTGTATTATTTCAGATCAATAAACTTAAGCACACTAATTGGATCCTCTCAAGCCTGATGCAGTCGCCTTACTTTCTGAATACTTTATCTAAAGATAACTCATAATAAGAATCTAGGCTTTATAGTTCCAACCACGTTAAGTATGAGAGATAGTCGAATGAATCTGGGCACACACATAAATTGTGACAAGTTTCTTAGAAAGTAATAGCACGAAAGAAATAAATAAAATGAGTTTTTCTAGGGTGTTACAGCCTCTTGAAGAAAAGTAAAGGCGTCTTTGTACTGTTCCGCAATACTCTAGTACACTTTTCCTTGTGTGATGAGATCACTGAACCTAAAGTTCTAATACCAAGTTTGTCATGACCTAAAACGAGTCGTGAGTGGCACCCATGCCTAACCACCTAAGTGGATGAACCAACCTATATAGTTATTCAGCTTACCAAATATGAAGCACGAGTAAAAAATAACGCAATCACTTTGTCTATTACATAGCATTTTTCAAAAATATCAAAGTAATCACATCAAGGACATCTATTCTCAAATACTAAGTCTAAGAGTAGCAACACAAAAATAGATAAATAAAATAAAGACATCATGCCACAACATATTGAATCCAACACAAGCTAGAAGGTTAACTCACCGTGAAATCTGACATACAAACTACCGGCTAGAACCGAGGGCGAGTCGAAGTCGAGGGAACACTCACTGCACTCGACAAAAGCAAAATAAGGAAAAATACAAGTAGGAGTCAGTATGAGTCACATGTATATAGCAGGTATCATCGACTGACTCTAAATAAAACCCAATATACATAAAGTAACATTAGGAAATAAACTACAGTATTTAAAATTAGCAGGCAACAAACAACAAGTATAAGTGGCAAGACAATGGAACATGTATATAATCGATCAACAATACCAAAAACGCACATGAGGACTCAAGCCTCCATACCACGCTTCTTTGGGGAGATAGGTTCTTTGAGATTGAGTATATTAAATAATTTTAATATGTTTTTCTATATTATTATCACGCCGAAACGTGGCATCCGATCCAATATATTGTGTTGGAACATGACACTCGATCAAAATATACTGTATTACAACATGATACCCGATCCAAATATACCATGTCGAAGTGTGACATCTGATCCAAATATATAATGTCGGAATATGAAACTTGATCCAAATATACCATGTCAAAATGTGACACTCAATCCAACTATACTCTGTCGAAACATGATACCCAATCCAAATATACCGTGTTAGAACGTGACACCTGTACCAATTATATTTAATTTATCATTTTTTTATCATTACTTTCCATTTCTTTAACAATATTTCATCAAGCCTTCTTTTTTCAAGGCATCACTTTGATAAGGAAAGTTCAAGATTGTGGATTTCATGGTCTTGGAATTTCAGACCAATCACAAGAATATACCAAACATCTAAACTACAATAATTAAATGCATATAAAGCTTCACAACATCACTCAAAAAATATCAATCACTATTAAGAGTCTCCCCAACACATCGAATAAACCATAACGTACCTCAATTCAAACAAGTGAAATCAAATGTGGTAATCCAAAAGTGCTTTTCCTTTATCCAAGTCCTCTGAGTGCACTACAACAAAATGCATCTATAGCTATGAAATTTAAGCTATGAATTAAAAATGGTAACTATTTCTTAGTAGTAGCCACAAAATTAAAATTCTGTAGCTATTTATAAGTTCATAAAAAATATTTAGCCACGAAAATCAAACTAACAAAGCTAATTTCTCATTTTTTTCTACAAGTGATAATAATCGTGACAATAATTGTCATGCCCCGGGAGGGTAACCTTGGCGTAGCCCACACTAAGGGCTATTGCTAGTCCTCAAGCAAATCACTTGGCCTCATCACATTCATTCAATCACAATCTAACAGCGGAAGACATCAACAATCAAGATTAACTTAAATGGAATAATAATGTAATCAACAATCAAGGCCGAAGGCTAATAAATGTATCAAATCCATGAATAAGACAAGCCGAAAAGAAGCTAGCCAAGAACAATATCCAATCATAACTTAACAATCTATTCTATGAAGTCCTCTAACAATCTAACTAAATGGTGGTAATGACAGGTCCATGGCTACCGTAAAATAGAATGAAAGAAAATCCAAGACCTAGACTCTAGAAGCTAGATAAGATAAACAATGAGCATTCTCCAAAATTATGGAGGACTCACCAATCAGCTGATATCTGGAATCGATCTTCAACGGGGCACCTGTTGACATTTTCTAGTACTTGTCTCTGTATCATAAAAAGATGCAGGCCCAAATAGACGTCAGTATATGGAATGTATAAGTATGTAAAGTGGCAGGAAGAAATATACACCAAGGTAGAGTACTATCAACTCAGATAACTCAAATCAAGAAATATGGAACTCAATCAAGATGTCATAAGTCTAAAGCAAGGGTAAGGGTTAGGTACAGACCAATCGGATACAGTCCACTCTAATCGATTTATAGTACTATCAAGACCTATTTAGGAGTTTCTCTAACCACCAACCATCACCTATGGCCAGTGATAATACAATGAAGTAGTATCGTTGCCCACCCTTCCAATTCCTTGCTGGGGTAAGAGATGCTCAAAATCCATCAAGCCCCTTTAAGGACTTCAGATGTATGCCCCCTATCGATCATTCTATGTTTGCCACGTTGTTATTGAGTTTGAGTTGGACTAACTCTCACCCAATTCGGTGCTTAATACTCCTCCGAAGACTTAATGCTCACAAAACAGTATATCCAATCAATGAGTCACATAAGGATCCTTATCAATCCATCATAATCAAGTCTTTTAACTTATCAACCATCGAATCAGTTTTCAATCACATCATTTAAGAATTTTTTAGACAATCATTAAGGGGTATATCAATTTAGATCAGTCATACCTATGAAGATTCTCAAAACCATCAATACCTATCAACAACAATATCACCAATTACAATTACAATCATATTGTCAAGGCTCTATACTCAATTCCTAGGTCCATTCATGCAATTTAAAATAAAATAATATCTAGGATTTATATTTAAAATAGGAGTTTAGATCATTTGTTAAGAACTAATTTCATTAAATATTTATTATGCATATCATGTAAAATATATATATATATATATATATATATATATATATATATATATATATATATATATATTTCAAGAAAATTCTTAAGAAAACACTCATGAAGTGCAATCCCTTCACAATGAAAGTTACATTCATATTTAATACTATTCACATTCATAGGTTCCACAATTCATGCTTTTATTCCCAATCAATCCATCTAGACATTCAAATTAATCGACAATATAGTCGGGATTTATATAGTAAATGATGCAATTCATGTATATAAGAAATTAACTCATTAGAATTATCAATCCTTAAGTATCATGTAAGAGTATTCTAGGGTTTTAGAAACAATATCAAGAAAACATTGATGGAAGACTAAACAATTCATAACTCAACTAATTTGATTATGGGGAATATGGAAGAACAATCCCATGTTTTAGGATAGCCTTACATACTTGGAAGAGAAAAATCTCTTGAAAAAGATCTTTAGTTTGCTTTTGAAGATGAAGAACCCTAGCATCTTCTTTGGGAGAACTTTGAACGCGAAATTCTAGTGTTTTCAGGAATTTTAACATTAAAGGGAGGTTATTAGGCTATAAGTTAGGATTATGGAAGTTAATTAGGGGTAAAAGGTAAAACATAACCTTCTAGGAACATCAAATAATTATTAAAATTAAAAAATAAATGACCTTTTGATGTGTTCCAGCAGCCAAAACGACAGTCTAGGGGTCCCATCGCGGAACCATTCGGTGCCAAATGGGGACCCTTGGTCACCTTTTTTTAATAGATTATGCATGTTCTACACATTTTGTTGGTCAAATTCGGCTGATCGGCGAATTCGATAGTTCAGACACCTTTCAGTAAAGCGGTCATAACTTTATTTTCTGAACTCTAGTTGAGGCAAAATAAGATGCATTAGGAAGCTAATTTAAAGATCTTTAATTTGATATATTATAGGCCACATAACATATTATTTTCTAAGAGATAGCCATTTTAAGTTGACTCTTCCATGAACTTATAACAAAACATAGCCAAAGGAAAAGTTTTGAACTTGACTTGGCCTAGGGTGTCCCTCAAACTACATCCAACAAACTTAAAATACTTAGGAAAGGACCTTAACATATATTCACAACTTTTAAGTTATTGGATCACCGAAATTCACAAGATTTCATATTGAAACTCAATTGGTAAGGGAGTTTTCATCTCAATTTTGTGTCAAAGGATCTTTATGACCTTTATTCATGTCAAACCTATCATCCCACAATAGAGTAATCTTTAATACATATATTTAAATTTAAAATCACTCATTGTGATCCCATACACATAAAAAAGAAGTTCATATCTTGGCTTAGAAAATTTATAGGTTTTACAATATCTCCCCCTTAGGATCATTCGTCCTCGAATGATAACTAAGACAACGATGAATTAGAGAACGAATGACAATAAAGAAACAATACTCAAATAATCAAGAACTCTAAACAGTCAATTATTCATCTTAAGAAGGAAGACATCAATTCGAATTCGGGATAGGAGTATTACCTTTAACATCATAATTAATGGGCATGAATAGATGTGTGTATTTGGATTTTATATCTTCCTCTGCTTACTATGTGGCTTCCTAAGCAAATTGATTCCTCCATAAGACTTTTGTCGAGGAAATCTCTTTGGTTCTCAACTTGCAAATGATAAAGAATTTAGACTAGAATCTCCTCATAGGACAAGCTATCTTTAACTCCAATATTATCAATGAGGATTACCAATGACGAATCTCCCAAGAATTACTTCAACAATGAGACATGGAATACAAGATAAATAGCAGCTCACTCAAAAGTCATGTCTAACTCATAAGCTACATTCTCACCCTTTGCATAATCTGGTAAGGACCAATATACTCGGGACTAAACTTTCCTTTCTTCCCAGATCGCATAACACCTTCGTGGGTGACACTTTCAAATATACCCAGTCATCCACTTCAAACTCTAAATCTCTCCTTCTCACATCAATATAAGATTTTTGATGGCTTTGTGCAGTCTTCAGCCTCTCTCTAATAACTTTCACCTTTTTCATAAATTGATGTACAAGATCAGGTCCTATTGATTCAGCTTCACCAACTTCAAACCACCTAATTGATGATCTACATCTCCTCCCATACAAATCTTAATAGGGAGCCATGTAAATACTTGCATGATAATTGTCATTATATGCATATTCGGTGAGAGGTTGATGATCATCCCAATTACCCTTGAAATTAATGACCCAGGCTTCCAACATGTCCTCCAAGGCCTTAATGGTTTGCTCTACTAGACCGTCTATTTGAGGATGAAAGGATGTTGTAAGATTCACATTTGAAACCAACCCTTTCTGGAAAGATCTCCAAAATTAGGATGTGAACTGAGCTCCTTTATCTAAGATGATAGATAGGGGAACTCCATGTAATCTGACAATCTCCTGAATGTACAATCTAGCATAATTCTCTGCAGTATCAGTAGTCTTAACTGCCAAGAAGTGCGTTGACTTGGTCATCATATCCAGAATCACCCATATCAAATCATGTTGCTTTCAAGACTTTGGCAAGATTGTAATGAAATCCATATTGATCATCTCCCACTTGCGTGTGGGAATCATAAAATTTTGGGCCAATCCGAATGGTCTTTGGCGCTCAACTTTAACTTGCTGAGAATTTGGGCACTTTGAGACAAATTCAGCAATATCCTTCTTAATTCCAATCGACTCAATACACTTTCCTCAAGTCGTAGTACATCTTGGTATAACCAAAATGAATGGAATATTCAAAACTATAAGCTTTAGCCATAATCCTCTCTCAAACACCATCAATATTTGGAACATATAATGTACTTTGGTATCTAAACAAATCATCTCCCCCTTCGAAAAAAACCATTACTTCTTATTTATGAAAAACTTCCTTCAATTAAAGTAGGACAGGATCTGGTCTTGCATTTCTTTCACCTCTACCACCATAGATGAAACAGACCCATTTTGAACATTAACTCCACCTTTATTATTCTCCTCTAGTTGAACTCCTAATTAGGCCAATCTGTGCAGATCCTTAACTAATTCTTTCTTTCCCTCCTCAACATGGACAGTGTTACCCATTGACAACTTGCTAAGAGCATTAGTAGTAATGTTAGCCTTACCTAGTTGATAAAGAATGCTCATGTCATAACCCTTGAGCAACTCCAGCCATCTCCTCTTCCTCAGGTTATGCTCTTTATGATGAAGACATATTGAAGGCTCTTATGGTCTCTGAACATATCTACATGCACGCTATATAGGTAGTGGCACTAAATCTTGAGAGAAAATACTACCGCTGCCAACTCAAGGTCATGGGTTGGATGATTCCTCTCATAACCTTAAGCTGTCTAGAAGCATAAGCTATTACTTTACCCCTCTGCATTAACACACAATCCAAGCTAACTCTAGATGCATCACAATAAATCACAAAATCATCTTTCCCATCAGGCAAAGTCAAAACTGGACCAGTAGTCAATTTATCTTTCAATTTATGAAAACTCTCATCACAAGCATCGAACCATTGGAACTTAGCATTCTTTTGGGTCAGCTTGGTCAAAGGTGAGGATATGGATGAGAATCTCTCTACTAATCTACGGTAATAGCCAGCCAAACCCATGAAGTTTCTTATATCAGTTGGAGATGTAGGTTTGGAACAATTCTTTGATGCCTCAATATTCTGGGTATCAACCCGAATACCATCTTCAGATATTATATAACCCAAGAAAGCCACTAATTCAAGCCAGAACTCACACTTGGAGAACTTCACATACAATTCTCTGTTCTTAAGTGTTTGGAGGACAACTTTAAGGTGATGAGCATGCTCTTCTATATTCTTAGAGTACACTAGAATTTCATCGACAAAGACAATCACGAACACATCAAGATATGGCTTGAACACTCTATTCATCAGGTTCATAAAGGTTGCAGGTGCATTAGTTAATACAAAGGACATGACCAAGAACTCAAAATGGCCATAAGGGGCCCTACAAGCTATTTTTGGGATATCACATTCTCTCACCTTCAACTGATAGTAACTAGATCTGAGGTCTATCTTTCAGAAACAAGAACACTCTGAAGTTGGTCAAACAAATCATCTATCCCAGGGAGAGGATACTTATTCTTTATGGTGTCCTTACTGCTCTTTCAGTTCTTCAACTCCATAGGAGCCATTCTATAAGGGAGAATAGAGATAGCCTGAGTATCGGGGAGAACATCAATCCCAAAGTCAATCTTCCTATTTGGAGGGACTACAAGCAAATTCTCAGGAAACACTTCAGGAAACTTATTCACCAACTCAAGAGTAGGAGTCTCAACATCATCAGTCTTAACTCGCAGGAAGTGATAGATAGATCCTTTAGAAATTAGCTTTCTAGCCCTAATATCGGAGATAAACCTACACTTCTGTACAACAGAAGTTCCTTTGTGAATTGTTTTTTGATATGTAGTAATGAAATTGTTGAGATTTATTTTTTTCTATATCATAAAGTTCTTGTGACAAATAATATTTATGGTAATATTTATCAATTTATAGCAATTAAGTTTTAAAATTGTGGACAAATCAATATATAATTATCAAAAATTGTGGTATATTTTCACTTTTCATAGTAAATTGAAAATAAATTAGCTAAAATTTATGTGTTTTACAACAAAAAAAAATAAATTCTTAGCCTTGTGCCAAAATTTGTGGGAAATATATACTTTGGTTTTATAGCTATAGATGTTTTACCAGTAGCTAAATACAAATATATTATGACGGGTCTAAAATATGAAATATGCAGATATTTTAATTTTTCATAGCAAATAAATTAAGCATTTTGCCACAATAGAGTATATTGTGCCTGCCATATTAAAATTGCTATAGATTTTATTTGTTGTGGAAAAAGAGAAATTATTTGCTATGAATATATATTTCATTAGAATTTTTTTTTTACTATCTAAGTCACAACACAATTCTTTTTTGTAGTTGTAAGTATTAGTCCTTAGCCACAGACTAAGTAAAGTTTGTGGCTAACTCTTAGCCACGCTACATCATGCTACCAATGCTATCAATTTTTTTTTATGGCTAAAGTGCTTAGCTATGAAAAATTTCATGTTTAGCTACAACGTGTTTCGCAGCTTTAAATGTGTTTTTCTGTAGTGGCATTTCAAATCTATCAAATATAAATGCTCTATAAGAATACGAATCTAAGGACTCCATATTGCTTCATATCTATCATAAACCAAAAAAATTCACTCAATTCTATAATCAATTTCCTAAATTTTAAACCTAGGGTTTAGTCTTAATTTCTTCAAGTAACACAAGTCTAATGGTGTTGATATAATATAAAATACACCTAAAATTTGATTATCTATATCAGTATATCAAAACTAGAATTGTGATAATTATGGGAAAAATGAATAAATAAATTCAAACTTGAAATTAGTACTTAGAATACGAACTACTATATTGTAATGACCCTCCAGGTCATTTCTGTAATTCTTTGGCTACCTTGTTGATTTGAGCTTGTGCATAATGACCTTGGGCCATTGGTGATTTGTTGAGACTGTTGGGATGACTATTAGTTAGGTTGTTTGGGAGTTATGTGGTCTTTTGAGTTAATTAGGAAGTTATACCCGTAAAATGAATTTTCAAGTAAAGTCCTATTAAACGACCTCAGAATGGGATTTGACGGTTCTGTTAGCTCTAAAATGGTCGAATTAGGCTAGGAACATATCTGATAAAGTTATATCGTAGCTTGCAAATTTAGCCGTGGGAACATGTTAATAGTTGACTCCATCAACGCCCTCGAGAATCATGCCTTGGATGAGAATTTTGATAGCATAGTTAGCACTGGAGCGTTGATTTTGCTCTAGGATGACCCTTAGTTTGATATCGGGGAGATCCTGTGAAAATCAGAATTCAAACGAGCTCAAAATGACAAAAAAGGGATTACAAGATTAATGGGAGGAGGGTGACGTGGCGCATATTCTGATTCTTCCATGTGGCACATCCTGCTGCTGCCATGTGGTTTTGGCCACATGGCAGCAACCTGGCAGCGCCTATATATATATATATATATATATATATATATATATATATATATATATCCAATTTGACTGATTCAAAAGGCTACATAACTTATATTTTCGCAAGGAACGTCGTGGTGAAGTTGGATTTTTTATTGGTGCGTGTTTCGAGGTAGTTCTCTACTTTTTCGTTGATTACATATTGGAAATAAGTGAAAACTTTATGTCACGACCCGAAATTCGGGCGTGATGGCACTCGTCTTATCCCACCAAGACAAGTCAGCCTAATACCAAATTATAATCATAAAATATGAAAGGATATACAAAGTGAAAATTTTAACTAACGTCCCCCAAGACCTGGTGTCACGTGTACAAGCCTCTAAATACATAATACTCGAATAAAATAAATGTCTCAAATGTCTAGTCCTCAAATAGAACGTAACATAATAATTGATTCCTTGAAGGTCCACCGGTGACATAAGCAGCTATCTTAAGGATAATCCGGAAGCTCGGTCTTGCAATGAGAAAATTCTAATTAGAGGGACCGGGCTCGCAACCTACAAAAATGTAGCAAGGGGGTGAGTACCAAAACAACGCGGTACTCAACAAATGGAACTAACCTAGAGTAAAACAATGAAGAACCAAGTACTCCTTCACACCCAACCACATACCGCCGAACTACAAACCTGCACTCAGAAAAGTCCCAGCCCAACAACACATAATACACAATAAAGATAGTTTTTCAGTATATCACAATTATCAAATCACAAGCCATAACTCACAAGAGATAACATAATCAATTACATTAATAACATCGTGCCACATAATAATATACAAGGATGAGATGCAATGTCGTGCAATGCAAGGTGGTATCAAGACCGTCGCACAGCCTGTCGTATATACCCCCGTCGAGCTAAGGCTCCAAGACTAAGGGGACCCATGGGGACCTCGCAGGCCATATACCTCAATCACAATATATCAACTACCTTGCCACCCAAGTGCTCGTGGTCAAGGACTCATGATAAGAATCTCGATGTATCAACTACCTTGCCACCCAGGTGCTCGTGGTCAAGGACTCATGATAGGAATCTCAATGTATCAACTACCTTGCCACCCAAGTGCTCGTGGTCAAGGACTCATGATACGAATCTCAATGTATCAACTACCTTGCCACCCAAGTACTCGTGGTCAAGGACTCATGATACGAATCACCATTAACAACTTCTCAAAATGTCATGAGTATGAGGATGCACGCAATCAAGACTTATAAAAGCAGTATTCCTCTCAATAAGTACAATAAATATCAAAGTTCCCAATGTTTAGCAATTATAATATTCACCCTCCTTTATACATATTTGGGTACAATTCTCTTTTAAGATATTTCACCCCATTTTGGTAACTTTATTTTCTCAAACAACCCATGATCCTCAGTATATATCACGATTATCTCCCTTTCTCAACACGTCATATTCACACTATTCTCAATTTAGGATTTACATGCTCTCGAAGCAACACATAGACAATTAAAGCCCTCACACCGGCATCACAATAAAAATTATTAGCCCAACACATGATACGATCTCATCCCATAGATTACAACATAAGGAAGCATACGAGGTTCAACATATTTAACAAAAGTTTAGAAATCCACTTGCCTTAATTAATAGAATGACACTCCAAACCTTGAGTCTTGCGTAACGCTTTCAGATGATCAAAATCTGTTCAAAATCATAATCTACATAAGAATACGAATCCAATGACACCCATATTGCTACATTTATTTTTGGCTCAAAAATCGGGTCAAGAAGTCACCCCGAGCCCTTAAATTCGAATCTGGAAATTTCTTCCAGATTATGTTTACCCATAATAAACTAAACGTATACATCAAATTTCAGCTAAAACGGATCGTTATTCGACCCCCAAATCAAAATTTTATTCTAAGAACCCTAGGACTATTTTCTTAATTTAATATAATTATACACGTTTCTACCCTAAAAATTTATTCATAATCTCATGAAAACTTAATAGAAAGGATGAGAATAATTACCTTGATATTTCGAGATGAAAATCATAATTTTTCTTCTTCTCTTTTTCTTTCTTTTCCTTCCCGCGTTTTCTTTTTTTCTGCGCGTATGCGTGCGTGCCTCATCGTTTTTGCTTATGGTTTTGTTTGTTGTTTCCAGGGCTGCGCAGCAGCCCTTTATTTAACTCTCTCTCTCTTCTTTTTTTTTTTTTAAAATTTCTTTCTCCTTTTTATTTCTTATTTACTTATTTATTTATTTACTTATTTTAATATACTAAAAGTAATAAATTCTATTAGCCTATATTTTATAAATATGAGATAAATTGTATAGAATATTGATTAAAATATTATTTTAACCCACCAAGTAAATTAATTATTAAAATTATCCATCAACTAAATGATCGTAATTATCGAATAGTTCCAAATTTCCCATAAAAATTTTACAAGAATGATCTTTTATAAAAGAGAGGATTTATTTTTAAATGACCTAACGGGTCATTACATTATCCACCACTAAAAATCATGTTCGTCCTCGAACATAAAAAGGAGAAGGAAGACTAATGGACATTACCAAAATCCAAAGTTATGATTTTCCCAATATTTATCTCTCAAAGTTCCTCCTTAAGACCATGCCACCAAAATTCACTATTAAGAACTGAATTTTTTCGAATTCAACCTTGATAGATTTACAATTCAGTGGTGATTTCCAAGCCACAAGCTAACCCATGAACTCGATTTAGATAACAACCCACTAGTCCACACTCAATAATTAGGACAAATCTTTTCTCATATAACCACGATAAAATTTTTAAATCAATACCAGTCAAAACATAACCTCAATGACGAGATGAATCATGATATGGTTGGGCATCTATAAGTATTCATGGTAGCTCTTCTATAAATTCACATAAGCAAAGTTGTATGTAGAACCACTTGTATACTTCAATTATCCCAAATAATATTAAATATGTCAACACTGAAATAATCAAGTCTGCATAAGCATCCTGTCTTACTAAGAGAAAATTGCAGGATCGGTTCATCCGATCCACCACTAAGGATCCGTCTACACAAGTGAAGACGCGAGTCGGAATAGGAAAGGAGTAATACTCTAAAACATGCTCTTAATGGGGTAGGTAGTCACATAAGACTTCACAGAATCGAGGTCGAATGATACAAGATACTCCTTTGATAGTGCTCCTATCAAATGTTTTCATTCATCTCACCCTCTTCTTCTTTTTTATTGCTACTCACAATCAACCTGTCTGGTCCCCAATACAATCGTGCACATACTTAATTATCAAACTCCACATATTCCTCACAACACTGCTTCAAAGACAATGCTCTTAATACTAACAGAATACCATAGCCATACTTGTCATTTACCATTCTCTCAAATTGTTACTAGTATTAACGTCTTCTTAGCTACACATTATCACCTTCAAATATTTCAAACTATGGTTTCCTCTCCTTTTTCTTTAAGCACTTCTTATAAATATGAGTCACACCCAAAGTTGATAGCGTTAATCTTAATTTTGATAGTACTTTCCTCATCTTGGTAAGGTTATTTAATAATACCTAAAGTTAATTTCATACAATCTTTCACATAGCAAATTTCAACTACCATTCAAAACATCATATACCTCATGCCAAAACTTAGAGAGATTCAATCACCTTAATAATTCTGCATACATAAGCACATAACCTCTAGTCATCACAATAATCTATGTAATCCCATTAATAAAGTAATTCCAACCCCCTCAATATCCTCAATAAGCGTGTACGGATATAGGTCTATATCGCAGCACCCTCATAAGTCGTCTATCATGATTGGACAATCTAGACCAATATAAAAATGTAGCATATTTCAAACATCATTATTTGTCATTCGAATCAAAACTCGGTCTTCATAAAAGTCACGAGTAAACTTAGAAAGTCTGTATTAAACAAGTACGCATTGCATTATCATGTTTGAGCTCAACCGCAAATAAGTAAAACCTTTAATTTCGAACCAAGGGTGCATACATGAGATCTTATTCCTTCACTTTCTTAAATTCTTCTCATGACACAAATTCCAGATATCCTGAACTCTTCAATATATTAGATTTTCATTCCTTCACTAACTCACTTATCAACTTTATTCTCTGACCAACAACACATGACATTTTACCTCATGTTCTAAGCTAAAATTTTAAGTAGAGCACTTCTTTAGGTCCTTCAACAATAAAAGAAAATAACTAAATTTATAACCCAAACCACATGCAGGTTCTTCCAAATGTTGAATATTCATTGCTATCAATTATTTCTTATCTTACCAATTCATATATTGACAAAATATACTACCCAAAATGTAAACTAATAATTAAAGGCTTGAATCTTTGTTTTAACTTGTACCCCAATTTTTTTATCTATCGGTATTAGCTCATAGCTTGAAATCTTTATGAATCAATGTATCTTAACTTGACATTGATCACCTATTTATCGACTTTACCATATCCTTTATAAAAATTTCAATGTACTAATTACCATACTCAAAATCACCAAAGAGATTATCACCCTATTCAAGCCCAACATTGTAGATTTTTTTCTCAAATATTATCCAACAGTTTTCTGGCCAAGACCAATGATACTTAATACTATCACCATAACCAATGCAAAATAGATAAAACTGGGTGGTTTTAAATTCAATTCTCTACTCTCTCGAAAGATATATCTATGATCGATACCATCAGAGTGAATATCCCTACATCTCACTAATTTATTCACTTATGACTCTAGCTCATTTCAATTCTATCGAAGCAGTATCTCAACACATTTTACATCTTTCGTATGATCACGTTACTCGTCAAATAGTAGCAAACGTAACTTTTGATACCTGCAGATTGTGTGTACCATACTGAATTCACTCAATCAAAAATTCTCATTATCGATATGACACCAAAACTATATCGGTCAAATATAAAGAATTAACTCCCTTGGATCTTACTATGGAGTAATAGTCCACATTTAGAATCCCCCGGATACACCTCACAATTTAAATACATTAATTGTACCAAAGATCCACCACTAAAATTTTTCTTATAAGTAATCCTTAATCCAAGCATCTAAAGTAGCAAAACAATTGATTTCTCGAATATGAATACGACATTGAAACTTATTAAATGAGCTCATGACACACAAATAATTTCTAAAATAGTTTGTATTCACGCTTGACAATTGAAATATCCATTTTAATATACCACTAATACCATATTGTGAAAGTCCATTAGATCCACCCCTAGAACACATCATACCTATCAAGAAAGTGGCACCAAACTAGGTCATATGCTTCTACTTATCAATTAGCTGTAAGATATTATCCAATCCATCATGACTTTATCCTAAGTAATACACTTTTTTTTTTTAAATTCAATCGCTAGCAAAAGTAACATACTCCATAACTCTAATCAAGTAAGCATTGGTGTCATGGTGATAGTCGTGTCATGACACTCTTTAATATCTACTCGATCTATGAAACCATAATAGAGATTCTGACCCCAATTGGCACAAGATCATTCTTATCATTATCTAATCTAAGCAATCCATACATATTATGAAAACTTTAGTAGTATTAGTTTACAAAACAAAATTTATGATCCACCTATCCTTTTAACATTCCACCTTAAATTGTGGAACCATTTTCGATATCATATATACCACATTAATACTGTTTGTGTTGTTGGATAACTAACCCCAAAAAGGGTAACACATTCATAAAATCCCTCAATCTACTGTTTGAATTTATTACCCCAACACCCTCAAAGTGTATCATCAAGTTATCACCTTACTCAACCTCTTCTAATCATTGAATCTTTTAAATATAACCACACATACTTTTTACAAGTATGCCACTTACACTTTAATACTAGATCTAACATTCAAGTCTATATACAACCCATTAACTACTCATATAACGAATCACACACGAATCATCTCTATAAATGAGAGAGAATGAATAAAATTATGAGAATCACACTGAATCAGGGACGCACGATGGAAAAGAATAAACAAAAGGAAGTTTCCTAACAGTCTTCATAGCCTCTCGAAGATAAGTATAGACGTCTCCATACCGATCCTCGAGACTCTACTAGACTCGGCTTGTACACACGTGAGACCTATGAACCTAGAGCTCTGATACCAACTGTCACGACCCGAAATTCGGGCGTGATGGCACTCGTCTTATCCCACCAAGACAAGTCAGCCTAATACCAAATTATAATCATAAAATATGAAAGGATATACAAAGTGAAAATTTTAACTAACGTCCCCCAAGACCTGGTGTCACGTGTACAAGCCTCTAAATACATAATACTCGAATAAAATAAATGTCTCAAATGTCTAGTCCTCAAATAGAACGTAACATAATAATTGATTCCTTGAAGGTCCACCGGTGACATAAGCAGCTACCTTAAGGATAATCCGGAAGCTCGGTCTTGCAATGAGAAAATTCTAATTAGAGGGACCGGGCTCGCAACCTACAAAAATGTAGCAAGGGGGTGAGTACCAAAACAACGCGGTACTCAACAAATGGAACTAACCTAGAGTAAAACAATGAAGAACCAAGTACTCCTTCACACCCAACCACATACCGCCGAACTACAAACCTGCACTCAGAAAAGTCCCAGCCCAACAACACATAATACACAATAAAGATAGTTTTTCAGTATATCACAATTATCAAATCACAAGCCATAACTCACAAGAGATAACATAATCAATTACATTAATAACATCGTGCCACATAATAATATACAAGGATGAGATGCAATGTCGTGCAATGCAAGGTGGTATCAAGACCGTCGCACAGCCTGTCGTATATACCCCCGTCGAGCTAAGGCTCCAAGACTAAGGGGACCCATGGGGACCTCGCAGGCCATATACCTCAATCACAATATATCAACTACCTTGCCACCCAAGTGCTCGTGGTCAAGGACTCATGATAAGAATCTCGATGTATCAACTACCTTGCCACCCAGGTGCTCGTGGTCAAGGACTCATGATAGGAATCTCAATGTATCAACTACCTTGCCACCCAAGTGCTCGTGGTCAAGGACTCATGATACGAATCTCAATGTATCAACTACCTTGCCACCCAAGTACTCGTGGTCAAGGACTCATGATACGAATCACCATTAACAACTTCTCAAAATGTCATGAGTATGAGGATGCACGCAATCAAGACTTATAGAAGCAGTATTCCTCTCAATAAGTACAATAAATATCAAAGTTCCCAATGTTTAGCAATTATAATATTCACCCTCCTTTATACATATTTGGGTACAATTCTCTTTTAAGATATTTCACCCCATTTTGGTAACTTTATTTTCTCAAACAACCCATGATCCTCAGTATATATCACGATTATCTCCCTTTCTCAACACGTCATATTCACACTATTCTCAATTTAGGATTTACATGCTCTCGAAGCAACACATAGACAATTAAAGCCCTCACACCGGCATCACAATAAAAATTATTAGCCGAAAGAATTGAATTTAAAACCACCCAGTTTTATCTATTTTGCTTTGGTTATGGTGATAGTATTAAGTATCATTGGTCTTGGCCAGAAAACTGTTGGATAATATTTGAGAAAAAAATCTACAATGTTGGGCTTGAATAGGGTGATAATCTCTTTGGTGATTTTGAGTATGGTAATTAGTACATTGAAATTTTTATAAAGGATATGGTAAAGTCGATAAATAGGTGATCAATGTCAAGTTAAGATACATTGATTCATAAAGATTTCAAGCTATGAGCTAATACCGATAGATAAAAAAATTGGGGTACAAGTTAAAACAAAGATTCAAGCCTTTAATTATTAGTTTACATTTTGGGTAGTATATTTTGTCAATATATGAATTGGTAAGATAAGAAATAATTGATAGCAATGAATATTCAACATTTGGAAGAACCTGCATGTGGTTTGGGTTATAAATTTAGTTATTTTCTTTTATTGTTGAAGGACCTAAAGAAGTGCTCTACTTAAAATTTTAGCTTAGAACATGAGGTAAAATGTCATGTGTTGTTGGTCAGAGAATAAAGTTGATAAGTGAGTTAGTGAAGGAATGAAAATCTAATATATTGAAGAGTTCAGGATATCTGGAATTTGTGTCATGAGAAGAATTTAAGAAAGTGAAGGAATAAGATCTCATGTATGCACCCTTGGTTCGAAATTAAAAGTTTTACTTATTTGCGGTTGAGCTCAAACATGATAATGCAATGCGTACTTGTTTAATACAGACTTTCTAAGTTTACTCGTGACTTTTATGAAGACCGAGTTTTGATTCGAATGACAAATAATGATGTTTGAAATATGCTACATTTTTATATTGGTCTAGATTGTCCAATCATGATAGACGACTTATGAGGGTGCTGCGATATAGACCTATATCCCTACACGCTTATTGAGGATATTGAGGGGGTTGGAATTACTTTATTAATGGGATTACATAGATTATTGTGATGACTAGAGATTATGTGCTTATGTATGCAGAATTATTAAGGTGATTGAATCTCTCTAAGTTTTGGCATGAGGTATATGATGTTTTGAATGGTAGTTGAAATTTGCTATGTGAAAGATTGTATGAAATTAACTTTAGGTATTATTAAATAACCTTACCAAGATGAGGAAAGTACTATCAAAATTAAGATTAACGCTATCAACTTTGGGTGTGACTCATATTTATAAGAAGTGCTTAAATAAAAAGGAGAAGGAAGACTAATGGACATTACCAAAATCCAAAGTTATGATTTTCCCAATATTTATCTCTCAAAGTTCCTCCTTATGACCATGCCACCAATGTAATGACCCGTTAGGTCATTTAAAAAATAAATCCTCTCTTTTATAAAAGATCATTCTTGTAAAATTTTTATGGGAAATTTGGAACTATTCGATAATTACGATCATTTAGTTGACGGATAATTTTAATAATTAATTTAGTTGGTGGGTTAAAATAATATTTTAATCAATATTCTATACAATTTATCTCATATTTATAAAAAATAGGCTAATAGAATTTATTACTTTTAGTATATTAAAATAAGTAAATAAATAAATAAGTAAATAAGAAATAAAAAGGAGAAAGAAATTTTAAAAAAAAAAAGAAGAGAGAGAGAGTTAAATAAAGGGCTGTTGCGCAGCCCTGGAAACAACAAACAAAACCATAAGCAAAAACGATGAGGCGCGCACGCATACGCGCAGAAAAAAAAGAAAACGCGGGAAGGAAAAGAAAGAAAAAGAGGAGAAGAAAAATTATGATTTTCATCTCGAAATATCAAGGTAATTATTCTCATCCTTTCTATTAAGTTTTCATGAGATTATGAATAAATTTTTAGGGTAGAAACGTGTATAATTATATTAAATTAAGAAAATAGTCATAGGGTTCTTAGAATAAAATTTTGATTTGGGGGTCGAATAACGATCCGTTTTAGCTGAAATTTGATGTATACGTTTAGTTTATTATGGGTAAACATAATCTGGAAGAAATTTCCAGATTCGAATTTAAGGGCTCGGGGTGACTTCTTGACCCGATTTTTGAGCCAAAAATAAATGTAGCAATATGGGTGTCATTGGATTCGTATTCTTATGTAGATTATGATTTTGAACAGATTTCGATCATCTGAAAGCGTTACGCAAGACTCAAGGTTTGGAGTGTCATTCTATTAATTAAGGCAAGTGGATTTCTAAACTTTTGTTAAATATGTTGAACCTCGTATGCTTCCTTATGTTGTAATCTATGGGATGAGATCGTATCATGTGTTGGGCTAATAATTTTTATTGTGATGCCGGTGTGAGGGCTTTAATTGTCTATGTGTTGCTTCGAGAGCATGTAAATCCTAAATTGAGAATAGTGTGAATATGACGTGTTGAGAAAGGGAGATAATCGTGATATATACTGAGGATCATGGGTTGTTTGAGAAAATAAAGTTACCAAAATGGGGTGAAATATCTTAAAAGAGAATTGTACCCAAATATGTATAAAGGAGGGTGAATATTATAATTGCTAAACATTGGGAACTTTGATATTTATTGTACTTATTGAGAGGAATACTGCTTTTATAAGTCTTGATTGCGTGCATCCTCATACTCATGACATTTTGAGAAGTTGTTAATGGTGATTCGTATCATGAGTCCTTGACCACGAGTACTTGGGTGGCAAGGTAGTTGATACATTGAGATTCGTATCATGAGTCCTTGACCACGAGCACTTGGGTGGCAAGGTAGTTGATACATTGAGATTCCTATCATGAGTCCTTGACCACGAGCACCTGGGTGGCAAGGTAGTTGATACATCGAGATTCTTATCATGAGTCCTTGACCACGAGCACTTGGGTGGCAAGGTAGTTGATATATTGTGATTGAGGTATATGGCCTGCGAGGTCCCCATGGGTCCCCTTAGTCTTGGAGCCTTAGCTCGACGGGGGTATATACGACAGGCTGTGCGACGGTCTTGATACCACCTTGCATTGCACGACATTGCATCTCATCCTTGTATATTATTATGTGGCACGATGTTATTAATGTAATTGATTATGTTATCTCTTGTGAGTTATGGCTTGTGATTTGATAATTGTGATATACTGAAAAACTATCTTTATTGTGTATTATGTGTTGTTGGGCTGGGACTTTTCTGAGTGCAGGTTTGTAGTTCGGCGGTATGTGGTTGGGTGTGAAGGAGTACTTGGTTCTTCATTGTTTTACTCTAGGTTAGTTCCATTTGCTGAGTACCGCGTTGTTTTGGTACTCACCCCCTTGCTACATTTTTGTAGGTTGCGAGCCCGGTCCCTCTAATTAGAATTTTCTCATTGCAAGACCGAGCTTCCGGATTATCCTTAAGGTAGCTGCTTATGTCACCGGTGGACCTTCAAGGAATCAATTATTATGTTACGTTCTATTTGAGGACTAGACATTTGAGACATTTATTTTATTCGAGTATTATGTATTTAGAGGCTTGTACACGTGACACCAGGTCTTGGGGGACGTTAGTTAAAATTTTCACTTTGTATATCCTTTCATATTTTATGATTATAATTTGGTATTAGGCTGACTTGTCTTGGTGGGATAAGACGAGTGCCATCACGCCCGAATTTCGGGTCGTGACACTTTACATGTGATATGTCGGTCATTTCTTCATGGAATTAAGTGAAATTTGTTTCTAAATTGTTCTCGTTTCGAGAGGAATACTGTGGTATACTGGGTGTTTGCTTATTTTGTCTGATTTTTGATATTCTCCACTGAGAAAGTTTTGAAAATAATGTTTTGCTAGTAAAGTTTTTAACTTCATTTTGGGCGTTTTCTTGGTCTTCTGGGGTTCGTTTTGGGCCGAATTTCTCGCTATGGACTCGAGGTAATATGGGGATCATTTATGAGAATTGGTTTGGCATTTCGAGCGTGGGCCTTGATTTTTCCTGTTTCAATCATAATTGATGTAATTTTACTCATTTCTTGAGATTTTACAGCCAAATCATCCATAATGATCTTGGGACTTATGTTTTGATAGTTGATGTCACGCCCCAAAGAGAGGGGAGGCGCGACTAGCACTCGATACTGTTATTGGCCGGGTAAGCCCCTAAACATGCAAGTTAACTAAACTAGGGAGCAGAAGAAAATTTGGCAGCAAAACATCTGAGTGACTAAGCCTGGACATTTTAGGTCGTGACCTGGTCAATAGCAAATCATGTGCATCAATCAATATAAGTAAACCAAAACGATAGAGTACTAGCTAGCCCACAAGCCTGTAACAATAGAGGTACGAGCAACACTATATATACATGCGAATAAGAAGACTGGAGACTGAAAGGCACAAAATAACCAACCCACAATAACATATCCACAATAGCCTCTGAGAGAATCACTAACACTGTCGGGACAGGGCCCCGACTATACCCAACTGTACAACAAAAAGTAAGCATTTTGTGAAAGCTCCAAGAAGAGGTGGAGCTTACCAACTCACAGCTGAACGAGGCTCCTAATGGAGGGGTAAATCAAAACCCCTACTTGAACCTGCACGCACAAAATAAAATGCAACTTCCCAGGCAAAGGGACGTCTGTACGAATAAATATGTACTGGTATGTAAGGCAGAAAATAAAATCATAGATAACCGTAGTAAAAAGAGTAATAGAAATACCACCTGTAACCAAAACTCAAGTAGCCTTAATGGCATATAAGCAACCTCCTAGTGATCAAATATGCATGGTATGCTTGAGTATCGCATGTCATGAATACATATATATATGAATGCAAATGCATGACATACCCAACCAAATACTAGCAATGGTGGTCCTTTCCGGTAGCTAACCTGCATAACATTGTCCAACCTGTGGCCATCTGTACTATACACACACATATATATATATATATATATATATATACATATATATAAGGGCAAATAGGCCCCATACCTCCGATTATAGCTCGAATACCATACATAAAGTGCAATGTATGATATGAATATTAAATGCACTAGTAGGCCATAACATAAATTTATCCAATGTGGACTTATATAGTTTGGATGGAAAACTTTGTGATTCCATGGAGAGAAGGTAGAGCATATAATTCAAAAAATTAGAACATGTCCACAATGATTTTTTGATATTTTATAATGAAAATAAATAACAATAATTATTGCTAATTTTAAACTTGTACTTTCTCGGGAGGGAAAAAAGATGTTTAAAATTAGGGGAAAAAATCACAATAGAGAAAAGATATCCTTGAGGGGAATTATCCCACGACCTCCCTGTGATAAAGCTTAAGCACACACTTACTAATCAACAATACATCCATCTATTATGAATTGGGTTCTTACTCATTAATAACATAGATTTTGTAGTACTTCTTATACACCTATATACATTTTACGACAGGGTCAATGGGTGCTTGAGAACTCACAAAATTGTATGTGGGTCCACCCCTGCAAGTGTCAGTCTACCATAAAGATATTGTAACTGATTTGGTTGAGTTAGACATGGTAGATTTGGACATAATCCTAGGCATGGATTGGCTTCATGCTTGTTATGCCTCCATAGACTGCAGAACCAGGGTGGTTAAGTTTTAGTTTCCTAATGAGCTAGTCTTAGAGTGGAGAGGTAGCTTAGGTTTGCCTAAGGGTCAATTAATTTCATATCTCAAAGCCAGAAAGTTAATTTCCAAAGGGTGTATATACCATCTTGTCAAATTCAAAAATTCCAGTGCCGAGACATCATTTCTCTACTCTATTCCAGTTGTAAATGAATTCCTAGATCTCTTTCTAGATGTATTACCTAGAGTTCCTCCTAACAGGGAGATAGACTTTGGTATAGACATACTCCCAAATACTCAGCCCATATCTATTCCTCCATACCGCATGGCTCTTTTAAAGTTAAATGAGTTGAAAACGCAACTGAAAGACCACCTAGATAAGGGTTTCATTACACCAAGCATCTCACCTTAGGGTGCTCCAATTCTCTTCGTGCATAAAAAGGATGGCTCTCTTCGAATGTGTATAAATTACAATCAATTAAACAAGGTCACCATAAAGAATAAGTATCTTCTTCCAAAAATTGATGACCTATTTTACCAACTCTAGGGTGCTACTTGTTTATCTGAAATAGACCTCAAATCTGGGTAACATCAACTCAAAGTTCGAGAAAATTACATTCCTAAGACAACCTTTAGAACCCACTATGGTCATTATGAATTTTTAGTCATGTCATTTGGACTAATTGAGGCCCCCACAACTTTCATGGATCTATTAGACCCAAGTGCCATATTGTCATTTTTGACTCCCTTTGATCCATGAAGTTTAAGATCATTCCAGAATGTCTTCTTAAGCCTTTTAGTATTTCCACTCTTGTTGAAGAATCTATTCAAGTCCACAGAGGCTATAGGGGGGTTGTCTAGTGTGCAGTGGCGGTTCCAGGATCCAAAGGTAGAGGGTGCTTCACTTTTATTAACGTAAAATCATTATTGTTCATTTAATGTTATATGACAAGGGAAGCCCATAGCTACTTCCCTTTGGGTGCACACAGTGTAAAATTCTTGCTTCTATGCAATAGCGTGCAAACTACACAGGAGAGGTAAGCCACACTAGGCAATCTCGGTGCGCAAGCTCGACACAAAAGACAAACCTCTTGCTTTCGCTGGCGAAGGGTTTCGAACTTGAAGCCTCCAACATGGAAGTCACAATCATGTAAAAAGTTAATAAGAAAGCTATGTTTAATATTAATATTAATGTACTCGATGACTTTTCATATTTTGAAATTAAAATGTGCAAATAATAACATTGCTTATACTTGCGAATATCATATGCTTTAAACAATAATTTAAATAATTATATATATATATACACACACACACACACACATATAATTACTTTTTATGTAGTTTTGTTGGAAAACTTTGTGATTCCACGGAGAGAAGTTGGAACATATAATTCAAAAAATTAGAACATGTCCGCAATGTTTTTTTGATATTTTACAATGAAAATAAATAACAATAATTATTGCTAATTTTAAACTTGTAGTTGCTTGGGAGAGAAAATGGATGTTTAAAATTAAGGGAGAAATCCGCAATAGAAAAAAATACCCTTGAGGGGAATTATCCCACGACCTCCCTGTGATAAGGCTTATGCACCCACTTACTAACCAACAATACATCCAACAATTATGAATTGGGTTCTTACTCATTAATAATATAGATTTTGTAGTACTTTTAATACACCTATATACATTTTACGTCAGGGCCAATGGGTGCTTGAGCACCCACAAAATCTTATGTGGGTATGTCGCTGCCAGTGTCAATCTACCACAAAGGTACCTTAACTAATCTGGTTGAGTTAGACATGTTAGATTTTGACATCATTCTAGGCATGGACTGGCTTCATGCTTGTTATGCCTTCACAGACTGCAGAACCAGGGTGGTTAAGTTTCAGTTTCCTAATGAGTTTGTCTTAGAGTGGAGAGGTAGTTTAGGTTTGCCTAAGGGTCAATTCGTTTCTTATCTCAAAGTCAGAAAGTTGATTTTCAAATGGTGTATATACCATCTAGTCAAATTCAAAGATTTCAGTGCCGAGACATCATCTCTCTAGTCTATTCCAGTTGTAAATGAATTCTTAGAAGTCTTTCTAGATGTCCTACCTAGAGTCCATCCTGACAAGGAGATAGACTTTGGTATAGACATAATCCCAGATACTTAGCCCATATCTATTCCTTCATATCGTATGGCTCTTTTAGAGTTAAATGAGATGAAAACGCAACTGAAAGACCTCCTAGATAAGGGTTTCATTAGACCAAGCACCTCACTTAGGATGCTCCAATTCTCTTCGTGCATAAAAGGATTGCTCTCTTCAAATGTGTATAGATTACTGCCAATTAAACAAGGTCACCATAAAAAAATAAGTATCCTCTTCCAAATATTGATAACCTGTTTGACATACTCTAGGGTGCTACTTGTTTATCTAAAATAGACCTCAAATCTGGATACCATCAGCGCAATGTTCGAGAAAATGATATTCCTAAAACAATCTTTCCGAACCCGCTATGGTCATTATGAATTCTTAGTTATGTCATTTTGATTAATTGATGCCTCCACAGCTTTCATGGATCTTTTGAATAGGGTGTTAAGGTCATACTTAAATATGTTCATCATTGTGTTCATAGATGACATCCTGATCTACTCTCGTAGTGAGGAGGAGCACACCAAGCATCTTAAATTTATCCCTCAAACCCTTAAGGACCAACAATCGTATGAAAATTCTTCTAAGTGTGAGTTCTTGTTAGTATATGTTGCGTTTCTGGGTCATATTATTTCAGGTGAGGTCATTCAAGTTGATTCTCAAAAGATTGAGGCTGTAAAGAACTGGCCAAGGCCCACAACTCCAATAGAGATTAGGAGTTCCTTGGGCTTGGTAGGTTACTACAGGCATTTTGTGGAACAGTTTTCTTCTATATCAGCTCCCTTGACAAAGCTAACTCAAAAGAAGGTTAAGTTCATATGGTCTAAAGCTTTTGAGAAGAGTTGAAAACTAGGTTGACTACACTCTAGTCTTATCCCTACCCAAGGGAGTTGATGTCTTCATTTTATACTGTGATGCTTCTAGAGTTGTCTTGGCATGCATATTGATGCAAAGAGGCAAAGTGATATTATATTCCCCCAAACAACTTAAGACTCATGAGAAGAACTACCCAACTCATGATCTTTAGCTTGCTATCATGGTGTTTACTCTCAAAATATGGAGACACTATCTTTATGGTGGGCATGTAGATGTATTTACTGACCACAAGAGCTTGTAGTATGTATTCAGTGAGAAGGAGCTGAACTTGAGGCAGTGGAGATTGTTGGAGCTGTTGAGGGACTATGACATGAGCATCCTCTATCACCCAGTTAAAGCTAATGTAGTTGTTGATGCTCTTAACAGGTTCACCATGGGGAGCACTACACACATTGAGGATGGAAAGAAAGAACTAGCTAAGGATGTGCACATATTAGCATGCTTAGGAGTACATATTGAAGATTCTAAAAAAGGTGGCGCAATTATCAGAAAAGGGTAGAATCGTCCTTAGTGTTTGAGGTGAAGGAAAAGTAAGATCAGGATCCTATCATCCTTCGGTTGAAAGAAGATGTTCAGAAACAGAAGGTATTAGTGAGCAAAATGGGAGATGGAGTCTTGAGATACCAAGGCAGACTAAGTGTACCAAGTATTGATGGCCTTAGAGATAGGATTCTAGATGAGGCTCATAATGCCAGATACTCTATTCACCAGGTGCAACAAAAATGTATAAAGATTTACAAGATGTTCATTGGTAGGGTGGCATGAATAAGGACATTGTAGAGTTCATGTCTAGGTGCCCGAACTACCAGCAAGTTATGATGGAGCACCAAAGGCCTTATGGTATGGCCTAGAATTTTGAAACTCCAGAGTGGAAGTGGTAGATGATTAACATGGACTTCATAATAGGCTTACCCCAATCGCATATATAGCATGATTTGATATGGGTAATAATAGATAGAATGACCACCAAGTCATCTTACTTTTTGCCTATCAAGACGATTGATACAACTTAGGACTATGCCAGACTTTACATTAAGGAGATCGTTGGATTGCATGGGGTCCCCATATCCATTTTTTTAAGACAAAAAAGCCTAGTTCATGACATAATTTTGGAAGTCCTTTAAGAAAGGGCAAGGTACGAAGGTGAATCTTAGTACAACCTTCCATCCCCAGATAAACGGGCAAGCAGAGTTGACCATACAAACTCTTGAGGATATATTGAGGGCATGTGTTATAGACTTTAAGGATAATGGGGATGATCAATAAACCTTGATTGAATTTTCCTATAACAACAGTTTCCAAGCTAGCATACAAATGGCACCATATGAGGCCCTTTATAGTAGGACGTGTAGGTCGCCTATTGGGTTGTCTGAAGTTGGTGAGGCAAGATTGATAAGACTTGAGTTAGTCCATCAATCTATGGATAAGGTGAAAGTTATTCAAGAGAGACTAAATACAGCCCAAAGCTGACAAAAATCTTATACCGAGTTAGAAGAAGAGATTTGGAATTTGAGTAGGGGATTGGGTGTACCTAAAGATTTCACCGATGAAGGGAGTTATAAGAATTAGGAAAAAGGGGAAGTTCAGTCCTTAATGTATTGGCTTGTACCAGATTATTAGGAGGATTGGTAATGTGCATATAAATTGGAATTGCCACCAGAGTTAGCTGTTATTCATCAAGTATTCCACATTTCTATGCTTAAGAAGTCTTTGGGATATCCTGCACTAGTTGTGCCTATATAGCATATTGGAGTAAAAGATCGCTTGTCATATGAAGAGATCTCAATTCAGATACTAGATCGTCAGGTTTGCAAATTGAAGATCAAGGAAATTGATTCTGTTAAAGTATTGTGGAGGAACCAGCTCGTTGAGGAAGACACTTGGGAAGTTAAGGCAAATATGAAAGCTAGATATCCTCACCTATTTGAGCCTTTCAATGACTAGCATGAAGGTAATATTCCTTATTCCTACCATCGAGTTGAGATACATCGTTAAATATGCGTAATAAGATATCTAGATAACTTCCTATCGATAAACTTGTTCATGAGTAACAAACATGCTAATATTCTCTAGTTTCATCTTCATTTGAGAACGAATGATCTCAAGGGGGAGATATTGTAACATCTCACAATTCTACTCTTAAGATCTAGAAATTTGTCTTCGCAAATATATAAGATTGAATTTAGTAATGCCTTACTTGTACTTATATTTTAAGGATCATTAATATAGGTGGGAAGTGTGTTGGATGTGAATTCGGGTCATGAGAGACCTTTAGTGCTTAGTTTAGTTCAAAACCTTCCTACAGGTTGAGTTTTTCACTTTGGATTATGCAAGGATACACTTAAAATGATCATAAATCTTATCATACAAAGAATTAGGTGTCCTATAACCTGACAGATGAAAGATCTTTGAATTAGCTTTACAATGCATCCAATTTTACCTCAATCAGAGTTTGGAGTAAAAGGTTATGACTATTTTACTATAGACTGCCAGTGTAGAGTAGGCATTATGAGCTGACCTATATCTCATGGTCTTATTATGGCCCATATGGTCAAATCATAGAAAGACTTCTTCAAGACCATATTTAAGTCCAAGAATCGACGGACCCATCTACAAGTGGTGAAGGGTTCTACAGGCCATAGATTGGGCTTGTAGAATGGATCCAATGACCCTGAAATTTGTCCAAAAACTTACAGATGGGTTCTATGGACAATAGAAGTTTCTATAGGCTGTATATGGTCCTATGTCCGAGTTAAACAACAATTTTAAAGAGGGGTATTTTCGTACTTTCTCACCCTTTAAGCCTAAACTTGTTAGTTTTCACCTAATTAAACCCCTAAAACGTGATTCTTCAGCTTGTTAATGCTCAAACACTCTCCAACCTTAGAACGTAGTTTTAAGAGGGGAAAAGTTCAGGCTTTCAAGACTTTCTTAAAATTTCTTCAAGAAACTAATTCCCATATGCAAGGCCCTCCAAAAGTTATCATGCGTTTGTATTAGCATCTTTAACTACTAGCCTCTACCAAGATTAAGTTTATGAGTTGAGATTACGTTTTCTCCATTACTAATTAATTTCATTGAGATACTTGTTCATGTATTTTTATTGATGAAAATCATGGTCTTTACTGATTTCACTACCGAATTAAGCTATTGAGACAAGATTATGTAGTTATGCATTTGTAAGAACCCTACATATTTCATAAAAAGCTATTTTGTTGACAATATTAAGTTGAGTTCAAGAAGTATCTAAAGCTTCTATATTTATAAGATAGCGGAGTAATAAAATTATGTTTTTGAGACTCATTGCATATATACAACTTTCAGTCAAAGAAAAGAGACAAGTAGATAAAAGTTTAGAAAAGCTAGAGTAGGCTAAGACCCAAATAATTGAAAAAGTGTTTTGAGTAATTTTACACTGAATGTTATGAGTAATACAAAAGTTATTTGGGGAGTAGAATTGAGCATTGATACGAGTGAGAGTAATAATAACTTGAACTCATAAAATACATAGCTGGCGTAGGATACGATTGTACCAAGAGTACAACTCCTCACTTTCCATTGAGATGGCTCAATTTTGGGATGGATCCCACTTCCCTAGTTTTCTTCCCTTACCCTTGCAAAGTATGGGATGGCTTTGGGAGTGTGGGTAAGACGTTGTATCATCAGGAGGCTCATAGTGGTAGTTGTTGATTAGAGAAACTCTCCAAGCTAAGGTAAACTGACTTTTCCATAAAGAGGTTCAGCATATGTATTTACTTTCAGCATACACTCAATCTATTATCATTGCTATACTATTTTGAGACATGTTTTAGTTATTTTTTTAGAATAGTGTCCTATTCTAAGTCCCCCATTTTGGCTATTTTATATTCTCGTACATTGCACGAACTGACATCCCTTGGACCAGAATCGTTTTATGATGCAAACGCAGGTGGCAAAGTCCCTTAGCAGATACTCTATCGAGAACCAACATTTCATCTAGCCATCAGTGAGGTCTCTTACCAGTCTGAGGCTTTGTAGTCCTTATTTATGTTTTACAATTTCTTTGCAGTTGTGGTTACCATGGGTCTTTCATGGTAGTTGTTCTAAATTATTTTAGTTAGAGGTTCCATAGACTAGATGACATGAGTTTCAGTTATTGCTTCCATTTGTTGTTGGGATATTTCCTTTGTTTAGTTGTTCAGACTATTGCATTCTCTTTAGCATATTATATCTAAGCCTATAATTTATTATTTAAGTCTTCCGCTGAATAAATTTTCCCAGCCAAGTGATTTGCTTGGGACCAGAAATGGTTCTAGGTGCTGGCAATGTCCAGGGTGTAACTCGGGGTTTGACATTTTTTAAATCATCTGTGGTTTCAATGTTGAAAATAAATTTATGTGATAAAGTTTTAAGTAATTCAATTTCAAAAAATAGAAAGAGTCTTCATACATTATAGTTTTTCTAAAATAATGAATAATATCATATCTATGAATAAAGGTTATCTTGAAAGACCTACCATTTCTTGACTTGAATGTAGAATTAAGTAAAACAAATGGTAAAATAAAAGAAAAAGATCTAAATTGGTCATATCTACTATTGGGAAGTAGAATTTAGATTTAACTTGTAAGACAACTTCAAAAAGTATTATTATTAGTACTATTATATATATGTATCTATATATATATCACTAAATTACTATGGATGTTTTTTTAAAATTTTAGGGTCTAACGAAAATGTCACTATAACTATAAGGTAATAACAAAATCTGTATACATTTTTTTTTTGGTACCCATTTTTTAAAATTACAACAAGTATGTTGTTCATTTTTATTTATAATTTTATCGGCATGATATATTTAGATGTTGTTATTGTGGTAGAATCTAAATGTTTTAGTTTCGAGAAGAACATCTAAATGACCCGGGGTCGCTATAGGGACGCTCTAAACAGTATAAATAAGACAGTATAAGCAAAATGACCCAGAGAATCATTACCATGATTGATTGTTTGAGTACTGAACTTTGATCCACATTCATGCTTTGAGTCTATCCTTAGTTTGTTTTTCATTCAAGGATGTGATTTCAAACAGGAGACATTATAAACCCCTGACTATTTTAACTCATATAAGTTCAAAAGCCCAAGAACTGAATCTAGGTTTTTTTGCACCAGATGGGCATATATGAATGGTATTTATGGTTGGTAGACCATTTTATTGATCATAGATAAGGACATGTAGGTCCTCCTAACACATAGAAAACAATAGAGTTGAAGGCCTAGTCTATGAGCCAAAGAACCTTCCACGAGCCATAGACCATGTCTCGTGGTTCCAACTCCTGAGAAAACAAGTCTTTGAATTAGATCAAAGTTGAATAGGACAAGACCGGTTTGCAATCTCTAAAGAAATTTATGGACTGTTGATCGTCTCTCGTAGAACAAACTTCAAAAATCCCTAAAATTTGTTTGAGTTCTATGAAAGGGTTCCATGACCCATAGAAGTATCTATGACCTATGGAACCTTGGTCATAGATTCAAGAATAAATTTTCGCAGAATCTATAAAAAGCCAATCTACGAGTCGTAGAATAAATTGCCACCCATAGTTGGGGTCTCGTGGTTTAATCTGATAGTTTTAATAAGGGAAGTTTTGTCTTCTTCCATATTTTTTCATCAAAACCTTATTATATTAGGATTATTTTGAGCTCCTTAACAGTAACTTACGATCCTTTTCTCTCATTGACACTTGAGTTTATCGAGAAAAATTGAAGGGGAGAAAAAGGGCTAGGGTTTCTAGTATTCATCTATATTCTTCGTGTTTGATTTTAACCTCCTAATATCTAGGTAGTAAGGCCATTTGAAAGTTAGATTTAAGTCCATTCTAGTATATGTCTGTTGTTTTGAGTAAATTCTTTTGAATTGTTTACACATGCTATTTGTTTGAAGTGAAGTATGGCATTATACTACTTTATTGCCAAACCTTGTTATGAAGACAAGATATTACATCGAAACCTTTCAGTACCTAAAGAATTTGTGTAAAGCTATCATGTCTAAAGTAGGAATTAAGTGTAAGAAGTGTTTTGACATGTATGCTCAGCATAAGTTGTCTATTGAGCTTGTTTACTTTATTTTGAGCATACACATGAGAATTCTTAAATTTTGAGTTTTGAAACGAAGTGAGAAACCATTGTATTAAGCAATCATTGGATTGAGATCCTTTTCATTTAAAGAGAGGTAATAAGTTGACAAAAGCTAAAGTTAAACTAAATCCTATGAGATTAAATAATGTATTTTAAATGATTATACTCTTAATGTTATGAGCGTATAATCAAGTATTTTGCAATTAGTATTGAGCATCCATATGGTTAAAAACTCAAAGCCATAAACTTTGTAGCCATTGTAATATAGAACCGTATCAATAATTAAATGACTTCTCATATGCCACTGAGATGGCCATGTTAAATGGATCTATATGTAAAGATTGTCCCTTACCATAGCAATGTATGAGATGGCTCTGGCAACATGGACAAGATGTTGTATCATCACGAGGCTCAAAGTGATGGTTGTCAGTTAGATAAACTTTCCAAGTTAAAGTACATTATTTTCATATGATTAAATACCTGCATTTACGTACTAAAACAAACTGTTTATTTATAGTGTATTTACTCCTATCATTGAGATATTTTCTTAGTTAAGCTTTGAGTGAGTATTTTATCTCTAATTTACATGCTCGTACATTTCATATACCGATGTCCTCTAGACCTGCATCATTTCATGATGCTAACATAGGTGATAGACGAGATCCTCAGCAAACGCATTGTTGAAGATTTGGCTTTCTAAGTTGTTGTTCCCAAGGCCTCCTTGTAGTTAGAAGCACTTTATGTCCCCTCATCATTTCTAGTATTCTCTTTTTTTAAGGTACTTATGGCCTATTGCAGTACCCACTCTTAGTCAGACTTTTAGAGGCTTCATAGACTAGTGAGACAGTATTATGGTATTTCTTTCAGATTATTATCTACATAGTTTGTTTTATTTGATATTATTGAGATCTTCGGAGTATCATAGTTATTGTGCTTATTTCTAGTCTATCTTTTGCTGTTTGCGTCTTTCATTGAGTGAAGTAGTGAGGCCAAGTGGTTTTCTTTTAACCAAAAATAATTTTTGAGTGTAAACCATATCCACAAAATGGACTCAAGACGTGACATTTTATGGTTAGCGTAACAACTTTTATGCGTGAGTAGAAGATGTAAATAATTTAGGCCTATTCATATGCAGTTGCTTATGCCCCATTAAGATAATTAGCGCTAATAATTTCTATATAAATACATATTATTCTTTTCATGCCCCGAGTTTACACCCTGGATGTGGTCGGCACCCAAAACCATTTCTGGTCTTAAGCGAACCACTTGGCCTGACTAATTTACTTAGCGAAAAACTCAAATAATAAATCATAAGCATATATATAATGTACTAAAGAGACTGCAATAGTCTGAACAATTAAAATGAGGAAATGTCCCAACAACAACTGGAAATAAGAACGAAAACTCCTGTCATATAATCTATGGGACCTCCAACTAGAATAATCTGAAACAACTACCGTGACAGGCCCCGGTGACCGCAAATGAAATGAAATGCTAAAAACATAAATAAAGACTCCAAAGCCTCTGATTTGTAAGAGACCTAACCAATGGTTGAATGAAATGTTGGTCCTCAACAGAGCGTCTAGTGAGGAACTCTGTCACCTAGGTCTTCATCATAAAATGATTGATGTCCAAAGGACGTCAGTACGTGGAATGTATGAGCATGTAAAATAGCCAAAATCTGGGAACTTAGGATAGGGTGCTATACTTAAATGTAGCTAAAAGATGTCTCAAAATAGGATAGCATATGTAATAAATCAAGTGCATGTTGAAAGTAAAAACATATATTGAAACTCTGTATGCAAGAATTAGTATACTTTAACTTAGGAAGTTTCTCTAATCGACAACTATCAATTTGAGCTTCGTGATGATACATCATCTTGCACACGCTGCCAGAGCCATATCATACTTTGCAAGGGTAAGGAAAGAAAACTAAGGGAGTGGATCCATCCCAAAACTGGGCCATCTCAGTGGTAGTGAGGAGTTGTACTTTTAGTACAATCCCATCCTACGCCGACTACATAGTTTATGAGTTCAAGTTATTATTATGTTTACTCATATCAGTTCTCAATACTACTCCCAAAATAACTTTTATAGTGCTTATAACTTTAAGAGTAAAAGTTCTCAAAATGCCTTTTTAATCTTTTGGGACTTAGCCTAACTTTAGCTTTTCATAAAATTTTCTCAACTGGTCTCTTTTCTTTGACTGAAAGTTGTATTAATTCAAAGTGTATGAAAAAACTTAATTTTCGTATACAGAAGCTTTAAGTACTTCTTAAATTCAACTCAAAATGGTGGACATAATAGTTTTTCATGAAATATCTAGGGTTTTTACAATTGTAACTTTAACCATGAAACCTTATCTTAATAACTTAATTTAGTAGTGAAATCAGTAAAGACCATGATTTTCTCAAGAAACATACATGAACAAGTGTTTCAATGATATTAACTAGTAACGGAGGAATCTTGATCTCAAATTATAAACTTGATCTTGGATAGAGACTAGTAGTTAAAGATACTAAAAAAAAAACATAGGATAACTTTTGGAGGGCCTTTCATACCTGGGGAATTAGTTTCTTGAAGAATTGAAGAATGTTCTTGAAAGCCATATCTTTTGCCCTTTTGAAACTACATTTTGTGTTTGGAGAGGTTTTTGAACGTTAATAATTTGAAGAATCACGTCTCAGGAGTTTAATTAGGTGAAAACATACAAGTTTAGGCTTAAAGGGTGAGAAAAAATGAAAACACCCCACTTTAAAATCATTGATCGAGTCGGCTATGAGTTCACCTACGGCCCATAAAAGTTTCTACGGCCCATAGGAACCCATCCGTAAGTTTTTGGACATATTTCAGGGTCACTGGATCGATTTTATGAGCCCAAACTATGGTCGTTCAAAGTTTCTATGACTCGTAGATTAGTCCATAAAGTATGGAATGGAAAATTGGATTTTCAAGACTTTTTTCTATGGATTAGCATACAGGTCATACATTTATCTACGGCCCGTAATAGGTTTCGTAGGTGCAATCTGCATCTAACAGTCTCCAGTACTGCGATAAATTTTTACTCTATACTCAAATGAGGTGAGATTGATTGCGTTGGAAAGCTTATTCAAAGACCTTTCAATTGGTAGGTCATAAGACACCTAATTCTTTTTGTGCTAAGAGTTTTGGGTATTTAAAATTGACCCTTCCATAATCTAAAGTGAAAAACATATTCGGTAGAAGGTTTTTAACTCAACTAAGAACTAGGGGTCTCTTATGACACAAATTGACTTCCAACACACTTCCCACCTGTATAAATGGCACCTAAAATGTTGGTACAAATAAGGCATTACTAGGTTCAGTCTTATGTATTTGCGATGACGAATTCCCGGATCTTAAGAGTAGAATTATGAGGTGTTACAATATCTCCCCCTGGGTATCATTCATCCTCAAATGAAGGTGAAACTGGGGAATATAAGCATGTTTGCTACTCATGGACTATTTTATCAATAGGAAGCTATCATATATCTTATCACTCATATTTAAGGATGTATCTCAACTCAATGATGGAATAAGGATGTTACCTTTATGCTCATCATTGGAAGGAAAGAATAGGTGACGATATCTAGCTTTCATGTCTGCCTCAATTTGCCAAGTGGCTTTCTCAACGAACTAGTTCCTCCACAATACTTTAATAGAAGCAATTTCCTTGGTCCTCAATTTACGAACTTGACAATCTAGTATCTGAACTAGGATCTTTGTATATAACAAGATGTCTTTGACTCCAATACTTTCTATAGTCACAACCAGTGCAGTGTGTCCCAAACACTTCTTAGGCATAGAAATGTGGAATACTGGAAGAATAGCAGCTAACTTTGGTGGCAATTCCAATTCGTATGCCAAATTACCAATCCTTCTAATAATCTTGTACGAGCCAATATATCGAGGACTTAGCTTCCCCTTTTTCCCAAATCTCACAACTCCCTTCATCAGCGAAACCTTTAGGTACACCCAATCACCTACCTCAAATTCCAAATTTCTCCTTCTAACATTGGTGTAAGACTTTTGTCGGCTTTGGGCTGTCTTTAGTCTCAATTGAATAACATTCACCTTCTCCATAGCCTGATGAACTAAACCAAGTCCTATCAATCCTGCCTCACAAACTTCAAACCACCCAATAGGTGAGCTACACCTACTCCCATAAAGGGCTTCATATGGTACCATTTGTATAGTAGCTTAGAAACTATTGTTATAGGAAATTTCTACCAAAGGTAAGTGATCATCCCTGTTTTCTTTGAAGTTTATAACACATGCCCTTCAACATATCCTCAAGAGTTTGTATGGTTCGCTCTGCTTGCTTGTCTATCTTGAGATGGAAGGTTGTACGAAGATTCACCTTCGTACTAACCCCTTTCTGAAAGGACTTCAAAAATTGTACTATGAACTGGGCTTCTTTCTCTTAAATAATGGATATAGGAACCCCATGCAATCTATAGATCTCCTTAATGTAAAGTATGGCATAGTCCTTAGTTGTGTCAGTCGTCTTGATAGGTAGAAAGTGCTGACTTGGTCATTCTACCTATTATTACCCATATCGAATCATGTTGTTTACGAGATTAGGGTAAGCCTATTATAAAGTCCATGTTAGTCGTCTCCCACTTCCACTCTTGAAGTTTAGTATTTCGGGCCACACCACAAGGCTTTTGGTGCTCCACCTTGACTTCCTAGTAATTTGGGCACTTGGACACGAACTCTGCAATGTCATTCTTCATGCCACCCCACCAATAAATATCTTATAAATCTCCGTAAATATTTGTTGCACCTGGGGGAATAGAGTATCTGGCTTTATGAGCCTCAGCTAGAATCTTATCTCTAAGGCCATAACTCTTAGTACACATAGCTTGCCTTGGTATCTTAGGACTCCATACTATTGCGAATGCAGGAGGCAGGATGAACCGTCTGTGTGCGATGGGGAATCAATAGGACCAAGAGGTTGCACCAGATATTACGGTATGCTCCAAGTCTTTTCTTATAATTGTTATGCATTGCTTAACCCGGGTGCCACTTTATCCTTTATGACACCCTATGTGGCCAATAAGTTTGAGATTCTTCTAGATGGTTTGCTTGAGCCTTATGCTATTTCTACTCCTACTGGTGAGTCTATCTTAGCTGAGAGGATCTATAAAGACTGTGCAATATCCATCTATCATAAAGATACTTTAGCTGACATGGTAGAGTTGGAGATGGTTGATTTTAATGTAATTCTGGGTATGGATTGGCTCCATACCTGTTATGCCTCAAGGGATTGTAGGACCCGAGTTGTTAAATTTCAATTTCCTAATGAACCGGTCCTAGAGTGTTTGTTGCACCCAAGGGTAAATTTATTTCCTACCTGAGGGCTAGAAAGCTAATCTCTATGGGTTGTATTTATCACCTTGTGCGAGTTAAATCTGATGATATTAAGTCCCCTACTCTTGAGCTAGTCTCGATTGTAAATGATTTCCCTGAGGTGTTCCCTAAGGATTTACCTGGAGTCCCTCCTGATAGGGAGATCAACTTCGGTATTGATGTACTTCCTGACATGCAGCCTATTTCAATTCCACCATATAGGATGGCCCCCACTGAGTTGAAAGAGTTGAAGGGGCAGTTGAAGAACTTGTTAGAGAAGGGCTTTATTAGGCCAAGTGTTTCTCCTTGGGGTGCTCCCGTTCTGTTTGAAAGAAAGAAGGATGAGTCTCTCAGAATGTGCATAGACTATAGGCAACTGAACAAGGTCATAGTCAAGAATAAATATCCTCTTCCTAGGATAGATAACATGTTTGACCAACTTCAGGGTGCCTCATGCTTTTCAAAGATAGACCTCATATCGGGTTACCACCAGTTGAAAGTGAGAGAATGTGATGTCCCAAAGATAGCCTTCAGGACGAGATATGGCCACTTTGAGTTCTTGGTCATGTCCTTTGGGTTGACGAATGAACCAATAGCTTTCATGGATTTGATGAATAGGGTGTTTAGGCCCTACCTTGATATGTCTGTAATCATGTTCATTGATGATATTTTGGTATATTCGAGGAATAGGGAGGAGCATGTCATACACCTTAGAATTGTCCTTCAGACTCTTAAGGATCATGAATTGTATGCGAAGTTCTCAAAGTGTGAGTTTCAGCTTATGTCAGTGGCTTTCCTAGGCCATGTTATTTTCAGTGATGGAATTCAAGTAGATGGCCAGAAGATTGAAGTGGTTAAGAACTGGCCAAGACCGACCTCTCCAACTGACATAAGAAGCTTTTTGGGGTTGGTAGGCTACTACCTCAGATTTGTTGAGGGATTTTCTACCCTATCTGCACCATTGACCAAACTAACTTAGAAAAAGGTCAGGTTTTAGTGGTCTGAGGAACGCAAGAAGAGCTTCTAAGATTTGAAAACTAGATTGATCACCGCACTTATTTTGACTTTTCCCAATGGGACGAAAGATTTTGTGATATACTGTGATGCATCAAGAGTTGGGTTGGGATGTGTATTCATGCAGAGAGGAAAGGTGATAGCCTATGCTTCCAGGCAACTTAAAGTTCACGAAAGGGATTATCCGGCCCATGATCTTGAGTTGGCGGTGATAGTGTTCGCACTTAAAATCTGGCGCCACTACTTGTATGGAGTGCATGTGGACGTGTTCACTGACCACAAAAGCTTACAATACATCTTCAGCTAGAGAGAGCTCAACCTATGACAGAGAAGATGGCTGGAATTGCTCAAAGATTATGACATAAGCATCCTGTACCACCCAGGTAAAGCTAACATTGTTGTTGATGCTCTTAGGAAGTTGTCTATGGGTAGCAAAGCCCATGTTGAGGAAGAAAAGAAAGAGATAGTGAAGGTAGTGCATAGGTTGGCTCGATTGGGAGTCGAACTTTAAAAGAATAATGAGGGAGGAATCAATGTTCAGATTAGGTCTTCATCGTCCCTAGTGACTGAGGTAAAAGTGAAGCAGGATCGAGATCCTATCATACTCCAATTGAAGGAGGTTGTCCACAAGGGGGAGATGGGGTATGGAGATACCAAGGTAGGCTATGTGTCCCTGATGTTGATGGTGTTCAAGAGAGGATTATAATTGAAGACCACAACACTAGATACTCTATTCATCCGGACTCCACAAAGATGTATCACGACTTGAGAGAAGTCTATTGGTGGAGTGGAATAAAGAGGGACATTGATGAGTTCGTTTAAAAATGCCCAAACTTCCAGCAAGTGAAGGTTGAGCATCAAAGGCCAAGTGGCTTGTCTTAAAACTTTGAGATTCTAGAATGGAAGTGGGAGATGGTTAACATGGACTTCATCACCGGCCTACCGAGATCCCGGAGGTAGCATGATTCATATGGGTGATTGTAGACAGGATGACTAAGTCAGTGCACTTCTTGATAGTCAAGACGACTAATACCGTGGAGGAGTATGCCAAGATGTATATCCAAGAGATTATGAGGTTGCATAGAGTTCCTTTGTCCATAATTTCAGACAGAAGAACCCAATTTACCTCTCACTTTTGGAAGTCCTTCCAGAAAGGATTACGTACCAAAGTGAACTTGAGCACAGCTTTTCATCCACAGTCTGATGGTCACGCAGAGCGCACTATTTAGACAGTAGAGGATGTGTTGAGAGCTTGCGTCCTTGACTTCAAATAAAATTGGGATGACCATTTACCATTGACTGAATTTGCATATAATCATAGTTATCACGCAAGCATTCAAATAGCCCCCATGAGGCCTTGTATGGAAGGAGGTGTAGATCACCCATTGGGTGGTTTGAAATTGGAGAAGCTGAGTTGGTTGGGCCTGACCTTGTCCACTAGTCCATGGAGAAGGTGAAGATTATTAGAGAAAGATTGAAGACTGCACAAAGCCATCAAAATTCTTACACAGATGTGAGGAGAAGAGACCTAGAGTTCGAGGTGAGCGATTGGGTATACTTGAAGGTATCACCCATGAAGGTTATCATGAGGTTTGGGAAGAAGGGCTGAGTCCTCATTATATTGGCCCATATCAGATTGTAAGAAGAATTGGGAAGGTTTCTTATAAGCTAGAGTTACCTTCTGAGTTAGACGGAATCCATCTGGTGTTCCATATTTCGATGTTGAAGAAGTGTTTGGGAGATCCTGCCTTTGTAATCCATGGTGAGTGCACAGGAGTTAAAGATAGTTTGTCCTATGATGAAATTCCAATCCAAATCCTTGATCGATGAGTCGCAGACTGAGAAACAAAGAGATAGCCTCCGTCAAAGTTTTGTGGAGGAACCAATTCGATAAGTAAGACACATAGGAAGCTGAGGAAGAGATGAGAACTAAATACCCACACCTATTCATGCCCGATGTTGATGAGAGTATCAAAGGTAGTATTCCTATTCTTAATTTAAATTGATGTTTCTACCATGAGTTGATGTGTATATTCTTGATGTTATGAGTAGATATTATTGAGGTCGATGAAGAGTTGAGGAGTTGATATGTTGAGTAAGTATCGAGGTAAGTCTTGAGTCTATTTGTGCCATAATATCATTCCTACTCATCATTCGAGGATGAATAATCACAAGGGGGAGATGATGATGTAATGCCCGATAAAATTACCAAAATACCCCTAGAGGAGAGGTGTGCACACAACGCGTCTTTTAATTTTTGGATTGAAAATCCGAGGCCAGATTCTTGATCAGCACAAACAATTGAGTGGGAGAAAGGTCTAGGTCGATTTTTAGAGCGACCTAGTCAAAAGATAATTTTTCGTTCTACAACGAGAAACAATGTGAGTCCGTGATAGAGTTGTGTTGTAGACTTATCGCGGAGACACACTTATATTTTTCTGTGATTTTTTTATGGAGTTGAATTTTGCCAAAATGCATTGTCCGCGACAGGTCCATGTCACGGACTGTGTTATTCCAAGTCTAGAAATTTATTTTAAAATTTTGAGGGGCAATCTAATCCATTCTTAATACCATCTAAAACCTCCTACATGACTAATATATGTCATTTTCTCAGAGAATGGGGTTCCAAAACCCATCCAAACCCTCTTCCTAGAAATATCACTAAGTTAGGGCTTGAGGAGAGTTGAGATTGAAGAATTCAAAAGGAGGTCTTTCAAAGAATTGTTGTTAGCAATCATCCCAGGTATGTATGGCTAACCTAAAGCATGAGATTGTTCTCCCATGTGCTCCTTTGAGTAAATTGAGTCTATGATTGAAGATAATGAGTTTGATGTGAAGATTTTTGAGTATTACACTGAGTTTTACTTAATTCATATATTTTACGTGAGTTGATGATCATCATAAACTTGATTTATTTCGTAATTTACCTTCATGAGTGTTTTCACAAACCCCTATGATTTTTTTAATTAAAGAATGCAAGAATGAACTTAGGGGATGAGTCTAGAGCCTTGACGATGACAATGTCTGCAATGTTGTGATCGTGTTTTAAATTGATGAGATTCTTGATAATGATGTTAATGAGAATGATGCTCATGAGTCTTAAATCTTGAAACTAAATTCTAAAAAGAATAGTTTGAGTTTATGATGTTGATGGTAATGTGATGATGTTGATGTTGATGAGACGAGTTGATGTTGATGTTGAGGTACTATGTCCCTATGGGACTGATGATAAGGTATGATGTCCCTATGGGAATGATGATGATGATGATGTTTTATGAGCATGTCGAGTTCTAGAAGGAGTATTGAGCACCAAAATAGGTGAGTCTGAGTCCCATTTGCACCCATTAACTACGTGGCCCGCGTTGAAAGAGAGGATTGAACCGCAATGCGAAGGGCTCCTTTCTTGTCCCAAAAAAGGACTGAGGTTCTTTTCTTGTGGATCCACTGAGGTTGATGTCCTTTACCCCGGGTAGGGTACTGGATGGATGTGGCAGCGGCATCACTTCATTGTATCATCATGGCTTATAAATGATCGTTGTCGGTTAGAGAAACTCCCAGTGAGGTCTTACCTTGTTAGTACTCTGATGTTGATGTTGATGTGATTGTATGAGTTGCATTCCCTTGAGTTCAGTCGAGTTTCCTTGAGATTAGTATGATGTATTGATGATGTTGAGATGAGATGTTTATGAGTCATTTATCTACTCTTTATTCTTGCTTTAGATAGACATTTGACATCCTGATGGAGTATGATGTTGAGTTGATATTATTCCTATATTATTCTGCCTGTTTCTTATCCATTCAACTATTTTACATACCAGTACATTCCACATACTGATGTCCCTTTCTAGGACTGCATCATTTTATGATGCAGAGGTAGGTGTTAGAGAATTTTAGTAGGCGCATCATTGAGGTTCAAGGATTTTCTAGGTCCACTCATTGGTGAGCCTCATTGCTATCCGAAGGAGACCCTTTTATTATTTGCTTTCTTTATTTATTGAGTTAGGCAGCCATGGCCTATCATGGTACCATCTTGTCTTAGATGGTTGAGTCAAGTTAGAGGCTTTATAGACATGAGTTGAGGTTTAATGTTGAGGTTTTTACCTTATGAGTTGAGTTGGCATTTACACTTGCTTATTCTTACGTTGAGACTGATGTTGGCCATTGGCCTTTCTTATTGAGATAGCTCATTACCTTACATATACTATTCCGCTATACTAATGTTGAGTGACTGGCTTGAGAACGAGTGGTTCGCTTGGGGACTAGCAATAGTCTCTGCATGTTAGCCACGCCTAGGGTACCCTCCTGGGATGTGACAGGTTTCCAGACTAACGCTCAAGGGTCCAATCAGGACTATTGATGCCAAGGTCAAGCAAACCATGTTCGCAACTTTAATTGAGATGGATTTTTTAAAGACAAACATGGAGGATACACAATAGGAATTAGGGCCAAGACAGATATGCCATTTGGGGCCACAAAGATGGTTATAAACATGGTCAATATGTGCAACCATCTAACCGTGACACAGGTGTGAGTAGCTCAAAATTTTAGGAGATGTTTGATCATTTATTGAAGAAAGCAGAGACACAGGATGAGACTCTGAAAAGGATGAAATCTGAAATCTCCAGTATTAATCAGAAAATTGAGTCTCATTTGTTGCCATCAAACAACTTGAGCAACAGTTTGTTCAAGTGTCGACACAGCTTAATTAGCATCAGGGGGGTACATTGCCTAGCAATATAGTTCAAAATCCTAAGAATGAAGGGTAGTTCATGGCGGTTACTACTCCTAGTGGCAAGAGCACCATTGATCCACCTATGCCAGTAAAACGAGGATGATGCTTAAGAGCAGACAGTTACAGGTAAGGATGCAGATACAAAAGATGATCGTGGCAAAGATGGGGAGAGTGAATTTGCTGATGCGCCACAAACGTTGAAGCCCATTGCAAGGCCTCCTTCTTCCTTCCCTTAAAGAATTAAAAAGAGGGAGGAGGAAGGCAAATTCAAGCATTTTCTCTCCATGCTAAAAAAAAACTCTCTATCAACATCCCTCTCATCGAGGCGTTAGAGAAGATGTTAGGGTATGCAAAGTACATGAAATACTTGGTTACAAAGAATTGTTGTGTGAGTCAGGAGCTTTCCTAAGAGCTTTAACATTGCACTACATTTACTACGAGGTCCTTGGTCCAAAAGCGAGAAGATCCCACCACTTTTGTCATACCCTACACCATTGGAAATATGGAGTTTACAAGGGCATTATGTGATCTAGATGCCAACATTGATCTAATGCCCGTTGGTGGTCTTCAAGAGGCTAGGACTGGGAGCCCTTACTCAGATGAGCATGCGGTTATTGATGGTTGACTGCACAATCAAAGAGCCTGTGGGCATACTATATGATGTGTTGGTAAAAGTTAAAACGTTCATATTCCCCATAGAATTTGTGATCCTAGATTGCGAAATCAACTTCAACGTCCAAATCATCTTGGGAAGACCATTCCTAGCCACTAGTCTTTCTTGGTTCTTTAAGCATGAAATGCAGACTTTCTAAATAGCTTTCGGCCAAAAAGGTGATTGGTAGATATGGAAATTGGTAAACTCAAGTTTAGATTGAATGACGAAGAAGTTGTCTTCAATATCTGTTAGTCTATGAAGTGGCTAGATGATTTGGAATCTGAGTAATCAAGTTGTCCAAGTCATGTTGTGGCAATAAATCAAGTGCTACTTAGGAGGCAATCCTAGATTTTTCATGTAATAGTTGTAGTTGTAGCTTTATTTTTAGTTTTTGGACTCATAGGTAATTTATTTTCTTGTATTTTGGTTGTAACTTTGGACATTGGGCTAGTTTAATATAGGGTAACAGTGGGTTCTGAGGAATATGTGCAGGTACATGGCTAAGTCAGCCACTCTTGGCTGAGAAGGGCATCAGGAAGTGTCTCTATGACTAGTTCTATGGGTCGTAAATCACTTGATGACCCATACACCATCTTGTAGACACATCCAGTGAGCAAAACTTTGTACACTCTACTCCACGAGCCAACTTTATGATCTGTAGATAAAACTACAGGTCATGAATAGGGCTCATGGACCCTTAGTAAGTTTTCTGAATTTTTGACTATTGGAGTCTCCACGACCAACTCTACGAGTCGTACTTCATTTTATGACTTGTTGGTTGGTCCATGAAAATCAGTCTTGAAAACAAGGGTCTGGACTTTCTACAGAACCACAATTCACGAGCCATGAAATACTCTATGGCTTATAATCGGGGTTTTGTAGAGTCCATGCCCATCAGTTTTCCATTGATCATGTCAAAGTATAAATATTGTGGCCAAAATCCTTTGACCCTATTTAAGCCCTAAATTACAAAAAGCACCTGATCAACCCCCACCTTCAATCTTTCGGACCACCGACGACAAGAACACCACCAATATTTGGCAAAGTTTTTCGGCAGTCTAGGGTTTCTAGTACATCATCACCTCCTTCAATGTCTACAATCTACTCAATCAATTTGGTATGTTTTGGTACATTAATGACCAATTATTATAGGGTTAGGTTGAATGTTTTGTTGGGTATGGTTGTGACAAACAAAAACCCATATGTGAAAATTGATGTGTTTATGATTGAAATTATGGTTGTCCGTTCTTAAAATATGTGTCTAAACCTAGAATTTGGTGCCATTGCCTTGTTTTATGTTTGAATGATATGTTTTGGCATTCATTGAATCACCCACCATTTGTGATGAATTGATTATGTGTATAAGTTGGAGTGTGTGATGACATGAGTGTATAATTTTGACGTTAATTCACTCATACGGGGTTAGAAGGATTGGGGAGGCATGCTCAAATTATTTTCGATGGGGTACATGTGTTAATTATCATGTTCGGGTGTTGGTTGGTGTGTTGCAAATCATGTGGGTGTGTGTGTATTGGTTCGATGCTGGTAGAATAGGTCATGTGAGGTCTGTACTGATGGACGTAGAAACTCAGGTGACTGGGTTTTCTAGTTTACGAGTTGCTTTTACGAGCTATGGAACATTCAATGAGTCATAATTTCCCGTAATACAAGATTTCAAAAACTTGAAGTTTCTGAGTACCCATCAGATGAGACCTTTTACGAGTCATAATACACTATATGACTCGTAAAAAAGCTTCATATATCCCCGTCTAAAATAAATTTAGACATTGGAATCCTCTAGGACTCAGCCTATGACTCGTAGGACATTCTACGAATCGTACCTGCTCTCATAGACATTTCCAGTGAACGAAACATTTATGACCACTACTCCACGAGAACCCTCTATGACTCGTAGTTTTAACTACGGCCCGTAGAGGTGCTTTCGTAGACCCTTCGGCAACAAAACCTGAGTTGTTTGCATTTCATTTTTTTTATTTATTGGGCTAATCATGGTGCGTAAATGTCTATGTTTCAAGTACCATGGCCCCAAAAGTGGGATGTAGAGAAATTACAGCCACGTAGAGGAGGCTAAGGGATGAGCCCTGAGGGGATGACCAAGCCCCCACCCAGAATGGTTCATTAGAGGAGCTCAACGTCCATTCTAACCTGAAGGTTGACAGACCGCAAATTAGGGTTGTTGCTAGAGCTTGGTGGACTCAGGTTGTTGTTGTTCGTACTGCCAGTTTGATGAGGGATACCATGACAGGAGCAACTCTATTAAGATGACTTCGTCCTGAAAGGAGTCCAGCTCATAGTCAGACTCCAGAGATGCATCGAAGATGGAGTCCTCTACCGTACCGCGAGCATCACTATCTCCACCAAACGCTCTTAAGTCGATGGTGTCTCGCGTATATACGGGACACCTACATTGAGGAATCATAGACTACAGAGCAAGGAAACCAGCCTGCTCTATTTATGAGAAGTCCTGGGTCATACTAGACAGACTCGACAGTGTCCCCGGTCTCTAGGACACCATGATCAAATATGGGATCCAATGGCTGACTAAATCGCATGAAAGGTACTCCATACCATGGTGAGGGAGTTCTACGCATCCTATGTAGCCACAATCTACAGTACCTTTTCCTAGGGGAAGTAGCCTCTCGCGCAGCACAGACTGATCGAGACCAGAGTGAGGGGCTAGCAGGTGGACATCTCAGAGACCACCATTCACCGTATGTTATTTGGGCCAGAGTTCCCTGCCCCTAAATCTATAGCTGAGTTCGACTATAGAGTGGGGCAGACTAGGGACTTGACGGTAATGAGAGATCTAGAGAGAAAAGCTGACTTGATGAGATGGGTGGCCGGTTCGATAACTGAGCAGGGTCCGAAACCTTCGCAGGTCGCTGTTCACTCGGAGCCTATTGTCAAGGCTTATCTTAGTTTCCCCACCAAATTTTATGGGCGGTTGTTAGATCACGATCCAGCCAACACTTGCTAATAATACTATGATGCCAAAGTGTGTAGTATTAGTTGTCAACATCTTGGCTTGCTACAAGAAATATTGGGCTCACCTTATCACTGAACAGATTTACAAGGCCACCATGAATAGGTCCCCCTCCATCCCTTTTCCATGCTTGATCCACAGACTCTATCTAAAGTCGTGGGTGGAGAGCCTACAACAGCTGGACTTGCTGATTGAGGTCCAACGTACTTTGGATGCCAGCTTGATCAAGGCGGAGGAGAACCCAGAAGCACTCCGACGAGCACCGCACTAGTCTGTCCCTATACCAGAGATGTTCGCCCTAGTGCCACCGCTTGAGGTTCCACATATTACCACCACAGCTGTTGCTACTGAGAATAGGCCCCTAAAACTCGAGGTAGATAAGGAAAGAGTGCCCACTACTTTTAGTCCTACACCGTAGGTGACTTTTTCACAAGCTGCACCCACTGGCATAGTCTACGTGTCTTCAGTATCTATACAGGCCATGGAACAGAGATTATCACATGCTGAGTCGTAGTTGACTGAGATGGTTCAGCAGATTAGGCCTTGGGTCCGCCAAGCGATTTTCGATTTGGAGGGCCACATGCAAGCATACAAGGTCGCCATATTTTAGGATCGTCTTTTTGTCATTGATGCCCACATTGATCCCTTTGAGATGAGGGTATAGTAGAGCCTAAGCACAACCCGGCCAGTAGATCTGATGACCATCCAGATGGAGATTCAGCAACTCTAGGCTGATATAACAGCAGTACTTGCAACACCGTGACACTACCAGAGACTACACTCTCGGTGCCAGTGGTAGATATATTTGCTCTTGAGGAGCACATCCATACTTCCAATGGGAAGAGACCTCACATGCATGATGATAAAGATGTAGTACGCTCATGTGTGGGGCTAACTGAGCAGGAGGAGCTCGAGCTTGTCTTGAGGGAGTCGAGACAAGAGGAGAAGAGACTACAGGATCGCAAGCTTGAGAGGGTGAGGGGTGTTGGCTCCTCCAAATAAGGTGCTACTACTAAAGAGTCTAACAGGTTAAGGGTGGTAAGACTCAGTCACATGCCGGCACTTAGGTGCCCAGGTACGTTTTTTGAACCCTATACTTTATTTTTCTTTGATTGTGTGTTTTGGGGACAATACACCTCTTTTTCAATGACATGTGGTTAGTTATGGGCCTCAGTGAAGTCTGAGTAGCTTGGGTCCATAACTACCCTAATTTTTTATCCTGGGGTTTTCTTACCTATGTTATTTTTCTCGATGGACCTTTACTTTCTTTTGAACCAACATGTTTAGGATGTTTAGGTAGTACTTGTAACATATAGTACTGATATCTATGGCATATATTTATTTTTGTGATTTTTGTGAAAAATGGTACCCACCAAATTTTATTAGTTAGTCTAGATAGTAACCATGCATGTTTAGGTGTGTTGACAATGCTTGTTCTGATAAGCGAGGTTAAATTGAGATAAAAAAACATGATCTGAGAGTCTCTTATTAGTGATGTAATCAGTGTCATGTGAGTGTGAGCTTAATTTGATAAATTCATGAGTTGTGTGCTAATTCAAAACTTCCCCTGTTACTTTAAGTTAGGCAGTAGATTAATTGGAGTAGGGAAGGATCTTAGGCCATTGTTATTAAAAGTCCACTTAGCCTAAATGACCAACCAAATTTGCAGAATGTCCCTTGATCGTAATATTTGAGCCTGGCATGTTCCTCTTCTTTGCAAACACCTAATTAACCTAGCCTATAGTTGTAAAATCCTTAAATTGGCCCTAGTCCTTCCTTGAACATTGTGCACCTTGACTGACGAAAAAAACATAAGTTGAGGGTGGCTACCAAAATTGGCCATGGTTCTGAGGATGGATAATGTGCACCTCAACTTAGGCCAAAAGCCTAAGTTGAGGGTGGTTGGTGTAAGAGTGAAACACTAAATGAGGGAGAGAAAGTTAGTGATACAAAGAAAAGGGGGAAAATCATGCACTGGGTGTAAGAAAAATAAGTTATGCCTTAGTTGTGAGGTAAAAAGGAAAATAAAGTGTAAAGATAAGGCAAAAAGCTGAAAATGAAAAGAAAGCACCTAGAAAAGCTTGAAGTAGGAGAAAAGGGAGAATGGAATAAAAACAATAGTGTTGGTAGTGCAAAAGAGTATAAAAACACAATGTCAAGGAGGGCCTTTAGTCAATATGTTCCCAAAATATCGTACCAAAGCCCCCTGAGCTTATGTTACAAGCCTATAAAGTCCTAAAGTGATCCTAGTCCAAGTAGTCAAAGGTCTTAGTCAACAGTAAGGTTTAAGCCTATGGTATTATGCATGATACATGAATATCTTTTGTGAGAGTGAGTGATTTTTCTTAGTCCCAAAATTGTACATGAAAATATCATTGAGAGTGAGATATGGGACTTCTTTCCGTGAGGGAACTTGCATTGCATTGTTAGCATTAGGCGTATTTAGTGATTGTGGCTTGGTGATAGTATCTCACTTGTCATAGTTATGTCATCACATGGCTTAGTCTGTATTGGTTTGCTAGATGGCTATCTGATTTCATTTTGAAAAGTGGTGTGGGTATTTGTGCTTAAGTTTGATGTGATGTATGTCGTTAGGTTGAGGTCTGTCTGTTACTATACTGCTTAATTAGATTGAGTCTGTCACTTAAGGACAAGCAACAATTTTAAGTTGAAGGTGTCAATGTGCTGCCAAAATACAACACTTTTGATGCTTAAAAGTTGAAATTTTGTGTGTTCTCAATGCGGTGTTAGTGGGTTTTACGTCTTTTTGTGTCTATTTGCAGGATTCCAGGGTTGGCCCTAATTTTGGGGGAAAATGCAGAAGTTGTTGTTACTGATGATATACGAGACCCTTTACGAGCCGTAAAGGAGGTCTTGTGGACAATTCTAGAATGATTTTCTAAAGTTAGTTCTACGAATATGCAGACCGGTCGTGAACTACTTTATGAGTCATAGATCATGTTTCGTGCTTTGAGGATCAGAGAAGGAGGACTTTCTGAATATTCATCAGATGAAACCCCCTACGAGTTGTAGAACACATTACAAACCGTAGAGGGGTGTCATAGATCACAAGTCTAGTTTTGCAGCAGCAATGTACGAGAGCCGAATTGTGGGCCGTGGAACACAATACTGTCGATAAAGAAATTTGTGAGGCGTGCCGACCCAATTATCCTATTTTTCTTAGAAATTGTATTTTATTTATATAAATAGGTTTTTAGGTTATTTTTCATTAAGTTTTTAGAGAAGTCAACAGTTTGAGAGAAAAAAGAGTGAGATTGAGTAGAGAAAACATTGGAGAGTTTTGAGAAACATTTTGTAATTTGATTTGATCTTATGAACTTGTGATTTACATTGAAGCTTGGATTTACATGTGCTTAATGCAATTGTGTAAGTGGTCTATTATGTTATTCCAATTCATAAGTCTTGCATCTACACATTATGATGAGTAGCTAAAACCACTACTAGGGTTGTGGGAACCATGAAGAACTAACAAGGTAAAATCAAATAATTCATAATTCTTGGAAAGTGTACATGCATATATTAATTAACTCTCTTCGTTTTGAATGTTTTCTAATGATGGACAACATTAGAACCCACATTGTGTTACTGACTGGACCAGCATCATAATGAATAGGAAAAGAGATTAATTAACATGATTCGATTGTTGCGGTCTCGTCTAATCAACTGAATTGGGCGAAGGGGGGGTTGTACTGGGACTAATAGGTAAGGGTTAGTAATGCACACTGCAGAGATGGGCCGAGTGATGCAGTGAAACTCGCCTCTTGTGTGGGCCAAAGGGTTTGGTGAACTAAACTTACTGTCTTGCATGCTACACACTAGAAAGGAATTAGGCTATCTAGTGATACTATGTTGGGGAATAGGGAACACAATACCCTAGTTTCTCTCCATATTGGTTAAACTGTTGTGTTAGTTAGGTTTACTTTTCTACTTGTTATTGCAAAACCCCCTTTTGGGAAGATAAGTAGGTTAATAATTCAAATTGCATTAATTGAATTCGTCTACGTATTCCCTGTGGGTTCAACCCTTACCTTGGTTAGGTTCTATTTCTTGACAACGACCGCTTTATCCTAAAAATGGAAGTGTAACTTGGGCGACATCAACTACCTCTCATAGCCTTAAGGACCAATTAGTGTAGTAGAAACTGGTATCTCAACAGTAGTTGGGGCTAGAGGAGCACCCCCTAATCTAGCCAAAAGTAACTCCTGAATCAAGGGTGTAGTCTCTCGGGATGAGGGCAGTGGAATAGGATCCATAGGCCCCTTTAGCTCATGAACAAGCTCTGGGGTAGCCGATTTTATCTACCCTCGAGGAGGATCTGCCCCTCTAAGAAGTCCTCTACCCCTAGTCCTTCCCGGAATTCTATGTTAACCTCGGGTGGAAGCCACATCAGCTGCCTCAGGCTCTCCCACTGATCGTCAGGATATTGTAATCAGCATCTATGCAGAAGGAGTATGTAAGACACTTTTGAAATAATTAATACAATGGAATGCATGAACAGAAGCAAGATGTAACATTTTTTCCTAACAAGTATGTCGTAGCCTCCCGAAGATAGGTGTTGACATCTACACACCGATCTATGACACTCTACTAGACACCCTGCTATTGACTAACGAGCCCAATGAACCAAGTGCTCTAATACCAAACTTGTCACGATCCAAAATGGATTGCAACTAAAGAAAGATAGATAAAGCAAAAACAAACTCAAAATATATGAGAAATCTCCAAAAATTTGGAGTCATGAGTACAAGAGCATCTATAACGGTAATGAAGGATAAATAAAACCATCTCAAAAGAAAATACAATACTATCTCATAATATCTGATACATGGTCTGAGAGATAAGAAAATAAAAAAAGGACCCAAAGATCCACGATGACTCAAAGATTGAGCCTCACCGCTGAGATTTGGATGGTATTGATAATACTCGGATGGATTATCAACTATCCTGTCCTAAATCATGTGAATGAGTGGTAGGGATTAAACAAAGTAGGGGTGAGTACACTAAAATATACCCAGTAGGTTTAACCGACTGGGTAAAGGAAATTGAACAAGTATGTAATAACTAAGAATCCTATCACCTGCATCAAAATGGTTAGTAAACAATACAATAAAATCATGAATAATGGACATTATAGGTGGTAAACCGATCCAATGATGTAATGCAATACAACGCATGAATGTAATGGTATCGCAGGTCATGTATGAAGTGAAATCACGACTGTCGCAGGGATGAAGTACATATCTTCGAGCCAAAGCTGCAAGATAGAATCCGGGGGCATCAGAGGTCATGTACAAGTATATATAATAAGCCATCGCAAGCCATAATCAGAAACATCTCGAGGCATCACAAGGCATAACCACCGTCTCAATATGCATCATGATGTTTCAAATGATATAAATGTAGTGATAAATGTGCATAACAATGCATCTAATAAGGTACTAAGGTATGAATACCAATACAATTAGTCATATATAACATATGTGCATATCAATGCAACCAAATAAGAAATAAGATCTGTGCATACCAATGCACCTAGTCCAGTATAAGATATATGCATAACAATACAACAAAAGAAGAATAAGATTTGTGCATACCACTGCAACTAGTCAATATAAGATAAGTTTATCCTAATACAACAATGGAGTATTAATATTATACAACTATACACTGTCTCATATCATCACCACTCACAATTAATCATATGCCATTGAAACAAGCTCTACAAGTACCCTAAATGGGCTCATATCTCTTACATTGATCATACTCATCATCAATTAGTCATAACATTAACCAAGAAATATTTCAAGTCTCATATCATCATTATGAAAATCCCAATTATCCCAAAACACAAGATTCCATCTCAATTAGTTGATAGGATTGCTATTTACTCAATATTCGACATAACTGACCTCATACACCCATCAAATTCAATAATATCATGATATCGAATAACAATTCAATCCACATCTCATAATTATCACATAAACATGCTCAATGGCTCAAACCCAGTCCGAAAAAGGTTAGGCAAACCTACATCGATGTCGAAACCGCACTCGGACAAGCTTTTATCAACTCAAACCTTCAAATGATTCATGGCTCGATCAACCACTATAAAAAATAGATTTTACGCATCAAGAGGTGCATTTTGATACTCATATTGGCATAATTTAGACTTAAGGGGAAAATGGTTAAAATTAGGACTGCACTTCAAAAGTCTCAAATATGGAAATTGATTTCTGAATCATATTCTACTCAAAAAATAGAGTTCATGAGGGAAAATTCCATTAAAATCAACCTTAAATTAAATGAGAAATCATTAGTTAAAGTTTGGAAAATATAGTCTGAAAATCCCTAATTTTGGGTGATAAATTTCATGAAATCAAGGCTAAATTCAAGATAAAACTCATTGAAGACCACTAGTTTAGTGCTAGAAATACTTACCCAACGAAATTCTTCGAAAACCTTTCTTCAAAATTGCCCCAAAAAGCTTAGAAGTTCGAAAATGGATTAAAAATGGTGTTTCTTGGTTTAAAATTGTCCAGGCATGAAAACTGCTCCGCGAACACGGAGCCTATCCCATGAACGTGGAGTGTAAAACTCCCAATACCTCCGTGAACACGGAGGCTCCTCCATGAACAGGGAGAATAAACTGTACTTGCACCAGAAAATTGTGCACCAACAAAAATTACAAGTTTAACCAACTCGAAATAGATACTCGAAACTCATCCGAAATCAGAATTTCATAAACTTTACATGTATCCATACTAGAAACTGCGATCCAAACTCAACAGAATCATCAAAAATCAGTTTTAAGGCCTTCTCACTATATTTACTGATTCAAGTCAATTAAACTAGTTTAAAACTCAAACTACCAAAATAGCCCTCGGAAATTGCAAAAAGTATGACGAGGTCGTTTTTAGAATTAGTTACACCACTTAGAATACTGGAACTGTCTGAGTTTTAGTACAAACTTTTAAACTCCGAATGTTGACCAAAGCCAACTTTGGTTTGAGAAATGACGAAAATCACAACTATGGGCCTAAAACCTTCTTTTGACTCCTAATTCAGTTCTACAACTTCCTGTAGTCCAGTTTCGATATTTTGAAGCTAATGGAATCGACAGATCTTCGAAACTTAGAATGACAAAAGTTCACTTTTTTCAACAACTTAAGCTTTTAAAAAGACCAAATCTCATTTTTTTCAACTTTAAAAACTCAAGATATTAGTACCAACCATTCAAATAGTTTAAAGTATGCCAAAAGCAACTTACAAAAGGGAAAAAAGTAATTTTCACAAATAAGTCCAAAAATGACCAACCAGGTCATTACATTATTCACCACTAAAAGGAATGTTCGTCCTCGAATATAAGGAAAAAAGGAGTACATGAAGCCTTAAAAGACTAGGATATCTTGCTCGTATGTCGTACCCAACTCCCAAGTGGCCTTATCAACAGAATGATGTCGCCACTGAACCTCTATAGTAGGTATATCTTTGGATCTCAATCTCCGAACCTGCCTATCCAATATAGCTATAGGTTCTTCTTCAAAGGACAAATCTGGACCCAACTCAATAGAGTCATAAGAAATCACATAGTACTCATCTCGAATGCATCAGTGAAGCATAGAAACATGAAAAATAGGATGAATAGAAGATAGTCTCGATGGTAAAGCCAATTCATAGGCTACCTCACCAACTCTCCTCAAAATCTCAAATGGACCAATGAATCTAGGACTAAGCTTGCTCCCCTTCCTAAATCTCATCACACCCTTCATAGGTGAGACTTTTACCCAAACACAGTCACCAATAGAGAACTCAAGAGGCCTAACCCTCCAATCAGCATAACTCTTCTGGCGACTCTGGGCTGTCAAACTCTACTCTGAATCAATTGGACATTGCCCATGGCATCCTAAATCAGATCTACACCCAACACCTCTGTTGAACCTGAGTCAAACTATTTTATCGATGATCTACACCTCCGGACATACAAGGCCTCAATAAATGCTGGAATAGTAACTGTTGTTATATGCAAACTTCACCTATGGTAAGTGTTGGTCCCATCAGGCTCCAAAATCAATAACATAGGCCCTAAGCATGTCCTCCAACACAATTATGGTGAGCTCTGACTCACCATTAGTTTGAGGGTGAAAAGTTGAACTCAAATCCATTCTAGTACGTAAACCACCCTATAGAACCCGCCAAAAGTTAGAAGTGAACACAAACCCTCTGTTTGATACTACAGACAATGGTACACCATGCAATCTGACAATGTCTCGAATATATAATCTAGCCAACTACTCCACATTGTAGCTAGTCTTCACCGATATGAAGTGTGTTAACTTGGTCAATTGATCAACAACAACCCAAAATAAATCAAACATGCCCAACACCATGGGTAAACCTATAACAAAGTCCATAATTACTCTCTCCCACTTCCATTTGGGAATAGGCATCCTTTGCATCGATCCACCAGGCTTTTGATCTTCATACTTCACTCATTGGCAATTTGAACACTTTGGCACAAAATCAGCTGTGTCCCTTCTCATGCCAAACCACCAATAATGTTGTTTAAGATCATGGTACATCATAGACGCACCCGGATGAATGGAATCTCTAGCACAATGGGCCTCCTCTAATATCAATATCACCCAATCCCCAACCTTAGCCATACAAACTCTACCATTAACTCTCAAAACACCATCAGAATCAGTAATAGCTACTTTGGCTTCACCTCAACACACTTTGTAACGAATCATGCATAATCTAGGGTCCTCAAATTGATGAGCACATATCTGATTGGACAAAGAAGATCTAGCCTCAACAAAGGTCAAAATACTCTAAGGAGAAGAAATATCCAAGTGAACCATCTATCTAGCAAGTGACTGAACCTCCAAAGCTATGGGCCTCTCCACAGCCCTCAAGAATGCCAAGCTGCCCATACTAGTAGCCTTCTAGCTCAAAGCATCTGCCACCACATTTTCCCTCCCAAGGTGATATAGAATAAAGATATTATAATCCTTAAGCAACTCCAACCACCTACACTGTCTCATATTCAGATTGGGTTGAGAAAAGATATATTTGAGACTCCGATGATCATTAGAGATCTCACAATGCATAAAGATAATTCACGCCATAAAGATAATGTCACCACAACATTAACACAAACACAACGTAGCCAACTCCACATTAACACAAACACAACCGCAGCCAACTCCAAGTCATGGGTAATCTTCTCAAGCACCTTCAAATGTCAAGAAGCATAGGCAATTACTTTTCCGTTTTGCATCAATACACCGCCCAAATCCACACATGAAACATCACAATATACCACAAATAGAACTCCCTCCTTGGATATAGCAAGCATAGGCGCTGAAGTCAACAAATCCTTGAGCTTTTAGAGGCTCAACTCACAATCATCCGACCACTGGAATGCTACAGTCTTCTGAGTCAATCTAGTCAATGAGGTTGCTATAAATGAAAAACCCTGAACAAAATGCTAATAATACCCTACTTAACCAAGGAAACTCTAAATCCCGGTCACGAAAGTAGGCCTAGAACACTCACGAACAACTACTACCTTGGCCAGATCGACCATAATACCCTCTTTTGACACTACATAGCAAAGAAATTCAATAGACTCAAGCCAAAACTCGCACTTTGAGAACTTAACATACAACTTTTCTTCCCTCAATCTATGAAGTACAGTCTTCACGTGTTAAACATGGTCTGCCTCACTCTTCAAATAAACCAAGATATCATCTATCAGCACAATCACAAAGAGGTCTAAATAGGGCCTGAACACTTGGTTCATCAACTCCATAAAAGCAGCAGGGGCATTAGTCAATCCAAATGACATAACCACAGAACCATAGTGCCCATAACGGGTCCTGAAGGCTGCCTTCGGGAGATCAGACTCCCGAACTCTCAACCAATGATAACCGGACCTCAAGTCAATCTTGGAGAATACAGAGGCACCCTACAACTTGTCAAAAAGATCATCAATGCGAGGCAAAGGATATTTGTTCTTGATGGTCAGTTTGTTATGTTTGTGATAGTTAATACACATACTCATAGTTCCATCCTTCTTCTTCACAAATAATATAGAGCACCCCTGGAAGATACACTCGGGATGATAAAGACTTTCTTCAACAATTCTTTCAATTGTTCCTTCTACTCCTTCAATTTATCTGAAGCCATCCAATAAGGAATAGATATGAGCTTAGTTTCTGGCTCTATATCAATAGCAAAGTCAATATCACGATCTGGAGGAATGCCAGGTAAATTAGTCGGATATACATCCATAAACTCTCTAGCAACCCTAGTAATCTCCAATAATGGAGGCTCCTGAGAAACAGCCCGAACATGAGCTAAATATGCCAAACACCCTTTCCCAATCAATCGACAAACATGCATATAAAAAATAACACCCTTGGGATAAGAGCTACATGCTCCAGTCCACATTAACTAAGGCACGTCAAGGCAAAATAAGGTCACTATCTTTGCATGACAGTCGAGAATAGCATGATCCGGCAACAACATATCCATACCCAAAATCACATCGAAATCAACCATATCAAACAATATCATATCAACAACAATATCCCTCCCCATAAAAGTCACAACACAACCTCGATACACCTGATTCACCACTAGATATTCACCTATCAGGGTGGATACAAAAATAGGCTCGGCATGTGGCCCACACATAATATCAATATCAGAAGCAAAATAGGATAACACATAAGAATAAGCAGAGCCTGGATCAAATAAAACTGAAGCCAAGTGGTGGCACACTAGAATCATACCTATGATAACTACATCATAGGCCTTTGCCTTAGCTCTATCTAGAATAGCTTAGCAAACTCCATGCCCCCTACTAGCCAGTAGACCACTATGAGCACCACTTCTCACTATACCACGACCTCTTCTGGTACCACCCCTACTACCAATCTCATCACAATGATAACAAGCCCTAGTCTTCTATCTCTGAGATGGCTACCCTGAAAAGCCACCACGCCTAGGTGCACTACCGGCCTGAGTAGATCTGGGTCTATCCATGCTATCAGATGCTGAAAGAGCTGCCTGAATTGCCCGGCCCTGATTGCCTTGCGTCTGAATCTCACTACAAGAAAATAGGTCTTACCGGGAGGAAATTTGGTCGTTTAAAGTATAAATCTGGTCGTTATTAGTCAATAACGACCGACATAAATCCCATCATCACTGGTCGTTAGTACCTCCGATATTAAAAGTTAATGATCGAATTAAATCCCGTCATTAAAAGTTAACGACCTGATTAAATTTGATCGTTAAAAAAGCTTTAACGACTACAAAAATCCGATCGTTATACCTTTTTTGTAGCAACCAAATTTTTTCTTCACTAATTAATATTCTAGTTATTAAAAAAAAAAAGGAAGCCTGGTGCACTTCCGAGGAAGAGTCTAACCACAAGAATCTATTATACAGTAGTCTTACCTTGCATTTCTGCTAGATAATGTCGCCAATGTTTGAACCTGTGACCTTCTTGTCACATGACAACATTTTTACCAGTTACTCCAAGGCTCCCTTCAGTTCTAGTTATTAAAATCTTAATTATAACCACAAATCAAATCAGCAAAAGTGCAAACTGCGTATGGATTTACACACAGAAACATACAAATACATGCACATATGAAAACATACAAATTTATTATATTCAAATAAAATTTCAGAGTTCACTACAAAGAATGATATTGCATAAAGTTACAAAAATATAGGCACACAAATTTATATAATATTATATGTTTTAACTCTTAATAAAATAAAAACTAGAATATTTTTAAACAATTTCTAAAATATGAAATGCATTCTTCCTGTGCTTCAAAATTTTCTGTCGCTTATACTTCTTCACACTTTTTCTGAGGATTGAGTTCTTTAAACTGCATGACCTTTCAAAAGACAAGTATAAAAACTTTATGTAAAGTTATTAATAATACTCCTAACAACTATTATCTTTTTTTTTCTTTTTCGCAAAATCAAAGATTAACCACAATGAAATATAAAATTTGCTTTTGTTCTCACAACCATATTAAAAGAAAGTTGGACTTCCTAGTTCTAGACATAAAATTGTTTGTTTTGTATTTTGCACCTTAAGTTATTGACATTTTGCACATTGATTCATGGATAAAACCCCCAACTTCTTTTAGTTTTACTGTTTATACTAGTGGTATTCTCCTAATATAAATAATTCAACATCATTAAAATTATTATGAGATACAAATCAATTATATCATCTTAAATTTTAAATAATAAAAAAATTATGATTTCTTCACTAATTGTTGTTGATTATATGTCATGTAAAGTTTTTAAATTTTCCGTTTGTAAAAATTTACATTATACTTTTCTCACTCAAGCGAATGTTTTTTCTTTGTATACACCTGATGGTTTAACAACCAATAATGAAAAAAAATCAGCACAATATATATATATATATATATATATATTACTAGATACTGATTCTTAAGTCTATTGACGAGGTAATTTGCAAGTGGAAAAATATCTTTCCTCTTGAGAAAATTACTTAGGACCAAATTTATATAGCTTTTCTACATTAAATTAATCTCATAAGCTCACAATTATATATTTAATATTATTACTTTTATTGTTAATTTTTTGTTTTGACCTACTTCATCTTGCATTTTAAAAAATGTCAAGTAAAGATGAATAAATTATCTCTCAAAATAAAAACTTATATAGAAACTATATCAAGAAAATATTTAAGTTAAAAAACATTATGTCAAAAAGATTGTAACTAAATACTTTTATAATATTTCAAACTTTTATATAATTGATTATAATAAAAATGATGGATAGAGTAATTATGAAATAATACATTAATATTTTTTTTCTTTTAATTAAACTTTTTTTTATGGAATAAGCAAAATTATAAAAAATGGAGGATTTTTATCAGAATGATTAACAAAACACCACTTGTTATACTTATAAAATGAATTGGTCTGATCTCTTTATTCTCATATTAGTTAAACATATTATTACACTAACTAATATCTTTTAACGATGGGATGTTATGCTTTTTCAAAATCAAATTCGTCCCCTCGTTAATGTTAGATTAAATGTATTTTTAATGACCGGAAAAAGATTTGGTCACTATAAGTGTATATATAATAATCGAAAAAAATTGATTACTATAAGTGTATTTATATCGACCGTAAAATAATTTGGTTGCTATAAGTATATTTATAACGATTGGAGAAAACTTTGGTCACTATATAGTATATTTATAATGACTGGAAAAAAATTGATCACCATAAGTATATTTATAACGATCGAAAAAGAATTTGGTCACTATAAGTGTATTTATAACGACCAGATTCATTTCTAGTCGTTAAGAAATGGTCGTTAAAAGTCTTTTTTCTTGTAGTGTCTTTCGATCCTATGGCGGGTATAACATATGTGATGGTTTATGCCTCACCTACGTTTGGCGACGTAGTTTGACGAGTTCAAGTCGAACTAACCCTCACTCTTTCGGTGCTCGATGCTCCTCCCATGACTCAATGCTCATAAAACCTCGATCTCAACCAATCTCTGAGCGATAGATCCTCAACGATGCGTCTGTTGATGATCTCTAGTACCTGCCTCTGCATCAAGAAACGATGCAGTACAAATGGATGTCAGTACATGAAATGTACGAGTATGTAAAATGGCTAAATGAAACTGATACAGGCGTCCACTAAACTGTTTATATTGATGAAACCTCTTCCTGCCACCTCGTCTATCCTGCCTGATATACTCTATCATACGAGCATGATCTACTACACTCTAGAAAAATACCTCTAGCCAACACCAAGAAAGTAGCAGCCTCCTAAAGATATCCTGCCAAGCCCTTGGAAAACCATTAAATCCTTTAAAACATAGTAGGAATGCTAGACAAGGCATATCTGGATAAGGAATGAAATCTAGCCTCGCAGTTAGGAACAGACATAGATCCCCATTGTATCCTATCAAACTCATCTCTATGATTGTCCCAGAAGCTGTAGTGCACGAATCTCTCCAAAAATATCTATGGTGAACTATGCCCAGCTCATAGTTGGAGATCCAATGGTCGATGAGCTACCACTGACCTCCACCACTCCTTGGCAAGGCTGGTCAACTAATATGAAGTGTAGGCTACCACATGCGACTCCAGAATAGCTAGGTTACATAACCAATAATAGCATTCTGACAGAAATCATAAGCTCTATCGCAAGGGGTGCCATCAAATTGAGGTGGAGCCAACCGCACAAACCTCTCAAAACTCTTCTGCTCCGTTGTAGACATAGTTGGTCTAGTAGAAGATGGTGTCAGCACAAACAAAGGAGGTGCAATAGATTGAGCAATAGCAAAACTCTGGAATTGAGTACCTAAACTTGGTCTAGATGCCTGAAGTGGAGTAATAACCGTCGTGGGAGGGTCTGTTGAAGTTGAAGAAGGACCCATATGAGTCATAGTTGGCTCCAGTGGAGAACTAGAAGGACGAACTGATGTAGTATAAATCTATATCTTAACAGTAGCTGGGCCTGGAGAGCTCCCTCCAATCTAGCCAATACCCTCAAAAGTAACTCTTGAACCGAGGGTGTAGTGTCCAGGATAAAGGCAGTGGAATAGGATCCATAGGCCCCTCTGGCTTGTGAACTCGCTCTAAGGAACCTGATCTAGTCTACCCTCGAGGTGGAGCTTCCCCTCTAAAATGTCCTCTACCCATGGTTCTGCCCTAAATTCTACCTCGACCTCAAGTAGGAACCATATCAGCTGCCTTAGGCTCTCCCGCTGATCGATGGGATTTGTTAGTCGGCATTTGTGCAGAAAGAATAGATTAGACTCTTTCTAAATGGGTAATACAAAGTAATGCAAGAATGGATGCAAGATGTGAAAACTCTTTCCTAACAAGTATTGTGTAGCCTCCCGAAGATGGATTTGGGAGTCCACATACCGATCCGCAAGACTCTACTAGACACCCTGCTCTTGACTCAAAAGCCCAACGAACCTAGTACTCTAATACCAAACTTGTCACGACCCAAAATAGATAGCCACTAAAGAAAGAAAGATAAAGCGGAAACAAACTCAAAAGATATAAGAAATCTCCCAAAACCTAGAGTCATTAGTACAAGAGCATCTAAAATAGTACTAAAGGGTAAATATAACTATCTCAAAAGTAAATATAATATTGTCTCATAATATGATACATAGTCTGAGAGATAAGAAATTAAATAGAGGACCTAAAGATACTCGATGACTCAAAGTCTGAGCCTCACCACTAACATCTGGATGTTATAGACAATACTCGAATAGGATGATCAACTACCCTGTCCTAAACCCTCTACATGATTTGCAGGGATGAACAAAGTAGGGGTGAGTACACTGAAATATACCCAGTAGGTTCAATCGATTGAGTAAGAGAAATCGAACAAGTATGTAATAACAAAGAATCATATCACCAATATCAAAATGTTTAGTAAAACATATAATAAAATCATGAATAATGGCCATTATAGATGGTAAACCAATCCAATGATGTAATGCAATGCAATGCACGAGTGCAATGGCGTGGCAGGCCATATATGAGGTGAAATCACCACTATCGTAGGCCTAATATAGACATCTATCGAGTCGAAGCTATACGATATAACTTGGGGGCATCGTAGGACATGTACTAAGGTATATACATAATAAGGTGTCGTAGGCCATAATCAAAAAAATCTCGAGATGTCGTGAGCCATAACCAGTGTCTCAATATGCATCATGATATCTCAAATAATTTAAATGTAGTGATAAATGTGCATAACAATGCATCTAATCATGTATCAAATGTGTGCATACCTATGCAATCCATCATATATAACATGTTTGCATATCAATGCAACAAATATAAGAAATAAGATCCGTGCATACCAATGCACCTAGTTCATTAAAAGATATGTGCATAGCAATACAACAAAGGAGCATAAGATCTGTGCATACAATGCAACTAGTCAATACAAGATAGGTGCATCCCAATGCAATAATGGAGTATTAACATTATGCGACTATACCATGTCTCATCTCATCACTACTCATAATTAATCATATGTCATTGAAACAAGCTCCAACAGTACCCCAAACGGGCTCATAACTCTTACATTGATCATACTCATCTTCAATTATTCACAACATTAACCAAGATGTATTTGAAGTCTCATATCATCATACTGAAAATCCCAATCATCCCAAAACACAAGATTTCATCTCAATTAGTTAATAGGATCGCCATTTACTCAATATTCGGCATATTCAACCTCATATTCCCATCAAATTCAATCATATCATGATATCATATAACAATTCAATCCACATCTCACAATTATCACATAAGCATGCTCAATAGCTCAAATCCATTCTCAAAAAGGTTAGCTGAACCTACCTTGTTGCTGAAATCGCACTTGGATAAGCTTTCAATCAACTCAAACCTCCAAATTATCCATAGATTGATCAACCACTATCAAAAAATGATACTACGCATCAAGAGGCGCATTTTGATAACCATATTGGCATAATTTAGGCTTAGGGGGAAAATGGTCAAAATTAGGGCTAAAGTTCGAAAGTCGATTCTGGAAATTTGTTTTGGAATCCTGTTCTACTCAAAAAATAGAGTTCAATGGCGAAAATCCCATTAAATTCAAGCTTAAAATGAATGAGAAATCATTTGTTAAAGTTTTGAAAACATAGTCTAAAAGTCCCTAATTTTGGGTGATTAATTTCATGAAATCAAGATAAAACTCATAGAAGATGATTAGTTTAGTGTCAGAAAGACTTACCCAATAAAAATCTTTGAAAACCTTTCTTCAAAATCGCCCTAAAAAGCTTAGAAGTTCAAAAATACATTAAAAATGGTGTTTCCTGAGTTTAAAACTTTTCAGGAATGAAAAATGCTCCGCGGACATGGAGTATATCCCATAACGCAGAGTGTAAAACTCCCAATACCTCCACGAATGCAGAGAAGAAAGTGTCCCTGCACCACAAAATTGTGCACCAGCAAAAATTACAAGGTTAACCAACTTGAAGAAGCTACTCGAAGCTCATCCAAAATCAGAATTTCACAAAATTTATATATATCCATTCCATAAACAGTGATTCAGACTCAACGGAATCATCAAAAATCAGTTTTAAGGCATTCTCACCATATTTACCGATTCAAGTCAATAAAACTAGTTTAAAACCCAAAATACCAAAACTACCCTCGAAAACTCCAAAAATTATGATGAGACCATTTTTAGCATTAGTTTCACCATCCAGAACTGCTGGAACTATTGGAATTTAAATCCGATCTTTCAAACTCTTAATGTTGACCAAAGTCAAACTTTGATTTTGAAAACGACTAAAATCACAACTTTAGGCCTAAAAATCTCATTTCACCTCCAAATTCAGTTCGGTAACTTCGTGTAGTTCAGCTTTGATTAGCAGAGCTAACGGAATTGACAGATCTCTTATCTGACCTCCAAAACTCAGAACGACACAAAAACTCACTTTTTTAAACAACTTAACCTTTCAAAAAGACCAAAACTCATATTTTTCAACTTTAAAAATTTAATATTTCAGTTCCAACAATTCATATTCTTCAAAGTAGGCCCAAAGCAACTTAAGAAAGAGTAAAACAATAATATTTATAGATAAGGAAAAAACAACCAACCAGGCCATTACAACACCCGGGAGGGTACCTCGACATGGCTTGTCATGCCCCGGGAGGGTACCCTTGGCGTGGCCGGCACTCAGAGACTATTGTTAATCCCTGAGCGAACCACTTGGCCTCATTGTCACCTCATACTCAACAGCGAAAGGAACATCCTTAAGGAAAAGACTATAATATAATTAAAGTAATCAAGTCTTTATATGAAAAGTTAATTTCCAATAAGAAGGACTTGGAAATACAACAACACATAACATCATTACTCAATGTCTATGAAACCTTTAACTCAAACATCTAGATGGCACCATGACTGGCTATGGTTACCTAACTCAAGGAAAATAAAGTACTACTCAAGCTAGATGATAATAATAGGGAAATCCTCCAAAAGCAAGGAGGTCTCACCGATCAGCTAAATGCTAATAGATCTTCAATAAAGTGTCTATCGATGATCTCTAATACCTACCTCTGCATCATAAAATGATACAGTCCCAGAAGGGAACATCAGTACGTAGAATGTACTGGTATGTAAAATAGCTGAGTGAAATAGAATTAGATAGAATAAAATAGGAATAACATCAACTCAACATCATACTTTATCAGAATGTCAAATGTCTATCTAAAGAAAGAATAAAGAGTAAATAAATGACCCATCAACATCTCATCTATACATCAGACTCATCTCAAGGAAACTCGACTCAACTCAACTCGAGAAAACTCAACTTAACTCAACTCGAGGAAACTCGACTCATACCATCACATCAACATCAACATTAGAGTAGTAGCAAGTAAAACCTCACTGGGAGTTTCTCTAACCGACAACCATCACCTATGAGTTAGTGATGATACAACGAAGCGATGTTGTTGCCACATCTATTAGACAACCATCACCTATGAGCTAGTGATGATACAACGAAGCGATGTTATTGCCATATCTATCTAGTACCCTGCCCAGGGGTAAAGGACATCAACCTCAATGGATCCACAAGAAAAAAAAACTCACAAGAAAAGAGCTATTTGCATTGCGGTTCAATCCTCTCTTCCTACGTTGGCCACGTAATTAATGGGTTCAAGTGGGACTCACTCTCACCCATTTTGGTGCTTAATACTCCTCCCAGAACTCGACATACTCATAAAACATCATCATCATCAGTCCCATAAGGACACAGTACCTCAACATCAACATCAACTCGTCTCATCAACATCAACATCAACATCATGGACTCAAAACACTCCTTTTAGAATTTAGTTTCAAGTTTTAAGACTCATGAACATCATTCTCATCAACATCATCATCAAGACTCTCATCAATGTGAAACACAATCACAACATCACATACATCATCATTGTCAAGGCTCTAGAATCATTCCCCTAAGTTCATTATGCATGTTTTTCAAATAATCATGTAGGGTTATGTAAAATCTCATGAAAAATGTTAACTTCAAGAAACAAGTAATACAATGATCATCAACATAGAAAACATGTAATTCCAAATCAATTTTTCAATAAAAACTCTCAAGTATTCATGTATATAGACTCTTCAACCATCAACTCATCTATGACCTCTATGGGGAACATGAGAAAACAATCACACGCTTTTATTTTAGCCTTAAATACCTGGAAAGTTGATATTAAAATCAAAATTTGATGAATACTCAATTTCTTAGAGAAAATCCTCGATCTCAGTAGTTCTTTTAGAGTGGAAGAACTTGGAAAGACATTGTTTGAAGTGCTTCTCTTTGATTCTCGAATTCTTGACTTAGAATCTTTAGAGTTCTTGATGATGAACCCTAATTCATGAAAGAAGAATCAAGAAATCCTTTCTTGGGATTCTTGAATTAGTTTCCTTGAAACCCTAGGTTATAATTTAATATTCTATTAGGGATTCATGAATAGATAAACAAATTTAGGTTGGGTAGCTTACAATTCATGAAGAGTAACTCACCTTGATGAAGAATCTTGAAAGTTAATCCTAACTTGATGACTTTCTTGATGATTCTTGAGTGTTTATGTTTAGGAGAGAAGGAGAGGGTTTTAATTATGAAAACTGACGTTTTATGTGTCTTGGAACCTTAAGTAGACCCCCAAAGGTTTTAGGATAAAAGTACCTCAAAATAAAATAAAAAGACGTCGTTTAGCTTATCCAGAAAGGGTTCGCGATAGGTTCGCGACGCGAGCTGTCGTGGCTCTTCGGACAGCTCTGCACGTCTCAAGTAAAATGGTCATAACTTTCTACTCCGAACTCTGATTAAGGCGAAATAGGATGTGTTGGAAAGCTAATTCAAAGATCTTTAATTTGATATATTAAAAATCACCTAAACCATTATACGTTAGGAGATATGGTCATTTGAATTTGGCCCTTCTATCAACTTAAACATAAACTTAGTCGGTAAAAATTATTTGGACTTGACTTGATGTAAAAGATGTTTTTATCATCTCCAATTCTATTCCCTCTCTAAGAAATTAATTTTAACATCTATACTCAATTAAGAATTATTAATTAAATTCCTATGTCATATGAAGGATGACTTAATCTTAGTTAAAAAAAAAGTTGGGGTGTTACATGGCTAACATTTAAAGAACCATTTCTGATTTTCCAAGAGAACCACCTGGCCTCATCATCATATCATACTCGACAGTGGAAGAAATACTGAAGGAAAACATCAAATAGATAAATAAATAGAACTCTGATAAAATAGTATCCAATGATCAACTTTGGAAAAAGTAAAAGAAATCATCAACCTCTACTCAGTGTATATAAAGCCTCTACTCTCTTCTAAAAGGTGCCAAGACAAGCCTTGGGCTACCTCAACAGAAATAATGCTAATGCTCAAATAAAATAAGAAAAGAAAGGCTCCTCCAAAAAGCAAGTAGGGCTCGCTAAACTCTAACAAGCAACGGAATTGAACCTTAACGGTGCACCTGCTGAAGTCCTCAATTACCTGTATCTGCATCATTAATAATGTCGGCCCACATGTGCGTCAGTACATGGAAAGAATGGCTAGAGTAATCACATAGGGCTCGACTTAACTTAGTAAACTCAACTCAAAACTCAACTCATGACTCGACGCAGTGTTAATGCAAGTTTATGGTCTTGAAATCATGCTTTAAATTAGACTCAAGGTTTTATGCAACTCAGAATTAAAATATAATATACTCAGTCAAGTGTTGCTTGGAAGTTTCTCTATCTGATATAACTCCCACCATCATGAGTTTGGTGATGCACAACGATACTGATATCGTTGCCATGCCCATCCTAAACTTGACAAGGTAAAGGATGTCTACCTCTCTCTCTTGAATCCAAAGATAATATCCATCTTTTGGAGCATGAGCCGCCAGAGTTAACTGCACGACTATCCTACGCTGGCAACTTAGTTCTATAATGTTATCCTCTCACCCTCTTGGTGCTCAATACTCCTTCCAAGACTAAAATATGCCCATGAAAATTAACTCAAGTTCATCTCTTTGACTCATCTCAAACAGCTCAAGCCAATTTATTATTAGCTTAGTAACTCAGGATTGTCATTCATGCAATGCAAGTTAAGATTGCAACTCACAATGTGAAAGACTCTCACTCATACAGTTAGTTTACATCATATTCAATCATGTTCAACACATAAGACATATTAGATTTTCATCACGTGCATATGTAAAACAAGATCATGTACTCCTCATGCTCATCTTACTCAACTTAGAAAAATTAGGCTCAAATTCTCAAGTTAGTCAATATGCAAAATATCCTCAATGGTGAAATTAGGGTTCATGCCATATGAATAACTTCTACTACTTCCTCAATATCATCATAATAGAAATGTAATGCATCAACTCGCTCACATATAATCTTATGAAGCCTTCTTTGAGGTTCATGAATTCCATCATCTTTGCCTCCCTTAGCTTAATAGGGAAGAAGAAGTCAAGGAAGGTGGCTTTAGATTCCTCCCATGAAATAGGCTTGTCATTCACCCTCTCCATCTTCCATTGGGTGAACCATATTTGTACAAGTCCTTTAAGTTGATAGGCCACAAGTTTCGCTTTCTCCCCATGATAGCTAAGCTTTGTATGCCTCATCGATAAATTCTTGAGGATCTTCCTCCACTTTAGAGCCATGAAACTCTGAAGGATTCATTCTAGTGAAGTCCCTCACTCTTGAGGCCGGAGTAGGAGCATGAGGAGTTTGGCCCACTTGGTTAACTTGGTTGGTCACGACTTGTGCCAACAATGTGATGACATTTTGATAATCGGCATGAGTAACCCCTTCTTCTTGGGGAGCATGCGGGGTCAAAGGGGCTTGTTCCTCCTTAGAAAGAGGGACTCTTGGTGTCATTCTTCTTGGTGGCATTATTAAGAAGCACCAGAGCAATCATTTGATATAAGAAATTCGTAGGACTAGTTCTAAGGCACGACATAGATCCTGAAGAAGCGAGTTATTTCCTAAACGACTCATATCATCCTATTCATAGTTGTGGCATGCTTCAATGCCATGAACAAGACTTTATTTGATGTAGTATGCTGGATTTTCAAGGACCATTTATAAACCATGTGCACTAATACCATGCTTGTCATGACTTAAGTATAGGGCTTAGGTGCGACATGGCGAATGGGGAAGCCAAAGGCACCCCCAAACAAGCCTCATAACATATATAAGCACATACTTGGTTAAGAAGCATAGTTCAACCATCAACAAGAAGTACTAGAGGGATTAGGGACTTAGGACACACTCTATGGGGACAAAGGATAAGGAATTACCACCATTCAATCACATCAAGTAAATCTAAGAGAAAGGGAGTATGGGATGTACTTTATGGGAAGTAGGGACTTAGGAATCTCACTATCTTGCCAATACACCATAAGAAACAACAAAACGTGAGATAAGGACTAAGGAAAAGTCTTCATAGATACATAGGCATCACATATGTCATATATAGCATGTCATCCAGTAATACCTCTAATCACAGATGGAGCAAGGGCCAAGACATGTCCTGGGCTCACTCTCAAAGGGTAAATATCAAAGTAGCAATGTCTTAACATAGGTAGATACAAAATGGATGTTTCCCTCGAAGTAGAGGACTCACTACAAGCAAAGTCTTCAAGAAACCTACTAGCCACGAGGAAGTGGATGTGTAGGAGCTCCTGTCCCTACATGGTTAGATCATGTAGGTAAAAGCCTGCATTAGTACTTTAAATGTACTAAATATGCAAGATGCAATGTAACAAGAGATCATAACCCATAATAAACAAGATGCATAATCATATACAAAGGCAATAAGCTCAATATAACATGAATGATCAATGCCTTGATTAAAACGTGCTTGGAGGGTAAGCACATATATGTGGGGCGAGACTTTAACCGACAATTAAGGCCATGTGAGTTACTACATGAAATCTCTATATTGCCTCCACATCAAAAAAGGAGTAGTCTACTTGCCAAGGTAGAATAGCCTTACCTCATGGGATCCAATCCATTTCGGAGAGTAATTTACAAGTACCTTATGGGATCTAACCCATTTTGGTGAATATGTGACAAGTGCCTTACAAGATCTAACCCATTTTGATGAATATATAACAAGTGCCTTACGGGATCCAACCCATTTCGATAAATCTAGAAAATATGAGCTATATGGAATCTATTAGCAAGTCACAAATATATAGTGGCAACGTAGTTAAGGGGCCATGAAAAATTTACCAAGGTCCTCTCAGTAATGAATCAGCATCCCGTGGAATACATGAAGCATAAGTATAATCATAACATGCATAAGCTTGTAAATTACAATTTTATAATAGGAGTAGCTCATTAAAACCGTAGCATCATAGCATCGAAATAGGGCTCAATAATCTTGCATAAACTTCATGTCATTTCCATGGTTTCATTACATATTTGGTAACCCTTAATCATTCATAATATTTATAATATTGCATACTTATCATGAGAATATATTATTTGAAACCATAATTTAAATAGCTCATAATGAGATTCAAAAACCCATAATAGTTAAGATTCGGCATTTTCCAAAATCCATCAACTCATGCATTTAGATGGCATTACATACTCTTTGAGCATAATATTCATGATTTAGACCAAAATGTAGCACTTAGATAAAGATTTAACAAGACCCATTTAAGAAATCATCAACCCAATGTAATAGTGTAAAGTATTTATAAATACCAACTCATTATATGCATTTTAAATCAATAAATAACAATTTCAAATATGAATCATGCCTATAACTAGGAATAGGAAGTATCCATATTAAAATAAATCTAGAAGTTAAAGATTTAATTGGAAAGGGTTTTGGACTCCGTGGTTGGACCAACCCATGGATGAGGAAACCCACATAACTTAGAGCAAAATAGAGAAGAAGGTTCAAGGAAATCTTGGATTTGATGAAAAGCTTGGAAGAAATTGAAGTTTGTTCTTCAATAGATGATTTGGGTCTTCTTCCTTGAGAGAAAGAATTGAAATGAATGAAAGGGAAGGTTATTAAGACATGAAAATAGGCTTTGGAAGGTGTATTTAAATTAAATAGGTTGAAAACTCCTTTTGAAAATGTAAAAATATCATCAAAAGTAAAGAAAACAAATAACATTTTAATGAGTCCCAATGCAAATTGGCAGTCTAGGGGTCCCATCGCTGAACAATTCGTCGAATGGGACCCTTTGACTGCCTTTTTTGACAGTGTTTGAAGCTTCTTAGAGCCATTCGACAGTCAATTCGGCAGTCAAATTAATTGTTGCCCTTTTTTACGCCTAAACAAGCCTCAGTAAAATGGCCATACCCTTTTGCGTCGAACTCAAAATAAGGCAAAATTGGATGAATTGGAAATCTAATTCAATGACCTTTAATTTGATAGGTAGTGAGTCATATAATTCATTTTATGCTAAGAAATATAGCCATATGAAGTTGACCTTTATAAGAACTCATACCGAAACTTAGCCAATGGGAATCCTTTAGACTTGGCTCGATGTAAGAGATGCCTTATTACTCCAAACCACATGTAATACACTTTGAATACCTGCAAACTCATACTAAAACTTAGCCGATGAGAATCCTTTGGACTTGTCTTGATGTAAGGGATGTCTTATGACCCCAAACCATATGTAATACACTTTGAATACCTAATAATTTATTCCATTACATTAGAAGTCATCAAAGTTGAGTCTACACGCGTATGAGGAACGACTCAGGTTTCAGCTTAGACCTAGGGCATTACAATAGTCATATTACATCAATAACATTACATCTATCATATCACAACCAACACAAAACACCCTCAACAAAATTGGTGCATAACTTAACGTTTTATCAAGTAAATGCATGCAAATTAATAAATGACAGAATAATTTCAACAGACAAGGTCAAATACAAAGTCAACAGTCATCAAGATAGTCTAGACTTAACTATGTTGCTCAAATGCCCTCAAAAACAAAGAAGTACCCTTTTACAAACACTTTGATATTTTTCTTTCAATGCTAGGGACTAAGTAAACATGTACTCTAACAAATAAAATTCAAACATTATATACACAATACCATAGTGTTGCCCTTATATTCTATACCATGACTTTCACGTAGTTGAATTAGGATCACTATAGAACTTTTTTTGGCTTGCAACATAGGCTCAGGAATAGGAGTGGTATATTTTGAAGATAGTGACTACTTTTGCCCTCCTAGGTACCATGTTACTTGGACTTATCCTATCCAACCTTGTTAATCATGACTTTTTTTACCTTTTTTGTTTTCCTAGAACTTCAAGGGTGGTATTATGCTTTTTATACTGATTATTTCTTATTTCTCTCACTTTTCTTCTTTTTTATGCTCATCTCACACCCTATGTAGGTTTTCCTTCTATTGCACTACTCTACATCCCATATCACATTTGTTTTTATTTGTCTTTATAGTAGTCACCCTCAACTTAGGTGTTTTGCATGAGCTGAAGTGTATGGTACCCTACAATGAACCAGGCCACCTATGGCAGCCACCCTCAACTTAGGCATACACAATGTCCAAGGAGGGACAAGGGCCAAAGTGAAGATTAACATAGATAGTGGGGAAGCCGAGTTAGGTAATTACGAAGAAAGAATATATGTAAGGCTCAAACATTCGGACTAAGGGATTATGCATTACATTTGGTTGGTTATTTAGGCTAAGTGAACTAATTTAAAACACCATCTATGATCTTTTCGTAACCAACTAACCTACAAACTCAGTACAGACTAACAGGGAAAGTTCTAGATTGATACACAGTGTATGAACAAAACAATAAAGTCACACTCATATGGTACTGAGTTACATTATAAATCTAGGCATTTGGTTCACACCCTTTAACTTAAGTTAGCATTATCCTATCAATATCAGTAATGTCACTAAAAGATTACTATATAAATTATCATATAGCGCAAAATGGAGTGTTTCATGTTTCAATCCAAATTAGTAAATGCCATAGGTTTCAGTATATCCTACTATTACTATTTGAACATCCTAAACATGTTGGTTAGACAAAAAATAAAGCTCCTTACGGAAAGAACACATGCTACAAACCTCGTAGACTCAAAATTGTATAGATATGGGCCTTGGATACTTATACTTCACCGAGGTCCATAACTACCCCCATCCCATTGATAAAAGTCATGCACTGCACTCAATGCACTATATCAAATATAAATCTAAGCAGTGATTATTTTTGTAGGCCTACCTAGTGCATCTCGGGTGACCTCTTCTGATGCAGTAGCTAATGATGAAGGTCCAGCACCCAGGGCCTATTGTCGTGCCCTCTCCTGCCACACCTGTTCATCACATATTAACATTCGTCTAGATACATCTAGCTCATTGTGTTTTCTCTTAATGAGCTTGTGTCGTGGATGTCTCTGAAATGTCATTGTTAAAATGTGGCCTCTTCATAGAAGCTGGTATAGGGGTGTTATTTGTAAACAGATCTAATACCATCAGGGGCAAGATAGGTGGCATAGGAAGAAAAAATGTTGTCAATGGTGGAGAAAATACCTTGTATGCTCGTAACTATTGTATCTCTAACCTAATATCAGTCAAATCCAAGGTTGGAATTTTCCTAAAGAGCTCCTTAATCCTCCTCCTGAAGGTACCATTTTGGTCGTGTATTCATCTATCTTGCTGCCCATCTTGACTTGGTACATCTCTGTTATGAGCTCCTCTAACTCTGAAATTGCATTGCAAACCCAAGGTATGAGATTTTGTAGTAATTGATCCAATTGGGACTCAGTCTACATCAGATATTTACCAAAGTTTGCAAAGAGTCGGCTGATATGTAAGCCATATCCACGGGCTATGGACGAGCTAGTACAACCTTTAGTACTATGGTGAATGAGGGGCCTGTCTCAGTCACCTTTGTAGTTTGTAGGCCCCTATCAATAGTAGCAGCCTTGGACACCCCAAGTACTGTCATAACATGAACATCTCTAGTAATCGGATGGTGCTTGGCAGGGTGCGACTGGATTCTCATAGGCCTTTATCAGGTCAACATCCTGATACAACTGGAAACCTCTAAATATATCGACCCTTGGAATAATAGGAACCTTGCATATCTACATAGTTGATGAATTAAGCAAGAGAACAAAATTATCGTGGACCTCTGAAATTCCAGTTCATGAATCTCCACAATAATGCCTCGAGAAAAGTATAACACCCCCCTAAGTACGTTAGAATACCCTTATAATAGATGTCTTTCATAAAGCATCGCCCATGCCTTTTTGGCATATTGGAGGCTGTACTCTTGATCAAGAGGAAATATTGTGTGAGAAAATGGTCTCATTTATTTTCAAGTCAACCATATCACAAAAATAATTTTTTGCATTTTTCAGAGTAGTCCGCGACCTCTCCACTCTATGGAGAAGATCCATTTAAGTGTAAAAATGACCGAGACTCATCCTAAGGCAAACACAGGAAAAAAATTAAACTTTGCACAAAAATAAACTATGGCAGAACAAGCCCGCATCGCTCCCATTTACCTACAGCACAAAATTTTTCAAATATTTTCAAATTTAAGTAAGAGCGATTGGGACAAATCCCAAACCCTTATATATAGGAATACACAAAAATTCTATCATTTTTAGGCCTATTGCACGAACAAAACACCAAAAATCCTCTCTAAACTCTCCATAATTTATCTTCCAAAATTCTCCTTAGTTTTTAGGGTTTCAAGGATCCTCCATTGAAGGTCAAGCTTCTAGGGAACCTCCAAGATTCTCCCAAGCTTCTCTTATCTTTTCATGCCCATTAGGTATGTTGGTTTCTTCATCCATGGTTCCTTCCACCCATGGAGTGCAAAACCCTTTTCAACTCAATTATTTAATTTCAAGACTCGTTTCACTATGGGTAATTCCTATTCTTAGTATTATGCATGACTCATGTTGGAAATTGTTATTTGTTGATTTGAAATGCATGAAACGAGTTAGTATTTATGAACCCTTTTCATTACTACATTGGGTTGATGATTTCATAAATATATCTTGTTAAATATTTACCTACATGCTATATATTGGTTTCAATCATGAATATTATGTTCAAATGGGTATGTATTTTCATCCACTTGCATGAGTTGATGGCTTGTGGAAGATTCCTTACCTTAAACAATTATGAGACTTTGAATCTCATTATGGGTTATTTATAGTTATGAATTTTGAGATGATTTTCATGATGCCCTAACGATGGATCTCTTAATGTTTATGGTGAGTTATATTGAAATTGTTTTAAGTGATTATGTTTTACCCCATTCATGCATGTTACACTTGAATTTTAGGATTTTAAGTCTTTATGCATGAACTCACCAAGTTTTGGAACTAAGCTCATATGACAAAGTATGTCATGTATGATGAAAAGGTTTTTCTATTATATGCAAGTTCATGAATGATAAGGGCTATAAAGTATGTTATGAAACCCGTTAAAATCCTGTGAAAGCTATGAATTATAGTAAATCCCTCTTTATGATGTTATGATATACAAGCTTATGCATGTCATGATGATATTTATCTGTGTATGTTCTGTGGGACTAACTTATTAAAGGCAAGAATGAATGAATAATTACAATGTGAGTCCCCTTTCTAGATATTATTATTAGATGACGGTAGGCCGATAGTAGAAGAATAAACAAGACTTAGAAGCTATCCTTATGATGATGAATAATATTCTAAATACTTATGAGATAGGTTAGTAGAATACCTTTCCTTATTAGATGAATCTATGATTCACGCTTATGATTATTTCATGAGAGTTACAATTAGCACCGAGTGGACTTTTGGATAAATGCACAAACTCTCCATAGGTAGGGAAAGGGACTGTCAGTAGAACTTTATCGTCCCATAACTATGTGTCACCGTAAGAAATAGGGGTCGCCCGCTAGTAGATGTTGATTTCTAAACCACTTGTTAGTAGGGGTTTAATTAGTAGCTAGCTTTAGTAGATCCACTTAGGCATCTTAGGTGGTCACCTTAGCAAGTGATCTCTCCTTTCTTCTGGTGTAAGGGAAACATCAGGACTGTATACTTTAGCTCACATGGTTTACATCGGTTAAAGGTTGCTCTCACATATGCGTATAGTCCCTTGTTACTACTAATGGTATTCCTCATAAAGGTATATGACATTCTCTTCAAGTATAAAGATTTCTGTCACATATATTTATGGTCCCTTGTTACTACTAATGGTATTTATCATAAAGGTATATGACATTTTCTTCAAGTATGCATGGTTTTCTTCATTTTGATTACTAATGTCTCATTCATAGGAAGATTGTCCTTCCCTTAAACTAATGCATTATTTTCCTTAAAGGTATTACAATTTCACTTATGCATAATAACTATAATAACTTACGTTCCTCATTATTCTAAGTGTAAGTGTATTCTCATGCAATCAAATTAAGTGTATGTTCTTCACCTTTCACATGAATTATCATATGTTTCATGGCTTAAGTAATGTCTTAAATGATTATATTGTTCACTAGCGTATGACTTCACTGTATTGCTTAGTACATTTCATAGTACTAATGCATACTCGATGCCTACATAATTTCACCATGTAAGGATTGACTCTCCTCGACATCCTCCACATGGCTAGCTTGGGATCATAGAAGATCTTGCTTGTGGTGAGTCCTCTAGTTCTAGGGCAATATCAATCTTCAATCTAGTTTGTTTACGTTAAGACATTGATACTCTTATTACTTTACTTTTGAGGATGAATTGGGGACATGTCTTGGCCTTTGTTCCATCAATGAGTAGAGGTGTTGTTGGAAAATATGCCAATTATGTATTATGCTACAATCTTATATCTATGATGACTTTCCCTTAGTCCATATCCCAATACTAGTGTTTGCTTATGATGTTATTAGCTCGGTAGTGAAATCCCTAGGCCCTTATTCCCCATGAAGTGCGTCTTATCCCCCTTTCCTTAGAATTGATTATATGATTGAATGGTGGAGATTCCCTGTCCTTTTACTCCATAAAGTGTGTCCTAAGCACATAATCCCGTAGATCTACTTTATAGTTGATTGATCTACATTTTGTTACCGATGATGTGCTTATATATGCTATGAAGCTTGTTTGGGACATCATCAGGTTCCATTCGTTGTGTCACTCCTAGACCCTAGGCTTGGGTCATGACAAGCTTGGTCTTAAAACACTAGGTTTAAAAATGATCCTCAGATATCCAACATACCACGTCGACTAGAGTCTGATTTATGTTCACGTCAAAACTATGAATAGGAGGTTATGAGGCATTTAGGAAAAGACTCGTTTCTTCATGATCTATTTCATGCCTTAGAGTTTTCCTAAGACTTCCTTTATCTAATGGATGGTTCTTTACTCTTTTCTCGACAATTCCTCCAACAAGAATGCCTCAAGATGAGGGAGTGATTCATGTGGTGTTTCGAGTCGCTTTCACTATGTTAGCACAAGTTATAATCGATGAAGTCAATCGAGGTGCTAATATGTTGAACGCCTACCCTGGCTACTAGAGTAAGGGACTTTTCTAGGATGAACCCTCTTGATTTCCATAGTTCAAAAGTGGAGGAGGATGATCAAGGTTTTGTGGATGTGGTGCACGAGGTGTTAGCCGTTATGGGAGTGAAGTCAAAGGAAAGGCTATCTCTTGGGGAGAGTTCAAAGGTGCATTCTAAGATCACTTATTCCCCATGGAGTTGAGAGAGGCCAAGATGCAAGAATTTATCAACCTTAAGCAAGGGCATATGAGTGGGGGGAGTATCCCCTCAAGTTCACGCAACTCTTCAAATATGCTCCATCGTTGGTTGCCGATCCTCATGCTAGAATGAGCGAATTCATGTGGGGATTAGTCAACTTGCTTGTCCAAGAATTCCGAACCGCTATGCTCGTAAGGTAAATGTATATTTCAAGGCATATGACATATATAGAGCAAATTGAAGATAAGAAGATGAGAAAGAAGGCAAGAGAGTCTAATAAGGATTTTTTTATGAGAGTGGATTGTCATTTACTGATGCTCCGAAGGCAATGAGTAAGAAGGAAAAAATCCCCTATCCTACTTGTGAAAAGTGTGGTAAGATATATTTAGGAGAGTTCTTGGTGGGACAAAAAGGTTGTTTTGAGTGTGATGAGTTGGGGCATAAGAGGAGGGATTGCCTGGTGACCGCTAATAAGGGAAGGAAGAGAACTCGGAATGCTACGCTTGGTATGTATGTGTTTCTTTGAATATAGTAATGGTTGGTGCTAAATGGATTCATGGTTGTGGTGATACGTTGATGTTTGGGTGTAAGTGGTTGTGTTGGGATATTAGTAAAAGTGGTATTTTCATGCTCATCCTCATGTATCATTTATTTTAGTATTGACAAGTTGCTTATTGTGCATGCATGCTCTGCTCTTGGAGTAGGTTTTGATTGAAGTTTCATATGCAATTGTGTAAATATGTTACTATACATTTAAAATGATGTTCATTGCTAAAGACTTAGAAATATTCATGAAAACAATATATGTCTTACATTATTGTATTCATGATGAGTTGTTAGATGTTATTCCACTCAATCCATGCTAGTTCTATTCACATTCGAGGACGAATATTCTTGGGGGAGAGGGATATTGTGGGTGCTAACTCTACAGCACCAAACGCAAGATTCTCAACATCAACAACTGATGTAGTATCCGTCGGCTTCTTCCTGGATCGATCCTCCTCATCTCTTTGAATTCAGCCTCAATACGTTGGATATCAGTAGATGCTGATGGAGTGATCTCGCCAGCAGTCTTGCAAACAAAGGGAACTTCAGCTCGCCGACACAAGGCTGTAATGAGGCTAGGAAATAGAAGGGAGGTCTAAAGCTGTTTTGCTCTTGTGAGGATCTCAAGGACAATAATCGAACCAAGATTCAATTTTTGGCGGTCCATAATACACCCAACCAATGCAGCTTTTGGATGTCAAAGAATCGACTCATTTTGGGATGGTATAAGGTTGCTATTTATAAACCCAAACAAAAACTACACGGATACGTTCAACTCTTTCTTCTCAATAACTACTCCCTCACCCAACCATGAAGGATTTGCTATACCGGTCATGGGGACTAACCAAGATTTTAAGTCATCCAGGGTCTCCTTCTCCACCATGTCAGCCAAGTGATATCAAATCCGATAGGTGCACCCCAATAAGTCATTGATATCTGTCTCACTACATGGGAGGAGCACACCTCTCACCTCAATAACATCAATCAGCTTGGGAGCAATTTAATTCGGCCCTTGGTTTGTGGGGATCACGTTTGCATAAGCCTCATAGAACTCCCAGACCCAGCTCGGAACATAAGGATCCCGAGGTATGGTGAATATTTGAAAATTATGGAACTTTAATGTGTCCCATACCTCGGGGTACCTATCAACAACCCGATATGCAAACAATCTACTCTCCTCCAAAATTGTTCTAAGCCCCACTACTTTCAACCTGTTTAAATGTTGAGGGACTATAGTCTCTTGAATGTTCTGAGAAGTCTGGAGGAGAGGATTATGTAAGGTTTTGGAACCTACCTCGATCCGGCTCCATTTGTGACTCGGCTTCGAAGATGGAGGCTCGTGAATAGGGGTTTTGGACCCCGTTTGATCATCGCTTGAGCTGGTCTAGTCTAAACTGAGAGACCCTTCTTTATCACTTTTGGGATCCCTTTGATCCACTATCTTACATTTGCCCTTGTCCCATTCTACCATATGGGTTCTTTGTGGTCTTTATTCTACCCGTTCGACAACTATGATAGTTGCCTGGGCTACCGTTCATCCTCCACGAGTCACAATGTCCTTTTGTCGACCCAATCTGCAAAACAGTTAATCATGTGTGTGAGAATCAATTACACAAAATAAAGAACAAAAAACAAGCATCAACGAAACAATTTGAGCAAAACAGGTCAGTTTGTCCCCCAAACATGTTCAGTAGATCGCCGAACTGATTCGCCGGTGAAATTAGTCATTGCCTTTCTTTACAGATTTCAGTCCTCAAATCTCTATCACATTCGATGATGGATATACGCATTTGGTGATGCGCCGAATTAATTAGGTGCTGAAAAGTACCATCGCCAAATATGACAGAACTCAGCATTAAAAACCAGTCACAAAAGGTGGTGTGTGTGGAAACTTGGCGCATCGCCGAGTCAAATTCGATGGTCAAAATGTCCATTGTAGAAAATGACTGGCAAGACCAACTTTCCCATAGTCAAAATTCAAGCAATTCAGACAAAAACAAGGGAATTTCACACACTACCCTACTAACACAACATCACACATGCCCATAGGTCTATTTCGTTCCAGCATTCTCACCATAGTTACGAATTTGATCAAGAGATGACTTTACCCTTAAGAAAGACATCATTAACTCTGTCATCGGGCAATTTCAAGTCGCTCAATCAATTTTTTGGGTTACTCAGTCTTTATCCACAGCCCACAAAGCAAACAAACCCAACAATCATACATTCTCATATATAATATCAAGCATTTGCATTCTATACCCCCAATAAAAGCTACACAACAAAGCATTATGATTAAATTAGGATAACACACAATCTCATTCAACTATTATGCCCCACACTTATCATATATAACTTGGACCCATAGCACACATTCAATCAATTTCATCAATCATCTCTAAAATCAAGAACCCAACTAAAACAAATGAAACTTTGGGCTTAGGGTTCTAAAGGCATACTATCATGTAGCACAAATGATTTTCAATGAGTTTCCAATAACACACAATGATTCTCAATCTTCTAAAACCATTAAGAATAGCTCAAAAGTAAAAACAACGGGCCAAAAGACATACCTTGATAATGATGTACTGACAATCAGAATGACAAAGTGAAATTTTGTTGATGAATTCCAACACAATACCAAGAAAATGCAAATCTAGAAGCTACAAGGGTGCTTAGTCGCTTAGGAAGTGAAAAGGAGGGAAGATGAAGGGTGAAAGGGTGGAGGAATTTGAAAAACATTAAATAGGTCGGTCAGGCGCAAGACTCGATGATGCCGACTTACTCCGCTGAATGTGTTCCTGACCGCCTTTTCTTACAGTGTTCAAACCTATTTCATCAGCACCAAAAGGTGGTAGAAATTTGCATTGTCTAACCAATTTGGTGATCCACCAAATCGCAAATTTGACCGCCTAAATTCACAATGCTTAAAGAGTCATTGACTGACTCACAAAGCGATCAAACTGGTGGTTGTCATTCCAACTCGACGATCCACCAATCAGTACATTGTGTCACCTTTTATCTCCCATTTCAAATTCTCCATTTCACATACCTGCACAAGCAACACCTATTATTTAAGAACATACCTATGCCTTGGGTTGCCTCCCAAGCAGTACCTTATCTAACATCGTGGCATAACAGAGTCCTTCTCAAAACATGATATCCAAAGATGATCAACCACTAACACCACTTGGAGATCCTTCGATTGCTTCATTGCCTTACAAATATTAAACACCACCTCCTTATTATAACTAGCATCATAGGCCACTTCATCAAGAGACAAACCACTAGTATAGCCAAAAGGATTAACGTTTTTACAGCCATCCCCCAGGACATGCTTTGTCAAAATATCAAGTTTAGTCATCATCTTGACCATATTCTCATCTACTTCTTGATCCTTTGCCAATTGTTCTTTGGATGGTCCTCTTGGCATAGAGGACATGAGGTCGACACGGGTATACCATGCTCGATTTATCTTTGTCATATCATCCAACAAAGTTGAAGTTTCTGTAAACGTTTGCTTCATTATGCCTCTTCTCACTAATTGATCATCGATGCCCTTGTTTACAATATCAAGGCTGACATAGAGGTATTGAAGAAGAATATGGTCCAAGACACCGTGACTTAAACATTGGAGTAAGAGCTTTTAGAACCTCAGCCACATTTCATGAAATGGTTCCCCACCAATTCTCTTAAAATTCTCAGTATTCTTTCTTAGTTTCACTGTTTTTGAGGGAAGAAGGAATCTCTCAGGAAATGCATCAAGTAATTCCTCCCAAGAGGTGATAGAATCATGTGGCAGCTCCGCTAACCATCTCACAACCTCTCTAGATAAGAAAAATGGAAATAATCTCAACCAGATTGCCTCCTAAGTCACTCATTTGAAGCTAAATGGTGAGTACACGTCCACGAAATAACGGATGTGCTCATGTGGATCCTAGTGAGCTAGTCCTCCAAATAATTGTTTCAATTAGAGCAGCTGGAACATTGTACGTGTAACATGAAAAATAATGTTTCCCCCTAGTAGCGGAAATCTAATTGCTCCAATGTTACCCACATGGTCCCAATCATCATCATTGAGATTACCCGCACCATCACCAATTATACTTCTGTTAGTACTTATATTTCCACCTAAAAGAGAACCAAAACAACACAAACAAGATGAAAAATAATAAGAAAGTCCAACCACAATCAATCAGTTCTTTTAGACACGTCTAGCAAGAACAAATATCGTTCCTCGGCAACGGCGCTATTTTGATAATCCACCTCAATGTACCTCAAAACTAGTAAGAAGTTATTGTGGTTGTTATCGCATAATTTACCCAACTAAGGAGTCGGGGTCAAACCACATGGAACGGTTCAAGTCTAGAAGTATTATATTAAACTAAGAGATTGTAGTTTAATAAAAGTGTTGGAAAATAACATAACTAACAATAGAGTGCTAATTTTGAATTTAAAAAGTAATTAAGAGAGAATGTCAGGGGTGTGCTAACATGGGACAAGAGTTAAACAAATAGGTCTCACTATTTGAATGAGCGTGTTAATATGATGTGAGTAAGCTAGAATTTCTTGTAATCACTACTTCGGATCACACAATAATGGTGTTACATATAAACTAATTACAGCTTCATATGGCAAATCACTGTAGGACACGCTTGGCCTAAGAAATTTGTAAGCAAACCTTTTATTACCTTAGCCATTGAACCCAAAATCTGGCATTCTACCAAAGCCCTGAAAGATTTTAAGTTATCATACTCCTTGCCCACTCCAATCACTCATAATTAATGCAATAATTGAATATCTAAACATAATCAAGAGTTTGCAACCTCAAGATTTGCGGTTAAACATAGACAGAAGTATGAACTCACTCAAATTAACAACAAAACACTCAAAATAAATAAGAACCAAAATACAAATCAAGTTCCCATGTAATTACACACCCCCAACATTGGGGTTTTAGCTAGACACCATAGAAAGTAAGAAAGCAATACCAATGTCTGCTTCCATGTTAATGGGTAAAGAAAAAAATACAAGAATTACATAGAAATCTTTTCTTCTACTCCTCAAATTCCTCTCACCCAATCTTCAATTTCTCAAATCTCTTCTTCTCCAAGTTAGTGTACTTCACCAGAAAGGCTCAGTGTACTCTCTATGGAAAGTTCTCTCAAGTAATTTTCTAAGTGTACCAATTAGTCCTTTCCAAATCCAACTTATACTTCGTACAAATTTTACTGATTTTGTGCAGGTCTCAGTGTGGTTAAGGTCGGCCATCATCGAGAACTTCGGCGATATACCAAATGCGTACTTGATCACCTTTCAAATCAACTGATAAGGGCCTTGGTCTATGCAACTTTAGGCGATGCGAATGTGCATCATCGATCTTGTTCGGCGATCCGCTAAACCTTTACCAGCATTGTCTTTTTGTTACACACTTAGGGGTCTAGACTCTGCAATATTAGGCAGCCGGTATCGCCATTCAGTGATCCACTGAATGAGTCGGTGACATCGTTTTTTGACCACCTTTTAGGCAGTTTTACTCCTTTGTCCTATGTTATTGAGCCTTGTCCTTCCATGTACTTTTATCCTCAATCCTAGCATAAAACACACAGATTAGTGAACCTATGAGGAATAATAATACATTGAGGAGAATATTTTCTTCCCTTTTTAAGCTCTATATGAGTCCAAAATATGGACCGATCACCAACACTGTAGGCTCCATTTTTAGCCATAAGCCACCAGGTTGCTCGAAATGAGTCTGAAAGTATTGAGACCCAAACCAAGGGTTCTTCTAAATCAAACTCGATATTTTAAAGATAACAAAACTATCAAAAGTGTATTTTGAGTCCATTTACCTTGAGGTTTGATTGAAGTTAATCGTTTAAATTTTACAACAATAATAACATACTCAGTGTAATCCCAAAAGTGGGGTCTGGAGAGAGTAGAATGTACACAGACCTTACCACTGCCTCATAGAGGTAGAAAGGTTATTTCCTGGGAACCCCCATCTCACAAACACATAAGCAGAATAAACTAGATATAGGAAAAGGGAAAGAAAAGAAAGAGCGACGGCTAAGGAAAAGCACATGATAGTATGCAAATATGCTAAAATTAATATATCAAAAACAGAAATGACAACAGAAGATATATAGGCAACGTACATATGCTAAAAGTAAACAAATATAGGACTAATCATGAAGACATAAGATGTAAAGACATCACTACTCCTATTAACCTACTATTGCAAAGTCGTACAACGACCAACCCCGACTAACCTATTAGCCCTCTACTCTAATACGCAACCTCCACCTTTTTCTAAGGTCATGTCCTCGGTGAGATGAAATTTTGTTATACCTTGTCTGATCACCTTGCCCCAATATTTCTTCGATCTATCTCTACCCTATTGTGTTGTCACGCCCCAAAGAGACAGGAGGCGCGACTAGCACCCGATACCGTTATTGGTCGGGCAAGCCACTAAACATGCTAGTTAACTAAACTAGGGACCAGAAGAAAATTAGGTAGCATAATGTCTGAAAGACTAAGCATGGACATTTTAGGTAATAACCTGGTCAATAGTAAATCATATACATCAGGATAGGTAAACCAAAACAATAGAGTACTAGTTAGCCGACAAGGCTACAACAATAGAGGTATAAGCACACACTATATATATACATGTCAATCCTATGACTAGAAACTAAAAGGCAAAAAAAGAACCAACCCACAATAACATGTCCACAATAGCCTCTAAGAGAATCACTAACACTGTTGGGACAGGGCCCCGACTATACCCTACTGTACAACAAAAAGTAAGCATTTTGTGAAAGCTCCAGGAAGAGGTGGAACTTACCAACTCACAGTTGAACGGGGCTCCTACTGGAGGGGTAAATCATAACCCCTACCTGAACCTACACGCACGAAATAAAATGCAGCGTCCCCAAGAAAAGAGACGTCAGTACGAATAAACATGTACTGTTATGTAAGGCAAGAAGTAAAATCATAGATAGTCGTAGTAAAAGGTTAATAGAAATACCACCTGTAACCAGAACTCAAGTAGCCTTAATGGCTAGTAAGGAACCTCCTAGTGATCAAATGTGCATGGTATGCTCGAGTATCGCATGTCATGAATACATATGTATATAGATGCAAATGCATGATAAACCCAACCAAATGCTAGCAATGGTGGTCCGTTCCGGTAGCTAACCGGCATCATATATGCCAACCTATGGCCATCTGTACCGTACACATATATAATCATTTGGGAAAACATGCCCCTATACTTCGATTATAACTCGAAGTCCATGCATAACATGCAATGTATGATATGAATATTGAATGCACATAGTAGGCCATAGCAAGAACTTAGCCAATCTTGACTCATTGGTACACTTATTCTCATAGCATCATAATCAATGTCATTTAGCCAATCTTGGTTCATTGATACACTTATTCTCATAACATCATAATCATTGTCATAGCATATACACATGACCGTAGGATCGTATATGTCTTTTTAACAAGTTTGGGAACTTAACCCAACATTTAGAGTGAAGCCTTAACATTGAAAATGTTCATTAAAGGTGCTTTACATAATGCTTATACTTGGTCCCATGTCAATTAGTAAAATAAAGTATTTAAACAAAATCAAGTGCCTTAGTTGTTTAAATAGGAGCATTTCACTTGAGAATATTGGAAACCAACGCGTTATTTGTTAAATGCTTCAATTCTATTTTTTGTATAGAAGAAGTACTTATTATGAATACTACATTCCCTTCGTAGTCTGCATTTATTTTTATGGAACAAAACCAAAAAGGGAAGAACCGCAAATATATGGATAGGTAGTCAGGAAAATCGACAAAGTGATATATAGATATTAAATGTCCAGTTTAAGCGAACGTATGGAATTTCAACCTAATACCATCATGAAAGTAACTCAGCTGTAATCCCAGTGTCTTTCATAGAAGGTCTTTCTAGCAATAGAATAGTAAGATATTGCATTTGACGTTTTGGGAAACTTCCCGAATTTCGTGCTAAAAGGAGGGACGGAGCTTAGCTTTAACATACCTTCCCAACGGACGTCCTATTGCCCAAAGTTTCTTCACGAGAGTTGTTCCTTACATCCTAAGCTTCGTAACAATTATAATACGCATCTTAAACACACCTATAAACAGTGCAAAATTTAGCATTAATGACCGAATTCAGCAAAGAGCATTTACCCGAGGAAATCTCCGTAAAACTTCATAAAAGTGACCGTAAAAGAGCCCCAAAATTATTACCTGAACACACCAGCTGAAAACTAACAATAACCATCAAGAACATCATTTTCTTATAGTCCAAAAATGGCCCAACCTCAGCTAACAAGAGGGGAAAACAATTGCAAAGCGTAAGGCACACATTTCTAGGCACGGGGATGAATTTTGATAGTAAAAACGCGAAAAACTTACCTAACTCACTTAGAGAACTTTTGGGAGCTTTCTTTTCAGTTTCTTACTATTTCGGGACGAAAATGGTTCAGATTTGAGCTTTAAAATGTCAAAATAGCCGACTTATAGTTGGCTTTACCGGACCTGGGCCATGACCCGGTTTCCTGCTCGAGCAGTCCCAGTAAAACTGTCATAATGTTTTATTTTAAAGTCGGTGTAATACACGGTTTGGTGCGTTGCAAACTAGACTTATAGATCTTCAATATGGTAGGTCATGGACCTTTTAACTCCTTATATTTTGGGAGATATAGCCTGATACATTTGGCCCAAATTTAAGAAGGATTTCTTATAGAAACTTATAACCGATACACATCTGTAAGGAGCCATTTTTCTTTCAAGCAAAGAGCACTGGAGCACCCCATAGAGATGTGCTTGGCCTATATTCAGTTGTTCCTTAAAATTTCATAGCTCTACAGGAGCCATTTATAGAAAGGAATGGGTATAGGTTGCATATCAAGAAGAAAATCTAAAGAAAAATTGATATCCCTTTTGGGGGATCCCGGGAAGCTCATCGGGGAAAATTATCGGGAATTCATTCACAATACGGACTGACTAAAGGGCCAATTGCTAATAAAATATTTTGTCTTCCTATAATGGTAACATGCACTTGAACCCTTTCTACACAGCCTAGTATGAAGCTTATCGCATTGTGTACATAGGGGAGTAGGTTGTCTCATTTGTGCAGAACGCTTCTGTCGATAGCTATCAAGCTGGCCTAAACTCTACCCCAGCACTAACTAAATATAACGATCAAATCACTGGCCCTGCATCTGTGGTGGGAAACTACTTACTGAAAGAGGTGGATATTAGTGAAATAGGGACCTAAAATCACTCGGTGGCTCCCTATAAGATATCATAGTATGAGCCCTCTTATTCATATCCCTACCTTAATGGGTATCTCGAATCTGACAAGAAAGGTCCTTTGTAGTTTGAGCAAAAGCCTGAATACGAGAAATATGTACACCATTTTGTAAAGAGGCTATCCTACAGTCTCTGATCAAATGATCCCTCAAACCATCCACATAACGATGAACTTTAGCACTCATAGTACATACAATATCTGGTGCATGCCTAGCCAAAGAATTAAACCTAAGGCTTTACTCCCTTATTCTCATATCCCCCTGCTTTAAACTGATAAACTGGTCAAGACGGGCCTCCCGCACCTCCCGTGGTAAGTAGTTGGCTAAAATCACCTAAGAGAAGTCCTCCCACTCTACTGGCGGAGCATCAGGCCCTCTGGATCTCTCCCACGCCTCATACCACAAGATGGCGATATCACATAGTAAAAAAGAAGCCAACTCCACTGCCTCGGTGGCGGAGGCATGCATCACCCTCAATACTCTATACATATGGTCTATAAAGTCCTGTGGATCCTTAGTGGGATTGGACCCTATAAATATTAGAGGGGCCAAGTGAAGAAACTCTCATACCTTTGGGCTTTCTATTTGGTCCCTTTTGGTGTCTGCTCTCACCTTTAGTTGTCTTTCTTGAATAGAAACCATCCTAGTTAGTAGCTGAATAGCCTCCATCCCCTGCTCCCCAGTCTCTAATGGGGCTTGGGGTACTAGATCTCCCTAGGCACCAACAGGTGCTGGTAAATCTGGTATTGTGGTTATCGGAGACTCCCTATGTGCCTCGATGGAGAATATATCAACCTCACACGATTAGTACTTTCTCTCGGATCCATACTTATGTCATGATATGCCATCTCCTGAGCGTAGGCAACCCATTAAATAAGAACAACATAACACGATATATATTTTATATGTTCCTATAGCTTTGCTCTATAGCATGATCTATTAAGTGAAAGAAACGTAACCATCCCTAAATGCTTCGTAGCCTCCTGATTATAAGTATGGTGCACAATACACCCATAAGCAAGACTCTACTAGACACGGCATTGTGGACTCCCTAGGGCACGACCTGCTCTGATACCATGTTTGTCACGCCCCAAAGAGAGGTGAGGCGTGACTAGCACCCGATACCATTATTGGTCGGGCAAGCCACTAAACATGCTAGTTAACTAAACTAGGGACCAGAAGAAAATCGGGAAGCATAATGTCTGAAAGACTAAGCGTGGAAATTTTAGGTCATGACCTGGTCAACAGTAAATCACGTACATCAGGATAGGTAAAACAAAACTATAGAATACTAGTTAGCCGACAAAGCTACAACAATAGAGGTAGAGCCGCATACACTATATATATACGTGTCAATCCTATGACTGGAGACTGAAAGGAAAAAAGAGAACCAACCCACTATAACATGTCCACAATAGCCGCTAAGAGAATCACTAACACTGTCGGGACAGGGCCCCGACTATACCCAACTGTACAATAAAAAGTAAGCATCCTATGAAAGCTCCAGGAAAAGATGGAGCTTACCAACTCATAGTTGAACGGGGCTTCTAGTGGAGGGGTAAAGTAGAACCCCTCCCTGAACCTGCACACACGAAATAAAATGCAGCGTCCCCAGGCAAAGGGACGTCAGTTCGAATAAACATGTACTGGTATGTAAGGCAGGAAGTAAAATCATAGATAGTCGTAGTAAAAAGGTTAATAGAAATACCACCTGTAACCAAAACTCAAGTAGCCTTAATGGCCAATAAGCAACCTCCTAGTAATCAAATATGCAGGGTATGCTCGAGTATTGCATGTCGTGAATACATATATATAGATGTAAATTCATGATATACCCAACCAAATGCGAGCAATGGTGGTCCTTTCTGCTAGCTAACCAGCATCATATCTGCCAACCAGTAGCCATCTGTACCATATACATACATAAATACATACATATATATATGTGTGTGTGTGTGTGTGTGTTTATATATATATATATATATTCATTTGGACAAATAGGCCCCATACCTTCGATTATAGGTCGAAGTTCATGCATAACGTGCAATGTATAATGTGAATATTGAATGAACATAGTAGGCCATAGCAAGAACTTATCCAATCTTGGCTCATTGGTATACTTATTCTCATAGCATCATAATCATTGTCATTTAGCCAATCTTGGTTCATTGGTACACTTATTCTCATAATATCATAATTGTTGTCATAGCATATACACATGACTCGTGGGATCTTACATGTCTTTTTAACAAGTTTGGGAACTTAACCCAACATTTAGAGTGAAGCCTTAACTTTGAAAATGTTCATTAAAGGTGTTTTACATAATGCTTATACTTGGTCCCATGTCAATTAGTAAAATAAAGTATTTAAATAGGATCAAGTGCCTTAATTGTTTAAATAGGAGCATTTCATTGGAGAATATTGAAAACCAACGCGTTATTTGTTAAATGCTTCAATTATATTTTTTGTATAGAAGAAGTACTTATTATGAATACTACATTCCCTTCGTAGTCTGCATTTATTTTTATGGCACTAAACCAAAAAGGGAAGCATCGCAAATACATGGAAAGGTAGTCAGGAAAACCGACAAAGTGATATATAGATATTGAATGTCCAGTTTAAGCGAACGAATGGAATTTCAACCTAATACCATCATATAAATAACTCATCTATAATCCCAGTGCCTTTCATAGAAGGTCTTTCTAGCAATAGAATAGTAAGATATTGCATTTGACGTTTTGGAAAACTTCCCGAATTTCGTGCTAAAAAGAGGGACGGAGTTTAGCCTTAACATACCTTCCAAACGGACGTCCTATTGCCTAAAGTTTCTTCACGAGAGTTGTTCTTTACGTCCTAAGCTTTGCAACAATTATAATACGCAGCTTAAACACACCTATAAACAGTCCAAAATTTAGCATTAATGACCAAATTCGGCAAAAAGCATTTACGCGAGAAAATCTCCGTAAAACTTCATAAAAGTGACTGTAAAAGAGCCCCAAAATTATTACCTGAACCACTAGCTGAATCTAACAATAACTAGCAAGAACACCATTTTTTTACAGTCCAAAAACATCCCCAAACTCAGCTAACAAGAGGGGAATTGCAAAGCGTAAGGCACACATTTCTAGGCACGGGGACGAATTTTAACAGTAAAAACACGAAAAACTTACCTAAGTCACTTAGAGAATTATTGGGAGCTTTCTCTTCAGTTTCTTACTATTTTGGGACGAAAATGGTTAATTTTTAAGCTTTAAAATGTCAAAATAGGTTATAGTTGGGCTTGACCCGACCCGGCCCATGACCCGGTTTCCTGCTCGGGCAGTCCCAGTAAAACTATCATAACTTTTTATTCTAAAGCCGTTTAAATGTGTGGTTTGGTGCGTTGCAAACTAGACTCATGGATCTTCAATTTGATAGGTCATGGACCTTCTAACTCCTTATATTTTGGGAGATATGGCCTGATACATTTGACCCAAATTTAACAAGGATTTCTTAAAGAAACTTACGATGGCTTTGGCCAACCTTTATCTTGCAACTTTCTTGATTCCAAAACTTAATGTATGACCTTTGAGCTATCAAAATAACCTTTAGAAAAATCTTTAGACACATTTTTAGTCCCACCCGGAATGTGAAACCTAATTTAAACCTTTCAAAAAGGGCGAGGTGCTACTCGGGCCATTTCCTTAACCCCGAATGTGTATTTAGGGGATTCCTTTGACTTAAAACATTAAGTTCTTGATATTACCTCTTATTTTCATCCTTATTATCCCTAGGTGCTAGCAAAAAACACATATGCGTTATATAACGCCACACTATTTGTATAATAGAAGACGAGAAACACGGGTCTCACATGTGTATCCCCTAAATCCAACCTCTCGCACCTCCTAACAGGAGCATCGATACTCCTTATTGTAGAAGTTCTAAAACACATAAACTTGCATAAAAACCTAATGAACGGTCAAGTGATTGAACTTTCAGTTATAGCAAGTCATGAATTACATGGGATCGTTATGGGAAAGCTCTAAACGCTGAAAATACCAAAAATAGAGAAAATGACCTAGTGGGTCATTACAGTATTTCCATGTTTTGGTCATCATCGTTTTCCATTTGGTGCTACCTACAAGAAAAAGTTATTCGAGTCAATAAGAGAAAGTTGAATCAACACATAGTTTCTTTAGCACAATGCTGTGCCTCCAAACTATTTACCCTAAAAATGGTGCAATTGAATTTATATAAAATCAAGAGCACACGTCTTAATCTAAGTATTTTTAGGTTTGTTTATTATCGATTGAGTAATATACAGAGCAAATAAAGCAAAGTAAAGAGTAAAGAGTAAACTTTCGAGTGTTCTAAAGTATTTGAGTGTCTCCGAGAACTCAATCTCAATTCCAAAGACATTCTTGAAATGATATATTGAACTGAAGCTCAAGTAAAATGAAGACCAGCTTGATGCTCAAGTATCTACTATATTACTCTTGTATTGATAGAATTCTGATGTCCCTTTGCAAATGGGTGAAGTAGACTATTGAAAGGTTACAACAGTGAGACTTTAAGCTCCTACCAAACCCTAAAGTACTAAAACCAATGATCGAGGGTCGTGTGGTGATGTCGTTAACAATGCCATCTAATATCCCTGGGATGTTCAGGTCCGTACAGTCTCTCCACACACCTGACCCTTCTGACATTTTCTCTTTTGTCCTTTTATCTATGTCACTAGGGTACAATTCCTTTCCCATCATTGTCGCGTCTCTTCCCTCTCTCTCGAGTGTGTGTATTCCCGAGGAGCCAATTTTCTGAGTCCTCGTCCTACAATCTGCACGTGCTCTTCACGCCATGTATAATAGACAAAACATTTGCAAAAAATGAAAATACAAAATGACAGGTTGTCAAAAATAACCCTTATGTATGTACTTTTATCAGCAAATTTTTCTGTATGTCACCAAATTGTCATACTAACATGATAGTAGTCTGTCATCTATAAGAACAAAAAATATTTATGGACTGTTATATAATATGTCATTTATGGAAAATTGGAATTGCTTAATTACAAGGGGGGTATGTGAAGACTCCTCCACTCCAAATGCAGATGACAGCAGTATTATCAATCTGAAAATGAATCTTCAACACACATAAGAGTTGGTATTCGGCCATTATCGGCAAAGCTAATCTTGTTCAATCTCACACATCCAAGCACTTTCTCTGGTAACTCCTCTGGCTTTTGCGCCTGCATAATTCATCGATGAATTTAAGTTTCATGCACCGATCATATAAAATATACATTATTGAATGGTAACACGAGAAGTATCTAGTAATCTACAATGATAATGTTAAAAATAAATAAAAGAGAAACCTGAATTGTTAGACCAAGATCCAGTATCCCGAATCCTAAACGCGCCCTAAAAGAGTCAAGTCCCTTTCTTGCAATGTAGCTAAAGCGATGAATGTCAAGATCAATCTCGAAGTAATTTGGCCCCTGCGATTAACAGAAAAAAGGAAGATAGACTTGATGTTCATGTCCGATAACATCAAAATATTGCTAAACTCAAGATAAATCGAAGGGTTTAAGTTATGTGCACTGATATTGTGAAGACTTTAGACGATCAATTTAGTTTAACCTATTATACCATGTTAGTTACTGTTGACTTGATCGTGTAAATATGCTTGATCACAACATATATCAGTGCATAGAACTTAAAAACTCTAAATCAGAAGAATAGATTATCCACCTGATAAAAGCTGTGTTGAGGGCGCGAAAGCACGGGCTTCTCATTGTAAGCATTCAAAAGCTTACTTTCAGTAGCATTTGAAACAAGTTCTTCTGGATTAACTGCTCCGACCATAATCTTCAACCTCTCTCTAAAAGGAACAGATGATTCTCTGGCAAATCCTTTAACCGTTTCCATATCATCTTCAACTAATCTCTGTCGCACGAATATATTTAATATCAAAACAAGTCACATTGAAAGTTCTCCAATCCCCTATTACCACTCTCATAGCAACCAGAGGCGGATGGAGAAAATAATCATTGGGTTAAACGAAGCAGCATTTTTGACAAGAAATGTAGATGTGTACGAACTAAAGCACTGATATTTCAATGAAAATGTTAAATGTTGAACCCCTGTAATCTCAAGAATGCAATGGATTCAGTACTAAGAGCATAACGGTTGAAACAATTGAGAATTCTCGATTCACCTCTGGTTAATGAATTGATCTATCTCATATAATATAAACAAGTTAAAAGATTTAATAAAATGTTAGACGAGCTTGTTTCTTATTAGTTTAAACAATAATTAGACATTTTGGCATATATTCATTATCATATCTCTCGAGTAAGACACCGGGAAATTTGTTAGACATGAAAGTACCTTGATGCTGTCCTGAAACTGGGGAGAAGTATCTTTGTCAAAAGTTTCAGAAATTTTGAAATATATTACAATGCTCAAGCCTTCTCCGTCACCATCACCAACAAACATTGGAGCGGGATAAGTAGGCAACTGAATATTGACAATCAGTAATGGAGGAAATTTTCCATCTCCTTTTACAGAGGGAAGCACAAGGTGTTGTGCAATGTGATTTATCTTCTTAGGACACGCAAATAAGTCAACCCCAATAGGAGTATAAGGAGACACATTTGGAGCTGGAGATTTTTTCTTGTCCCTGTAGATTAATGTATGGATAATAAATAATCATTTACAAGATATATTGCCACATTTAAAAAGAATTCCCCTAAAGAATGTACCTGAAATAACTATCGCTGCGTAGCTTAAAGTTAGAGGGATCAATCTTTGACCAACTTCCTGCAGTTAACTTTTCTTCTGTACAACAAGGAATTTGTAGCCCCGCCCTTGGACGGTAAAGATATTTTGTTGATGCACCTACGAGCAGACATATATTCAGGATTTAAACATAATCGGTTCACGATTCTGAATTCTTTGAAACATTTGGTTCAAAAACTTAGTAATTGCACCAATCTCACATAAGAACAATATGTGAGATTACGACTAAATCATATGACATTCTCAATCTCCAATCAATGTGGGACTCTAACATCCCTTTCACTGCCATGCCCAACTAGAGTGTGAAGAATAAAGCATGGGACACAAATAGGGAATAAACTGGCTCTAATACCATGTAATTAAATAGAACTAATATCTCTATTCATGAATGTATAATGTACAATGCAATTACAAGGATTCTATAAAAGGGAATAAATAGAAGGAAATATTCTGGATTCGCTCTTGTGATATAACAAAAAAATTACTTACAAAATTATTATCATATCACGATGACAATAATAATGAGATTACCAATTAGATTCATAAATAATAGGAGAACAAGGACGTCATGGAAACAAATGCGTATAATGATCTTTTCTCATTAGCTTGATTTAAGATGAAAAGATATTATGGAAATGGTATGTGTTGAGGTACTTACAATATTTATCCTCTTCTTTGCAATCCACAGATGTTCTCTTTAGAGAAAGCCTTATAGTTGATTGCTTTACTTGAGAAACTTGGCCTGATTTCGATGCACTAATGATCTGTTCATTAAAGCTCAAGGATGTAACCAGCTTCGGTAGAACAGTCTTGAGCACATTCTCTTGAGTTTTCTCCATCATATCGAGTTTACCCTGTTTAACACTATTAAAACTTCCGTATGCACGATCCAAATATCTCTTCCTTTGGGCACCAAGGACTTCATGCTTCCCAAGGGACGGAACTTCATAGCCATGACCACCTATAATTGCAAGTCCTTTTGGACTATGAACTCCATCTTTGAGCAAAAACTTATCTGATCTACTGCCGTCTATCTTGAGATATCTTTCGTGGTACTCGTTGTACGTAAGGTTGTTATCCATAAAGCAAGATGAAGTTTCATATTGAAGAACTTGTCCAGTTTTTGGGAATAGATCTGCAAAAGTCAAAAGAGTATAAATAAGTAAAGAGAAATTCAGACATGGTGCCTCTTATCTTGGGATGGATCATTCTAGCAGCTAATTAGCTAATAGCATATTGATGTCAAAATGTCGGTAGGCCAAAAATTTTTTAAAAAAATAATAATAATAACAGAAAAAGAGATGTTAATTATTACCTTCATAGACGCTACTGAAGTCATCGTCAGAGTCGGAATCAATATTGCTGCACGTATCAAACCATGCTTCTTCTTGGCTAAGAACTGCAAGCATATAAATTTTCTAATCATTTTGAAACTTTTAAAGCTAAATATCTTACAATCATTCATTCCTTTTTTTCTTTATTTTAAAGAATAAAATAGGCAAAACTAACATAATGTGCACGAACTAAAACGGACAATGTTATTTTTGCGGCATATACCCTAAAGGATGAGGGTTGACCACCAGCGCAAACTTATTAATTTATGGATGATTCCTCACAACGCATAATATGCCACGACATGCTCATCTAGGCAAGTGTCAAGCCCAAACGTATGAAAATAGATAGTTAGAATTCATATAACCGACCCTAGCTAGCTGGAAAATTGAAGTATAATTATTGTTGTTACTGCTGTTGGAGTATACTCGGGTTTTGGGTGTGTTTGGTTGATCAAAATATTTTGAAAAACATTTACTCCCAGAAACCAAGAAATCAACTTGTTCTCCAAATAATGACGTACATACCAGTAGCATCTGTTTGAGTATGATGCCACTGCAACTGAGTAAGATGATATTTGGAACTGGAGACCTCAGATCTTCTAACAAACTCACTAACAGCAATATGTGGTCCTACATCACTGTTTCTTCTCCTAGTTCCTTCTACAAGAGAGGTCAAACTCTTTCCACGGAATTTTCTATGATGACAATGATGATTTTTCTTCTTTAATTTGATCATATGGCCTGGAGTCGATACACAAGCGCCCATTTTCCTGACTCAGCTCACGAATATTGCTGCTAATTTGTGCTGTCCCATGCCAGATGCCAATTACAATTGTGAAACAGAAGAAATTAACACACCTAGTAATCCAACACAAAAGAATAGATTATTATGCTGTCTTGATCTAGACTATAAATATGCCAAGAGTTTCTAAAAGTATGCATTTATACAAATTCCACACCTATAATCATGACGGAGTAGTGACACGACGACACACTGGACTTGCGAGTCTAAATCTTGAATCCGCTACTAACCAGTAGAATGTTGTAAGCTGATTAATCAAAGCAAATTAAATGGAGTGATAATGAGTTCAAATTGTGAAGTAAATACAAATCGTTACCTTAAATGAGTACTAACATCTTGAACTAACTGTACAGTTTACAAAGGTGATGTCGGGCCAGTCTCAGATGAGGGGAAAAAAAAAAAAAGAAGAATTCTTTCACTTTACACAATAGTTCTGAAATTGTACAACACGCGCCAATAGGACCTGCAAAGAAGCACTAAGGTAAGTCAACTTGAACTTGATTTAGCAGTTCCCAATCTTTCAACAGCATATTGAAACTCATAAATGTAGGATAGAAATAGGTCATAAGTTCAGGTTTAGTAGCACCAGAAAGTGACTAAAATTAAGAGTTCTGATACCGTGTTGAATTGTAGAATCATTTCATCGAACATTTAAACTACTAGAGAGGTTGCACTATTGCTTATATCATTAGATCTTCAAGGTCGATAATAAAAGTAGAGAAGTTAGATTGCTCTTTGTTTACGACTTGAACTATGTACATGTCGTGAAAATTTTATTAAAATAGTATCGCATTTCATGTGACATCTTTTGACTTGGCACGGTGTTTAAAAAAAAAAGGAAAAAGTTTTAAGCTTGTGGTCTGAAATAATTCTTAGATATTTGTGTGGCTGAAAATAATTTCATTAAGGGTAAAAAGGATATTTTTAAAAGTTAAATTGTTTCCAATTAGAGTAAGGTGACATTTTTTGGGGGACGAACCAAAAGAAAAGAATGTCACATAAAATAAAACAGAAAGAGCAGTATATATCTGTCAAGTGAGTAGACAACTTTACAAAAATGAAAATGTCAATGCAGAGAAGCATGAAGAGGGGACAAGATAAGTTGTTATTTCTTTAGCTTAAGAACGAATTCGTGAGTGATTATGGATGAAATGCACACAAACTAACAAAAGCACAGCGCAAACTTTATGTTAGACTAGAAACTGCAAATGTGGTAAATACGTGGTGAACACAAAAACAACTAACAATGTGCACATCAGAGCAACATTATAGCAACAAAATATGAATCAACTAAGAAAAATCGAGGGAGGAGAATGCCAACAATATCCAGAGATGATAAAGACTTTTAAAGCCCTTTTTGCATCATTCTAGCTCCCCTGATTCTCCGAAGGGAAAAGAGGAAGAACAAATGCAGTAGAACTCAAAGTAGATATAACGAAAAGCGTCAAAAGATATAATACATAATCCTTCAAGTGACTTGATTAATTGATATCCAATAAAGCACGATAAATGTATGAATACTTTAACTGAATCTTTTAGAATACACATTTTTCGCCGAGGTGGTGGATGGAAGCAATTGCAATGGGAAAATTGATCCAAAATGAAGCATTTCATCTGTAAGCATTCAAGAAAAGATATAACATGAGCCCAATTGCTCTTCTCGAATGGCTTTCGTATGATGGAACAGAAAAGTGGCAGCAAGAAAGTGCAACACAATAGAAGAGTTTATTTTAACACACACGATCCTTGAATCAGCCACGACTACCATAAGCAGTACAAATTCGTTCTCTTCCTTGGGAAGAGGGACCAACTGAAGGTACCATGCTTACATAGAGAGATGGGCAACTTATAAACTGATCACCTTAAATCTTAATAAAAACACTTAGCGAACTGTTATAGAATACTTGCAAGTTGCAACTACATGAATACATACCGGTAAACATCCTGTGACCATCTCATCTAAAAGCTTAAGTTGCAAGAGAGAGCACGTCTATTTACCATAAAAAATTCAAATGCAAACAACATTGGGGGCGAGTATAACAATGAAATTCAAAAAAATGCTAGAATGCCACATTTGAGAATTGAAGTTGTAACTTGAATGCAATATTTGAGTCATCTTTAAATCATTACATTAGAAGTTGAGAGGGATTCAATTTATAATATACATATTACGTTACATCAACATAATATAATTTTTCAATGAAAGGAATTCAAAACGATCCCTCTCAGACCAAACAATAAATTTACCTTAATAATTAAAGAGGAATATTGATTATAGAAGGTTGGCTTGGTTTCTCCCTCTCTTTTGGAAAGAACAAACAAGAAGCAGAAAGAGGGGGAGAGATCACTGGTCCAAATCTTCTGTGTTTTTTCCAAACAAATCTATTTATATTTTTGATATTTTCCCCCTGTTTTATGTCAAAGGAATTTTGATAGAGTGATATTTCTAACACAGTTAGAGAGAGAGAAAATGAATGAGAAAATGTTGGGAAGAAGTAAGAAAAGGAACGTTCTTTTAGCTTCATGTGTGACTCTTTGCTTATTTTCTTTCCACTCCGTCCATTATATCCATGCAAGTATGTGACCCTTTTTGCGCCTTGTATTATTCACCAAACACTTATTAGCTGTCCATTCTAAATTTAAATGCCATGAGTTTTGATTTTAAAGTGTAAAAATTGGTCTAACCTTAAAAGCTACTTCATGAGGAGAGAAAGATTGTTTGAATCCGTGTAAGCAAATCATTAATCCATGTCCTAATCAATGTAAGACTCTAGCCGACTCTAATACCCCTTCATACTTTATAGAGATATGATATATGGGCCTAACTCAACCCCAAAAACTAGGGGAAAATGGAGACTATTTTGTCCATTACTCCTCAATAGTGCAGCGGATATTGAGAGGTTAAGATCATTTCAAATAAATTTATCATACTTTTTAATTCTTTCAACAGGGTAGCACTACATAGAACTAAATATTAGAGAGCCACTACGGTTCAGCTCTGCCTCAAACTAGGTCTACTGGGCTCAGCTCGCTCGACACCCTGGCCTACTCTTAGCCAAAGGAGCTAGAAGAAAGATCTTGATAGACTAAGAATTATGATAGTTCCTCCTGTGATTACAATGACTTTATAGCAGTAGCTTGGTAGATAATACTGATTAGAAACCAGCTTGAACATCAATTAATCGGTCGTTCTATATCAACACTTGCTTGACATTGGAAATTTTCGTTGAAGGATTTAAATGGCAGAACGTTTATTAAAACAACTGCAAATGGGGCAAATTGATTTTATGGTCCATTACAAATTTCTTTTTTAATATACATCAGATCTTCCAAGAAATCTGTGTTTTCACACATAGGAAATCAAAAAATAAAGCACAAAATCCATCCAGCACTTGTTACTTCCATCCAAATTGTAAAGAATTATGTTGAACCATATACTACGAATACAACAATTCCTTGACTACCAAACTCAACCCTCTTTCCTTTGCTTTAAATTCCAATTCCGCCAATGATTTTAGTCACTTAGCAAAGTATCCAAAACATGTATTTCTTTCTTGCTGCTACTAGAGTTAACTCATTTAAAGAATTTAATCCTCGAAGAATAAAACAAAACGGAAACAACAATAACATCCCACTCTCTCACATTGGATTGCACCAATGACTCAATGATCCATTCAATGCATCCTGATAACTAGGGAAGTGAGTTTGCTCCAACAATTAAAGAATGAAAAAGATGTTCAAAGCTAGTGGGGAGAAAAGGTGCAGAGGGAAAAAAAGAAATTAGGTTGCAGGTAAGATGCCCTATATGGACTCCAGAGCCTGAAGAATATCAGCTTTCACGTCTTCAAAATCTTCTACTCCAAAGCTGAATCGAACCAAGTTGTCCATGATCCCGTACTTAGCTCTATCTGACTGGCTAAGATCCCTGTTTTCAGAATGAAAGAGCATGTCATCCAAGTTGCATTACTTTATAAATCTCATTCCTTTTGGGTCCTTATCTAAAATAGGACACTACAGAACAAAAGTATACAGGTAATACTAATTAGTTGGGATAAAATATCAGGCATGCTAAGTATGGTCGCTATAGGTCCAATATGATTCCTTTTTTTTCAATGACAAGGAAACCCGCAGCCGCTACCTTTTGTGTGCGCACAAGGTAAAATCCTCCTCCTATGGAATAGCTCACAACCCAAACACAAGAGGTAACCCACAATAGGCAAGCCCGGTGCCTACACTAAGTCTATGATTCTTCTAGTCATGTCAGTAATTCATGGGTCAATTGGTCTTATAGGCCTTTATAAATTTGTTTTTAGTTGTCCTCTACTTCTTTTCACAAATTTCTTTATTTTTACTAAGAAAATTGGAGAAAACCACTTCTTTTCAATTCATGAATGGCGATGTTCACCCATTTCTTCAAAAGTCAGAGACTAGAGAATATCTAGTTTTTTAAATTCTTATTTTATAAGATAATGGACTAAGATGAGTTTATATAGAGCGAATCGAATACAACCACATTACCATTACCACCTTCAAGTATATGAATCCTTGACTCTACAGCTATTGGATATCCAGACTCTCAATAAACATGCTCAAAGTAAGTCAAGGACCAGGAAACGGACAATAATAGAAGACACCGCCATACACAAAATATCAACATACCAGTAAGACATAATTGCTGGTTGGTCCACAATGCTCTCGCAACCTCCAAATGATGGAGCAATATAAGGAATTTTTAGAGCATCAACAAATTTTGCAGTAGTCAGCAGATCCCCATCAACCTAATTAATAATATGACTGTCCATCAGCCATCAGCCAAATATAGGATCTAACAAGAATAGACTTGGAAATCTGAAGGTAATAATTGTATATTACAGACCTCAAAACTGACCACACCACCAAAACCAGTCATTTGTCTCTTTGCAAGATGATGTTCTGGATGACTTGGCAAACCTGGATAATAGACACATCTCACCTGCAACTCAATTTTCTTAGAAATGATAGAAGTTGCAATATGGAACAAAAGTCTGTGAAGCAAAGGAAATACTAGGCTACTGAACTCAACCAAACTGTCAAAAGAAAAGCCAGGGATGAAGTGGGTTGGCAGAAACTAAGAGCAAGCAAATTAGAGCAAAACAGAAGAAAGAATGAGTTTAAGGAAAGGCTGGCAAGAGGAGAGCCATTACCAACACTGACCATTTTTTTCCCCTCTTTATGAGTCATTTATTTTTATTTTTACCTGTTCTCTTTGTTATTGTTTGTGTTTTTAGATGGAATGGAACTGTCCAAATTGTATTCACCTTGCAAGAGCATCGTCTTGGTTAACAAAAGAAGTAAACAAGTAAAATAGGATCACTCCATTCCCACAAAAGAAATGCAGTTCTGCGATATTGAAAGAATGATCTTAAGCTGCAAATAAATGACATGTCTCCAGCTTCTTCGATTTTTTACAATTTGAAAATAGGGGAAGAGAGAAAGAGACTGAACTTCTTCACTGGCCACTTTTCATACCTGATTTTGGTTCGCACACTTCAAAGTCTAAAATAAGCATATTACCTATAAGTAGACTCAGCTACATGTAATACGCTCTACCATATTGCAAATTTATTTTAACAGAGACATCAAATTGAACCTCTTTTATTTTCCCATAGAGACACAAACTCTTGAAAATTAGTTTAGGCAGTTATGGCATACGACAATGTGGAATCCAGATCACACCCAACTGAAGACATTGAGAAATCAGAATACCTTAGGATGAGCCTCTAAAATTTCGGCTATCCTTTGTGCAGTTGAGTTTTGTTGCTGTACACGGAGATGCAACGTCTTCATGCCTCTAATGATTAAATATGCAGCATTCTGATACATGAGAAAATTGAATCATGCGTCAATAAAATACAAGCTAAAATTAATCTAATACATATGTTCATCCTTAACACTTGATACTCAAATACCATGACTACTTTCCAGAGTACATTTAAAAGAAAAACACAATATTTGTTCACACACCACGGTGAGTTAAATTCTCATCTTAAAACAGTGAGGGTTTTCTGGTAGGTTGATACTTTTGCGATGGATTACCAGCAGTCTCTGAATGATGTTTTTACTCAATAAATTACCTTAGTTATCAAAAATAGTGGGAGTTTCAGGAGGAATATAAAAGGTTATCCAATCAGGACTCACATAAAATTGAGGATTACTCTTGATAATTTCTTTTTGGGCCTTCTCTTGCATAAAAAAACAGCAGAGCATAAAACGTAGGAGAAAATATCAAGAGAGTCTAATCAAGGCGACTCACAGGATTGATAGCACCACCCAGGATATGATGCAAGGTACGAACTGCTGAAACTAACTTATCAGGACCACTAATGCAACCTCCAAGAACCTGCATGAAATTGAAATGTCCAGCAGTCAGTCTGATAATTCTAGTGGTGGCATAATCATTTGAATAGCTAAAACATGATTTGATGCCACCATACATCATTATGGCCACCAAGATATTTTGTTGCAGAGTGCACAACGAGGTCAGCCCCTAGAGCAAGGGCCTTTTGGTTAAGGGGGGTTGCAAACGTCCCATCTATGCAGACTAATGCTCCTTTTTCATGGCAAAGCTTTGAAACCAGCTCAATGTCAACACATCTCAGGAATGGATTTGTTGGAGACTCGGTAAAGAAAAGAGTCACCTGAATAGCAAAAAGTTCAAGTTATTGGGGTGTCTTCAGCTATTCTATAGATATAATTCAAAACAGTTGATGCAATGAGGAGCCTACTCACTTTCTTTTGATTTAGCACCGACTCTAGAGCTCCAACATCAGCTGGGTCAATGACTGTCGCCTGCAATGGATAAAGGAAATGAAATTATATAACTATAAAAAGCATAAAGAAAGCATAAATGATGAACAATGGCAGAACTCTTTCTTAGATTTGGATATATAAATTGTTAATTAAGAAAGAACAGAAATGAGGATCTATTGTCGAATTATTGATACACAGAATTTCATAGTGAGACCTCATGGAAACTGAACTCATTTCTACCATTTATTTTCATGAGTAAAGCAGACCAACTTTTCAGATTTGTATCCAATTTTCTTATGTCAAGAAATATTGAAATATCCTATGTTTCCAATTACAAACTTCAAGTATCTTAAAATTTAAAATAGGTAAATACCGTGATTCCCATTTTAGGCAGTATTGTCTCAATAAATATCCGGGTCTTCCTATAGCAGTCTGTTGTTGTTACAATATGCCCACCAGCAGGAACCAATGCCAACAACATAACAGTACTAGCACACATTCCAGATGCCATTAACAAGGTTGATTCAGCATCCTCCAGTGCACTGTTGCAGCAGAGCAAATAATGCATTACTTCTTATCTACCAATCCATAAAAGAACCGGAGAAGGGAAAGAAAAATCATCTTAACTAACTCACCTTATCTTCTCCTCTGCAACAATAGTAGTGGGGTTCCCATAGCGCCCATATTCGAAACTTGCACGTCTTTTCTCCTGCAAGATTATCATTAATAAGAACCAAACCAAAAAAATGAATTCAGCTAAACCCAAAAATATACTTCTTGGCATTCACTCTTCCTAAGACTACTACATAATATCTCAAAGGAGCTGGCTATTGACCAAGCAAATTACTTGCCTTCCCCCAAGTGACATGGCTCACACTTTTCTGGGGTAAAGTCTTCACTAGAATTAGCTAGTGAGCCTATTCTATAGGTCATAAACCACAAGAAAGTAAAGGCCCAATAAAAGCAAATACCTTGAAGTCGATAAGGTCAGAAGTCTTCTTGAAGAAATAAGCAGATGTGTTAACCACTGGGGTAGTTATTGCATCAGTAACAATACCGCGTCCTAACCTTTCACCTGGAGAAAAGCAAATCAATCAGTCAACTACGCCTCAACCCGATCAGCTAAAAGAATCTTCTATAAATGCTCCACTCTGTTCAGCTTTTTTTAATTTTAATAAATCTCACTCTCGTATCAAGCATATATAATCTGTAATATATTGGAATAAATCCACAAAAACTAGACGTTCGAGTTTGAAAATACAAAGCTAGAAAGCATACCGGCATGAATTGCAATGCTCCCATCAGAACTCAAAAAAGAAGAATATTTGACACCTGTCGAATCCTCAATCTGTACATTTCGATCAGCACGAGGCGGATCATCCACCACCGCCAGCTCCTCATCACCTGTGGTAACATCAAGAGGAGCAATGGCGGCGGCGGCATCGACGGCCTTAACCGCCGGATTAGAGTCAGGAGAAGCGTGGTTATTGGACCAGGAAGCCGCAACAACTTGTGCTACACCAATGTTGCTACAGTTCCTACGAGCTTTAACGCTCAGCTGCCTCACGAAGTTAGGCGGAAACCTAAGGATCAGAGAAGACACACCATGAACCGACGATCCACGACTCAACGAGTTCGCCTTACCAGAAAAACGAACGCCAGCGTTAGGTGCGTCGTGAAGTGGAACGCCGCCGGAGAAGTCGGGATCGAAACGGCATTGAAATGAGGGAAATGCCCTAGCACAGCTTGAAACGGCCATCGATTCGTGAAGGTCGAAAAAACGATATCACCGGCGGCACCCTCCTTAAGTCTTGTAATGAGAGATGAAGAGAAATAGGATTTTAGTTGAGAGAATTATTTATCACACCAAAAATGGAAAAGGAAATCATGAGAGATTTGTCCTCTTATTAGAACGACTAAAGAGTCAAATACTCACACAAATCATTCATTATTGATTAGTATACATTTAATTGCCTAGTGGATTGTTTCATCACGTCTTCTCTTTTTTTCAATGGGGGTAACCATCCACAACCTTTTAACTAAGATATTTTTGTTGATATATACTATTTAACAACTCCATTAGGTAGTAATATTGTATTTTATTCCTTTGTAATGGATTTTTTATTTTATTTATTAAAATTGATCATTATATTTATATGTAAATTAATTATATATAACTAGCGAGGTCGGCCCGTGCTATTACTTCGGTTCATGTTGATGAATATACTCATTGTTGAAGCCACATATAGATTTTATTTACATTATCAAAATAAAAGCGGTGCATGATTTTAACTGCCACAGCTAAGTAGTTTCATACATATGTATACATTTTATTTACATAGTCATCATCAAGAAAAGCGACGCATGATGTGATCTTTTGACAAAGATTGACATCGCGCAAAAGTGATTGAAGACAGCAGTTTCATGCATACGTTCGATGAAGCGACCAAAAGCAGTTCCAGCAATGGAGGAAGATGTAGCCAATAAGATTTCACTGCCAAAAAAATTAAAACATGGAAAATTATATGTATAATACAATGGCAAACAACATAAGAAATTTAAGTATAAACCAATTTAATATTGACTAAGTAGGAAAAATATATCAATTCATCTAGGACGTATTGTTGGAATAATCTATCTGAATGTAAGATTATATTTTTATTATCTCTTATTTGAAGCTTATAGCAATAATATTCATGACAAGAAACCATTTCTTTTTTTTCTTTTACCTTTTTACATTATTTGATCTTCTAAGTCTAAAAATCCATCAATTGATGCCATATTTCGGGACTTGTTCATTTTTACAATATGTCTGTGTTGCACTGTAATTAATTGCAGGTCTAATTTTTTTAATACCACAATGTCATTCATTCTCACCATAAGGAAATATCAATGGATATTGTTGTGGATCATAAGACCCGTAGTAATAATTTACCAATTGGCTTCTATCATTTTTAGTATATATTCTGATATGTGGAGAGTAAATATTACTATTAGTATACATATTCCTGCCATTTCTGATGTATTGGGCAAGTTATATGTATGTTGATTTGGCTCAGCATCAGATTTAAGAGCAATATACATATCAGATAATTATGGAATATTCACGGGAGATTTAAGAATATAGAAGATGGATTAATTTTTAATATTTTCATCACATCTTTCTCAATTTCTTCAGTTAATTTATCTAAACATGCCATTCCATTTGTCAACTCGTTTTCACTATCAAAATAATAAAGTTGCAGATTTTTTCTTTTTTCATTGCTTGGTATTAAATTATCTATAAAATGGTATATTTTACCTGTTACGTCGGAAAATGACTTTCGGGTTTAAAAATTCGATTAAAGACTTAATTAGATTTAAGTAAAACCGAATCTTTTAAACAAAACAGAGTCGCCACTTAATTTTTAAGGAAAAATCAAGAAAACCGATTTAGGATTATTTTTAAAAGGATTAACAGAAAAAATCCTTTTAAAAATCCAAAGATTAGGTTCGGGTTCATATTTCCATTTCGAGAAGGTTTTACGCACTCGAAATGTCCGCTAACGTGCGGTTATCCGACGATTAAATATTTTGACTAACTTAAAATATTAATTTTGTATTATTAACTGAAAAAAATTTAAGTAAATATTAAGAATTAGAAAAATAGAATATTTGAAATCTTAGCTACTCTTTATTAGATTAATATTAACATCAATTTAAATGAGCCATAAAAAAAAAACAGTCAAGAAAACATAACATTAAAAATTTAACCAAATTTTATTCAATTAATATTGATTTAAGTGAACTACTTAAAAAATAATCAAGAAAACGTAATGTTAAAATCTAATCAATTTTATTTAATTAATATAACTAGTAAATTAAACCAGATGATCATGATTTTAAAAATTTATTGAAATGTCTAAGTGTTTAAAAAAGAAACATGTTTTCGATTTATTCTAAGGAAAAAGGTGCTTAAGTTATTATTATTTTTTTGAGAAAACATTTTTTGAATCAAATTTTCTAAAGGTGATTTTATAAGCGAAATTTAAAATCTTAACATAACGTAAATGGCTATCTTGGGGAAGTTTAATTAGGCCAAAATCTATAAAATAATCCTAGAATTTTAATTAGTATTAAACAAGTAATAATATAATTATAACAACAAAACAAAACATGGATTGAAGATTAAATAAAATAAAGGGAATTGGGTTAGGATTGGGCTTTGGCAGGCCCAATTCAAAACCTGCATATATGTTTTTAAAAAAAGAGAACTGGGCCTGCCTAACCCTTTAATTCTTGTAGTTGCTGGCCCAATTGGGCCTTTGGCCCACATTTCTGCTGCAAGAAGAGAGTTGGGCCATTAGCCCTCTTCCTTTGGGTTTTGACCCTGTTATATACACTGGTTATATACCAATGTATATAGTATGTATATTGCTGCATATAGGTGCGTTGCCACTTCAAAAATAAAACATCCGCAGTTCCGAACAGCCGGACATAAGCTGAGATTGACCCGAGACTCAACGAAATACGAGGAGGAGTCAAAAGTAGACTCGGTACAATATTACATGCAAAGAAAACAAAGATAAGGAATGAATAATAAGAAATACTATATCTCACAAGTGATATGCAATTCACAACTTGCATGACAACACAAAATCATATGAGAAAAGAGATTGTGCGAATTGAGACAAATACATATAATACAAATGTGTATCTATATATATAGGTGTATATAGGATGCATAGACACATAGGTAATGCAATACATGACGTAGATATAGATGTACATCATTTGCAAAATGGCACTATAACCAACAATCTTCAAGCTTCATAAATATATTCATGTATATGCATTATGTATGTATGTATATAGGTGTATATAGAAATACATAGACATCGTAATACCACTATATAACCGAATAAACTAACAAACTTTCAACTTATATACATTTGTATACATACATGTAGAAATGCACATTACTTGTATATATATTCATAGATATGGCAGCCCAACAAGTAAATGGATAACATTTAAAAATAAATTCGAGCTTATATGGATATATATATGTAGATATTCATATACATGTGCGTATATACAGCTGTATATACACCGTGATATGACTACACTTGCCATATGACCAAACAACTTTCCAAGTTATACATACATATACATGCGTATGCTGGTATATACATGATATACAGCAGATAACCAACGAACCAATACATATATTCAAACATTCTTCAAGTTTTATACATACATATACATATATATGTCTTCATATACATAGATATACAACAAATAACCGCCAAAACAAACATATATTTAAACGTTCTTCAAGTTTTGTACATGTATATGTAGATATTCAGCAATATACAGCCATTCAAACTCATATATACTCAAACACTCTTCAAGTTTTATATATATACGCAGATATACGTCATCTAACCTAACATATACCTAACCATCTTCGAGCTTTGGATATATATACACAGGTATACAGCCTCTAAACTAACATGCACTCAACCATCTTCAAGTTTTGGACGTATATACACAGATATACAGAGATATACAGCATCTAAACTAACATACACTCAACTATCTTCAAGTTTTGGACATATATACACAGATATACAGAGATATACAGCATCTAAACTAACGTATACTCAACTATCTCCATGTTTTGGACATATATACGTAGATATACAACAAAACCAGCCATCGGAGTCAACATATATTCAACTATTCTTCGAGTTTTATACATATATACGTAGATATACAGCAGTATACAGCCATCCAAACTAACATATACTCAGCCATTCTTCAAATTTGTACATATATACATAGATATACAGCAGTATACAGCCATCAAAATCAACATATATCCAACTATTCTTCAAGTTTATACATATATACATAGATATACAGTAGTATACAGCCATCAAAATCAACATATATCCAACTATTCTTCAAGTTTATACATATATACATAGATATACAGCAGTATACAGCCATCAAAATCAACATATATCCAACTATTCTTCAAGTTTTATACATACATACGCATATACGTCCTCATATACATATACCTATACAAATATGTATATCAAGACGGAGTGAAGAAGAAGAGACCTAAGAACATTACCTGTTGGCGGGCAGCGAACAGAAACCACGAGTCCGAGAACGAACTTCGACGCTATAAAGTCTAGACTAGTGAACTCTTTCTCTCTTTTTTTTTTTTCTCCGAAAATTTTCCAGAAAAAAGGTCCCCCAAATCAGTGTGCAAAACACTGATTATATAGCCTCCCAAAGCAGGGGCGAAAAGGGAAAATCTTCAAATCAAGAATTCAAATTTTGAAACCACTTTTACAAGTCTCACATCTCAACCATCGATTTAAATCGATGGTTTAGATGTGAGACACGTAAGAGGAGTTTCTTTGGCGTGCAAGGAGTACAAAAAAGAGGAGATGGAGTGCGTATTTGACCAAGAAAATGGCCGAAATGGCCACTGTCTTGGCTTTCTTTTCTGACTTTCGCGGCTGTCCCTCTCCGTTTTTCCGCTTTGGTTCGAGGTTTATGGGGAGAGGGGACGCGTGGGTGGGAGTAATGATTTTTTCTTGGCATTTTGCCAAGAAAAAGGGACTGAAAATGCCTGCAAATATGGCTGTTTTCTCTGTTTTTTTTTCGGTTTTGGCGTGTGGGGGACGGGAAGAAGACAAGGGGCGGCTGGGGGAGAAAAAGAAAGGGTAAAGGGTTTTAATTTTAAGGGATTTGGGCCAGGTTTGGGGACTGGGGCGGGGGCTGGCAGAAAAGGAGAAAATGGGCCAAAAAATTGGCCCAAAAAAAGGGTCTGGGGTGATTTAAAAAAAATTGGGCCTGGGGTTGTTCTGAAAAGAATGGGCCAAAAAAGGTTTTGGGCTGGGGTTGGGGTATTTAAAAAAAGAATTAAGGGAATTAGGGAAGAATTTAAGATTTAGCCAATTAAATTACTAACTTGACCCATTTAAAAATTGATCGATTAATTCGACCACGAAATGAATTAATATAAATTAATTAAGGAACTTTTAAATATTAACGACTCAAGAACAAAGTAAAGTATTTAACGATAGAATCTATTTAAGAAAATATTTTAAACATAACAAAAATTAAAAGGTTTATATAATACGCGATACGTAAACATGAAGTTCATATAATATGATAAAAGTAAAGTAAAGTAATACACAATAATATAATACGAACAAATATAGTAAAGTATTTTAATACAAATATATATAATAAGCAACATATAAACCCAATAAAATTGAAAATTCAAATATTTAAACCTAGAGTTACTTGAAGAAGAAAAAATATTTCTTGCATTTTGAAAGCCAATTAATTCAAATCGTTATAATTAATAGCTCGATGATTAATTTGTACTGTGAAGGGTCAAAATTGGGTGTCAACAGCTGTCCCTTTCTTTGGGCATGATCGATGAAAGCGATTGTGGACAAAGAAACTTGACCAATCCAATTTTGAGCCGACCACATATTCATCTCGTGGAAGGGTCTTGGCACGGGCTACAGGAAATTGTGGCCGGACCCCGGTTTCGGGTTTCCTACATACCTCAGGTTACATGAGAATTCAGGCCACTTGTAGTTCAAAACGCTTGATTCCACGCACGATTTTGAAAAAATTCAAAAGCTATCCAATATCGAATTATGGAGAAACTGGCATGCTTGGGATGAGATTTTACGAGTAAATGTTAGAATACAGCCGAGTTTTCAAAATTGAGTCCGCCTACATATCCTTGGACTAAGGAATCAGGCTGTTTGTAGTTCGACGATATCGGTTAAAAAGGGAATCTCTTATTCGAGACAACCTCTGGTTCAGGAGGAGTGACCAACAGAACGAATCATGAAAAAGAGGCTTGCAACCTCTTAACCATAAATGTGGCGCGCTTCACACCTATAATTAAGAACTTACACGGACATAATTTTCAAAATTCTTAGCGTATTGTCACTCAGATTTGAAACGTTGCGTCCGGTGAGAGTTGAGATCACCTGGATGCGAAACTGAAGACTACAGACTCAAAGAAAATACCCACATGCCTTCTGATAGGGGTGTGGTTAGATTGTGGTAGTCGTTTCTCAGCTCGCGTCCGAAGAGTTTGACGCCCCTCTTCAGACTATGTCCCAGTTCGCTGCTAAGAAAAAGTTCCACGTTGTGCCGCCTCCTATTTGATGACGTCCACACCTGTGGTTTGCTTGAGAATTCATCCTCTCGGATGCTCTCGATAGAGACTGAGATAAAACTTGTTAGTAGTAAATGAAACATAAATATGAATACAACTTGTGCAAACCTGTTTAATGTATCATTCAGAAGGAGATTATGAATCAACAGTAGATTAATGTGTCATGCTGGCGGAGATGACGTTCCAATAATAATTTAACTGTCACGTTGAATGAAGTGACACTCCGATAATAATACAACATGTCACGTTGAAGGAGGTGACTATCCAGTAATATCTTTAACGTGTCACGCTGAAGGAGGTGACGATCCGATAATAATAATAATAATAATAATAATAATAATAATAAAACAACAACGTGCCACACTGAAGGCAGTGACGCTCCAATAGTAAAATAACGTGTCACACTGAAGGAGGTGACGATCCGATAATAATAATAATAAAACAACGTGCCACACTGAAGGCAGTGACGCTCCAATAATAATACAACGTGTCACACTGAAGGAGGTGACGATCCAATGATAACTTTAACATGTCACGCTGAAGGAGGTGACGATCCAATAATAAACTAACATGTCACGCTGAAGGAGGCGACAATCCAATAATAATATAACAGGTCACGCTGAAGGAGGTGATGATCCAATAATAATATAACATGTCACGCTGAAGGAGGTGACAATCCAATAATAATATAATATGTTGCGTTGAAGGATGTGACTATCCAATAATAATTTTAACGTGTCACGCTGAAGGAGGTGACGATCCAATAATAATAGATTAATATGTCACGCTGAAGGAGGTGACGATCCAATAATCATGCTTGATTCAACATAAGACCCCTGAAATAAACAAAACTATGCAAACCTCTTATGGGGTGGCTATCCCAACAAAATCATATGTCAAGGCCCTCGAATAGACAAGTAAAATTCATAAACCACTTATGGGGTGGGCAACCCAAAAATTCTAGGATATTAACCCTCACATGGTCAACAAACACGTATGCTTAAATAGATACGTGACGATCATCCTAATGGACAAAGCGGAAACCGTATGGACAGGTACATTTGTCATGGTTACGACTACCTCCTCCTTAAGAGATAGAACAGACGAAGTGAGATAGCTGAATTCTTTTGCACGAAGATTTAAGCCTTTCTCATCTCCTACCAAAAACTCGTTAAACTTCGAGTTTATTGCACGATATCTTCAGTCGCTATTAAAGACTCGAATTGACTTGTAACCTCATTGTCGCGAAGATATGTAATCTTCAGCACCTATTGATTTGATAAACTCGTTACTTCCTTGTAACATTTATGAAATAACATCATATCCAGCTTCGATACTGATTTCAGTATTGTCCCAACTTTACTAGCATAGCCACCTGCAAAACTTGAGATCGAATATTAACAAATCATAATAAAGTAAAGTATACACTTAAGATAAAACGTGAGGCTATGCTATTCAGTTATTAAGATCAGGCCATAATAAACGTAGCGGTGATTTCAAACATGACTTATCACTACTTGATGCCTGTAGTGCTTGCTCACGCTCTGTATCTGGCGACGCTAACTTGATTCTTTTGGACTTCGAGAGGATCAGTCAAACTCGTGTCTAATTACTGCAAAACATAATGAAAGCAATTAGAAATCATCTTGGCATAATATAATAAATTGAAGATAAGATAAGATGAGAAGTTATTTGATTAATTATGTCGAGGTCGTGGTATGTGTAAATGACGCCTTATGCTTGAAGATTTAACATCGTCATTTCTGTGATTTCATTGTCCCTGCATCCAAAGAAAAATTCTTAGTTTGAGAGACTGATTTGTGTTGGCCTTGTCCTCGTGCTCCTTCATGCAATTGACATGTGCACTCCTCTGCTCTTTGAAACGTAGTTTAGTGGAATTTTTGAGGACCCTCCTCAAAAATTCTGCCCCAGTTTCCATTGTAAAGAGAAATAAAAGTCTTATGGGCATATGACCGAGCCGGTGTGGCGCCTACGTATCCGGTTGATACAGGAATCAGGTCAAACGTAGTTCCAAGATAAAAGAAAATTGAAATTTTCGGATAACGTGACCGAAGCCAAAAGAGGCCGCCTACGTATTCCACTAGGGAAATCAGGTCAGACGTAGTTCATATTACAAAGGAAACATTCCAAAAGAAATAAAATCATAATGTGCCATTACAAAGGATAAAAAGTAATAAAATGCGATTACAAGAAAAGGAAATACTGAACTTCAAATGCGGGACTGGAAGATGTCAAAACACAATCTCTGAAGAATGTCCCCTCTTCTTCGTAACTGGTTTCCATTAACTAACCCTTGTGCTCGGGAAGCGGATTGTTTTTCACATCCGGAGCCTGTGCAAGTTCAACTGTCTTGTTATCAATCAGGTCTTGAATCTTGTGCTTAAGGGTGATACACTTCTCTGTATCATGTCCAGCAACCCCCGAGTGATAGGCACAATGCTTATTTGGGTCATACCAGTTGGCTGAAGTGTTCACAACTTTAGCTTCTATTGGGTGGAGTAACCCTGCTGCTTTCAACCTTTCGAAAAGAACAGCCAATGGCTCTGCCAATGGAGTGAAGACCCGAGGGGGTTTTCTCTCAAAATTAGGACGAGGTGCATTATTTTGCACCGGTCGTGGAGCACGATATGCTGCTTGCAAGTTGTAGGCGGGGTATTGTGCAGTGGGATAGCCTGGAGGTGGCACACGATTATACGAAGTAGATCCCCGGGTCATTATCGCCATAACTTCTTTCTCTTTCTTCTTTCCAATTCCAAATGAACCATTCTGGAAAGCTCGGTTACTTGTAATTCTCCCTGTCTTGAGACCATCCTCAATCATTTCTCCAGCTTTGATGACTTCGGCAAATGTTTTTCCACCCATTGTCACCATTCGTTCATAGTATTCTGCATCCTGAGCTTGAATGAAGTAGGTTATCATTTCTGCTTCTTCCATTGGTGGATGCACTCTAGATGCCTCTTCTCTCCAACGTATTGCATATTCTCGGAAGCATTCCGTTGATTTTTGTCTTAGCTTTGTTATGGAGATTCTATCGGGAGCGATCTCAACATGAAACTTATAATGATCCACAAAAGCGTTAGCCAAATCATCCCAAGTGCGCCATTTAGTCAAATCTTGCTTGGAGTACCATTCCAGGGCTCTTCCAGTCAGACTTTGATTGAACAACTTGATTCTTATCCCTTCGTTACTCCCAACACCAATCAACTTTTCACAATAGACTTTCAGATGAAAGATTGGATTTCCTGATCCGTCAAACTTCTCAAACTTTGGAATCTTATAACCGGGTGGCAGCTCAACATCAGGGAATGTACACAACTCTTCATATTTCACACTCTGATTACCCCCGAGTCCACGAAGGTCTCTCATAGCATCCTCCAGGACCTTCATCTTTCTATTCATTGCTTCTATATCAACAAGCTTTGCATCATTTTCAGCTTCGACATAGTGATCAACATCTTGATGGTAAAACCCCGGAACCTTGACAACAGGTGGAGTAGTGGCATGAGTATAGACTGGTGGAGCGTAATGTGTCGTAGTTGGAGCCTTCGAAGAAGCAAAGGTGTACACAAACGGAGCATTCTGAGTCGGACGAATGAACGGAGTACTTTGAATTTGCGGAGAGATGGCAAAAGGGTTTCCTTGATCAACCTCATTCGAGGTTGGGAGCGAAGGTATCACATGATCCTTTTGGCGGGTATCCAGAGGTAGGTTTTGGAAAGCCGATTGGTACCGTGTCACCAGAAGGCTTAATTCAGCAACTCGTTGCTCTAGACGAGCAATGACCTCCATATGTGGTTCTGTTCCCGTACGGGTATCGACCGCGACAGATGAAGTAGGGAATTCTGAAGATGCGGCGGTATTGATCGAACTGGAGTCCATTTTTGAACGAGTTCTCTTAGTAGTCCAGGTAAGGAATGATGAGCTGGTAGTGACTTTCCTGGCCTTAGACCGTGTGAAATACGAATGTTCTGCCAGCGAATACTCAAAAGCTTTCTTTGGCAAGTTTGATAACCAACACAAATCAATCTCTCTTCTGCAAAGAGAAGAAAAACTCAAAGGTGAAAGAGTTAGTCTATTATAATAATCATAATAATCAATCAAACAACAATAACATTTGTTTTGCCTAAACGGACTAGTCCAAAATTCGAAAAGTAAGATGTTATATAGAATTTAAAAAAAAAACAATGACTAAATGGACAAAATTTGACCATTTAACGGACTGCAATGAAATCTTGATTATTTAACGGACTAAAATGAATATATATTTTATGTCCAGAATGAAAATATTTATAGACTATCTTTTTGAAAAATTTAACTAAACATAAAGATGTTCTTAAAATTTATTTTGAAACTGGGAGAGTATTTGGTAATTTTGGTTATTTTATACGAAATATTTTCCAAGGATAACAAGGTCACCGTGAATTTGAGTGATGACCTAAAAAAATGATTTTAAGCGTTTCGACAATAGACTCAAAAATATTTTATTTTATTTTATTTTTATTTTATATATATATATATATATATATACATATATATAGAGAAAAAAAAAAACTCAAAAATAATTGAGTTTGCGTGCCTAAACGTGTTTTAAGACTTTGGAATTTGAATAATGGACTAGTTACGTTCGAGGCAAAACATATGTATTTAACACAAGTCAAATAACACAAATAAAGCAAATTATATATCATAAACGAAGTATAACGCAGCCTAATATACACATGTGACCCTTTATGCCAAGGGTAGGCCTAACGATTTGAAGGATGTATTGTACCATTTGAAACGTTCCATTGCCCCAAAAATAATTACAACCTTTATAAAATAAATAACACGGGGATACATAATAGGGAAAAGGAGGATACAAATCATCAGTCCCACGCAGGGGTACGATACGAATCTAAGCCTTCAAAATAAATCTTTCTTCTAGAGCTTCCAAATGTCTTCGATGATCTTTCTTTGTCTTTAATAACCTATCTATTAAAATGAAAAACACCCGACCCCAAGGGATAATGGCCCGTCAAATGGCGTATACAACCTTCAAATTTAAACACATAAATATGATCGTCCAATTGGGCCGGGGGCCACTATGGACTCAAGGTGGTCTTTCTAATGGGCCTGACACGCCTTACGTATCGGGTCATCTTAGGCCAATGCTCCTACAGGGTTTTGGTATCGCTCTACGCTAGGTGGACTAAGAGTGGGTTTAATTTTGACTGTGAAAAGGTAACCCAGGCGGACAACCTGGGCTGGGGAAGTTAACGACCGTCGACCCCGCAAGATCGACTCATTTCGTCAGGGTACCCCAATGGCAAATTTTGGATTGAACGGTTGCGACCCGCATAACCGTCGTTTTAGTGGAAAATAAAAATAAAATTGCCGGGTGGCGGAATATGCTATGCATGATATGACATTTAAATAATTAAATATAACATTAATTAAAATTTAAACAAATAAAACACAAACAAACAAATATTCAAACAATTAATAAAGTTAGTTAAAATACCTAATCTAATGGTTAGAACCTAATTAAGTTCCCCAGCGGAGTCGCCATTTCTGTTACGTCGGAAAATGACTTTCGGGTTTAAAAATTCGATTAAAGACTTAATTAGATTTAAGTAAAACCGAATCTTTTAAACAAAACAGAGTCGCCACTTAATTTTTAAGGAAAAATCAAGAAAACCGATTTAGGATTATTTTTAAAAGGATTAACAGAAAAAATCCTTTTAAAAATCCAAAGATTAGGTTCGGGTTCATATTTCCATTTCGAGAAGGTTTTACGCACTCGAAATGTCCGCTAACGTGCGGTTATCCGACGATTAAATATTTTGACTAACTTAAAATATTAATTTTGTATTATTAACTGAAAAAAATTTAAGTAAATATTAAGAATTAGAAAAATAGAATATTTGAAATCTTAGCTACTCTTTATTAGATTAATATTAACATCAATTTAAATGAGCCATAAAAAAAAAACAGTCAAGAAAACATAACATTAAAAATTTAACCAAATTTTATTCAATTAATATTGATTTAAGTGAACTACTTAAAAAATAATCAAGAAAACGTAATGTTAAAATCTAATCAATTTTATTTAATTAATATAACTAGTAAATTAAACCAGATGATCATGATTTTAAAAATTTATTGAAATGTCTAAGTGTTTAAAAAAGAAACATGTTTTCGATTTATTCTAAGGAAAAAGGTGCTTAAGTTATTATTATTTTTTTGAGAAAACATTTTTTGAATCAAATTTTCTAAAGGTGATTTTATAAGCGAAATTTAAAATCTTAACATAACGTAAATGGCTATCTTGGGGAAGTTTAATTAGGCCAAAATCTATAAAATAATCCTAGAATTTTAATTAGTATTAAACAAGTAATAATATAATTATAACAACAAAACAAAACATGGATTGAAGATTAAATAAAATAAAGGGAATTGGGTTAGGATTGGGCTTTGGCAGGCCCAATTCAAAACCTGCATATATGTTTTTAAAAAAAGAGAACTGGGCCTGCCTAACCCTTTAATTCTTGTAGTTGCTGGCCCAATTGGGCCTTTGGCCCACATTTCTGCTGCAAGAAGAGAGTTGGGCCATTAGCCCTCTTCCTTTGGGTTTTGACCCTGTTATATACACTGGTTATATACCAATGTATATAGTATGTATATTGCTGCATATAGGTGCGTTGCCACTTCAAAAATAAAACATCCGCAGTTCCGAACAGCCGGACATAAGCTGAGATTGACCCGAGACTCAACGAAATACGAGGAGGAGTCAAAAGTAGACTCGGTACAATATTACATGCAAAGAAAACAAAGATAAGGAATGAATAATAAGAAATACTATATCTCACAAGTGATATGCAATTCACAACTTGCATGACAACACAAAATCATATGAGAAAAGAGATTGTGCGAATTGAGACAAATACATATAATACAAATGTGTATCTATATATATAGGTGTATATAGGATGCATAGACACATAGGTAATGCAATACATGACGTAGATATAGATGTACATCATTTGCAAAATGGCACTATAACCAACAATCTTCAAGCTTCATAAATATATTCATGTATATGCATTATGTATGTATGTATATAGGTGTATATAGAAATACATAGACATCGTAATACCACTATATAACCGAATAAACTAACAAACTTTCAACTTATATACATTTGTATACATACATGTAGAAATGCACATTACTTGTATATATATTCATAGATATGGCAGCCCAACAAGCAAATGGATAACATTTAAAAATAAATTCGAGCTTATATGGATATATATATGTAGATATTCATATACATGTGCGTATATACAGCTGTATATACACCGTGATATGACTACACTTGCCATATGACCAAACAACTTTCCAAGTTATACATACATATACATGCGTATGCTGGTATATACATGATATACAGCAGATAACCAACGAACCAATACATATATTCAAACATTCTTCAAGTTTTATACATACATATACATATATATGTCTTCATATACATAGATATACAACAAATAACCGCCAAAACAAACATATATTTAAACGTTCTTCAAGTTTTGTACATGTATATGTAGATATTCAGCAATATACAGCCATTCAAACTCATATATACTCAAACACTCTTCAAGTTTTATATATATACGCAGATATACGTCATCTAACCTAACATATACCTAACCATCTTCGAGCTTTGGATATATATACACAGGTATACAGCCTCTAAACTAACATGCACTCAACCATCTTCAAGTTTTGGACGTATATACACAGATATACAGAGATATACAGCATCTAAACTAACATACACTCAACTATCTTCAAGTTTTGGACATATATACACAGATATACAGAGATATACAGCATCTAAACTAACGTATACTCAACTATCTCCATGTTTTGGACATATATACGTAGATATACAACAAAACCAGCCATCGGAGTCAACATATATTCAACTATTCTTCGAGTTTTATACATATATACGTAGATATACAGCAGTATACAGCCATCCAAACTAACATATACTCAGCCATTCTTCAAATTTGTACATATATACATAGATATACAGCAGTATACAGCCATCAAAATCAACATATATCCAACTATTCTTCAAGTTTATACATATATACATAGATATACAGTAGTATACAGCCATCAAAATCAACATATATCCAACTATTCTTCAAGTTTATACATATATACATAGATATACAGCAGTATACAGCCATCAAAATCAACATATATCCAACTATTCTTCAAGTTTTATACATACATACGCATATACGTCCTCATATACATATACCTATACAAATATGTATATCAAGACGGAGTGAAGAAGAAGAGACCTAAGAACATTACCTGTTGGCGGGCAGCGAACAGAAACCACGAGTCCGAGAACGAACTTCGACGCTATAAAGTCTAGACTAGTGAACTCTTTCTCTCTTTTTTTTTTTTCTCCGAAAATTTTCCAGAAAAAAGGTCCCCCAAATCAGTGTGCAAAACACTGATTATATAGCCTCCCAAAGCAGGGGCGAAAAGGGAAAATCTTCAAATCAAGAATTCAAATTTTGAAACCACTTTTACAAGTCTCACATCTCAACCATCGATTTAAATCGATGGTTTAGATGTGAGACACGTAAGAGGAGTTTCTTTGGCGTGCAAGGAGTACAAAAAAGAGGAGATGGAGTGCGTATTTGACCAAGAAAATGGCCGAAATGGCCACTGTCTTGGCTTTCTTTTCTGACTTTCGCGGCTGTCCCTCTCCGTTTTTCCGCTTTGGTTCGAGGTTTATGGGGAGAGGGGACGCGTGGGTGGGAGTAATGATTTTTTCTTGGCATTTTGCCAAGAAAAAGGGACTGAAAATGCCTGCAAATATGGCTGTTTTCTCTGTTTTTTTTTCGGTTTTGGCGTGTGGGGGACGGGAAGAAGACAAGGGGCGGCTGGGGGAGAAAAAGAAAGGGTAAAGGGTTTTAATTTTAAGGGATTTGGGCCAGGTTTGGGGACTGGGGCGGGGGCTGGCAGAAAAGGAGAAAATGGGCCAAAAAATTGGCCCAAAAAAAGGGTCTGGGGTGATTTAAAAAAAATTGGGCCTGGGGTTGTTCTGAAAAGAATGGGCCAAAAAAGGTTTTGGGCTGGGGTTGGGGTATTTAAAAAAAGAATTAAGGGAATTAGGGAAGAATTTAAGATTTAGCCAATTAAATTACTAACTTGACCCATTTAAAAATTGATCGATTAATTCGACCACGAAATGAATTAATATAAATTAATTAAGGAACTTTTAAATATTAACGACTCAAGAACAAAGTAAAGTATTTAACGATAGAATCTATTTAAGAAAATATTTTAAACATAACAAAAATTAGAAGGTTTATATAATACGCGATACGTAAACATGAAGTTCATATAATATGATAAAAGTAAAGTAAAGTAATACACAATAATATAATACGAACAAATATAGTAAAGTATTTTAATACAAATATATATAATAAGCAACATATAAACCCAATAAAATTGAAAATTCAAATATTTAAACCTAGAGTTACTTGAAGAAGAAAAAATATTTCTTGCATTTTGAAAGCCAATTAATTCAAATCGTTATAATTAATAGCTCGATGATTAATTTGTACTGTGAAGGGTCAAAATTGGGTGTCAACATTACCTTGGACTCAAAATGTGTATATACCTTTATATCTTTTTGCTAAATCTTTATCATAATTTACTCCAAGAGTTGTGAATGCAAGAATGTTATTGTAGGTTCTTATGTAAGTCCGGAAAAGTTTTGATTTTTCATTATTTTCTAGATAAAGGTTTTTTAGTTCAGCTGGAACTGAGTGAGAAATTCGTTTTCATAGTGCCTTTGCCGCAACAAAAACCGGGTGATTTATATTCAAACTCTTTGGCGCCACAAAAATTGCACTTTGTAACAGGCTTTAGCCTAACGTCGTTTATAGACGTTTTTTCTATTATTGAGCTATCATTATATTGTTCATTGGTAGCTGATGTTGATCCAGTAATATAAATGTGGATAAAATTATATCAATCCTAACATTCACCGTAACAAGTGTCAATATAATTTTCTGACCTAGTTCAAGTTGATGGAGGCAATCTTCTAAACAAAACATTGTTCGGCACAACTTGACTGCCCAGGCGCACAGGTGAAAATGCCTGAGTCAGCAGCGAAGTATTGGCTGCCTAACTCAGTTCTATTTATTCTTGCAGTCATCAAGCCAGCTTCTTTTTTGTTAGCTTGCATTATCTTATATAGCTCTAGATGCCTAATTTTCTTATTGTCATCTGTTTTGTCACAAACTTGATTAGATTTTTTATTTGACATCCCAGTTTCACGTTCCTACTAATGATAAATATACACACATACAATAAATATACAACTAAGGTGTATTGACATCATCAAATTATAATCCATGATGTTCACATAAATTCACTTTTGATAAGTAAAAGATTAACCGGTACTCTAGAGATTATACAGTCACATGGACGCAAAGCCAAAACGGGAGAAGTTGCAAAAATCGGGAAAAGAAATTGTCACTTGTCAAGGATAAAATTCCACATATAAATTTTCTTTATTTCAGCCAGCAATTTGTGTCAAGGCAATCCATAGGAAAAAACCAATGAATGTTTTTTTTTTTTTGCCTTATTTCTTCTGAACATGTTGGGCAGCATTTTTAGCAGTGTACGGGCACAATTGAGAGCAAAATTTCAATGAGAAATATGATATGTTCAACAAGGTAGAAAATTCCATCACATGCTACAAGTGATGAATCAATAGATACAATGAAAGTCATGGACAAAATCAAGGGCGTGGAGAAATAAAAAAAACATTTGTTGAATTTTATGGAAAAATAAGATGTAAAAAGTGAAAATATGTGACGACTGTTTAGTCCATTTTTGAAAACAGAGCTTCTTACATAATTCCTGTTGTTGAATTAAAGTTAAAACTAATTAATTAGATGCAAACCCAACTTAGTGGGTTTCCTGTTTTATGGCTTTTTAATTAGTCTTTTTGATTTCTATCTCACGAATGTGCTCACACACCTTACCTGCAATGCCAAAAAGATACTAAAAACTATTTACTTTTTCCCACACTAATAAATTTCTTCCTGCAGCTCTTCTCTGCCAACCTTTACCAAGCACCTTACATGCAATGCGAAAAAGATAAAGTCAAGCAAATAGGCATTTTATCAAATACCTTACATACAATACCAAAAAAATACTAAAATCAAGGAAATAGGTAAAAATAAAAATTTTCTATTTAACCAAACAAAGAATATACTGCAATGAACGTACCTGCAAACCAGATCTCTCTTTCTATGTACAATAATATACAAAACACTCCCCTCCCTTTTTTTTCTATATACAAAGAGGATCAACACAACAAAACTAAAAGGAGCATCGTGAGTGTTTTAATAAATTTATACAGTGTAGAATGGATTGCAACGACACACAGTGAATGTTCTCGCCAATTTTAGAAGCCTTCTATGTACTGCTATGAGTATTTTAAGCATATCTTGATGTGTGAGTTGTATTTTTTTATGGTTCTTAGTTCTTTGCAACCCCAAGACATGTAGCTACAGCTGTTATGTTTATGTTGGAAACTAATTTGGTAGTTATGGATTCAAAATAGTGGATGCATAGGACAAGTCCTGTCCAGATTTTTGACATAGGAATCCCTCGGTGTGTGCAGTCAGTGTTTCAATTATAAATTCTTGTAAAAAAGGTATGTTTGTCGTAACTCGGGAGGGTACCCTTGGCGTGGCCGGCACTCAGAGACTATTGCTAGTCTCCACGCGAACCACTTGGGCTCATCGTCACATCATACTTAACAACGGAAGAAAAAACTCAAGAAAAGACTGTAAAGTAAGCAAACCAAATCTTTAATAAAAGGGGAATTTCTAATAAACAAGAGTTTTGGAAAACAATACTCAACATTCTCTACTCAATGTCTATGAAGCCTCTACCTCTAATATCTCGATAGTACCATGACAAGTCATGGCTACCCAACTCAAAGTAAATAGAAGTAACTACTCAGATAAAATAAAGACTCCTCCGGATAGCAAAGAGGGATCATCAACTCTGGAACTCGGGAACTCTGAACTTCAACGGTGCGCCTGCTGAAGTCCTCTATCATCTGTATCTGCATCATGAAACAATATAGAGCCGAGTGGCGTCATTAAGTGGAATGTATGGTATGTAAGATGGCTCACAAAAAAACAAGTAAGGCTCAGACTCAATCAACTGACTCGACTCAAGGCTCGACTCCTCATCTCATGTCTCATCTCAAATAAATAATGCAAATTTAAGGTTTAAAATCATGCCCTTCCTCATCTCATATCTTAACTCAAATAAATTATGCAAGTTTAAAGTTTAAAATCATGCTTTAAAATTTGACTCAATGTTTAATGCAACTCACTTTGAAAATCATGATAGGTCCAACTCAAGTGTTGCTTGGAAGTTTCTCTAACCGACAACTCCCCACCACCGAGGGCTTGGGTAGTGTACAACGAAAAGATGTCGTTGCCACATCTGCTCTAAACTTGCCACGGAATAGGGCATCAACCTCAAACTCTACCTGTCTCTTGGATCCAAAGAAAATGTCCATCTATTGGGACATGGGCCACCAAAATCATCCTGTGCGGCCATCCTACACTTGCAACGTAGTTTCGGGATGCCCCTCAATGACCCACTCGGTGCTCAATACTCCTTCTAAGACTAAAATATGTTCATCTCAACCGAAACTCATCTCTTTGACTCATCTCAACGAGCCAACTCATTTCTCAATAACTCAACTCAGTGTCTCAATAACTCAGGGCCATTATTTATGCAATGCAACTCATGACTCGAATTCATACCATGTAAGACTCCCAATGATTTCGGCCAAGAACATCATATTGTCCAGACTCAACTCATAAGATAAAATAGTTATTCTCGATATACAAATATAAAATAAGAAAATATACTTTTCGGGTATAATTCATGGGTTTAGAAGATTTAAATTCATACTTCTCAATTCAGTACATAAGCAAGAAAATACTAAATTTAGGGCTAGAGTGTTGGACATTTGAATCACATTCATATTTCATGATAATAACGATGCAACTCATAAATTGACTCGAGTAAATTCATGAAAACACCACCCTGTACAAAAATTTTACTCAAGAAATCACAGGATTTAAAACATGTGATTTCATACTCATGATCATGACTCAAGAAGATGAAAGGGCCCGTGGATGAACATAATCCAACGCTTTAGGTAGCCTTACATACCTGGGATGATTGCTACGACAATCTCTCTTGGGATCTCCTTTTGAACTCTTCAATCTTAACTCTCCTCTACTCTCCTCAAGCCCTAGCTTGTTAGTGTTGTTAGGAAGAGTATTTTAGAATGGGGTTTTGAACCCTTTCTTTGTGAAAACGACTTATATTAGTCGTATATGGAGTTTAGAAAGTGTTAGGAATGGACCAGAATTCCCCTAAAAACTTTTAGGAATTTTTCAAACTCGGAATGACCTAATCTGCGACGTGGACTGGTTGCGTACCAGCATATTTTCTACAAAAATTTTCTGAACGAGTTTTCTCAATCCCGTCGAAAAATTTTGGAAAAACATAGTGCCTCTCCGCGATAGGTGCACGACACAGCTGTGTCGTGCACCTCCACTGTTTTCCATTTTAGAACAAAAAATTATCTTTTGACTCGGTCGCTCTAAAAATCGACCGAGACCCTTCCCCCACTCAATTTTTCATGCTCATCACGGCCAGATTTTCCATACGAGTATCGAAAGACGTGTTATGTGCTCATCTTTTCTCTAGGGGTATTTTGATAATTTTACTAGGTATTACATCATCTCCCCCTTGGGATCATTCGTCCTCGAATGATGAGCAGGAGGGGTATTATGGCACGAATAGACTCAAGACTCATCTCGATTTCCACTCAATAACTCAAACTCTCAACTCTTTATCAACCTCAGTAACTCTACTTAGAACATGAAGAATGGACATATCAATTCGAGATAGAAACATCAAGTTAAGTTGAGGATAAGAACATTACCTTCGATATTCTCGCCATCAGGCACGAATAGGTGCGAGTATTTGGCTCCCATCTCTTCCTCAGCTTCCCACGTGGCTTCCTCAACAAATTGATTCCTCCACAAAACTTTAACGGAGGCTATCTCTTTGTTTCTCAGTCTGCGAACCTGTCGATCAAAAATTTAGACTGGAATTTTCTCATAGGACAAGCTATCTTTGACTCCAGTGCTCTCAATAGGGATTACCAAGGCAGGATCTCCCAAACACTTCTTCAATATAGAAATGTGGAATACCAGATGGATTCCGTCTAACTTAGAGGGCAACTCTAACTCATAAGAAACTGTCTCAATCCTCCTCACAATCTGATAAGGGCCAATATAGCGAGGACTTAATTTCCCCTTTTTCCCAAACCTCATGACACCCTTCATGGGTGACACCTTTAATTATAACCAATCACTCACTTCGAACTCTAAATTCCTTCTGCTTACGTTAGTGTAAGATTTCTGGCGGCTTAGTCTAGTCTTCAACCTCTCTCTAATAGCCTTCACCTTCTCCATGGACTGATGGACAAGGTCGGGTCCAATTGTAATGCCTGGTAAAATTATCAAAATACCCTTAGAGGGAGGGTATGCACATAACGCATTTTCCAATGCTCATATGGCAAATCTGAGGCCAGATTAGTGATCAACATGAAAAATTGAGGGGAAAAATAGTCTCGGTCGATTTTTAGAGCGACCCGATCCAAAGATAATTTTTCGATCCAAAAAACAAAATAGTGTTAGTACGTGACAAGAGTGCATCACACACCCATCGCGGACCAACACTCGTATTCTTTTTAAAATTTTCGACGGGATTGAGAAAACTCATTCAGAAACCTTTTCTGAAAATACACAGTACACGACAAGTCCGCATCACAGACTAGGTCTTTTCCGAGTTAAAAGTGTCGAAATTATTATGAGGGGCACTCCGGTCAATTCCCCACCCTCCTAAACTCTATACACGATCTAATAAGGTTGTTTCGACGTAAAAAGGGTCGAAAACCCCCATTCTGAAGTCCTATTCCAATATTCTATCAAGGCTAGGGCTTGAGGATAGCTTGAGTTTGAGAGAATTGAGAAGAAATCCTTGACGTTCTTGATTGATAGCTGCATCCCAGGTATGTAAGGCTAAATTAAAAGCATGAGATTGTTCTCTCATGTGCCCCATAGATGGTAATAGATGAGTTGATGGTTCAAGAGTCTACATGCATGAATCTTTGATGGTTTTTCTTAAAATTTTTATTTGAAATGGCATGTTTTTCTATGTTGATGATCATCATACTAATTGTTTTATTGAATTGAACATTTTTCATGAGAACTTGCATAACCCTACATGGCTAATTTGAAAAGCATGCACAATGAATTTGGTAATTGAGTCTAGAGCCTTAATTTGAGATTGTTGATTGTGATGAGAGAATGATGATGAGTTGACAGAATTTGATTATCTTATGAGTCCCTATAAATGAACTCTACCGATGTGTCTATTCAATTGATTCCTAATGATTATTCTAAATCTTGAGTCATTGATGAGATTGATTGATGAGAGAGTTAAAGTCCCTATGAGTTGAATGATGATGGGGTTTGAGTCCCTATGAGATACCGATCATTAATGGGGTTTATGTCCCTATGAGATTGGTTGAGATGGAGGTTTTATGAGCATTGAGTCACGGGAGGAGTATCGAGCACCGAAATGGGTAAGAGTGAGTCTCACTCGAACTCATTAACTACGTCGCCAAACGTAGGTGAGGCATAAAACTATCACATATATTATGTTTCCCACGAGAGTAACAGTTCCTAAAAGCAACAACGGATCAATTGAGTATTGACTTCATATTGGATGAGCTGATATGGTTTCGGAGCGTTCCCTACCTGGAAAGTTTGGAACGGTTGTGGAAACATTAGTATGATTGTTGTACATTCACTGGCTCATAAGTGAGTGTTGTCGGGTAAAGGAAACTCCCATAAATTTCCTATCTTGAGTACTCTGAGTCGAGATGAGATGAGATAAGATGAGATGAGAGAAGGTGAGCTCCTCTGAGATGAGATGAGCTAAGAGGAGGTGAGCTCCTCTGAGATGAGATGAGATAAGAGGAGGTGAGCTCCTTTGAGATGAGTCTGAGATGACTGATGAGTTTGAGTTGTTGATGTGTCACTTGTTTACTCTTTATTCTTGCATAGATAGACATTTGACGATTTGATATTATTCGATGTTTATTCTGAGTCGATGCTGTTTCCATATTATTCTACCGTTTCTGTTTCACTCAGCTATTTTACATACCAGTACATTCCAAGTACTGATGTCCACTTTGGAATGCATCATTTTATGATGTAGAGGTAAGTACTAGAGATCGTCAACAGGTGCTCTGTTGAAAATTTGAGACTCGCAACCGATTTGATGAGCCTCCCCTACTCCAGAGGATCCACTACATTTATTTCATCATGCTTTAGAGTTAGATTGGACTATTTTCTTTATTTTGTTTTGGGTAGCCATGAGTCTGTCATTGGCACCACATGAGTAGTGATAGAGGCTTCATAAATGATGGTTGAGCGTTGATGTTGAGATTGTAAGCTAGTTCTTTCTACTAGCCTTTATTATTATCTATTTACTTGAGACTTTAGACAAGACATGCCCATTCACTTACTTATACTTTCCTTGTTCAATAGAGTTTATTGTATGAATGATGTGATAAGGTTAAGTGGTTCGCTTGGGGACAAGCAATAGTCTCTGAGTGTCGGCTACGCTAAGGGTACCCTCCTGGGGCATGACACCAATCAACTCGGCTTCTCCAACCTTAAACCGTCTGATAGGTGATCTACATCTCCTCCCATACAAGGCCTCATAGGGAGCCATTTGAATGCTTGCATGATAACTATTGTTATATGCAAATTCAATCAATGGTAGATGGTCATCCCAATTCCCTTTGAAGTCAAGGACGCATACTCTTAACATTTCTTCTACCGTCTGAATAGTACGCTCCACCTGTCCATCCATCTATGGATGAAAGGTTGTACTCAGATTTACCTTGGTACCCAATCCCTTTTGGAAAGACCTCCAGAAGTGAGAAGTAAATTGGGCTCCTTTGTCCGAAATGACGGACAAGGGAACTCCATGCAACCTCACAATCTCTTAGATGTACATCTTGGCATACTCCCTCGTAGTATTAGTTGTCTTGACTGCTAAGAAGTGTGTTGATTTAGTCATCCTGTCTACAATCACCCATATGGAATCATGCTATCTCTAGGATCTCGGTAGGCTGGTGACGAAGTCCATGTTAACCATCTCCCACTTCCACTCTGAAATCTCAAATTTTTGAGCCAAGCCACTTGGCCTTTGATGCTCAACCTTCACTTGCTAGCAATTCGGACACTTTGTAACAAACTCAGCAATGTCCCTCTTCATTCCACTCTACCAATAGACTTCTTTTAAGTCGTGGTATATCTTGGTGGAGCTCGGATGAATGGAGTATCTAGTGTTGTGGGCTTCAGCCATGATCCTCTTTTGGACACCATCAACATCAGGAGCACATAGCCTTCTCTGGTATCTCAATACCCCATCACCCCCTTTGGAGAAGACCATCACTTTTTTGTTTGTGGACAACCTCCTTCAATTGGAGTATGATAGGATCTCGATCTTCCTTCTCTTTTACTTCTGCTACTAAGGATGATGCATACCTATAGTGAACATTGATTCCTCCCTCGTCATTCTCCTAGAGTTGGACTCACAATCAAGCCAACCTATGTACTTCCTTCACTAGCTCTTTCTTCTCTTCCTCAACATGGGTCGTGCTACCCATCAACAACCTGCTAAGAGCATCAACAACAATGTTAGCTTTACCTGGGTGGTATAAGATGCTCATGTCATAATCCTTGAGCAACCCCAACCATCTCCTTTTTCGTAGGTTGAGCTCCCTCTGACTGAAGACATACTGCAAGCTCTTGTGGTCAGTGAACACAACCACATGTACTCCAAATAAGTAGTGGCACCAAATTTTAAGTGCAAACACTACCGCCGCTAACTCTAGATTAAGGGTCGGATAGTTCCTCTCATGAACGTTAAGTTGTCTGGAAGCATCATCTATCACCTTCCCTCTCTACATCAACACACAACCCAACCCAACTCTTGATGTATCACAAAATCTTTTGTCCCGTCGGGCAAAGTCAAAACAGGAGCGGTGGTCAATCTAGTCTTCAACTCTTAGAAGCTCTTCTCACATTCCTCAAACCACTGAAACTTGTCCTTTTTCTGAGTCAGCTTGGTCAATGGTGCGGATAGGAAAGAAAATTCGTCAAAGAATCTGCAGTAGTAGCCCGCTAACCCCAAGAAACTTCTTATGTTAGTTGGAGAGGTCGGTGTTTGCCAGTTCTTAACTGCTTCAATCTTCTGGGCATCTACTCGAATACCATCACCCAAAACAACATAGCCTAGAAAAGCCACTGACTTGAGCCAAAACTCACATTTCGAGAACTTCACATATAACTCATGGTCCTTAAGAGCCTGAAGGACAACTCTAAAGTAATTGGCATGCTCCTCCTGATCCTTCAAATAAACCAAGATATCATCAATGAACAATATTACAAACATGTCAAGACAGGGTCTAAACACTCTATTCATCAAGTCCATGAAGGCTGCAGGTGCGTTCGCCAACCCAAAGGACATGACCAAGAACTCAAAGTTTCCATATCTAGTCCTAAAGGCTATCTTCAGAATGTCACACTCCCTCACTTTCAACTGGTGGTAACCCGACCTAAGATCTATCTTTGAAAAGCATGAGGCACCCTGAAGTTGGTCAAACAGATCATCTCTCCAAGGGAAAGGATATTTATTCTTGATCGTGACCTTGTCTAGTTGCCTATAGTCTATGCACATTCTGAGAGACTCATCTTTCTTTCGCACGAATAGGATGGGAACACCCCAAGGAGAAACACTTGGCCTAATATATCCCTTCTCTAATAAATCCTTCAACTACTCTTTTAATTCTTTCAACTCAGCAGGGGCCATCCTATAAGGTGGAATTAAAATAGGTTGGGTATCGAGAAGAACATCAATCCCGAAGTCAACCTCCCTATTAGGATGGACTCCAGGCAGATCCTCGGGAAACACTTTTGGAAACTCACTCACAATCGGGACTGACTCAAGAGTAGGAGGCTCAATATCATCAGACTTGACTCGCACGAGATGGTAGATACACCCTTTAGAGATTAACCTTCTAGCTCTAAGGTAAGAAATAAATTTGCCCTTAGGTGCAATCGAATCTCCTTTCCATTCTATAACAGGCTCATTTGGAAACTGGAACTTGACAGTTCGGGTTCTATAGTCAACAGAGGCATAGTAGGCGTGGAGCCAGTCCATGCCAAGGATTACATCAAATTCAATCATCTCTAACTCAATCAAATCAGCAAAGGTATCCCTATGATAGACAGACACTATGCAATCTCTAAAGACTCTCTTAGCTATGATAGAGTCACCAACAGGAGTAGAAACAGGGAAAGGCTCAAGTAAACACTTAGGGGGAATCTCAAATTTTCTAGCTACATATGGCGTCACAAAGGACACTGTTGCCCCTAGATCAAGCAAAGCATAACAATCAAAAGTAAAGACTCGAAGCATACCCGTCACAACATCTGGTGCAACCTCTTAGTCTTATCAGTTCCCTATTGCATAAAGACGGTTCATCCTTCCTCCCGTCCCCAGTGTGGTACCTCTCTGGTTACCCTTGGGTGGTGGCATCGTAGTGGTAGACTTCCCCTTATTACCCCAAAGTGGACATTCCTTCAGATGGTGACCTGTCTGGCCACACTTGTAGCAAGCATTTCCTCTGTCCCTGCACTCTCCCAAATGCATCCTACTACACTTCCCACAAGGCGGTTTCCCTTTTGAGCCAACGGTCACACTGGCTTGAGAACACCGTGCTCTAAAGTTTGACTGACCTTGGGACCTTTGATCACACCTGACGTTTGGAGTTGGTGCACTGGTTGATGATAATGCATACCCCGAATGCCTCTTCTGAAAGTAAGACGTATCTCTCTTACCTGTTTGTACCGGCTAGAATCAGGCTCAGTGGACTTAGCTTTCTTACTCAAATTCTCTTCTCTATCTTTCTTCTTATCCTCTTCAGTTTGGTGGGAATATACCATGATTCTAGAGATATCCATGCTCGGGATCACTAATTCTGCCTTGCACTCCCTCTTCACCTGTTTACCCAATCCGGACATGAACTTTCTCATCCTCGCCCTCATGTCCTGGACCATCTCTAGAGCATACCTAGACAACTTGGTAAACTTAAGGTTGTACTCTTTGACGGTCATTCCCTTTTCCTTTAGGTTCACAAACTCCTCAACCTTTGCCTCCCTCAACTCTTAGGGAAAGAAGTGGTCGAGGAAGGCACTCTCAAACTCACTCCACTCAGTAGGCTCATCATCCTCACCCGTCTATCTTCCCATTGGTTATACCAGACATTCACCACATCATTAAGCCGGTAGGAGGCAAGCTCAAATCCTTCAATCTCCATCACGTGCATAGTCCTCAACACCTTGCACATCTCGTTAATGAAATTCTGTGGGTCCTCCTCAACTTTCGACCTCGTGTAGACTGGAGGGTTCATTCTCGAGAAGTCTCGGAGTCTAGTTGTAGCAGTAGGCTCTTAAGAGTTAGATCTAGGGGCCTAAGAACCTCGGCTATTACTTTGGGAGGCCACTAGTTGGGTGAGCATAGCAATGGCTCCTCTGAAGTCCGCCTCTGAGGTGGAGGTTGGATGAATAGGAGGTGCCTGCGAAACATCAGTAGTCCTAGCAGGTTAGACCTCATCTCCTCGTTTCTACCTGAGTACGGGCCTCTTGTGGAGGATTCTTAGTTTGGGGCTTGAACATCTTATTGGGCTGTTGTATGTTTAGGAGGCATGTTCTGCAAAAACACAACACATGAATTAGACAGGGATTTATAGAGTTACACTCTATCACACGAACTCATAATATCAAAGAAGTGTAACCGTTCGTAATGTCCTATAGCCTCCTGCTTATGTAGTGTGGGGCATATCACACCCATAAACAAGACTCTACTAGACATGACTTCATAGACTTCCTAGGACACTTGAACTCTGTGCTCTGATACCAAGTTTGTCACACCTCGAGAGCGTACCCTTTGTGTGGCCGGTACTCAGAGACTATTATTAGTCCCCAAGTGAACCACTTGGGCTCATAGTCACATCATACTTAACAACTGAAGAAAAAGCTCAAGAAAAGACTGTAAGGTAAGCAAATCAAATCTTTAATAAAAGGGGAATTTCTAATAAACAAGAGTTTTGGAAAACAATACTCAACATTCTCTGCTCAATGTCTGTGAAGCCTCTACCTCTAATATCTAGATGGTACCATGCCAAGCCATGGCTACCCAACTCAAAGAAAACAGAAGTAACTACTTAAATAAAATAAAGACTCCTCTGGATAGCAAGGAGGGCTCACCAACTTGGGAACACGTAAACTCTGAACTTCAACGTTGCACCTGTTATAGTCCTATATCACTTGTATCTGCATCATGAAATGATGTAGCACCGAGTGGCGTCAGTACGTGGAATGTACGGTATGTAAGATGGTTCAAAGAAAACAAGTAAGGCTCAGACTCAATCAACTGACTCGACTCAAGGCTCAACTCCTCATCTCATGTCTCATCTCAAATAAATAATGCAAGTTTAAGGTTTAAAATCATGCTCTTCCTCATCTCATATCTCAACTCAAATAAACGATGCAAGTTTAAATTTAAAATCATGCTTTAAAATTTGACTTAGTGTTTAATGCAACTCAGTTTGAAAATCATGATATGCCCAACCCAAGTGTTGCTTGGAAGTTTCTCTAAATGACAACTTCCCACCACCGAGGGCTTGGGTGGTGTACAACGAAAAGACGTCATTGCCACATTTGCCCTAAACTTGCCATGGAATAGGGTGTCAACCTCAAACTCTATCCCTCTCTTGGATCTAAAGAGAATGTCCATCTGCAGGGACATGGGCCACCAGAATCATCATGTGCGACCATACTACGCTGGCAACGTAGTTTTGGGGTGCCCCTCAATCACCCACTCGGTGCTCAATACTCCTTTCAAGACTAAAATGTGCTTATAGAAATCAACTCAAACTCATCTCAATGAGCAAACTCGTTTTTCAATAACTCAACTCAGTGTCTCAATAATTCAATAACTCGGGGCCATTATTTATGCAATGCAACTCATGACTCTAATTCATACCATGTAAGACTCCCAATGATTTTGGTCAAGAACATCATGTTGTCTAGACTCAACTCATAAGATAAAATAGGTATTCTCTATATACATATATAAAATAAGAAAATATACTTTCCGAGTTCAATTTATGGGTTTAGAAGATTCAAATTCATACTTCTCAATTCAGTACATAAGTAAGAAAATACTAAATTTAGAGCTAGAATGTTAGACATTCGAATCACATTCATATTTCATGATAATGACGATGCAACTCATAAACTGACTCGAGTAAATTCATGAAAATCCCACCCAGTACAAGAATTTAAAACTCAAGAAATCCAAGGATTTAAACACATGAGATTTCATACTCATGATCATTACTCAAGAAGATGAAAGGACATGTGGATGAACATAGTCCAACGCTTTATGTAGCCTTACATACCTGGGATGATTGCTACGACAATCTCTCTTGGGATCTCCTCTTGAACTCTTCAATCTACTCTCCTCAAGCCCTAGCTTGTTAGCGTTGTTCGGAAGAGGATTTAGAATGGTTTTTTGAACCTTGTCTTTGTGAAAATGACTTATATTAGTCGTATATGGAGTTTAGAAAGTGTTAGGAATGGACCGAAATGCCCCTAAAAAATTTTAGGAATTTTTTAGACTCGGAATAACGGCGTACCAACGTAGGAATTTTTGAGATGCGGACTAGTCACGTACCAGTATATTTTCTGCAAAAAAATTTTGAACGAGTTTTCTCAATCCCGTTGAAAAATTTTGGAAAAACATAAGTGTCTCTCCGCGATAGGTGTGCGATGTGGCTCTGTCGTGCACCTCCACTGTTTTCATTTCGGAATGAAAAATTATCCTTTGACTTGATCGCTCTAAAAATCGACCGAGACCCTTCCCCCACTCAATTATTCGTGCTGATCACAAATCTGACGTCGTATTAGCCATATGAGCATCAAAAGACGTATTATGCGCACATCTCTCCTCTATGGGTATTGATAATTTTACCGGGCATTATAATTTTGAAGTGATTCTTAATTGTTTTTGCAACCTATATTCATATACCTACAGTTTTCATGTTGACTGAAAAGTCTAGTTTTCCCATTTACCAATTCAAAAACTAGTTGCGATGCATGGCAGTCAAGCTATTCAAAAGGGCGTGATTTACACAAATGGGGCTCACTTTTGGTATCTATCATGTTAGTTCTTACCTTTTGAAAGTGCTAAATATTAAATGAGAATTAAGGTGCTCAAACTCTTGTAAAATCATAAGGAAATTGATTGAAAAAACTAATGTCGTATTGATCCACGACTTGAACTCGGTAGGGTCGGTTTCGTGCTTAAAGGTTTAGGTTCATGTAAAAAAACTTGTTCTTATGCTTTTGTTACCTACTGGTACATTTAAATGTTATCTTGGTATCTCAGCTATGTTCTTGTCATTTTATCTAGTTGTATTGATATATTTTGAGACTTGCAAGACACTCGCTTAATTCGCCCATTGGTACGGATCAAATGATCACTTGACATCCTTGTGGATTTTGTCCTTCTTGTGGTTGTGACTTTGTTACTATCAGCATGCCTTTGTTCGGATCAATTACCATCTTGACTATGGATTTTTGGTTCGTCCTAAGTATGGAAGCGCTCCATTTTAAGCACGAACTAGAAAGCCACTCTTAATATGGTTCTTCGTTCTCTTGACTATTAGGTTTTAGCCCTTCATGATACAGGGCCTAGGCCCTTCTTGATAATCGATTATGTTTAGTGTGAAGACATGATATATTATTTGACTGTCTTATAAAGGTGCTTCCAGGAACTCTTGACACTTAAACCTTTAAATATCATACTTAATACAATTGATCTATTTGTTCACTGGGTCTACTTATCATCTTGCATTTGTATTGCCTTGACTTAAGAAAGGTAAATTGAGTAATCTAAAGATTTCAGCTTGTAGCCTTTACACCCTAAGCTTCATGCTTAGCGATAGTTGTTTCTATCGTAGGGAATACCCGAGATGATGCTTGAAGATGGTCATTGAAGATAAATTTTGGGAGTTATGCAGAAGATCACATTTGCATCTAGACATATATATTATAGTAGTTCTAGGACATGTTCATGATTCTCCTGTTGCATATGTATGTGTAAATTTGAAAGGCTAGTGTGAATTATGAAACCATGGTTTGTAACTTAAAGTTTTAGTTTGTTTAGTTAAATTGGAGCCGACGAGCTTGTTTATATATTAAATCACCAGTAATTTTGAGGCGATTGTATGAAACAGATGCCCGTAAGTTTTATATCTTTGTATTTTAATATTGGCAATACTTTTCAGTGTGTACTACAATAATATGGACAATATATAAAAATCTCACAAAATATTGGTTTAAATTTTTATGGAAGTTGCTCAAGCTATAAACTGGAATCCGAAATCAACTGAACTACCTCTAGTACAAAATCTCGTACCTATAACTATTTTGGATTCATTATTAAATTATGATTAATATGTTGCGTATTAAACTCTTAATATTTTGGCAAGTATTATGTAAGCCCAGATCGTACAGAAGTGGCATCCTTCCACGAGAGTTGTCATAACTTATACTCTTAATTTTGATATAATTATTATTATCTATGTATTTGATTTATTATTTTAATCTATCAAAAGGTGGAACTCTTTAGTTAGTCGGGAAATTCTTAATAGATTGGATAATGAAAAATCATTGGAGTAAAATAATAATTAGTTAATAGAATCATATCTCGGTCTTGAGATAAAACATACCCCTTTATGATTGCTTATAAGTTTTTACGTGAAATTCTGAAGGTGGATTTTATCCAACATGATAATAAAGGATTAAGTTAGTCAATAACTTAAATTTTTCAAAAAATTTGTTTTAATTGATTGGTGTTGATACTTCTCATATGGAAAGTTAAATAAGATGTAATGGTAGACTTTAAAATTATATCAAAGAGTGCAACTAAATATTTTTATGAAATAATTTATAAATTATTGCAATAAGATTGATTTATTCTTTTATAAATTAATATCGTGATTGAACGCCTTGGTAAATAAGTCTACAATCGCTACTATACTCATCTGATTAACCAATGGAAAAGGTACACTTTACAGAAGAGGAGAAATTATATTTTACTAGTCTTCTAAATATAATAAATCATATTGAATTTTGAATAATTGAATAAAAGTTGAAAACATTTTGTACTTAATGGCAAAAATATTTTGTCTTTTATTCTTTTTTATTGTGTTATATTGTGCATATTAAGTACTCTTTAGTTGCTGAAAATGTTTAGTTTGACATGAAAGAAATATGTATAAAAGGGCAAGGGAATTGTAGAGAAAGGTATCCTTTTCAAAATAAATTTTTTGTCCGCACAAGATCTGATAGAGTAATTGGTGAAGAAAATTGCAGAAGATTACAGTTTTGCAATCTGAATTTCTCTTATTTGAACGAATTTTGTGATAACTTCAACAGGTTAGTGATTTTTTTAATATGGTCCAAGTTATGTTACTTAGTTATAATGTAAATTTGTGATCTTGAACATTTTTTCAATGTGCATATTATAACAATTGATATTACAAGTCTTCTTACATATAATTGACAATGTAATAAGATGGTTGCTTTTTCACACGAAATACTTTCATATAATGTTATGTTACTTTTATAAATTTTCTTATATTATTACTGTACAAGAATTAAATATATGAGATTCATAATTGATAAACTGTCATGTTACTGCTTATGATGTTCAAATTTTGTATATATGAGATTCCTAATTTAAATTTTATAATTTGTAATTCATGATTCATGTTATTGAGAATTACTGATTTTATAGTTAATTCTTTGAATAATTGTTATTTGATTTTAAAAAAATTCTAAAAATTCTATAAAAAATTTTTTTTTGAAGAACTAAAAAAGATAGCTCTAACTTGCACTGACCTTGCTATCACTTGCCTTGGCCATGCCATTGCTGCCCTGGACTTGCTATTATTTGTTATGATGGTATGCAACTACGCGTTGATGGCATGTGTCAGTGCGTGGTCTTGACCTAGCCTGCACGATAATAGCATGTGCGCGTAGCCTATGACTTATTTAGGTCGGCCAGGAAATTCCTAGTAGATTGGATATTAAAAAAATCATGGTAGTAAAATAATAATTAGTTAATAGAATTGTGTCTTGGTCTTCAGATAGAAGATACACCTTTTATGATTGCTTATAAATTTTCGCGTGAAATCCTGAAGGTGGATTTCATCCAACATGATAATAAAAGATTAAGTTAGTCAATAATTTAAAATTTTCAAAAAAATCGATTTAATTGATTGATGTTGGCAATTCTAACATGGGAAGTTAAATAAGATGTAATGATAGACTTTGAAACTATATCGAGGAGTGCAATTACAGATTTTCAATAAAATAATTTATAAATTATTGCAATAAGATTAATTTATTCTTTTATAAATTAATATCGTGATTGAATGCCTTGGTAAATAAGCCTTGCAGTCTCTATTATACCTAACTGATTAACCAATGTTGGAAAGAAATATTTTATAGAAAAGGTAAAATTACATTTCACTAGTCTTCTTAATATAATTATTCAATTTAAATTTTGAATAATTAAATAAAAGCTAAAAATGTGTTGTACTTAATGGCAAAAATATTTTGTCTTTATTCTTTTTTTGTTTTTTTAATTGTCCATATTAAGTACTCTTTTGTGGCCGAAAACCTTTAGCTTGGTATGAAAAGATATGTAAAAAAGGAAAGGGGATGGTAGAGAAAGGTATTCTTTTCAAAAGAAAAAATTTATCCGCACAGAGATTTGATACAGTAATTGGTGAAGAAAATTGCAAAAGATTACAATTTTACAGTTGTGAATTCCTCTATTTGAATGAATTTTGTGATTGCTTCAAAGGTTAGTGACATATTTTAATATTATTCAAGTTATATTATTTAGTTATAATGTAAACTTGTGATCTTGAATATTTCTTTCAATGTGCATATTATGACAATTGATATCACAAGTCTTTTTACATATAATTGATAATGTAATAAAATGGTTGTCTTTTATATGAAATACTTTCAAACAACGTTATATTACATTTTATGAATTCTCTTATATTATTATAGTATATGAATTAAATATATGAGATTCATAATTGATAAACTGTCACCCTACTACTTATGATGTTCATATTTGATATATACGAGATTCATATTCAAATTTTATAATTTGTAATTCATGATTCATGTTCATATAATTTGTAATTCATGTTCATGAGAATTATTGATTTTATATTAATTTGATTCTTTACATAATTATTATTTCATTTAAAAGAATTTCTGAAAATTCTATAAAATCTTTTTTTAAAGAACTAAAAAAAATTGTTGTGATTGGTGTTAGCCTTGCCATCACTGGCCTTGCTATGTAATTGTTGCCCTGGCCTTACTATTATTTGTTATGATGGCATGCAGCGACACGTTGATGGCATGTGTCAGTGTGTAGTCTTGACCTGGCCTGCATGCTAATCCATATGCGCTTGACCTATTGTAACACCCGGTAAAATTATCAAAATACCTCTAGATGGGAGACGCTCGCATAACGCATCTTCCCAAATTTCGATAGCAAATCTGAGGTTGGAAATACGATCAGCACGAAAAATTGTGTGGGGAAATGGTTTTGGTTAATTTTTAGAGCAATCGGATCAAAAGATAATTTTTCGATGCGAAAACGCAATTCCAGAAAAGTATATCATGTCCGCGTCATTGATGAGTCGTGGTAATACGACTCTTGTAACACTTTGAACATAGAATTTTTGTACGTTCTCAAGCAAATATGTTCGTTTGATCTGTGTATTTTATTATTTTTCAGGAAAATAGTGAAGACATGGAACGATGGGTAAATTGCGAGAAAAAGAGCGAAAAAGAGTTGAAGTGGTGGCATACAGAGACCCTCATGGGTCGTGTAGCATCACACGGACCGTGGAAGGGTACGTGAAATGAGCCAGAACGAAGGAAGATGTAAATTAAACAAAGTGAAGGGCCACGACGGCCTTCACAGACCGTGCCACGTTACACAGGCCGTGAACCCCGTCGTGACCTCACACTTGTGTGAAGAACAATGGAGCTGGAATGAAGCCTAAGGCAAATCTCACGAGGCCTCACACGAACCATGGAAATTGACACGGGCTGTGTCACATGTCGTGAAGTTGATGTAAATTGGAAGGATCACCATCGAAAATAACAAAAATGGTATAAGTGAAAGGAGATGGCGCCTGTCACGAACCGTGTTACCAACCATGGACCGTGGCATAGGCCGTGCAGATGGAGGATCAAAGCGTAGCTAAGGAAAGGTCCACGGGCCGGTTTACGGTCCTTGAACCTCTACACCGGCCGTGCCGATACGCGTGACATTGTAAGAGCAGTGAAGACTCACGGACTGTTTCACGGTCTGTGTGGACCCTCATGGTTACCGTACCCTGCCGAAGTCTATTTTCCTATTTTAAATTGGATAGATTTTTCCTTATATATATATATTTCTTTTATTCCATTTTTAATTATTATTGAACACCGAGTTAGAGAACAAGAGGAGAACACTATTGCACTATTATTTACATTGAATTATTGGGTTTTGATCATCTCTTTGGAGATTGTAACACGTGGATTCATCATCATATCAATAGTAAGTCATTTATCATGATTCCTTTATATTGTTGTGGGCGAATTGTGTTGTATATGCTATGCTAAAACCACAACTAGGGTTGTGAGGACCATGACAATTCAATAAGATAACAAAATTTGGGGGTGAACTCTTGGGATTGATCATCGCATACATTGTGGCATTCTTCACTTTAACTTCTCCCCTAATGAGTCGACAGGTTAGGATAAGCCTGTATTTGTTACATGCCCGGGAGGGATGTAGTAATTAGGAAAAGATTTCTACAACGGAAATTTGGAGTTTTTAACCTAGTCTAAGTACTTGAGACCGAAAGGTGAGAGTATTCTGAGATCTAGAACAAAGGTTAGAATTGTACACATTCTGAGATCGAAATGTGATGAGTGAAATATATTTAGGAAGGACCGGAAGGTGAACTAGGTGTTATCTAACTTGTTTGATCTTGTATGCGCAATCATGAATGAGTTTACCATACCAATTTGGTTATCGTATTAGATGTTATGGAGAACACAACCCTAGCTTCTCATTAACTGTTTGAACTCCAGTAGTCAATGTACGCATTAGTTACTTTATAATAGGAATTTAATTGAAACATCATAAATTCTCCATTTACTTCATGCAATTTTATCTTGGGAATAGAATTTATATTGAAAAAAGGGTGCTAATATAATCATTCCCACATATTCTCTATGGGATCGACCTCAACTTTTGTTGAGTTCTATATTTGATCAACGACCGCTTTACTATTCCTTTTTGGAATGTAAATTTGAACATATTAAATTTTGGCGCCGTTGTCGGGGACTGCGGCGAAGAAATAGTCTATTAGTTGCTAATTTCATTGTGTAATTCTAGTCCCTAATTTTACTTTTATTTCTTGTTTTTGCTCATTGTAGGGAACCAACATTGCATGCCAAACACCTGAAGCAAGGGTGAAACACTTATTCCCTACGACCCCAAAGTCACCAAGTCAATTTGCAAAATAAACGCCTAGGACCGCGAAGTAGCAAGGCAGACAGAGTTAGCAGTGAATCCTGTTGACAGGGGAAACGATGGTTTGGGTGAAGATGACCTCGTCAGTAATGTGGTACCACTAGCGGCACCACTTTGACAAGTGCCACTTGTACCACCACAGCAGCACCAACCTCCTCTGAGGCCTCAAGGGCCCCAATATCCCCAAGTAGTGAATGATGATGATGAGGGTGTTGGGACCACTAGGGCAATAGTGCTGCCACGTTTGCCTACAAGCGTCAAATTTACTATCACTAACACTATGCTGCAAATGTTGCAGTTGAAAGGGTTGTTAAGCGGAGCCATGACTAAGGACGCAAGTCAACATATTTTGAATTTCTTGGCGGCATGCTAATCGTTCGAAATTCCAGGAGTCAGTCAACAAGCGCTAAGGTTGAGGCTATTCCCGTTGTCTCTCTCAGGTGAGACGATAAAGTGGCTGAATGAGCTTCCCCATAATTCTATCCGTACTTGGGGAGAATCAAAAGAAGCTTTCTTAGAGATTTTCTTCCTTGCGTCAAGGTAACTGAAGATCAAGGACGATATTGGATCTCACAAGAAACTGCCAAATGAAACATTATATCAATCTTGGGAGAGATTCAGGCAGAAACTCAAGCAATGCCCTAACCATCATCTCACAGATGAACACTTGAAAGCAGTCTTCTACAGGTCCTGCAATTTTGTGACAAAACCTATCATTGATGCAGCATGTGGGGGGGTCATACATGTCTAGAATGTTACCAGACAGCATGGTGATCTTGGATCAAGTAGCTAAGAACAACAGGGCATGGTACACCAGAGATGGAGACTGGTCTAGAATGGTCTTCGAGATGAGTGCAAAACAACAAAAAAAGGAGAAAGAGCGGGATCAAGACATGGCCCATATGCGGACCGAGATCGACTTGATGTCGAAGAGGCTACTTGGTGGAGGAGTGGAGAAAGTGAAATTTATGGACACACTACCCAGGTATGATGATCAAGGCTACATCTATGATGAAGAAGCTCACTTCTTGGATAGTTATGGGGATTGCCGAGCATTCAACTCTGGTAACCAAGGTCAAAACTATGGTCGTATTAACTACCAAGGGAACTGGCATAACAAAGATGGCTATAGAAATCGTGAGTGCCCAAATAAGGGTGGTGGAAACTCGATACTAGAGGAGATGATGGCAAAGGTTCTTGACACGGTGGAGTCCACTGAGGCAGGGGTGCGGGATGTGAAATGTGAAATGTCTAATGTTCGTCAATCGGTCGACTCGCATTCAACCTCGATCAAGCAACTGGAGCAACGATTGGGGTAACTGTCAGCTTCATTAAATCAAAGGAAGGCTAGGTAACTTCCTAGTGATACTGTGTAGAACCTGAAAAATGATGGCTACTGCATGGCGGTCACCACGAGAAACGATAAGGTACTTTTTGACCCTGTTCAATGTACCTCACCCCATGAAGGTGCACGATGATGACGAGGGTGATGAGATTGACGCAACACCAATGGAACCTGAAGTTGCTAAAAAGGCAATAGAGGTGGACCAACCCACTACTCAGTGTCTGCCGACCATCCCAAAGCCACTACCGCCATTCCCTCAAAGGTTGAGAAAGAAGGCTGAAGATGGCAAGTTTCAGAAATTCTTGTCCATGCTGAAGGAGCTGTCCATAAACATCCCTCTAGTAGAAGCACTTGAGCAGATGCCAGGCTACACTAAGTTCATGAAAGACTTAGTCACCAAGAAGAGGGCAGCCGCAATTGAGCCATCTAACAATCTTCATCACTGTAGCGTTATTGCTACAAGATCCCTGATCGAGAAGAAAGGCGATCCGGGAGCTTTCACTATCCCATGCACTATTGGAGCTTATGATTTTGCATGGGCCCTCTATGACCTGGGTGCCAGCATCAAGTTAATGCCGCTAGTAGTGTACCAAAAGTTAGGCTTAGGAGCCCCCATACCCACTACCATGCGACTACTTATAGCAGACAGATTAGTGAAGAGGCCCGTGGGGATTTTGTGTGATGTGTTGGTCCATGTTGGCAGGTTCATTTTCCCTACCGACTTTGTCATCCTAGATTGTAAAGTGGATTTTGAGGTTCCCATCATCCTCGGGAGACCATTTTTGGCAACTGGCAGGGCACTAGTTGATGTGGAGCATGGAGAACTTACCTTTCGGTGGAATGCCGAAGAGGTAAAATTTAGTGTGTGTGCTGCAATGAAGAGACCTGAAGAGTTAGCCATGACATCTGTCATAGATGTAGAGGATGATTGTTTCTCTCAGATCCCACTCGAGGAAAAGATGATCGCGGACACGCTAGCTGCAGTACTAATAAACTTCCCAGAAGATGGTGACAATGGTTACAATGACACCGTGTATGCATTGCAGGGCAGGGGAACTAGACCATTTATCCCCAAGAAGCTAGACTTGGACCTGCAAAACAGGCTGACCTCACCGGCCAAACCATCTATTGAGGAGCCTCTTGCTGTGGAGCTCAAGGAGCTTCCCCAATACTTAAGGTATGCATTTTTAGGCACTAATAACACTCTTCTTATGATTGTGGCAGCAGATCTTCAGGAAGACTAGGTGAACGCATTGTTGAAGGTTTTCTACAAGTTCAAGAGAGCTATTGGTTGGACCATTGCATACATTATTGGGATTCCTCCAGGGATATGCACGCACAAGGTCAAATTGGAGGATAACTGTGTGCCCAGTATCGAGCACCAGGTGAGGCTTAATCCACCCATGCAAGAAGTGGTAAAAAAAGGAGATTATTAAGTGGTTATCTCCAACAGCAGATGGGTTAGTTCAGTGCAATGTGTCCAAAAAAGGGGGGCATGACAGTGGTGGCCAATGAAAGAAATGAACTTGTCCCTTTGCGACCTGTCATGGGGTGGTGAGTGTTTAGTGGACTACCGAAAACTAAATAGATGGACTTTGAAGGATCACTTCCCTATGCCCTTCATGGACCAGATGCTTGGCAGGTTAGCTCGTAGAGGGTGGTATTTCTTCTTGGATGGTTATTCGGGCTACAACCAGATATCCATAGCCACGGAGGATCAGGAGAAGACTACCTTCACTTTCCCTTATGGGATGTTTGCTTTCAAGCGGATGCCATTCGGGCTTGGTAATGCCCTGGCCACTTTCCAGCATTGTATGATGTCGAGCTTCTCTGACATGGTCGAAGACACCCTTGAGGTATATATGGATGACTTCTCTGTAGTGGGTGATTCCTTTAATGACTGTCTGTTAAATCTTAGCAGGGCATTACAACGCTGTGAGGGAGCCAACTTGGTGTTGAATTGGGAGAAATGACATTTCATGGTCAAGGAGTGGATAGTCCTTGGCCACAAGATTTCTGATAAGAGCATAGAGGTTGATAGGGCGAAGATAGAGGTTATCGAGAAGTTGCCACCTCCCTTATCGGTAAAGGCGGTCCGGAGTTTTCTCGGGCATGCGGGCTTCTACCATTGGTTCATAAAGAATTTCTCCAAGATTGCACATCCACTGTGCAAACTATTGGAGAAAGATGCTAAGTTTCAGTTTGATGACACCTGTCGGCATGCCTTTGAGACTCTGAAGCAAAACTTGATCTCTGCGCCTGTGGTAGTTGCACTTGACTGGGCTGCCCCCTTTGAGGTGATGTGTGATGCGAGCGGCATTGTTGTGGGTGTTGTGTTGGGAAAAAATCACAACAAGATATTTCATCCTATCTACTATGCCAGCAAGACCTTGAATGACGCTCAAAGAAATTATACCGTGACTGAGCAGGAGTTGTTGGTTGTGGTGCACGCGTTTGACAAGTTTTGGGCCTACCTATTGGGCACAAAGGTGATTGTGCACACCGACCATACAACACTAAGGTACCTCATGGCAAAGAAAGATGCTAAGCTGAGACTAATCAGATGGGTACTCTTGCTTCAAGAGTTCGACTTTGAGGTTCACAATCGGAAAGGCACAGAAAACCAGGTGGGATACCACCTGTCAAGGTTAGAAGATGAGTCAAGAGCTAAGGATTGGTTGAACATCAATGATTCCTTTCCCGATTTCGATGGGCAGGTATTGGCAGCTTCTGTTGACTTAATCCGTTGGTTTGCTGATTTTGTTAATTTTCTAGTGAGTGACATTATGCCTGAGGGCCTTAACCCTCACCAGAAAAAAAAGTTTCTTCATGATGTTCATAGGTACTTTTGGGTGGCCCATACTTGTTCAGAACTTGCACAGATGGTGTCATTAGGCGATGCATACCAGAAGTAGAGATGATGAGCATCATGGAAGCCTTGTCACTCTTCCCCAGTGAGGGGCCATCGTAGTGGTGCCAGGACAACGAAAAAGATCTTACAATGTGGATACTACTTGCCCACCATCTACAAAAAGATGCCTATGACATGGTGCAAGGTTGTGATCAGTGTCAGCGCCAAGGCAACATCTCTAGGCGCCAGGAGCTGCCCATGACCCCTATCCTTGAAATAGGATTGTTTTACGTATTGGGAATTGGCTTTATGTGCCTGTTTGTGAGCTCCTATGGCATGAAGTACATCTTAGTGGCTGTGGATTATGTCTTTAAATGGGTGGAGGCGATGGAATTGCCAAAGGCATTGCCAAACAATGAAAGCAAGTGTGTGGTACAGTTTCTGAGGGAACATTTTCTCTAGGTTTGGGACACCCAGAACTATCATTAGTGATGGGGGCTCCCACTTCTGCAACAAATGCTTCCGTGATGTACTAGCTAAGTACAGTGTACGACAACACAAGGTCGCAACACCTTATTATCCGCAGAAGAGTGGGCAGGTTGAAGTGTCAAACAATGAGATAAAGGAGATCCTGACCAAGCCTATGAATGCCATAAGAACTGATTGGGCTCGGAAGCTAGACGATGCACTATGGGCTTACAGGACGGTGTACAAGACACCCATTGGTATGTCTCTATATCAATTGGTGTTCGGTAAGGCCTGCCATCTACCTATGGAGTTAGAGCACAAGGCACTCTGGGCTCTGAAAACCTTAAACATGAAGTGGGATGAGGCTGCCAATGAGAGGCTTGATCAGCTCAATGAGTTGGATGAATTTTGCCTCCAGGCTTATGAGAGTGCAACACTGTACAAAGGCAGAATGAAGTCCCATCACGACAGGTATATTTTACCACAAAGTTTCGGTGTTGGTGACAAGGTTCTGCTGTACAACTCAAGATTGAGGCTACTTCCAGGTAAGCTAAAATCTAGGTGGTCTGGCCCGTACAAAATTGCCCAGGTATTTCCACATGGTGTAGCCGAGTTAGAAATTGACAAAGGGCATCATTTTAATGTAAATGGGCAGCGAATGAAGAAGTATTTGGGTGTTGCAGATGAAACCTCAGTGATTGAGGTTCTACTTCTACACCTTGATGAAGTTTTAGTAGTCAACACAGCTGCATTGAGCCGTGATGTTAAACCAAGCGCTTCATTCGAGGCAACCCATTATATAAAAAAGTGTGTATTTTATGTCATGCATTTTCTTGTTTTTGATTTGTGGTTCTAGGAGGGTATAAGCACTTAGGTGAAGGGCGTGAGCGTATGCGTAGTTGGAGGTATGACAGGAAAATGCAGCAGGCAAAAACTGGCAAAGGAAAGCCACACGTGCGTCTACACGACCCATGTACCTCTAGACGGACCGTGTCACGGACCGTGCGATGCATGGCCAGGTAAGCTCTAAGTCTAGGAACACAGACACTTCAGACGTACTGTGAAACATTCCACGGATCATGTAGTCATCCGTGGGGATATTAGTGCCAGGTACGATTTTTAAATTCATAAGTCTAGACACACGGTTCGTCTTCACGGACCATGTCATCTTACACGGACCAAGTGACAAACCGTGGAGGCGAACCGTCTGGTAAGGGTATTTATACCCTCTATACCCCACTCTCACTTCTTTTCTTGTACTCTCACTCACACCTCTCACGCCCGGTTTTCTTTCCCACAACACAAATGAAATTTTTCTATCTCTTTTGTCACAATTCGTGAAGCACTCTCACGATCCATAGGATTACTCTTGGGTGATTTCCTATTGTTCTAACACCAAGTCTCTTTTCAAGTAAGTCCTCTAGCCTTTTTTTTTAGTGTAGATTTTCATTAGTTCTGATTACATGTGCGAATCCATGCCAATATATGGTTCTTTTGTTGTTTAGAAAACACTACGGTGTAAAATTTATGTGGATATCGTATTGGGCTAGCTTAAACACCATTGTTGAATCTTGTACACTTGAATATGGAAATTTTGTGATTTTAGGGGTTCTATAGTTGAAATAATGATGTTTTTTAAATGAGTATGTTGGTAGATCTATGCATAATAGTGTCGATTTGCATGAAAGAGTGTGGGTGTTTTATGCTTTGGGCTGAATAGGGTGACAGGGCTCATCACGATGTATTGGACGGACCGTGTCACGTTACACGGATCATGTAGTGGATCGTGCCGAGTCACTTAGTTACCCAGAAACTGAGTCCCTCTCACGGGGCCCTTTCATGGACCATATTACACTACATGGCCCGTGTAGTGGATCGTGCTGAGTCACTTAGTTACCTAGAAACTGAGTCCCTCTCACGGGCCCTTTCACGGACCATGTTACGCTACACGGCCCATGTAGTGGCCCATGTCGAGTCACTTAATTTGCCCAACTATTGAGTGGCCTACACGGACCATGCCATTTTACACGGCCCGTGTAGGGCCCTCTGTTATCGATGAACGTTAGTCTAGGTTCCACATGTCTTTTAGTGCAAAATTCCCTAGGATATACCGGGTGATGCCACTCTTAAGGATTTTTGTCACTTTCATAGCATAGGGGAAGTCTGAGTACCCGTTAGTGTGTCGCCTGCTTATTCCATCATGACTAAACATTTTATTCTTTATGGAAATTGCAGGTACCATGGGTCCCCACCTAAGGTCAAGCCAACCTAGGGACGAACCTGAGACACGTCTCCACGATTCTCCAACTGTATCTTCTAGTCAGCACCAAGGGAGTGACTCAGGTGATAACTCCTCAGGAGGGTCCGAGGTACGTTTCACCGGTAATGTCTCCCCTCGCTCCCCTCGCACTACAAGATCTCGTGCACCTGGCCAAACTATAGCTCCTCAGTCTGAGGAGGGGGTTCTTGAGGTGAAATTGAGGGGGAGGATGATGTTCCAGCATAGGACAAACAGGCATACACCTTAGACACGGAGGCTACGGACGACGTCTTGACCCTCTGAGATAGTGATGATGAAGCCACACACTATGCGGTTTCTGGAACTTCAGATCTTGAAACATCGAGGTGGATTATGGTATTTTTACGCGGCCGAAGTCTCCGATGTAAAGGAGATTTATATGAATGGACTGACTAAAGGCTCTGGGGGATACCAGCAGCGGGCCATCGTCCTTAAGATGTGGGTCCTCATAGATCAACTAGATGTGTTTGAATCATATCAGTTTGGGTGGATGGCGCAACCGCCCAGCTATTACGGGCCCGAGCTGATTGCTGAATTTTATTCTTGTTATGCTGCCAGCCTATTGGATTCCATTCAGGGAAACCAGTCCAAAAGAGTGAAAAAGCAGCTGGCCTATAAATTGTCCCCGCGGGAGCATGTCATGGTTCGTGGGGAAACGGGTGGATATTTTTGAAACCACCATCAATAGGTTTCTACTTGGTCCAGACTATCAGACCCCTCGGGATGGCCTATTTATCACCAGACATGTCAAGATCACTGATGAAGGCCAAATGTCCGATCCAAGTTCACGGGCCCAACTACTCAAATAGATTGCTGAGCAGATTGCTATACAAGGGGTTGAGGCTGCCTGGGTTACAAACCCCAGAATTCCTATTTCCAAGGCGTCTCTCACATTTGCTGCAAAATTTTGGTGGTCGGTGGTGCAGGCCCGGCTAAGACCCACAGCTAATGACAACACACTTCAACCTTCCCATGCCCCATTGGTAGTGTGCTTGATTGCAAAATATGGGATTAATGTGGGTTGGTTCATTACCATTGAAATGCGGGACCGAGCCTTATCAAATAGAGCAGGTATGTCCTTCCCATGCCTGATCCGAGCACTTTGCAAATGGGCCCGTATCCTTACCACACACTTCTTGGACTGGAAGATAACTCCTAAGGGTGTGGTCAGCATTGCGATGATTAAGTATGTTCATAACCCTTTGATGCACTCTAGATCACGCAGACTGGGGTCCCTTCGATATCTCCACAGGTGGTTCCACAGCAGCCCTTGTCATTTGAGGATTACACTACCGCCCCATAGTCAAGTGAAGTTTCTAGGCAGCCCGAGGGCAGCGGTGCAGCTCCTCCGATGCAACAAGGGTATGCGTATGTCCCTTATGAGTTCCTGGCCAGAGTAGTAACCGACCAGCGGCAAACACACGCAATTGTTGATCATTTAGTCACATAGATGCCTCAGGTGGTTCAGTCTCACGTCCAATAGGCAGAGGATCGTCTTCGAGCTGAACTACTGGGTTAAATCAGCAACTTGCAAAACTAGGTCAACACTTCCATGATATGTTTGGGAGTATGTCTGGCGATAAAATGTCCAAATTGGTACAGACAGTGAGTGACATGAAGGACCAAATTGCCCAGCTGACCACTCAGTATAATCGCACTGCGCTGGCTCCACCTCCAGAGTCTTGGATATCGCTTTTCAATGCCCCGGTGATTCCGATTTAGATGACATAAGGGGCATTCCGCCCATGCCAGTTGATGCACCGGTGCCACCCGCTGAAGCATCCAGAAGAAAGGACAAAGGCAAGCGACGCAGCCATCAAAGCAGACATTCGTAAGATCTGCAACATGAAGAAGAAAAGAAATTGCGCAAGGCCATGAGAGCCTAGGATTGAGCAACCACAGAGCAAGAGGAAAGAGAGTCGCTCGCACGTGAGGCAGCTATGATAAGAGCCTCTAGGAGCACCTTCGGACCGAGTACGACTTTTGATGACAAGGACCCCGCCGGTGGGTCTTACCCCGACAGCTCGACTGAGGCCTAGGGCATCCTAGGTATGTTCTATTCCCATTTTGTGCTTTATTTTTAGTTATGGTGCGATGAGGGCATTGCACCGTCTTTTGAAGGGGGTGGGGCATCCTGCCACTTGAGAGTTTTTCTTGCGAGATTTCTTTTCTCAAGTCTATTATCTAGTAGAACTGGCATGTTTAAGTCATGATGTTTGTTTAAATACAAGTGCTTATATTTGTTTAGCGTAACCCATGTTTTGAGCTGGATAACATGCCTCAAGTTGAAATTAAGAATGTTGCAAAAATCTTGTATGTGCATGCATCCCATCCTGACAAACTCTTGTGCATTTTGGAAAGCATGTTATGCATTGTATGGTTGGTATATTGATGAACGAAGCATGACTACGTTGATTAGTACTAGTTAGTGCAAGAGATGTGCCACATATGTGTGAGCGTATTTGTTTAATTTTAGGCGGCGCACTCTTAAGCTAGAACTTGCCTGGTTAGTCCCACCAAAACAATGGAATGACTGAACTAGGATGTGATCTTAGGCCCTTTTTGTTGATTAGTTACTTAGCCTAAAAGTTCACCAACCAAATGAAGTTTCTCTCTTTGAACTAAAAAGTTGAGTCTGAATAGACCCTTTTCTTTCATAAACCAAAGCACCTCCCCTATCTGTCTGCAAATTTGTATGTTGGCCCTCGTCTCTCCAATGATATTGTGAATCTCAGCCTAGGCCAAAGGCTTAAGTTGAGGTTGGCTTATGCTGGCCCTGTTCCTTTAAAAGACATTGTGAACCTCAACCTAGGCGAAAAACCTAAGTTAAGGGTGGCTATTGTAGGAAAAGCGGAAAAATAAGTGAGGAAAAGAGCCAAATAAAAAGAGGAGAAGGAAATTGGGAGTGTAAATGTGAAAACATAAAAAAAAAGCAACAGCAGAAGAAGAAAAGATCTCAGAAGTTACTCCCAAATGGCAGAGAAATTGAAAAGTAGGGGCTGTAGGAATTGAAGACCGAGAGCAGATGGCCGAATCAAAGTAGTGTCTTGGAGGGGCCGATTAGTCACTTGATCCTAAATATATCCAACCCTAACCCGAGCCTATATTACAAGCCACAAAAGTCCTAACGTGATCCTTAAACGGTCATTCAAGAGCTGAGGTGGTGAAAATAAGGGCAAGCATATGGTCCATACTTGTGTGTCTATTGAAAATCATTTGTGAGAGTAAGTGTTGCATTCCAGTCTCTATTCTACATTTGATTTGTTGAGTGTGCGAGACTTCTTTGTAGTGAGGGCACTATCCTTGCACTGATTGGTCGCTAATACAACTGGTTCATCTTTGTTCCCGATCGTATGAGGGTTGACCGTACATGCAGGATGTTTACCTTAATCTGTGTGGGTCTGTTTGGGTGTAAGCACATTTAAAGCATGTTTTCTGAGCATATATGTTAAAATTGAAGGGTTACCCATAGGTCTGATGAGGCACTTGTATTTATGCGTTGTTTATTTGAGTCTTCATTGCTCGAGAAGATGCAAACGTTCTAAGTTGAGGGTGTTGATGAGTCGTGGAAATACGACTCTTGTGATTCTTAGAACATAGAATTTTTGCATATTCTCAAGCAAATATGTTGGTTTGATTTGTGTATTTTATTATTTTCAGGAAAATGGTGTAGGCATGGAACGATGGGTGAATTGCGAGAAAAAGAGCGAAAAAGAACTGAAGTGGTGGCATACGGAGATCCTCATGGGCCGTATAGCATCACACGGATCGTGGGAGGGTACGTGAAGTGGGACAGAACGAAGGAAGTTGTAAATTAAACAAATTGAAGGACCACGGGGGCCTTCATGGACCGTGCCACGTTACACGGGCTGTGAACCCCATCGTGGTCTCACACTTGGCATGAAGAACAATCGAGCTGGAATGAAGCCTAAGGCAAACCTCACGAGGCCTCACACGGACCATGAAAATTAACACAGGCCAGCTGGAATTATCACTAATTATACTGAGGTTTCACGAATGTGAACCTGCCTAGCCTATAATTGAGGTGCTGGGAAGAGCCAGCTGGAATAAAAGGGATGACATAACTTGAACGTCCATGATGAGCACCCTAAAAACTCAAAAACCTGAACTCTGTTTGTTGTGACCACTATAACATGTCTCAGGACCTTCTGGTGTTACTACTATAACACTAACGGGTTGAGGAAGAAGAGGACCTTCACCAAACTGATAACCACCTCTGAAAGTGTCAAGCCATGCCTGTTTCACGATCCTTATATGACTCATAACCTAAGAAAAATAGGCCCTACTGCTACCAAGTGCTCTAATGCCAAACGGAGTGGTAGTCAATCCTCTAACAAACCTTGCCTCAAATCCTGCTCTATGGAGAAGAAGTAAGGGTATGTCCTACCCACTCAAGAAAGCTAACCACATTATCTGAAATAGATGATGGACCTTAGTGAGGAATTACTGATCCATCTCCAATATGGGAACCACCTACCATAACTCTAGTCATACATGATAATGCCTCAGTCATGTTCACCAAAAGCCTTGTGTTGTCCATCTAAGACAGAGTGATTTCCATAGAAGAAGTTTTAGAGACTTGGACAAAGTAGAACACACGATAAGGAGCCAAAAGTATAATTTTGTAATAATACATTATAGCCTCTCAAAGATAGGATACAAATGTCTTTGCATTATTGCTCTCACACCAATGATGTGTCAACCCAAAGCTCTAGAACCGAACCGTGATAACTTGCCTCTAAACTCATGATAGCACCTACTACGACGCACCAGTAAGTATTCTAACCGGTAGTTTAAAACCACAGGTAACGGACTATCCCCTAGAAGAGAATCATAAGAAGTAAAAGGCTATCGAATAAGAAGAAGAAATAGAAGATCACAGAAATAATATACAAGAACACACTCTAACACTTGACATCAGTCAGTAATTGAGCCTCCAATATACAAAACATGAGAAGAAAGCTTTAACAAATACAATATATATATATATATATATATATATATATATATATATATATATATACACACATATATATACACACACACATAATGAAGGGTGTGGTAAGATTCAAAAAGAAGGGAAAGCTAAGTCTGTGCTGATTGGTCCTTACTATGAGTTGGAGTTACCCTTAAGTTAGCCGCTATGTATCTCGTGTTCTATAGTTCGATATTAAAGAAGTGTTTGAGAGATCCATCATTGGTTGTTCTATGAGTAGTAAGGGAGATCCTTCATTGATTGTTCCTACAAACTCAATCTACTATATATACATAGAGAGAGAAGTTTGATTTTATCTTTTTGAATCAACTTGATTTTAAAAAGTAAGTCCAGCGCACGCAAAGCGCGGTTAAGTTATCTATTATACAAGCATGAACAATAATATTGAAAAAAAAATATATATCTAATACTGATCGATTTACATACTCTTTTATCCTAATTCTACCATAATAGTATATAGAAAAATCATACATTAACCGAAGGGTTTTGCTGTCACATTCAAATAAAGAAATGTCAAATAACCTTATTTACCTAGAATGGTCTCTATTCGTGTAAATTATTAATGGGAAAAGACTCAAATATGATATCGAACTTTGAAAAAAGGTTCATTTATGTCATCCGTTAAAAGTTTGGCTCATTTATACCATTGCTGTTTAAAAAAAGACTCATCCATGCCATTATTTTTTAACGGTGGTTTTGCAAAATCAGTTTTGTACATGTGGCCTATTTTAATTTGACCATATCATTATTTTTCTTTTTAAGAAAGTCAAATTCTAAATGAAATTAAAAAAAACAAATCCAACCCCAAAGAAACAAAAAATTGCAGGAATTCAGAATATTAACAACGAAGATGATATTTATACTCACTAGTTCTTAAAGATTATTACAAAAACCATGTTAAGAAAAGAGTGACAAGAGTCAATACCATAAATGGAATAGCAGACTGGGATGACTCAACAATTATGGTATGGGAACTTATGAATGAGCCTCGCTACAATTTTGATTATTTTGGAAAAACAATTAACGTGAGTAAAGCCAGGCATAAATTTATCATTTGTTATCTTCTAAATTATGACGTCTCATTTTTTTTTTATGCCAATTATATATGTGACTTTTTTTATAGGAATGGGTTCAAGAGATGACAATTTTGGTGAAATCACTAGGCGGAAATTACTTGTCGAAAATAGGAATGGACTAAACAATTGTGTAGAACAATGTTTGTAACCTCTATGATTGGTTTCCATTAGTTTCTTGTTTTCCTTATCATTTAACCTATTTTTGGGTTCCCATCTCCAAAAAATTTCCTAATAATAGGAAATCAAGTTGCGCACCAAAATAATAACGTGTAAATGCAATTCTTGAGTTGCACAAAGAGATGAATGAAAAATTGTGTTGATGAGTCATGGGGTTTATAATTTGGGTAGGTCTTTATTGTGGGGTTATTTTTTTTTTTCCTTAGTTCAATTTAGAATTTGACTTTTTTTAAAACGAAAAATAATGACATGGCCGAATTAGAATAGGCCACGTGTAAAACTAGTTTTACAAAACCACCGTTAAAAAATAATAGCATGGATGAGTCTATACTTTAACAACAATGACATAGATAAGCCAAATTTTTAACGAATGACATAAATTGTTTCTCAAAGTTTGATGACATATTTGAACCTTTTTCTCATTATTAATTTTAGTATAAAATATATCAAGTAAGTCTTATTATTTGCCTTGAAGTGTCTCTGTGCGTGTGAATTTTTAATTTCAACATGGAAATTGATTAGATAATTAGGCTTAGGTTTAATGAAGGTCTTAATCTTAATTATTTAGAATTCAGTCATTAAGTTTGTTTGTACTCAATGTCTAAATTGTAATAATTCATATCTCAATTATTAAGTATGTCTTTTCTTATTTTGTAACCACTTACACCTTGTTTTGGATGGTTGTTCCCGTTGAATTGCATCGTATTATTAGTTTAAATATATTATTTTGATTGTCAGTTAAATTCTATTATTTTGCTAGTATAAATTCATCATTAGGTAATGACGAAAAGACTCATTTCATATAACGACCGATTTGGTGCCTATCGACATATATGATGCTTTGGATTATCACCAAGCCTAATCTCACGCTGAAAAGTGTAAAAATGTTCAACTACATGCTAATCTTTTACTCCAATCTACAACCTTCATTCCCCTTATCTAAGATTATCTCCTCAATGAGTTGCAACATACATTCATTGTATATTGAAAACTTGTAAAGTTAGTGAAATTATAAATGAAATATTAAATTTCTAATACCATCTTTTACGATAATATTAAAACTAATGTCTAATGACATTTTTGTACCTCATTAAACAAACTTGATGTAATTACAAGTAATATTATCTAACTTTTTTTTTCCCAATAATGATAGAAAATAACGTCCACATTTATAGAGACTAATTTTAAGGCGGAATGACCTGACAGACCCTTACACTTGACTTCATTTGTCAATTAAACCCTCCTACTTATCATTTTGTCAACTGAACTTTTAAACCCATTTGAACACAATATTTTAAACTCCTCTAACCATTGATTGAATTTATGTGGCATTAATATTGTTGAGTTGGAAAAATACGTGACTTCACGCTTTGGGAAAGCAAGTAGATACAATATTTACATAATTTTTTTTAAAAAAAATTAATAATCAATTTTTAAAAAAATAAAAAACTATATTCCTCAACCATACCTCCCCACCCCCTTCTTCTTCGCCCCAACCCTTTCTCCTTTGCCCAACCCCCTCTTCTTCTTCTTGAAATTTCATTCACCACACCCACTCTTCTCATAGTTCTCCTCTTCTTCCTCAATACACACCTCTATTTTGCTGCAAATCCCCCCCCCCCCCCCCCCAAACACACACACACACACACTCTAACCACTTCATTCCGCCCCTACTCCTAATGCTTCTAAGTTTTCAATTTCTTAATCTAAAAATATTGAAATCATTATTTGTGTTAGTTGACTTTAAAGAAGAGATGTAGGTATGTGTTTCGTGAAGGATGGTTGATGAATATTGAAAAGTTAAAAACTCCATTGATAAAGTTAGAGAAAGCTTGAAGAACAATAAATGGATTTTGAGAATTTATTGAAATTAATTCAAAATTGTGATTGAGGTTCGTTGGGTTTGTCTTGGTGAATTTGTAGTCGAATTTTCAAGTTAAATAGGGAAGAATTTCATCTATGTGAGAAGAGTTTGGTGCTTTTTTATGAGCACATATGAAGAACATCTTTGAAAATTTCCAGAAATTGTAAAAATGCTATAATTGATTTTTTTTTATTTTTTTAACATGTAATTTTTATACGTGTCATTAAAAAATGACATGGAATTCCACATGTACACGATTGTATAACATGCATAGTAATTAGGTGAAAAAAGAGTTCAAAATGTTGTGTTCAAATACGTTTAAGAGTTCAGTTGACAAAGTAATAAATAAGAGAGTTTAATCGACATATAAAACTAAGTATAAAGGTCTGTCAGACCATTCCGCCTAATTTTAATGGAAGTGTTTATGAAAATAAGCCGTTTCTAACCGTTCAGCCAAATAAAGCCTTAAGAAAGTTTGCTACGTACTTGCGGTCTGCGGTTGGGGACAAAATTTATGCAGCGTAAAATTTAAGTCCCAATTGGCTTCAAGTAAAGCTATTTCCTCACTATATAAGCACTACCTTAGCGAAGTTTGAAATTTGATTTTCCTCCTACATTTCCCACCGAAATTCTGAATCTGAATTTTAGGGTTCGAAGTCCCAAATTTGAGGTGAATCTTCAAATTTGAGAATTTGTCTTGCATTATAGAATCGGTTGAATGTCAAAATCTTTCTGTTGGTAATGATAGTTGTAGCGAAAGGAAGAAGCTGTCAATGTAGTCATTATCTCCATTAATATAGTAGTAAAAAGCTAAAATCAAAGATTCCTTCAATGGTGGAAGTAGAAACTAGTAACACATAATATTATTTCCAAGTGATTTTAGATAGGAAGGTGAGGAGGATGCAGATTAGGGCACAAGTTGGTAGGTAGAAATACATTGATGCTAGTAGGTAGGAGTGTATTATCTTGGTGCCCTTACTGGTAGTCTTATTGCTCTGCTGGTAGTTGTTTGTTATTTGATTTTGTTGATATATGTCGTTTCGTGCAGTTTGATTGTAGTATTATTTGGTTATAGCACTGTCGTGCTTCTATATCTTGTTTTGTTATATATACTTCCATTATGTTTTTCTTTAGTTTCTTTTTGTCTTGAGCTGAGTTTCTATCAGAAACAACCTATCTACCTCAGAGATGCGGTAGATTAAGGTGTGCATACACTCTATCCTCCCCAGACCTCACTTTATGGGAATTCACTGAGTTTATTGGTTCTTGTACTGAATTTTTATTCTGAATGCTTCTTTTATTTTTTTCCCCTTGTAGCTTTGCTGTGCAGAAGCTAAGCGTCTTCAATGTCGATATTCGGCGCCCCTGCTACTACAAACACTAATCCCAATAAGTCTACAGAGGTATTCCTTTCATCAATTGTTTGTTATGTTATTCCAAGTTTTTATATCTTTTTGAAGTTTCTCTCTTCCTATTTGTTTGCATGGAGAAGTGATTCTTTGATTCCAATTTTGAGATATTTAAAAGTATAGCTGTTATTTATAGTTTTTCGTTTTGTTGTTGTAAAGTTTCTAGATATGTATTTATAAATTAAGGAATTCCATGTTTGGGCTTGAGACTTCTATATTGGAGGTCTCAAGTTCGAAACCCCTTGCCAGCGAAGGCAAGGAGTTAGCCTTCTGGGTCGAGCTTGTCGCACTAGGCTTGCCTAGTGTGGATTATATATCCTATGTAGTTTGCCAGCTATTGCATAGTAGCTGGGGGTTTTATCCTGTGCTCACCCAAGGGGTAGCAGCTTAGAGTTTTCCTTGTCATAATATATATACATAAATTAAGGAAAGGAATGTATATTTGGTTTAGTATTGAAAATCAGTTGTATTGGCCGTCATGCATGAAATCCAGATTTTTTTAGGTACAAAGGGAATACAAATTTTAAGTTGTTGAAGTTAGTGAAAAATTTTCTGTTCTAGAAACTAGTGATATTTCTGGTCCTTAAGTTAAAAAAGAATTGATATTTCTAGTCCTTGGTTGTTTTATTTTTGAGATTATTCTTTTTTCTCATGCTTGAAATTTGTATGTAACATTTTGCGTGATCTACTCATAAGGTTCAACAACCTCCTGCTGATTCTGTATCAAGCCTCTGCTTCAGTCCGAAGGCTAATCTTCTGGTTGCTACTTCATGGGATAACCAGGTTGGTTTTCCCTCTGTTGATATCTTCCCTCTCTTTAGAAAATCTTTTATGGGTCTTTTTACTTTTCTAATAGGGATAATTCTGAAATTTGGATAACCCTAATTTGCTTTAAAATATACTCCCTTCGTTCACTTTTAGTTGTCAAAAATTTTCTAATTTAATTTTCGTTTTTACTTATCATTTTTGATAAATCTGGATAGGACAAATTTTCTTTTCGTATTACACTCTCAATTTATTGTTCTTGAGTTAATGTCCTTAAAAAACATAATGAGTAAATATGTATGAAACCCTATCAATTAATAGGGGTAAAATGGTAAACTCTAAGTTGCTTGGACTCTTCACTTTTGGTGCCGCACCTGTGTCGACATGACATGGGTGTGGGATCTATGCCCGATTTGGTCAACCGGTTTCGAGCACTTTGACCAAAATCAATGGGGAAAGTTTGGACGGTTTAATGATATCTGTAATCAATACAAAAGTTAAGGTGAAATTGAAGAAAATGGAATACTTCTTATATAAAAATTTCTATGTCACGCGATTTTTTTTAATCTCCTTGCAGGATTCTCTTCAAGTTCTCCACATAATATCTTATAATTTAGGTTTTATCACTCTATTTTTAGATATTTTGATTATTTTTAGGTGAATCTCCGCGCCCGTATCTGTAGATGGATCCATATCCCCGAATCTTAAAAATTAGATCATGATGGATCCAACCTCTAGATCCGTACCCATATTGGATACCCGCACCCGAGTTCGAGCAAAAACTTACTATCTCAATAATTGTTTTCTTAATAAATATGCCAAGTCAAAATTTGACAACAAAAAGTGAATGGAGGGAGTATATTATTTAGTACTGGACAGAAATAAACTTGAATAGACCGGAAAGGCTGAGAGTATTAAATGATTCATATAGTTGAACTGAACTGGTTGGGATTGATTGAGGTTTAGATTATTGATAGTACTTTATGAACATGAAAAACGTTTAAGTAAACATTTGAAGCTCTTCAATCAGCAATCTCTGTTTTGTAGTTAAAGATTTTTTTTGTAAAAATTGTATCTATATCCCGGAGCCTCGAAGGAAAGAAAAATGGTTCTTTGCTTTGATGTTGATGAAAAAATTTCAGTTAAAATGTATTGGTCGTGCGTATCTGATAATGGAATCTGAATTATGACTGACTTGCTATCCACTCAATTTTGGGGTTATAATCATTATGTAGGAGAGACTCTCTAAATAGGTTATTTCTGAATCTCTTACTTGCGTAGATAACTCTGTTTTGGATCTTATATGTATCTGATGATTAAGGGTGACAGGAAATCATGGAAAACTCAATGTGACATTTTCTAAGTAATATTCTAATTGCTCATCAGCTTAGTTGCTAAAACCTCAAAGTGGCATAATATTCTAAATGATTTTTCAATCAAAATATGAGGTAATGGGCAATAAGATGGAGTAGGGGTGTAGTATAGACTACAGTCACAGAGACGTTTAAAAGTTATATTTTTAGGAGTTCTCTTTTTTTGTATGTTGGATGACCAATATAGCTACACTACGTATTGAATTTTATTAATAACATATATTAGTAAGATTTTATGACTGGGAAGAAGCGGGGGTGGGGGTGGGCAGGGATAATACTAAGGTACAACTGCCTCTTGTCTATTTCTAGATGGTTTTGTTTGTTAGGTGGGACTGGAAATCAATCTTATTCTATGAGCTTTTTCTAGGTACGATGTTGGGAAGTGATGGGAAGTGGAACCAACATTGGAACTGTACCCAAGGCCTCTATATCACATGAACATCCGGTAATATATGGACATTTTCTTGGTAAATTTAACCACCTTGCTGTATGACTTGGATTTATTAGCTATATACCATCTCTTTCTGGGCAGGTTTTATGCTCAGCTTGGAAGGATGATGGGACAACGGTCTTCTCCGGAGGTTGTGACAAGCAAGTGAAAATGTGGCCTCTATCTGGTATGCAACCCGTAACAGTAGCCATGCATGACGCTCCTGTCAAGGAATTGGCTTGGATCCCAGAGATGAATCTCTTGGTCACAGGAAGCTGGGATAAGACACTGAGGTAACTGGAATTTGAAGTTGAATTTGTTGCATATCACATTTATCAACATATTCATCTTTAGGGCCCATTGTTTTATTAAGATTTAAGAGAGCTGAATCTTAATACACATCTCAATGTTAAGATGTTGTGTTTAGGTAAGACACCAAATGATTAAGAATGCTTGTTTTTTCAGCATCTGAATATGTGTAAATCTATATATGTTTAAATATTATAAATATACGATTCAAATAAAAAAGTAATTAAATGTTATATCACCAAATATCAAGGAAAATCTCAACTTTAAAAGAAGAAAAGTTATCATTTGAGATAAAGTGTAATCTTTAAAGACATAAATGAAATACTCTGCCGTTTGAGCACTGCAGTAACCCAATTTTGAATTGAGAACTGGAACTGTATAGAATCAAGAACAGATGAATTTCACTGCTTGAGATATGCAGCATATATAATCAAGTACAGATGACTTTAGGCGACCAAAGCTGCTCAGTCGATGGTCAATTAACAAAAGTCACATATTACATTATTAACTGGAACTTGATATGGAAGCTTATGCAACTAAACCAATTATCCTGGTCATATATCACTCCTCACTTACGAGGAAACATAAGACTTCTCAGCAAACCTGAAATACTGTCAATTACAATGGCAATATAGTAGAAATTCCAAGATATAAGGTGAAGGAAAAGACAAACAATTCTTCAACAATAGATTGGAGATTTGCTTAGCTGCCATCACCACTACCACCAAAAAAAAAAAAAAAAAACATCTCAAAGAATACTCAAGGAAAAACTTTTGTCAAACTATTCGTAACTGTCATTGTGTTGAAACTAAACAACACTATACAAACAGACTTTTTTTTTTAAGAAATTAAACAGTTTGAGCAAATCATCAAACAAACTATTTCACATAACCTTTTACCCTTTTACGCCTCCCACTTCTCTCTTGGCAAAGTTTTCACGCTTCTCCTTGCTCTAGTAGATGCCAATATTATTCCTCTTGGACCAATAACTTTTCATAATCTTTACAAGTATTTTGTGTGGTATTTCTGATATTCACAATATTCATGGGTGTGTTGATGTTTCTCAATAACTTTTATTGATAGTAATTGATTAACTTGTAACAACATTGTTTTGTGCAATTCCTGGGTACAATTTTCTTGCAGGTACTGGGATTTGAGACAGCAAAATCCAGCACATGTCCAACAACTTCCTGAGCGCTGCTATGCACTCTCCGTGAAACATCCTTTGATGGTTGCTGGCACAGCTGATAAAAATCTTATAGTTTTCAATTTGCAGAATCCTCAGGTATTACTCCTCATGATTGATGGAATTATTCAAGTCATTGAACATATATTAGCAGTTAGGTTTCATACATGTGAGCAATTAGGTTAATCTTTATCTTCTCCAATTGGTGTTATTGGCTGGCAATGCCAATGTGATGTCTTCGTTGTAAATTTATTTTATAAGAGTGGATATTTTTCTGATGGTATTGCCTTTTTATTTTTGTTCGCAACTCCTAAATAAGCAAGTCGTCATTTATAAGATAGTTTTATGAAGTTTCTCTATAAGAGATCAAATGCTTTTGTACTTATCTTGTGCATCAATGTCATGTTTCTTTGAATGTAGAAATCAATATTTTTGTAAAACCCGGTGCATCCTGAAGATGCAGTGGCTAAAAATATGAAGCTCCTATGCAAAGCTGAAGGAGCTACATCACATCCAATAAATCATCTATACCATTTCCATATGTGAACTTACACCAAGAATACATCCATTAAAATTGTGGCATTCAAAGAGGCAGGGTGGGGTTATATCTTACTCCATCGTAAATCCCTTATTGTCCTTCGGGGAGGTCCATAGAATGCTGCCTTGAATTGGATGACACGTATAATCTATTTGCTCACCTTCCGACCACACCAACTTACAAATGTACCTCTATGGTTGTGAGTAAGGGTGTCAAAATGAGACCAAATATAGGTAACCCGCCCAACCCGCCCAAATTTTATGGGTTGAGCTCAAGACAATTCGAATTGGGTTCAATCTCAACCCATTTAAGCCTTAACCCATTTTGGAAGAATTTTCAATTGAGCCTAATTTAATCTCCAATTTCAACTCGTTCTAAGGCCTCTTTACTTGCATTGATATAATGTTTGTTTTCGATCTATTTTATATATTCTATGATTTATCTATTTATTTGTAACTTTTTTTTTTCGAGTTGAAATACAAATTGTGGTTATAAAAAGTAAATAATAATATGTTAAAATTATTGAGATTGAGCGGTCATGACCCAACCCCAATTTTAGCCCATTTGAACCCAAAGTAAATTTGGGTGGGTTATAACCCAACCCAATCTCTGATTGAACCCATTTTAACATTCCACTTTCAACTCAACCCACCCATTTGACATCCCTAGTTGTGAGGCATGTTACACTCTAGGCATATAGACCGCTTCCCACACAAGATATCCAAGACATTCTTTGCAACAAGACAGTTGAAGTAGATTTTTGGAGTCTCATCTCTACTTTACATGTGTAACACCTATTCAACAGAAACCCCCTTCTTTTGTTGAAACATTCTCCTTGAGTAAAGCAAGCCCCAGGCAAGGCTGTCCAACTGAAGCAAACTACTTTGTCATGGGCATTTGTTCCTTACCCAATTTCTAATTAAGTTCCCAGAATATTCAAGTTTTGTTGGCAAGCCTGAGCAGTGAAAAGAACTCTTTTTTCACAGATCCATCTCATTTTATCAACTGTAAATGTGCACTGTTTTACCTCCTTCAAACTGCTTGACTATGCCATTAATTTTTCCACCTACCAATCTTGGCAATTCTCCACAAATCTTCCAGCATCCATTATTTCAACCTGCAATTCTAGAATCAGGACAAGAAACTGACTGGAAAAGGTTAGGGAATTCATATTTTTGCACTAAAAGTACTTACCTGCAGTCGTGGTTTATTTCTAAAGTCGTCCCTTCTGTTCTTATATGATTTTACTGGAGAGACTAGTTTGTCAACTTTTGGCCTTTCTACAATTTTGGAGGCTGACTATTTTCTACTTTTCGTGGGTCTAAAGGAGTTGTAGGGGCCTGATCATTCTATGGATAGAGTGATAAAAACTAGTTATGTGTAGTGTAATATTAAATAAATTGTTATGATATCCAGATTTGCCTACTTATCTACCATTATTATAAGTCTATTATTTATCCTATCCTGCAACAGTATTACTACTATTGTTTTCTACTTGGATTATCATTACTTTTTTTTTCTGCCAGTACTTCTCATCATAGCTTTTACTCTAGTAGTTGTCAAACCTGTTTTACGACAACGCTTTTCTTGAGCCAAGAGTCTGTCGGAAACAACCTCTCTACCTCACAAAAAGTAGGAGTAAGCTCTGGATACATCCCACCCTACCCAGACCTCACTTGTGGGATCTCATTGGGTGTGGTGTTGTTGTGAATATATATACAGACTTTCTACATTTGATGAAAGGTTGTCATATAGGTAAAATCTTTTTATGTCGTCAAAAAAAAATTGCAAAGCCTTTAGAGAGAGCATTTTTAGTTCAGAAAAAGTGAAGTTGAAGGCTTGCAATGTTAAATCAAAATGAACATTTAAAATTGAAGTTGAAGTCTTGCAATGTTAACCAAAATGAACATTTAGAATGTTAAATAACATCGTCCATGTTTTCTTTTTACTCTCACTACTCACTAATTAAAGGGAAAAATAGAGAGAACTTAGGTACTATATATTTTTCTTGTTACTCCCTCTGTCCCAATTTGTGTGATGTAGTTTGACCGGGTATGGAGTTTAGAAATATGGAATTACTTTGCAATGTTCTAAAACTATCCTTAAAAAGTGTTTATCTTTGTGGACTTTTAGCCAAATAAGTGGGACCCAACATGGGTAAAATGCTCATTAAATATTTGTTAAATAAGGAAATGTATCTTTCTTTTGAGACAAATTAGAAAGGAAAGTGTGTCATATACTCATATCAATTGGGATAGATGGAATAGATTTTAGAAAGAAGTTAGTACACCAATGTTTTATACTTGCATAATTTTGGTTGTTGGATATTCAAGTTTTAATTATTCTGCAGCATCTACATATTACTAGCATTTCCTTCTAATTGCTAAAAGCCTATATATCCTCAAAATTGTCACAGACTGAGTTCAAGAGAATAGCCTCACCCTTAAAGTATCAAACTCGGTGTGTAGCTGCCTTCCCTGATCAACAAGGTTTCTTGGTGAGTAGCTTTTTTGAATTGTACTTTTGTTGCTGCATGATCTAATACCTTCTTGTGTGCTATGTTAAATTGTTGTCTCTTATTTTTTGCCCACCTTATACAAATGCTAGAGTCTCATACAGATAGTGGGATCAGGAGAATGGTCTCAAAGCTTAATATTTTGAGCTGATACGATTTCCTTCTTGTACCAAACTAAAGATGAACAAATTTAAAACGCTTAAAAGAGTGTTATTACCTTTGTTCTGGCAACTTCTGCCAAGACTTTGAATTAGAGCGTCAAGGTCTTATGATGACAGTGGCTTCCATGATTTCTTAGGCTGGAGACTGGAATTTGTCTGCATGAGACACCTTGTGTTACACAAGAATTACGTGGTGTTTGAAGTATTAATTACTCAGTTGCATTTTCCTAAATTGGGAGATGCAAACTGATATTGCAAAGTCTCTCTCATTGTGATGCTTGCCATACTTCTTTATCTGCCCAAGCTTTTCAGCAATTCTCGGGATTTCTTTTTCCAATAGCTCGCCTTCTTATGAGATAGTCCCAACCTTTAAACTCCTTTGACCTCTCTGCGATAGTCTCTTTTCCTTTCATCTTTTCTGTCTTCTCCACGGGGTATTTTGTTGTAGAGGGTGGCGGAGCAAATGATTGGATTGACTTGAATTATTCAGCTGTCTGAGAGAAGCAACCAATAAAGCTTTATATCAACAGTGAACTGAACTCTTATAGATGTTTTGTTTGTAAAGCATTTTGGATCTTACATAATGAAGTTCAAAAAAGGAAAAGGTAATAAATGTTACAGGCTGATCCAAGGTTGTAATCGAGTTTATGGATAGAGGACCTATTCCCTTCCCTTATGCATTGTGATGTTTAAAGTCACTTCTATTGAATCTTCCTCAAGAAAAGACTCTTCTACTGAATCTTCCTCAAGAAAAGACTCTTCTACTGAATCTTCCCCAAGAAAAGACACTTCTACTGAATCTTCCTCAAGAAAAGACACTTCTACTGTATCTACTTTAGTAATTTTCTGAAAAGGAGTTTTATGGTGCATTTGGGTTTCACTGTCCTAGGCATTCTTGAACGGTTCCCTATGGTTATAGCTTATTGCCATTCATACCTCTTATATGTGGTCTAATAATACCTGATATTCTGATATTGTGAATACATCATACCAGATGCATCTAGGTTTTAAATTCATTGAGATGTGTCATTTTAATATCACACATCTTATATTTAGGTTGGCTCTATTGAAGGACGGGTTGGTGTGCATCATCTTGATGAATCGCTACAAGGTAAAAACTTCACATTCAAATGTCACAGGGAGGGCAATGATATTTACTCAGTCAACTCTCTGAACTTCCACCCTGTAAGATGTCTTTCTCCTTGGATATTTTTGTTCATTACAGTTCGCCAGTCGTATTCTCTATTAATTTTGCTGTCTTCTAGTGTTGCATCGTTTGGGAGGTAGGATGTGTAGCTGTCTCTCATATACTTTATTTAATATCTGGCGGACATAGTGTTGACCAAGAGAAATTGCCAGTCAATGTCTCCGTGGACCATTTTTAGCGAGCTATTGTTAGAAGAACCTACATATGATTGTGCCATTTCAGTTGTCTTGACCTTTAGACTGGATTTCCTAGTTTAGGTGGAGTAGATTGAACCATTATGTGTAAGAGCATGAGACCTGAAAGTATATAGCAAGCTTGTGTAAATACACAAGCTGAACATAAAGTTGATAAACACAATACTGGACTAGCTTCTTAAAGTTGGTCTTCAGGGAAGTTTTCATTGTCAAGTAGATACTATACTAATTCTAAATACTACTAATATTGCTACTTCAACTCATTTGTCATGTGTTACATCTGTCGCGCAGACACATGGAACGTTTGCAACAGCAGGATCTGATGGTGCCTTCAACTTTTGGGACAAAGATAGCAAACAGAGGCTTAAGGTATCCTTGATCCTTTTTAAGTGTTAATTTCTATAACTTTTGGGTCATTTTCTTTACTTTTTTATGATTTCTAGGATGTCTTCTTCATAAACAGAAATGGCATACATTTAGATGCATGAAATTTATAAAGGATCTTTCTTCGTTCATTAAATCCTAGTTTCTGGACATTAAAAACCAAATATTTCTCTTTGGTTGTTTAATCATTGAAACATTTTATTATGACAAAATAAAACTGTAATGTCGCAAATGAGGATTGCTAAATGAGACCTTACTTGGTTGACATAGACCTTTCTGAATATTTGTTGAATTTTCCTCTGTATCCTTTGGTACACATCAACTGTACCACTTTCTTTAACACACACCAGAGTGCAACTTTAACTTTAAAGTTTGCATCAGGGTGACCTAGAAATTTTAACACATAGCTTTAGTGCACCGGGCTTGCCCTTTTTTTTTCATTCGTGAAGTAAAGGAAATGCTACTTGTGAGTTTTTATATAGGAGGAAACCATTATGTTGTGTCCTCAGGTACCTTTACTGCTTAAGATACAAACTGTCTTCCTCCTGAAACCAGTGTTATCAAAACAAAAAGCGCCAAAAAGCTCCAAGATCTATTGGGCTTTAAGTGCAAAGCATGGGCTTTAATAAAAAAAGGTGCGAAGGGAGAAAAATACAAATATATATGTTAAGTCCAAGACTAATAATCATAAGCATGAATGACAAATATATGAACAAACAAAAAAAGAATATTTTTACGGTAAAGTGAAATATCATTTGTTTAATGTCGCCTCTTCAGACGAGCCTCATTGGCAAGGGAAAGTATGGCTTAGAACCTTGATGACGACACTGAAGTGCACATTAAGCGAGGTGAAGCGCTGAACTTGTTTTGAGCCTCACTTCAAGGCTTAAGCTTGTGTCTTTGACAACACTGGTTGAAACTGTTTTGGCGTTCTCCAAATTGGTGGCTATGGAGTTACATGTGGAAAAGAAAAACATAAAAAAATGAAAAAAACAAATTAGAACATGTTTAGAAAGTTACTTGTTTGCAACCTTGTCTTTCTCTCTGCTGCAAGCCTGCAAACTCGCGTCTGCTTATGTGAGTTTACTGGTTGATTGACCATACGACAGTAACAAATGGTTGGTGTCAGCTATAAGTATTCGAATCTCCATTTCGCTCCACCTAACCCTTTTCATTCTAATACATTATCATTTCATCTTTTACAGTATGTATAATCCTCATTTTACATGACATTTTTTTTAGCTTATCCTAAATGTGTTAGTGTTCGACACAATTCTAATCTTATTCAACTTTCACAACTTTCAAGAATTCAAATCCTTAAACAACTCAAATTATTTACCTTGGATATATATTTTCTCTATCAAATAGATTTTCAATCATTATGATAAATACTTGTCATTTTACCTCTATGAGGTAGTGGTAAGGTCTGCGTACATTCTACCCTCCCAGACCTCACTTGTGGGATTCTACTGGGTAGGTTGTTGTTATTGTAAATACTTGTCATTTGCATACACTCTGCCCCCCCTTGACCCCACTTAGTGGAATTTCATTGGGTATGTTGTTGTTTTACTTGTCATTATCAAATTTAACAATTTAAATCTGCGTCAATCAAATAACGATATCAAATGAAATGCTGGCATGCTTTTCAATAATGTAGCATTATATCGAGAATGGCTCATTCTTTTTAGCATGTTATAATTCTTTAATTATGGAAAGAAAGACAGTTTTTTAGATTCAACATTTGTAGCTGCTTCAACTTTTGGCATCTTCCACTATTGTTTTTTTATGCGTGTGTGATTTCTTTAGGCAATGTCAAGATGCAACCAGCCAATACCTTGCAGTGCGTTCAACAATGATGGCTCAATCTATGCATATGCGGTATATTTTTGGTTGCTTTTGGCCAGTAGACCTTTACTATATATCTTCTGTAGTGCATGCTCACCCTCTCGCGAGGGAGTGTTTTCCCAGTTCCTTTCCACTGTAGCCTTTTCCCTTGCCTGCATGAATGTAATATATGTGCCAAACCTTGTTTGTTTCTTGTCTCTGATTTTCTTTTAGTCTTGTCTTCAAATTTGCTTAAGTTTTTAATATGTTTATCAATTTTTTGTATAGGTTTGTTCTGATTGGAGCAAGGGCGCAGCTAATCATAATCCATCAACTGCAAAAACATACATTTACTTGCACTTGCCACAGGTATATTCCATCAACTGAACTTTGGTTTCTTTAGCGTTTCTTAATGTTTGAACCATATATACTCATCAATCCCCAAACGAAAGAAAAGAAGTATATTAGTGGTTTTAGCATCAATGATTCGTGTATGCTATGCTTCATGCAGGAGTCTGATGTTAAATGCAAGCCACGAATTGGAGGTAGCGGTAGAAAGTGAAGTCAACAGTAAAGCTGCTTCTCACCATTTTGGAGAAAGTTTGTTTTGTTCTATACATGGAGAGATTTGTGTTCCATTTTTGGGTTTTCTGTCTGCAGTTAATTGGTGGGAGTAGAGTTTGACCTTTGATTACTCAAAAGAAAGTTTCATGGATAGTGATTTGAGTCTGATATTCCTTATTAGTAGGAGCTTGATTGTGACAATACTTGTATATAATTAGATAATTATATAATTATCTATTTAGTCTCCACCTCTACTTCACTAGCTTGTAATTGAAACTTCCTGGAAGTGATTGATTAGCTATCTCTACACTTGTTATCTCTGAAGTCGAATTATAGTCTTATTGCTTTAAATATTCGTAATTACCTCATGAAGTAGAGTCCTTAATGTGCCTTGAATATCCTTGTGGGAAATGGGCATTTGGACTGAATTTGGGTGGGTTTACATTTGTTACAATTGCTTAAAGGGAGATGAGCTAATTAATGGGTCCCAACCTGTTCAACTAAACATAATTTCTTCAAGTTACTAATTTGGTTTGAGGTCCTATGCATTTGCTTCACATCTTTTCCCACTTTATCCATATGAATGAAGGGGTAGTTTGATTGGATACATCAGAAAAAATAATGTATGTATTTGTTTGATACACTTTTTCAATTCAAGTATAATTAATATTTTCAGTAGTTGTATATTTTATTTGGGATTATGTTATGTAAAATTAACGCCAAACACATAAAGAGATCCTTAAACTTGACACAATTTTTTATTTTGGCACCTTAACTATAACCTGTGTTGATTAGACATTTTAACATCATTAAAAATGTACCTTTAAACACAAATAAGTGGTGTGGCAGGATGTGTACATCATACTTTCTCTAATAGAGTGAAACCCAAAAAGCATTTATTTATTTTTTTTAAATGCAATTTTATTTCTTTTTTTATTTTTTGTCACCCTCAATACCACTGCTCTTCACTTGTGAGATAGAATCTGTTGAAGTATAAAAAAGAATCTTTGCTGATTGAAAAGTTTTGAAATTTTATTTAGCGATTAAAAATTCACACAACAGTTATTTAATTGGGGCCAAACACATCCCTCTAACTTTTTAAAACACATATATCTTTTATGTACGATTAAAATAAAAAAATATTTATTTTTATAATTTTAAAATTTTTTATATATGCTCTTCAATTGGAATTTTGCATTTTAGAGATCGACATTCGTATGTTAGTTTTTGTAAAAAAAAATAATTAAAATTTGATGGATGAACATTGATTTTTTTGGAAAAAAATTTCTTTTTGAGAATTTCTTTGTATATTGCGTGAAAAATAACCGTCAAAAGTGCGTCGATTTTCTTTCTTAGAATAATCAATAACAACCCAATGAAGTCTATCAAGTTTAACGTTTATTTAATAGCATATTAACGATGAACAAGATTTTTTTTTTTAACTTGTATCGAAGATGAGTTCTTTTTACCACTATTGAGTTGAATGAAAAATTAGAAAACTAGTATTTAAGTTAAATTCAAATAGCTTGAATATGCAAAAAATTATATGTAGTTATTTAATTCAATTAATTGTTTAAGAAAGACAATTGACACAATTTCCTCAGTTATTTCTCAAGAAAATATATAAAGGAACTCGAAAAAATATTTTTTTTTTAAGAAAAATTTATCCGTTAATTTTTTTTTAAAATATTTCAACAAGTAATTAACAATGTAGATTATAAAATCAAAAACTGAAAATAAAGACAACAAGCCACAATAACAACATACACAGTGGAATCCCACAAGTGGGGTCTGGGGATGGTAGAATGTACGCAGACCTTACCATTACTTCATATAGGTAGAGAGACTATTTCCTAGGAACTCTCGTCACAAAAACCCATAAGCTGAATAAGCTAGATATGAAAATAAGAAAGGAAGAGAAAGTGAACAGAAAGAGTGATTAATAACGAAAAGTCATGATAGCAAGTAAATTAGTATTTGTATTTAAATGGTACATAAAAAATAGAATTGAAGGGTAAAATGAAACAAAGGTAAGATAGAGTGTCAAAATAAAAATCGAGGGCAAGTTAGAGGGGTTGTTTATATATTTTTAATTGGCTTTTATGTCATGTTATGGCCTGTGAAGTGCATTCTCCCTATTTTGTTGATTCTTTAGACAAAAGTGTCAAAATGAAACATGAAAATTGGAGTTGGAAGGGTTAAGATGGAATGAGGCTGAGTTAGAGTGTCAAAATGAAATTCAGGGACAAATTTAAGGGTCTGCATATGTGTTTGACCTAAAATTAATATATGAGAAATAATGGTATTAGCAATGTAAGAAGTTTTAATGCATGTATTAGCATGGTTAAAGATAAAATTTTAGTCTAATTTTTTTCACATCCTTTTAATGATATTTGTGGATGATATTTTTGGTAAAAAAAATAATTCTTTCAGAAATTATGCAAGATGTTATTTTTAAAACATCAAGTCAAACACTTAGTTATAAAAGTTTATGATTCTTTTCATTAATATTCCAACAGAATGAAAAAAGAATAACAAATAAACTTGCTCAGGCTAGCGCAAAAAAATAAAAGAAATAAAAATAAAAATCTATCAGATGTTTGATCTGGTCTATCTGATGAGACTTGTTATTGTGTAGATACAGTGGTTTTCATGAATGATGTTTCGCCTTGTCTTAATCTTTAATGTACGTATTTGTTTTTTCTCAATCTGCTTCACTTGGTAGGAAAACTGTTTCTTTTAACACAAAATAATTTCAGAAAAAATATTGAAAGTTTTGTATACCAATTATTAGACACATCTAACTAATAAAAACAAAGTTGACTTTGTCATATTTTACCCGACATTAGGGAGTTTCCTCTTATCTACTTTCAAGTGGAGTCAAAATTTTCACTAAAGTGCGTCAAAATATAAAAAAGTAAATTTACGAAAAAAGTTAAGGAGTATCAATATATAACATATATCCAAAAGAAATATATATATATATATATATATATATATATATATATATATATATATATATATATATATATATATATATATATATAATTACACAATATAATTTTTTGAACACCAGGATGTTGATTGACATCCCTCAATATGTGGCTCCGTGACTGTCTACATCCCTCAAATGTCATTTTACTATAATTAAAAATAATTTAACTTTAAAATTTTCCTTTTTATGAAATGAATTTCAGTCACACAAATATCTAAGAATTATTTCAAACCACAAGTTTCAAAAGTCTTCATTTTTTTTAAATAACAGGCTTAGTCAAAGAGTACCACATAAATAAAATGAGAGAGTAACAGATAAGGGTTTTTGACACCTCCTGGCATTTGGTTCAAGTTGTGATATAACATTGCGTAATGACCCTCCAGGTCAGTTTCTCCGCTCTCCAATCTTTTCAACACTTAGACCTTTTCTATAGTGACCCCAAGTCATTTATGACTTGCTGCACTGGCAGCTCAATCGTCTAGTCATTTAATTTTTATGCTTAATTCTATGTTTTGGATCCCTTGGAGTTTGAACGGTTGAATTTAGTCAAAACTCCAAGAAGACAACCTCAAAGTAGAATTTTGACGGTACCAATAGCACCGAAATAGTCATTGTAGGCTAGGAGCGCAGTCGGCTCGATTCTTGAGGCCAATAGTCTGAGCACGTGCCATTAGGTAGTTTAATCTTTAAACTTTGGCCTAAGTTTGTCCTTGGTCAATATTCTTAGAAATTATGTCTGGACAAAAATTATCTTAGTGCGGTTATCTCCAAAACATCAACTTTGATCTAAATTGACCTTTCACGTATGTCTCGAGGCTTTCAGCCTCATTCTGAGCCCTCTTGCAGATCTTGACTTAATGATGCTTGATTATAAGACTCACCTTTTTCAAGATGACCTCTTTTAAAAATTTTAACTATGTTGTTGAGTCTGAAATGTCGAATTCTATGGGATAACATTGTTCATTTGCATACATGGGGTTTCGAACGAATCTCGATCACTCTGTCAGAGATTTTCAACTTGGACAAATCCAGCTAAAGTGCATAAGCTGGTGCAGTCCCCATTTTTATTCTCCATGTTTGCGGGCTATATGTCGCGTTCAGGGAGGTCATTTCCATTGTACTCCATATTGGCGGGAGCTAAGCCGCATTCGCCAAGATCAAGCTGCTGACCCTCTATGTTTGCGGGCCAGGCTCCTTAACGTTAGCGAAGGTCATTTACCAAGTCTTTTTATTTAGACTAGTGACGCGAACCCAACCCTATTCTCAAACTTCAAACTTGATGTTCATGAGCTATAAACCTCCGATTGGGGTGATTTCAATTTCTTTTTGTCTAGAATTGGCGCGTGCACGTTGTGGAGTATTTGAAAATCATTTAGGATTGCATTTTTAGGTAATTTTCCACCTCAAAGGGGTTTCCCAAGCTGATCCTTAATCTTTACAAATAACAACAACATGCCCAGTAGAGTCCCACAAGTGGGGTCTGGGGAGGGTAAAATGTACGTAGACCTTACCACTATTTCATAGAGATAGAGAGGTTGTTTTTGAAAAACCCTCGTCTAAAAAATCAAGCCCTACAAGTAGAAGATACTAGATATGAAAAAATAAGGAAAAGAAAATAAAAAAAGGAAAATGATTAATAATGAAAAGCAAATTATAGTATCTAAATATGATAAAGTAACAAATATAAAATGAATAATGACAACACAGGATATAAAGACACGACTACTCCTACTAGCCTACTATATCACAAGGCCATACATCAACCTATCCCTACTAGCCTAATAACATTATATCCTAATACGCAACCTCCACTCCTTTCTATCTAAGGTTATGTCCTTGGTGAGATGAAGTTTTACCATATCTTTTTTGATCGCCCCCATACTTCTTCGGTCTACCTCTACCCCTTTGTGTAATCCATAATCCAATCTCTTGCACCTTCTAACAGGGGTATCAGTACTTCTTTTCTGCACATATCCATACTTCTTTTCTGCACATATCCAAACCATAGCAGTTTCACTTCCTTCACCTTGTCAGCCACAGGGGCCATCTCTAAATTCTCCCAGATGGTCTCATTCCTAATCTTATCACTCCTAGTATGTCCATACATCCATCTCAACATCCTCATCTCCGTAACCTGCATCTTCTTAACATGTGAATTTTTAATTGGCCAGTACTCCACCCCATATAGCAGAGATGGTCTAACCACCATTCTATAAACTTTTCCCTTTAAGTTTAGGTGGTATATTTTTATCACACAATACTCCAGAGGCAAGCCTCCATTTTGTCCATGCTTCCACAATACGATGTGTGACATCATCATCGATATCGCCACTACTCTGGATGATGGACACAAGATACTCAAAGTTTTCTCTCTTTGGAATAGGTTGAGTGGTAAACGTCACTTCAATGTCTGCTTCATGTCTCACAATACTGAATTTGCAATCCAAGTATTCTATTTTGGTCCTACTCAGTTTGAACCCTTTGGATTCTAAAATATATCTCCAAACCTCCAATATATCATTAACTTTAGCCCGAGTCTCATCAATCAATACTATGTCATATGCAAATAGCATACACCATGCCACCTTCTCCTGGATAAACTGTGTCAGCTCATCCATTAATAAGACAAAATGAAAAGGGCTCAACACAGATGCTTGATGAAGTTCCATCTCAACAGAAAAATACTCTGAGTCTCCTTCAATGGTTCTTACTTGAGTTTAGACTACTTCATACATGTCCTTTATCACCCTAATATACACTATTTGAACACCTTTTGGCTCTAGACATCTGCGTAGCACATCCCTCAAAACATTGTCATAGGTCTTCTCAAGGTCAATGAACACCATATGAAGGTCTCTCTTTCTCTCCCTATATTTTTCTACTAATCTCCGAACAAGATGGGTTACTGCAGTAGTCGACCGCCTTAACATAAATCTGAACTGATTCTCTGAAATAAATACTCCTTCTCTCACCCTTATCTCCACCACTCTCTCCATACCTTTATGATGTGGCTTAATAACTTGATACTCCTGCAATTGTTACAATTTTGAATATCACCCTTGTTCTTGTACAATGGAATGATTGTACTCCTCCTCCATTCATTGAGCATCTTAGAAGTCTTCATAATAACATTAAACAACCTAATCAATCACTCAATACCATCCTTGACCATGTTATTTCAAAAATCCACCAGAATCTCATCGGGTCTAATCGCTCTCCCTCTGCTCATCGTACTAATAGCACATCTAACTTCCTTATCTCTGAAACACCTACAATAACCAAAATATCAATGACTATTAGAGTGCACCAAATCACTCAACTCAATGTCTCTATCCCCTTTTTCGTTTAAGAGTTTATGAAAGTAAGCTTGCCACCTTAGCTTAATGGAAGTCTCACCCGCCAACACCTCACCCTCCTCATCCTTAATGCACTTCACTTGGTCCAAGTCACAAGTTTTTCTCTCTCTCTCCTTTGCGAGCCTATACAATCTTTTGTCCTCACTTTTCTCACCTAACTCAACATACAAGCACTCAAACGCTGCTGCCTTAGCACTCATCATTGTCGTCTTTGCATTTGTCTTTGCAGTCTTATAGATATCCTTAGGTCTTTATTTTTCATCCTCATCCCTACATTCCAACCACTTCGTATAGGAAATCTTCTTAGCTTTCACTTTGCCTTGAACTTCTCCACTTCACTACCAACCACCTTGACGTCCATCAACGGTCCCTCTCGAAACCCCTAGTACCTCGATGGATACTTTTCTAGTGTAACTGTAATAATCCCCAATTTAGGAGCCTTGAGTATAGAAAAGTTGGCTTGAAAAGTGACCTGGAGTCTGGTTTACGGGACCACTCATGGCCCGCAAGATGATATACGACTCGTAGGTTTGGTTCTTAAACATAGAACTTCAAGAAGAGGAAAAATTTTCAAGTGTGGGGAAATCCACGGGCCAGGTGACATACCGTAGATGGTTTCGTGAGTGGGATCCCAAACATGAAGGAAATTTGGAGTTTTTAGGAAGGTAGTTTACAAGTTATCAGACGACCCATGGAATGTGTTACGACTTATACATATCTTTCGTGGGTAGGGGCAAGGAAGTGAGGAAAAATAGTTAAATGTGGAAAGACTTTACTAGTCCAACCTTGACCTATAAGAAGTTTCACGACCTGTACTGTTGTTCGTGGGTTTCAGTTCAACAAAGTCAGATTTAAGAATTTTTAGGTGTGTCATTAGATGAGGGAACTTACGGATCGTAATTTGACCAACAATTCGTAATCGAGGTTTCATAAGTTGCTTTAGACAATTTTTAATAAGGGATAATTTGGTCATTTTCCACAATTCTATTCCTATACAATGTCATTTTTGGAACGGGAAAGGGGACCTATATTAGTCTTCAAGCCCTACAAAAACTCTTCATTCTCTCATTCCTTCAACTCCAAAATTTTAAGGCAAGAGCTCTCAAGAACAAGGCTAGGGTTTTCAAGTTTTATTCCTCAGAGGCTTCAATTCTATTTCTCCTTAAGTTTTCTAGGTATATGAGTTGATTTATGGGTATCCTTTCACCCATAAAGTTCCTATTACGTATTTTTACCTTTTTTTTTTTAAGTTTCTCAATTTAAAGTGCATGCGTATGAAGTTTCATGATCTTTATGTTATTATGTGATACTCATGAAGTTCAATGACTATTTTTCTAAGTAAATATATGCATTTTTGAAATATGATGTTGATTCCATGATTAGCCCTGATTTGATCAAGGTTGGGTAATTTTGATGTTCCTTTTAAAAGAAATTTCCTAAGACTTATGTGATTTGTGATTGTTCCATGCTAAATATAAGCCCACCTTGTTTTCAATGAAAGTTTCCTATGATTTATGATTACGATTAGGGCATCTATGAAGAGCTTCAATGCTAAGTTTACCAAAGATATATGTTTGATGTCAATTGCCCTAAAATATGTGTAAGAAAGATAAGTTCAAACTACTCCTATGATTGCTACCTATGATTCTAAGAGTATGTTTCAAAGATTCCATAGGATGACCTAGCACTGAGAGGACTAGAGATTGGGACTCATTCCGTTAGTTGAGGCATGATCCGTTGAAGCTAAATCTCAATGTCCCTAACTATGTGCCACCATAAGAGCCTTATGGCTAGGCTAGTGGATCCACGTAGGCCCAAAAGTTATGAAAGATGAAATTGCAAAGTCATTATGTTTTGGATATCTACCTTGGCAAGTAGATTCCCCTTTTCCCAATGGAAGGAGTGCATTGACCTTTTCCGAATGGAAGGAGTTCATTGGATTCCATGTAGTAGCTCACATGGTCTTACTGTCGGTCATGGTCGATTCCCACAAGTTTTATGATCCTATGATGTCTTCACTTTATGTGTTTTCTTATGCATTGTCTCATAGTGATCTGAGCCATATTCTTTGTGCATGCTTAAGTTTATTTTATGACTCTTGTATCTTATGTTTACTCATATGTTATGTTTAATTATGATGACATTACAATTTCATCCATGCATTGCATCTCACATACTTAGTACGTTCAAATGTACTAACATATATTTTACTTGCATGATTTAACCATGTAGGGACGGACACTCTTCCACCGGCTCGTGGCTAGTAGTTAGCGTTCAAGACTAGCTTATTATTATGGTGAGCCTTTATTTCGAGACTCCACCCATTTTCCACTATGCTCTATATTCTTTGTTTAGACGATGTATTTATGGCCCTTCTGAGGCTTTTACTTTCAATGTTGACTATTATGAATTTTCTTTCTATTTGATGGAAATCATTTGTACTAGTTCCGCTCGTTATGTATTAGTGGTAAGCTAATGGACAATATGTTGATATCTATTTTTGCTGCTTTTTAATGTTGCTTCATTGCATAAAAATATCTCGTAGTCCTTTCCCCTAATGTATTTTGCAAAAGTTTCATTTTAATGCCTATGAATGCTTAAGATGCTTAGATGGCTTGGGTGAGGTGCCTTCAAGTATCTCATTCTCCATGTGACGACTAGAACCAAGGCTGGATCGTTAAAAACTTGGTATCAGAGCACGAGGTTCTAAAATATTCCTCAGATGTCCATGCATACCCCGTAGCGTAGAGTCTCATTCAAGATTGTGAAGCACGCCACTATCTTGTGTGAGAGGCTATGAGGTTTAGAAAAGTCTTCCCTTCTTTCTTATTCATATAGTGCCTTGAGTGAGAGGCTATGAGCAGAGGCACAAGGCCTCAATGCCAAAGGGGTCTAGTTCAAGGTGCCCAAAGGACTAATCGATTCTAAGCTCTTCATGGTCGCCAAGAGGTCGAAGAGGCTTTCGATGTGGTTATTGATATGTTAAGGGTTTTTTGTTACGATGCATATGGACTTTAAGATCCGGGAGCAAATTTGTCTTTTGTAACCCTATTCTTTGCATATAAGTTTCATGCATGTCCTAAAGTCCTCCATGAGCCCTATGAGGTGAGTAACCCCATAGGTGAGTCTATCATAGCCATAAGAGTCTATAGGGGTTGTCCCTTTTCTATGCTGCATAAAGTGATCCCATGTCACTTAGTTTAGCTTTCCATGGTAGACTTCAATGTGATTCCAGGGATGGAATAGTTGTATGCTTCTTATGCCTCCATTGACTGTAGACCTCGTAGGGTTAAATTCCAATTCCCTAATGAGACAGTCCTTGAATGGAAGGGTAGCAACTCTTCATATAGGGGTTGATTCATTTCCTTTGTAAGGGCCTGCAAAATGATTTCTAAGGGGTACATTTACCGCCTGGTGAGGGCCAAAGATGTCTCTTCCAAAGTTCCTTCTCTTGAGTCAGTCCTCATTATAAGTGAGTTCCTTGATATCTCTCCAAATGAGTTACCGGGTGTCCCTCCCGAAAGCGAGATAAATTTTGGTATAGACCACTTGCTCGATACTCAGCCTATCTTAATCCCTCCTTATAGAATGACTCTTGCAAAATTGAAGGAGTTGACAGAGTAACTGAAGGATTTATTGGAGAAGGGTTTCATTAGACCCAGTCGGTCTCCATGGGGTACCCCGATATTATTTGTAAGGAAGAAAGATGGGCCACTCCGTCTGTGCATTGACTACCGGTAGCTCATTAAGGTCACCATTAAGAATAAATATCCTCTCCCGAGGATAGATGATTTGTTTGATCAATTACAAGGGGCTACTCTTTTCTCCAAGATTAATTTGAGATCCTGTTATCACCAATTGAGGGTGAGAGGAAGTGACATCCCTAAGATGACTTTCTGGACTAGGTATGGTAGTTTTGAGTTTGTGTGATGTCGTTTGGCCTCACTAATGCACCAACGGATATTTATGGACCTCTTGAATAGGGTGTTTAAGTGTTACCTTGATATATTTCTTGTGGTGTTTATCGATGATATTCTTATCTATTCTCGAGGTGAAGAAGAGCACATGGAGCACTTGAGGGTAGTACTGTGAACCCCAAGAGAACAGAAGCTCTATGAAAAATTTGACAAGTGCGAGTTTGGCCAGATGAGATTGCTTTTCTTGGGCATGTGGTGTCTTAGAGGCCATCAAAGTTGATCCTAAAAAGAAAGAAGCAGTAAGATACTGGCCAAGGCCATTGACTCCCACTGACATAAGGAGTTCCTTGGGTCTAACCGGTTACTATAGACAGTTTGTTCAAGACTTCTCTATTATTTCGTCTCCACTCACCAAGCTAACTCAAAAGAAGGATAAGTTTGTGTGGATAGATTAATATGAGAGGAGTTTCTAGACTTTAAAGGATCAGTTGACTTCATCCCCCATATTAACATTGCCAGAAGAGGATGATGGGTTCGTCATGTATTTTAATGCATCAAGGATTGGGTTGGGTTGCATACTTATGCAAAATGGTAAAATGATTGCCTATGCTTCAAGGAAATTGAAAGTGCATAAGAAGAATTACCCGGCTCATGATCTTGAGCTTGCAGTGGTGGTGTTTTCCTTAAAGATTTGGTGACATTAATTACATGGAGTTCATGTGGATGTTTTCACCGACCACAAGAGTCTCCAACACGTGTTCACCCAAAAGGATCTCAACTTGAGGCAACAAAGGTAGTTAGAGCTACTCAAGAATTATGATATGAGTGTGAAGTACCACCCCGGAAAAACCAATGTGGTAGCTGACGCCTTTAGTAGAATTTCTATGGGTAGTATGTCCTATATAGAAGATGATGGTACAAGGGAGTTGGCCAAATATTTTCATAGGTTGGCAATACAGGGAGTAAGATTGAGTGAGTCCAGGAGTGGTGGCGCACTGGTTTTTCATGGGTCTGCATCTTCTTTGATTAATGATGTTAAGGCCAAGCAAGATCTTGATCTCGCCTTAGTTGAGTTGAAAACCTTGGTAAAAGATGGAAATATAGAAGTCTTCTCACAAAGGGGGGATGGTGCACTCCAATATCAAACGAGGTTGTGTGTGCCCAGTGATAGTGAGTTGAAGAAGTTGATCATGCAAGAAGCCCATAAGTCTTCATACTTCATTCATTCCGGAACCACCAAGATGTACAAAGACTTGAGAGAGATTTATTAGTGGAATGTGATAAAGAAGGACATTGCTCAGTTTGTGTCCGAATGTGCCAATTGCGGGCGGGCCAAAGTTGAACATCAAAGGCTGGGTGGCCTAGCCCAAGAGATTGCTATTCCTACTTTGAAGTGGGAAGAGGTCAACAACTATTTTGTAGTTGGGTTTCCAAAGACCAAAAAGCATCTTGACCCTATCTGGGTGATAGTTGATCGTATGACAGAGTCACCTCATTTCCTATCGGTCAAAACTACATTCCATGCTGAGGACTATGCCCCCGTGTACGTCCGAGAGTTGGTAAGGTTGCATGGGATTCCATTGTCCATCATATCAGATCGTGGAGTTTAACTCACTTCTCACTTTTGGAAATTCTTTCAAAAAGGACTTGTCACTAGGGTGAAGTTGAGTACGACTTTTCATCCTCAAATCAATGAGCTAGCTGAGAGGACTATTCAGATGTTAGAAGATATGTTGAGAGCTTACATGTTGGAATTCAAGGGAAGTTGGTATGAACATTTGCCACTTAAATCTCATGCTTCAGGGACGAAGCTTACTATCATCTAAGTTTTATATTATGTTTGAGTATGTCTTTTATCTTTATTTGAGGGTGAGCTTGGGATATGTCTTAGCCCCTGCCCAGTCTATTTCTTAGAGGCTTGTTGGACATGATGTATGACCCTAATGACTTCAGTACTTCACATGCTCTTATGCTATTACTTATGTGTTTATGTCTTAGCTTCCGCTTATGTATCTCACTCATTATCCATTAATGCTTATGATATGCTAAGAGTCTAGTTTAGGGTTCCCTCAGGGATCTCATTCATCATGTCACACCTAGGGCCTAGCTGTAACGACCCGACCTAGAGGCCTACTCGCCACATGGTGAATGAGATACCCGAAGGCATCTCACCAAGCCATCTAAGTATCTTAAGCATTCATAGGCGTTAAACTAAAACTTTTACGGAAAACATGATGGGAAAGGACTATGGGCCATTTTCATGCAATGAAGCAACAATAAAAAGTAGTGAAAATAGATAACATCATTTTTGTCCATAAACATACCACTAAATACATAACAAACAAAACCAACGGTCGGTTTCTATCAAATAGAAAGAAATCTATGAATAGTCAACATAGAATGTAAAAGCCTCAGAAGGACTATAAATGCATTGTCTAAAACAAAAAATAGAACAGAGTGGAAAATGGGTGAAATCTTAAACTAAGGGCTCACCACAATAACAAGCTAGTCTTGAACACTAACTACTAGCCACGATGGTGGAGGAGTGCCTGCCCCTACATGGTCAAATCATGTAGGCAAAATATGCATTGGTACGTTTGAATGTACTAAGTATATGAGATGCAATGCATGGATGAAATTCTAATGCCATCATAATTGAACATAATATATGGATATACATAAGATAAAGAGTCATGAAATAAGTTTAAACATGCACAAGAAATATGACTCAGATCAATATGAGATAATGCATAAGAAAACTCATAAAGTGAAAACATATCATAAGATCATAAAACCTGTGGGAATGGACCATAACTAACAGTAAGACTGTGGGAATGGACCATAACTAACAGTAAGACTATGTGAGGTACTACATGTAATCCAATGAATTCCTTCCATTGGGAAAAGGCCAATGCTCTCCTTCCACTGGGAAAAGGGGAGTCTACTTTCAAGGTAAATATTCAAAACTTAGTAAACTTGCAATTGCATCTTTCATAACTCTGGACCTATGTTGATCCACTACCCTAGCCTATAAGGCTCCTATGGTGGCACATAGTTAGGGACATTGAGATTTATCTTCAAGGGATCATGCCTCAACTAATGGAATGAGTCCCAATCTCTAATCCTCTCGGTGCTAATTCATCCCACGGAATATTTGAAACATACTCTTAGAATTATAAGTAGCAAACATAGGAGTAACTCGAACTCAAGAATCTTTCTTAAACATCTTTTAGGGCAATTAACATCAAACATATATTTTTTGTAAACTTAACTTTGAAGCTCTTCATTAATGACCTAATCATAATATTAAATCATAGGAAACTTTCATTAAAAACAAGGTGGGCTTAGCTTTAGCATGAAACAATCATAGATCACACAAGTTTTAGGAAATTTCTTTTAAAAATAATACCAAAATTGCCCAATCTTGACTATATTGAAACTATCAGGGAATCAACACCATATTTTGAATATGTATATATACTTAGCAAAATTGTTATTGAACTTCACAAGTGCCATATTATAACATTAAAATCATGAAACATCACAAGAATGCACTTTAAATTGAGGAACTTAAAGAAAAGGGAAAAATACGTAATAGGGAACTTTATGGGTGAAAGGGTACCAATAAACCAACTCACACACCTGGAGAACTTAGGAGAAATAGAATTTAAGCCTTTGGGGAAGAAAGCTTGGAAACCCTAGCCTTGTTCTTGCCTAGTCTTGAGAGCCTCTTTTGCTTTAGAGAATTTGAGAGTGAAGAATGATAGGAATTTGGGCTTAAAGGCAGAAATGAGCCCATTTCCATCCCTAAAATAATATAGTATAGGAATAGAATTGTAGGTATTGACCAAATTATCCCTTATTAAAAATTCTCGAAAGCAACTTACGGAACCCCAATTATGGGTCGTAGGTCACTTACAAGCCGTAAGACCCCTCATCTGATGACACATTTGAAAATCTTAAAAACTGACTTTGTTGAATTTAAAACCACGAACAACAGGATGGGCCATGGTTGGAATCATAGAGTCCTTCCACACTTAACTATTTTTCCTCACTTCCTTGGCCCAACCTATGTAAGGTCTACATGGTTCATAACACATTCCATGGGTCATCTAATAACTCGTATACTACCTTCCTGAAAACTACAAATTTCCGTCATGTATGGATCCCACTCACGAAACCATTTATGGGTCATAAGATAAACTATGGGCCATCACTTAGTCTGTGGGTTACCTCACACTTAGAAATTCTTTTCCTTCCCGAAGTTCTATATTTAAGAACCGAACCTATAGGCCGTATGTCATCTTACGGGTCATAAGTGGTCCTATAAACTAGACTCCAAACAACTTTTTTGGCTAACTTTTCTGTACTCAAGTCTCCTAAACGGGGGGTCGTTATAATATCTCCCCCTCTGGAACATTCATCCTTGAATGTACTTAAAGGCAAGCTCTATGATGTAAACTAGTAGCTAATTAATAACCTAGTATCCAGGAAATAATGCAAGTCAAGCATTATTCCTCAAGAAAATTTTAGATTTCATACTTTAAACATGTCTCAGAATAGTTCATAAACATCAAAATAGATACATACATCATAAGAAACTGAAATGCATGGAATTTGAGGCCTTTGGAAGGATTTCTTAATACCTTAGGTTTGAGTAGAGTGAAATAGGCGTGGATAGAGCTTCATCATATCCGCTTTCGTATCCCATATAGCACCCTCAATTTGTTGGTTTCTCCAAAGTACGTTAACAAATATAACTTCCTTGTTCCTTATGTTCTTCACTTGTCGATCTAGGATTTCAACAGATACCTCTTCAAAACTCAAATCCTCTTACATATTCACATATACAAAGGAACTAGGGAACTTGGGTCACCTATGAATTTCCTCAACATCAAAACATGGAAAATCGTATGAATAAAGTGCAACTCGTTGGGTAGATCCAACTCATACACTGCTTTCCCCACTCTTCTCATGACCTTGTAGGGTCCCATATATCTAGGACTCAATTTCCTTTTCTTACCAAACTGTAGAATACCTTTCATTGGAGACACCTTCAAATAGACCCAATCACCAACTTAGAACTCAAGTTCCCTTCTTCTCAAATTTGAGTAGGACTTTTATCGGCTTTGGGCTATTTGCAATTTCTCCCTTACGCTTTTAATTTTATCCATAGCATTCATCACTAAATTCAGTCTTGTTAATGCCACCTGATCGAATTTGAACCACCCGATGGGCAATCTACATCGTCCACCATACAACGCTTCGAATGGTGCCATCCCAATACTTGCATGAAAGCTATTGTTGCAGGCAAACTAGATAAGTAGCAAATGTTCATTCCAACTTTCCTTGAAATCCAACACGCAAGCTCTTAACATATCCTCCAATGTCATAATAGTCCTCTCGGCTTGCCCGTTGACTTGGGGGTGAAAAGTCGTACGCAACTTCACCCTAGTGCCAAGACCTCTTTGGAAGGATTTACAAAAGTGAGAAGTGAATTGAACTCCACGATCTGATATGATGGACAATGGAATCCCATGAAACCTCACCAACTCTTAAATATACAAGCAGGCATAGTCCTCGACCCTGAATGTAGTCTTGACCCGCAGGAAATGAGCTTGGTCGAATATCACCCATATAGAGTCAAAATGCTTTTTGGTCTTTGGAAACCCAACTACAAAATCCATGTTGACCTCTTCCCACTTCCAAGTAGGAATGTCAATGTCTTATTCTAGGCCACCCAACCTTTGATGTTCAACTTTGACCTGCTGACAATTGGCACATTCTGACACAGATTAAGCAATGTCTTTCTTCATCCCATTCCACCAATAAATACAAGTTTGTATACATCTTGGTAGTTCTTGGGTGAATGGAATATGAAGATTTTTGGGATTCTTGTATGATCAACTTCTTCAACTCGCTATCATTGGGCACACACACGCTCCCTTAGTATCAAAGTGCACTAACTCCCCCTTGTGAGAAGACTTCTATCTTTCCATCTTTTACTAAGGTTTTCAACTCAACTAAGGCGGGATCAAGATCTTGCTTAGCCTTAACCTCATCAATCAAAGAAGATGCAGACCCATGAAGAACTATTGCACCACCACTTCTAGACTCACACAGTCTCATTCCCAATCTAGCCAATCTATGAACATCTTTGGGAAACTCCCTTTTTCCATCATCTTCTATATGGGAGACACTACCCATGGAAATTCTACTAAGGGCGTGAGCTACCATATTGGTGTTTTCAGGGTGGTACTTCATACTCATACCATAATCCTTGAGTAGCTCTAACCACCTCCGCTGCCTCAAGTTGAGATCCTTTTGGGTAAACACATGTTGGAGACTCTTGTGGTCGGTGAAAACATCCACACGAACTTCATATAAGTAATGTTTCCAAATCATTAAGCCAAACACCACTGACGCAAGCTCAAAATCATGAATTGAGTAATTCTTCTCATGCACTTTCAACTGCTTTGAAGCATAAGCGATCACTTTACCATTTTGCATTAGCACATAACCAACCCTATCCTTGATGTATCACAATACATGATGAACCTGTCATTCCCTTCTAGAAATGTCAATATGGAGGATGAAGTCAACCGATCCTTTAAAGTTAGGATGCTCTTCTCACATTCATCTGTCCATACAAACTTAGCCTTCCTCTGAGTTATCTTGTTGAGTGGAGACGAAATAGTGGAGAAGTCTTGCACAAACCATCTATAGTAACTAGCTAGACCTAAGAAACTCTTTATGTTAGTAGGAGTCAATGGACTTGGCCAATTTCTCACCGTACCTATCTTCTTAAGATCAACTTTGATGCCTTCTCTAGACACCACATACACAAGGCAGGCAACCTCATCTAGCCAAAACTTGCACTTGTCAAATTTTGCATAGAGCTTCTGTTCCCTTAGGGTTTGTAATACTACCCTCAGGTGCCTCATGTGCTTTTGCACATGTCAGGAGTAAATAAGAATATCATCAATAAACACCACAACAAACATGCCGAGGTAAGGCTTAAAACTCTATTCATAAGGTCTATAAATATTGCTAGTGCATTAGTGAGACCAAATGACATCACCCCATATTCAAATTGACCATACCTAGTTTGGAAAACCATCTTAGGGATGTCACTCTCTCTTACCCTCAATTGGTAATAAATGAATCTCAAATCGATTTTAGAGAAATGAGTAGCCCCTTGTAGTTGACCAAATATATCATGTATCATTGGGAGAGGATATTTATTCTTGATGGTGAACTTATTGAGCTATCGGTAGTCAATTCACATGAGAAGCGACCCGTCATTCTTTTTTACAAATAAAACCAGTGCACCCCATGAGGACCGACTGGGTCTAATGAAGCCTTTCTCCAACAAATCTTTCAGTTGCTCCTTTAACTCCTTCAATTTTGTGGGAGCCATTTTATAAGGAGAGATTGAGATGAGTTGAGTATCAAGTAAAAGGTCTATACTAAAATCTATCTTTCTTTCAGGAGGGATACCCAGTAACTCATCTAGAAGATATCGGGGAACTCACTTACAACGGGGACTGACTCAAGAGAGGGAACTTTGGAAGTAACCTCTTTGACTCTCACCAAGTGTTAGATGCACCCTTAGGAAATCATTTTGCGGGACCTTACAAAAGAAATGAATCGACCCCTACCTGAAGAGTTGTTACCCTCTCATTCATGAACTGAATCATTAAGGAATTGGAATTTAATTCTACGAGTTTTATAGTCAATGAAGGCATAAGAAGCATGTAATCAATCCATCCCTAAAATCATATAAAAGTCTACTATGATAAGGTCAACTAAGTCACATGGAATTACTTTATGCGAGATTGAAATGGGACAACCTTTATAGAATATGATAGACTCACCTACGGGGTTACTTACCTCATAGGGCTCACAGAGAACTTTAGGACATGCATGAAACTTATATGCGAAGAATGGGGTTACAAATTACAATTTTTCCCTCGGATCTAAAAGTACATATGCATCATAAATCATAACTCTTAACATAACGGGAACCACATCCGGAGCCTCTTTGACCTCTTGGCGACCATGAAGAGCATAAAATCGATTGGTCCTTTGGGCGCCATGAACTGGACCTCTTTGGCCTTGAGGGCTTGTGCCTCTGCTCTTGCAATCCTTAGCATCGTGGCTAGGCTTCCCACAAGTGAAGCAAGCATTTGACCTAGCTAAGCACTCTCCTTTGTGAGGCCTCTCGTACTTGGGGCAATTGGGACTTTGGGGCTTGGAAGCCACCCGTTTGTCCTTCCAGGGAGGAAAAGTATTGGTGGATCCTTGCCAACTTTTCCTTTGGACACCTTGGAATTTATGACCAGCGCCCTGTTGGTGAGAGTAGTTTCCACCTTCAACTTGAGCCCTCATGGACACTTTTATCCTTTCACGAAGCTTCTCCCCAATTTGCTCTACATACATCATCAAGTTGGAAATGTCCATATCTTCGATCAACATGGCCATCTTGCACTCCTACGAGACCACTCGAAGACACCCAAAATAAGCTTGATCATGCGAGCCCTCAAATCTGTGACCATAAATAGAGCATACTTTAACAATTTGGTAAATTTGAGGGCATACTCCCTCACGTCATGCTCCCTTGCTTCAAGTTGATAAACTCCTAGACCTTTACCTCCCTAAGCTCGATGGGGAAGAATCGATCTGAAAAGGCATATTTGAATTCCTCCTAATCAATAGGACTTGCTCCTTGGCCTCTCTCATCGACCCATTGCTCGAACCAAATCTTAGCCACTCCTTTAAGTTGGTAGGCCATCAACTTGGCTTTTTCTTTGGACAAAATACCCATCACTACCACAACTCGATAAGCTTCCTCAATAAACTTAATGGGGTCCTCATTCATTTCCGACCATGAAATTCTAGTGGGTTTATCCACATAAAGTCACGTACGCTCATGGCCGGAGTGGGCACTTGAGGAGAAACAACCACCTCCCTATTGGCTTGGTTGGACAAGTTTTGGGCTATCAAGGTAAACACAGCTTTGAACTCCGCATGAGACACTTCATCATCCTGTTGGCGTGGAGGGACTTGTTCCTTGGGAGTGCCTCACTGATGGGGAGCTTTTCATGGCGGCATGATCTAGAAACAAGAAAATGCCCATCTTTAGTTAGCAGAAAACATATTCAACTCTAAGGCATGATATGAATAAGAAAGAAGGGAAGACGTTTCTAAACCGTCTCATAGCATCTCACTCAAGATAGTGGCGCACTTCACAACCTTGAGTGAGACTCTATGCTACGGGGTATGCATCCAATGAATATTTTAAAATCTCATGCTCTGATACCAAGTTTGTAATGACCCCACTAGGGGCCTAGTTGTCACACGACAAATGAGATACTCGAAGGTACCTCACCCAAGCCATCTAAGCATCTTAAGCATTCATAGGCATTAAACTGAAACTTTTGCAAAAAACATGAAGGGTAAGGACTATGGGCTATTTTTATGTAATGAAGAAACATTAAAAAGCAATGAAAATAGATAACATCATTTTTGTCCACAAGCATACCACTAATACATACCGGACGAAACCGGCATAGTCGATCCATCAAATAGAAAGAAATCCATGAATAGTCAACATGGAATGTAAAGGCCTCAAAAGGGCCATAAATACATCATCTAAAACAAAAATACAGAACAGAGTGAAAAATGGGTGGAGTCCCGAACTAAAGGCTCACCACAATAACAAGTTATTCTTGAACACCAACTACTAGTCACGGGCCAGTAGAGGAGTGCCTGTCTATACATGGTTAAATCATGCAGGAAAAATATGCATTAGTACACTTGAATATACTAAGTACGCGAGATGCACTAGGATGAAATTGTAATAGCATCATAATTAAACATAACATATGGATATACATAAGATAAATGAGTCATGAAATAATCTTAAACATGCATAAGAAATATGACTCATATCAATATGAGATAATGTATAAGAAAACTCATAAAGTGAAAAAATATCATAAGATCATAAAAACTTGTGGAAATGGACCATAACTGATAGTAAGACCATGTGAGCTACTACATGGAATCTAATGAACTCCTTCCATTAGGAAAAGTACAATGCACTCCTTCTATTGGGAAAAGGGGAATCTACTTGCCAAGGTAAATATCCAATACTTAGTAACCTTGCAATTGTATCGTTCATAACTTTGGGCCTACATGGATCCACTACACTAGCCTATAAGGCTCCTATGGTGGCAGATAGTTAGGGATATTAAGATTTAGCTTCAAGGGATCATGCCTCAACTAACGGAATGAGTCCTAATATCTAGTCATCTCGGTGCTAAGTCATACTACGAAATCTTTGAAATATACTCTTAGAATCATAAGTAGCAATCATAGGAGTGGCTTGAACTTAAGAATCTTTCTTAAACATCTTTTAGGGCAATTAACATCAAACATATCATTGGTAAACTTAGATTTGAAGCTCTTCATTAATGCCCTAATCATAATCTTAAATCATAGGAAATTTTCATTGAAAATAAAGTGGCCTGAGCTTTAGCATGGAACAATCATAAATCACATAAGTCTTTAGAACATTTCTTTTAAAAGGAACATCGAAATTGCCCAACCTTGACCTTACTGAAACCACCATGGAATCAGCATCATATTTCAAATATTCATATATTTACTAAGAAAAATAATCATTGAACTTCATGAGTATCATATATTAACATAAAGACCTGAAATCATCATAAGCATGCACTTTAAATTGAGAAACTTAAACAAAAGGTAAAAATATATAATAAGAAACTTTAAGGGTGAAAGGGTACCCATAAATCCACTCACATACCTAGAGAACTTAGGAGAAATAGATTTGAAGCCTTTGGGGAAGAAAGATTGAAAACCCTAGCCTTGTTCCTGCCTAGTCTTGAGAGCCTCTTTTGCCTTGGAGAATTTGAGAGTGAAGAATGATAGAAATTTGGGCTTGAAGGATGATAGGCCCGTTTTCTGTCCCCAAAACGACATAGTATAGGAATAGAATTATGAGAAATAACCAAATTATCCCTTATTAAAAGCTATGAAAATTGACTTACAAAATCTCGATTATGGGCTGTAGGTCGACTTACGAGCTGTAAGTCCTCTCGCCTGATGACACATAGGAAAATCTTGAAAATTGATTTAGCTGAATTAAAAACTATGAATAACAGCATGGGCCATGAATCCTCTTATAGGTCATGGTTGGACTCGTGGAGTTCTTCCATACTGAACCATTTTTCTTCACTTCCTTGGCCCTCCTACCCATGTAAGGTCTACATGGGCCGTAACATATTACATGGGTCATTTGATAACTCATATACTACCTTCCTAAGAACTCCAAATTTCCTTCATGCTTGAGGTCCCACTCATGAAACCATCTATGAACCTTAAGATATCCTAGGGGCTGTCACTTGGTCCGTGAATTACCCCACACTATGAAACGTTTCCCCTATATGAAGTTCTATGTTTAAGGACCAAACCTATGGGTTGTATGTTATCTTACGGGCCATAAGTGGTCCCATAAACCAGACCACTGGACACTTTTAGGCTAATTTTTCTATACTCAGGGCTCCTAAACTAGGGGTTTGTTACACTTGCTTGGATTGTGACCAATTGGTATCAGAGTCCAAGGTTTTGACGGGTCCTCGGGAGTCTAACATGTCACGTCAAGTAGAGTCTTATTCATGAATGTGAAGCACTCCGCATCTATAAATAGGCATCTGTGAGGCATTTTGAGAATTATACACTTCTTTCATGATTCATGTCATGCTGTAGAATGTGTCCTATGGCTTCCTACCTCTAACAGTTGTTCTATGCTTTTTACAAAATGCCTCCAAGAAAAGTACCCAAGCTAGAAAAAGTACGTGCTAACGAGGATCAAGCTACCCATGACCCTTTAGGAGAACAAGTCACCAATGTTGAGTTCCGGACCGCTATTGCTATGTTAGCCTGAGCTATGATAAATCAGACCAATCAAGGTGTGGTTTCTCCTCCTCCTTAAGTGCCTACCCCGACAGCTAGGGTGAAAGATTTTTCCCGAATAAACCATCTTAAGTTCCATGGTTCGAAGGTGTAATGACCAGTAAAATTACCAAAATGCCCCCCAGAGTGAGGGTATGTGCATAACGCATCTTCCAATTCTCGTATATCAAATTCGAGGTTGAATTTGTGATCATCACAAAAATTTAGTGGAAAAATGGTCTCGGTCAATTTTAAGAGCAACCCGATCAAAAGATAATTTTTTGATCCGAAGTGCAAAACAGTGTTGCTGCGCGACAAGAGCATGTCGCACCTCCATCCCAGACCAGCACTTATATCTTTTTAAAATTTTCAACGGGATTAGGAAAACACGTTCAAAAACCTTTTCTAAAAATGCACAGTGCACGACCAGTCTGCGTCGTGGATTGGGTTTTTTCCAAGTTAAAATTTCTAAATTTTACGAGGGGTATTCCGGTCTATTCCCAACCCCTCCTAAACTCTATGCATGATTTAATAAGGTCAATTTGACGTAAAAAAGGGCTTAAAATGCCCATTCTAAGTCCTATGCTATAATCTAATAAGGCTAAGGCTTGAGGAAAGAGGAGAAGGAGATTGAGTTTGAGAGATTTGAGAAGGGATCTTTGACATGACTGATTGATAGCGTCATCCAAGGTATGTAAGGCTAAACTAAAAGCATGGGATTGTTCTCTCATGTGCCTCATAGATGGTCATAGATGAGTTAATGGTTCAAGAGTCTACATACATGAACACTTGATGGTGTTTCTTAAAATTTACTTGAAATTACATGTTTTTCTATGTTGATGATCATCGTACACTTTTTTTCTTGAATTGAACATTTCATGTGAATTTGCATAACCCTATATGATTATTTTTGAAAGCATGCATACTGAACTTAATAATTGAGTCTAAAGCCTTGAGTTGACATTGTTGATTGTGATGAGAGAATGATGATGAGTTGATAGAATTTGATTTCTTATGAGTCTCTATAAATGAACTCTATCAATGTGTCTATTCGATCTCTTCCTAATGATTGTTCCAAATCTCGAGTCATTGATGAGATTGATTGATGAGAGGGTTAAAGTCCCTATGAGTTGATTGATGAAAGGGTTAGAGTTCCTATGAATTGATTGATGAAAGGGTTAGAGTCCCAATGAGTTGATTGATAATAGGGTTAGAGTCCCCATGAGATACCGATCGATGACGGGGCTCGAGTCCCTATGAGATTGGTTGAGATGGAGGTTTTATGAGCATTGAGTCATGGGAGGAGTATTGAGCACCAAAAGAGTGAGAGTTAGTCCAACTTGAACTCGTCAAACTACGTCACCAAACGTAGGTGAGGCTTAGAACCATCACATGTATTGTGGTTCCCTCTTGATTAGAAGTCCCTGAAAGCAATATCGGACTTATTGAAGACTGGCTCCATGTTGGGTGAGCTGATATAGTTTCGATTCATTTTCTACCTGGCAAGTTTAGAATGGTTGTGGCAACATCAGTGTGATTATTGTACATTCACTGGCTCATAAGTGATTATAGTCGGATAAGAGAAACTCCTATAAATATCCTACCTTGAGTACTCTAAATTGAGATGAGATGAGATGAGATGAGAGGAGGTGAGCTCCTCTAAAATGAGTCTGAGATGATTAAAGAGCTTGAGTTATTGATGGGTCACTTATCTACTCTTTGTTCTTGCATAGATAGACAATTGATGATTTGATGTGATTTGATCTTTATTATTAGTTGATGTTGTTTCCATATTATTCTACCTGTTTCTGTTTCACTCAACTATTTTACATACCAGTACATTCCAAGTATTAATGTCCCTATTGGACTACATCGTTTTATGATGCAAGGGCTGGTACTAGAGATCGTTAACAGGCGCTCCATTGAAGATCTGAGATTCGTAGCTGATTGGTGAGCCTCCCCTATTCTGTAGGATCCACTAATTTTATTTCATCACGCTTTAGAGTTAGATTGGTCTATTTCTTTTATTTTGATTTAGGTGGCCATGGGTCTGTCATTGGCACAACATGATTAGTGATAGAGGCTTCATAGACAATGGATGAACGTTGACGTTGAGATTGTGAGCTAGTTTCTTTATACTAGCCTTTATTATTATCTATATCATTTTTAGACTTTAGATGAGATGTGCCCGTTTACTATTTTCAAATTCTGCTATTCTGTAGAGTTATATGATTGAATGAATGCGATGAGGCTAAGTGGTTCTCTCAGGGACTAGCAATAGTCTCTAGGTGCCGGCAATGCCAAAGGTACCCTCCGGGGGCGTGACAAACTTGGTATTAGAGCACAGAGTTCAAGTGTCTTAGGGAGTCTATGAAGCCATATCTAGTAGAGTCTTGTTTATTGGTATGTTTTCGACCACATTTCATAAGCAGGAGGCTATCGGACATTAGGAATTATTACACCTTTTTCTTATTACAATTCGTGCGATAGAGTTAAGCTCTATGAAAGATCTCTCCTAGTTAGTTCTTTATGCATTGCAGAATTGATATCATGCCTCTCAGAAGAGCCGTCAGAGAAAGGGGACATCCCGCCAGACAAGATGTTAACCCACCTGAGCCTCAAGTACACGAGGAGCCTACAGGCCAAGCTGTCCCTGTTGAGCAACCCCCTCAAGATAAGGTCTCCAATGTTGAGCTATGCCAGGCTATTCAAGCTTTATCCTAGGCTGTCATAGCACCTGCTATAAGACAAGGAGAGGGCAGATAGGACACTCATGACACCTCTACAGTCCGAGAATTTTCGAGGATGAATTCGCCTAAGTTCATGGGGTCTGCATACACTGAAGATCCTGAGAACTACGTGGAGGAACTTGAGAAGGTGTTCCAAGTGATGCACCTGGCTGATGCTGATAGGGTTGAACTGGCTGCTTACCAACTCAAGGGTGTGGCTAGACTGTGGTTCGACCAGTAGTAGAAAAGTAGAAGGGATGATGCTCCATGTTTGACTTAGGCAGTGTTTGAGGAAGCCTTCTTGGGACGCTTCTTCCCAAGACAGAAGAGAAAAGCTAAGGTGAGAGAGTTCTTGAATCTAAAACAAGGATCTATTACTATGCAAGAGTATGCTTTGAATTTCACACAACTATATCATTATGCTCCAGACATAGTTGCTGATATGAGAGGAAGAATAGGGATTTATGTTGATGGGTTGAATAGATGACCGAAGAGAGATAGGAGGGGAGCAATGCTCGTGAGTGATATGGACATTGAGTGATTGTTGACATTTGTATAACAAGTTGACGAGGAGAGACAACATGAAAAGGAAGAGTTCAAGCATAAGAAAGCTAAGAAATCTAGCCATGAGGTTGGAAGGAAAGGAAATGGCAACCAATTTCCAGCACCATCATATGCTAGTGCACTTGGGCCTAGAGGAAGGTATGATCAGAGATCTCAGAATGTGGGAAATCATAGACCTCAGCTGCAAGCTAATGTGGCTCACGATTCACAGGGTAAGCCACCGTGTGATAGGTGTGGCAAATTGCACTTGGGAGATGTCGTGATGGGAATGATGTGTGCTACAAATGTGGCCAAATGGGTCACTTCCAGATAGATTGTCCAAAGTAGGCTGACCGAGTTCAGTCTTCTACACCATTCCCGCTAGTTAGAGGAAACCAGAGGGGGGCTACATTAGGTATAGGCGGAACAACAAACCATTTGTATGCCATGGGTAGTCGCCAAGATCAGGAGAACTCCCTAGATGTTATGACGGGTATGATTCAAGTCTTTACTTTTGATTTTTATGTTTTGATGGATCTGGGTGCCACATTGTCGTTTGTATCTCCTTATGTGGCCAGTAGATTTGATAGAACCCCTAAGAGTCTTCTTGAACCCTTTGGTGTTTCTACTCCAGTGGGTGAGTCTATTCAAGCTGAGAGAATCTATAGAGCTTGCGTTGTATCCATCCATCATAGGGATACTCTTATTGATTTGGTTGAGTTGGAGATGGTTGATTTTGATTTGATTCTTGGCATGGATTGGCTTCATGCCTGTTATGCCTCCGTTGATTGTAGATCTCGAACCGTTAAGTTCCAATTTCTGAATGAGCCGGTTCTAGAGTGGAAGGGTGATTCTGTTGCACCTAGAGAAAAGTTTATCTCATACCTTAGAGCTAGTGAGTTTATTTCCAATGGTTGTATCTATCACCTCGTGCGAGTGAAATCTGATAATGCTGAGTCTCCAACTCTTGAGTCAGTCCCGATTATTAATGAGTTTCCGGAAGTATTTCCTGATTATCTTCCTAGAGTCCCTCATGATAGGGAGATTGACTTTGGGATTGATGTTCTTCCTGACACCCAACCTATTTCAATTCCACCATACAAGATGGCCCCTGCTGAGTTGAAAGAGCAACTTAAAGATTTGCTAGAGAAGGGCTTCATTAGGCCAAGTGTTTCACCTTGGGGTGCTCCTGTCCTATTCGTGCGAAAGAAGGATGGGTGCCCCAGAATGTGTATTGAATATAGGCAACTAAACAAGGTCATGATAAAGAATAAATATCCTCTCCCAAGGATAGATGATTTGTTTGACCAACTTCAGGACGCCTCCCATTTATCTAAGATGGACGTTAAATCTAGTTATCATCAGTTGAAGGCGAGGGAATGTAACATTCCAAAGACAGCTTTTAGGACTAGATATGGCCATTTTGAGTTCTTGGTCATGTCCTTTGGGTTGAATAATGCACTGCAACCTTTATGGACTTGATGAATAGAGTATTCAGACAATATCTTGATATGTTTGTGATTGTGTTCATCGACGACATTTTGGTGTATTCGAGAAGTGAGGAGGAGCATGCTAATCATCTCAGAGTTGTCCTCTAAATTCTTAAGGACCATGAGTTGTATGTGAAATTCTCAAAGTATGAGTTCTGGCTTAAGTCAGCAGCCTTCCTAGGCTATTTTGTTTCCGGTGATGGTATTCGAGTAGATTCCCATAAGATTGAAGCGGTTAAGAACTAGCCCTGACCAACCACTCCGATGGACGTAAGAAGTTTCTTGGGGTTGGCAGGCTACTACCGTAGGTTTGTTGAAGGATTTTCTTCCCGATCCACACTATTTACTAAATTGACTAAGAAAAAGGTCAAGTTTCAATGGTCCGATGAATATGAGAAGAGTTTCCAAGAGTTGAAGAGGAGACTGACTATTGATCCAGTTCTAACCTTACCTGACGGGTCAAAGGACTTTGTAATTTATTGTGATGCTTCAAGGATTGGATTAGGATGTGTATTGATGCAGAATGGAAGGTGATAGCATATGCTTCCATGCAACTCAAGGTTCATGAGAGGAACTATACAATCCATGATCTCGAGTTAGCAGCAGTGGTGTTTGCACTTAAAATCTGGTGCCACTACTTGTATGGACTGCATGTGGATGTGTTCACTCATTACAAGAGCTTGTAGTATTCTTTTAGTTAGAAAGAGCTCAACCTGCGACATAAGAGATGGTGGGAATTGCTCAAAGATTATGACATGAGCATTCACTACCACCCAGGTAAAGCTAACATTATTGCCGATGCTCTTAGTAGGTTGTCAATGGGTAGCACAGCCTATGTGGAGAAAGGAAAGAAGGAGTTAGCAAAGGAAGTGCATCATTCGGCTCGATTGAGAGTTCAACTTAAGGAGAATAATGAAGGAGGAGTTAACATTCAGAATAGGTCTGCTTCATCCTTGGTGGCAGAGGTGAAGGAAAAGCAAGAATAAGATCCTGCCATACTCCAATTGAACGAGGCTATCTGAAAACAGAAAGTAATGGTTTTCTCCAAAGGGGGAGATAGAGTGTTGAGATATCAAAATATATTGTGTGTTCCTAATGTTGATGGTATTCAAGATAGAATCATGGATGAGGCCCATAATACCAGATATTTCATTCATCCTGGCTCTACCAAGATGTACCACGACTTGAGAGAAGTCTATTGGTGGAATAGAATGAAGAGGGATATTGTTGAGTTTGTTTCAAAGTGCTCGAATTGCCAAAAAGTGAAAGTTAAGCATCAAAGGCCATGTGGATTGGCTCAGAACTTTTAAATTTTGGAATGGAAGTGGGAGATGATCAATATGGACTTCATTACTGGCCTACCAAGGTCTCAAAAGCAACATAATTCGATATGGCTGATTGTAGATAGGATGACCAGATCGGCTCACTTCTTGACAGTTGAGATAACTAACACTGCGGAAGAGTATGCCAAGTTATACATCCAGGAGATTGTGAGGTTGCATGGGGTTCCCTTGTCCATCATCTCGGACAGAGGAGTTCAATTTACCTTCGAATTTCGAAGATCATTACAAAAAGTATTGGGTACTATGGTGAACCTGAGCACAACCTTTCATCCACAGACAGATGGTCAGGCAGAGCGCACGCTCCAAACATTACGGGATATGTTGAGAGCCTATGTTCTTGATTTCAAGGGGAATTGGGATGATCACCTACTATTGATTGAATTTGCATATAACAATAGTTACCATGCAAGTATTCAAATGGATCCCTACGAAGCCTTGTTTTGGGGGGAGTTGTAGATCACCGATCGAGTGGTTTGAAGTAGGAGAAGCGGAGTTGATTGGGTCTGATCTTGTCCACCAATTGATGGAAAAGGTCAAGATCATCAGAGAGAGATTGAAAACTTCCAGAGTCATCAGAAATCTTATATCGATGTGAGAAGAAGAGACTTAAAGTTTGAGGTAGATGATTGGGTGTATTAGAAAGTGTCACCTATGAAGGGTGTCATATGATTTGGAAAGAAGGGAAAGTTGAGTCCGTGCTATGTTGGACCATATTAGATTGTAAAGAGGATTGGGAAGGTTGCTTATGAGTTAGAGTTGCCTTTCGAGTTAGATGGAGTCCATCTGGTATACCATGTGTCGATGTTAAATAAATGCTTGGGAGATCCTGCCTTGGTGATCCCCATTGATAGCATTGGAGTGAAAAATAGCCTATCTTACGAAGATGTTCCAGTTCAAATCCTTGATCTTCAGATTTGTAAGTTGAGGAACAAAGAAACAACCTCAGTCAAAGTCCTGTAGAGGAATCAATTCATTGAGGAAGCCACATGGGAAGTTGAGGAAGAGATGAAGGCCAAATATACCCACCTATTCATGCCAGATGATATGAGTGTTGAAGGTAAATTCCTTACCCTTGACTAAATTGATTGATCTATTCTTGATGCGATTTGCTATTCTTGAGTTTGAGTAACGTTGATCGAGGTCGAGGAAGAGTTGAGAGTTTGAATTATAGAGTTGAATGTCGAGATGAGTTTCGAGTCTATTCATGCCTTGATATCCACCTTTACTAATCATTCGAGGACGAATGATCCCAAGGGAGAGATGATGTAACACCTGGTAAAATCACCAAAATGCCCCTAAAGTGAGGGTATATGCGTAACACATCTTCCAATGCCCGTGTAGAAAATCTGAGGCCAGATTTGTGATTAGCACGAAATATTGAGAGGGAAAATAGTTTGGGTCGATTTTTAAAGCGACCAAATCAAAAGATAATTTTTTTATCTGAAGCGCAAAACAGTGTTGGTGCGCGACAAAAGCGCATCGCGCCTCCATTGCGGACCAGCACTTATATTTTTTTGAAAATTTTTGACCGATGTAAGAAAACTCGTACAGAAACCTTTTCTGAAAATGCACAGTGCACAACCAATCCGCGTTGCGGACTGGGTCTTTTTCGAGCTAAAAATTTCTAAATTTTACGAGGGGCATCCCGGTCTATTACCAACCCGTCCTAAACTCTATGCACGATCTAATAAGGCCATTTAGACATAAAAAGAGCCTAAAACCCCCCATTCTAAGTCCTATTCCATAGTCTAACAAGGGTAGGACTTGAAGAAATAAGATAAGAGCTTGAGTTTGAGAGATTTGAGAAGAAATCTTTGACGTAACTAATTGATAGTTTCATCCCAAGTATGTAAGGCTAAACTAAAAGCATGAAATTGTTATCTCATGTACCCCATAGATGGTTATAGATGAGTTGATGGTTCAAGAGTCTACATACATGAACCCTTGATTGTTTTTCTTAAAATTTTACTTGAAATTACATGTTTTTCTATGTTGATGATCATCATACACTTGTTTTCTTGAATTGAACATTTTCATGAGAATTTGCATAACCCTACATGACTATTTTGAAAACATGCATAATGAACTTAAGAATTCAGTTTAGAGCCTTGAGTTGAGATTGTTGATTGTGATAAGAGAATGATGATGAGTTCATAGAATTTGATTGTCTTGTGAGTCTCTATAAATGAACTCTACCGATGTGTCTATATTATTGCTTCCTAACATTGTTCTAAATCTTGAGTCATTGATGAGATTGATATATGAGAGCGTTAAAGTCCCTATGAGCTTGATTGATGAAAGGGTTAGAGTCCCTATGAGTTGATTGATGAAAGGGTTAGAGTCCCTATGAGATGATTGATGAAAGGATTAGAGTCCCAATGAATTGACTGATTATAAAGTTAGAGTCCTCATGAGATATCGATCAATGATGGGGCTCGAGTCCCTATGAGATTTATTGAGATAGAGGTTTTATGAGCATTGAGAAATGGGAGGAGTATTGAGCACTGAAAGAGTGAGAGTTAATCTGACTTGAACTCGTCAAACTACGTCGCCAAATGTAGGTGAGGCTTAGAACCATCACATGTATTATGGTTCCCTCTTGATTAGAAGTCCCCGAAAGCAATAGCGGACTTATTGACGACTGACTCCATGTTGGGTGAGCTGAAATGGTTTCAATTCGTTCCCTATCTGGCAAATTTGGAACGGCTGTGGCAACATAAGCATAATTGTTGTATATTCACTGGCTCATAAGTGATTTTTTTCAGATAAGAGAAACTCCCATTAATTTCTTGCCTTGTGTACTTTAAGTTAAGATGAGAGGAGGTTAGCTCCTCTTAGATGAGGTGAGATGAGAGGAGGTGAGCTCCTTTGAGATGATTCTGAGATGATTAGGAGCTTGAGTTGTTGATGGGTCACTCATCTACTCTTTATTCTTCCATAGATAGACATTTGACGATTTGATGTTTATTAAGAGTTGATGTTGTTTCCATATTATTCTACCTATTTCTATTTCACTCGGCTATTTTACATACCAGTACATTCCAAGTACTAATGTCCCTTTTGGAATGCATCATTTTATGATACAGAGGCAAGTACTAGAGATCGTCAACAGGAGCTTCGTTGAAAATTCCTCGTAGCTAATTGGTGAGCCTTCCCTATTCCGGATGATCCACAACTTTTATTTCATCATGCTTTAGAGTTGGATTAGACTATTTCTTTTATTTTGATTTAGGTGGCTATGGGTCTGTCATTGACACCACATGATTAGTGATAGAGGCCTCATAGACGATGGTTGAACGTTGATGTTGAGATTGTGAGTTAGTTTCTTTCTACTAGCCTTTATTATTATCTATATCATTTTGAGACTTTAGATGAGATGTTCCCATTTACTACTTTTAAATTCCGCTATTTAGTAGAGTTATATGATTGAATGAATGCGATGAGGCTAAGTGGTTTTTTTGGCGACTAGCAATAGTCTCTAGGTGCCGGCCACACCAAGGGTACCCTTCGGGGGCGTGACAAAAGGTAGTTGAGGATGCTCAAGAGTTTATTGGTGAAGTATGTAAGGTATTAGCTATCATGGGAGTGAGTTTAGAGGAGAAGGCAGAATTGACAGGGTATTAACTCAAGGGAGTGGCCCAGGTGTGGTTTACTTAATAGAAGTTTGAAAAGGTGGATGAAGGTCTGACTGGTCTGGAGGATTTCATGCTTACATTTGTTGACTGCTTCTTCCCACTTGATCTTAGAGAGGTGAAGATGACAGAGTTTATCAACCTCAAATAAGGGAATATGAGTATGAGGGGGCATGCCCTTATGTTCACCAAGCTCTCTAAATATGCCCCATCCTTGGTTGTTCATCTCTGTGCCAAAATAAGCAAGGTTATTTAAGGGATATCCAACTTGGTTGTCAAAAAAGGCCAGATTGCTATGCTTGTAAAATGGATGGGCATCCCTCGGCTTATGACTTTATTTGAGTAAATTAAAGGTGAGAAGTTCAAGGAGGGAAGGATGAGGGAGTCCAAAAGGGCCCAATTCAAAGGTGGGTTCTCTAATGCTAGATCAAGTGGTGAAGGTGGTCGTTTTCTACAAGGCCAAAGGTTCCAAGCCCAAGGGCCATCTTAGGCTTCAAATTAGAGGTTTGACAGGGATAGGGTGCCATACCCTAGGGTTCAAGGTGGTGGTGGATAGAGTTTTCTTAAATGCTCTACATGTGGGAAAAATCATGGAGGTAGGTCTTTGATGGGTTCCAATACTTGCTATGGGTGTAGTAGGATATGCCACAAAGTATCAGAGTGTACGCGTGTGGCAATATAGGTCAAGAAGGTTATCCCCAAGGACAGGTAGCTCCACGTGTTCAAGGGCAATAGAGGGTTCAACAAGCTAGCCCTCAACACAATAACCAATTTTAAGCCCTTCATGCTAGGTAAGAGGTGGAAAAGACTCTCAATGTGGTTATTGGTATGTTAAAAGTCTTTTAACTTTGATGTGTATGCATTGTTTGATCCAAGTGACAATTTATAAATTATCAGTCCTTTCCATGCCACTAGGTTTGATATGAGTCCCGAAGTTTTGCTAGAGCCCTTCTCAATCTGAACTCTTGTGGAGTGAGTCAATTTAGCCAAAAGTGTCTACCGAAACTGTCCAATGTCGGTATTTCATAAAGTTATTCCTTGTGATCTTGTTGAGCTTGAAATGGTTGATTTTGATGTTATTTTTCTGATAGATTGGTTACATACTTCTTATTCTTCCATAGATTGTAGGACCAGTAAGGTCAAGTTCCAGCTTCCTACTAATCAATTCTTGAATGGGCAAGTAGTGACAAAGCATTCAAAGGTTGTTTAATTTCTTATCTAAAAGTCAGAAAGTTTATTTTCAAGGGGTGTATCTACTATATTGTGAGGGTTAGGGATGTCAATTCCTAGTCTCCGCCCCATGGTGAATGAATTTCCTAATGTCTTCCCGAAGATTTACCTAGTATTCCTTCTGAGAGGAAAGCAAACTTTGGCATAGATTTCCTCCCCAATACCTAACCTATCTCAATCTCTCTTTATCGTATGGCCCCCATGGAGTTAAAGGTTCCGTTGAAGGACTTATTGGAAAAATGTTTTATTAGGCCAAACATGTCACCATGGGGGTGCTCCCATGTTGTTTGGGAGAAAGAAGGATGGGTTGCTTCGGATATGTATAGACTACGGAAAATTGAACAAGGTTACCATAAAAAAATAAATATCCACTACTGAGGATAAATGATTTATTTGATCAGTTGTAAGAGGCTATCCACTTCTCCAAAATCAATCTCCACTTCGGCTATTATCATCTAAGGGAAAGGGAGTCTAGTATCCCCAAAATAGTATTTCAAACAAGGTATGATCACTTTGACTTTGTGGTTATCTGTTTCAGGTTGACCAACGCTCTGATGGTATTCATGGACCTTATGAATAGGGTGTTTAAGCCTTACCTTAATATATTTGTGGAGACGACATTCTGATCTACTCTCGCATGATTAAGAGTATATAGTCACTTGAGGGTTGTGCTTCAAACCTTGAGGGACAAGGAATTGTTTGCAAAATTTAGCAAGTGTGAGTTCTGGTTGAAAGAGGTGACATTCCTTTGGAATATGGTATCCAATGATATGGGATTAAAGTTGATCCAAAGAAGATAGAAGAGGTAAGGAATCGGCCTAGACCATTGTCTCCTTCAAAAATCAGAAACTTTTTGGGTTTGGATGGGTATTATCAAAGAACTATTGAAGGTTTTTGTATCTATTATAGAATCTTTGACAAAGTTGACCGAAAAGAAGGTGAAACTTAAATAGGAGAACAAATGAGAAAAAGTTTTCAAACTCTGAAAGATCATCTTACATCGGCTCCTATTTTAACACTACCAAAAAGGTTTGCATGGGTTTGTGGTATATTATATTGCTTTACATGTTTGTTTGGGTTTTTCTATTATGCAAAATGGTAAGGTCATAGCATATGCTTCGAGGCAGCTGAAGATGCATGAACGGAATATCCAGCCCATGATCTTGAATTGGAGATTGTGGTGTTTTCCTTGAAGATTTGGCATCATTATTTTTATGGTGCATGTTGATGTGTTTACCGATCACAAGAGTTTGCAATATGTGTTCAGTCAAAGAACCCTAAATCTGAGGCAAAGAAGGTGGCTTAAGCTCCTCAAGGATTATGACATGAGTGTGCAATATCATTTAGGCAAGGCAAATATTGTAGTTAATGCTCTAAGTAGGCTATCTATGGGTAGTGTGGCTCTTATTGAGGAGTCCAAGGGGGAGTTGGTGAAGGATGTGCACCACATGCCATGCTCGGGAGTGAGGTTAAGTGACTCTAATGAGGGCAACATCCATGTCCAAAATAGGTCCGAATTATTAGTGGTGGTATGTGCTAAAGCAAAGCACGATCTAGATCCAACATTGATTGAGCTGAAGAAGTTGATTGCCGAAAAAAGGTTGAGGTTTTCTCCCAAGGGGGAGATAGTGTACTTAGCTACCAGGGTCGGTTGTGAGTTCTGAATGTAAATGGCTTAAGAGATGTGATTTTGAGGGTAGCACAAAACTTTTCATATTTCCATGCATCCTAAATCCATCAAAATGTATCGAGACTTGAAGAAAGTATATTGATAGAATGGCATAGAGAAGGATATATCTAGGTTTGTGGAAGAATACCCTAATTTCCAATAGGTAAAGGTGGAATATAAAAGGCTCGGTAGCCTGGCTCAAGACTTAGAAATTTCTATTTGAAAGTGGGAAGATGTGAATATGGATTCTGTGACAGATTTTGAAGAATACCTTAGAGGGCATGTTGAAGGCTTGTGTGTTGGAATTCAAGGGCAATTGGGATGATTAATTACCACTTATTGAGTTTTCCTACAACAATAGTTATCATGTTAGCATTGATATGACACTATTTGAGGCATTGTACTGGAGAAGGTGTAAGTCCTTAGTGGGTTGGCTTGAAATTGGTGAGATCGCATTAATCGATCCTGATTTGGTGTTGGATGATATAGAGTAGGTGAAGTTCATATAGGAGAAATTGGAGACATCCCAAAGTCGCCAAGAGTATTTCGATTTAGGAGAAGAGATATTGAGTTTTATGTAGGGGATTGGGTGTATTTGAAAGTTTCACCATGAAGAGTATGATACGATTTTGCTAAAAAGGTAAATTAAGTCCCTAGTATAGGGTCTTATGAGGTTTTGGAGAAGATTTGTAAGGTATCATATGGGTTGGACTTTCCATCGGAAATGGCTCTAGTTCATTCGGTGTTTCGTGTGTCCATGTTAAGGAAACTCACTAGTGATCCGAGCTCTATTGTACCTTTGTTGAATGTTCAGGTCAGGGTGAATTTGATCTATGAAGAGATCCCGATTAAGATTTTAGACAAGAAAATGAAGAGGCTATGGAACAAAAAAGTCGCTTTGGTTAAAGTCCTTTCGAGGAACTAACAAGTTAAAAGTGCTACATGGGAAGTGGAGTTGGATATGATGCAACGATATTCTTATCCTTTATACTCTACTCAAGCCTAAGATAATAGGTTATTCATGCTCAAATGGTCCAAATCCTTTCCCTTTTACATTTTCATGTCATAATATATGTGCATGCTTATGAAACTGCTTATAAACACTGTTCATGTCAAAGATTTAAAGGTTTTATGATTTTGATGTTTAAATTATATTTTTGCATTCATGATGGGTTGTTAATACTCATTCTTCTCTATTCAAGCTATATCTTACCTTATTCGAGGACGAACGATCCCAAGAAAAAGATAGTGTAAGGATTCGGGTATTAAAAGTCAAAAATTAGTACTAGAAACAAAAATTTCCAAAAATGCATGAAGATATGCTACCAAGAGACCCTTCATGGCTTGTGGAGCTCACCACAACTTGTGACGGGACTCGTGGTGGCATCACTTGGTGGTGTTGGGCCATTTTGGCGGTTGCCTTGGTGAGATGACCTACCATGATTCATGGTGTGGTCTTGTGGAGGGCATCCTCTAAGGATGCCTCACCATTTTGGACAAGGCACCTACCATGAAACCAACTATGGATCATAGTCCACACCACGGCCATGGTGGGCCTTTGTGTAGTGGTTTTGCCTAGCTAAAGATTCCTTTTTCATAAGGGAATTTGGGTCATTTTCCTAGTTCTTAATTTAGTTTGTAAGTGATTTATTTTAACTAAATTACCCTTCTAAAACTACCTAACCTATCTAAGGTCTTTCAATTACACCTTAAACACTTAGACACCATAATTCTCTCCTTCAATATATTCACTCTCAAGGTCTCCTCTCTGCTCCAATTGAAGATTCCATTGAAGATCTAACAAGTTCAAGCTAAGTTAATCTTAACTCCAATTCTTCATCAAGGTATATGGGTCTGCATCCATGGATACCTTCCACCTATAGAGCCTAACCTAGTTTCTTCATTTCCTATTAATTTCAAGTAAGATCAAATGAGAATTTTTATGACTTCGATTTTAGATGCAATTATTATGATGTAGGTTACATTTATATCCTAGAATATGCATAAAGTACTTCCAATTTTTACATAAATTGTATGATATGCATGAATTTTCCCAAGTGTGTTATGATATATGTGGGAATTATGAATAGGTTCCTTCTATTATGGTTCAACGATCTTTAATTCTAAGATTATGCATGTATCTACTTTACTTTCATGATTTTAAGCTTATTGAACGTGAATCCATGCTACTCGCTTGAATTCATCACATGGTCATGAATATGTATGTTTTATGGACTAGTGTGCTGATGGTGGGAGCCCACCTCCCACTTTACACTATTGTTGATGGGGTGTACTGATGATGAGAGCACCTCCCACTTTACACTCATTATGATCAGTGTACTAATTATGAGAGCACACGTCCCATTTTATACTTGATATGGCTAGTGTACTAATGATGAAAGTGCACCTCCCACTTTACATTTGGTATTAAATGAGTTATTCCTATGCATGACTTTATGAACTATGAGATTATGACCAACTTATGATGATACATAAGTATGGAGTATGATGGTTTATGATAAGTATGACTTTATGCCTATATTATGTATTATGTGGTATGTTGGCTTACTACCGAGAGGACCTTCGTATTTAGCCTCAGCTATTAGTTGAGGCATGACTCTTTGTAGTAAATCTCATTGTCCCATAACTATGTGCCACTGAAGAATTTGATGATCTCCTAATATAGGCCACTAGTGGATCCACATAACTCATGATATGTATAGTTCTACTTTGGAAAGTAAACTCTCTTTTTTTGATGTAGGGGCAACATCAGGATTTCATGTTATAGCTCTATGGTCTATTGTCAGTTACAGTGACATTCCCACATATGTTGATCCAACACGTATCATTAAATTTATGGCATCTTGGTATGTGATTCCTTCTATTACTTTGTTCTACTTATCTCCTTGCTCATGCATTACTTAGCTATGTATCCTATGTATATTATTGTTTTTCATGCTCATATACTTAATATGTTTAAATATACTAATGCGTACTTTATGCCTGTATTATTTTACAATATAGGAACAACTAACTATCATCCTCCTTTTCTTCATGGCTGGATTTGGATCTGCTTTTGAGACTGATTGGGTGAGTCGTCACGCTTCGGGGACAAAACCTACTATCATCCAACTTTTACGTTATGTTTAAGACAATCATTTATTTATATTTGAGGGTTACCTAGGGACATGTCTTAGACCCCACCTAGTTTATTACTTATAGGCTTTTTGGACATGATTTATGACCCTTACGACTTCAGAAATTCACATGCTATTATGCTAAAGCTTATGCTTATGTATTAGCTTCTGCTTATATATCTCAATTATTATCCATGAATGCTTATTTTATGCTGAGAAGGCTATTTTTGGTTTCCTTAAGGATCTCTAATGTGTTGTTAAACTACAACACTTTTGATGATTAAAACTTGGAATTTTATGTGTTACTCAACGCGATGTTAGTGGATTTGTTGTGTATTTATGTTTTTATTGTAAGATTACAGGGTTGGCATAATTTTTGAGAAAAATGTGTAGAATTTGCTGAAGCAGAGGTTTCATGAGATCCTTTACGAGCCGTAGAGAGTTTTACGTGCCGTAAAGATGGTTTCATATACAATTCTAGTGAAGGGTAATTTTCTGAAGTTAAGTCTACGAACATGTAGATGAGCCCTAGAAGATTTTACAAGCCGTAGAATTGGTGTCGTGCCCTGAGGATTAGAAAGTGGGAGGTTGCAAAAAATTCATCACATGAACCCCCAACGGGCCGTAGAACTTTATATGGGCCGTAGAAGGGTGTCATAGAAGCCAACCCCAGATTTGAAGAAGTAATCTACGAAAGCCTGACTACGGGCCGTAAAATGTTATACGACCTAGAATATGTCGTATAGTCTGCCAATCCAGTTATCTATTCCGTATTGGTTTTGTATTTTAAACACTATAAATAGGTTTATAGGTTACTTTTCTGAGAGAATAGAAGATGGACGTGATAGAACAATTGTGAGCTTGAGAGAAACACTTGTAAAACTCTTTTCGTCTTTTAATTTCAATCTTATTATTCTTGGTGAAGAGTTTGAATTTCTTGTGCTTAACTCTCTTGTGTAAGTACTAAATTATGTTACTCAAATTTATAAGTCTTGCATTTACACTGATCATGGGTAGCTAAATCCGCAGCTAGGGTTGTGGGAACCATGAAGAACTAACAAGGTAAAATTAGATGATTCGTAATTCTTGAAAAGTATGCATGCATGTAATTAATTCTCTTCGTATCAAATGCTTTCTAATGGTGGCCAATGTTTTATAACTCGCCTAGTGATACTGACTGGTTTCAAGGCAATAATGAATATGAAAGGAGATTAATTAACAGGATTCGATTGATGTTACTTGTCTAATCAACCGAACTGGGCCAAAGGAAGGTTTTACTGGAAAAATAGGTAAGGGTTAGTAATGTCATACTGTGGAGATGGACCAAATCACGTAATGAAACCTGAAGATCTTATTCTACATAGTATCTCGTCAGACAACCACTATGTTTATATCCTTTCTTTCTCATACAAAGTGCGCATCTTTTTCTGGGCCAGTTTTGCTTATCTTTTGCAGATACGTCTACTTTCTCTCCTTTTTTCGCCTCTCGCCTGCGCCAAAGGATTTGGTGAACTTAACTTACCATTCTGCATGCTACACATTGAAAAAGAATTCGATTATCTGGTAATACTGAGTTAGGGTATCATGGGAAACACAATACCCTAGTTACTCGTCATACTTGTCTAACACAGCTTAGTTTAGAATTATTTTTCATAGCTGTCACAAACCCTCCCCCCTTTTTTGGGAGATAAGTTGGTTAATCAACCCGAATTTCATTGAATTCTTCTAAGTCTATCATATTCCCTGTGGGATTCGACCCTAAATTTGGTTAGGTTATATATCTTGACAAGGACCGCTTTAGCCTAAAAAAGGAGGTGTGGCTTGGGCGACATCATGATTTAGGCTCCATTGTCGAGGAATAGGCTAGACTTGTCTAATTAAAGTAATTTGGGAATTAATCCTTGTTTCCCTCATTTTGCATTTTTTTGTTATTTTTGTTTTATTTCAGGGTACAAGTGTAGTGTATGCCCAATACGCGAAGTTGAGACATTCCCTTGACTTTTTTTGACCCAGAGATCCAGAAAAGACTAAGAAGCATGGTCCAAGACAACGCAAACAACCGACAAATAAAACTCTGAACCCGAGTAAGAATAAGAATGTGAATAATGACAACCCACCTCCTCTTGAGGACATTGATCCACAACCACAGGACTTTAATGTCAAAGCTTATCAGTGGAACCAATATCGACTAAACCTTATGGCTATGGAGGTTACTGGAGTCATTGTGTTACAACCACTACCAGTATACATAAAGTTCGTGGTTTCGAGTAGGTTGCTTTAGATACTGCAAAATCATGGATTGTTCGCAGGCCTACCATTATAGGATCTCCATAGTCATCCATACAACATGGCGTTAGTCTGCAAGAGTGTAATGGGAATACAAAATCTGTCTATTGATATTATGGGACTTTGTGTCTTTCCATTTTCTATGACAGGAAATGCAATGTTATGGCTATCTAAGCTCTCGCAGAGTTCAATCACCAATTAGGCTGAGTTGCAGAAGGCCTTTCTAGAGAGGTCTTCCCAAGATCGAAGAAGCTCAAGTTGAAAGATCAAATCAACAACTTTGAGCAACTTCCTGGTGACTCGATCAGTACCACATAAGAGAAATTCACAAAGTGTTTGAGTAGTGTCCCTGACTACAAAATTGTTGATGATGCTTTGGTGGAGATCTTCTACCGTGCCCTAGAGGGGAATAGTCTAGCATGTGCTGATACCATCATGGGGGGCATGTTCTTAGACCAACCATTTGCAAGGATTGCTAAGAAGATGGAAAGGGCGGTCTAGACAAATCGTGCATGGGGGCAAAGAGACAGGTTATTTACCAAGAGTTCATGCGCTGTCATTATTGGTTCGAAGCAAGCTAAAATAAATGAGAAGATAATGCAAGAGCCTGCCCGAATATGTACCAGTATGGAGGTGATGATGAAGTAGAATCAAGAACGAGTTAATGTAGTTGTTCATCAGCCTCCGTGAGCGCCCATGTACGAGGATCCCTACTATGAGGGGGACACTTGCTTTATTGCTGATCGGACGGGGGGTTCTGGACCAACGCCCAAGGGTCCAATCAAGACTGTTGGCGCCAATGTCAAGGAATCCAAGGTTGAAACTATAAAGAAGATGGCACATTCAGAGACAACCATGGAGGTTACTACAACAAGAATCGGGGCCAAGACAGAGATGCAGATTGGGGTCGCATAGATGGCTACAGATACGGTCCTTATGTGCCACCACACAATCATGACACCAAAGCTAGCTATTCTATAGTTGAGGGGATGTTTCACCATCTATTGAAGAAGGCGGAGACACAGGATGAGACCTTAATGGGGATGAAGTCTGACATCTCCAACATAAATTAGAAAATTAAATCTCATTCTATTACTATCAAACAGCTTGAGCGATAGTTTTGTTAAGTTTCAACTCAACTCAACCAGCACCAGAAAGGTACACTTCCAAGAAATACAATTCAGAACCCAAAGAATGAGGGACAATGCATGGCAGTTACTACTCGTGGTGGAAAGAGTACCATTAATCCTCTCATGCCAATAGATGATGATGATGTTCGAGAGAAAGCAGTTGAGATTATAGATACTTATACCTGAGATGATCGTGTCAAGGATGGGGTGATTGATGCTGCAGAGGCACCACAGAAGCTGAAGCACATTCCTAGACCTCTGCCTCCCTTCCCTCAAAGAACCAAAAAGAAGGAGCATGAGGGCAAGTTCAAGCACTTTCTCTCTATGCTGAAACAACTCTCCATCGACATCCCTCTCATTGAGGCATTGGAGAAGATGCTAGGGTATGCAAAGTTTATGTAGGACCTAGTTACAAAGAAGCACATTGTGAGTTAGCAGCTCTCCCAAGAGCTTCAGCATTGTAGTGCAATTGCCACAAGGTCCTTGGTGTAAAAGCGAGAAGATCCTAGTACTTTCACCATACCCTGCACTATTGGAGATGTGGAGTTTGCAAGGGCATTGTGTGATCTTGGTGCTAGCATAACTCTAATGCCCCTTGCGGTCTTCAAGAAGCTAGGACTGGGAGCCCCTACTCCGACGAGCATGCGGTTGTTGATGGCTAATCGCACGGTAAAGAAACCTGTGGAGATACTCTATAATGTACTCGTCAAAGTTGAGAAATTCATATTCCCCACAGACTTTGTGATCCTAGATTGTGAAGTCGACTTTGAAGTTCTGATCATCTTTGCAAGGTCTTTCCTAGCCACTGGTCGAGCACTAGTCGATATAGAAACTGACCAACTCAGGTTTAGATTGAATGACGAAAAAGTTGTCTTCTTCCAGGTAGTGAACAGACCAGATAACCTGAAGAAGGATGTTTGGGCACTTGGTGAAGCCTGAATAACCAAGTTGTCCAAGTCGTGTCACGATAATAAATCAAGCGTTACTTGGGAGGCAACCCAGATGTTTGATGTAATAGTTATATTTGTGTTTTATTTTTAGCTTTTGAACTTGTGGGTAGTTTTGTTTTATCACATTTTGGATGTAATTTTGGACATTGGGCTGGTTGCATATAGGGTAACAATGTGTTCTTTGAAAAATGTGTAGGTACATGAATGAGTCATCTATCCTTGTCTGAAAAGGCATCAAGAAGTGCTTCTACGACTGGTTCTACGAATAGTATATAAATCTACGACTCGTACACCATCTCTTATAACACTTCCAGTGAGCAAAACATTATGCACTTCAATCCACGAGCCAACTTTATTGTCCATAGATAAAACTACGGGCCGTGAGTAAGGCTCATGGACCCCAAGTAAGTATTGTGATGAATTTACTAACTATTGGGGTTTCTATGACCAACTCTATGAGTCGTACCCAATTCTACAACTCATGGACTGGTCTGTGAAACCTAGTCCCCAAAATTAGGGTTTTGACATTCTACAAGAGCATGATTTATGGGCCATAAAATTCTCTACGGCCCGTAATCAAGGTTTCGTAGAGTCTGGGCCCATTAGTTTTGGACCGACCCGGTCAAACTATAAAATAATGGGGTCAAATTATTTTGACCCCATTTTTCCTCAAAATTATAAGTCAAACTTGGCATACCCCTACCCTAGTCCCTTCGATCACCGAGGACCGACCATCCACCATTCTCGGCCAACTTTTCGGCAAACCTAGGGTTCCACCTTTTTGATTCCTTCTTCAATTTCTACACCTTGGTCATTCAACCTGGTAATTTCTTGGACCTAAAAATCCTTTTAATTACAAAAAATTATGTGATTAGGTTGAAAGTAATTGATGGTTATAGTAATCCGATGAATGAACCCGTGTATGCCATTGTTGTGTTTAAAATTGAATTATGAGAAATAGGTGCCAATGTGTGAATATGAGTAAAAGCTAGAAATTTGTGTGTATGGACTTGTCTTTATGTTTGAATGATGTGTTTATCTACTATGTGCATGAGAATTTGGTATGTGATGGCATGTGCACATAATTTGATACTAAATCATTCAAATGGGGTCGGTTGTCTTTGGAAGACATGTAAATGATATTTGACGGGGTGTATGTTAAGATTTGCATGTGGGGTGTTGGATGTTTGATTTAAGTCATGTGGGGGTGTGTGTATTGCTTCAATGCTGAAATTGTTTTTGAAAATGTAGTATGGAGTCCGTGTTGATAGGCTTAGAAGCTCATGTCACTGGGATTTTCAATCTACGAGGGTCTTATACGGCCCATAGAAATTTTCATGAGCTGTAGTTGCCCCTCGTATGAAAATCTAGAAACTTGAAATTTCTAAGAATCTATTAAACGAGACCTTTCTATGAGTCGTAGAATATTTTATGACTCATAGATAGGTCTCGGGGATCCCTGCCTACAAAAGCTTAAACACTGGAATACATCTATGACTCAATCTACTCATAGAGTCTTCTACGAGTCATACTTGGTCTCGTAGATGCCTTTCCAGTAAGCAAAAGTTGTGGACACTATTTTTACGAGAGCCTTCAATGAGTAGTTTTCACTATGGCCTGTAGAAGTACCTTCGCAGGCCCTTTTTTAACCAAGTCTAATTTAATCTTGTTTTTCGTTTCTTGACTTGTGGGGTTAACCATATTTGTTAAATGTGTATGTTTCAGGCACTATGGCCCCAAAGCTAAGACATGACGAGATTCAAACCATGCAAAGGAGGCTCAGGATGAGACCTCATGCGAGTAGGATGCCTCCGAGACTAGTGGATGTGTTGAGGAGCTCAGTGTCCGACCTGACCAGGAGGCTGATAAACCATAGACATGGGCTACCAACAGACTTGGGCAGGCCCAGACCCAGGCTATCGTCGTTCACACTCTCCAGTCTGACGAGGAAGGCAACAATAATAACAGTTCCATTCAGATGACTCTGTCTAGAGAGGAGTCAGATTTGAGTCAGGATTCGGCGATGAATCAGAGATAGAGTCCTCTGTCGCACTACCTAAGACATCACCATCACCTCCAAACTCTCTCACTAGTCAGTGGTATGTTGAGGGCATGCAGGACATCTACACATAGGGCATGCAGTGGAATGAGAGGGGCAAACCAGCCACTCTATTCTTTAGGAGCCCTAGATCATCACCTCTGGACTAGACAAAGTCCCCGGTCTCTAGGACACCATCAGCAGATATTGGCTCTAGTGGCTTGCCAAAGCACCTCGGATGCACTCCCCAACCATGGTTTAGGAGTTCTATACATTGTACACCACCAAAGTACTCAGCACTCTTCCTAAGGAGAAGAAGTCCCTTGCTCAACCCAGGAAGACACATACTCGAGTGAAGGGCCGGTAGGTGGACATTTCAGAGACAACCATGCGTCGTATGTTGTTTGGGCCTGAGTATCCAGCCCTAAGATCCATAGCAGCGTATGACCGCAGGGTGGGGCAAAACAGGGACAAGGATCTAATGAGAGACCAGAGCTGTATAGCTGGCTTGATAAGATGGGTGGCAGTGCAGATTGTTAAGCAAGCCCTGCACACGGCATGGATAGTCACTTATTTTGAGTCCATTATGAAGGCCTCCCTTAGCTTCCCCTCCAAATTTTAGTGGGCCATTATGAGGTTACGGATCCGGCCGACGCTTGCAGATAACACCTTGACGCCAGATCGTGCTATTTTAGTTGCTAGTATCCTAGATGACTATGAGATTGATCGGGCCAGCCTCATTGCAGATCAGATACATGAGGCGACCTTGAAGAGATCTACCTCCATCCCCTTTCCTTGCTTTATCTACAGACTCTATTTAGAGTGAAGGAGGAGAGTCTACATCAGCTGGATGTGAGTCCAGTGAACTCTGGATGCCAGCCTGATTAAGGCTGAGGATCACTTGGTGGCACTTCAGCAAACACCGCACTGGCCAGTTCAGATGCCCGAGATGTTTGCAGCTGAGCCATATTCTGAGGTTCCACCTACCACCACTGTTGTTACTACTACTTTAGAGAAGAGGGCCCTATAGACTGAGACAGATTTGGAGAGGGTGCCCACTACTACTACTCTTGCCCCACAGGACATCCCTACATAGACAACACCCACCAACATGGTTTATGTGTCAGCGATGTCTATTCAGGCCGTGGTACAAAGACTGGCCCTAAGTCTAGTTGATTCAGTTACTTCAGCAGATCAGGCCTTAGGTCTGCCAGGCGATTATGGAGTCCGAGGGACGCATGCAGCCATTCAAGGTTGCTAGTGTTATGGACCGACTTACAGTCGTGGAGGCTCGTATTGATGCTTTTGAGTTGCAAGTCCAGCAGAGCCTGAGTACAACATGACCAACAGATATGACGACCATATAGATGGAGATTTAATAGCTTCAGGCCAACGTGATAGCACGTTTAGCCGCACTTGTGGCATTCCCACAAAGTGTGCCTCTAGTGCCAGTGGTAGATATGTTTGCTCCTGAGGAGCCTTCACAGCCTTCCCATAGAAAGAGGTCCTGCACTGATGATGATCTAGATGTAGTAAGGTTTTATGCAGGGCTGACAAAGGAGTAGGAGCTAAAGCTTTTCATGATATAGACGAGGCAGGAGGAGGAGTTGAGGCAGTCTTGAGAGCTTGAGAGGGTGAGGGGTGCTGGCCCTTCCGATCATGGTTCTACCACTGAGAAGGCCACCAGGCAGGTTGAGGGTGGCCAGACTCTGCCACACACCGACGCTTAGGCACCCAGTATGTTCTTGTTGACCCCTGTGCTTTATTTTGCATTTTTGGTGTGTATTAAGGACAATGCACCTCTTTTTTAATGGGGTTTGGGTAGTTATAGGCCTCGGTGAAGTATGAGTAGCCGTGGCCTATAAATATACCAAATTTTAAATCCTAGGAGCTTTCTTACCTGTGTTTTTTCCCCATGGATATTTAATTTCTGTTGAACCGGCATGTTTAGGATGTGTAGGTAGTATTGGTAGCATATAGTACTAATATCTATGGCATATATGTGTCTTTGTGCTTTTGCATGAAAATTGATACCTACCAAATTTTTGTTTGTTAGTCTAGATAGGTACCATGCATGTTTAATTGTGTTGGTTGTGCTTGTTCTGATAAGTGAGGATAAAATTAAGATAAAAGCATAATCTGAGAGTCTTTGTTGATAGTGTAATAAGTGCCATGTGAGTGGGAGCTTTCTTTGCTAAATTCATGTATTGTTTTACAATTTAGAACTTGCCCTATTACTCCGACTTAGACTGTAGGTTAGTTGGTTAGGAAAGGATCTTAGGTCATTGCTTATAATAGTCCACTTAGCCTAAATGACCAACCAAATGTATGAAATATCCCTTGATCCTAATGTTTGAGCCTTACATGTACGTTTTCTTTGTAATAATTGGCCCTAGTCCTTCCTTGAGCATTGTGTACCTTGACTAAGGCAAAACGTCTAAGTTGAGGGTGGCTACCAAAAGTGGCCCTGGTTCCTAGGTTGGATATTGTACACCTCAACTCAAGCCAAAAGCCTAAATTGAGGGAGGCTGGTGTAAGAGTAAACACAAAATGAGGGGGAAACTAATGATACATGGAGAAGGAGATAAAAAAGTATACTGGGTGCAAGAAAAATGAGTGATGTCTAATCAATAAGTAAAAAAAGTTGTGAAAATATAAGGCAAAAAGCTGAAAAATGAGAATAAAGCACCCAAAAAAGCTTGAAATAGGATAGAGGAAGAATGAGATGGAAAATAACAGTGTGGTAGGGCAAAGGTGTAGAAACTGTTGTGTCAAGGAGGGCCTTTTGTCACTATGTTCCCAAAATATCTAACCAAAGGACCCTGAACCTATGTTACAAGCCAGTAAAGTCCTAAAGTGATCCTAGTTCAAGTAGCCAAAGGCCATAGTCATGAGCATAGGGGCAAGCATATGGTATTGAGCATGGTATTTGAATGTCCTTTGTGAGAATGAGTGATTTTGCATAGTCCCAAGATTATACCTAAAAATATCATTGTGAGTGAGATATGGGACTTCTTTCTATGAGGGCACTTGCATTGCATTGTTGACATTAGACTAACTCACTGATCTGGCTTATTGATAATTACCTTGCTTGTCATAGTTGGACTGTCACGTGTGTTTATCTATATTGGTTTGTTGGATAGCTATCTAAGGTGTTTTTAAAAGTGGTGTGTGTATCTATGCTTGAGTTTGATGTGATGTATGCCATTAGATTAAGATTTGTGTGTTACTATGCTGCTTATGTAGATTGAGTCCGTCACTTGAGGATAAGCAACAATTTTAAGTTGAGGGTGTTGATGTGCTGTCAAAATACAACACTTTTGATGCTTAAAACTTGGAATTTTGTATGTTCTTAATGTGATGTCAGTGGATTTGATGTGTATTTATGTTTTTTGTAGAATTACAGGGTTGGTACAATTTTTGGGCAAAATACACAGAATTTGCTGAAGCAGAGGTTTCACAAGAACCTTTATGGGTCGTAAAGATGGTTTTGTATACAATTCTCGTGAAGGGTGATTTTCTAAAATTAAGTCTACGAACATGCAGACAAGCCGTACAAGATTATAAGAGCCATAGACTTGGTGTAGTGCCCTGATGATCAGAAAGTAGGGAGTTGCTAAAAAGTCATCACACGAAACCCCCTATAGGCAATAGAAGGGTTTCGTAGAAGCTAATCCCAAATTTGAAGAAGTAATCCACGAAAGCCCGACTATGGGTCATAAAATGCCATACAAACCGTAGAATCTATTGTAGAGTCTGCCAACCTAGTTATTCTGTTCCATTTTGATTTTGTATTTTAAGCACTAGAAATAGATTTTTTTAGGTTATTTTCAGAAGGAACAGAAGAGGGACGTGATAGAACAAAAGTGAGCTTGAGAGAAACAATCGTAAAACTTTAATTCATCTTTCAATTTCAATCTTGTGATTCTTGGAGAAGTGTTTGGATTTCTTGTGCTCAATTCTCTTGTGTAAGTGCTCAATTATGCTATTCAAATTCATAAGTCTTGGATTTACATTGATCATGAGTAGCTAAATCCACAACTAGGGTTGTGGAAACCATGAAGAACTAACAAGGTAAAATTAATTAATTCATAATTCTTGAAATGTGTGTGTGCATGTATTAATTAATTCTCTTCGTATTGAATGCTTTCTAATGGTGGACAACATTAGAACTCACCTAGTGTTACTGATGGATTAAGGTAGTAATGAATAGGAAAAAATATTAATTAACAGGATTCGATTGATGTTTCTCGTCTAATCAATCGAATCGGGTCAAGGGGACATTTTACTGGAACAATAGGTAAGGGTTAGTAATGTCACACTGCGGGGATGGAGCAAACCACATAGTGAAATTCACTCGCCTGCGCCAAAGGGTTTTGGTGAACTTAACTTACCATTCTACATGCTAAACACTGGAAAAGAATTCGATTATCTAATAATACTGAGTTAGGGAATCATGGGGTACACAACACTCTAGTTACTCGTCATACTGTTCTAAAACTTGTCTTAGTTTAGAATTATTTTTCATAGTTGTCACAAAAAACCCCCTTTGGGATGATAAGTTAGTTAATCAACCCAAATTGCATTGAACTCTTCTAAGTCTGCCATATTCCCTATAGGATTCGACCCTAAACTTGGTTAGGTTATATATCTTGACAATGACTGTTTTAGCCTAAAAATGGAGGTGTAGCTTAGGTGACATCAATCTTATTCACCGTGTCACACTTAGGACCTAGCTTGGGTCGTGATACAAATATAGCATACCACATTTCCCACAAGGTGGCTTCCTCTTCGAACCATACGCCACACTTTCTTGAGATTAAAAACCCCGAGCTCAAGGATTCTGATAGCCCTGTGACTTTTGATCATACCTATTATGTGGAGCTAGTGCACTCACTGAAGATGGTGCATAACTCAAAGATCTCTTTTGGTCTAAAAGACCTCTCCTCCTTACTCTACTTATGTTGGTTGGGCTTATGCCCTGCTGACTTGGCCGTCTTACTCATATTCTCTTCTCTATCTATCTTCTTATCCTCCTCAACTTGTTGCATATAAACCATGAGTCTAGAGATGTCCGTGTTCGGAATCAATAATGTCGCTTTGATCTCCTCTTCACATGATTAAGCCTGATATGAACTTCCTCATTCTAGATCTCATGTCAAGTATCATCTCTGGAGCATAACTGAATATATGAAGGAACTTGAGATCATATTCTTTGATAGCGATTCCCTCTGGCAGGCTCATCCTCACCTCGACCCTCCTCCCATTTATTGTACCAGACATTTGCCACATCCTTAAGCTCGTAGTAAGCAAGTTCACTCCTTCAATCTCATTTGCATGCATACCTTTTAGAACTTTCCACATCTCATCAATGAAATTCTGGGGTTCCTCTTCAACCTTAGACCTAGTAAAGACTGGTAGATTCATTCTCAGGAAGTCTCTAAGTCTTGTTGCAGCAGTTGGCTCTTGAGAGTTAGAGCTCGGAGCCTGTGAATTTTTGTTACCACTCTGGGCAGCCATAAGCTGTGTAACCATAGTGATAGATCCTCTGAAATTAGTCTCTTAAATAAGAGCGGGCTGGAAGTAGTTGCCTGAGGAGCCCTAGTGTCTCTAGCAGATTAACCCCAGCCTCTCATTCCTGTTAAAAATTCATCTCTAGTAGGGGATTCTCGGTGTTAGAAGATGAAATATCCCTTTGGATGGAAGTACGTTAGGAGGCATGATATGAAAATACATAATGCACAAATTAGATAGATACTTTAATAGAATTAAACTCTATCGCAAAAACTCATAGCACAAAAGAAGTCATATAATTCTTAATATCCTATAGCCTCCTAATGATAAGTAAGGTGCATAACACGACCATAAGCAAGACTTTACTAGACATGACTTCATAGACACCGTAGGACTCTTGAAACCTCGCTCTAATACCAAGTTTGTCATTACCCGGAGGGTACCCTCGACGTGGAAGGCACTTAACAATTAGTATTGGTTGTCATACGAACCACTTGGCCTGATCACACATTCAATCAACAATGGAAGGCTCAGTTTATAGCATAAGAACATACTAGTGGGCTAATCAATCATCAACCCAAAGAGTAATCATCTAAATGTCAACAATCAAACTCCAAGTCAATCTGCTATCACAAGAATAGTTTAAAGAAACTAGTCAAGGAAATAAAAAATCAAATCAATCTATCATTGTCTAGTCTATGAAGTCTCTATATCTACTATCTAGATGGTGCCAATGACAGATTCACAACTACCTCAAAGAAATAAAATGCTAACACTCTAACTGAAAAACATAAATGGATCCTCTGAGAGTAAGGAGATCTAATCACAATCTTTGGGATAGAATAGAATGTCAATGGAATGCCTGTTAAGGATCCCTAGCATCTGTATCTTCATTATAAAATGATGCAGCACCAAATGACTTTAGTACATGGAATATATTGTATGTAAATAGATGGAAAAGTAATAAGCTCAAGATATGCTTAACTCGAAGTAACTCAGTAAAGTAACACAAGTTTATAGATGAACTTAAGCTTTGAAAAATACTCAAAAGTATGCATTAAACCAATCATATTGACTACTATCATGACCTATTTGGGAGTTTCTCTAACCAACAACCATTACATGCTGATGATGACACAAAAAAGCAATATCGTTGTCACATTCGTCCAATACTTTTCCAAGATAAAAAATGAGTCACAATCATTGAATCCACAATCAATTAAATCAGGTCCTCTTTTTGAACAAAAGGGAAACATTTGATTTGATGGTTCAATCCTCTCCTATACTGTACATAGTTTGTTGAGTTTAGTTATTACTTACTCTCACCTAATTCAGTCTCGATACTCCTCCCAAGACCCAATATGCTCATAAAACTCCAATTAATTTATTCGCCTAAGACATTTAACTAGTCTCATTTGACTCTCATTAATTCAAGTATACTCTTACAATCAATCTCTTCAACAAATCATAAATTTAATTCATACACATATTTAAGAAAATATACTCAACTTTAAGACAATGGTTTATACTTCAAATGTTCAAGTTCAATAGTATGAAAACCTTCAATGAATATTAGCCTTCATTTATAGTTTAATTAATTCTTATCCAAGACATTCACAATTCATGCTTTCAAGTTGAATCAATACATGGGGGTGGTAGGTTATATGCAACATTCAACTAGGGTTCACATGAAATAATGTATGATTAGTCACTTTAAGTACTTGGCTTATAAACACATCAATTTATGCATTAATATACAAGAATTTAATAAGATTTAAGGATATTTTCAAGAACTCAATCATGGGGAATTCAAAGGCTCAAACTAGACCATCAATTCTTCTAAATTAGGAAATATGATACGTGGACGAACTTAATCCACATTTTAGTTAGCCTTACATACCTGATACGAAGGTTTGAGCACTCAAACATAGAAGATTTGACTTGATCCTCTTGATCCTAGCTCTCTCTTTTCTCCTTAGCCCTAGTTATCAAAGTCTTAACATGTAAATGATGAAAAAATCATGCTTAAGAACTGATATGGAGTCAAATTCGGCCTAATGTTTATTAGGTATAGAAGGAGTGAAGAAAGGATCAAAATGCCCCTCATTAAAACTAATATCACGTAAAAAAATTAACCTGTCATGAAACAAGTCTGTGTTGCGGACTTGTTCCTCTACAGTTCATTTGTTTATGAAAATTTTTAAAGGTGATTTTTGAACTGAAATTGGTCAAGTCTATGACATGAATTGATCGTGTACCCTCCTGGTTAAGTCTCTTTTCCCCGAAAATTTATCTTTTGAATCGCTTGACAAATAATTTTATCGAAACCATTTTGAACATTTGTTTGAATCCCTTTTGATATCCTAACTTGGTCTTTAGCTCAAACTAATAAGGACGATAGGCTTTTTTTTTTGGAGTGTCACAATATAGTAGGTGTCATGATGGTCTGAGAGATAAGATCGTGACCTGCTGATTCATCAAGAGTAGTGACTTGTTGACACCCGATTTTGACCGACCCTTAACTTATTTTACATTTTTATTATTTTAAAATTGGTATTGGCGGAATAAACGATTGTCATTCTATATTGTCTACAAAAATAAGCAACAAATAGTCGTTATGTTAATATTAGACGTGTGTCGTATCTCGAATCGCGTCATTTAAATATTATTTTAATACATTTCTCATAACTTGGTGCGAATTACGTATTTTATTACGCAATTCTATGATTCAAAATATTATATTTTCATTTTTGCTCAAGTCGTGACCGTTAAATAAATCCTATATCAATTTTAGCCAAATCTTTGAAATCCTATCTCAATTTTGATCAATTTTACTTGAATTTATTCCAATTCTAGCCACTTATTGGTAAAATTTTGTATTTTAATCCAACTTGAGCCAATTTGCGCCTCAATTTTAAACGTTTACATTTTTTGACTAGCATTTAACTCAATTGACCAATTTGCGGTCAAATTTTAATTCCTACAATTTTTGACTAATAGTTAAACTCAATTTACCAATTTGTGGCTCATTTTTAAAACTCCTACAATTTTTGACTAGTATTTAAATCCAATTTACTAGTTTGTGGCTCAATTTTTAAACTTATACAATTTTTTGACTAGTATTTAAACTCAAATTACCAATTTACGACTTAATTTTAAATTTTGACTAGTCTTTAAATTCGGATTACCAATTTGTGGCCTAATTTTTAAAATTCCTACGATTTTGGCTAGTATTTACATCCGAATTATTAATTTATGACTAAATTTCTAATTTTTTATAATCTATGGCTAATGTTTAAATTCATTTTTGACCCGGATCCGACCCAAACCCATTTTTTATTCTTAACACCCATAAAACCCCAAAAATTCACTCCCCTTTTTCCCCATGCCAGCCGCCTCCCTCATTTCAACCACCCTCTCTCCCTCCTCACATTTCCCTCTCTCCGACCACTGCCGGCAGCCCCCTCTCTCCCACTTCTCCACCACAAAACTAACCCAAACCCATCAGCCCCGCCGGCGCAACCCCTATGCAACGGACCCGACAAAGCGCCGCTAACCGACCACATCAACAGCTCCCGCTAAAGGCGATCTCCGCCGCAAGTTGGAGGATTTGGAAATACGGTTTGAATCACTTCTCTATGTGTGCATATTTTCTCGTCTAAATTCGGAATTATCTGATTAAGGGTCGTTTTCTTGCTCACTAATACTTTTGAAAACTTCAAGTGTTGGTTATGCTAAAACTAGGATTACTGCTTCTTTTGGGATCACTGATTTTTTTTATTTTTTTTCTAAATAAGGGTTTACGGATTTTGGCTAATCAAGGATCTTTGGTCAAGTAATCCTAACGCCAATGTGGACTAAAAATCATATACATTTTCTTTCCTTAATCAATTAATATTGTCTCCCTGGTTTTGCTCAACCGATACTTGGCTTTACGAAAATCTAAACCCGCTCCTTCACAGCTTGAATGGAAAGAAATAATGTACTACTTTTAATTTTCTATTTTCCTTTTAGATACGGTATTGGGCAGACTTGGTGGTAGATTACTTTATGATTTCTTGCCAAATCAAGATAAACTGAAGATGGGTTGTGATTTTTTCACTATATTTCTTTAATCAATCTGGGCAGATTTCTTGGTACTGGCAGGGGTTTACTTAAAATATAACATGTAGTCATCATATATGGAAAGGGTATACTGCACCTTTGGCTAATTGAAATCCAGCTTTTGTCTTTCCATAAATTTAAAGATTGTATTCTCGTATTTTTGGCAGAGATTGATAAATTTGCCTTGACTGATTTTATTCTGATTGAGAGTGATTATTTGACTGATTGCTTGCCTTTTAGGCCCTTTAACCCCAGTGTATAAATAGGCATCTCTACTCACTGCAAAAAGCCATGAGTGAAAAAAAAACAGATTCTCTCTTTTGGACACATACCACTTTGTTTAGTACTTTCCCTAGCGAAAAAAAAAAATCAAAAGACTGTTTTCTTTGGTGATATTACTTACTTTGATTCAACTCCCTCAAAGTCTGAAATCCAGTTTTGGGTACAATTAACTATCGGATTAACAGGTTAGTCTCTCCCTCTATTATTACTGATTTTTGCAATGTGTGTACTGTTAGCAGGACATTAGATTCGTCCGTGATATATTGAAGAATTGCCGTGGGGTAGAAGTTGGGATAAAACCGGGCATTACTTGGCCTTGATTTGCTTTCTGTTTTATCGATTCAGTTTTTTTTTTCTTTTCCTTTCTTCTGTAATAATGTCATAAACAATATGAAGCGGGGATATAGTAAATGGGGGGAGGGGAGCTACGTGTTGATTGACTGCTCTTTTATTTGTTTATTTTTAACGGACGTAGGCAATTTTGGTTATAGGATCTAATTAAAATAAGTCTTATGCGCATCAAATGGTTGGGAAAGCAACAATAAAATTGAGCACCCATCCTTAGATATCATGCTTAGAATTGTTAGCATTTGGTCTTGGTTACCGGATGAATAGGTATCACGCGTGCATGATTATAAATTTGCTTGAATGATAGCATACTTAAAATTTAACCGGTTAAGTCGCAAGCATAGTCATTAAATAATGAATAAAGGATATTGTGTCTTTTAATGTTATGGACTGTTGGATTCTTTTTAAACACATCTTCTGTGAGTTAGGTTATCATTCTTTTTATTTTTAAAAAAAAATAAAAAATAGTAATAACGTTTCAATCTAGAAAGGGCCCTTTTTATGGAATTAGAGGTCACATTTTAGGTCGTCCGATACGTATATTTTAGAAGCATGCCTACAAGAGCTCGCGAAGAAAATGTTTATAGGAGCTCGCGAATTCATTTGTTTAGCCTATTTTTTTTTTGTCAAAAGTAATCCTTGAAAATGTTTACGAAAGTGGAATAGGAGGATAGTTTATCAACTTTGATATTGTTAAAGTTTCTTTATTCACTAAATAATGTTTTACGATCTTTTAATCTTTAAAGGCCTAATAAATAATTGTCACCATGTTAGTTAACTTAGAGGGAATAATGTTTATAAAAAGTAATAAACAAATAACTATGGATAGACGTGTTTTGATGTTTGGATAAAAAGGGCTTACGAATTTTGTTAAAAAGAATTATTGTTTTATTAGTCAAGCTTTCTCTCATGCTACACAATAAGGAAAATAAGTAAAAAGTATTTAATCAAAAAAGAGGTCATAACTTATTTCACTTCTTTTTTTAAGTTTACATTTTATGCAGTTTTTTTTGCTTTCTTAAGTATAACATAACACTTATTTTAAAATATCAAGTCTTTAGAAGTTAATATTTTTAATTAATCGGGGTTATGTGGTGGCATGATATTCCTTTGCATTTTGGTTTTTGTTTTCACGCATGTTTGTTTAAGAGGTGTATGTAAAAACTTATGTGTTGTTCTGTTTGTCCTCGGTGTTTTTTTTGTAACGCGAGTCTAATAGAAGCCTAGATTTTCTCTAGTCTAGAACCCTACCAAAATAGAAGTCCAACGCCTCACGGACAATAGGTCGGGACGCTAGGCATCCTAGGATACGCTGGTCTTTTATGTTTTATTTCTAGCTCGCTTACATGTTAACTAATAAAATCAACTTAGGAGGGGTAGGGGTAAATAGGACCTCGGAGATGATGAATATAACTCGGGTTTAATAAGATAAACTCTAATTTTGTCCTTAGGCTTTTATAAGCCAAATGAAGCTAAAATTCGAAAATAAAGCTGAGTAACTGATCCGAGTAAATAACTCATTTAATTCTCATCTCGTCTCATTTATTGTTTCTTTTTTAATTGATTTGCTCATTTAATTTTGTCACTTAGAATAATTTAGGATTTTATTAAAAATAGAGACCCTTATTTGTAAACCCCCACATAAATATGAGACACGGTCGGGACCCGCCTTTGCAGACCTTGAAGGGTGCTTAACACCTTCCCTTCGAGGTAATTTGAGCCCTTACCCTCTCTCTGGTTAGGTTAATTTTTGTTAGGCTTAGAATGGTGTCCTAATGCACCTTAATCCATTAGGTGGCGACTCTCGTTTTTTAATCCCAAACGAGTCATTGCTACGACGTCGTCCAGGTTCCCATTTTTCTGCGAGGAAAAATGGGGCGCGACAGAATGGGACTCCGCTGGGGACTTTAGGCTCTAACCAATACGTGTGTTGTTTTATGTGGGTTATGTTTTTATTTGTCCTCTTAGTTGTTTGTGTAAATTGCTTTATTTTCCTTTATTTGTTACTTTCTATTAATTTCTTTTCTTTTCCTTATCCCTATAACTCCCTCCCTCTAACACTTTTCCCTTTCCCTTTTATTATTTTTATTTGCTTTAAATTATTTGTTTAAAAATTGCTTTAATTGCTAAATGTTACTGCATTAATTAAATTGGCATTCCGTTCATAAACTCCCCTCCTTGGGACCCTCTTTATTTTTTTCTTAAGGTGATGTTGTGCCTTTGCACTTCTCCCGACTTCTTTCAAACCCAAATTTTAGAGAGTAAGCGCTTGCGTGGTGAATGGCGGATAGTCTTACTACCGTTGGACCACGTGCTTCTCACATAAGAATACCAAGTCCGTGTCTAAGCCCACTCTTTAGAAACTTAGGATAGAGCTATCCACCCCAAATTTAAGATCATGCATGCATAAGCCCTGGGTAGTCTGGCCCCAAGGGGGTCAGTCTACGTAATAGTAGCCACCTTGTTAAGTCTAGAGGGTCCAATCAACCTCCAAGACGGAATATTGCATACTATGTGTTTATGTGGTCACAGTAGTTCAATCCAAGCCTAAATTTGTTAAAATTGAATTTAGAACATTTCTTTTCTTTTTGGTGTGCAGAAAATATAATGTCTTCCCCAAATTTCGCCAACACTCAAATGGTCGTAGGTGTAGATCACAAGCTAAGAAGGTGGTGGGAAAACATCAAAAAGGATCGTGCCATAGAGGTAGCTCAACTTTTGGGAGGGCTAACATATCTAATATATGTTATTCCGGGCCGCTACCTGATTAAGGCACTACTAAAGTTCTGGGATCCTGCCAGAATCGTCTTCAAATTCCAAGACTTTGAGTTGACCCCCACGATTGAGGAGATTGGTGGGTTCATCGACTTGCCTTACTGGGACCGGAGCATGATTGTCCCCCATAGACAGACTGCAAAGAAGTTCATGAAAAACCTGGGACTGATTTATAGACCTAAGCTGGCTTGCCAGGATTTCGAATAGATTTCCTTGGACTATCTGTATGCTTGCTTTGGCCATCAGGACAGCTATGAGAATTTCAAAAATGATTTTTCTTGCTCAACAGCCAAGTGGGACTCCTTCGCAGTTGCACTATTAGGCACTCTAGTCTTCCCCAGAGAAGACAAAAACATAGATACGCGCCTAATATACATTGTGCGCACCTTATCCAAGGGAAAGGAGGTTGGAGGAAATACTATCGTGCCTATAATAGTAGCAGAAATTTTGAGGGCACTGTCCAAATGCGTCCGGGGCAAGAGGTTCTTCAAGGGATGCAACATCCTATTACAACTATGGGCGATGGAGCATTTTTACAAACGTGGAGGTGTGATAGACGCTCTCGACGGAGTGGGAAACAGAATTCACTCCCACCCCTCGAGATTGCGTAGATTTGTCAGGCCAGCAGGTGCTGAAAATTGGTTCAGATTCATGACAGGGTTATCAGGCTATAACATCCAGTGGAAATACCCTTGGTTGAATATTTCATGGGCGATAGCTAGAGGAGATGAGCTCTACTATATCGAGCTCATTGGCTTGAAAGGGGTCCAACCATACGTCCCTTTGCGAGTCCTTAGACAGTTCGGCCTGATTCAAGTGATCCCCTTGCGGTCCAACATGAGCCTGGCCGAGTACGAGTTCGGAGAGGAAATCCCACAAGTACACAACATATGTAGAAGGTGGGAAAGAACAATGGCCATCGTCGTCCAAGACGCCCTTATTGCAACCCAGAGTATTATGTGTGGATTCTCGAAGATGCTGAGAGGGTGGACCTGGACCAAGGAGGACGGCCCGGGTACGAGGATATGGAGGAAAAAGTCTGGGCTCGGAAATTGCTGAACAAGGACTATGACATCACCCCAGAAATGAAGGAGCAAATTGTTTCAACCTATGGAAGCCTCCATGTCTGAAGATTTGTTTCAATCTAGTTATTTCCCCCTTGTTATCCCTACTACCCTTAGGCTTTGAAATTTAATTTAATGTTTTCTTTTTCAATAAAACAATTATTCACTTTATTTTGCCTTTAACTCTAAATTTCAATAAACAACTTAAGGCTTGGATTAAATATCACGTGCCACTTACTTGTCGTATTAGGCCTACCTCTGGCTCAATGAGGTCCCTTGCATTTTAGGACGATTCGATTTGTTGAATTACGTGTTTATATTACCCTAACCTCTAACAAGGTTTTGCTGGTTTTGTTGTTTTCCTTTCCCCTTCCCTAGGTTGATCTGTCCTTACATTCTGGCCTACTACACCAGATCAAAAGGGGCTCCTCCTCCTCCGCCGCCACTTCAAAATCTGAACAAAAAGAAGGGTCAGATGGCCGATGACAACAGCAACAACGAGAACTCCGACAGGGGGGCTCACTCAACTGACTTGGTCCTAAGGTGGAAAGGAAGATTTTTGGAACTTGAAGAGGAAATGGCTAGCATGCGAAACTTGGCTAGGCTGTCCATTTCTCTCGGCACCCCTTTTGGGGATAACATGGAAGAACAAATCAATACTACTCAAGCCACACTGCCAATTACACAACCCACTCCTCAGATACAACTTAACCCCACCAGCTTGCCACCCACAAATACCCAACCTCCAAATTACCATTTCCAAAACCCGCACCATGCAGGCCCTTCCGAGCCAACCCTGCACCCTTTGAATACTAGCCCCATCCCAAATATACCTCCCAAACCTACCGTTAATACCACATACGCCCACGCTCCAGGAAATTACTACCAAAATTCGATATTCGTGGAAACCGCTCCCTATACCCGCGAATGCCATGAATCAGAGTCCTCCCAAAAGGATATGCTGATTAAATCCATGGCCGAGAAATTGGACAGCTTCACCAACCGTTTGCAGCAAGTCGAATCCAGCAAGCGGGTAGTCGGTCTGAGTTATGAAGATTTATGCATACACCCCGACGTGGAGCTGCCAGAGGGATATAAACCTCCCAAATTTGAATTGTTCAATGGCATCGGAGATCCTAAAGCCCACCTACACATGTACTGGGACAAGCTCGCTGGGGTGGGAAGAGATGAAAGGATCAGGATGAAACTGTTCATGAGAAGTCTTACCGGGGAAGCTCTTACGTGGTATATCGAATGGTACCATTATTAATTTGGAAGCTCTACAGGCTACCAACGAGGCACTACAATCGGGAAGCTTGCCCGAGAACAGGAAGAAAAAGGAAGTGGGTGCGGTCATGTTGGCGCACAAAAGCCCCATTAAACCACAAATTCCAATCTCACCCCTCCCTCACTATCCCACATCACCTTACCCTATGCCTTACTCTCCTTACCCAGCATATACCCCTTACCAAGCTCCACCTCCACAATACCAACAACCGGCATACCCCGTTTACAACACCCAACCAGTTTACTACCAAACTCCTTCACCACCACCACTATCTCCTCGACAACCAAATTACAGAAACCGTCCCAATTTCGAAAGAAGACCCACAAAATCCTACACTCCCTTGGCCGAACCTATCGCCCAGCTCTATGAAAGACTGAAAGCAGCCGGGTACATAACGCCAATCCCGGCTCTACCCGTTGATACCCAAGCCAAATGGTATGAACCCAACAAGGTATGCGCCTACCATTCGGGAACAAAGGACATACCACAGAGGTCTGCCGATCCCTACGAGATAAAATCCAGAAACTCATAGACACCAAAACCATACAGCTCAAAGCACCCGTGCCCAACGTGTCCAATAACCCACTTCCTAATCATCAGGTGAACATGCTGGAAGTGGAGGAATCAGCAGGTATGCAGGGGCCCATATGGTTGTAAGGCGAGATGAGTTAGTTGCAGTGATAACTCAAACGCCTTTCGTGGTACAAGAGGGCAGACCGTTTGAAGTAGAAGTTGCCACGCCCAAGCTTCCTTTTGTGGTCACAATGGCCCCCCAGAAAAGATTCGACACACATGTTGTTCCCTGGAGCTATGATAAGGGAAAAGCAGCGATAGAAGAGAACGATGTTGTCCAAGGGGCAATTCACTCTGAACAGACAGACACCTCCAAACACATGACACAAGGTAGTTCAAGCGGTACCAAGCCCCCTATCATAGAAGTGGAAGAAGGTGGGGAGTGGAAAAAGATACAAGCCCAGGAGCACCCCGTCACAGGTCAATTGAGTAAGGGACCCTCTCAAGTCTCCATCTTGTCCCTCTTGCAAACTTCAGAGCCTCATCAGAAGGCATTGATGAGAGTGCTGAGTGAGGCTTATGTTTCGTCCAACATCACTGAAGGAGAGATGGCCCACATGGTGGGGCAGGTATTTGAAGCTTATAAGATATCCTTCCATGAAGACGAACTCCCGGTTGAAGGGACCACTCACAACTGAGCTCTCTACATCACCACCAGGTACTAGGACAAAATGATTACCAAGGCCTTGGTTGATCCGGGTTCTGGGTTAAATATTTGTCCCCTCAACACTATCACAAGGCTAGGCGTGGATTTGGCAAGGATTCAGAATTACCATATGAACGTGAAAGCCTTTGATGGATCCCAAAGGGACACGATAGGGGAGATCACTTTGGACATGACCATTGGTCCGGCCACCTTCCCCATTGCATTCCAGGTAATGGACATCCCAGCTTCCTACAACTTATTGCTGGGGCGCCCTTGGATTCACATGGCTGGAGTAGTGCCATCCACCCTCCATCAGTGCCTAAAGTTCGAATGGGAACATGAAGAAGTGGTAGTGCATGGGGAGAAAGGACATCCTGTCTATGCCGTTGAAGGATAGAGTTGTATGGACGGAGGAATGTTCCACACTGTGGAGCTGGTAGGAGGCATCGAGCCAAAACCATGGTACAGTCAGAAGGTCCTGAGCATGCTGTTATGGCTAGGCTACGAACCAGGCAAGGGATTGGGGGCCAAACTCCAAGGTATTCCCGGCCCAATTTCTCTTCCTTCCAAAAATGATACTATGGGTTTGGGGTATGAAGGAGAAATGCTCATGAGGAGAGAAAGGCTGGAACGTCCTATCCCGTCATTACATCAAAATTTCCAGTCCGCCGGATTTCTCAAGAGCGACCTAGAGAGGGAAGAGGAAGAATTGCTAGAAAGTGTGAGGAATTTATTCATCACATGAGACTTTTCTTCAGGGGCAAGAGGAGATCCGATAGAGGCAGACATGGAAGAAGAAGAAGAAGTGAGGGTGATGGATGTGATAAGCATAATGCGGAGCTCGGGTTATGAACCAGGAAAGGGCTTGGGAGCCAAGTTGTAAGAGATCACGGAGCCCATACAGCCTTTGTACCACTCAACCACATTCGGCCTGGGATACGCTTACACCATAGAAGAATATCTCGACTGGGAGCCACTGCCAGCAGGGTGCTACTGTCCTCTACCAAGTCCCTTGCCACCGTTGATCCAGACTTTTAATCCGCCAGGTTTTTGAATGATGATGTCAAGGGTTTGCTGAATGGGTTGCAAGGTCTGTCCCTGTCAGAAGACGAGGAAGGAAGCTGCAACGTCATAATCCACGAGGAGGAGGAGAAAGCCCCAGTGCAGAAGGGAGCTACAGAGGACTTCATCAGCCGTTGGACCACTACCCCATCCAGACCACGTCGGGCATTTGGGTAGAAACGGAAATTGTCACCAACTTATTATGTTTTCAAATAAAGACTTTTTAATTAAGATTTCAATGTTTTACTTATGCCATTATTATGACAAATTTTGATTATGAATAAAACTTTCATTCATTTCACGATGATGTCATTTTATGTTTACTTTGTTGTTTTCTTTCAGAAAAATTACTTTTAATAATGTTGAAACTGAGATTGTGGCACATAATGAGACTATCCAACATGACATAGCTGAGACAGAGGCAACATATGAAAATTGTGAAGAGGTTACTAGAAAGATCAAAGAGTTTAAGGAAAAGCCGAAAGCAAATTTAGAAGAAACAGAAACAGTGAATCTGGGTGATGATGAAACAATCCAAGAGACAAGAATTAGTGTTCACATGACCGAGGAAAAGAAAAGGGAATACGTCCAATTCTTGAAAAAGAACAAGGACGCCTTTGCTTGGTCCTATGCAGATATGACAGGGTTGAGCACTTCAATAGTGGCCCATTGATTGCCTACCGATCCGTCTTGCCCGCCAGTGAAGCAGAAGCTCAGAAAATACAAGCCTGATTTGAGTCTTAAAATCAAGGAAGAAGTATCAAAACAGTTGGAAGCCGGAATTCTGGAAGTAACCAAGTACCCGACTTGGCTCGCCAACATTATGCCCGTGCCTAAGAAAGATGGTAAGGTCAGGGTTTGCGTGGATTACCGGGACCTCAATAAGGCTAGCCCTAAGGATGACTTTCCACTTCCGAACATCCACATTTTGATAGACAATTGCACTAAGCACGAAACACAGTCATTTATGGATTTCTTTGTTGGGTATCATCAAATCAAGATGCATGAGGATAATGCAGAGAAAACGGCTTTCATCACACCTTGGGGTGTCTACAATTACAAGGTAATGTCGTTCGGACTAAAGAACGTTGGGGCCACCTACATGAGAGCCATGACCACTTTGTTCCATGACATGATCCACAAAGAAATTGAGGTTTACGTGGACGACGTCATCATCAAGTCGAAGAAAGGGTGTGACCATCTAGTTGATCTTCAAAAATTCTTTGATAGGCTACGAAGGTACAACTTGAAGTTAAACCCTGCAAAGTGTGCTTTTGGGGTCCCTGCCGGGAAATTATTGGGTTTCACTGTTAGTCGTCGGGGTATAGAGTTGGATCCAACAAAAATCAAGGCTATTCGTGAGCTTCCCCCTCCAAAGAGCAAGAAAGAGGTGATGAGCTTCTTGGGCAGGCTCAACTATATCAGTCGTTTCATAGCCCAATCTACCGTCATTTGTGAACCAATCCTCAAGCTACTAAAGAAAGACGCCGCCATCAAATGGACTTCGGAATGTCAAGAAGCATTTGATAAGATCAAGGACTATTTATCCAACCCTCCAGTGTTGGTTCCCCCTGAGGCAGGTCGACCTTTGCTACTATACTTATCGGTCATGGATCAGGCATTCGAGTGTGTTTTGGGACAACATGATGAAACAGGAAGAAAGGAGCAGGCGATCTACTACATGAGTAAGAAGTTCACGCCGTATGAAGCTCGGTATTCTTTGCTTGAGCGTACTTGTTGTGCTCTGACTTGGGTGGCCCAGAAGCTGCGACATTATCTCTTAGCACACACGACGTATCTGATCTCGCGGATGGATCCCCTGAAGTACATCTTTCAGAAGCCCATGCCCACGGGTAAGCTAGCTAAATGGCAGATATTGCTCAGTGAATTCGACATAGTCTATGTCACACAAAAGGCGGTGAAGGCACAAGCACTGGCTGATCATCTGGCAGAAAACCCCGTAGATGAAGAGTATAGGCCTCTGAAGACTTATTTCCATGATGAAGAAATAGCCTTCGTGGGAGAAGATATCTTCGAAGAATATGACGGCTGGAGAATGTTTTTCGACGGAGCTAAGAACTTTAATGGATCAGGTATTGGAGCTGTGGTGATCTCACCAATGGGACAACACTACCCGGCATCAGCAAAGCTCAGGTTTCATTGCTCCAACAACATGGCTGAATACGAAGCTTGCATCCTGGGCCTCCGACTAGCAGTTGATTTGGACGTGCAGGAGATTTTGGCAATTGGGGATTCAGATTTAGTGATTCGGCAAGCACAAGGCGAATGGGTGGTGAAGAACCGAAAGCTTTCACCATATTTGGATTGCGTGCAAAAGCTCTGCAAAAGATTCACTAAGGTGGAATTCAAGCATATTCTGCGACTTCAGAACGAGTTTGCAGATGCCTTGGCCACCCTATCTTCCATGATTCGGCACCCGGACCAGAACTACATTGATCCCATTCGCATTCATATATATGAACAGCCTGCATATTGCTTTCACGTGGAGGAAGAACCGGATCAGAAACCATGGTATGATGACATCCAAGGGTACTTGAAGAGTGGCAGTTGTCCGGAGGACGCAACAAAAGTCCAGAAACGCACAATTAGGAGACTAGCCAATCAATTCTTCTTAAATGGAGAAATCCTATATATGAGGACTCCCGATTTGGGTTTGCTAAGGTGCGTCGGAACTAAAGAGGCATCCAGACTTGTGGAGGAGATTCATGCGGGAACATGCGGGCCACACATGAATGGTTTTACCCTTGCAAAGAAAATCCTCAGAGCGGGTTATTTTTGGTTAACAATGGAAACAGATTGTATCCGCTATGTTCAGAAATGCCACCAGTGCCAAACTCACGCAGACATGATCCGAGTTCCCCCCAACGAACTCCATGTCACTAGTTCACCCTGGCCGTTTGCAGCTTGGGGCATGGATGTCATTGGCCCTATCGAGCTAGCAGCCTCGAATGGACACCGGTTTATTCTTGTGGCAATTGATTACTTCACTAAATGGGTCGAAGCTACATCTTACAAGTCTGTCACTAAGAAAGTTGTCGATGATTTCATAAAAAACAACATCATTTTCCGGTTTGGGGTCCCTGAGACGATCATCACTGACACCGGAGCCAACCTCAATAGCAATCTGATGATGGAAACTTGTGACCGATTCAAGATCAACCATCGAAACTCCACTGCATACAGGCCACAGATGAATGGAGCGGTAGAAGCCGCGAACAAGAACATCAAAAGGATATTGCGGAAAATGATTGACAATCACAGATAATGGCACCAGAAGCTACCATTTGCATTATTGGGATATCGCACCACTATTTGGACCTCCACTGGGGCAACACCGTACTTTTTGGTCTGTGGGAACGAAGCGGTAATTCCCGCAGAAGTTGAGATACCATCTCTGAGGATCATTCAAGAAGCAGAGTTGAGTGATACAGAATGGGTACAAAGCAGGTTCGAGCAGTTAGCACTAATCGACGGAAGAAGGATCAATGCAATATGTCACGGGCAACTTTACCAGAAAAGGATGGCCTGAGCATTCAACAAAAAGGTCAGACCGAGATACTTCTCACCCGAGCAATTAGTCTTGAAGAGGATCTTCCCAAATCAAGATGAGGCCAAAGGAAAGTTCGCACCAAACTGGCAAGGCCCGTACATGGTTCACCGCGTCTTGACTGAAGGAGCACTCATACTCACAGAAATGAACGGTGAAATCTGGCCCAGACCTATCAACGCAGATGCTGTGAAAAGATACTACGTTTAGGCTTTATCTTTTGCTCTTTGTATTTGGAACTACGTCAGACCTGATTCCCGTTTAAGAGGGATACGTAGGCGCTCCTGTGGAGCTCGGTCTTACCATAATAAAAATGTTATTTCCTCCACTGGAACACAGACTGGGGCAGAATTTTTGAGAGGATCTCAAAAATTCTTTCGTAAAAGAGCAAAAGCAGAAAAGATAACTGGGGGCAGAATTTTTTAGGCAAGCTCAAAAATTCATGACAGATAGAACAAGGAAGTTGTAATTCTACATCAGGCAGGCCGAAGATCATTACTCAGCTGAACGTTGGATTTGTTTAAAAATGTGCCACTATCAAAGGATTCATTAATAAACTATCAGTTGTTTTTCAGACGTTTCAAATATATATAAAGTATATACACATGTATACATTATATATATACCTCTTTTTAAATTTGAAATGCTACGCCATCCCGTCCCAAGAGAAAAGCCCCGACAAAGGTCTGGATATCAACAATCGATGAGAACACCGGGCCAAGACAAAGGAAAGATCAACCTCCCCCCTTTTTATAAACTGGCTATTTTTCTTTGAACGCAGATGTGACAGGCACACATCCCTTGCATTGTCCGAGCGGACGACAGTCTAGTAAGACAAAATATTACTTTATGTTTTGCATTGCATCGGCCCAAATTCACATTGCACACGCTCGATTGTTATATCATAAATAACTAAAATTCATATTGCATGTGCCCGATATTTGCATTACAAAAGCCCGAGATCTGCATTAACATGTGCCCGATATTTGCATTCGCATTGTGCCTAATATTTGCAGTATAAATGCATCCGCATTCGCATGTGCCCGATACTTGCATTATAAATGCCAGAGATTTGCATTACATCGTGCCTGAAAATCATGTCTTGCATAATATTGGCCCGAAAAATTGCATATACTTTAAAAATTGCATTGCATCGTGCCTGAAAATCATGCCTTGCATAATTTGGCCCGAAAAGTGCACAACATTGGCCCGAGAAATTGCATATACTTTAAAACTTGTGTTGCCTCGCGCCCGAAAATCATGTCTTGCATAATATTGGCCCGAGAAATTGCATATATTTTAAAAAATTTGCATTGCATCGTGCCCGAAAAACATGTCTTGCATGATAAAAAATTGAGATAGGATTTCAAAGATTTGGCTAAAATTGATATAGAATTTATTTAACGGTCACGACTTGAGCAAAAATGAAAATATAATATTTTGAATCGTAGACTTGCGTAATAAAATACGTAATTCGCACCAAGTTATGAGAAATGTATTAAAATAATATTTAAATGACGCGATTCGAGATACGACACACGTCTAATATTAACATAACGACTATTTGTTGTTTATTTTTGTAGACAATATAGAATGACAATCGTTTATTCCGCCAATACCAATTTTAAAATAATAAAAACGTAAAATAAGTTAAGGGTCGGTCAAAATCGGGTGTCAACAGCTGCCCCTTCTTTGCTCGGGAATGAAGGATGAATTGTTGAGCAAAGAAAGTTGACGGAGTAGCCGATTTTGTCCGACCGATGGAATTTTATCGAAGGGGCTGGATAAAACAAAAGGTTTACGGTCGAGACTTCGGTTTAGAAGTTGCCTACATATCTCTGGTTATACGAGAATCAGGCCATGTGTAGTTCTGGATTTAGGAACGACTGAAATTCCTAAAAATGAACAATCAATATGAAGTTCGCGGTATGTAAGAAAAATGATTAGGGTGTCACAAAACGGGAGGTTTAATGCACTCGATAGCGGAATAGCGGCGTGATTTGGAGATTCGCAAACGCTATGTAAAGGAGAATGATTAGAGCATATCTATTGAATAACGGAATAATAAAAAAAATGTGATGCAATTTCCCTGTTAGACCATAAATTTTGCCATAAGACGCTAAGGATGACGTCTTAGGCTATGACGTCTAGGGCTATGCTAATCATAAATTGTATCCTCAGGTCATGAGATAATGTCCGTAGGCCATGAAGGATGACGCCTTTGGACGATGATACCTTCGGATCATGATGAATGTAATTAAATCCCTAGGCCATGAAATGATGTCCTTAGGCCATGAAGATGATGCCTTTGGACCATGACGCCTTAAGGGCATGATAAGCAGAAATTAAATCCCTAGGCCATGAAATGATGTCCGTAGGCCATGAAAGTGACGCCTTTGGACTATGACGCCTTAGGGGTATAATATGTTATGTTGTTCTCAGGCCGAAGCAAAGATAACTTTGGGCACAATGCGATGCATATAAGGAGTCTCGGGCCGGTCTCGTGTAAAAAATGCAATCTTCGAGCATAACGCAATGCGAATTATATGCAATTTCTTGGGCCAATTCCAATTCTAGCCACTTATTGGTAAAATTTTGTATTTTAATCCAATTTGCGCCTCAATTTTAAACATTTACATTTTTTGACTAGCATTTAACTCAATTGACCAATTTGCTGCCAAATTTTAATCCCTACAATTTTTTACTAATAGTTAAACTCAATTTACCAATTTGTGGCTCATTTTTAAAACTCCTACAATTTTTTACTAGTATTTAAATCCAATTTACTAGTTTGTGGCTCAATTTTTAAACTTTTACAATTTTTTTACTAGTATTTAAACTCAAATTACCAATTTACGACTTAATTTTAAATTTTGACTAGTCTTTAAATTTGGATTACCAATTTGTGGCTAATTTTTAAAATTCCTACGATTTTGGCTAGTATTTAAATTCGAATTATTAATTTATGACTAAATTTCTAATTTTTTATAATCTATGGCTAATTTTAAATTCGGGTCACCTATTTTTGACCCGGATCCGACCCAAACCCATTTTTTATTCTTAACACCCACAAAAACCCTAAAATTCACTCCCCTTTTTCCCCATGCCAGCCGCCTCCCTTATTCCAACCACCCTCTCTCCCTCCTCTCTCCCTCCTCACATTTCCCTCTCTCCGACCACTGCCGGCAGCCTCTCCCCGGCACCGGCAGCCGCATCTCTCTCTTCTCCTCCCTCGACAGCCACCAATAAAACCACCCCGGCAGCCCCTTTTTTCTCCTTCTCCCGCATCTCTCCCTCGTCGCAACCCTCTCTCCGCCGCTTCTCCAGCCTCCCTCTCTCCCGTCGCCCCTTTCTCCCCCTCTCCCCAAGCCGCTAACCCCCCGCCGGCGCAGCCTCCATGGATGCCAGCACACCCAAACCCGCCGGCAGCCCCCTCTCTCCCACTTCTCCACCACAAAACTAACCCAAACCCGTCAGCCCTGCCGGCGCGACCCCATGCAACGGACCCGACAAAGCGCCGCCAACCGACCACATCAACAACTCCCGCTAAAGGCGATCTCTGCCGCAAGTTGGAGCATTTGGAAATACGGTTTGAATCGCTTCTCTATGTTTGCGTATTTTCTCTTTTCTAAATTCGGAATTATCTGATTAAGGGTTGTTTTCTTGCTCACTAATACTTTTGAAAACTCCAAGTGTTGGTTATGCTAAAACTAGGATTAGTGCTTCTTTTGGGATCATTGATTTTTTTTATTTTTGTTTTTCTAAATAAGGGTTTACTGATTTTGACTAATCAAGGATCTTTAGTCAAGTAATCCTAACGCCAATGTGGGCTAAAAATCATATACATTTTCTCTCCTTAATCAATTAATATTGTCTCCCTGATTTTGCTCAACCGATACTTGGCTTTACGAAAATCTAAACCCGCTCCTTCACAGCTTGAATGGAAAGAAATAATGTACTACTTTTAATTTTCTATTTTCCTTTTAGATACGGTGTTGGGCAGACTTGGTGGTAGATTATTTTATAATTTCTTGCCAAATCAAGATAAACTGAAGATGGGTTGTGATTTTTCCACCATATTTCTTTAATCAATCCGGGCAGATTTCTTGGTACTGGCAGGGGTTTACTTAAAATATAACATGTAGTCATCATATATGGAAAGGGTATACTGCACCTTTGGCTAATTGAAATCCAGCTTTTGTCTTTCCATAAATTTAAAGATTGTATTCTCGTACTTTTGGCAGAGATTGATAAATTTGCCTTGACTGATTTTATTCTGATTGAGAGTGATTATTTGACTGATTGCTTGCCTTTTAGGCCCTTTAACCCCAGTGTATAAATAGGCATCTCTACTAACTGCAAAAAGCCATGAATGAAAAAAAATAGATTCTCTCTTTTGGACACATACCACTTTGTTTAGTACTTTCCCTAGTGAAAAAAAAAATCAAAAGACGATTTTCTTTGGTGATATTGCTTACTTTGATTTAACTCCCTCAAAGTCTGAAATCCAGTTTTTGGTACAATCAACTATCGGATTAACAGGTTAGTCTCTCCCTCTATTATTATTAATTTTTGCAATGTGTGTACTGTTAGCAGGACATTGGATCCGTCCGTGATATATTGAAGAATTGCCGTAGGGTAGAAGTTGGGATAAAAACGGGCATAACTTGGCCTTGATTTGCACTCTGTTTCATCTATTCAGTTTTTTTTTCTTTTCCTTTCTTCTGTAATAATGTCATAAATAATATGAAGCGGGGATACAGTAAATGGGGGGAGGGGAGCTACGTGTTGATTGCCTGCTCTTTTATTTGTTTATTTTTAACGGACGTAGGCAATTTTGGTTATAGGATCTAATTAAAATAAGTCTTATGCGCATCAAATGGTTGGGAAAGCAACAATAAAATTGAGCACCCACGCTTAGATATCATGCTTAGAACTGTTAGCATTTGGTCTTGGTTACCGGATGAATAGGTATCACGCGTGCATGATTATAAATTTGCTTGAATGATAGCATACTTAAAATTTAACCGGTTAAGTCGCAAGCATAGTCATTAAATAATGAATAAAGGATATTGTGTCTTTTAATGTTATGGACTGTTGGATTCTTTTTAAACACATCTTCTATGAGTTAGGTTATCATTCTTTTTATTTTTATTTTTTAAAAAAAATAAAAAATAGTAGTAACGTTTCAATCTGAAAAGGGCCCTTTTTATGGAATTAGAGGTCACATTTTAGGTCGTCCGATACATATATTTTAGAAGCATGCCTACAAGAGCTCGCGAAGAAAATGTTTATAGGAGCTCGCGAATTCATTTGTTTAGCCTATTTTTTTTTGTCAAAAGTAATCCTTGAAAATGTCTACGAAAGTGGAATAGGAGGATAGTTTATCAACTTTGATATTGTTAAAGTTTCTTTATTCACTAAATAATATTTTACGATCTTTTAATCTTTAAAGGCCTAATAAATAATTGTCACCGTGTTAGTTAACTTAGAGGGAATAATGTTTATAAAAAGTAATAAACAAATAATTATGGATAGACGTGTTTTGATGTTTGGATAAAAAGGGCTTACGAATTTTGTTAAAAAGAATTATTGTTTTATTAGTCAAGTTTTCTCTCATGTTACACAATAAGAAAAATAAGTAAAAAGTATTTAATCAAAAAAGAGGTCATAACTTATTTCACTTCAATTTTTAAGTTTACATTTTATGCAGTTTTTTTTTGCTTTCTTAAGTACAACATAACATTTATTTTCAAATATCAAGTCTTTAAAAGTTAATGTTTTTAATTAATCGGGGTTATGTGGTGGCATGATATTCCTTTGCATTTTGGTTTTTGTTTTCACGCATGTTTGTTTAAGAGGCGTATGTAAAAACTTATATGCTGTTCTGTTTGTCCTCGGTGTTTTTTTTTTGTAACGCGAGTCTAATAGAAGCCTAGATTTTCTCTAGTCTAGAACCCTACCAAAATAGAAGTCCAACGCCTCACGGACAATAGGTCGGGACGCTAGGCATCCTAGGATATGCTAGTCTTTTATGTTTTATTTCTAGCTCGCTTACATGTTAACTAATAAAATCAACTTAGGAGGGGTAGGGGTAAATAGGACCTCGGAGATGATGAATATAACTCGGGCTTAATAAGACAAACTCTGGTTTTGTCCTTAGGCTTTTATGAGCCAAATGAAGCTAAAATTCGAAAATAAAGCCGAGTAACTGATCCGAGTAAATAACTCATTTAATTCTCATCTCGTCTCATTTATTGTTTCTTTTTTAATTGATTTGCTCATTTAATTTTGTCACTTAGAATAATTTAGGATTTTATTAAAAATAGAGACCCTTATTTGTAAACCCCCACATAAATATGAGACACGGTTGGGACCCGCCTTTGCGGACCTTGAAGGGTGCTTAACACCTTCCCTTAGAGGTAATTTGAGCCCTTACCCTCTCTCTGGTTAGGTTAATTTTTGTTAGGCTTAGAATGGTATCCTAATGCACCTTAATCCATTAGGTGGCGACTCTCTTTTTAAATCCCAAACGAGTCATTGTCACGACGTCGTCCAGGTTCCCGTTTCTCCGCGAGGAAAAATGGGGCGCGACATGACTAACTTTGTTAAAAAATTAATTGCTTTATTAGCTTCTAAGGTAACATCTGATAACGTAGTACTCTTTTTGATTGAATGAAAAATTGACCTAGATTCTCTTATGATATTTGGACCCCTATCATTATGTTTTTTATTTCTTCTACCATAGCTGCTAGTTCCCAAGGTATCTTCCACTCTCTCAATATTAATTAACATTACTAAGATGTCATATATAATAATTTGGAGGAGTGGAGGTTGCAAATTAGAGTAGAAGGTTAATAGGTTAGCAGGGTTAGGTTGATGTCCAGCCGTGGGGTATTGTAGGGTAGTAGGTGCTGTTGAGTCGGTATATCATGGGTCGTCTTTGTTGTTGTTGTTGTTATTTGTACAGTTTAAAAAATTAAGAGATAATTTTTAATTTATTCTTGCTATTAAATATTATTTATTTTTAATATTTAAATAATTTATAATTAATAGAAATAATATAATAAAATTATTTATTATTTTTATTAAATAATATATCAAATCAAATATGAACAAATAAAGATAAAATTGATGGAGTACTATTTTTATAGACCTTCTCAAATGGCCCCTTAACAACTTTGAAATTTTATTGCAGTGATCTGCCCAGTTTAACTATATTACTAATCATGGTGAATTTATTGTCAGTTTCATTTTCTTGTCATGTTATAACGGAAAAGGAACAAACGAATGTCATTGTTTTAATTAGTATAATCACTAGTTCAATCAATTAGAAATGCAATTTTCGAAAGAAAAAAAAAGGTGTCAGTGCAAGTATGAAGTGCCAATTCTTAATTTTTTTTTACTATATTAGAAATGGGCTATCAACATGCTTACTTGTAAGAGGGCATAGTGGACTTTTTGCTGTACATATTAAATGTTTCCAGCTATACGTGTCTTTTTTGGTTTCTCTTTCTCTCATCTCTTCTTCTAAGAACAACAATGTTGTTGGCTTCAATACATTACTCCAGTTGTCCTATATGTGTCTCTTTCCTCTTTTCTCTTTCTCTCTTTGCCTAAATAAAGTAAAATACAGTACAAATGCAAAATAAAATTGTGTAACTGTCAACAAGGCTTCAGTGTTTCTGTAGGTATTTTCTTCATCAATGGATTTGATATTGAGTATTTTGCATTGGAGCTTTTATTTTTGCCATTTGGATTTGTTGTTAATGTTCAATTTTTTTGGAGTGCTTTGGAAATCTCAGCAACATATTATGTTCTTTCTATTCAGTCTTGAGTTTGATTATTGATTCTTTTTAATAATATCTTGTTTCCATTGCATGTTAGATGTTTGATAAAAATTGACAGAGAAAAAACTTAGTCTTTTTAGTATCATGTTGCTATTGCATGTTAGGTGTTTGATAAAAGTTGACAAAGGAGAAACTTAGGAAGAAATTTATTGTCTCTTTTTTTTATTGTTGTTTATTTTAGGCTCTAGCGACTTAGGAATTGGTTGCTCCTTTACCTGTAATATAATGTTGTTTTTATGCTATGTTGGTTGTTGTTTTACCGATACCCACTGTTATTTTTTAAAATGGCTCTTTGCCAGGGGTCTTTTCCCCCTATTTTTGTGGCTTTTCTTTCCAAGTTTTTGTTGACTAAGTTTTTGTTGTGAAGAAACTAGAAATAGAAGATTATGAATTTTTTTGGTTTCTTTTCAATAGTTAAGGACTGATTAGTGAGTTAAACCTAGACATGCTAGCTTGCAACTTCTTTCTCTCCCTCCAAAAGCACCAGTGAGGTGAATGCATTAATGAAGGGTAAAATGCAATATGCCTTCACCCTCAAATGTGTATGTGTCCTAAAAATCACATCTGAAAGCACAGAGGTGGAATCATTAGCATAACCAGCTTCACCTGAGAAACTTCTCCAAAAAAAAAAAAGAAATGTTTAGGCTCCTGCATGCTTTCGCTCATTTTTGAAATTCTCTTATTTATGGCCATAGTCAAGCGAAAGGAATTTGCTCTATTGATCTGATCTTTGTTGTTGAGCAAGATACGTTATAACAACGATATACTCTTTATCGAAGGGGAAGTAAAAAACCTTTTAGTAGGTAGCAAAAAAGGGTGTTATATAAAATGATACGAAAGGAGTAGCAATTGTATCAAGAGAATCACAGTTTCCACTTTTGCCATGTCCAATACTTTTTAAAAGGACTAAACAATATCTGCCAGAGAGAGGACAAATTGACATGAGTCTACTTGGTTATAAGTCTAAAACAAACCTTATCCTCTGTTGCTTTGCCCCCTTTTCATCTACATTTTTTCTTCATCTTTTGGGTTTGCTTCCTCGATGTTATGCTCAGTAACTGCTATAGTTTTTAAGTGTGATTACTCAGTGCTGGAGAGTTCTCACCTACAGGTCAGATAAAGCTTCCACCATGTAGTATATTACTAGTTATTAGGAACACCAACAGGTTTATTATCTGAATAGTTTGATTGAAAAGGAACAAAAAATGTTTTTAAAATGAAATTTTTCTTATTTTTTCTTTTCAACCGAGTATTTAAGGCTGAACAGCCAAGACCGATAGGACCCTTATAGTTAGTACAAGTATTAACTAAAGTTATAAATTAGTTTTAAGATATAATTCAAACGTCACTAATAATAAGAATTTATACATTTCTAAGTAACTTGTCTGAGTTGTAGCAATGTTGATTGATTCATATACAAACGACCTTTCAAACGTCACTAATAATAAGAATTTATACATTTCTAAACAACTTGTCTAACTTGTAGCAATACTGATTGATACATATACAGATGACCTTCTGTAAGAGCAGAACATGGCAACACAAGTATAAAAACAATAACCATTCTTGAAATACACCTGATCAAAACTTTAAATATCTGAGAGTAGATGGATGTGCTTTGTAATACCACTATATTATGGTGTTATGAGAAGGGTCTGACAGTAGTAGAATGTTAATTGTCTATACATGTTTTTCCCAACGGTCTTTTAAAGATACAAAAATATATCATTATTTATAGAAAATGACTTTTAATTCTGTCTTTATTCTTTTCCTTTCTAGGTGTTGATTTATCCCCACCACAGAACGGACTTGGTCAAAATGATAGTCCCTCGCCAGAACCTCAACTTAATCCATCAAGTTCTACTGTTGATTTATCACTATCACGTAAACTAAGGGCTCGAAATCTTATACCCTCTCCAGAAAGTGAGTGTAAGAAGCCAAGAACTCAAGATGGTGACCTGTTGCCACCTGCAAGTGTAGTACCAGGAATGAACACAGAGGACTAAGATTCGTACACCTTCACCTGAACCCTAGTTAAAGCCTTCAAGTTCAAAAGATGCTGATTTGTTATCACCACGCAAGCGGAGGGTTCAGAATAATACACCTGAAAATGAAATGAAGCCTTTGAGCACTAGAGATGCTGATATTTCACTACCACGTAGACGAAGCGCTCAGAAAGATACACCTGAATCTGGTATGAAGTCTTTGAACAGTAGAGATATGGATATGCACCACCGAGGAGACATAGAACTCGAAATGATACCCCTTCACAAGAACCCAACAAGCCTTCCGTTGTATCTACGGTTTTTCACAAGCATAAAAGACTTTTCAAAATGCAAGCTTCAACTTTCACAGAATCGAAGGATTTTAAAAGGCATTATTGATTTGTGTAGTAGGACTCTAGCTCTTAACAGTCTGTGGATGACGGGGAGGAGCAGTTGCTTCGGTGTAAGTATGGATTCTGCTTCAATGGGAATCGAATTTGGCCATGCTAGGACAACTATTTAGAGTGTCTTTGATTCATCGGCGAAGTCCAGATCACACAAAATTTGAGCTTCTGGTACATTTCGCTATTCGCTTTTTCATATTTATATATTGAATCAACGTTGTTGCTTGATACAAAGAAAGAGGCATATTTGATTTATTGTTTTGGGGGTGTGGATTCCGAATCTCCTTGTACCGTGATGAAAATATTATTTTGGTATCACTTTAGAGTATGCACATATTAAGAGACGTGTAAAAACTTATTGTGCAAAATTTTCTTCCTTAGTGAGTTTAAGGTTAAGTTAAATTTCATCTTAGTATATTGGCTGTTGGATTCAGACTAGTGGATTAAAATGTGAGGCAATGAATTATCGTCTTCATTACAAATATGTTTGTGAAACTGCTCCACGTTGGCTCTATTTCTGCTTATGCATGTGAATAAGAATTAAACTCTGTTATTGTGCTAACATAAGGTGATTAAAAAGTTGTTCACTAGTAGTCTGGGATTTCTGGTTCTCTTTTGCCTGCACAACAGTATATCACCTATTTGATATTTGGTAAAGGGTGAAGGATGAAGAGACTAAAAGTAGATGATAGTTGGGTCTGAAGTTGCTATGGTACTGTACTCCTAGTACTGTTTGTTGTAATAAGGTGAAAATGGTCAAATTTAGGAATTGATGGATTACAGTCCTAACTGGTGGATTGGATGCAGGGTTACAAGTGAGACATGTCTCATCCGATGAATGGTTATATTGCTTGGAAGATAGTTAAAGATTATTAGCTTTTCTATATGGGTGCGGACCGAGTAAAAAATCTTCCTGTTCTCTCTTACATTTTCTTAGTTTTGGATCTCATTTCCTGAAAAAACCAAAACATGTACCTAAACTTCACCTTTTCACCTAAATTTTTGGTTCGAGTATATTGGTTTTAGGTTTAATGTTGGAAAAAAGAGAATATTTTCATTATTTTGTCATGTGGATTAAGCATCAGCAGACTATGCTACACAAAGAATGTTATTTAAACTTAAAATAAGTTGCAACCTGACTGCCTCTCTTTTAATATGATAACAAAAAAGGTCCTGCATGGTGCATGAAACTTAGTAACATTCATGTCTATTATTGCGTGGCAAGAGAGGGTATTGAGGATGCAGCACCTCTCAAAGTTCAAGAACAATCATCTGGATCGGTACTTCCCTATGTGGATGTACCTTGCCTGGGAGCAATTTTATTTGGATATCACCTGGGGTATGACATTATATGACGTTTGATTAACACTAAAAAGTTGTGAAGTGAAGAGCTATGTAAATATTATAAAATGTAAACATCCAATATAAATATATAACGATAACTAGAAACAAAATTATTCACACATATATATATATAAATATATATAATATCATGCTTGCATGTATATGGTGCACGGGCCAACACATCCTAGTTATCTAATAAAATAATAATACCTGTAATATGCCTCTTTTCATTGTTTCAACATCATAAAAGTCTTGTCATCATCTAGGGAACTAATTTAATATATATGTTTGTATAATTATGATTAATATTGTATTTAAAATTAAAAATTAATTATTTTAGCTATTTTGATCTACAAACTTTATACAATATCAATTTTATATAAGAATTTAATTATCGGCATTAATTATTTAACTACTAAAAAATAAGTTTAACAAGTAATTTTTTAGAATTGAAGAGTATTTTTAATTTTTCTTTTTGAAACAAAAAATGAAGGTGAGAGAAAATATATCCAAGAGCAAAGAAAAAATGTTCAACAATAATGGTGATGTTCTGGTGCATTCATTTTCTTCCTTCATTTGGCTTTTAGCTATTGGCTGTATTTGAGGTCCCTTACACATTATTGAAGTGAATTTTACACGTGCTAATTTTCTATCCTCAACTTCTATATCATCCATCAACATATATTTGCACCACTAAATTTTTAGCCGTACTTCTTGTGAGATTTTTATTTTATTAAATTTTTATAGAGTTTAAGTTTTGTGCATCACAATACACAAATTATTTTATATTATTAGATAAAATTGATTTATTTTTGTAGGTTATTTATTTTTTTAAGTTTTTTATAAACTCATCTACATTAGATTTTCAACAAAAACTTTCTCTATATATTATCTTTCACCAAAATCTTTGCTCCATGTTATCTTTTTTTGTTTGTCTTTTTAACTTTATATTTATCTCTTTAATGAGATAATTGAATTTTAAGGTTTTGATGTAGATTTGTATGTGATTTTTGCATTATAAATGTTTCTTCAAATTCTTTTTCTAAAAAGAAATAATAATAAGAAAAAACTTAATGTCATTAGCAAAGTTTTTACAAATTATGAATTTTAATGCATATATTTTTTCTTTTCAAGATTAACAAGGAGAAGCATGGAAGAGTTACTTCTTGCAAATTTAATAGTATTTGAGGTAAAAAAAATTATTTTATTAATTATGATGATTTTGTTGACAGAGAAATATGAAAAAGTTAAATTTAATTTATGTCGTAAAAAGAAATAATAACTAATTTAGTTAAACTATAATTAAAATTATAATTTTAATATTTTTTCTAAATTTTAATTATATAAATCTAATAATAATTATTTAATTTAACTAATAGTATAAAATATTTTATCTACTAACGATGCATAAAATTTAAATTCATTTAAATATCGACTTGGTTAAGGGACATAATTTAGCACTATAATTTCATAAAAAATGCTACACTAGTTACATGTTTTAAGTTGAAAGTCCGTAACTATTTGTAGATTGAGATTTGTTGTAAATCTTACGGAAAATATTTTATCTTCGTAATACGAATATTATTATGAATACTTTATCACAAATTCGAACACTTCATCACGAATACTACTAAATAATTATTATAGCTCGAGGCATGTCAAAAGATATTGTCCTTAAGGATATTTGACTTGGTATGGGTGTATTCCCAGGATTCAACAAGCTCTTCTAGTACAAAACTAGGAGATAAAATTTAATAAAAAACTAAAGTAGAAAAATCAGCACTGCAATTATATCTAAATATAGGGGGAATTTTATAATATAGTATATTTTCTCACTTTCCCTTCTCAATATCACTATATATAAATATAAAAGATTTCATTTTTTGGTCCTTGTGTAAAAAACCCATGGATTCAAGAATAAATGTATGCAGTTAAGAGAGAGTATAATAATATGGTCAAAATAACATTTAGAAGGCATTAAAATTCTCTTACTAATCATCCATTTAAGATGAAATTAATAATATTTTAAAATGATGAAAAATAATATTAGATGAAAATATATTTTTGAGATATTAAAATCATTTTTTTCAACAATCCCCTACATATCTCAAAAATAATATTAAGGAATAGAATAAAATAAGATGATTTTGTTGGATTTTCACATATGAGTACAATGCATCAAATTTAGTGTTTGTAGACTATGAACCACACCTAGATAAAACAAGATTAAACTTACAGAACAACTGGTGAAGTTAAGAACTTCTATGAACCAAGAATTCTTTTGTAAGTACAATGTCTTATTCCATCACATTGCATTCGCATAATCTTTGTTGTTTTCCCGGTTTTGCCCTAAGAGGCCATGCGCATGTCCTAATATTTATGAGTGCTCTAGAACTTTGTCACAATTTCATAGAAGCGACATCACTTCACACTCATATTGGTCCAATCATCAAGTGTATTATGTAGAGCAGTACAGAGACTATAAAGGATAGGATTTGGATTAAGAGTTTAACTCAACCCTCAATTTGCCTTGCAGATTGTTGCACTATATTAACACATCATAAGAGGGACATGATTGTATAGTGCTTACTTGACTTGTTATTACCCATATGAACCTAATTTATGGGACCTCCAATCACATAGGTTTGGTTACCATCATTGTTAATCTTCTTAAATTGACTAATGAAGTGACACTCCCCTCAATATTTCATTTAGTCAATGAATTGATCAGATTTAGCTCTGACTACACATGATTTGTTTAATTACTTTAATCCCCATCGCAGTTGATTTATTACATTGTGTGTTAAACACATGTATTTATTTTTTGTTGTTGCAAAAATTATTTTTCACAAGAATTTTATTATTACTTGGCAACCACATATGAATTTTGAAATCCACTTCTGTCATATATTGTATCCCTCTTAATATAATCAAGTATTCAATTTATTAGGTACTATACTAATGGTACCTCTCATGCATCATTTGTCACTTCTTTCAAAATATAAACAATGTCATTTTCTTTTCAAAATAGAAACAACACCATTTGTAGCACTTGTCACCATTTTTGTTCTCTTGGAGACTCATTCTCAAAATCATTTTCAACAATACTAGTATGATAAATATAACCACTCCATACATGAAATAATATTTCAACAAACTCAATTTATTATAATGTTGCATGCAATCACATCACAATAAATTTCCACAAATATGTATTAACATTAAATTAGTGTACAATCAAAAATTTATATCCTATTTTTCTTTTGTAACGATCATGTATAACAACCACAAGACACCCCTACGCTTGCAAAATACACCCCTACACTTTCAAATATTTTAAAATGGGGGAATAGCTTTTTTCACAATTTATAAAACTTTTCAAATTAATATGGAACATACAAATTTATATTTAAAAAATATATTGCAATCTAATTTCTCAACAAACATATAATTACATATCTAAAGATATCATCTATAAGTGTGACACATAAACATTTGTCACCTCTAATTTTTTGAAAACATGTAATCTCTAAATTATAATAAAGATCACAATTAAGACTTTTCAAGTAATGTAACCTCTAAATTATAATAAAGAACACAATTAAAACTATTCAAGTAATGTAATCTCTAAATTAAAATGTAGACCACAATTAAATTCAATACCATTTTTCAAAAATTGATATTAGAAAGGAATTCAAACTTAATAAATATATCAAAGTCATATAAATAAAATATTAAATAATAAATTTTTGAATAAATAAATTTGTAAGATTTGAAATTTATTTTATTAATCTATAATTAAATTAAATAGACTATAAGCCTAACACACAAAAAATTATCTCAATGAATTAAACACAAGCACTAGCATTTCCATCTTCAAAAAATATTAGCGATAAATAAATCATGACTAAAAAATTCATCACCTATAACAATATGAGTTAACACCCTATCAAACTCAAATAAAATATTTGTTCAATTTTTTCTCACAAAGTTCACAAAAATTAACTTGCATTAATATTTATATCATATACCACCTTGGGTAATGCCAATAGATGTGAAAATTTAAGAAGAATTTTTCATTTTAAGTACTTGATTAGTTCTAGAATCACCAACATATATAAATGTTTATTCTTCTCTCATTTGGGTGTAGAATATAAAAATTTTAGTTCACAGTAATGTGTTCAACAATGTCAAAAACTAATACCCAATTTTTTATTCCACATATTAGCCACAAGATTTACTTGAGAAATGACCATAATAATTTATATCATCTGCTAGCACAAATTTAATTTTCTTAGCGGAATCCTCATTTCCGAATCATCTTCTAAATTGAGAGTTATATTGACTCAATTTATCACATACAAATTATTAAAATTATAAACATATAGCATTATCACATACCTCATTAGCGTGGACACAAAGGATTAAGTTATATATATCCTCCACAATACTGACTTTCATAGTATTTTTCTTTTCTCCCCCATCCGTAATTTTGTGTTGCATCTATTAGTCAATTTCGTATTCCGTTTTCATTAAGCTTTAGAATTCATTTTTTCCAGCATAAAACTCCAAGTTCTGCAAATTGCACCAAAGATATAAACTCTGGTGGTTCTTCTCATTTGCAGAGGCAGCTTTTTTTTATCTTTTAATTTCATCCATAAAATATTGTTGCTAATTTTCTGTGAACTTAAAGTTGTTAAATATCCTTAAGATTGTTGGAAATCTTACGGAAAATGCTTCATCTTCACAAATACGAACACTTCTTCATGAACATCACCACAAATCCGAACACTTCATCACGATTACCTGTAAGGAATTCTTCTAGGTTGAGGCATGTCAAAAGACATTGTCCTTAAGGATATTTCACCCGGTGTGGGTGTATCTCCAGGATTCAACAAGCTCTTCTAGTACAAAACTAGGTGTCACGACCTGGGGTAGGGGCCTAAACGTGGCACAGCGATTGGGGACCCAAGAGCCCCCAAACAAGCCTCAAGTATCTATGACCACATCATTGGTTCAAGATTAGCAAACAAACACATACGGTTTTAGCCAATTCCAAGTTCAGGAGTCATATATAGAGAGAGAGAATGCGCAATCGATACATTAGTCATAATAGTGCCCAACGATGCCTCTAATCCAAGGAACGGGGGCCAGGACAAGTTCGGAGCTCACCCTCAATAGAGAACATCTAAACAACAATAGAAAAAAAATAGCCGACTCGCCCTCGGAAGACGGGACTCACCATAAAGACTCCAAGAGTGAACTATTCTTCAAGTGGCTGATATTCAAAGTGCTCAGTCCCTATATGGTAAAATCATGTAGGCATAGAGTATGAGTTAGTACGTTTGAATATACTAAGTATGCGGGCATGCAATGCATATGACTTACCAAACCTGTATTTCAATGTTAGATGACAAAGGCACATAATATAGACGAATTGTATATTCAATAAAAATTTGTGTACAAGATGCCATGAAATTTGTAATGCATGAAATGCAATAATGCTCATATATTTACTGGGGATGGACTATAACCGACAAATCAAATCCATACGAGCTATTACATGAATTAAACCGATTGGGACCTCCCACCGGTAGGGAGAAGATACTTGCCAAAGGTAATTTACATCACCCCTTACGGAACACACCATTTCGGAGGATGGTTACCTTCCTTACGAGAATCACCATTTCAGAAGGGTTTTTCAATAGCAATATCATATCAATAAATAAATACCATTCCTTAGGACCCGGTCATTTCGGTAATGGCATCCGTCCCTATGTTGGCACATAGTTTGAGGAAAAGGAGAGGACCCTTGGGGATAGTCTTGATGCCCCCAATCCATCGGTGCTAAGTGAAAATATTCCACGAGAATACTTATACATATATATGCTTTCAAGAGATACAATATTCATTTCAAAATCGTTCAATGCACATTTAGGCTCAAAAGCCAAAGAATAAATCATAATCATGGTACTCATGCAAGGAATAGCTCATCTACCAATACAATATGGTGCAAGCACCCAATATGCTCAAAGAGCCAGAAACAGAAGACATATATGTGATCACATTCTTGTCATAACCAATACCTTATCAAAATCATATAAAAAATCACTTCATAAAACATCATTAGGCTTAACCCAGTTCATACTTTCCATAAATCAATGCTCTTGAATGCAATGCAATGCATGATGTGAGAATGACATGGGTAATGTAGAGTACATCTAAATTCAGCTTTATAGTATAAAATCTAGATAACCCATATGAAAATCATAGGGTAGATCACCCATGCATAAAACAATCTTTAAGGGGACATGCATGTTCATAATTGCATAACTCAATGTGATTCCTCATAATAGAGCTTAAAATAACTTAAAATCATAAAAAATGTATAGCCCATGCATTGATCGAAGTTAATAAGATCAAATAGTAAAAATCCACATTTAAAGTGACTAGAATTCATAAATATCTTGAAAGGAATTTTGAGTCTTCTTGGTTGAAAGAGACCAAGAATCAATCCCACATACCCGACTTGAGGAGTAGAAATCAGACTTGAATTGACTCCGATTGGAACTCTAGCTTGAATCCTTGAGAGACAAAAGTTGGGAGGAATGGGGAAGTGATCTTAAGAGGGGTAGAGTGATTTAGGTGAAAGAGTGAAGAGGGGAGGGGTTTTCAGGTGGATTAAGGGTTTAGAATAGGTAAAAAGTCATAATTCACGTTTAAAACAAACTGAAATTTCATAAATGCCATTAATAAAATGGACCTAAATTTGTCTTCGTCTAGGTCACATGGTTTGATAAATGGTCTGTGTAGCATCACACGGACCATGAACAGTGCCGTGGCCCAGGACTTAGAATTCGCAGAAGGAAGATTTTATGAAACTAAGTAGTACCACACAGGCGGCTTCACGAACCATTTGATGTCACACGGTCCGTGACATCGTCCGTCTAAAGGTACTTGAAATAAATTTTGCACAGCAAAGTTACGAGACAGTGATTTTGTACTTAAAAAATTTTCCACATAGTAAGCCACACGAAAGGCCACACGGACCGTGTGGTGTCACATGGACTGTGTGAATGCCCGTGTGCCCTCACTTGGCAAATTTTCTCCTTGTCCTAAGTTTGCCCCAACCTTGAACTGACCAAAGTGTCACTCCACGGGCGGCCACACAGACCGTGTGACTTTACACGGGCCGTGTAGGCTCCTACGTGGAGTGATGCCTGGCAGTTTTCTGGGGAAAAATCTCAGGACATCTAGGCAATGCTATTAGGAAAAATCTGGGTCTTTACATCATCTGCGCCTTGGGAACATTTGTCCCCGAATGTGCAAGAACAAGGCTTGAAAGATTAGAACTTGAGCAAGAACCATACCACACAAGATACAATTCATAATTCATTACCCAAATATTTGTACCAAAAGCGTTATGCAAATCATTGTTCATGACTATTAAATTCATTTCAAAATTGTACCCAAGTGGTTCAAAAAAATTATAAAAGTCCTTTTGTGCACATGCATGCATGTCATGTCATAAGACTCAAAAGGGCAAGAAATGGCAACATTAGACAAGGAAGGATCCTAGTACCTTTGGCTTGAGTAGATTGGAAAAGATGAGGGTATCGTTTTACCTTGTCCAGCTCCGCATCCCAAGTAGCACTCTCCACTTGCTAATTTCTCCAAAGTACCTTCACCGATACCACATCCTTGTTACGGAGCCGCTTTACTTGTCTATCCAAAATATCCACTGGCACTTCCTCATAGGACAAGTTTTCCTCAACTTCAATTCCTTCCAAAGGCACAATGGTGCTAGGATCACCAATTAGCTTCCTCAACATAGACACATGGAAAACTGGATGAATAACACTCAACTCCGGGGTAACATCACTCTATAAGCCATACCTCCAATCTAGTCAACAATTTCATAAGGGCCAATATACCGGGGACTTAGATTGTCCTTCTTACCAAAACACATCACACCCTTCATATGAGAAACCTTCACATATACCCAATCACCGACATGAAATTCAAGGTCCCTCCCCCTAACATCCGAATAGGACTTTTGATGACTTTAGGCCACCTTCAATCTCTCCCTAATCACCTTCACCTTGTCCATAGCCTCCATCACCGAATCTGGGCCAACCAAAGCCATCTCTCCCAACTCAAACCACCCCACCGACGATCTACACCTTCTCCCATACAAAGCTTCAAACGCGCCGTACCAATGCTAGCATGAAAGCTATTATTATAAGCAAACTCAATGAGTGGAAGATGGTCATTCCAATTTCCCTTAAACTCCAGCACACAAGCCCTCAACAGATCCTCCAAGTTTTGAATAGTCCTTTCTGCTTGGCCATCATTCTGAGGATGAAAAGCAGTGCTCAACTTAATCTTAGTCCCAAGCCCCTTCTGAAAAAACCTCCAAAAATGGGAAGTGAATTGGTACCTCTATCTGATATAATGGACCTAGGTATACCATGACCATCTCTTGGGTATACAACTTTGCATAATCCTCAGCGCTAGAAGTAGTCTTAACTGGTAGAAAATGAATCGACTTCGTCATCCGATCCACGACAACCCAAATAGAGTCAAATTGCCTTCGGGTCCGAGGCAACCCAACTACAAAGTCCATGTTCACATCTTCCCATTTTCATATGGGAATCTCTATTTCCTGAGCCAAACCACTAGGCCTTTGGTGTTCTACCTTCACCTGTTGACAACTCGGGCATTTAGACACGAACCTAGCAATATCCTTCTTCATACCAGGCCACCAATACACTTCCTTCAAATCCCGATACATCTTGGTAGATCCTGGGTGAATAGAATAACGAGAGTTATGAGCCTCACTTATAATCACTCTTCTAAGATCATCCACATCCGGAACACAAAGCCGGTCTTGGTACCGGAGTACACCATCTCCCCCTTGGAGAACACCTCGATCTCCTTTGTAGCAACCAACTTCTTCAATTCAAGTAACGATGGGTCTAGATCTTTCTTAGCTCTTACCTCATTCACCACGGAAGATTCTACCCCATTCTGAACCCGAACACCACCATCGCTTGAAGCAGCCAACCTGACACCCAACCTAGCCAACTGTTGAACATCCCTTGCCAATTCCTTCTTTCCTTCCCCAACATGTGCCACACTCCCCATAGACAACCTACAGAGAGCATCGTCCATAACATCGGCCTTGCCCGGATGATATAGAACACTCATGTCGTAACCTTTCGAAAGCTCCAACCACCTCCTTTGTCTCAGGTTGAGATATCTCTGGGTGAAAACATATTGAAAACTCTTGTGATTGATGAACACATAAACATGAACTCCATACAAATAATGTCTCCAAATCTTCAAAGCAAAAACTACCACTACTAATTCAAGATCATGTGTGGGGTAGTTACGTTCATGCACCTTCAGCTATCTTGATACATACACTATCACCTTACCATTCTGCATAAGAACACAACCCAATCCGATCCACGAGGCATCACAATACATCACAAATCCCTCTAAACCATTTAGTAGAGTCAAGACGGGAGCCAACGTAAGTCGATACTTCAAAGTTTGATAATTCCTCTCACATTCATCCGACCATACAAACTTAGCCTGCTTTTGGGTCAACTTGGTCAATGGAGATGCAATAGATTAGAACCCTTCCACAAACCTACTGTAATACCCGGCCAACCCAAGGAAACTGCAAATATTCGAAGGAGTCAACGGTACAGGCCAATTCTTCACGGCCTCGGTTTTCTTCGGATCCACCTTAATACTACGTCGGACACCACATGACCAAGGAAAGCCACTTCTCCCAACTAGAATTCACACTTGATAAACTTGGCATACAATTTATTTTCCCTTAGAGTTTGGAGAACCATCCTCAAGTGGTTCCCGTGCTCCTACTCACTTCGGGAGTAAATGAGGATATTATCAATGAAGACCACCACAAAGCTGTCTAGAATGACTTAAATACTCAGTTCATTAAATCCATAAATACGGCCGGAGAATTGGTTAGGCCAAACGACATCATAACAAATTCAAAATGCACATACCTCGTCCAAAAAGCTGTTTTGGGAATATCACATTCCCTAACCTTCAACTGATGATACCCAGAATGGAGATCAATCTTTGAGAAATGAGTGGAACCTTGAAGCTGATCAAACAAGTCATCAATCCTGGGCAATGGGTACTTATTCTTAATAGTCACCTTATTCAGCTGGCGGTAGTCTATGCACATCCAAAGAGATCCGTCCTTCTTCCTTACAAACAACACGGGAGCACCCCCATGGCGATATACTAGCCGAATGAAACCCTTCTCTAATAGATCTTTTACCTGCTCCTTTAATTCTTTCAATTCTGCCAGTGCCATAGGATAAGGAGGAATAGAAATAGGCTGAGTATCTGGAAGAAGATCTATGCCGAAGTCCACCTCTCTTTTGGGAGGGATGTCTGGTAAGTCTTCGGAAAATACATCCGAAAACTCATTCACCATAGGGACCGACTTAAGAGTGGCTACTTCAGATTCTACATCCTTGACCCTCACAATATGATATGCACCCCATAGAAATCATTCTCCGCGCCTTGAGGTAGGAAATAATTCGACCCTTAATAGAAGAGTCACCACCCTTCCATTCAAGAACGAGCTCACCGGGAGGTTGGAACTTGACCTTCCGGAGTCTACAATCTATGGAAGCATATGACGCATGCAGCAATCCATCCCAAGAATTACATCAAAATCAAACATCTCAAGTTCAACAAGATCACACGGAAAGATTTTATGTAACACAGCAACAGGGCAACCCTGATAGACTCTATGAGCAACAAAGGATTCACCCATGGGGGTGTAGACTGAGAAAGGCTCCCTTAAAATTTGGGGACTCAAACCAAACTTAATAGCCAACAGCAGAGTCACAAAAAACAAATTTGCACCCGAATCAAGCAAAACATAAGCATCAAAATCAAAGACTTTTAATATACCAGTCACAACATCCGAAGCTTCCTCGACATCCTGGCAGGCATAGAGTGCATAAAACCTATTGTTCCTTGGGGCCGCTCCTTGGGGAGCTCTTTGTTGCTCTAGGGGGAGGCACTCTGGCACCCGAACCTTGTCCTTGGTCCTGCTGGAAGCGACCAAAACCGCCACCACCTCGAGAATCGAAAAATCTACCATCAAAACGGGTCCTTTTAGGATCACGCATCCTCCCTTCCTTGCGTTTGTCCCCTTCAATTTGTTCAGCATAGACCATGAGCCTGTAGATATCCATGTCCCGTATAAGCATGGTTGTACGACATTTCTTCACAAGCAAATCAGATACACCCGAAACGAATTTGTGCATTCTTGCACGGGGATCAACCACCAAGGACAGAACATATTTAGAAAGCTTCATGAACTTGAGGGCACAATCCCTCACACTCATACTCCCCTGCTTGAGGTTGATAAACTCAGTCATCCTGGCCTCTCTTAGCTCAAGTGGGAATAAGCGATCAAGGAAGGCAAATTTGAACTCCTCCTAATTGACATCACCACCACAGACTCTTTCCGAAGACCACTGAGCGAATCACACTTGAGCTACGTCCTTCAGCTAGTAAGTAGCTAGTCCAACTTTTTTCTCAAAAGTGACGCCCATAATATTCAGTATCTTTGTGAGCTCATCAATGAACTCCTGAGCATCTTCATCAGCCTTTGATCCATAGAATTTGGGTGAAATCCCTCACCCTAGAAGCAGGTGTAGGATCCCCTGGCAAGTTGGCTTTCCTTGCTTGAGTAGTCACCACCTGGGCAAGCATGGAGAAAGCAGTGCGAAATTCACCGTTAGAAATAGGCTCCTCCATAGGTTCGTGGGGAACCTGGTCTTTGTCAGCCGGAGCCGGTCTAGGTAAAGGGGGTCTTCCTTGAGGCATTTATTGAAATGGGTCAACGACACCGGTAAGTAAGGGAATTACATATACCAGTCACAGCACGCATAGAATATGAAGAAATGAGGCAATTCCTAAAACGTTTTTATAGCCTCCCCACTCATAAGTATGGTGCACTTCACACCCATGAATAGGACTCTACTCAACGCGGCATATTGGACTCCGAGGATCTTTAGTAAACTAGGGCTCTGATACCATCTTTTGTCACGACCCGGGGTAAGGGCCTAAACGTGACACGACGATTGGGGACCCAAGAGCCCTCAAACAAGCCTCAAGTATGCATAACGACAGCATCGGTTTAAGATTAGCATATAAACACATACGGTTTTAGCCATGTCCAAGTTTAGGAGTCATATATATAGAGAGAATGCGCAATCGATACATTAGTCATAATAGTGCCCAACAATGCCTTTAGTCCAACGAACAGGGGCCTGGACAAGTTCATGGCTCACCCTCAATAAAGAACATCCAAACAGCAATAGAAAGAAAATAGTCAGCTCACCCTCGGAAGACGGGACTCACCATAAAGACTCCAAGAGTGAACTATTCTTCAAATGACTGATATTCAAAGTGCTCAATCCCTACATCGTAAAATCATGTAGGCATAGAGTATGCGTTAGTACATTTGACTGTACTAAGTATGCGGGCATGCAATGCATATGACTTACCAAACCTGTATTTCAATGTTAGATGACAAAGGCACATAATATAGAAGAATTATATATTCAATGGAAATTTGTATACAAGATGCCATGAAATTTATAATGCAAGAAATGCAATAATGCTCATATATATACTGGGGATGGACTAGAACCGACAAATCAAATCCATGCGAGCTATTACATGAATTAAACTGTTTGGGACCTTCCACCAGTAGGGAGAAGATTACTTGCCTAAGGTAATCTATATCACACCTTACGGAACACACCATTTCAGAGGATGGCTACCTTCCTTACGGGAATCACCATTTCGGAAGGGATTTTCAATAGCAATATCATATCAATAAACAAATACTATTCCTTACGACCTGGTCATTTCGGTAATGGCATCCATCCCTATGTTGGCACATAGTTCGAGGAAAGGGAGAGGACCCTTAAGGATAGCCCTGACGCCCCCAATCCATCAGTGCTAAGTCAAAACATCCCATAAGAATACTTATACATATACGTGCTTTCAAGAGATACAATATGCATTTTAAATCCGTTCAATGCACATTTAGGCTCAAAAGCTAAAACATAAATCATAATCATGGTACTCATGCAAGGAATAACTCATCTACTAATACAATATGGTGCAAGCACCCAATATGCTCAAAGAGCTAGAAATAGAAGACATATGTGATCACATTCTTGCCATAACAAATACCTTATCAAAATCATATCAAAATCACTTCATAAAACATAATTGGGCTTAACCTACTTCATACTTTCTATAAACCAATGCTCTTGATTGCGATGTAATGCATAATGTGAGAATGGCATGTGTAATGTAGATTAAATCTAAAATCAGCTTTACAGTATGAAATCTAGAAAATCCACAACAAAATCCATATGAAATCATAGTGTAGATCACCCATGCATGAAACGATCTTTAAGGGGACATGCATGTTCATAATTACATAACTTAATGTGATTCTTCATAATAGAGCTTAAAATAACTTAAAATCATAAGAAATGTACAACCCATGCATTAATCGAAGTTAATAAGATCAAATAGTAAAAATTCACATTTAAAGTGACTAGAATTTATGAATAGCTTGAAATAAATTTCGGGTCTTCTTGGTTGAAAAGGACCAATAACCAATCCCACATACCTGACTTGAGGAGTAGAAATCAGACTTGAATTGACTCCAATTGGAACTCTAGCTTGAATCCTTGAGAGAGAAAAGTTGGGAGGAATGGGGAAGTGATCTTAAGAGGGGTAGAGTGATTTAGGTGAAAGAGTGAAGAAGGGAGGGTATTTTTAGGTGGATTAAGGGTTTAGGATAGGTAAAAAGTCTTAATTCATGTTTAAAACAAACTAAAATTTCCTAAATGTCATTAGTGAAACAGACCTGAATTTGGTTCGTTTGGTCACACGGTTCGATAAATGGTCTATGTAGCATCACATGGACCATGAACAGTGTCGTGGCCCAGGACTTAGAATTCGCAGAAGGAAGATTTCACGGAACTAAGTGGTACCACACGGGCGGCTTTACAGACCATTTGATGTCACATGGTCCGTGATATCGTCTATGTAAAGGTACTTGAAATAAATTTTGCACGGCAAAGTTACGAGACTGTTATTTTGTACTTAGAAACTTTTTCACATTGTAAGCCACACGGAAAGCCATACAAACCGTGTGGTACCACACGGACCGTGTGAATGCCCATGTGCCCTCACTTGGCAAATTTTCTCCTTGTCCTAAGTTTGCCCCAACCGTGAACTGATCAAAGTGTCACTGCACGGGCGGCCACACGGACTGTGTGACTTCACACGGGCCGTGTAGGCTCCTCCGTGGAGTAATGCTTGGCAGTTTCCTGGGGAAAAATCTCAGGATATCTAGGCAATGCCATTAAGAAAAATCTGGATCTTTACACTAGGAGCCAGAATTTTAACTAAAAATTAAAGTAGAAAATCAAATACGGTAAATATATTTAAATATAGGAGGAATTTTATAATATAATATATTTTCTCACTTCCCCTTCTTAATAAGAATATATCATATATATATATATATATAAAAAAGATATAAGATTTTCTTTTTGGTCCTTGTGTAAAGAATTCATAGATTTAAGAATAAATGTATGCAATTACAAGAGAGTATAATGACACATTTATATGGTGAAAATAACATTTAGAAGGCATTAAAATTCTCTTACTAATCATCTATTTAAAATGAAATTAATAATATTTTAAAATAACGAAAAAAAATTAGATGAAAATACATTTTTAAAATACTAAAATCATTTTTTCTAACAATTAAATGTGAGAAGTATAATATGAAGATTATATAATAATGAAGTATTTGATCATTTTTTAAGGATGTTTGGTAGATTGAATTATAAACGATATACACGAAGGGCAATATAAAGTGGAGTATTTGGTTTACAATAACTAAATAAATTAAGATAATTCTTATCTCAAATTTTAACTTGGTATTTTTAGACCATCTCTAATCCTTCTCTATTTCACTCTCTATTGTCTATATTTGGAGGATAATATAGAGAATGGATTCTCTAACCACTTTTTAATTTACGTTTTATCCTCCAATTATTAAGAGATGAAAAGTAATTCTCCAAATTTGGTGAACTACTGTTCATTTTCTCTATTTTATTTTTTATTATTATATTATTATTTCTATTATGTAGTATTTGTAGATAATATATTATAAATCATATAATACCGTTAATTAAATCTCTAGTATCTCCAATTCTTCTTTAATGTAATATGATATTTAAAAAAAATATATATATTATTTAATATATACCACTCTCATCTCGAATTAATAGCGTTTCTATTTCTTTTTTTATTTTCAGTTTAAGAGATAATTAAAATTATTATTATTCCTCACTGTGAGGAATGCATAAGATTTAAACGAAATGATGAAAATTTTAATTTAAAAATATAATACATGACATAATAATTTTAAAATGACACCAATAATAGTAATTTAGTGAGTCATTTTTAGATTCATTGATATCTAAAGTTAAATTAATATTGTATGATCTAGAAAATTATTGTGATTGTGATTGTAATTGCGGTTGCGGTTGTGGTTTTTGCTTCTTTCTTTTTTTCAACTATTTGTAGTTGTTCTTATTTGTTGTCTTCACAAACAATTGAATCACTAATACATTCTAAATTTGAGTATTTATGTAACAGTACTCATGTATTGTATTTCATAAATGATTTTGTTTTTATTTAAGTTGTTCATTAATATGTATATTATATAATATTTGTTGGCAATTTATGTTATTTAGAAATTTAGAATAATCAATGTATATTTTTATATTAAATAAAGAATCTGAAAAGAATAACATTTTATATTAAATAATTATTATACAGAGTAATTATTTGAAAAAAAAAAAAGAAGAGAAACAATTTATATTATGAAATAATGGAGTGATAGAGTAATAAGAGTAGGGAGACTTCCCTAGGACAAAGTTATTGTTGATTGAGGATTGGTCAAGAAACCATTTTTCAATAAGAGAAGAGATTGTAATTGGGTACAAATTAATTGGTGAAAGATGAGTAGACAAGCACGCGAGTTGTACCGGATAACTTAGAGTTGTTGAGTGACAATTGGTCGAACGACCTCCATTATGTAGCTCGGTATAAATAAGTAAATTAAAGACGAGGTAGACAGAACGTTATGCTAGTACTCAAGCCCTGAGTAGTCAAGCTCTAGCGTTTCTCCCTAAATAGGATCCTATATGTTGCCAATCCAAATAAATTAGTCTTCAATGCAGGGAACACCAAATGATATATATATATATATATATATATATATATATATATATATATATATATATATATATATATATATTTGAAAAGATTAAAAAACTAAAATAAAATGTAAAACAACTTGTATTAAAAGCAAAATCAAAATGGTGATTAAAACTCTGGTAAATGAAAAAATTATATACATAATCACTACAGCACATAAGAGGGTACTCACACAGGCAGTTATCATTGACATTATTGTCAAGGGGCAATTTTGTCATATCCAAATTAATTGCTTCGACAAGTTCAAACTAAGGGGTGTTTAAATTTGCTCTTAAAAAGTGTCTTAAAAAATAAATGCCAAAAGTTATAAATACAGGATTTCTAACTTATAGTTTTTGGCTTTTTAACTTTACTTGTAAGCCTAAAAAAGTCTTTTTTAAGCATTTTGTGTTATTTTTAAAACACTTTTAAAATTAAAAAAATTTAAATTTAAATTCTTTTAAAAAATAAATTTTTAACTTTTTTTATGGGTGTGGGGTTTGGGGGTGGGTGCGGGGGGGGGGGGGGCATGAGGTGAGGTAGAGAAAATTCGAATTTTGAATTTTTTGTAAAAATAAGTTTTTAACTTTTTTTTTTTTTGGGTATGGTGGGCGAGGGGTGGGGATTCTGGAATAAAAATTAAAGATTTTAAAATATAAGTCTTTTTCAAAATAATTTTACTTTGGGGGGGGGGGGGGGGGAAAGGGGCGGGAGGAGGGAGAATTGGATGGGTTGGAATAGGAATTGGGGAGTAGGGGAGGGTAAAATTGAATTTTTTTAAAAAAATAAATTTTTATTATTATTTTATTTTTAAAAGAATAATATATTTTTTTGTTGGGGGACGGGAATCGTGGTATGGATGAGATAAAAAAAATTAATTTAAAATTAAATATTTTAAAAAATATTTTTTTTAATTTTTAGAAGAAATTTATTTTTTTTTAAATTTTAAAAAAATTGATTTAAAAAATATTTAAGCCGATTAAATTTTAAAAAATATTTTTCTCACTGCCTATCACACTTTAAAGGTAGTATATTCTAACTTGTGGACCCCACAAGATATAGATATTCCTTACCTTTCGTGCTACGCCCCTCATGCCTATTTAATTACTGAAGCCTGAAAGTGTGGTCCTCGCTTTTGGATTTCTATGACATGTGCTGTATTTGCAGCTCTTTTAGTTCAGCTCACCCAAAAAAAGTGGGCCTCTTATTAAATTTTTACCGACAACTCAGGATTTTTCTCTCTCTCTTCCTAATATTTTAAGATATGTGTGTTAGTAATTAATTACACATTTTAAGTTGAAAATCTCTAAGAATTTGTAGATTGAGATTAAAATGTGAGAATTAAAATGTAACAATCTTTGTTTCTTTTCCTTCCTTCGTCTTCTTCCTTTTTCTCTTTCTCTTTCTTGATTCTTCTCTTACACCATCTTCTTCTTTATCGGCTTTGTTGCTATTATCACTCTTGTGTTGTCGTTAATGTTCATCCTTTTCTTATTGTATTATTATTCATTTTTTTGTTCTTATTTTTATACTCTTTTGCTTTGATTTTAAGAATTTTTTAATTTTTTTTTTAAGTCATTAGAATAAATTTTGTGAAAAAGTTAAGCGAGTGTAATAGTTATTGCACTAACTATGCATAGTTGTTACAATAGGCAACAACTATCATAGTAACTACAACAATTGGTGCAACAACTTAAGCAAAGTTGCTACAACAACTTCAAAAATTATTTAATTTTCTGACAGAAAGTGAGGTGGAGGAAGATCTTGGTGAAGGAGGAGGTAATGACGACGACAACAGTAAAAATGGTGAGGACGACAAAAGAAGGGGTCGGGATAAGGAGAAAGGGAGGGGGTGTAAAGGTGCAACCCACTAGCGATATTGTTTGCTATGAACCTAGATCTGCATGACTTTAAGATACATCACTAGTAAGTAAGACTTATTTATTAATATACTCTGCATGACTTTAAAATGTATCACTAGTAAGTAAGACTTGTTTATTAATATACCCAACATCTCTAATGTTTTATCGATGTTGGACTTCGCATCTTAAGATAGATTGTTGCATACACCCCTTTATGGACTCATCATCCCTCTCTAGCCCTCATTGATAAAATTGACATATGAGTGGCTCTAATATCATCTGTAATGGCTCAGCCTATTAGTGATATTGTTCATTTGGGCCTAGACCCGCACGCTTTAAAATGCGTCATTTGTAGTAAATCCCGTTTGCTTATATACCCAACATCTCTCTTGTGTTTTGTCGATGTGAAATTTCTCCTCTTAAGATGGATTGTTACAGGGGGAAGGGAAGGGGAAGATAGGGCCTTTGTATTAATAATAAAACTTGAGAATTTTAAAATTAATATCATTAGCACTAATCTTAAAATTGTCACCTTTACCTTAATTAAGAGTTGTATTACTTTTTTTTCTCAGAACATTCATTCAATTAAAGAAAACGTATATAAAAGAACCATAAAACGAAACTCTTTTTATGGTTTTTCTGCGCATGTAATTCAATAACAAATTACAAATCGAAATAATAGAGTTATCTTAGATAACAAACCATTTCGAAAGCAAGAATTTTTTTAGTTCAATATTTATTGGAATTGACACTTTAGATTTAGATAGATCGTATCTTGTAATTAAATTTGAAATTCTTTCTTTTGTATTTTTTAAGAAATTTTTACACAAATAACAACTTTCACCCCCAAAATTACACTTTAAAATTTATTTATCAAAATACCAAAAAAAACACACTCTTTTTCATTTTCCAACACTATTATATCATACCACACACCACAATAATCACACTCAAAACACTCTCTCTCCTAAATTTGTAAATAAAGTTGGTATTTTATATGGTATTTTTCAATGATTCGGTAGGGGCATGTAATTTTTATCCAAAAACTTGGTATTTTTGAAAACTCCTCATTTTTTAATGACCAACAATTGGATATCTTGATTAAATAATGATTATTAGCTAATTTATCTTTTGCCAATCTTTAAAATTTTTTTGTCACCTTTATTTACTTTTTTCAAGGATTTTATTTACAATATCTAGATAAACTAGAATAATTCTTATTTCAAATTTTAACTTGACATCCTCAAAGAACTTTGGGAAAAATATTGTGGACAGTTTTTCTTTTTCTTTTTTCATTTGGTTATTATTCATGACTCGCTAAGTTTGAAAATATTACTCAAACATAGAATTTGTTACAAAAAATAATATTAAAATTGTATTTTAAATAATCTTAGAATTATTTATTTTGAGAGTCAGTCAAATATTTATTTGAATTTAAAGTATTTTAAATTGTTAATTATTACAATTTATAGTACTTTCTAAGAAAATGAAATAAAATTGTTAAAGTACAAAGTTGCCAAAATGATGACAGCTTGAAACAAAGAAATTGTTAATTTCTACTAGAATTAGTTTATTAATGTAATATTTAATTTGCAATTGTAATTATTAATCATATCTTGCATTTGGAACAAAAATAAGTACCATTTGTAAATCACGTTTTGATACTAATCATTTTAGTAATATTTAATTATTCTCTCAGTTATTTTTTCAGTATTGCCTTATTTTTGATGTTTAAAGTATTGTCATAGCGACCCCAAGTCATTTATGGCTTAATGGGATTGACATTTCGATCACCTGATCCTTCGTTTGATTTTTATACAAGTTTTTGTCTTTTGAAGCTTTTGAAACTTGAACAGTTGACTTCAGTCGAAACTTCATGTAAACAACCTGAGAATGCAATTCTAAGGATTATGTTAGCTCCAAAATGTCGAGTTTGACCTAGAAGAAACTTTTGTTCGAGTTTTGGGGCTTTTGAACTCATTTCGATCAACCTTGTGGCTTATGAACAAAATGAAGCCCAAGGTGTAGCACTCACTTTTTATCGACATGACCTCTGTTGAAAATTTTGACATCTTCATCTAGTTCAAAATATCACACTTTTATGGGATAGTACAACTCATTTGCATGCATGAGATTTTGAATGAATCTTGAACCCATATCAAGCATTTTGCCAACTTTCGAATTTGACCAGTGTAACATTTGTTAGTGCACCCAAGTTGTTCATTATGTCCGTGAGTCTGGGGCTGTAATTGCAATGATCATTTTTCTTGGTCAACGCGATCACGAGCATGGACCCACACAATCGTGTAGAATGGTTTGTGGCGATAGTTAACTTTTGATTATCGTGACCACATAAATTGTATTGCGATTGCAATGAGTAAGTAACTAACATATATCAGCCTTTAGAATTTTTAGCAAGTCATTCCACATTTTTTCAATATAGTTTGTTCTTTTGAGCTCATGTTGAAGCGAGAATTTGCTAGTTATGGTTGGGCTTTGGTGGGGAGGTACTCCAGAATGTTGCTAGGCTCATAATTCGCGCGTTCAACTCATAAAGTTTTTTCTTTCCTTCATTTTTAGTCCTTTATGGTGAAGGTTAATCTTATGGTGCATGAACTATTTTGACTTGATTTAAGCTCAGATTGTGCTTATTTTTAGGGAACAAACTCCTTGAGCTAAATCAGACCTAATGGTGGAGTCAATTTTTAAATTCCTTGCACGGGTTCCACAATGTTATTTTTGGCTTGTTTTGTCTCATGTTTAAATATATATTTAGTTTCAAAACATTCATTGAAGTCATGATCATTTATTTATTAGCATGGTAGCAACAGGAGGCAATTTGGAAGGATAAAGCTTTGATTTAGTTGATTTTAGGGCGCAGACGATCGACTTCAAGGTAGATTGTAACTTATTTATTTTAATTGGGTTTGTATTGGTACTTATGTGATGTTTATCTAGTTTTGGGATGGTTCTTAGCATATCACATTTATAGTGGAGAGTAAAACGGTAATTTTTCTAAAAGAGCCAAAAAAAAAGAGCTTCAGAGTCATTACATTATGTCACGATCTGAGAGGGTACCTTAGACGTGATTGGTACTCAGAGACTATTGCTAGTCCCAAGAGAACTACTTGGCCTCATTACATTCATCCATTCAATAAACTCTATCAATCAGCGGAAGACTAAAGATAATAATGGACAAATCTGCTATCTCAAATAGTTTATCAAATAAATAGGCTAGTAGAAAGAAAACTAGCTCAACAAGTCTCACCATAAATAACTCAACTCTAGTATATGAAGCCTCTATCATGATCAAATGGTGCCAATGACAGACCTGTGGCTATCTCAACTCAAAGTAAAGCTAACTCAAGTTTAACTCTAATAATCTAGGTGAAAATAAAGCAGGATCCTCCGAAGTAAGAAAGGCTCACCAGCTCAGCTGAATGCAAAGATCCTCAACGGTGCACCTGTTGACAATCTCTAGTACCTGCCTCTACATCATAAAATGATGCAGTCCAAAGGGGACGTCAGTACGTGGAATGTACGAGTATGTAAAATGGCTGAATGAAACAAAAACAGGTAGAATAATATAGAAATAACATCAACTTAGAAGATATTCAATCAGAATGCCAAAAAGAGTAGACAAGTGACCCATCAACCAATCAAACCTCATCAATCAACTTAACTCGACTCAGAGTACTCAGTGCGGGACCTATGTGAAAGTTTCTTTTATCTGACAACAACCACTTATGAGCCAGTGATAGTATAACAATTTTGCTGATATTGCCACAGCTGTTCCGTACTTGCCAGGTAAAGAACGCCTAGGATCCACTAGGGATCTAGCCTTAACAAGTCCTCTATTATTTTTTCAGGGACTTTAACTCAAGAGAGAACCTCAATGTAATGATTCTAATCCTCACCTATACTTGGCGATGTAGTTAATGAGTGCTATTTGGATGTATTCTTACTTATTTCAGTGCTCAATAGTCCTCCCAAGACTCAATTATCATAAAACTCCTCAACTCAATCAATTTTCTCAATAGCCTCGTGGAGGCACTCATCATCTCAATTAGTCTCACAGAGACTCTCATACTCTCATTAATTCTAATCAGTGGGGCCTTTCGGCCTAACATCTCAATCAACTCAGTACTCATTAAATAACTCAAGGACTCAGATCATCATTAAGAGAAAGTCATTTAGACAAGACTCTAGAACTCAATTATGGATACTCATGGGATCATCAGACTCCATTAACTCAGTCTCATACTCACATCAAGATTACAATCAACATACTCAAATCAAAGCTCTAGACTCTATCCCTAGATTCATTAATGCATGCTTTCAAAAAATAGCATATAGGATTATACAATAACTCATGACAAGTATATAATTAAGGAAAACAAGTTTATGATGATCATCAACATATGAAAATACATGTAAATGTGTGTATAATTTCTCAAGAAAATACTCAAGAATCATGCATATAGACTCATTGGACTCTCAGCTCCTCTATTATTATCAATGGGCATATGGAAGAATGATATCATTCTTTAGTTTAGCTTTACATACCTGGTGTAAATCTTTTGTCAATCAACTTTGAAGAACTCTCCCCAACTCCTCAATTTCTCGCTCCTCTTCTCTTCTCTTTAGCCCTACTCTTATTCAAGAACTTATAAAGACTTAGGAATGGGGATTAAAATCCTTTTATGCTCAAAACGACCCTTTTAGATCATGTTTTAAGTTTAGGAGAGGCTGAGAAAGGTCTGGAATGCCCCTCATAAAGTTAAAAATAAGGTTCGCCTCTTGGTAGGCTAGTCCGCGATGCGGACTAGTATCCTAGAGGGGATTTTCACCAAAAGTCTCTGATCGAGTTTTCTAATCCCGTAAAAAATATTTGGACCAAATCTAAGTGTAAGTCCGCATTAGGTGTGCGTCGCACACCTGTCGCGCACTTATTCTGAAAATCATTTTTGCATAAAAAATTATCTTTTAATTCTGTTGCTCTAAAAATCAACCAAGATCCCTTTCCCACTCAATTTTCATGCTGATCACGTATCCAGCCTCGGATTCTCCATCGGAGCATGAAAAGATGCGTTATGTGCACATTTCTCCTCTAAGAGTATTTTGGTAATTTTACCAGGTGTTACATCGTCTCTCCCTTGGAATCATTCATACTCGAATGATGAGTACAGGTGGACATCAAGGCATGAATATACTCAAGACTCATCTCAATACTCACTCAATCAATCAAAACTCTCGACTCCTCCTCAACCTCAACAACCTCCACTCAGACTCAGAAATAGATACATCAACTCAGGAATGGAAAAATCCATTTAAGTCAAGGGTAAGGACATTACCTTCAACATTCTCATCATCAGGAATGAATAGATGTGGATATTTAGCTCTCATCTCTTCCTCACCTTCTCATGTGGCTTCCTCAATGAATTGGTTTCTCCACAGGACTTTGACTGAGATGATCTCTTTAGTTCTCAATTGCGAACCTATCGATCAAGGATTTGGACCAAAAATCTCTTTGTAGGACAAGCTATCCTTTATTCTAATGCTCTCAATAGGGATCACCAAGACAGGATCTCTCAAGCACTTCTTCAACATCGAGACGTGGAACACAGGATGAATTTCGTCTAGCTCGAAAGGAAATTCTAACTCATAAGCAACCTTTCCAATCCTCTTCACAATTTGATAGGGGCCAATACAGTGAGGACTCAATTTCCCCTTCTTCCCAAACCTCATGACACCCTTCATAGGTAATACTTTCAAATACACCTAATCATTCACCTCGAACTCTAAGTCTCTCTACCTCATATTTGTGTAAGATTTCTAGTGACTCTATGCAGTCTTCAACCTCTCTTTGATGACCTTTACCTTCTACATTGATTGGTGGACAAGATCAGGTGTAATTAACTCGGCTTCTCCAACCTCAAACCACCCAATTGATGATCTACATCTCCTCTCATACAAAGCTTCATAGGGAGCCATTTGAATGCTTGCATGATAACTATTATTATATGCAAATTCAATCAAAGGTATATGGTCATCCTAGTTTCCTTTGAAGTCAAAGACACAGGCTCTCAACATATCCTCTAATGTCTGAATTGTGCATTCTGCTTGGCCATCCATCGGAGGATGAAAGGTTGTACTCAGATTCACTTTAGTATCCAATCCCTTCTGGAAAGATCTCGGAAATTGGGGGGGTGAATTGAGCTCTTCTATCCGAGATGATGGACAAGGAAACTCCATGCAACCTCACAATCTCATGAATGTAAAACTTGGCATACCCCTCTGCAGTGTTAGTTGTCTTAACTACTAGGAAGTGAGCTGATTTAGTCATCCTATCCACAATCACCCATATCGGGAATCATGTTGCTTTCGAGACCTTGGTAGACCAGTAATGAAGTCCATATTGATCATCTCCCACTTCCATTCAGGAATCTCAAAGTTCTATGCCAATCCACATGGCCTTTGATGCTCAACTTTAACTTGTTGGCAATTCAGGCATTTAGAAATAAACTCAGCAATATCCCACTTCATTCCACTCCACCAATAGACTTCCCTCAAGTTATAGTACATCTTCGTAGAGCCAGGATGAATGGAATATCTAGAGCTATGAGCTTCATCCATGGTTCTATCTCAAACCCCATCAACATCTGGAATACAGAATCTACTCTGGTATCTCAACACTCCATCTCCCCCTTTGGTGAAGACCATCATTTTCTGTTTGTGGATAGCCTCCTTCAACTGAAGTATGAGGGATCTTGGTCATGCTTTTCTTTCACCTGTACCACTAAAGATGAAGCAGACCCGTTCTGAACACTGACCCCTCCCTCATCATTCTCTTCAAGTTAAACTACTAATCGAGCCAATCGATGCACTTCCTTAGCTAACTCCTTCTTCCTTCCGTAACATAGGCCGTGCTACCTATTGACAACCTGCTAAGAGCATCCGCAACAATATTAGCTTTACCTAGGTAGTGGAGAATGCTCATGTCATAATCCTTGAGCAACTCTAACCATCTCCTCTTTCGCAGGTTGAGCTCTTTCTGACTGAAGACATACTGCAGGCTCTTGTGGTCAGTGAACACATCCACATGTACTCCATATAAGTAGTGGCACCAGATCTTTAGTGCAAACACCACTGCTGTCAACTAAAGATCATGGGATGGATAGTTCCTCTCAGAACCTTATCTGGAAGCATAAGCTATCACTTTTCCTCTCTGCATCAGCACACAACCCAATCCAACTCTTGACGCATCACATTATATCACAAAGTCCTCTTTCCCATCAGGCAAGGTTAAAACTGGTGCAGTAGTAAATCTAGTCTTCAACTCCTCTCACATTCATCAGACCACAGAAAATTGACCTCCTTCTGAGTCAACTTGTTCAATGGTGCGGATAGGGAAGAAAATCCATCAACAAATCTACGGTAATAGGCTGTCAACCCTAAGAAACTTCTTATGTCAGTCGGAGAGGTCGCTCTGGGCCAGTTCTTAATCGCTTCAATCTTTTGGGCATCTATTCGAATACAATTACCGAAAACAACATGCCCTAGGAAAGCCACTGACTTAAGTCAAAACTTATATTTCGAGAACTTTCCATACAACTCATGGTCCTTAAGAGTTTGGAGGACAACTCTGAGGTGATTGGCATGCTCTTATTCATCTCTCATATACACCAATATGTCATTGATGAACACGATCACAAACATATCAAGATATTTTCTGAACACCCTATTCATCAAGTTTATGAAGGCTGCAGATGCATTCGCCAACCTAAAGGACATCACTAAGAACTCAAAATGGCCATATCTAGTCCTAAAGGTTGTCTTTGGAATGTCACATTCCCCTCACTTTGAACTGATAGTAGCAAGTTCTGAGGTCTATCTTTGAGAAACAAAAGGCACCATAAAGTGGGTCAAATAGGTCATATCTATTATTTATCGTGACCTTGTTCAGTTGTACCATGACTCGGACTTTGGGTCTAGGAGTGACAAGGCGAATGGGAACCCGAGAGTCCCCAAATAAGCCTCAAAGTATCCAAATTCACATCATCGGTTTGGAAGTGTATTCAAGTGATAAACACATAATTATAAGAGACGGGAAAGTAGGACTCACACTATGGGGATATCCGAAAAGAGACTAATTTGAATTCACATAACACATAACACATAGCACATAAAGACTAAGGGGCGGGTAAGTATGACTCACGCTATAGGGGCAATTCGGAACTTAGGGTCTTTCACATCTTATCATTCTATCAAGTCACAAGACTCATAGACAAAACACATAACGATATTCAATAGGTAATCAAGCCATAATGAAATCTCCAATCATAGCATTTAGCATATAAACGTAAAGAAGTTTACAAGATGTCCAACAATGCCTCTAGCCATAAGATAGGACGGGGGCCAAGACATACTCTGGGCTCACCCTCAAATGTAAATACCTTAAACATAAACACCATAGGTAGAGGATATGTAGCTTGTCCTTGGAAGATAGGACTCACCACAACAAGCAAAACTTGAGATCTGAGCTAAATGTCATGTGATGGATAAGTGTACTCCTCGTTCCTACATGGTAAGATTATGTAGGCAAAAGTATGTGTTAGTACGTTTGAATGTACTAAGTAAGCAGGCATGTAATGCATATGACTTATCAACCTGTATTTCAAGTTAGATAACGAGGGCACATAATATAGAAAGAATCGTATATCCAAGGAAGAGTAGTATACAATATGTCGTGAAGTCCATAATGCATGAAATGTAAAAATGCTCATATATAGTGGGGATGTAACCTCAACCGACAATAGTAAGACCAAGTGAGCTATTACTTGGAATCTCGATGACATCCCCTCACCGGTAAATAGGTGATCTACTTGCTAAAGGTAAACCATACTTTACCTTACGGGAACATCACCCATTTCGTATGAAGAAACCCTGCTTACGGGAACATCAACCATTTCGAATAGGATTTTCATGTAGCATATCATTTCACATAATACTTCACCTTACGGGAACATCACCCATTTTGTATGAAGCAACCTTCCTTATGGGAACATCACCCATTTCAGTTAGGATTCTCATAACCTATGTTAGGCACATAGTTCAAGGAAAGGGAGAACCCTCAATCCGTCGATGCTAAGTCGGCATCCCACAAGTATACATATACGTATATATGTACATGCTTTCAAAGAGGCAATAGCCATTTCAAATCCGTTCATTGCACATTTAGGCTCAAATGCCAAACCATAATTCATATCATGGTACTCATGCATAAGAATATCTCGTTCAAATATACAATATGGTGCAAACACCCAAAATTCTCAAAGAGCCATAACCATAGAGGTATATATGATCACATTCTTGTCAAAATCATTACCTTATCAAAATCATATCATAAAACATAATTGGGCTTAACCCACTTCATAATTTTTATAAAATTCAATGTTCGTGAATGCATATGTCATGAATGATGTGGGAATAACATGGGTAATTGAGATTCAATCTAAAATCAACAATGAAATATGAATTTGAAGTAAATCCATAATTAAATCTACCTTTAAATCATAATATAGATCACTCATGCACAAAACAAGTTTTAAAGGGGACATGCACCTTCATAACTTCATAATATCAATGCAAACCATCATATTAGGGCTTAAAGTAACTTAAAATTATAAATAAAGTATATCCTACACATCAATTTAATTTTTTAACAATAATTCTCAAAACCCATATTTAAAGTAAGCGAAATTCCATAAAAATCAATTGAAAAGAGTTTGGATCCTCTTGGTTGAAAGGGACCAAGAATCAATCCCATGTATCTTAGCTAATGATGAGATTCAACAAGAAATTTGGTGAAGAAAGGCCCTTCCTTGATTCCCAAGCTTGAAACCGACAAGTGTTCTTTAAAGGAGATTTAAGAGTGACTTGAGAGAATTCAAAATGTGAGAAGTGAATTGTGAGTATTAGGAATATGGTTTAAGTCATTAGAGAGCCCTTAGATAGTATAGGAAGTCCTGACCATTAGGATAAATCGAATTCACGAAAATGCTATTAATGAAACAGATAGAAAAATTGACCGACACCACTTCAAGGAAGGGTTCACGGGCTGTGTGACACTACACGGTCCATGTACTGTGCCCGTGAACAAACATGTAGACAAATTTCACTTGTTGAAGTCCCGGAATGGAAATCTCATACTTGGAAAAATTTTAACGAAATCACCTATACGGAGGGTTACACAAGCCATGTGAAGCTATAGGGGCCGTGTACCCAACCGTGTCACGTTTCTTAGAACAAAAATTATCTCATGACAATTTACGAGATGGTGATTCTATACTTAGAAAAATTCTCATTCTTGAAGCTATAGGGACAATCTCATGGGCCGTGTCACACTACACGAGCCATGTGAGGGGGCGTGAGACTACACTTGGTCCCAAAATTGTGGGATTTCAAGCCAAGGCCATCGCACGGCACACCACACGACCCGTGAAGTGTCACATGGACCGTGAGGGGTCCAAGTGTAATGTTCCTTAGTTTTAATCACCACATCAAGAGCCAAGACCAAACTTTAAGACTAAGGGTCACCTCATTGGAGGCCACACAGGCCGTGTGATCTCACACGGACCGTGTAGTCTCCCTTGAGGTAACACTTGGTTCAAATCTTGCCAAAAATGACAATTTCAAGCTCCGATAAAGTCGTACAATATACGGCTCATTACATCATCTCCCCTTGGGAATATTCATCCTCGTATGTGCAAGAACAAGCCTTGAAAGGCTTGAATTAGAACATGAAACTTCCAAACATAAGATACGATGCACAACTCACCACTTGAAAATCATAAAGTCATTAAAACTCAAGCTAAAACATATTAAAATCATTCAAAACATCATAAAAATCATTTTAATGCATAAGAATGAAAGAGTTAGGACCACTTAGAAGAGGAAGAACCTAATACATTAGGCTTGAGTAGATTGAAAAATATGAGAATATCGTTCCATCATGTCCAACTCCGCCTCCCATGTAGCACTCTCCACGTGTTGATTCCTCCAAAGCACCTTCACCGAAGCTACATTCTTGTTACGAAGTCGTTTCACTTGCCTATCCAAAATCTCCATTGAGACTTCCTCATAAGAAAGTTCTCCTCAACCTCATTACCCTCCAAAGGCACAATACTGCTAGGATCGCCAACTAACTTCCTTAACATAGACACATGGAAGACAAGGTGAATGGAACTCAAGTCCAGAGGCAACTCCAACCTATAAGCCACGTCTCTAATCCGCTCAACAATCTCATAAGGGCCAACATACCAGCGACTTAGCTTGTCCTTCTTACCAAAATGCATCACACCCTTCATAGGTGAAACCTTCACATACACCTAAATCACTAACGTGAAATTCAAGATCCCTCCTACTAACATCCGAATAGGACTTCTGGCAACTTTGGGATGCCTTCAACTTCTCTGTAATCAACTTCACCTTCTCCATAGCCTCTAACACTACATCCGGGACAATCAAAGCCATTTCCCTCAACTCAAACCACCCCAGCGGTGACCTATACCTCCTCCCAAACAAGGCCTCAAACAGTTCCATACCAATGCTAGCGTGGAAGCTATTATTATAGGCAAACTCAATGAGTGGAGGGTGGTCATCCCAATTACCCTTGAACTCCAACACACAAGCTCTCAACATATCCTCCAAGGTGAATTGTCCTCTCGGCTTGCCATCGGTTTGGGGATGAAAGGCGGTGCTCAACTTAACCTTAGTACTAAGTCCTTTTTAAAACGATCTCCAAAAGTGAAAAGTGAACTGGGTACCACAATCCGATATGATAGACCTAGGCACACCATGCAACCTCACCAACTCTTAGATGTACATCCTTGTATAATCTTCGGCACCAAAAGTAGTCTTGACTGGTAGAAAGTGAGCTGACTTTGTCATTCGATCAATGATAACCCAAATGGAGTCAAATTGTCTATGGGTCACGAAAATTGACCACAAAGTCCATGTTCACATCTTCCCGCTTCCAAGTGGGAATCTCAATGTCTTGAGCCACACCACCGGGCCTTTGGTGCTCTGCCTTCACTTGTTGACAACTTGGGCACTCAAATACGAACTTGGCTATGTCCTTCTTCATACCATACCACCAACACACCTCCTTCAAATCCCGATATATCTTAGTAGATCCTGGATGAATAAAATAATGAGAGTTGTGAGCTTCACTCATGATCACCCTTCTTAGACCATCCATATTCGGAACGCATAATCGGTCTTGGTACCGAAGTACACCATCTCCCCTTTGGGAGAACACCTCAATCTCCTTTTCAGCAACCAATTTCTTCAATTCAACCAACGATGAATCTAAATCTTGCTTAGCTTTCACATCAACAATCATTGAAGATTCGGCGCCATTTTGAACATAAATACCACCGTCATTAGAATCGGCCAACCTAACACCCAACCTAGCCAATTGGTGAACATCCTTTGCGAACTCTCTCTTCTCCTCTCTAACATAAGCCACACTCTACATAGACAGCCTACTAAGAGCATCGGATACAACATGGCCTTGCCGAGGTAATATTGAACACTCATGTCGTAGTCGTTTAGGAGTTCCAACCATCTTCTTTGCTTTAAGTTGAGATCTCTTTGAGTGAACACATATTGCAAACTCTTGTGAGCAGTGAAAACATCAACATATACCCCATACAAATAGTGTCTCCAAATCTTCAAGGCAAAAACCACCGCCGCTAACTCAAGATCATGCGTTAGGTAGTTACACTCATGCACCTTCAATTACCTTAAAGCATGCACCTTCAATTACCTTAATGCATATGCTATTACCTTACCATATCACATGAGACACAACCCAACCCGATCCGTGAGGCATCACAATACACCATTAATCCCTCTAAGCCATTAGGTAAAGTCAAGATAGGAGCTGATGTAAGCCGATCCTTCAAGGTTTGAAAACTCTTCTTGCACTCATCTGAGCACACAAACTTAACCTTTTTTTGGGTCAATTTAGTCAACGAAGATGCAATAGATGAGAACCCTTCAATGAACCTCCTATAGTAGCCGGCCAACCCTAGAAAACTTCAGATATCTGAAGGAGTCAATGGTCTAGGCCAATTCTTCATGGCCTTGGTCTACTTCGAATCAACCTTAATACCATCACTGGACACCATATGACCAAGAAAGGCTACTTCACCCAACCAAAACTCACATTTCCTAAACTTGGCATACAACTTCTTCTCCCTCAAGGTTTGTAGAACAACCTCAGATGATTCCTGTGTTCCTGCCCACTTTGGGAATAAATGAGATTATCATCAATGAAGACAACTACAAAACTGTCAAGAAATGGCTTGAACACCCGATTCATGAGATCCATGAACACAGCGGGGCATTAGTTAAGCGAAATGACATCACCACAAACTCAAAGTTCCCATTCCTTGTCCGAAAAGCCATCTTGGGAATATCACACTCTCTAACCTTTAGCTGATGATACCCAGAACGTAGGTCGATTTTTGAGAAATGGGTAGCCCCTTGAAGTTGGTTGAACAAGTCATCGATCCTAGGCAACAAATACTTATTTTTAATGGTCACCTTATTCAATTGTCTATAATCAATACACATTCAAAGAGATCTGTCTTTCTTCCTTACAAATAACTTTGGAGCACCCCATGAAGATATACTCGGCCTAGTGAAGCCTTTCTCCAATAAGTCTTTCAACTGATCCTTTGACTCTTTTGTCTCAATTGGTGCCATATGAAAGGGAGGAATGGAGATAGGTTGAGTATCCGGGAGAAGATCTATGTCAAAGTCTACTTCCCTTTTGGGAGGAATACAGGGCAAGTCTTCGAGAAACACATTTGAAAACTCATTCACCACTGCAACCAACTCAAGAGTAGGTGACTCAGACTCCATATCCTTAACCCTCACAATATGATAAATGTACCCCTTGGAGATCATCTTTTGAGCCTTGAGGTAGGAAATAAACTGGCCCTTAATAGCGGAGTCACTACCCTTCCATTCAAGAATGGGCTTACCGGGAGGTTGGATCTTGGCCTTCCTGGTTCTACAATCTATAGAGGCATATGATGCATGCAACCAATCCATCCCAAGAATCACGTCAAATCAAACATCTCAAGTTCCACAAGACCACATGGGAAGACTTTGTGCAACACACAAATAGGACAACCACGATAGATCATATGTGCGACAACAGATTCACCCATGAGAGTATAAACTAAGAAAGGATCCTTCAAAATTTTGGGACTCAATCCAAACTTAACAACCAACAGAGGAGTCACAAAGGACAAATTTACACTAGGTCAAGCAAAGCATAAACATCAAAATCAAAGATTTTTAGCATACTGATCATAACATCTGGAGCTTCCTCAACCTCCTGACGGGCATGAAGTGCGTAGAACCTATTGTTTCTTGGGGAAACACCTTGAGGAGCACTTTGTTGGCCTTGACCACCCTAAGCCACTTGACCTTTGCCTCTATGAACATTCTTGGGACAATCCGCAACCTTGTGGTTCTTATTACCGCACCCAAAGCAAGCACCTGAATTCCTCCAACAAATACCTGTGTGGGGCTTCCAACACTTTCCACACGGAGGATACCCTTGCCTACCACCAACCTGTGCCCTAGGAGGAGGCACCCTAGCATTAGCTACCCAAGAACCAGAACCTTGGCCCTTTTAGAAGTGACCAAAACTACTACCCCGAGAATTAGAGAACCCCCTATTAAAATAGGCCCTCTTAGGATTATATACTCTCCTCTCCTTGAGTTTCTCCCCTTCGATCTGCTCGCATATACCATGAGTCTAGAAATATCCATATCTCATATGAGCATAGTTGTACGACATTCTTTCATAAGCTAGTCAGAGTACTAGAAATGAACTTGTGCATTCTTGTACGAGGGTCAGCCACAAGTGTCGGTGCATACTTGGAGAGCTTAGTGAACTTGAGAGCATAGCCCCTCACACTCATAACCCCTTGCTTGAAGTTGATAAATTCAGTCATCTTGGCCTCCTTAAGCTCAAGTGGAAAGAAAAGATCCAGGAGTGCAAGCTTGAATTTCTCCCAATTGACAGCATCACGACAAACCCTCTCCATAGACCATTGGGTGTACAACACCTGAGCCACATCTTTCAGTTGATAGAAAGCCAATTCAACCTTCTCCTTAGTAGTGACTCCACAATGTTCAACACCTTGGTGAGCTCATCAATGAACTCCGGAGCATCCTCATCAGCCTTTGACTCATAAAAATCAGGACGATTCATCTGGATGAAAACCCTCACCCTATAAGCTGGAGTGGGATCCCGTGGAAGATTAGCTTGCCAAGTCTGAGATGCCATCACCTGGGCAAGCATAGAAAAGGCCGTATGGAATTCACCATTAGAGATAAGCTCATCCATATGCCCTTGAGGTGCTTGACCCTCATTAGCTGAGGCTGGTTTTGGTAGGTGGGGTCTTCATCGAGACATCTTCTGAAATGGAGCAATGACACCGTCAAGATAAGGAAACCAAATATACAAACCATGGCACAATATAAGGCATGAAAAAGTGACACAATTCCTAGAACGTCTTCGTAGCCTCCCACTCATAGGTATGGTGCACTTCACACAAATAAATAGGACTCTACTTCACGCAGCATGTTGAACTTCGAGGATCATTTACAAACCTAGTGCTTTGATAAGATCCCTGTCATGACTCAGACCTAGGTTCTAGGAGTGACATGGCAAATGGGAACCCGAGAGTCCCCAAAAAAGCCTCAAAATATCCAAATTCACATCATCGATTCGAAAGTGTATTCAAATGATAAACACATAATTATAAGGGACACGGAAATGTGACTCATGTTATGGGGATATCATAGGGAAAGGGACTAACATGAATTCACATAACACATAGCGCATAAAGACTGAGGGGCGGGTAAGTATGACTCACGCTATGGGGGCAATTCGAGACTTAGGGTCTTTCACATTTTATCATGCTGTCAAGTCACAATACTCATAGCCAAAACACATAATGATATTCAATAGGTAACAAAGCCATAACAAACTCTCCAATCATAGCACTTAGCATATAAATGTAAGAAGTTTACAAGATGTCCAATAATGCCTCTAGCCATAAAATAGGACGAGGGCCAAAACATACCCCGACCTCACCCTCATATGTAAATAACTTAAGCATAAGCATGATAGGTAGAGGATAGGTGGCTTGTCCTTGAAAGATAGGACTTACCACAACAAGTAAAACTTGAGATCCGAGCTAAACATCATGCGGTGGATAAGTGTACTCCTCGGTCCCTACATGGTGAGATCATGCAGGCAAAAGTATGCGTTAGTACGTTAGAATGTACTAAGTATGCGGGCATGTAATGCATATGACTTATCAACCTGCATTTCAATGTTAGATAACAAGGGCTCATAATATAGAAAAAATTGTATATCCAAGGAAGAGTAATATACAATATGCCGTGAAGTTCATGATGCATGAAATGTAAAAATATTCATATATAGTGGGGATGTGACCTCAACCGACAATAGTATGACCAAACGAGCTATTACTTGGAATCTTGATGAAATCCCCTCACTAGTAAAGAGGTGGTGTACTTGCCAAAGGTAAACCATACTTCACGTTACTAGAAAATCACCCATTCTGTATGAAGTAACCCTTCTTATGGGAACATCACCCATTTTGGATAGGACTTTCATGGAGCATATCATATCACATAATACTTCACCTTACGTGAATATCACCCATTTTGTATGAAACAATCTTCTTTACGGGAACATCACCCATTACATATAGGATTCTCATAACCTATGTTAGGAACATAGTTCAAGAAAAGAGAGAGAACCCTCAATCCATCGGTGCTAAGTCAGCATCCTACAAGAATACATAATATATATATATATATATACACACACACACACACACGCTTTCAAAGAGGCAATAGTCATTTCAAATCCGTTCATTGCACATTTGGGCTCAAATGCCAAACGATAATTCATAATCATGATACTCATGCATAAGAATAGCTCATTCAAATATACAAGACGGTGCAAGCACCCAAGATGCTCAAAGATCCATATCCATAGACATATATGTGATCACATTCTTGTCAAAATCATTACCGTATAAAAATCACATCATAAAATATAATTGGGCTTAACCCACTTCATCATTTCCATAAAATCCAATATTCATGAATGCATATGCCATGAATGATGTGGGAATAGCATGGGTAATTGAGATTCAATCTAAAATAAATAATAAAATATAAAAATTGAAGCAAATCCATAATTAAATCCACCTTTAAATTATAATATAGATCACCCATGCAGAAAACAAGTTTTGAAGGGGACATGCACCTTCATAACTTCATAATCTCAATGCAAACCATCATATTAGGGCTTTAAGTAACTTAAAATCATAAATAAAGTACAACCTACACATCAATTGAATTTATTAAACAATAATTCTCAAAACCCATATTCAAAGTAAGCAAAATTCCATAAAGATCAATTGAAAAGAGTTTGGGTCCTCTTGGTTGAAAGAGACCACGAATCAAAGCCACATACCTTAGCTAATGATGAGATTCAACAAGAAATTTGGTGAAGAAAGTGCCCTTCCTTGATTCCCAAGAACTTTCATTACGCGTTTGTAAATCACATCTCCTAAGCATATCATCACCCAAAGAAGTACCCTAGTTGACAATACCAAGGACCATACCCTAGTGGTGCCTACTCAGATGGAAATGAGGGGTCGAGGTTGACCAGCCAGAGCCACTAATGTTCCGAATGCACCTACTACTCCACCTGCTTCTACCACAGAGGTTGACTTTAGAGAGCTATCACAATGCTCACGTAGCTGGTAGCTGCTCAGAGTGGGAATCAGAATTCACAGTCTTCTAGTTTCTAGCTCCTAAGAGCCAATTGTTGCCACCAGACTTAGAGATTTTTTGAGGATGAACCCACCAGTCTTCACTGGGTCAAAGGTTGAGGAAGACACCTAGAACTTCATTGATGAAATGTAGAAGGTGTTTAAAGCTATGCATGCGACTGAGACTAAGGGAGTTGAGCTTGTTGCCTATCAGCTCAAGGATGTGGCTAATGTTTAGTACAATCAGTGGGAGGAGAATTGAGGTGAGGATGTTGAGCTTGTTGTTTGGAATAAGTTTGAGAGTGCCTTCCTCGATCACTTCTTTCCCCAGGAGTTGAGAGAGGCCGAAATTGAGGAGTTCGTGAATTTGAAACATGAGGGGCTGATAGTTAAAAAGTACAGCCTGAAATTCATCCAGTTATCCATGTATGCCCAAAAGATGGTCCAAAAAATGAGAGCGAGAATAAGGAAATTCGTATCTGGGTTGGGTAGATATGTGAAGAAAGAGTGCAAATCGGCATTGCTAATCCAAGGTATGGATATCTCCAGAATTATGATCTATACCCAGCAAATTGAGAAGGATAAGAGGAGAGATAGAGAAAAGCATCTGAGTAAGAAGGCCAAGTGAGCAGGGCCTAAGCCCAATCAGACTAAGCAGAGTAAGGGAGATAAGTCTTACTTCCAGAAAAGGTCCACTAGTTATGCACCATCTTCAGTCAGTGCACCAGCCTCGAATACTAGGTATGATCAGAGGTCCCAAGGTCATCCAAACTTTAGAGCACAAGGTTCAGTCTCAAAATAGTTGACCCTTGGGTTGAAAAGGAAGCCACCTTGTAGGAAATGTGGCAGGATGCACCTGGGAGAGTGTAGAGATAGAGGGAATGGTTGCTACAAGTGTGGCCAGCCAGGCTATTTTCGGAGGGAGTTTCTAATGTGGGACAACAAGGCCCACTCTTCTGCCACAGCACCACCAACAAGAGGTAACTAGAGAGGTGTTCCACCAGGAACAAGCAGTGGGAAAAACCATCTATATGAGATAGGGAATTGACAGGATCAAGAGGTTGCACTAGACGTTGTGATGGATATGTTTCAAGTCTTTACATTTCATTGTTATGCTTTACTTGATCCGAGTGCGACTTGTTCCTTTGTGACGCCATATGTGGCTGGTATATTTGGGATCCTTCCTGAGTGCTTGCTTGAGCCATTTTCTATTTCTACTCCTGTTGGTAAGTCCATTCGAGCCGAGAGAGTCTATAGAAGTGGCGTCCATATATCATAGGGATACTCTTGCTGATTTGATTGTGCTAGAGATGGTTGATTTTGATGTGATCCTTGGCATGGATTGGCTTCACGCATGTTACGCCTCTGTTGATTAAAAACCCAAATTGTCAAATTCCAATTTCTGAATGAGTCTGCTATTGAATGGAAGGGAGATTCTGCTGCGCCTAAGGGTAGGTTTATTTCCTACCTCAAAGCCTGAAGATTGATCTCGAAGGGATGTATCTATCACCTCGTGCGAGTTAACTCTAATGATGTTGAGCCTCTTCCTCTTGAGTCTGTCCCGATTGTGAGTGAGTTCCTTGATGTATTTTCTGAGGATCTTCCTGTAGTCCCTCCTGATAGGGGATTGACTTTGGAATTGATGTTCTCCCCAATACCCAACCTATCTCTATTCTGCCATATAGAATGACCCTTGTAGAGTTGACAGAGTTGAAGGAGTATTTGCTAGAGAAGGGATTTATTAGGTTGAGTGTCTCTCCATGGGATGGTTTGGTCTTGTTCATACAAAAGAAGAATGGTTCTCGTAAAATGTGTATTGACTACCACAAGCTGAATAAGGTGACAGTAAATAATAAGTACCCCTTACTGAGGATCGACGACATATTTGACCAACTTCAGGGTGCCATTGTTTTCTCCAAGATAAACCTCTGATTAGGTTATTACCAATTGAAAGTGAGAGAATGTGACATTCCGAAGATGGCATTTTGAATCCGATATAGTCACTTTGAGTTTTTGGTGATATCCTTTGGGTTGACAAATGCATATGCAGATTTCATGGACTTGATGAACAGAGTATTCATACAGTATCTTGACATGTTTGTGATCATGTTTATTAATGATATTCTGTTATGTTCCAGAGATGAGGAGGAGCACGCCAATCACCTCAGAATCGCATTGCAAACGCTCAAGGATAATGAGTTATATGTGAAGTTTTTGAAGTGTGAGTTTTGGCTCAAATCTGTGGCATTCTTAGGCCATATAGTTTTAGGCGATGGCATTTGAGTGGATACTCAAAAGATTGAGGCAGTTAAGAACTGGCCTAGACAGCTCGCTGACGAATATAAGAATCTTTCTGGGATCGGCTAGCTACTACCATAGATTTGTTGAAGGATTTTTTTTCATATTCACACCGTTGACTAGACTGACTCAGAAGAAGGTCAAGTTTCAATAGTTCGATGAGTGTGAGAGGAGTTTCCAAGAGTTGAAGACGAGGTTGAATACTGCACCAGTGTTGACCTTATCCGAAGGAACGGATAGATTTGTCGTCTACTGCGATGCTTCGAGAGTGAGATCGGGATGTGTGTTGATGCAGAGAGGTAAAGTAGTTGCCTATGCTTCTAGACAGCTTAAAGTGCATGAGAAGAATTATCCCACTCATAACTTGGAGCTGGCAGCAGTGGTGTTTGCTCTCAAGGTGTGGCGCCACTACTTATATGGAGCACATGTTGATGTATTCATAGACTATAAAAGCCTGCAATATATTTTGCCTAGAAGGAACTTAATCTAAGGCAGAGGAGATGACTTGAGTTACTCAAGGACTACGACATGAGCATCCTCTACCATCAAGGTAAAACTAATGTAGTTGTTAATGCTTTTAGCAGTTTATCCATAGGAAGTACCTCTCATGTCGAGGAAAAGAAAAAAGAGTTGGCCAAAGAGGTTCACAAGCTGGCACGATTGGGAGTTCAATTCGACGAATCGGGTGAAGGGGGAGTTCTTGTGCATAATGGGTCTATATCATCTCTAGTAGTAGAGGTGAAGGAGAAACAAGATCAAGATCCTATTTTACTGTAGTTGAAGGTAAATATGCACAAATGGAAGGTGATGGTTTTCGCCAAAGCGGGAGATGGAGTATTGAGGTACCAAGGAAAATTATGTGCTCAAAATGTTGATGGTGTTCGAGAGAGGATCATGGCAGAGGCCCACAATTTCATATATCCTATCCCTCTTAGATCAGCGAAGATGTACCATGACTTGAGAGAGGTTTATTGGTGGAGTGGAATGAAAAGAGATATTGCTGAGTTTGTTTCCAAATGCGCAAATTGCTAACAAGTGAAAGTCGAGCACCAAAGGTCATGCAAGTAGCTCAGAACTTTGAGATTCCACAGTGGAAGTGGGAGATGATCAACATGGACTTCATCACAGGTTTACCGAGGTCTCGCGGACAGCACGATTTGATTTGGGTGACAGTTGATAGAATGATTGAATCTGTTCACTTCCTGGCAATAGAGACGACTAACACTATGAAAGATTATGCCCGACTGTACATAAAGGAGATTGTTAGAATGCATGGCGTCCCCATATCTATCATCCCAGACAAAGGAGCGCAATTCACTACTTAGTTTTGGAGATCCTTTCGGAAGGGCTTAGGTTCGAAGGTGAATCTCAGTATTGTGTTCCACCCACAGATTGATGGCTAGACAAAATGCACAATTCAAACCTTGGAAGATATGTTGAGAGCCTGTGTTATTAATTTCAAAGGTAATTGGGATGATCACTTGCCTCTGATTTAGTTTGCCTTAAACAATAGCTTCTATGCAAGTATTCGAATGGCTCCTTATGACGCACTCTATGGGAGGAGATTTAGACCACCGATTGGATGATTCGAGGCAGGTGAAACAGAATCAATTGGACTAGACTTGGTTCACCAAGCCATGGAGAAAGTAAATATCATTAGATAAAGGTTGAAGACTGCATAGAGTCGATACAAATCCTACACCGATGCTAGAAGAAGAGACTTAGAGTTTGAGGTAGACGATTGGGTGTATTTGAAAGTGTCAACTGTGAAGGGTGTGATGCATTTTGGGAAGAAAGGGAATTTGAATCCGAGGTAAATTGGCCCTTATCATATTATAAAGAGAGTGGGCAATATGGCTTATGAGTTAGAGCTACCACTAAAGTTAGCAGCCATCCACCTAGTCTTCAACATTTCCATGCTTAAAAAGTGTTTGGGAGATCCACAGTTCGTTGTGCCTATTGAGAGTATTGGAGTAAAAGACAACTCGATTGATGAGGAGATTCCCATCCAAATCCTTGATCGTTAGGTTCACAAGTTAAGAATCAAAGAGATTGCATCTATCAAGGTGTTATGGAGAAATCAGTTTGTAGAAAAGGCTACTTGGGAAGCGGAGGAGGATATGAAGGCGAGGTATCCACATCTATTTCCACCTGTTGATGATGAGAGAATTGATGGTAATGATTTTTTCTTAATTCCTAAGTCCCCTTTTACTCTGGGTTTGACTGACGGAAGTATCCTAGTATCCGAGTGATGATTGAACTAATTTGTTATTTGATTTCTTGCCTTACTTGCTTAAACTACTTGATTGATGTATTGGATGAGTGAGTTGAGAGCTGTTTGATTTTTAAAGTCCATAGTAAGATTTGTGCTTTGATTAGGTTTCCTAGATTTCTCTTCATTCGAGGACAAATGATCCGAATGGGGAGATAATATAACACCCCCTAATTCTTTCCACCTAGTCTGAGTAGATGCACAGAGAAAACTGAGAAAATAGCTGAGAAAAATCAATAAAAGAGAAATCACGAGGGTCATCTACGGCTCGTAGATGAGACCTCGTAGATCCCCAGGTGACTTGGTGAAAAGTTTTCTAAGTCTGAGGCCTAGGTACGAGACAACATACAGCCCGTATATTAATCCATGGCCCGTACATTAGATTTCGTGAGTTGGTGATCCAAAAATCAATTTTTTCGTATATTGAGTTACGAGTTATTAGACTGCCCGTAGAAGGATTTACGACCCATAAAAGATGTTTCATAGGTCCCATGCCAAATTCTAGTAACTCAAATTTTTGAACACCTTACCTATAAGAGGTCATCCACAGCCCGTAAAAAGAACAAAGGCTCGTAAATGGATTATCGTGGTTCCTGCCGATAGTTTTTAAGGAGGGTATATTTATCTTTTCATATTCCCTTTTAATCCAATGCTTGGACGTTTTGGACTTAATTAAAGTCCTAAAATAAACCCTAAGCGTATTTTTCATCTTTCACTCACATTTAGGAATTCTTCAGAGCACTAGAGAAGGGAGAAAAGTGAAGGTTTTAAGTTCAAATGCAAGGATTGACTGAGGTCTGATTGTTCTTCAATTTTCAGGTATGTAAGGCTTACTAACATGTTGGATTACGTTCCTTCACACGCCCTTTCCTCTCTTTGAGTTGAAATTGAGATAGAGTCAAGTTTTGAAAATTCTATAATGTAAATACTAGATTTTTCTGCGTTTTCTTGATTTCTCATAATTACGAACTGAACAATTGATGCATTATACTGATGTTGACATGAGATTGAGATATAAATTTTATGTATTGATATCGTGAACTCCAGATTGCATGATTTACGAAATTTTATACAGGGACTGAGTTGAGATTTGAGTTTGATTATCTGAGTTGAGTAAATTGAGCATAATTGAGCATGAGGAGCTTATAAGTATTATAATTGCATGTCCATTGATGCATTTTTCTTGCATTCTATGATGAGTCTAATTAAGTGAGTTCGAATGACCATTTGAGTCTAGGTTGAGTCTGATTGATTTTCTTGATTGATTGAGTTAATGCAAAATGAGATGAGTTGGGTTGAGATAACCCAAATGAGGTTGAGACTTGAGTTGATTAAGATGGGTATCATTGAGATTTGAGTTGATTGATGGGTTGAGCATATTTTAGTCTTGGGAGGAGTATCGACCACCGAGCTAGGAGCGGGTAAGCAACTAGTCTAACCTACAAAACTACGTTGCCAAGGTAGGATAGTCGTGCAGCAGCATGTTCTGGGGACTCTTGTCCCAAAATATGGACATTTATTGTGGATTCATGAGAGAGCTGTTACCTTGGCAAGTTTAAGACGGGTGTGGCAACGACGTCGTCTTCATTATGCATCACAAACTAAAGGTGGTGGGATTGGACGTCGATTAAGAGAAATTCCTAAGCAAACACTGATTGAGCATAATATTTTTTTAAACTAAGTTTAACACTACTGAGTCTATTTTTAAAAGCATGATTTATTTTAAACTTGCATTTCTATTGAGTTGAGTTATGAGTTGTTTGAGTTGAGGTGAGAGAGTTGAGCTTTATTTTCTAGAGCCATTTTACATACCAATATATTCTATGTACTAACATCCATTTGGAACTGCATCATTTCATGATGCAAATATAGGAGATAGAGGACTTCATCCCCCGCATCGTTGAGCAGTTCAGTGCATTCTTGGAGTTGGTGAACCTTCCTTGCTTTCTGGAGGAGCCTTTTTATTTTTTGTTTTTTGATTGAATATTTTATTTCTGTGATTTGGGGTATACATGGCCTGTCATGGTACCATCTAGATTGTTGATTAGAGGTTTCATAGACATTGAGTAGAGGATTTGTGGAGTATTGTCTATTTCCAAACTTATTCATTGGAAACTATGTTTATTAGAGTTATATCTATCCATCTGATGTCTTTTTATTTGAGTATTTTCTTCCGTTGTTGAGTTGATGTGACAGTGAGGCTAGGTGGTTCTCTTGGGGAATCAGCAATGGTTCTTCAAGTACCGGTCACGCCAAGCGTACCCTCCCGGGGCGTGACAATTAATTATCACAATACCTGCAAGTATTACAAAAATACATATATTAAAAATATTATAATTTGTATAGATTATTATTATTATTATTATTATTTGGCGTAAATAACCTGTGGATGTTTAAACAAAATATGATTGTTTACATAAAATACATTAGTACAGTGCAAACTGTTAATATAAACATCATGTATGTGATTGTTTAAACAAAGTATGATTGTTTATATGAGATATGTTTGTATGGTACAAATCTTAATATACATATGTAAATATATGTAAACACCATACAAAACACCAAATTCTTAATGTGTGTGTGTGAATATGTGTAAACACCATACAGTTGTTTAAACAACATATCGTTGTTTAAACACTAAATCCTTAATATACATATGTCAATATATGTAAACACCATACAATTGTTTAAACAACATCTAAATGTTTAGTGTTTGTATAAACATTTCACGCTTACTAAAAACAACTACAAGTTGTTTATTAAAAATAATTACACATTATTTAGCAAAAATTTAGAAGAATCAGTTGTTTATTTCATAAAAAAATTTAAAAATATTACCTAAGATCACAGAGATGTACTTCCCTATTTATTCTTCTTAAAGTAATGCTCAAACAAAGAATAAATACATATTAAAATTATTCTAATTTTTTATATTTTATAAAACACTCATCATTTATAGTTTTGGACTAAATTTCAATTCTACTTTATTTACAAAATATATACAATAGTATACGTATTTTATGCAATTTTTATCCCAAGTTGCTCTATGAAGTCACTTCCAGTTATAAGTAGTAATAGTAGTTTTTCATATACAAATCAATGGTATTTTTCTTTTGTTTTCTTCTTCTATTTTCAAATTCATATTGATTATGTTCATTGTCATAACTTTTCACGTAATATGTTCATTATAAAATGATAAAACAAACTTATGTGTATTGTTAATAATTTTTTATAAGTATAAATTATATTTTATTTTTAAAAAATATTTCTCCCAATATTTATGATCAAAATAATGGTGAAACATCTAGAACTTCACCAGAAAATAACTTATCAAAAATATCTAAAAATTTATACCACATTCTAGCAAAATAATGTGTTATGGGTAGGTAAATCGAATTTAAAAGGTTTCAAAAAATTTGACCACGTTAATTCATAAACATCATCACATTATTTATTTTCCAATGTTCATTCATTAGTAATGTTACTATTTCATTTGTTTTAATTTATTTATCTAATTTTAATTTAATATAAAATTAAAAAAAATTAAATTGAAAATATGTAAAATGTATCAAAATATCTTTTGTTCGTACGATCTTAAATTAAATGTCATGTGAAAATTCAACATTAAATAGTTTCTAAAAAAAAACAAGAAACTTATCTTTTAAAATGGACTACAATAAAAAAAGTAAAATATTAAAAACACACATAAACTATCTATATTTTTTATAATTTCATACTTAAACTATTAGAGTATGAATTTCATACTTAAACTATCATTCTTTGATTTTAGAAACACTTCTCTCTTTTGTTATACACTCTGCACTCTCCACTTTGGCTTTTATTTAAAAAAAGGATCAAATACATTATGATAAAAACATGTTATCTTATATATAAAAATTAAATAAATTATTAATATTAGCAAAATTTTAAAAATTAAAATACAGTATTACTCCTCCAAAAGAGATTACTTTTCTCCAGCTTCCATCGTACTAATTTTTCTCAATTTTTAATTTTTTTTTTAAGTTCTTAAAAAATTCTTACTTCATTCCTCCTCCCTCCGCAACCTATCTACCCCTCTCCCCCCCCTTTCTCCTCTTCACTTTTCTCGTTATCTGCTAAATATATACATATATTTTAAAAATAAAGTATTTTTTACTTGTTATAAATATTCTTTTAAAATAAACTTTTCATTTATGTTAAACTCGAGAGACAAGTAGATAAAAATACTTTTTTTAAAAATACACAAACACACACATATATCGAAATATAAAACAAGAAAAATTAGAAAAATAAAGGAGCGAAGAATTAAATAGAGTGAGGTAAAAATTTTTTTTTAAAAGAAATAAATATCTAGCTATTTCTTTTCGGGTTGGGGGAGGGGGGGAGAGGGGAAGGAGTGGGTGGTTTGGGGGAGGGTGTGGGTGCAATGAAGTAAGATTTTTTTTTAAAAAAAATAAAAAAATAAAATTAAGAGTGGGAATGAGTGTGGGGGTGTTGTCCGAGGCAAGAAAATGGTAAAGTAGAATAAGAAAAATATTTAATATTTTATTTAAAAAGTTATTTTTTCTGAGATAGTGATATTTTTATCTTTCATTTGTTTACTAATACTATTAATTTATTTAGTTTTGTCAAGATAAAATATTTTATTCATGTGATAAAAATTTTTAAAATAAAAAGAAAGAATGTATTACACACTAATCACTAATGTACATTTCTCAAACTAATTCTGAATAATTTAAATATAAATATTTTTAAAAAATAATTTAGATATGTCTCCAACATTTCACTAATTACTATAGATAGGACGAGTAAAATCAAACTGAAGGAGTATTACTTTCTAGTTTATTTGACACATTATTATCTTTAATTGTTTTAAAAGAATTTTGAATTTAATTAATACCATGACAAATGTGTCTTGCCTGGTCTAGATTATAAGGCTTTTTTAAAAAATAAAAAATCTTTAGAGGAAAATGGCAAGCATGCCTCTTAATTTTGCGATTTAGAACAAATATATATTTTTCAAAAAGTAGTGCATATATATCTTATCATCTAACAATTGATGCATATATATCCTGGTCATCTAACAAGTGTTGTATATTTATCCTTTTTATTAATAGACCAAATTAAAAAAAAAAAATTAAACCTTATTTTTAAATTTCATAAATGTTACGTGGTTTAGAAAAATTACATTTTTTTACCCACCCAAACCTGACTCACTTAAAAAAAATCATTTTATTTCTATTCAGCCGATCCAAAACCATTTTATGATTGAAAAGAAGAGAAATTGATTTTTTTTTACATTTAGGATGAGTCTAAAGGAACAAAAAAGGGGGACGAGACAATTTTTTTTTAAGCCATATGATATTTTTAGAATTAAACAAATCAATATTATAATTTTTTATATTCAGTAAAATATAAATATTTTAACGATAAAGATAAATATGCATCATTTGTTAGACAACAAAGGTACATATGCATTATTTTTAAGGACATGTATATGTGTGCTATAATCACAAATTTAAATAATATATTTGCCTCTTTTTCCCTTTATTTATTTTAAAATTTGTATCAAATCAAAGATGACCACATAAAATGGAAACGAATAGCCTAGGATAGATCTATAAATTGGAGCTCAAGAGAACCTTTTTTTGCACCAGCATCATAGAGCAGAGAGTTTAGGTCATTTGCAATGATGAAGAGCCTTGTGTTGTTTCTCTCAATTGCACTATTTCTTCCCTTAGCTTTATCATCAACTTTTACTTCCGATCTCCTCCTCCCCTCTCAACTTCCTAGTGCTAACGCATATAAATCAGTAGTTGATATTGATGGAAATCCACTCAAAGTAGGTGCCAAATACTTTGTGTTGCCATCTTTAAGGGGCAGTGGGGGTGGTCTTAATTTGTCTAGAGTTGTTGACAAAAGTTCGAAAGTTTGTCCACAAGACATTGTCCAAGACCCTAAGGAAGTTAACCGTGGACGTCCTGTGGAATTCTTTCCTGCATACCCTGATAAAACTGGAGAACAAATTCTAGTTAACAACCCCATAAATGTAAAGTTCATATCCCAAAATGAGACGTCTAGTTGTGCCGATTTTACAGTGTGGAAGATGGACAAGAAGTATAAATATGTGGTAGCTAGAGGGACCCTAGGGGCTTTGAACCGCATAAGGAACTGGTTCAGGATTGTGCCATACGGAAAAGACTACAGGTATTCATTGCACATACCAGTATTTAAGATTTAATAAATATGTATAAAAAATATTTTTTAATCGTTTAAGTTTCTTTATATCTTTTATTTGTTTTATAGGAGTGTTCAACTGAGTACTATATGTGGCTACGCCACAAAAGGCATATACGTAGAAGCGGATTCAATGAATTTGTTTGTTTTCACCTTTTTCCAGTTTTTTAAAGAAAGAAAGTCTCTTTCTTTCTTTTTTCTTTTTTTTAATTCTTACTTTTTATATGAAGTGTTTAACCCTATATGATTACAGAGCATTTTGGTATATATATATGTTCGATTTTAAAATTATAAGATTTGAATATTTTTTTAAAAAATTTCTTAAACTTTATATCAAGTGAAAATCACGTAAATAACTTGAAACATAGGGAGTATCCAACTTTGTGTTGCAAGTTGCAACCAACTATAACCCAAAAAAGTTGTTATTAAAATTAATCCTTTCTCCGTTCGTAAAAGAATGACATATTTTCTTTTTTAGTTTGTTTAAAAAGAATGGTCTCTCTTTTTCTTTTTTGCAACATTTTAATTTCAATATTTCACATGACATATTTAAGATTACAAGATTAAAGAGAATGTTGATACATTTGACATAACTTTAATTTAAAATTAAAAAATTTCTTTATTTTGTTAAATTTCATGCCAAGGTAATTCTTTTTGAAATATTTGAGGCGACCCAAGCAGAGATGCCACTAAAATTTTGTCTTCAGAGGCAACTATGAGTGTCGCCACTAGACTATAGCCTTTGTTGCGACCTCTCCAAGTCGCCACATAAACTCTTCAAAAAACCATATTTCTTATAGTGTTATTTGGCTAGATCGACAAATTTAGTAGTAATAATATGTTGAAACTGATTTCTGAAATTTGTGTGTGCAGGTTTGTCTACTGTCCTTCACTGTGTGTTCCTTGCAAGATTAAGTGCACTGACTTATACATTTCATATGAGAATGCAAATGTTAGACGTTTGGCTGCCTCAAGCAATGAATTCCCATTTTCTGTTTACTTCAAGAAGGTAGAATGATCACATGCATGCTCCAATGTCCACCAGCCAACATGTATTTGCTCTTCATTATTGTACTGGATAGCTACTAGTTAACATACATATCTATGTGTACCATGACTATGTGGCAATAATAAAAATTAAAGTCCTTTTGGACTTTTTTGTTTTTGATCTAATACTATGTAGTGCCACTGCATATATTTTATTTGAGTCTGGAGCCTAAATAAGGGGATTGATACGTGCAAATTACATCGCAAAAAGATATAAATGACTGTTGAACCAATTATACAACTCGACAAGGCTAATTCAGACCGAATCCCACAAAGAATACATGGTAAAGGCAGCTAGGGTTGGGCGCAATGCAATAGGGTGTACCTTTTTCTCTTGGTTTCCCACCTAGTTTCTGGTGCCTATATTATTGGAGCCTAATTATATTCGAATTCATGCTCTGTAGGGCCTCATTTGGGAGGAAACACTCCCTACCAAGGATTTTTTTTTCATTTTCAAAATTCGAACTCGAAACCTCTCGTTAGGAAAAGGAGTAGCTCCATCATCCACTGCACCACATCATTTGGAGTGGTAATTTGGTATACACTTTACTCATTTAAATGTCATGACGAAATAAATGATGAATTTTTAGCATCATTAAAAGTCTCTCAACCAAATTAGTCTACATTCTCTCAAACCCTAAAATTTAATTCTCTCTCTCAATCAAAATCAAGACAAATAGCAACACCAAATATTTGCAACCATTAAACGAAAATAAATTAGCCTATTTCTTGCGTGTACCAATTGAAGTATTTTGAGAATTTGAGAATCAGAACGTTCATTCAATTAAAGAAAACGTATATGAAAGAACCATAAAACAGCACGTCCTTGTATAATGCTCAAGGCTCTCGGCTGAGTAGCAGGAGCAACTTTTAATTTATTATGAGCCCAAACAATGGATTCTGTTGGAGCAGTAAAGTTTTGATGGCTGACAAAAGATAATGAAACAGGTTGGACTACCCGGTTCTTTCAGCGTACTGTTTCTGTGGCAAAACTGCACACGCTGCACACAATAAAAATGGAATAAAGAGTGCTGGAAATAAGGCGTATTAAAAGGAATACTACTCCAAGCTGTCAAAAAGAAGGAGGATTTAAAAAGGAATACTAATACAACTCCAACTCTAACAAGATGCATAAAAGAAGGAGAAAAAGAAGGAGAAGGTTGATTAGAAGAAGGAGTTCTAAAGGAAAAAGGATTCCACTAATAATTGGTGTTATCCTTAAAGAGGTGGAGAGCAATTAAATCTCCAATCAACAACTATAAAACCAGAAAAGAATTCACAGAAGAGAAACAACGCAGAAAAAAGAAAGAAGCAGAGAGAAAAAGAGAGATTCAGACACAAAAAAAGAGAGAGACGAAGAAGAAGAGAAACGCGGCAACTTGACGTAGGGTTTAGGAGTTTTGTTTTCTCTTTGTAATTCTGAGCAATTGTGTAATCTCTCAGAGTCTATAACTGAGATTAGATTCTAGTCTTCAAGTTGGGGGCAACTCGAAGACATTGGTAACATAAGCCTAGGGAGGTTTATGTGAACTTAGGAATTGTAATCGTTTGTTGAAGGCTCATATTGAAGTAGTGAAGTTGGAGTAAATCCTGTAGAGGTACAGGTCGTGGTTTTTTCACCTTTTGTGAGCCGGGTGTTTCCACGTAAAATTGTTGCGTTCCAGTTTATTTCTGCATCATTGAAACACGTCGGTTAACCTGTTCCAACGATTAGGAAAATCCGTAGGGGGTGCAAAACCCAACAAGTGGTATCAGAGCAGGTTTTCTTATTAAAGGCTAGTACCCAAGAATTGATCCAGATGAATACTGCACCACCCTTTGGACATGGAGAAGGACAATCATCTGTGAGACCTCCTCTTTTCAATGGAACACATTTCGGTTGGTGGAAGGCTAGGATGGAGGACTTCATTCAAGGAGAAGACTACGAACTCTGGGATAGAATTAGTATAGGGCCTACTATTCCTATGAAAAAAGTGGAGGACCAACAAGTGCCGAAAGAGAGAAGGGAGTTCAACGCTAAGGATTTGTTGGCCATGAGGAAAAATGCCAGAGCTAAAAATATTTTGATTTGTGGTCTTGGTCCAGAAGAGTATAATAGAATTTCAAATTGCTCCACTGCAAAAGAAATCTGGGATGCTCTTAAAATTGCTCACGAGGGAACTGCTCAGGTTAGGAAGTTCAGGGTTGCCATGCTATTTACTGAATATGAGACCTTCAAGATGAAAGAGAATGAGACATTGCAAGAGATGATGGCAAGGCTCACACTACTTATTAATGAGCTAGCTTCTCTAGGAAAAGTGCTTACCTTTGAAGAACAGGTAGACAAGGTTCTGAGAATTTTACCAAAAGCTAAGTGGGATGTAAAAGTTACTGCCATTAGGGAAGCTAAGGATATTGAAACCATGACATTGAATGAGCTGGTTGGAAATCTCAGAACATATGAGATGAACATGGAAGAGCAAAAGGAAGAAGTGGGAATGGATGAAAAATCACTCGCTCTTAGAGCAACTTCTGATGATGAGGGATCAGATCTTGATGAAGATCAGATATTATTTTTAGCTAAAAAATTCAAAGAGTTTCTAAGGAATAGGAAAGGGAAGGATAAGAAAGAAGCAGGTAACAGGAAGTGGTCCAATGACACTGGTAACAGGAAGTGGTCCAATGACAAAAGCAACTCTGGATGTTACAAATGTGGAAAAACTGATCATCACATCAAACAGTGTCCTCTATGGGAGATTGAGTGGAGAAAAGAAAGGGCTGAAAAAGAAATAAAAGAAAAAGCTGCTAAGCAAAAGGAAAAGGAGACCTATGCCATGATGGCCGCTTGGGGATCAGGTCTGGAAGATTCTGATACTGAAAATATTGATGAAACTGCTTTCATGGCTGCTGGAGATTCAGATATAGAAGAAGATGACAGATCTGAGGTAAGTATTTCTGGATTGAAAGAAAAGTTGCATCTCTTTTCAAAAAGGAAGCTAATCTTGCTGATGAATGAATTGATAGATGATTTTCAAGAAGTAGCAAATGGAAAGGATCAACTAATTAAAGATTTTTCAGATCAAAAATTTGAAAATCTTGAGATAAAAAACTGTCTGGATAAAGCAAAAGAAATAAATGACAAGTTGAAGAAACAGGTTAAACAACTTGATTCACTTGTGTTGAACCTAAAGTCAGAAATCCAAAAGTTAACTGTTGCTGATAAGGGTGAAAGTACGACGAGTGAAGAGCTTCAGAAGGTAGAAACTAAGTTGAAAGAATGCAAAATTGAGTTTTTTTGTGAGAAAGAAAAAGTGAGGAAATTGACCCAGGAAAACTCCATTTTAAAATTGGATTTAGAAAAGGCAAACAGATGGACTCAGTCATCAAGAATAGTGAACCATCTAGGAAGCAGGAGTCACAATGAGAAAGCTGGAATAGGGTTCTTTCAGGAGAATGTTACTACTACTGATTTGTGCTACCTCTGTGGAAAAATTGGACATCCAACTACTGAGTGTCCAATTGCAAACAATGTTAGAAGTAGAAACACATATCATGTGCACAAAAGGAGGCATGAAAATGATAAAAGAAACAGGTCAAAGAACATGTTGCCTACTTGGGCAAGAAGGGATCTCATTCATCCGTTTTACAACTGGAAAGGACCTAAGCTAGTCTGGGTTCCTAAAACTAACCCTTGATCTGTCTTACAGGTTGCAGTGAAAGAAAGCAAGCATTGGTACATGGATAGCGTTTGCTCAAGGCACATGACTGGTTATAAGCACAAGTTTCTTTCACTTGCACCTTTTAAAAAGGAGGAGGACAGGATGACTATGAGCTGGATTAGAGGAACACGTCAGGTTACCTGGTCCATCCACCGGACAAGCAGAGGGCACACAGTCAGGGGGAACTATGGAAAGTTGGATCAGAGGAATAAGTCAGGCTATCTGGTGTTGACACCCGATTTTGACCGACCCTCAACGTACTTTACGTTTTATTTATTAAAAGAAAATTTGCGAAATAAAAATGATTTTATATATTTGTCACTTGTCTACAAAAAATAAACAACAAACAATCGTTATTTTAATGTTAGAAGCGTATAGTATTTATTTATAAACGTCTTCTGAATCATATCCAAAACAACTTTTAAGCACGCTTTCATAAGAATTATGGTAATTACGTGACTCATTTATACATTGTTTCGATTCGTGATTTTGATTAAAATTTTATGTTAATCCAAGCTAAAATCCTTAAAATCCCGTGAACTCATTTCAATTATGGTCACTTATTTATAAGTTTTGCATTTTTAAACCAAATTGAGCCAATTTATGGCTCAATTTTAAGTTTTTTGGCTAGTTTTTAAATCCGAATTACCAATTTATGGCCCAATTCTTAATATTTTACAATTCATGGTTAGTTTTTAAATTCAAATTGCTAATTTACGGCCCTAATTTTAATATTCTACAATCTGGTGGCTAATTTTTAAACTAGAATTACCAATTTCGTGGCTCAATGCGCAATTTGTGGCTATTATTTAAATCCGGGTCACCCATTTTGACCCGAATCCGACCCAAACCCGTTTTAATCCCTAAACACCCCAAAACCTAAAAATATTTTTCATTCTTCTCCATTTTCAAAGGGAGGCAGCCATGGCTGCCGCCTCCCTCGCCCCTTCTCCCTCTCTCTGCCGCCTCTCCAGCCTCCTCCTCACCGCCGCGACACCAACACCCCGCGCAACCCCCTCCCTCTCTGCGACTCCTCCGCCTCACCAACCACCCACAGCAACAGCCGCCCCCCGCTTTCTTCTTCTCCCTCTTTTCCTTTTCCGACCAAGCAGCACCAGCCGCCAGCCACTGCAACCACCCCGAACCACTGATCTCTCTCCCTCACTGCCAGCCAACCGCCGCGACCCCAGCACCCCGAAAATTCCCCAAAACAGCCAGCCAAGCGCGCCCCCCGCTGCTGCCAGCAACCGCCGTGACCCCATTTCACCCGCAACAACCCCGACGCGACAAGCCAGTCACCACCACCACCGCGACACACCACTGCCACCACTGCCAGCACACCCCATCGCCCCTCTCCTTTCTTCTTCTCCCTCACTGTATACAACCCCAAATCAGACGGGAAGTCATCGGAAAACGAATCTGAATCAGAGGATCAAATCTTGATCAAGATCAAGTCATATATCGAAATATCGGAATACGGTTTGTTCTTTTATTTTGAATTTGTCGAACCGAATATTATGTGATTATTAGGTGCTAATTCTGCACAATTCCTCCATTTCACATGTCTGGGTTACTAATTTTCTACTAGTTTCATACGATCTTAGGGAAAGGTTGTCTGTTTAATCATAAAAGTCGACATACTACGAATGCAGGATTTGATTGTTTTTATTTGCTTGGGTTCTCTGATTATTATTGGACTTAGCCATTACGGATTCTTTTGCTTTATTTAACTGAAGCTGACATGGATTTTTTCCTTTGCCTGGTTAGAATTACTAAGATTTTGCTTGCTCTTATTACTAGAATTTTCTTAATAATTTAAGCATTGATAGATGTAATTTCCGCCAATCAATAAATCTGAATTAGTGCTTCTTTATCTCCTTTTTGCCCAAGTTACAGTAAGCTTGGGTTCTTATTTTTGGCAAATTATGATAAAATATTATGACTTAGCATTCTATGGTAAGTTTAAATTTGCTAACTTATTTTCTTACCTTTTTGTTTATTCTTGGACGGATTCTTATCCCACTGTTATGGTAATTTTTATTTCTTTGTCAAGAGAATATTGATTTACTCTTAATTGATTTTTCTTCCTTATCCGGATGCTGCCACCATTTTATGGTAAAGATCCCTTAAATAATTTAAGGAAAGTATTGTGATGGTTCTTTTTTCCTTTTCTCTTTTTCTTTGTAATGGCAAGTTTGATTTCTTGCCTTTTGGAGGGGTCTTTCTACTCATATATAAGAAACTGTTTGGAAAAGAGAAAAACACAGAGAAAAAACACAGAGAAAAACACAGAGAAAAACACAGAGAAAAAATACAGAGAAAAACACAGAGAAAAACACAGAGAAAAACACAGAGAAAAAATACAGAGAAAAACACAGAGAAAAACACAGAGAAAAACACAGAGAAAAAATACAGAGAAAAATACAGAGAAGAAATAAAAAGAAATACACTCACTGTTGGACTTGGCTTTCTCTTGGCTTTCAAAGATCACTCCCAAAACCTTTGGGTGTTTGTTATTTGTTATCAACTTTCGGTTAGTACTCTATTTTAGCATGTGCTACTCTTTTGTTTTTTTTGTTTTGTTTGAACAGGTTCAGATTTCAAGTTTGGGGAACGGAATGGATTAGGTGGATCTGAAAGATTTGTTTTACTGTTGTGTTTATTATTCCTCTTATTATTATTATTATTTTTTGTGATGTAATGAAACATTTGAAACAGGGGATATAATGGAAGAGGGGGGAAGGGGAGTTACTTGTTTATTCATGATATTCACGTAGGCAAAGCCAATATAGGATAAAAGATAACAATAAAAAATAAATAATATTAAAAGTTACGCGATTTGCATGTTTAACAATTTTCTCCTATTTAATTTAGCCAAAAGAAGATATATGATCATGGATATCATGCTTTAGTCTAGCCACTATGCTTAGGATGGGTCCATTCGTGTTTAGAAGTCTTTCGTGAAAATTTTTAAATTTTAGTGTCTATCCTTCCATGTTTTGCTTTAATGATATCATTAGTTGCATTCTAGAAATCACATCGTTTTCTTGTTTAAAGATTATGTCTCTAGGTCGTTTGTTACATTTAAAGTCATATCTATAAGATTTTAGAAATTATAGGATTTCTTTTGAATAGGTTTAGTGTTTATTCTATCATGCTTATAGAAATAATTAAATTCAGATCTAATATACTTTAGAAATCATGCTATCTTGTTTTTATCATGCACAAAATCTTTCGGCTTTCTTAGAAATCATGCTCTTAGGATTTGTTTCTAATTATAGAAATTGTATTTCTTTTCGCTTCATATCTTAAGGATTTATTTTAGACGTCATGTTTAGGTCATCATGTTTTAGGACTTGATTTCATCATATTTTAAAGCTTTTATTTGTTAATCATGATCAAGCGTCTCCATGCATGCTTATAGGTTTTATTAAGCGCTAATTTAGGGTATAACATCTTTTTTTCTATAATAATAATAAGCCTAGATCTCTACATGATTTATTTGTAAAAGAGGCTTACTTGGGATGCTATTTGCTACATGCTCATTTAGTTATTTTGTCTACCGCGAGAGTCTAATAGGAAACCTAAGTTGAGTCTAGAACCCCCAAAATAGAAGTCCAATGCCTCTTGGACAATAGGAGGGACGCTAGGCATCATTAGGACACGTTAGCATTTCATTTTTTAGTCCGCTCTTAAGCTAACTAATAAAATCAACTTAGGAGGGGGGTAGGGGTAGATAGGACTCGGAAATGATGAAATAAACTCGTGCTAAATAAGACAAACTTTGGTTTTGTCTTTTGGCTCAACTAAGCCATATGAAGCCTTTCCCGAATAAAAGCCGAGTAACTGATCCGAGAATTTAAATAACTCAATCTGTTAATTATTGTTCATTTATTGTTTGTTTACTTGATCACTTAGAATCAATTCAGAGTATTAAAATATGCAATTTGATTTCCTTTTCTTTTATATTTTCTGATTTATTTTATCACTTAGAATAAATTTAGAACTGTTAAAATATATGAGACTTCTATTTGTGTTTTCACCCCCACATAAATACGAGACACGGTCGGGACCCGCCTTTGCGGACCTCGAAGGGTGCTTAACACCTTCCCTTCGAGGTAATTTGAGCCCTTACCCTCTCTCTGGTTAACTTCGACCCTTAGGCTAGAATGGTGTCCTAATGCACCTTAATTCATTAGGTGGCGACTCTTCAACTTTTTCTAAATCCCAAAAGAGTCCTTGCCACGACGTCGTCCAGGTTCCTATTTCTCCGCGAGGAAAAAATGGGGCGCGACAGAATGGCGACTCTGCTGGGGAATTAGGCTCTTACCATTACGTGTTTTGTTTTATGTGGGTTCTATTTTACTTGTTTATTTAAACTGCTTTACTCTTTTGTTATTATTCCTTACTGATTTCTTTTCCTTCCTTTTCCCTTATCCCCTCTAACTCCCCTTTCCCTTTATTTATTGCCTATTTTAAATTATCTATTTAACATTACCATAATTGCTAAATGTTACTGCTTTGAATTAAACTGGCATTCCGTTCATAAACTCCCCCACTTGGGACCCTCTTAATTTCTCTTTAAGGTGATGTCGTGCCTTTGCACTTCTCCCTACTCTTTTCAAACCAAAATTTAGAGAGTAAGCGTTTGCGTGGTGAATGGCGGATAGTTTTACTACCATTGGACCACGTGCTTCTCGCATAAGAATACCCAGTCCATGTCTAAGCCCACTCTTTAGAAACTTAGGATAGAGCTATCCGCCCCGAAATTAAGATCATGCATGCATAAGCCTTAGATAGTTTGGCCCCAAGGGGGTCAATCTACATAATAGTAGCCGCCCTGTTAAGTCTAGAGGGTCCAATCACCCTCCAAGACGAAATACTGCATACTATGTGCCTATGTGATTATCGTAATTAATCCAAGCCTAATTATTGTCAAACTGGAGTTTTAGAACCTGCTTTGTCTTTCTTGCAGAACTGAAATGGCTCTCCCAGACTTTCCTGACATTCAGATGGTGGCGGATGTCAATCCCAGCCTTCAATGTTGGTGGGAAAATATGAGGCAAGATTATGCTACAGAGATAGCCCGATTGGTGGGCGGATTGACTTTCCTCATCTATGTCCTCCCAGACCGACATCTTATCAAGGCCCTGCTGAAGTTCTGGAACCCTATTAGAGCAGTCTTCAAATTTGAACACTTTGAGCTGACCCCAACTATCGAGGAAATCGGGGGTTTTACTGACTTGAAATATTATGGGGGAAGCATGATTATACCTCACCAACAGACGCCAAACAGGTTCCTGAGAGCTTTAGGACTGAAGTACATGCCAGGGGTGATTACCTTGGGTCACAATTGGGTTTCGATGGATTTTCTGTATTCCCGATTTGGACATCAAGACGGATACAGAAATTTTAGCGAAGACTTCTTGTGTTCAGCGGAAGCATGGGAAAAATATCGCGTAAACGCTTTTGCCATTGCATTATTGGGCACCCTAGTCTTCCCCAAAAAGGACGGAAAAATAGACACTTCCTTGGGTCATGTGGTTCAGGTATTAGCTAGAAAGCGAAGCAATGCAACTCTGGTGCCCATGATCGTCGCAGAGATAATGAGGGCATCCTCCAAGTGTGTCAGAGGTGGAACGTTCTTTGAAGGATGCAACATGCTACTCCAATTATGGGCCATCGAACACTTCCATCAAAATAATATTCAAGGTGGGCTGCAGAACAAAATTCACAGTCATTCAAGAAGAATGGTAGGGTTTGTTGCTCCTAAAGGAACTGAGGAATGGTATGCTTTCTTGAAAGATTTTTCTGCTCTTCACGTTCAGTGGGTGTACCCCTGGTTAGACATATATCACGCCATGACAAGAGGAGAGGAATTGGGCTATCTTGAGCTCATTGGTCTGACTGGTGTCCAACCATATGCTCCACTGCGAGTCCTTCGACAGTTCGGGCAGATCCAAAGGGTTCCACCAACCGATGACATGAGGGCCTCCGAGTATGATTTTGGGCCAGGAATCCCACAAGTTCGTGGCATAATGAGGAGGTGGGTGAGATCCATCGTCATCAGTATTTTCAGGCATGAGCCTCACATCACGCTAGAGTACTCCGAGTGGATTACAAGAGATGCTGAGGAGATTGATCACGACGACCACCATCCCTAGAGGGCTTATCTTTTTTTTTCTTTTAAAAGCTTGTTTCCCTCATTATCCCTTAGGCTTATCTTTGTTTTTCTTCACTAAAAGTGTTGGATATTCCGGCTTTCCTTTTGTTTCATTACTTATTTAAGGAATAAAATAGTATGTTTTTATTATTCATTCATCTCTAACTCTAAAACTCCAACTAATAATCTAAGGCTTGGATTAATTATCGAGAATCACTTGCTTGTCGCGTTAGGCCTACCTCTGGCTCAAAGAGGCTCCCTGCATTTTAGGGCATTTATTTTTTTAATTAAATATATGCTTTGTTATCATGACGCTAACTTTATTTTTACTTCTCTCTTCTTATCTCCTTTTTGCACCTTTATTGTCATGCCTTCCCCTTTCCCCAAAGGTTGATCTGTGCACACATCCTGGCCTATCACACACGATCGAAAGGTCCTCCGCCTACTCCTCCAAGTTTGAGTCATCAAAGAAGGGATAAAATGACTGACGATAATGCTATTGAAAGAGTGGAGTCTTTTGAAAGGGGAGTCCAATCGGATGGTCTAACTCTAAGGCTGGAAAGGAAAATTCAAGAGTTGGAGGGTGAAATGGCCAGCATGCGCAACTTAGCCAGACTATCCATTTCTCTCGGCACTCCTTTCAGAGAACACATGGATGACCCAGTCACTACCACTCAAACCACCTTCTCAAATCATCCTCCACCAACTCATCCAACCCCCCAAAACCAGTCCAACCCCACTTACATACCCCTTTTAAACAATCATCCAAATCCACATCAACTAAGCACTTATGAACCAACATGGTACCCACAAAATCCTACCTACGTTCAAGATATGCCTCCCAAGTCCACCGCCAACATCTTAAAAGCCCATGCCTCTGGAAATCACGCCTATAACCCCATATATGTCGAGACATCCCCTTTCATCCACAATTACCATGAGTCAGAATCCTCTCAAAAGGATATGCTGATTAAATCCCTGAATGAGAGATTGGATAGTCTGAGCAATCGCATGCAACATGTAGAGGAAAATAAGGGGGTAATTGGCTTGAGCTATGAAGATCTATGCATGCACCCAGATGTCGAGTTACCAGAAGGATACAAACCTCCAAAATTTGAACTGTACAATGGCCTTGGAGATCCAAGGGCTCATCTGCGTATGTACTGTGATAAACTGGTAGGAGTGGGAAAGAATGAAAAGATCAGGATGAAGTTGTTCATAAGAAGCCTTACAGGGGAAGCTTTGACATGGTATTTAGAACAAGACTCACAAAAATGGACAAGGTGGGAGGATTTGGCTTTCGATTTCATGAATAGGTTTGGGTTCAACATTGAGAATGCACCAGATTGGTTTTATATTCAAAACCTAAAGAAGAAGCCAAGTGAATCATTCCGAGACTACGCCATAAGATGGAGGTCCGAGGCTGCTAAGGCTAAGCCACCCATGGAGGAATCTCAAATGAAGGATTACTTTATTCGGGCCCAAGAACCTCAATATTATGATAGAATGATGCTTGTGGCAGAAAAGAGCTTTGCGGACATCATCAAGTTAGGTGAAAGAATTGAGGAGGGTATAAAAAATGGCACAATTATCAACCTCGAAGCCTTACAAGCTACCAACAAAGCTTTGCAGTCTGGAAGTATGGCCGATATTCGAAAGAAGAAAGAAGTGGGTTCAGTAATGATGGCACATAGAGCCCCCACAAGACGTCAAGTCTGGGCTCCGCCACTTCCTCACTATCCTACGTCTTCATACGTCACACCTCCCCCCTTTTATCCACCACCTACTCCTTATCAAGCTCCTCCCGCTCCATACCAACAGCCTGCATACCCCGTTTATCATGCCCAACCAAGATACTTTCAAACACCTCCACCTCCACCTCCTCAACGACCAAACTACAGAAATCGTCCCAACTTTGAAAGAAAACCTACCAAAAACTACACTCCTCTGGCTGAACCCATAGAACAACTCTACGAGAGGTTGAAAGTAGCTGGCTATATCGCTCCTATTCCTGCTTTGAATCCAGACACTCAATCCAAGTGGTATGACCCAAATAAAGTTTGTGCATACCATTCAGGAATGAAGGGACACACGACTGACGCATGTCGCGCCTTGAAGGATAAGGTTCAAAATCTGATCGATACTAAGGTCATACATTTGAGGGACCCTACGCCAAGTACCTCCAATAATCCACTGCCAAATCATCAATGAGCATGTTAAAGTTATATTCAGAATTGTGTTGTCTAAGGAAAGGTTTTGCCTTGCTCGAATTCTATGGAAGAAACATCTGCATCAACAGAATAAAACCAGGAATTTGGCCTCCTTCTATTAAGTGTTTTATGTAATGCTCTTTCATCCTGTATTTGGAACTACGTCAGACCTGATTCCCGTTTAAGAGGGATACGTAGGCGCTCCTTTGGAGTTCGGTCTTACCATAATAAAAATCTTATTTCCCCACTTGACCGCAGACTGGGGCAGAATTTTTGAAAGGATCTCAAAAAAAATTCTTTCGGAAAAGAGCATAAGTAGACAAGACAACTGGGGCAGAATTTTTGAGAGGATCTCAAAAATTCTTTTAGATCATTTTCTACAAACTGGGGCAGAAATTTTTGAGCAGCTCTCAAAAATTTCGAACTGAAAACCGACAACAAGGACATTAAGGCGAAAGGCAAGAGATGTGTGGGTCGAGGCATGGCTACAGATCAACCTCCCCTTTTTCAAACTAATGATTTTTCTTTGAGTGTAGACTGGCATACATGCTTGGAAAAGCCTCTTCGTATCATACAAAGCAATTGACGTTTTCTCACAATGGGCGAAGGTCAGATCATCTTATTTCCTTTTATATCAATCTACTTCTTGTTGCTTCTGAAATCGTACTTGGCCTACCAAGATGACATGAAAATGAACTTGCATTTGGCCTACTTAAATAAAATTGCATTATGCATTATTTGGCCTACGAAAATCGCAAAGAAAATATATATTTTTGTTATGCACAGTGGCCTACTGAAAATTTTATTTTTTTTGCATCGGCCTACTTAAATTTCATGAAATTATCCTTTTCTACATTGGCCTACTATTTGCATAAAATTTCATTTTGGCCTACTAAATTTGCATGACATCGTATTTTTGCTTGGCCTACCGAAAAATACATTTTGCATTTGGCCTACTATTTGCATGAAATTACATTGGACTACTAGATTCACATGAAAGTTGCATTTTTGCATTGGCCTACTAAACTCACGTGAACTTTGCATTTTTACATTGGCCTACTGACATCACATGAAATTACATTGTTGCATTGGCCTACTAAAATTACTGAACTTTGCATTTTGACATTGGCCTAATAATATTACTGAAGACTGCATCTCTGCATTGGCCTACTAAAATTATTAAAAATTGCATTTTTTGCATGGGCAAACTAAATTTGCATGAAATTACGTTCTGCATTGGCTTACTAAACTCGCATGAAAATTGCATGGGCCTACTAAAATTACATGAAATTACATTTTTACATCGGCCTACTGAACTTCGCATTTCTCATTGGCCTACTGAAATTATTGAAAATTGCACTTTCGCATTGGCCTACTAATATTCGTGAAAATTGCATTTCTGCATTAGCCTACTAAAATTGTTGCAAATTGCACTTTGCATTGGCCTACCAAGCTTATTGAAATTTGCATTGGCCTACCAAATTATGTGAAATTCGCATTGGCCTACTAAGTTACACGAAACTGCATTTTGCATAAAATGATATTTCTAGCGAATAAGATTTCATATTTGGCCTACTAAGAACACATTGAAAATTGCATGGCCTAGTAAAACATCACTTTTGGCCTACTACGTGGCCTTCTTTGAAAACATTGCATGGCCTACTGGAATCACATTTATATTTTTAAAATAAGAAAATTTCTTTTATACGGCCTTCTGAAACTACATTTCGCCTACTGAAATTGCATGGACTCCTTTTGAAAATTTTACATTGGCCTGAAAAATCGCATGAAAATAGCATACCCCTAAGGCGTCATAGTCCAAGGGCATCATTTTCATGGCCTAAGGACATCATTTCATGGCCTAGGGATTCTATTTATGTTTAGCATGATCCGAGGGTGTCATCGTCCAAAGGCACCATCCTTCATGGCCTACGGACATCATTTCATGACTCGAGGATATAATTTATGTTTAGCATGGCCCAAGACATCATAGCCTAAAACGTCATCCTTATCGTTTTATGGCAAATCTCATGGTCTAAGTGGGAACTTGCATCATATTTATGAATTCATTTCACTATTTGATATACATGTTCTAACCATTTTACCTAGTGTTTTAAAGGTTACAGATTTTGAATTTTATGGAGCTTTGTATATTATAGCATTCGGTTCGGATGCATGCCTCTCGCAATAAACCCCTGACATTTTTCACATTCCGTACTATGCTTTGCTCTTACTCTTCTTCTACCATTCTAAACACATCAAGTATTTTAGTTTTCGTACTCCCGTACCCTCTTTCTCCAATAAAATTCCATCGGTCGGACAAAATCGGCTACTCCGTCAACTTTCTTTGCTCAACAATTCATCCTTCATTCCCGAGCAAAGAAGGGGCAGCTGTTGACACCCGATTTTGACCGACCCTCAACGTACTTTACGTTTTATTTATTAAAAGAAAATTTGCGAAATAAAAATGATTTTATATATTTGTCACTTGTCTACAAAAAATAAACAACAAACAATCGTTATTTTAATGTTAGAAGCGTATAGTATTTATTTATAAACGTCTTCTGAATCATATCCAAAACAACTTTTAAGCACGCTTTCATAAGAATTATGGTAATTACGTGACTCATTTATACATTGTTTCGATTCGTGATTTTGAATAAAATTTTATGTTAATCCAAGCTAAAATCCTTAAAATCCCGTGAACTCATTTCAATTATGGTCACTTATTTATAAGTTTTGCATTTTTAAACCAAATTGAGCCAATTTATGGCTCAATTTTAAGTTTTTTGGCTAGTTTTTAAATTCGAATTACCAATTTATGGCCCAATTCTTAATATTTTACAATTCATGGTTAGTTTTTAAATTCAAATTGCTAATTTACGGCCCTAATTTTAATATTCTACAATCTGGTGGCTAATTTTTAAACTAGAATTACCAATTTCGTGGCTCAATGCGCAATTTGTGGCTATTATTTAAATCCGGGTCACCCATTTTGACCCGAATCCGACCCAAACCCGTTTTAATCCCTAAACACCCCAAAACCTAAAAATATTTTTCATTCTTCTCCATTTTCAAAGGGAGGCAGCCATGGCTGCCGCCTCCCTCGCCCCTTCTCCCTCTCTCTGCCGCCTCTCCAGCCTCCTCCTCACCGCCGCGACACCAACACCCCGCGCAACCCCCTCCCTCTCTGCGACTCCTCCGCCTCACCAACCACCCACAGCAACAGCCGCCCCCCGCTTTCTTCTTCTCCCTCTTTTCCTTTTCCGACCAAGCAGCACCAGCCGCCAGCCACTGCAACCACCCCGAACCACTGATCTCTCTCCCTCACTGCCAGCCAACCGCCGCGACCCCAGCACCCCGAAAATTCCCCAAAACAGCCAGCCAAGCGCGCCCCCCGCTGCTGCCAGCAACCGCCGCGACCCCATTTCACCCGCAACAACCCCGACGCGACAAGCCAGTCACCACCACCACCGCGACACACCACTGCCACCACTGCCAGCACACCCCATCGCCCCTCTCCTTTCTTCTTCTCCCTCACTGTATACAACCCCAAATCAGACGGGAAGTCATCGGAAAACGAATCTGAATCAGAGGATCAAATCTTGATCAAGATCAAGTCATATATCGAAATATCGGAATACGGTTTGTTCTTTTATTTTGAATTTGTCGAACCGAATATTATGTGATTATTAGGTGCTAATTCTGCACAATTCCTCCATTTCACATGTCTGGGTTACTAATTTTCTACTAGTTTCATACGATCTTAGGGAAAGGTTGTCTGTTTAATCATAAAAGTCGACATACTACGAATGCAGGATTTGATTGTTTTTATTTGCTTGGGTTCTCTGATTATTATTGGACTTAGCCATTACGGATTCTTTTGCTTTATTTAACTGAAGCTGACATGGATTTTTTCCTTTGCCTGGTTAGAATTACTAAGATTTTGCTTGCTCTTATTACTAGAATTTTCTTAATAATTTAAGCATTGATAGATGTAATTTCCGCCAATCAATAAATCTGAATTAGTGCTTCTTTATCTCCTTTTTGCCCAAGTTACAGTAAGCTTGGGTTCTTATTTTTGGCAAATTATGATAAAATATTATGACTTAGCATTCTATGGTAAGTTTAAATTTGCTAACTTATTTTCTTACCTTTTTGTTTATTCTTGGACGGATTCTTATCCCACTGTTATGGTAATTTTTATTTCTTTGTCAAGAGAATATTGATTTACTCTTAATTGATTTTTCTTCCTTATCCGGATGCTGCCACCATTTTATGGTAAAGATCCCTTAAATAATTTAAGGAAAGTATTGTGATGGTTCTTTTTTCCTTTTCTCTTTTTCTTTGTAATGGCAAGTTTGATTTCTTGCCTTTTGGAGGGGTCTTTCTACTCATATATAAGAAACTGTTTGGAAAAGAGAAAAACACAGAGAAAAAACACAGAGAAAAACACAGAGAAAAACACAGAGAAAAAATACAGAGAAAAACATAGAGAAAAACACAGAGAAAAACACAGAGAAAAAATACAGAGAAAAACACAGAGAAAAACACAGAGAAAAACACAGAGAAAAAATACAGAGAAAAATACAGAGAAGAAATAAAAAGAAATACACTCACTGTTGGACTTGGCTTTCTCTTGGCTTTCAAAGATCACTCCCAAAACCTTTGGGTGTTTGTTATTTGTTATCAACTTTCGGTTAGTACTCTATTTTAGCATGTGCTACTCTTTTGTTTTTTTTTGTTTTGTTTGAACAGGTTCAGATTTCAAGTTTGGGGAACGGAATGGATTAGGTGGATCTGAAAGATTTGTTTTACTGTTGTGTTTATTATTCCTCTTATTATTATTATTATTTTTTGTGATGTAATGAAACATTTGAAACAGGGGATATAATGGAAGAGGGGGGAAGGGGAGTTACTTGTTTATTCATGATATTCACGTAGGCAAAGCCAATATAGGATAAAAGATAACAATAAAAAATAAATAATATTAAAAGTTACGCGATTTGCATGTTTAACAATTTTCTCCTATTTAATTTAGCCAAAAGAAGATATATGATCATGGATATCATGCTTTAGTCTAGCCATTATGCTTAGGATGGGTCCATTCGTGTTTAGAAGTCTTTCGTGAAATTTTTTAAATTTTAGTGTCTATCCTTCCATGTTTTGCTTTAATGATATCATTAGTTGCATTCTAGAAATCACATCGTTTTCTTGTTTAAAGATTATGTCTCTAGGTCGTTTGTTACATTTAAAGTCATATCTATAAGATTTTAGAAATTATAGGATTTCTTTTGAATAGGTTTAGTGTTTATTCTATCATGCTTATAGAAATAATTAAATTCAGATCTAATATACTTTAGAAATCATGCTATCTTGTTTTTATCATGCACAAAATCTTTCGGCTTTCTTAGAAATCATGCTCTTAGGATTTGTTTCTAATTATAGAAATTGTATTTCTTTTCGCTTCATATCTTAAGGATTTATTTTAGACGTCATGTTTAGGTCATCATGTTTTAGGACTTGATTTCATCATATTTTAAAGCTTTTATTTGTTAATCATGATCAAGCGTCTCCATGCATGCTTATAGGTTTTATTAAGCGCTAATTTAGGGTATAACATCTTTTTTTCTATAATAATAATAAGCCTAGATCTCTACATGATTTATTTGTAAAAGAGGCTTACTTGGGATGCTATTTGCTACATGCTCATTTAGTTATTTTGTCTACCGCGAGAGTCTAATAGGAAACCTAAGTTGAGTCTAGAACCCCCAAAATAGAAGTCCAATGCCTCTTGGACAATAGGAGGGACGCTAGGCATCATTAGGACACGTTAGCATTTCATTTTTTAGTCCGCTCTTAAGCTAACTAATAAAATCAACTTAGGAGGGGGGTAGGGGTAGATAGGACTCGGAAATGATGAAATAAACTCGTGCTAAATAAGACAAACTTTGGTTTTGTCTTTTGGCTCAACTAAGCCATATGAAGCCTTTCCCAAATAAAAGCCGAGTAACTGATCCGAGAATTTAAATAACTCAATCTGTTAATTATTGTTCATTTATTGTTTGTTTACTTGATCACTTAGAATCAATTCAGAGTATTAAAATATGCAATTTGATTTCCTTTTCTTTTATATTTTCTGATTTATTTTATCACTTAGAATAAATTTAGAACTGTTAAAATATATGAGACTTCTATTTGTGTTTTCACCCCCACATAAATACGAGACACGGTCGGGACCCGCCTTTGCGGACCTCAAGGGTGCTTAACACCTTCCCTTCGAGGTAATTTGAGCCCTTACCCTCTCTCTGGTTAACTTCGACCCTTAGGCTAGAATGGTGTCCTAATGCACCTTAATTCATTAGGTGGCGACTCTTCAACTTTTTCTAAATCCCAAAAGAGTCCTTGCCACGACGTCGTCCAGGTTCCTATTTCTCCGCGAGGAAAAAATGGGGCGCGACATCTGGTCTATCCACTGGACAAGCAGAGGGCATACAGTCAGGGGGAACTATGGAAAGCTGAAAATAAATCAGAAAAGATGAATAGACCTGACACTCAGAAAGTTTGTCATCATCAAAAAGGGGGAATTTGTTGGAGCAGTAAAGTTTTGATGGCTGACAAAAGATAATGAAACAGGTTGGACTACCCGGTTCTTTCAGCGTACTGTTTCTGTGGCAAAACTGCACACGCTGCACACAATAAAAATGGAATAAAGAGTGCTGGAAATAAGGCGTATTAAAAGGAATACTACTCCAAGCTGTCAAAAAGAAGGAGGATTTAAAAAGGAATACTAATACAACTCCAACTCTAACAAGATGCATAAAAGAAGGAGAAAAAGAAGGAGAAGGTTGATTAGAAGAAGGAGTTCTAAAGGAAAAAGGATTCCACTAATAATTGGTGTTATCCTTAAAGAGGTGGAGAGCAATTAAATCTCCAATCAACAACTATAAAACCAGAAAAGAATTCACAGAAGAGAAACAACGCAGAAAAAAGAAAGAAGCAGAGAGAAAAAGAGAGATTCAGACACAAAAAAAGAGAGAGACGAAGAAGAAGAGAAACGCGGCAACTTGACGTAAGGTTTAGGAGTTTTGTTTTCTCTTTGTAATTCTGAACAATTGTGTAATCTCTCAGAGTCTATAACTGAGATTAGATTCTAGTCTTCAAGTTGGGGGCAACTCGAAGACATTGGTAACATAAGCCTAGGGAGGTTTATGTGAACTTAGGAATTGTAATCGTTTGTTGAAGGCTCATATTGAAGTAGTGAAGTTGGAGTAGATCCTGTAGAGGTACAGGTCGTGGTTTTTTCACCTTTTGTGAGCCGGGTGTTTCCACGTAAAATTGCTGCGTTCCAGTTTATTTCTGCATCATTGAAACACGTCGGTTAACCTGTTCCAACGATTAGGCAAATCCGTAGGGGGTGCAAAACCCAACAGATTCAATAAATTCTTGCCAATAACCAATAACATATGAAGAGATAACTAATAGAGAACATCAATAATAAGAAAATGAAGTTTTTATGCATACATTCAATTACATTACCAACACAATAGTCCCATAATCCAATGTATAAAACTAAGCTACATATAGTTTGAAGGATATAGAAACAATACCCATTGGAATATTCATGAAAGCTTATAAAATTGCTAAAGAAGATGTAATACCCCTTCTATTTGGAGTATTGAAATTAGGTCGTTAAAAAAACTATGAATTTAATATTATCATTTTATGTCATTCATCAAGGGAATAGTATTGGGAGAATAGTTATGAAGAGCAATTATATCAAAAAACACTTACATTAAATTATTTGAAATAAATTTGGAGAAAAATAGAACCTTGAAACAAAATTCTAATTAAAGATATTATTACGGAGAAGTACTTTAAATAGACTTAAGCTATAGATTGTGTTATATCTTAGCTATCCCTCACATTATAGAAGGACATTTTAGATGTGCTAATTATTCTATCCACAACTTCTCTATCATCCATCAAGATTTATACGTACCACTAGTTTTTAGTTCTTTTTCTACATGTACTTGTTCTCTCAAAATTATGAGTCTGTTTTATGGGAAAAATATTTGATATACCTCCTCAATTTTTGTTATTTAGAATTGATATACTTTTCGTATCAAAGTGGCTCATACATCTAGTATTAAACCAATGATTAAAATATACCATTTTCATTTCTAATGAAAGTAAAAAATTTAATTTAAATTTTGAAATTAAAATATGAAAATTATAATATAAAGATTACATAATAGTGAAATATTTGATAAATAGTTTTTGTAGATGTTTGGTATATTGATTTACACTAGTTCAAAGAAAATATTACTTGGATGAGTACTTTTTAAAAAATAGTTATTGTTTTTTTGTGATACTTTTTTATTTATTATCATTTATAGAAATATTATGATAAATTTACACTTATATTAATTAAAAGTAAATTATACATGTTATATAAATGTATTATAATTAAGTGTTTAAAAATATATTGTACTTGTTTGATAATAATTGACACAATATGTATCACCTATCAATAAAACTTGCATTATATATGCTTTTACAAATAGTTCTCTATAATATATATTAAAAGTATACTATAAATATGTTATTACTGTTTAGTGAAAATAATTTGTTATTGCTATAGCTGGTAATATTTTCTTAATATAGTAGGTAAGTTTTCCTTTCAAAGGAAAAATTACTAGCACACGCCCAACATACGTTACTTTTATTTCTAGTTTATGTGACACATCTAGTATTTGGAGAGTCAATGAAATTTTTAATATAATTTTTGGATATATATAAAGATGTATATTATTGTAATTTATAGTGTTTCTTTACGCGATTATTCATAATATATTATATCCCAGTTTTTTAATAATAAATTAAAATTTTAAATTATTAATTATTGTGATTTAGTGATATAGGTGTAATCTTTGTGATGAATATTATAGTACTGTGTGTATTAAATTCTATTTTTAACTATTTAAAAGTATTTTAAATTCATATAAAAGTCATATGACAAAATATATCCTAAAGACGGAGTATCACTATTCACTAAGCCTTTGTTAATACCGAACATATTGAAAAATAATAAATATTATTATAATTATTGCAAAAACTCTGTACTCCATAACTCTTTATATATCATGTTATTAAGTACATCTTATTTTAAATATTTAAGAAAATGAAAAGGAAAGGTTACTAATAAAATGTCACCTGGCATTATATTGCACTACCACCCACATAATTTGACATGAAGAATGCAACAGCTACTGATATGACATATGTACAATAGCTATTGAAATGCAAAAGTTGTAGCATTTTAATTTGAAGTTCAAAAGATATAATAGTGAAAGGGGGAAAATTATTTGTAGAAAGCTATAATAAAATTCTCTTTTAGTCAATCATATTGTTTCACCATACGCGAATTACTCAATTACCCTTATGATGAATCCTCTTTCACCAAAGGATGTAAGTGGAAATAACCGATTTGATAATTATGGTATAGTCTAATAGAAGACAATGAGATGCACACAATGCATGCAATATAATCTTAATAAGCATATATGTTTGACGAAAAACTCTTCAACTATTGCTTATATAAGGAGAAAATGAGATACACACAATGCAATATAAAATGAGCATTTCATTTATAATAAGCTAATAGATTGTCATGTCCTGAGCATATATTCTGGATGTGATTGGCACTCGAAAATCATTGTAGATCCACACGAACTTTTGGCCTGGCTAACTCATTAAATTGAAGAATTAGACATGCAGGCGGAAACTTTATAAGATGACCTTTAGAAACATTTAATAAAATTCAAAGCATCTAAATCATACTTCATACAATGTCTTAAAATATATCTTAATATAAATACTGATAATATTTAAAGATATCTAAATGAATAGACTGAATTGACTCAATAACTCACGATACCTGACTATAAAATAGATAAATTGAACTCTTAGTTCATTTTTTTTTGAAACACATAAATAGCATTGAATGAATGTGTTTTATGAACAATTGATAAATCAGATTCAAGGAAAGCGATTTATGAGTAAAGTCTACGATGCGGACTTGATGCACTCTTCTGGTTCACAAATCTTTTTTAAAATACCACGCATAAAATTTCTACCCAGGTCCACAATGCGGACTTGATTCACTCTGGTACATTTTTAAAATTTTTCTTGATTTTAGGTCTGCTCTTATAACTAGGATAAGTTTTGGAGAATTACATAGATAAACTAGGATGACTCTTTGTAATGATTTTTCAGGCCATTTTTATGTTTCTGTCTCTTTTTCATCGGTTAGAGCTTTCCTATAGCGATCTCAAGTCATTTATGACTTGTTGGCGTTGACAGTTTAGTCGTTTATCAATGCCAGCACAAACTCATAGCAACAACCTCAAAAATCAAGCCAAAGCAGCTCCCAGCCTAAAATGACCGTTCTGGAGCTATTAGAATTGTCAGAGTTATATTTGAGGCCGTCTTCATATAGTTTTGACTGAAGTCAATCATTTAAATTCCAAGAACTCCAAATTATGAAAATTGACATAAAAAATCAAATGAATGATCAGAGAAACAAACTATCCGCGCCGACATTTCATAAATGACTTAAGATCGCTGCAGAAAAGCTTTAAATGCTGAAAAAATCGAAAAGTGAAAAACTTTTAGGTCATAACGTGATTCAATTTTATTCAATACAGAACTGTGAAGGATAGAAACAATACCCATTGGAATATTCAAGAGAGTTAAATAAGATGATGACCAAAATGTAGATGTCTTGGTCTCTTTAAAGCTCACCAACTTAACTATAGCACCCCTTCCATTTGGAGTATTGAAACTAGGTTGTCAAAAACTTACGAATTTAATAATATCACGAGAGAACAGTTATAAAGCGTGATTATATCAAGAAACACTTATATTAAATTATATTTGAAATGTTAGACTAAATTTAGAGATAAAAAAGAGCCCTTGAAACAAAGTTATAATTAAAGTTGTTATTAAAGAGAAGTACTTCAAATAGTCTTAAGCTATAGGTTGTATTTTAGCCCCCCATCACACACACACACATTATTGGAGTGCATTTTACATGTGCTAATTATTCTATCCACTACTTTTCTATCATATCCATCCACATTTATTCATAAATCATACCACAAGTTTTTAGTTCCTTTTCTACATGTACTTTTCCTCTCAAAATTATGAGTTTGTCTTATGAAAAAAAGATTTTATAGTTTTTAATTTTATGATTTAGAGTTGATATATTTTTTATTATAAAAGTGTTTCAGATATATGAAGGAATGATCCCAATAGCCTCATATGCTTTTAAAAAAAAAAAATTAAATATTACACAAAGGATTCAAATATACCATCGTCATCTAATGAAGATGAAAAATTTAATTTAAAATTTTAAATTAAAATGTAAATATAAAAATTAAATAATAATGAAATATTCCATAAATATTCTTTGTAGATGTTTTGGTATATTGATTTACACCAGTTACAAGAATCAATGTTAGTATGGGCCCAACATATGTTACTTTTGTTTCAATTTATGTGATACGACTAGTATTTGGAGATCCAACTAGCTTTTTAATGTGACTTTCAGATATACAAAATTGTTAATTATTGTGATTTATAATTTTTAAAATAATATATTCATAATTTATATTACACTCTGTCCCAATTTATGAGGCATAAATAAATTATTATTTTTATGTTTTTTAAAATTTAAAATTATTAACTATTATGATTTAGCACGGACCAAATTTTGTGATGGATAGTTCAAGTATTGAGTAATATTAAATTCTATGTTTAAAAATATTTTAATTCATATAAAACGTCATATCACAAAATTTATCCTAAAGAGGGAGTATCACTGTTCACTACCTGACCTTTGTTAATTACGAAACATACTGAAAAATACAATTTAATATAAACTTTCAAAATATAATGATTGTAAAATGCATTAGATTATGGTTGTGTTTGGCACGGAGAAAAATATTTTTAATTTTTTTTTATGATTAATTGATTTAAATATTTTTCAAGTTAATTATTTTTTAAATTTAAGAAAAAATAACTTTCTTCTAAAAATTAAAATTTTTTTTTACTTCATCCGCATGACTACCCAATCACACCACCGGCCACCCTCGCTCCCAAAAAATTTAAAAAGTTTATTTTAAAAAAAGTCAAAATTTATAAATTTCATTTTCTCCAACACCCCCCCCCTTCCCCCAACCTCCCCAAACCCGCTCCCCCGCCCCCCACCCTACAAAAAAATATTATTTTTTTCACTCCACCTCCTCCCACCCCGCCACCAAACATAAATAAAAAATTAAAAATTTATTTTTGAAAAATTAAATCAAATCAAATACTGAAATATTTTTCTTTGTCAGAAATTATTTTTCTAAAAAATATTTTCTATTCTCTAGTAAAAAATAAAAAGTATTTCTGAAAAAAAATTTATTCATTATATTCACCAACTAAATATGAGAAAATACGTAGAAATCCATTTATTTTCTTAGAAAATATTTTTCAGAAAAATAAGTTAGAAATCAACGAAAAATATTTTTCTCCGTACGAAACACAACCTATAAAGACAATTACAAAATTTATCAAATTTTAAATTCTTTAAATTCTAAGGAGGAAAATGCAAAAGTTAAACATTAGTTGTACCATTTTAGTTTTTAAAATTAATTCATTGATGATTCCATTTTTCCTCAGAAAATAAGGTTGATTACTTCTTAGCAAACCTATGAAGTATAGGATAAATTCATTTACAGTTTTAAAATGTGAAGTATTTCCACACATAAAAAATATAGTTTTCCCAAACTTAAATATTATTGCAAAAACTCTGTACCTCTTAATTCTTATCATGTTACGTATACTTCTTGTTTTAATATTTGAGGAAATGTTACTAATAAAATGTCACGTGGCATAATGTTGTATAATTTGACATGAAGAATGCAACAGCAGCTGATATGACATAAAACGTACAATAGCTGTTTTTTTCTTTCATTTTTCATCGGGTGTTTGATGTATGCTGTTCATATTAAAATCTGATAATATTTATATTCATATTATGTATGATATTATTTGAAAAAAAACACTCTATACTAAGAATTTTTTTATTTTTAGAGATAAAACCCGAGCACTTTAATTAAGGAAAGAACAATCTCATTCGCTGTACCATATTCTTTGATGGTAAACGTGCAATAGCTATTGATATGTGAAAGTTGTAAAGATTCTTTTTAGTCAATCATATTGTTTCATCATGCTTCGAGTGACTCACTGTCAAAGGATGCAGTGCAGTGGATGAGATCACTCCTTTCTTAATTAGAAGTCTTGAATTCGGGTCTTGGAAAAGAAAAAAGCCTTGATGCGCGACACGAATTCAAATATAATCAAACTCCAATATGAGCATCAAATGTCGGATGAATTTTTTTTTTTCTAAAAAGAAAGAAAATACGCCGAATTACTAAATTATTCTTGTGATGATAAACTCTTTTTCAACAAAGGATGCAAGTACTATTTGATAATGATTCTAGTCCAATTAGAAGACGATAAGAATATTTTATGTTAATATTCTAACCTCATATTTTATGTCCATATTCTAACCTTTATCTGTGATACCACACAACCACTAGAGTTCAAATCCTGCTCCTTTCCTTAGTTTTACTTGTTTATTTTAGATTTTACATAAGACTATTTTATCATATTAATTAATATTTAATATTATTTTTAAAAAATAAATAATTAAGATAAAGTAAAATATAATATGAATTATTTTTTAATTAATATATTAAATATGACTTATAATAAATAATATATTTTAGAAATATTAAACAAAAAAATGAACAAAGAAAGTATTAAATGTAATCGATTATGTAGTAAATTGCACAAGGTAAATAGTATTGTACTGAGTAGGGAATGACATTATTGATAGAGACAACCAAAATGATAAATCAGAGATATTTAAAATGATACGATAAATTGTAAAAATAAAGAGAACGATATTTGAGTCAATTGGGGAAAAAGAGTAGGTAAAACAACGTACCTATAAATCAAAATCAAAATGGTGATTAAAACTCATTAACTAAATTATGTAGTTATCCAAAATAATCATTTACACACTTGATATTTTATGGACTATCTAAAATATTGAACCAAGAAAAACATTGAACGAAAAATATCGTATACCAATTGCATAGTAACTTCCGCAAGGTAAATAATCCTAAGACAAAAATGACATTGCGATGGAGACATCACAAAAATAATAAATTGTAGATACTCAACTAATACGATTTAAAAAAAAAAGAGAGCGCAAGAGTCAAGACAATAACCACAAGTCCTAGATGGTGTTTGTGAAAAATTAATCAATGTATATAGGTGCAACATTTTTCTACGGACCAATAGGATGACCTGTAGATGTGTTTACGATCCGTAAAGTCCAATTCATACAAAAACTTCAAGCAGCCGAGAATTTCAAGTCGATTTACACGCAGACTATTTTCACAAGCCATAAAAGGTTTTATGCTCCATAGATGGAAGTCATTGAACCTTATCATATGGTTTTAAACTAGGTGAATTTTGAATATTTTTTACTCTCTTAACCTCTAAACTACACCATTTTAGATCTTTAAACTACCCATGATTGTTTTTAGCCCATACACTACCCCATAACCCATTCATTCGCCCTAAGACTTTTAAAATTCTTTTTTTTCAAAATTCTCCCAAGCTCAAGGAAGAAAACCTGGGATTTCAAGTTCCGTGTTCATCATTTATCTTGCAATCTAGGGCTTTGATTATCAAGATATGTGGGTATTCATTCATGGACTCCTTGTATCAATGAACCCCAAAGAATTCTCAATTTTTCAGTGAATTTAAGTATGAAAAATTGGGGTTATGATCTATCAATGAATTTTTATAAATTATGCTTTATTTCATGATTTTGAATTAAATTATGCATGAATTTGATATTAGGGTGATGATTTCAAGGTTTTACATGCAATTCCTCTAAAGTTTCATCTATAATTCATAAAATTCATGATGGATTCTTTCAATTATGATTTCAATTGATCTTATTCTACATTATTATGAATGATTTAATCACAATTACAAGACTTTACGTTAATTGTCTACGAACCCATGCTTTGACCCTAGTTTTTGCTATGAATTATAATCATGAATTGATAAGTTTTACATGCGAGCTCTAGGAAGAAAGGAATGATTTAAACTTTTATGATATTCCTCAAGGAGCATAAATGATTGTGAGTTTTTTCTCACTTAAGCATGGGTTCATAATGATGAAAGGACAATGCTCACATTTTATGAATCATTATGAAATAAACTATTCTACTATTAAGTCTTTCTAAAATAGATTGGTAGTTAATTGTTGCCTTTTCGCATGTTAGGCGTTATGATTATTGACAAGTATTGTTGGAATTTTGCCTTGGCACTGAATGGACTTTTAGGTGCGCACTCGACCTAAGGGGGAACTAGTAGCAATCTCTAGTCTCATAACTATGTGCCACCATAGGATTTTGTCCTTCATGACTTGCTAGTAAATCCATAGCCTATATTATGACACATTTTATGGGGTAGAGCCTACCTTGACAAAGTAGGCTCCTCTTTTTATGATGTATAGGGAAACATCGGGATTTCATATAATAGTTAGCATGGTTTTCTTGTCAATTACATGTGATATCCTACAGATGGTATGGTTATTTACAACTCCTTCTCCTAAATGGTTTTTACTATGATTTTGTTATGCATTGGCTATACTTGTGTTTTAATTACGCTTTAAATAAATTTTCTTATCTTATTCTTTATTTTGGTCAATTGAATATCATGACCTGTAGCATTTTCCATCACTCACATACTTAGTATCTCTCATGTATTAACACTACTTTTTTCCCTACATTGTGCCATAATGTAAAGTCAGACGATCACTCCATCCTCCACGTGGCTAGGTATTATCTCTGAAGCTTAAGTTGGTGAATCCTTATGATTTAAGGACGTACTTATGATTTTCTTAGATGATTAGTTTTCTTGGTTTCTATTTTATTTCAGACGTCGAGTTAGCTAGGGCCTATCCTAGTAACTCATCCATGATAAATATTTTCAGAAATATTTGTAATAGGAGTCTATATTGTCTTTTAAGTTCTTCATACCTTAGGATGAAATTGTTTTTACTTTTCCTTATTTTTCTTTCACTTTCTTATTTTTCTATACTTATAGTAAATGCTAAGAGGTTCGATTGTAGCTTTTCAAGGTTCAAATCATCGTGTCACATGTAGGACCTAGCTTGGGTTGTAACAAACTTGGTATCAAAACATAAGGCTAAGGTGTCCTAGGGTATCTGCAAGCTGTATTAGATAGAGTCTTGTTCATTGGTGTGAAGCACACTATATTTATGAATGAGAGGCTACAAGACATTTAGGAAATGTTTCACTTATTTCATGATCTATATCATGTGTTAGAGTGTACACTCAGGTTTTCTCCTTTAATAATTATTCTTTACAATTTCAGAAAATGCATTTAAGAAGAGCTACAGTCCAAAGAGTGGTAAATGCTAATAAGGGATAAAATCCTCAAACCCCTATAATCCAGTGGCAGAATAAGTTACCAATTATGAGTCTCAAGCTGCTACCTTGATGCATACCTAAGATTTGATGGCTCAAGTGAATCAAGGGGTGGTATCTCCTCCTAATATGGGTTTGGCAGCGATAAGAGTTGGTGATTCCATAAGGGTAAACCACCCGTATTTCATGGGTCCAAGGTGGATGAAGATCTGTAAGAATTTATTGGTGAGGATTATCAGATTATGGCCTTTATGGGAGTGTAGCCGGAAGAAAAGGCACAGTTGGTAGTTTACCAACTCAAAGGTGTTTCTCAAGTTTGTTTAACTAGTGAAAGGTGAGAAGGTTGAAAATGGTTCCCTGGGATGGGAGAAATTTGTAGTATTTTTCTTGATCGCTCATTTTCTCAAGAAATAAGGGAAGTGAGGGTGCTTAAATGTATCAACTTAAAGCAAGGGAACATGAGCGAGTATGCCCTTATGTTCACAAAGTTGTTCAAGTGTGCCTTGCCATTTGTGGCCGACTCTCAAGCTTGTAAGTTCGTTTTGGGAGTTCCAAATTTAGTTGTAAAAGAATGTAAAACCACCATACTTATTAACGAAATGGATATTTCTAGGTTGATGACCTGTGCAAAACAAATTAAATAGGAGAATCTCAAAGAAAAGAGGGCTAGAGAGTCCAAAAGGGCTATGGTTAATAGAGGTAGTTTCTCTCATCAAAGGTCTAGTAGTGGAAATAGTCGTTCTCAATAAGACCAAAGGTTTTCCAATCAAGGTTATTCATATGCTTCTGGACAAAAGTTCAATAAGGATAGGGGTTTTCCAATCAAGGTTATTCATATGCTTCTGGACAAAAGTTCAATAAGGATAGGGTGTCTAACCCTAATCCCTAAGGGTAGTGTACTGGTATGCCTTCTTTCCTACTTTCCAAAAGTGTGGTAAGAATCATTGAGGTAAATGCTTCGTGATTACTGTTGCTTGCTTTGGATGTGGAAAGGTGGGGCACAAGATAGACAATTAATTTGTTGCTTCTAACAAAGGGAGAGATGGCCATCCACAAGGTCTGTCTCCTACCTCAAGGTGTATAGTTCAGTAGGGTATTCCTTCTGGTTCGAGTGGTGGTTAGTGCCAGTACAAGTTTCATGCTCTCCAAACTCAACAAGATTATGAGGATTCACTGAGTGTGATCACAGGTATGCTACAGATCTTTCACTTTGATATTTATGCCTTGAAGATCTAGCAGAATATTTGTCTTTTGTTATATCATATCTTTATATGAAATTTGATATGAGACATGAGATCTTATTAGAGTCTTTTTCAGTCTATACTCTCATTGGTGACTCGATTTTGGCTAAATGAGTCTATAGATATTTCCAAATTTCAGTTTTTCATAAATTACCTCATGTGATCATGTTGAACTTGATATGACTTATTTACTTATTTGGATGTTATCTTTGGTATGGATTGGCTTTATGGATGTTATGCTTCTATTAATTGTAGAATCCAAGCGGTCAAGATTTAGTTTTTTAATGAGCTAGTCCTAGAATGGAAGAATAGTAATTCTATGTTGGAAGGATAGTAATTCTATGTTTAAAGTGTCATGCCCCGAGAGGGTACCCTTTGCGTGGCCAAAACTTAGAGACTATTGTAAGCTTCCATGCGAACCACTTGGCCTCATTGATGTCACCCAAGTTACACCTCCTTTTTGAAGGTTTAAGCGGTTGTTGTCAAGATACATAACCTAACCAAGGTTAGGGTTGAATCCATAGGAGATATGGTTAGACTTGGAGTAATTGCAAGCAAGTCGAATGAATTAACCTACTTATCTTCCTAAAAGGGGGGGGGGGGGGGTTGTTGTCATTGCAAGAAAGTAAACTTAAACTAGAAGCAAGTGTTGTGGAAACAATGAGAGAAGTAACTAGGGTATTGTGTTTCCCATGAATTTCTAACTTAGTATCACTAGATAATCATAATCTTTTCTAATGTGTAGCATACAAAATGGTAAGTTAAGTTTACCAACCTCTTTGATCCAGGCAAGAGGTAAATTTCACTACGTGATTTGATCCATCCTCACAGTGTGATATTACTAACCCTTACCTATGTTCCAGTACAACCTCCCCTTGATCTAGTTTGGTTGAATAGACTAGAGGGATCACATCAAATCCTATTAATTAATCTCTTTTCCTATTCATTACTACCTTGATCCAGTCAGTAAGAATTAGGTAGGTTCTAACTTTGGCCACCATTACAAAGCAATCAAAACAATGAGAATTAATTACTACATGTATGCACACTTTCCAAAAATTATGGATTATGTAGTTTTATCTTGTTGGTTTTTTATGGTTCCCATAACCCTAGTTGTGGATTTAGCTATGCATAATCATTGTAGATGAAATAATCATGATATATAATAACATAATTAAGCACTTACAATGATGAAATTAAGAACAAGAAATCCTAAATTCTTCACTAGAAATCACAATGTGATTTTTTTTATGTCAAAATCACAAAGTATGAAGTCATAAAGGCATTTCTCAGTTCTCTCGTGTGTCTCTCTATCAAAAAGACCTAAAAAAACCTATTTATAATAAGTAAAATACAAGTCCAAAATGACATAGAAAAATTGGATTCGACAGCTTCTATGGACTGGGATATGGACCGTACAAAGTTCCACGGCCAATACCTGCATTTCATACTTTGGTATCTTCAATATATGATATCACTTCTATGAGAACTTTCTACATGCCGTATTCAGGCTTACGACCTATATAGGGTTTCATCTAACAACTTTTCAGAAGCTAGGCAAATTCTGATCCTCAAGGCACGAAGCAAGTCCACGACTCGTACAATATTCTACGGCTCATTGGACAATTCATGGATGCAACTTCATAAAATAAACCCTTCACTGGATCTCAACCATGAAACCCCTTTACGGCTCGTGGAAGTATCCACAGCCCGTAGAGTGCCTCGTAGTTCCTGAAAACTTAGCATTTTGTAGTACTTTGCCCAAAATCATACCAAATCATGTAATCCTAAAAAACAAACATAAAAACACATCAAACCCACTAACATCACTTTGAGAACACAAAATTCTAAGTTTTAAGTATCAAAATTGTTTTATTTTGACAACACATTAACACCCTCAACTTAAAATTGTTGCTTTCCCTCAGGTGATGGACTCAATCTACATAAGCAATGTAGTAACACACAGACCTCAATCTAATGACATACACCATCTCCAAATCAAGCACAAGTACCCACACTACTTATCAATGCATATCACATAGTCATCAAACAAACCAATGCAGGTCAAGACATGTGATAGTGCAACTATTACAAGCAAGGTAACCACAAATAAGCAACAATCACTGAAATAGCCTAGAATCAACAGTGCAATGCAAGTGCCCTCATAAAAAGAAGTCCCATATCCCACTCATGATAGTATTTTTAGATTCGATGCTTGTGACTAAATAAAATCACTCACAATCACAACAGATATTCAAACACTATGCTCAATACCATATGCTTTCCCTGATACTCATACGTATAACCTTCGATTACTTGGACTAGGATCACTATAGGACTTTCTTGGCTTGTAGCATAGGCTTAAGAGGCTTTGGTATGATGTTTTAGGAACATAGTGACTAATGGCCTTCCTTGACACTGCGTTATTCTATACTTTTCCTACCAACACTATCATATTTTAACTCATTCTCCCCTTCTCCTATTTCAAACTTTTATGGGTACCTTACATTTTTAGCTCATTGCCTTTTATTTTCACATTCTTCCTCTTTTTACTCATTGTTTAGGCGTCTATTCATTTTTCTTGCACCCACAGCACATTTCCCTCTTTTTTCATGTATCACTAGATTCTACCCCATTTAGTGTGATTTTCCTACACTAGCCACCCTCAACTTAGGCTTTTGGCTTGAGTTGAGGTGCACAATATCCAACCTATGAACCAGGTCCACTTTTGGTAGTCACCCTCAACTTAAATATTTTGCCTCAGTCAAGGTGCACAATAATTAAGGAAGGAAAAGGGTCAAATTTAGGATTTCACATTCAACAAGGCTAGGTTACTTAGGTTTTTGCAAATAAAAAGATACATGCAAAGCTCAAACATTAGGATTAAGGGATACATCAAGCATTTGGTTGGTCATTTAGGCTAAGGGGACTAATATGAACAATGGCCTAAGATCTTTTCTAACCAACTAACCTAAAGTCTAAGTCAGAGTAATAGGGCAAGTTCCAAATTGAAACATAGTATAAGAATTAAGCAAATAAGCTCACACACATTTGAAACTGATTACACTATCAACACATACTCTCAGATCACACTTTTCACAAAAGTTAAACCTCACTTATCACAACAAGAACTATCAACCATCGATATCACATGGTTTTTATTAAAGCTGCCTAACACAAAATTTTGATAGGTATCATTTTTCACAAAGACTACATATGCCATAGACTTTAGTACTATATGATACTAATATTACTTACACATCCTAAATGTTTCGGTTCAACAAAAAATAAATGTCCTTAGGGAAAGAAGACAAGCAAGAGAACCCCTCTGACTCAAAATTTTGGATAGTTACGGCCATAGTTACTCAAACTTCACCGAGGCCTATAACTACCCACACCCTATTGATATGAGTTTGCATTGTCCTCAATGCATAAAATATAGCAATATCAAAGCATCAGGGTCAAAAAGAACATACCTGGGTACCTAAGGCCCGGTCCTTCGCTGTGACTGACCACCCTCGACCTGCTTGGTGATCTCCTCAGTAGCAACAACATGTTTGAAGGGTCCAAAACCCCTCATCATCTCTAACTCACGTGTCTGCCATGCCTCTTCATCCTACATGGAGTGAAGTCTCGCAACCCACAAATTGATGGCCAGGCAGAGCGCACAATTCAAACCTTAGAGGATATGTTGAGAGCCCGCATCAATGAGTTAAAAGGAGATTGGGATGACTATTTGCCTTTGATTGAGTTTATCTACAATAACAATTTCTATCTGAGCATTTAGATGGCTCCATATGAGGCACTTTACGGAAGGAGTTGTAGATTACCAATTGGTTGGTTTGAGGTGGGTGAGGCAGAATTGATTGGGCCCTACTTGGTTCACCAAGATATGGAGAAGGCAAAGATCACATAGGAGAGATTGAAGACTGCAACAGAGTCAATAGAAATCCTACACTGATGTTAGGAGAAGAGACTTGGAGTTCAAGGTCGACGATTAGATGTATTTGAAAGTGTCACCTATGAAGGGTGTGACACAATTTAGAAGAAGGGGAATTTGAGTCCAAGGTATATTAGTCCTTACCAGATTTTGAAGAGAGTGGGCAATGTAGCTTATGAATTAGAGCTACCACAGGAGTTAGTGGCTATCTATCGAGTCTTTCACATTTCTATGCTTAAGAAGTAGTTGGGTGTCCCACAAATGGTTGTTCTTATTGAAAGCATTGGGTGAAGGGAAACTTGATCTATGAAGAGGTTCCCATTAAAATCCTTGATCGTCAGTTTCCAAGTTGAGAACCAAAGAGATTGTATCCGTCAAGATATTGTGGAGAAATCAGTTTGTAGAAGAAGCTATTTGGGAGGCAGATGAGGATATGAAGGGAAATACCTGCATTTGTTCCTACTGCTGATGAAGAGGGAGTTTATGGTAATGATTTGTTCTTATTCTTTAATTACCTTGCTATTCAAGTTTGAAATAACGATAGAGCCCTAGAGTTTGATTGATGATTTGTTGATTGTTTATTTGCTTAATTACTTGGTTTATGGAATGCATGAGTGATTTGTGGATTACTTGACTTTCAGAGTGCATGGATTTTTTTCATGCATGATTCCAACCATAGTTACTCTTCATTCGTGGATGAATGATTCCAAGAAAGAGATAATGTTACACCTGGTAAAATTACCAAAATATGCCTAGATCAGAGACGCTTGCATAACACATCTTCCCAAACTCTTTTGGGAAATTCAAAGCCAGAATCGCGATCAACATGAAACATTGTGTAGGAAAATGGTGTTAGTTGAATTTTAGAGCAACCTAATTAAAAGATAATTTTTCGAAGCAAAAAACACAATTCCAAAAAAGTGCATGACAAGTCCATATCACGAACTTTCATTTAGTGAAGTGGGTAACAAGCATGCATTACAGGCTTGTCGTGAATTTTCACTTAGTGGTGATTTCAATATTTTTTACGGGATTAGAAGTCGATCAGATTTTTTTTATGAAAATTGTATATGGAGGGAGCAAGTTTGCGATGCGGAATTGGCTCACCATAGTACAAATTTTTTAATTTTTTAAGGGTCATTTTAGACTTTTTCTCACCCTCCTAAACTTAACCCACGACCTATACAAGTCATTTTTGACTTAAAAAAGGTTTTTAAACCCATTCCTAAACCCTTATTACGTTAAAACAAGAACTAAAGCTAAGAAGAGTAGAAGAGAAACCAGGGATTTGAATGATTGGAGCAGAAACTTGTACAAGTTATCTTTCAAACTTCATCCCAGGTATGTAAGGCTACCTAATGTGTTGGATTGCATTCATCCACGTGCCTTTTCATTCTCATGATTCGAATTAGAGTGTAGGAATTGAGTAGTGAAATCTTGTAATCCTAATCTTCGAGTTGCTTTGAATTATGAATAAGTTGTCATGCAAATTTATACACAAACTGATGAGTTGCATATGGTCTACATGAATTTAAGCCTCTATTCATTGTTAATCTTATAAACCCTTTTTTGTAATATTTTATGTAATCCTTGTTGCATTGACTAAATTCAGATCATGATTTTGAATGTATCAGTTGAGTAATCTGAGCATGACTGAGCATAAGGAGTATGAGTACTTGTCTATATGTATATGTACTGAGAATCTTACGTGTCTTTGTGATAAGTATGATTCATCAGAGTCTAAATGACTGTTTGAGTTAGACTTTGAATGATTTGAGGAGTCCTAATAGTATGCATGATTGATGATCCTGATTGGTTGGGTTGTTGAGTGATTGGATTCAGTTTGATTGGAGTAAACCATAAAGAGTTGATTGACATGAGCATATTTTAGTCTTAGGAGGAGTATTGAACACCAATATATATGTCTGTTAATAACGACTCTAACCCTATGAACTACGTTGCCAGCATAGGATAGTTGTGCCATTAACTTAGGCGGCTCATGTCCCAAAAAGATAGACATTGATTGTGGATCCAAGAAAGAGTTGAGCGTCCTTACTTTGGGAAGTATTGGATGGGCATGGCAACAACGTCGCCGTTGTTGTACATCACCAAACTAAAGGTGGTGGGATTGGTTGTCGGTTAAGAGAAACTCCCAAGAAACACATGAGATGATACAAATATTTTAAACGAGTTGCATAATACTGAGTCTGTTTTCAAAACATGATTTGATTCTTAGAACTGCATATTCATTGAGTTGAGTCTTGATTGTTGAGTCGAGTTGATTGATTTGGTATCCGAGATTTACTTGTTTCTTAAGACAATTCATGCCAGTATATTTCATCAACTGATGTCCTTTTGGGCCTAAATCGTGAATGATGAAGATACTGGTGATAGAGGACTTCAACAAGCACATCGTTGAGGTCTGGTTTCTTGTTTCCAGAGTTGGTGAGCGCTCTTTGCTATCTGGATGAGCCTTTTTCATGCTTATGTTGAGTAGTTATATTTATTTATTTTGAGGTAACCCGTGACTTGTCTCTGCACCTTCCAGATGAGTATAGAGGCTTCATAGACATTGAGTAGACGATGTTGATAATTATTTCTTTCCAACCCTTGTTCATTGGAAATTCCTAATTATATAAAGACTTGATATTTTGTTTACTTCATAGTCTTTTCTTTGAGTATTATCTTCTGCTGTTGAGTATGATATAATGATGAGGACAGGTGATTCTCTTGGGGAATCAATAATGGTTCTTCAAGTGCCGGCCATGCCAAGGGTATCCTCCCGTGGCATGACGGTGCAGGATCTATAAGAACCATTTTCAGGTCATAGATGCTTCTACGGTCTATAGATAGGGGTCATAGATGAGGCCTAAAAGTGTGAGAAAAATTTGTAAAAAAATATTAGATTTTATGAAGGGATTTTACAGATCATAGAAATTCTTATGGTTCGTAGATGACCCTTGTGGTTGAGACACAAAGAGTAAAAATTTAGGGTCCGACAATTATGTGTAGCATTGATCGGCACAACATGGAATAAAAAATTAACTAATTTTACTTTATATTTGTTTAATATTTGGCTTAAAACCAAGAAAATAAAGAAAATCTCATCTTAAATTAAAATATATCAAAATATTATTTAATATTATGATTTTAAATATGTCACGAACAGATAAATAAATTGAAACCGAGGAAGTAACTAATTTTCTTAAGTAGTATTGAAACTTTAATACCAATTTAATTCTCTATTATATTTATGTAACCAAATTCGATATGATTCAATACTTTTGATCAATTTTTTTAAAGAAAAATTTAAATTTTGTGTCAAGTCAAAATTAGATAAATAAGTTGAAATAGAGTGAGTACTTTTTTTCCTGCTGCAATTCAAAATCCTCGATTTATGTGACTAATAAAGTAGTAAAATAAGTGCCAAAAATAACAAATTTAATTCATAGAGCAAAGCAGTCTTCCGTTTTAAACTTGTGTAAAGTTGTTATCTTCTGGTTGGTGTAGACCTTGGAACTTGCTCTTTATAATCCTCATCCAGTTGATATTCCTAACTATATGTCATTTTCATTACACTAATAACTTTTTACCAATTTCTCGTTCGATGTTTGATATTCGTATTAAAATTGAAAGTAGAGTTACCTGGTTTTGAAAAAATATTATGTTGTATGTGTATAACAGATATTGAGTTCATTATGGATTCTTTTTATTATGATTTTAGTTGATATTGTTCTACATGTTTTCATAAAAATTACATCATTTAAAGTTGATTACCTTTGAGTTCATACAAATTACCCTAGTTTTTACCTTGAATTATGATCATGAATTAGAATAGACTTCCTGTAAGTTTTATGAAAATGATGAATTATGATTAATGAAATCTTTCAAGAAAGAGTGAGATATGGTAGGAATTTTACTCATGGATTCAAGGTGAGAAAACAATCTTTTCATTGGTTGAACCATAGATTTGAAGGTTTTCTCATTTACTCACAGATTCTAGATGTCGAAACAAAATTTTCATATTGACCGAATCAAAGATTCTATGAGCTACTCCATAATGATGATTTGATGAATTTGGATTGATTATTAGATATTGTATTTTTCATGATTAGATAAATGATTTATGATTTCTATTCTAGGTATTTAACCTAGCACTGGGAGGACTTTGAGTTTGGGCTCGATCCAAAAACTACAAAAAGCGACCCACGGGAGTTCTAGTAGCAATTTCTAGGCCCAAACTATGTGCCCCTATATATTTTCTATTTATACGTAGCTAGTGGGTCTACATATAACTTATGATATCCTCAAGAAGCCTACCTTGGAAAGTTGTCTCCCTTTTCTTCAATGTAAGTTTACCATTGAAATTTCATACTATAGCTCGTTTGGTCCTATTGTTGATTATGGTTCATATCTCAGACATGAGTATGTTTTCTCTTCGTTTGTGCTCTTTCAAAGTTTTAATCATGATTATTGAATTGTATTGAGGTTGTTCATATTCTGCTATCACGCTTTAATTGAATCTCTTATCATAACTTTTAATTGGTCAATTGCACAAAATGGTAAATTACTTATTGCATTACTCACATACTTAGTACCTTTCCTATACTAACATATACTTTTTTCCTACATTGTATCATATTGTAGGGTTTGTCGATCATCACTCTCACCTTGCTCATGGCTAATTCTTGTCCCTTTTTGAAGTTTTCTATTTGGTGGGTCCTCGTGGTATCAAGGCAAGCCATCTATGCTATTTTCTTCATATTTTAGAACACTTGACTTTCTTATGTGTAAAGTAAGCTAGGGTTATTCCCCCTTCCATAGTACTAGAGGCATATTAGGCCATGATTATGTGATTTTATTTATTCATACATGTCACCTTTAGTTTTTTATTTTGAGATTTTATTTTGAGACTTATCTTCTACTTCATATGATTTTTTTAATGTCTTTACTAACTTTGTGTATACAATAAGAGGTTTGGTTAAGGCTTCCTCAAGATCCTAACTATCATAGCACATCTAGGGTCTAGTTTGAGTCATGGCAAAACTTGAAATTAGAGAACAAGGTTTAAGGTGTCCTAGGAATTCTAACAAACCGTATCAAGTAGAGTCTTGTTCACGGGAGTGAAGCACTCCAGATCTATGAATAGGAGGCTATAAGGAATTTTAGGAAACTTTAATTCTTTCATAATATTATCATGTTGTGGGGTTTTACTATAACATTTTCCCCTCTAATCTTGTGCTTTACTATTTCAAAAATATATCTCCAAGAAGAGCTCCATCCCAAATGGTAGAAAATGCTAATGAGGGGCAAGAACCTGAAGCTCCTATTAAACCATCGTTTAAACAAGTTACCAATGCCAAATTTTGTGCTGCTATCCATATACTTTCTCCAGTCATCAAAATTCAAGCGAATCAAGAGGTGGTAGCTCCTTCAAACATGAGACAACGATAATTAGGGTCTAAGATTTTACAAGAATGAACTCGCCAAAATTCTATAGTTCTAAATTGGATGACGATCTACAAGAAATTTGTTAATGAGATTTAAAAGATTGTGAATATCATGTTAGTGACTTTGGTGAAAAATTAGTGTTGGTGGCATATCAACTAAATGGTGTTCCTCATATCCTGTTCAATCAATGGAAGGTGGAAAGGGTTGATCAAAATCCCTTAAATTGGGAAAAGTTCAAAGTTACTTTTCTTGACCACTTATTTCCACTAGAATTGAGGTAGGCGAAGGAGATTGAATTCATCAACTTGAAACAAGATAGCATGAGTGTAAGAGAATTGACTTAAAATTCACTCGACTATCTAAGTACGCTTAAGCATTAATGGCCGACCCTCATGCTCATATGAGTAATTTCATTTTAGGAGTTTTGGATTTGATTGTCAAGGAATGGAGAACCACAATGCTCATTAAGAAAAATGGACATTTCTAGATTGATGACCCATGCCAAGAAAATTAAATAGGAGAAATGCAAGAAAAGAGCTGGGGAATCCAAGAGGACATAGACCAATGGTGGTGGCTCTTACCAGAACTTTAGTGGTCGTAGTGGTCGTTCTCAATTTTTTCAAAACTTTTTTTGATCCTACTTCATCAAATACTATAGGCTAAAAGGTTGACAAGGATGGGGTATTTAACACTAAGGTTCAAAGAGGATTACAAGATGAGAGTACTTGGTAGGTTCGGGTGCATGTGTTAGTTATGGTAAGCTGGGTCACCATGTGAGAGATTGTAGAGCTAAAGGTAGTCAACCCTAGGCTTAGGCATGGACTCACACTCAAACAACTACAGATCGATAGGCTCAAAATGGTACTACTTCAAATTCAAGTGGTGGTTAGTGCTAAAATATTTTTTATGCTTTTCAGATGCAACAAGATTTAGAGGATTCCCGTAATGTGGTTATTGATGTGTTACGGGTCTTTCACTTTGATATGGATGCCTTTTTTATTTAGGAACAAATTTATTTTTTTACTTCTTATCTTGCTATGAAATTTGATATTAGTCACGAGATCTTAATATAGCCCTTTTCAGTTTAAACTTCTGTTGATGACTCAATCTACGCTAAAAAAGTCTATAAAAATTGTTCAATTTCAATTTTTCATAAAGTTACCTCATCTGATCTTGTAAAGCTCGATAAGACTCATTTTGACGTTATCCTTGGTATGGATTGACTTCATGCATGATATGCTTCTATTGATCATGAAACCAAGTGCTTATGTTTTAATTTCCTAATATTCTACTCATAAAATGAAAGGGTATTAAATTTATGTTTAAGGGTCAATTTATTTTGTGCTTTAAAACATGTGAAATAATTTTTAAGGATTGCATCTATTATCTTATATGGGTTAAGGATACTAATTTTGAAGCCCCTACTCTTGAGTCAATACTAGTTGTTGGTTTGATATTTTATAAGGTGATCTTGAACTTTTTATGGCTTATTGGGGTTGTTGAAATGGTTGTGGGTTGTTTTGGTTGAGAATTATGCGAGTTTGTAAGTTAACAAGAAGTTATAATTATGATAATAAGATTTTTAGTAAAACTCCAGCAAACAACCTCGAAATAGAATGTTGATAGTTCTATCAATTTCAGAATGGCCAATTTAGGCTAAGAGGATGGTTGGTCCGAGTATGGAGGGCCCCGGTATGTTTTTGAGTCGAAAGTTGCAAATTGAGTTTAACCAGAAGCTAAAAAGTGCATTTATTTAAAAATTAAGCTAAATACACTTGAAATGAAAATCTAATGGCATACTTGCACTCATTTCTTACTCTTTCTTATGGTTTTGTGTAGTTAATTCTATAACTTGAGGCTAATTGTGCTCTGAATGGTGTAGGTTGCAGATACTTATGGTGTAGATTTGGCTTGGCTAAACAGAATTAAAGATTGGAGCTGAATAAAAGCCAAAAGGAGCTAAAATGCACAAAATGGTGCTTGGCAGCAGATGTACTCCGTGAATGTGGCCTTCAGGCCCGCGATCGCAGAGTCGTAACATGAAAATAAGTGCAAACACGCTAGTCCCAGGCATGAAGGCAGAGCTTAAGGAGACACAACCTCCGCGATCGCGAAATGATGAGCACAATCACGGAATGTTGCAGTGACCAGCGTGGGGATAGTTCCGAAAATTCACCATTTTCAGTCGAAAAATCACAATATATATGAACGCCTAACCATTATTCTTCATCAATCAGGAATAGATACAAGAACATTGATACATTCTTGAAGAAGAAGAACTTACTTTAGTGTAGATTTAGTTTAGGATAAGGATTTAGAGCAAGTTTTCTACAAATTCTTGAGTGAATTTAAGAGTGTGAGCCTCTATTGTTAATTCTTTCACTCACTCTTTCTTTCCTTGTTCTTGAATGCCAAATTTGTAGATTTAATTGAAGCTTGGTTATTGATTTATATATGTGTCTTGATTGTTTCTCTTGCTTTCTTTCTTTTGATGAGGTACTTGCAAAATCAAGAGGGATTCTCCCAAATTGCTTTAATTGCTTAAGTTGATTTACAGGTTCTTGAATATCTTCTTGTGTAACTTAGATTAGAGGCAGGTCCTTAATTCTAGCTTAATTCTTCAACTATTGCTGTAGCGGGTGTAGTTGAGGGGGAAGATTGCATGATAGTCATGTGTTTATAAGTTGAGATCCTCAAAAGCGACTCAACGACTAAGGTCTTGGGTGTTTTTCTTTTTGGTGTTCAAGACAGGCATGTCTTTGAGCATCCCATGTGAGAGGCCGTAGTTGGCTCTTGTGAAACTTCATTCCCTTAGCCGAGGTGATTGCAAGCAACCTAGCCTATCCATAGGGTTTAGTTGATGCTAAGTGTGATGGATCGATTGAGTTTTGGTTGATTCCCATATCCCGTATCCTTGCTGCCTTACTTGACCAATCCTTACCCAATTGTTTGTAAGAGTAGTGTTAGATTAGTGTCCCCTTAATTTAGTTAGAACCCTTGCTTGGTACTAACCTGTCGAGTCAAAAATCTAGTAGCCATAGGTCCTTGCTTCGCTCATTTGCGGACACATTATCCCCTGTGGGATTTGACCCCAACCTCTAAAGTTGAGTAGTATGCTGATGACGATCACCCCTTCTGCCTTTGAGTAGTCAGATTGAGCGACTTAAAAATTGACACCGTTGTCGGGAAACAATAGGCGTATTGAGTTCATTTAGGACTTGTAGTCTACTCTTTTTGACTTGGTTAGTGAGTACTTTCTTTTGTTTTGTTTGCTTTTCTTTTGTTGTATGGCTAATTGTGATGACTGCTTTCTTGAGGAATGCAAGCCCTTTTTTATCTCCTTTGGAATATTGCACTTCGAGGTGAGAAAAATGGCATTTGCGGTAGTTAATGGAGATGAGAGTGTTGCGAGTCAAGATTGGCTCACCAACCTGAATTTTATACTTAGCAAGGAAGTGGCCCAAAGACACCAATTACTCAACATAAGGGATGATCTCAAGTGCTTGCTTGTTGCTAGAGGTTATGAGTTGGACCAGTTTGAATGCGAAATCGACATTTTGGAGGTCAACTTGAAACTAAGCAATGAAGTGAGTAAGGCCCTAAGCTCATAGGTGGCATATTATAAGTTGGAGTGTCAAAAAGAATGAGAGGAGCTTGATATGGACAAGATATGGGACCTATGCATTTCTTCAAGCCTAATAATCATCCAATAAGCTACAATTGAGAAATGATACTAAAGTTGCAAGAGCAAGCCATTGACATCTTAAATGGTAACTTTGGTTCATTTGAAGTTTGGAGACCACAAGGTGTAGGGCTCAACTTGAAGAAGACCTCTTGACACTCCCATGTCTACCCAAGGAACCTAAAAGGAAAGTTGATGAAAAGTTGGGTAGAAAATTCAAGTCCTTAAAGTGGAGAGACCGATAGACAATGTTAATGGTCTCTTATCACCCTCCTCATGAGCTCAAATGGTTAATCATCTTGAAAATGGGGAGGAGAATCATTGCCTCAAAGTGGAAACACATATGGCTTGTGAATCAATTTTTGTTTATATTTTAATAAATTCTTATATTTTAAATTTTTAGAATAGCTTCTTAATTTTCATTTTTGATTTTTGGCTAACCTTCACAATTTTCAACTCGTTGGTAGGGCATTGCACAGGTTTTGAAGTGTCAAGGTTGTTGGAATTGAAGAAGTGGGTGGAAATAACAACAAAACTAGCAAAATGATGGAACTTGGTCATTTTGACCGCACTTTGGGCCCAGGCATCGCCTATTGCACAAGGGGGAACCGCCCAATTGGGCCTGGGATCCCCCAAAGTTGCGAAACATCAGGCCAGTTCTGGCACTCAGTGAACTTCCGCGAAGGCGACCTTGTCCCGTGAATACAGAGTGCGTGGATTCGGGGATGCGGCATGATCGCGCTTGACTTCCACGAAGATGGTACACTCATGGGTGTTGAGAATGAAAAGACAAGATGTCGGTGACATTTTCTGAAACATTCAGAAAAAGGAGATCACGAGCGTGGAATAAAAATCACATGTGTGGTAAACAACTCAATTTCTCCTTTCTTCATCCAGTTTGATCACTCATTCCAAGGTTTGACTACTCTACTACATCGCTTTTCTTATTCTTAGTTGTTAGTCTGTGCAACTAGGAAACTCCATGGCATGGGTTCATTTCTTTGCTTAATCTCTCGTCTCATAGCCATGAAGTTGAAAGCCTTGATGCTCTTATCTGTTGTTGTTTTCGGAGGTTTAGCTTCCTATTGTTGTGTGTCCGATCTTTAGGTGTTTCAGAAATTGATTTCTGGGCCTAAATGATGAAAATCAAAGTGCATGCTAATGTTAACTTGTTGTTTGTTGTTTTAGGTTGTGTTTGAATGTTGTTAGGGGTGAATTTAGGGGTGATGCTTGTCAAAACAAAACTGAGAATGTATGTCTATCATGTGTTTGACAAAATGCCTCTATAAAATCTAAAATGTGATGTTGGCGACTATTCCTATCCACGAACGTGGGTACTGTACCATGATCGCACTATTTTGTAGTCATATTGATCAAAATGTCTAAGTTTAATGACTTGAATAGTCACTAGCCCTCGTATTATAAGATTCTCTCACCCTGTGGTCGACATTCCATTCCCCTTAGTCGTAGGTGCTCGTTCTATGGGAAACCTTCCGCCTTTCACGAACGCAGATAACTAGCTGCGAATGTGAAGGCTTGGTATATCCGAAACCCCGCGAACATGCTAGAGTGACCGCGAACGCAATGCAGTATGTCACCGAACAAAAGTAGCAACATTTCACTGCTTGATCCAAACTATATTCAGTTGATTCTCATTCCTAAATCCATGACTTTAACATAAATAAGATGCTCTTGTCATGTGATTTTGATAGTAGGTCTAATTGGGTGAAAACAGGTCTAAACAACACACACTTTGTTAAGCTCAAATCCCGCTAGAGGTGTGGGAAGAAGACTAAAACTCTAGGATTCAATGTGCTATGTCAAGGATCTAATTGGAGTCAAACACACCATGACAACCAAACCCTATGTTAATGCCTTAGAAATCAATTGTGGTGAGAAGAGTCGGGTCAGTGTGCTGAGTGATCATCTCAAGGAGTCCCTCATCTCTTCTTTTACTTCGTGGTAGTACTGTGAGGTCACAGGACAGTTGTAGTTATGGTGCTCCTATTATTTGAATGAATTTTAATTGCTTATTTTAACCATGGCACACATTTCATGGGCTTGTATACATTGTGTTTAGGTTCAGCCATTTTAGTAGTTTTGTTAGCTTCTTATTTTTCTTTTTAATGGTTTGTGGGATCGATAGTTCCCTATGATAGATTGTGTGATGACTTTCTTAAGGGAAAAACATCGATTGGTGTGTGTGAAATTGAGTCTTTTAGTGAAGTTTGAGTAGCCATTGACTCTTGTTGGAGCTATACTTCGGGATTGTAAAATGTTTTGTGCTAGCATATTTAGTTAAGTTTTGTCGATTATGAAAATCTATACCCCTCCAATTTTTGAAAGAAAATGATTTTGGGATGATTTTGAGACAACACTTGGATTCTTTTTGTGACTCTTACTTGCTAGATGGATATATTTGAAAACTGAGTCCCTTGTACTTGACTTGAGATCTAATTGATCCTTTCTTGTTTAATTTTCATACCATGTGTGTTGTGAGTTTTTGTTTTGTTCCTTGTGTGTACTCATGTCACCTAGAACTTTCCTTGTTGGTCTTGATAGACGTTGGGTGGGAAAATGATCTTAGGCATTCTTTTATTTTAATTGAGTCCACTTAGCCTAAATAGCCACCAAATGCATTGATATTATCCCTAAAGTCCCTTTTGAGCTTAATACTTTCTATTGGCAACCTCACTTACAAGCCTTGAACCTTTTTGAAAAGATCTCCCTCTTTTGAACCATTATCCCTCCTTGAGTTTTACATGCTTGTGACAAATGAGGTTTTAAGGCTAAGTTGGGGGTGATGTAGGAGAAAAAGAAAGGGTGTCTACCACTTGGGGGCTTGTGAAAAGAAAAAGAGAAATGAAGGGAGGAATGAAAAGGAAAGAAAAGGAGTGCTTTCAAAATGAAAAGAAAATGAAGAAGAAGTGCTTTAGTGAAAAGAATCCTCTTAAGTGTTGAAAAATGATTGCAAGTGGGGTACCTAAATGAAAAAGAAGGGTTAAATACACATTGGTGTGTGTAGCGAAAAATAAAAAAGTGGAAAGTTGGAAAAGATGAATGTTGTGTGTGGGACTTAAGGAGGGTTAGTCACTATTTTCCAAATTGTATCCAACCCTACCCCTTAGCCTACAATACAAGCCTAAAAAGCCCTTTGACATTTCCAACCAAATGAGATTGAGCCAATGTTGATTGAAAATAAAGGCAAGTCTATGGTCTGGCATGTGTGTACACAAGATGTTCTTTTGTTGAGTGTGAGTATTTGAGTCCTTGTCCCTTGTTCATTGTAAATACCTGTGTGTGTTTTGGGGACATTCTTGTTTTTGTGTAGACATGCAATTTGACATGGATCGGTGGTATGGATGCTTTTCTATGTTTAAGTCAAGTGGAACTTGTTAGTTGACTAGGAGTTTGAGTCACTCCTTGAGAATTTGTGTTGTCACTTATCCCTAGAATTTTGTGCTTTGAATTGAAAAAGATGCTTTTGAAATGGGAGGGAGTCACTTGATAGGCATCCTCACACTTATGCTGATTGTCAGTACCAACCACTGTTATGATCATGATCTTGTTTGTTGTAAAAGTGATTTAGGGTTGCGTGCTCAAATTGCTAGCCTACCGAGTTTGGTTTTGTTTATCTTGAGGACAAGCAAAGTCTTAAGTTGGGGGTGTTGATGAGTGCATAACTTGCACTTATTTCTTACACTTTCTTATGGTTTTGTGTTGTTAATTCTATAATTTGAGGCTAATTGTGCTTTGAATGGTGTATGTTACAGGTACTTATCGTGTAGGTTTGGTTTGGCTAAGGAGAATTAAAGATTGGAGTTGAATTGAAGCCAAAAGGAGCTGAAATGCACAAAATGGTACCTGGCAGTAGATACACTTTGCAAATGCGACCTTCAAGCCCGTGATCATAGAGTCGTAACGTGTAGAGAAGCGCGAAGGTGCTAGTCCCAGACCTGAAGGTGGAGCTTAGGGAGACATAACCTCTGCGATCGCAGAATGCTGAGCCGATCGTAGAATGTTGCAGTGACCAGCGTTGGGTCAATTTTGGAAATGCACCATTTTCAATGCCAAAATCACAATATATACACACTCCTAACCATTATTCTTGATCAATCTGGAATAGACACAAGAACATTAATACATTCTTAAAGAAGAAGAACACATTTTAGTGAAGATTTAGTTTAGGACGAGGATTAGAGAAAGTTTCCTACAAATTTGACATGGATCGGTGGTATGGATGCTTTTCTATGTTTAAGTCAAGTGGAACTTGTTAGTTGACTAGGAGTTTGAGTCACTCCTTGAGAATTTGTGTTGTCACTTATCCCTAGAATTTTGTGCTTTGAATTGAAAAAGATGCTTTTGAAATGGGAGGGAGTCACTTGATAGGCATCCTCACACTTATGCTGATTGTCAGTACCAACCACTGTTATGATCATGATCTTGTTTGTTGTAAAAGTGATTTAGGATTGCGTGCTCAAATTGCTAGCCTACCGAGTTTGGTTTTGTTTATCTTGAGGACAAGCAAAGTCTTAAGTTGGGGGTGTTGATGAGTGCATAACTTGCACTTATTTCTTACACTTTCTTATGGTTTTGTGTTGTTAATTCTATAATTTGAGGCTAATTGTGCTTTGAATGGTGTATGTTACAGGTACTTATCGTGTAGGTTTGGTTTGGCTAAGGAGAATTAAAGATTGGAGTTGAATTGAAGCCAAAAGGAGCTGAAATGCACAAAATGGTACCTGGCAGTAGATACACTTTGCAAATGCGACCTTCAAGCCCGTGATCATAGAGTCGTAACGTGTAGAGAAGCGCGAAGGTGCTAGTCCCAGACCTGAAGGTGGAGCTTAGGGAGACATAACCTCTGCGATCGCAGAATGCTGAGCCGATCGTAGAATGTTGCAGTGACCAGCGTTGGGTCAATTTTGGAAATGCACCATTTTCAATGCCAAAATCACAATATATACACACTCCTAACCATTATTCTTCATCAATCTGGAATAGACACAAGAACATTAATACATTCTTAAAGAAGAAGAACACATTTTAGTGTAGATTTAGTTTAGGACGAGGATTAGAGAAAGTTTTCTACAAATTCTTGAGTGGATTGAAGAGTGTAAGCCTCCATTGTTAAATCTTTCACTCACTCTTTCTTTCCTTGTTCTTGAATGCCAAATTTGTAGATTTAATTGAAGCTTGGTTATTGATTTATATATGGGTCTTGATTATTTCTCTTGCTTTCATGCTTAGTTGATGATTCACTTGCAAAATCAAGAGGGTTTCTCCCAAATTGCTTTAATTGCTTGAGTTGATTTATCGTTTCTTGCATATCTTCTTGTTAACTTAGATTAAGGTAGGTCCTTAATTCTAGCTTAATTCTTCAATTATTACTCTAGCGGGTGTAGTTGAGGGGGAAGATTGCATGATAGTCATGGGTTTATAAGTTGAGATACTCAAAGAGACTCAATGACTAAGGTTTTGGGTGTTTTTCTTTTTGGTGTTCAAGACAGGCATGTCTTTGAGCATCCCGCGTGAGAAGCCGTAGTTGGCTCTTGCAAAACGTCATTCCTTTAGCCGGGGTGATCACAAACAACCTAGCCTACCCATAAGGTTTAGTTGATGCTAAGTGTGATTGATCGATTGAGTTTTGATTGATTCCCATATCCCTTATCCTTACTCCCTTGCTTGACTAATCCTTACCGAATTGTTTTTAGGTGTAGTGTTAGATTAGTGTCCCCCCTCTTTAGTTAGAACCCTTTCTTGGTACTTACTTGTCGAGTCAAAAATCTAGTAGCCATAGGTCCTTGCTCCGCGCATTTGCAAGTATATTATTCCCTGTGGGATTCGACCCTGACCTCTAAAGTTGTGTTCAAGACAGGCATGTCTTTGAGCATCCCGCATGAGAGGCCGTAGTTGGCTCTTGCGAAACATTATTCCCTTAGCCGGGGTGATCACAAGCAACCTAGCCTATCTATAGGGTTTACTTGATGCTAAGCGTGATGGATCGATTGAGTTTTGATTGATTCCCATATCCCTTATCCTTGCTCTCTTGCTTGACCAATCCTTACCCAATTGTTTGTAGGAGTAGTGTTAGATTAGTGTCCCCCCTATTTAGTTAGAACCCTTGCTTGGTACTCACTTGTCGAGTCAAAAATCTAGTAGCCATAGGTCCTTGCTCCACTCATTTGCAGGCATATTGTTCCCTGTGGGATTCGACTCCGACCTCTAAAGTTGAGTTTTATGCTGATGACGGCTGCTACAGTGATATGAAGGTGTCCGATTGTGTTTTGAACCCTCCAGTTTGTTTAGCAAAAAGATTATTGGAAAGAAGTAGGACCCTCATTTTTTTGTAGTATGGCCCCTTCGAAACTTCAACCATACAGTTAGATCCGAAACGTCAAAATCCATGTGGTCTTACTATTTCTTTGCGTCAACGTACATCGGATAACCCGAGAATGGTCCGGCAGAGTTTTTGAGATTGCTGGTGCAATACTAAAAAATAAATCCTTCACATTCACAGAAGGTAAGGGGGAGAAGATCTCCGTGTCCATAGGGTCATGTTTGCGTTCGCGGAGAAGTACCAGCCATAAGCTCCGCATTCGTGGAGCTTTGTCCCTGTTCGCGGTGTGGTTTAAGGCGGTGACCTCTATTTTATTTCCAGCTCATGGACAATAATGCAGGTAAAGCTTCTTAAGGTCGTAAATTTGGCTCTTGGACTCCAATTTTAGTGGCTCAAAAATCCTATATGGCTCAGATTTTAACATAAAATGATGTGCTGAAGTCGGATTCTGAATTCGACAAGTATTTAGACAAAATCACTGTTTTAGCTGATTATGTTCTCAGAATTTGTGAAAACTTTGTGCTTTGATATCATTGTAGATTCTTGACAAAATTAAGTGAAATTTAAATCTCAATTGTTCTACGTTCTGAGAGAAATGCTGTGGTATGCTTGAATTTTGCTAAATTTTGCTGGTCTTTGTAAAATTTGACCAAGAAAGTTTGAAAGAAATGTTTTCTTGGTAAAGAATTTAATTTCATTTTTTAGCCATTTCTCGTTATTCTGGGGTTCGTTTTAGGCCAAATTTTGGGCTATAGACTCGGGGTGACGTGGGAACCATTTTTCAAAAGTTAGTTTAGAATTTTGTGGGCCCTATTTTTCCCCATTCTGGGTACAGTTAACATAATTGTACTCACTTTTTAAGATGTTACGGCTAATATGAATGTATTGACCCTGTAAATTATATTTTGACAGCTGAGTAGCATCAAAAAGTGTTTCAGAAGGGAAAAGCTTGGGCGAATTTACTTCGGATGCAAGAAATCATCTGCCAAGTAGGCTAGGCTTCTCTAAACCTCAAATTGAGTTGAACTGCATGCATATGTGACCTGGAATGTGTTGAAATATACTAATTTATGAGGCTGTCAAGTAATTACATTCTACCTTGTGCACTACTTCTAGTATTTATATCTGAATCTAGGGGCTATGGTTGGTGGACATATATATATGTGATGCAGCTGTCACTTTCTTTATCTAATATGAGTATTTGTGGCTGCCTAGATTGGGGTAGAAATTTCCTGCTTAAACATGATTTTATGTTGCCATGTGACTTATATGATACTGTATACTACTGTTATCCGTTATGCGGTTGTGCTATTAGCTTATGACTAGAGAAACACACCACATTCTGGGAACAGTTATAGATGTATACCTAAAGGAGCCTTGTGATTTGTGATACGAGATCTGCTGCTACTGAGCCCCTAGAAGATTAGAGACAGGAGTGTGACCTTGTTAGTGAGGTATAGGTTATATCTTACGGGCTTCCCGGGGCTATTTGTGATGAGACACTAGCTATATGGGTTAGTCCTGGGGATTGGTACCCTATTTAGAGAGGGGCACATTGTCAGTGGGTTGGCACATGGTTGCCTTAGGAGGAATCCTTTGGAGCAGTTAGGCTGTGATATGGTTCTAGGTAGGTGACATTCATCCTATTGTCTAGCCTCTTGGGCCTTAGCTTAGGTTATACTAATGCTTCCCTATGAGTTGTTTTACACCGAGAAAGGGCCTTGTAAGGGCTGAATAAGGGCTAATTCTATAAGATACGAACATGTTCTAACTTGAATTATATTTGTATGAGTGCGTAGCCTGATGCTACTGAGGTAGGTTGGCTGTGAGACTGGTTGTTGATTATATGCCATATTGCTGCCCAGTTCTTATATAGACATGACTTTACTAGGTTGGATGGTGTGGGATACCTATGTTATAATAATCGTCGCATATGTTTACTCTTTACACTTATGGTTGACGAGGTTATGGTATACTTTGCCTTAGTTGGGCATGGCGCTACAGTGATCTGTGACTTATATACTTTGATGTGCTACTGATAGTTGTTGTGTACTAGTTCCTTTCATCTAAGGGAGGTGTTACTTATAGTTGTGTGGTTTGGATGGTGTGGGACACCTATTTTATGATTTTCGTTGCCTACATTCACTCTGTGCAGGATATGATTTTGGAGTTTTGAATCCTGATAGACTGGTCGAGTGAGTGACTGTTTTGATACCTTGAGTCCCAAATTATACTCCCCATGCTCTGAGCTTTGGTGGCCATATTCGAGTGTTTGAGACTCGATAGTCACACCCCGTGGTTCGAGTTCGATGAGCATAATTGGGATATCGGGTGGCAGATCTCGATTCTGAGGTCCAAGCACCTGTTGATGTTCTAGGTTAAGGACCCTATCAGTTACATTTCGAGTTTGAGACCCTAGTGATTGTGTTAGGAAGATTCTTTCTCCCGTGGGAGATATGTCCCAAAGTTATGTATATTGTTAGGCCATCTGGCCCTTGCTGACTACCCCAACCAGAGGTTAGGTCGGGAGGACTATTGTCAGGCCATCTTGCGTTTGACCAGATATTATAAAAGGTTTGTAGAAGGATTTTCATCTATTACCTTGCCTTTGACCAAGTTGACTTAAAAGTAGAAGAAATTTTAATGGTTAGAATCATGTGAATGGAGTTTTCTAAAGTTGAAAGATTGACTTACTTCTTCCCCTATCTTGACTTTACTTAAAGGATCCAATGATATTTTTTATGTAATGTGATTCTTCAAAGGCTGGACTTGGTTGTATGTTAATGTAACAAGGTAAAGTAATAAACTATATTTCTAGCCAACTCAAGGTGTATGCAAAGAATTATTTGACTCATGATTTAGAGTTGGTGGCGATTGTGTTTGCTTTGAAAATTTGGATACACTATCTCTATGGTGTCCATGTTGATATATTCACTAATCACAAGAGCTTTCAATACATGTTTGAAAGAAAGGACCTGAGTATTCGACAAAGGAGATGGCTCGAATTTAATGAAAGATTATTGTATGAGTATTCTCCACTATCTAGCAAAGATAATATGGTTGTTGATCCTCTTAGCTAATTATCCATAAATAGTAGTGCCCATGTTGAGGATAAGAAAAATAAATTAGTTCATGATATACATCGAGTAGCCCATTCGGATGTTTTCTTAGTTGACCCTGATAAAGATGATGTGATTGTTCAAAATGATTTAGAATCATCTTTGAAGGAAAACAAGATTAGGATCTGATCTTACTTGAGTTAAAGAAATCGGTTGCCAAAATAACCATTGAAGTTTCCTCTCGGGGAGAAATGGTGTGCTTCTTTTACCATGGACTAAGTGTTTATGATATTAATGAACTAAGGAAAATGATAGTGTCCAAAGCTCATATGTAAGGACCAAATTTATGGGAGTAGTTGAGGCTTACTAATGCATTTCCGGATGTTTCCGGCCTAGGGTACCCACCAAGAGACCCCTCCACGGACCGTGGTGCCCCCCGCTGTCTGTGAAGGGTCACGTGGAGGGGACCCTTGGGCATTTTCTAGGTTGCTAGATAGGTGTGACTCACCATGGAGAAACTATAGCTCGTGGTGTACACATCATGAATGATAGTGTGTCTCATGGAGTGCACCCCTCCACTTGTCCTCCCCATTTTCTATTAGGTTGCACACCATAAACCTCATCACGAGTCATGGTGCACACTACGATTCATGGTGGTGGTTTCATAGAGTGCACTGCCTAGTTTTTAGGTTTATCTTTGTAAGGGTATATAACTCCTTTACCTAATTCATAAACCTCTTATGGACGGTTCTTAGACTAAATTACTTCTCCTAATGCTATCCTAACTTATTCTAAGCTTTTCACTTATTCTTAACACTTAGACTCATAAGATCATTCATCAGAAACACTCTCAAACCGTTATTCAAGCTCGAGCGAAGAACCCTTCAAGGATCTTTAAGTTTCGAGCTAATTTCAACTCCAAATCTTCAATTTAGCCTAAGGTATGTGAGATTCATCTATGATTTCCTTTCTGTCACAGAGCCCAACCTATTTTCTTACAAGTTTATCTTTTTTCAATTATGCTCAAATTAGGGTTTTTATGCTTGGTTTTAAAATGATGAGATTGTGTTATAGGCTATGCTTATACTATGATATATGCATGAAATAATCCCAATTCACTTGAATTACATGTTTTACATGGGACTTTCACTACTATGATATGATGATTATTAAAATCATGGATGGATAACTTCAATTATGATTGAAATGATCTTCAAGCCAATGGTTATACATGAATTTACTTAACTCTCATGATTTTGAGTTGATGCTTATGTACCCATGCTATACTCTTATATCTCATCACATGATCATGCATATAGAAGGTTTTTAAATAAAATTGTGAATTTGAATGTGAATGACTTTAATCAAGCAAGGGTGTGTATACACCACCATCTACAAATTATGAAATGAGCTATTCTTATGCATACAAGTACTTTTGAAACTATGATTTACTCTTTGGGCTCAAGTATGAACTATGATGATGATATTATGATGACTTATGATTAATTATGACAGGCATGATTATATATATATGTATATCTTTTCTGTCAGATGTTTGACTCAGCACTAAATGAGACTTAAGGTGGTGGACTATCTCCAAGGGTCCTTACGTAAAGCCTGTTTGTGTCAAAACTATGTGCCATCATATGGTCATGTTTGCTAATATGACTTAGCTAGTGGATCCACATATAACATTATGTTTCATGACCCTTCAGGTGGGTTATAGTCTACCTAGGCAAGTAGGCTACTCTTTATCTGATGTAGAAGCAATATTGAGATTCGATATTATAGCTCGTATGGCATTATTGTCAGTTATGGTGGAATTTTCATATATTTATTTTTGGCTTAACTCATAAAGAGACACCTAAACTTGTCCTCATTTTTCACTTAGACACCTAAACTAAGACAAGTTCCTAATAGACACCTCAACTACTCAGATTTGATCCCATTAAACACTTTTATCCTACTTGGCACTCTCCGGTACTATTATTTTAATTTTTCAGCCAAAAATAAATAGTTGCGGTCCAAAAATTTTTTTTCATAAAAGTAGGTTCTCAAAATTCTCAGTTATCCAAAAAAATATTTTTTTCCATAAAAGTAGGTTCTCAAAATTCTCCCTTAACCATATACGAAAAAAAATTATTACAATTTTAAATAAATTTTTTTTGCACATGGTTAACTGAGAATTTTGAGAATCTACTTTTATGTAAAAAAAATTTTTTTTTGGACCGCAACTATTTATTTTTGGCTGAAAAATTTAAAAAAGTATCGGAGAGTTCCAAGTAGGATAAAAGTGTTTAATGGGATCAAATCTGAGCAGTTGAGGTGTCTATTATGAACTTGTCTTAGTTTAAGTGTCTAAGTGAAAAAAGAGGACAAGTTTAGGTGTCTGTTTATGTATTTGGCCTATTATTTTTAGTAATATGGAATTCGTGCATCATGATACACATGGTATCTTGCTGTGATGATGTTTGAAATACTTTATTTCTATATATATGTGCCCCTATTTAGGTGTCATTACTATGGAGGTTATTACTATGTATTTATATTGTATTGCATGCTCGCATACGTAGTACATTCAAATATACTAACACATACTCTATGCCTACATTATATCACAACATAGGTGCTAGTGACTATCCTCCTCATTCTCATGGCTAGATCCAGGCTACACAGATGCAGATTATGCGAGTTCTGATACTTTGGGGAAACATCCTACTACTTCTAGCTTATGTTTGATATGTTGAGACTGTCTTTATTTTCATTTGAGGGTGAGCTTGGGACATGTCTGATCCCCCATCTACTTAATGACTTAGAAGCATTCTTGGACATGTTGTATTACTTTTTGACTTGTACTTCTTGTAGCTCATGTGTTTTCTTATGACACTTATGCTTCAGTCTATGATATGTTTAGCTTTTGCCTATGTATTTTCTTCTTAATTAGCTTGATTGCTTATGATGAAGCTAAGAAGCCTTCTTTGGGGTTCCTTTGGGAATCTCATTCCCTGTGTTACACCTAGGGCCTATCTTAGGTCATGACAAACTTAGTATCAGAACCCAAGATTTTAAAATGTTCCTCGTAGTCCAATATACCGTGTCAAGTAGAATCTTATTCATGAGTATGAAGTGCGCCGTATATATGAATAGGAGGGCTATAAGGTATCTTAGGAAATGTTTTACTTCTTCATGATCTATGTCGTTTCATAGAACGTGTCCTAAGCTTTCGAACTCTAATGATTGTTCTTTTTTTCCTTTACAAGCGAAGCCTCTAAGAAGAGTACCCTAACCAAGAAAGTGCCTACAAATGAAGATTAAGCTTCTCATGATTTTTTAGGGGAGAAAGTCACTAATTCTGAGTTTTAGAAAACGATTTCTCTGTTGGCCCAAATTATGACTACCCAAGATGATTAAGATGTAGCTCTTCCTCCTCATGTGCCCAACCTAGCATCTAGGGTGAGGGATTTTTCTCAGATGAACCCTCTGGAATTCCATGGTTCAAAGGTTGACGAAGATACCCAAGAGTTCATTGATGAGGTATACAAGGTATTGCCCATTATAGGAGTGACTTCAAAAGAAAAACTTGAATTGGCTACTTATCAACTCAAAGGGCGGCTCAAGTGTGGTTTACTCAATGGGTGTTTGTAAGGGTGGATGAAGGTTGGATTGGTTAGAAAGAGTTCAAGTTTGCATTTCTAGATCGATCACTTCTTTCCTCTTGAGCTTAGGGAGGTAAAACTGACTGAATTCATTAACCCCAAGCGAAGGAACATGAGTGTGAGGGAATATGCCCTCAAATAGACTAAGCTCTCTAAGTATGCTCCATCATTGGGTTTTAATCCCCATGCTAGGATGAAAAAGTTCATTTTAGGGATTTCTGACTAGGTTGATAAAGAGTACCAATTTTTATACTTATGAAAGAGATGGATATCTCTTGGCTCATGACTTATGCTGACTAAATTAAAAAGGGGAAGCTCAAGAACAGAAGGGTAAGAGAATCTAAGAGGTCTCGGTTTGAACGTGGATTCTCCCATGCTAAATCTAGTGGTGGAAATTATCTTCCTCAACAAGGCTAAAGGTTCTAAGATCACGACTCATTTCAGGTTCAAAATTGGAGATTTGCTAATGATATGGTACCTGATGTGCTATCAAAATACATCATTTTGATGCTTAAAACATAGGATTGTATGTGTCTCAATGCGATATTTGTGGGTTTTATGTGTTTTTGTGTTTAGATTCGCAGGATTACAAGTTGGCCATGATTTGGAGAAAAATCGCAGAAGTTGCTGGTTTTTGTTGTCGTACGAGATAGTCTATGGGTCATAGAGCATTCTACAAGTCATAGGTTGGATTCATGTAAGGGGCTATTTGTTGAAGTTGAAGTCAACGAACATGCAAATGAGTTGTGGAGCAGTTTACGAATCGTAGAATACCTTTCGTGCCCTGAGGATCAGTGAGGTGAACTTGGAGGAAAGTTATCAGACGAAATCCTCTTTACTGGTTGTAAACCATTTTACGATTCCTAAAGGGGTGCTGTAGAAGTGAAGTCCAAAATTCCAGCAGCTGATTACGAGACCTCGACTATGAGCAGTAGAAGACAATACGGGTCGTAAAGTGCTTTCATGGTGTTTGCCGACTAGTTTTCCTAATTTGTTTAGGACTTGTTTTTAATTAATATAAATAGGTATTTTAGGTTATTTTTCTAAAATAAAAAACACACAAGTTACCACCAGTTCATATAGGTTTAGCTTAGTTTCAGGTTAGTGCTCAGAGAACTCAATATTCTTAGAGAGAAAATTATGAGAGAGTCTTTGAAAACACTTGTGGTTTATTTTAATATTCAAGCTTGTGATTTTCATTGACATTGGATTTGCTTGTTCTTAATTCAGTTGTGTAAGTGTTTAATTATGTCTTCTAAATTCATAATGTCTTCATCTACACAAAACATGAGTAGCTAAATCCGCAACTAGGGTTGTGGAAACCATGAAGAACTAACAAAGTAAAACCGGATAATTCACGATTCTTGGAAGGTGTATATGCAAGTATTAATTAACTCTCTTCATTTTTCATGTTTTTTGATGGTGGCTAACATTAGAACCCGTCTAGTGTTATTGACTGGACCAAGGTAGTAATGAATAGGAAAAGAGATTAATTAACAAGATTCGATTGATGTGTTATCGTCTAATCAACCAAACTTGATCAAGGAAGGTTGTACTGGGACTTATAGGTAATGGTTAGTTATGCACACTATGGATATGGGCCAAGTCGCATAGGGAAATTCACCTCTCAGTTTTGACCAAAGGGCTTGGTAAACGTAAATTACCGTCCTGCATGCTATATACTAGACAAGAATTAGGTTATCTGGTAATACTGAGTTGGGGAATCATGGAGAACACAATACCCTTGTTGGTGAATTTGTCTTGAGTCTATGTATTCCCTATGAGTTCGACCCTAACCTTGGTTAGGTTCTATTTCTTAACAGCGATCGCTTTATCCTCTAAAAAGGAGGTGTAACTTGGCGACATCAAGATTTTAGCGTCGTTGCTGGAGAATACAGCTAGACTTAGTAATTTCATTCATATTTCGAGTGTTAACCTTTAGTTCCCTTTATTTTACTTTTGTTTGTTGTATTTGTTTATTTGTAGGGTGTAGGAGTAGTGTATGCCCAACACTCAGAGTCAAGGCAATCTTTTAACTCCATTTTATCCAGAGATCCACAGAATGATAAGAAGAATGGCCCAAGATAAAGCCAATAACGCAGCCAATGCAATTATGAATCAGAACAATAATGATGATGATGGGAATGAGAACCCACCTCCTTTGGAGGACATTCCACAGCCTCAGGACTTCAACACCAATGCTTACTAGTGGAATTAGTACCGGTTGAATCCTGTGGCTGTGGTTGTGACTGGAGCTATTGTGTTGCTACCACTACCGACAGACATAAAGTTCACAGTCTCGAGTGGGTTACTTTAGATACTGCAAAACCATGGGCTATTTGTAGGCTTACCATTAGAGGATCCACATAGCCACTTACACAATGTGACATTTGTTTGTAAGAGTGTGATGGGAACATAGAATCTCTCTATGGATGCTGTGGGACTCCGTGTTTTCCCATTGTCTCTCACGGGTAATGTTGCATTATGGCTATCTGAGCTCCCTCAGAGTTCAGTTGCCAACTGGGCAGACTTGCAGAGGGCCTTTTTGGAGAGGTACTTCCCTAGATGAAGAATCTCAAGTTAAAGGACCAAATCAACAACTTCGAGCAACTTCCTAGTGATTCCATAAGCACTACTTGAGAGCGGTTCACAAAATGTCTGAGGGGTATCCTAGCCACAAGATAGTTGATGATGCCTTGGTAGAGATCTTCTACCGTGGTCTTGATGAGAACAGTCAAGCCTGTGCTAACACTATCATGGGGGGCATGTTTCTAGATCAACCATTGGAAGGATTACTGAAGGCATGGAAAGAGTGGTCAAGACGAATCGTGCAAGGGGGTAGAGGAATAGAGCTTCATAAAGAGTTCATGTGCAGTCAGTGTGGGTCCAGAGCAAGCTAGAATAAATGAGGAGATCATGCAATAGCTTGCTCCAACTTGCACAAGCATGGAGGTAATGATGAAGCAGAACCAAGAGAGAGTAAATGTAGTGGTTCATCAACCTCCATGTACACCCATGTACGCGGAGCCATACTATGATGAGGGCGCATGCTTTATTAATGATCAGACGAGGGGTTTCCAGACAAACACCAAGGGTCTAATCAGGACTATTGGCGCCAAGGTCAAGGAAACAAAGGTTGGAACTTTGGTAGAGAAGGAGCTTACAGAGACAACCATAGTGGTAACTATGATCGAAATAAGGGTTCGGAAACAGATTGGGGATACTATATTATGTGTTGGTAAAAGTTGAGAAGTTCATATTCCTTGCAAACTTTTTGATCTTAGATTGCGAAGTCGACTTCGATGTCCCAATCATCTTGAGAAGACCATTCTTAGCCACTGGACGAGTCCTAGTGGATATGGAAGCTGGTCAACTCAGGCTTAGATTGAACAACGAAGAAGTTTTCTTTGATATCCGTCAGTCCATGAAGCATTCAGATGAGTTGAAGAGTGAAGTTTAGGCAATTGGAAAAGTCAAAATAACCAATGTGTCCAAGTCATACCGCGACAATAAATCAGGCTCTACTTAGGAGGCAAACCAAGGTTTTTGATGTAATAGCGTAGTTGTAGCTTTACTTTAAGCTTTTGAACTCATAGGTAGTTTAATTCTTTTGATTTGATTGTAATTTTGGACATTGGGCTTGTTGCATATAAGGTAACAATGTATTTTATGAAGAGTATGCAAGTACATGACTAAGTCAGCCGGTCTGGCTGAGAAAAACATCAAGTTGGGTCTTTACGACTGGGTCTATGAGCAATGAATCACATTACGACCTGTACCCCATCTCGTAGAGAATTCTAGTAAGCAGAAGAATTATCCACTCTAGTCCACGAGCGAACTTTATGATTCGTAGATTGAACTACGGGTCTTGAATGGGGCTCGTGGACCGTAGAGTTCTCTGAAAATTTGCCAAGTGTTAAGGGTTCTAGGAGACCATGATTTTACGAGCAATAGAACCGTTTACGACCCATAATTGGAGTTTCGTAGGGTCAGGCCTAGTAAATTTAGTTGACTCGAGTTAAAGTATAAATAGAGGGGTCAAATTATTTTAACCCCATATTTTCCCTAATTTACAAAATCACCCAACCTACCCCACACCTCCAAAGTTCTGACTACCTCCGACCACCGTCAATCTAAATTTCGGCAAGAACTTTGGTGGACCTAGGGTTTTGCTTCTACTCATCTCTTTCCTCTTCTTCAAATTAATCCCAATTCTTGATAAGTTTTGGTTTAATTAACCCTTAATACTGAATGGATCTATTTTATTCTAATTCGATCTAAGAAAAAAAATCACGCTTTTGCCTTGTATGAATGATTGATTTGAATATTATGTTAGGTATGGTGTTTAGAAACAAAATCATTGTTTGAATTTTATTGTGATTAGTGGAAATTGGGTTGCCCATGCTTAATTTTTGTCTAAATTCAGAATAGGGTATTATGACCTTGTGGGAATGTTAATTATTTTTGCCTATTTTGTTACTCAACTTAAGTGATTGAATGATTATGATTGTGCATTGGTGCGTGATTACATAGATATATGATATTTCTTAAATAAATTAGAGGTGGTCGGAATTGTAGTATAAGTTATGCTAAAGCACTCTTGATGGGGGTGTATGTGTATTGAACACGTTGGGGGTGATGGGTGTAGGGTTGAAACCATGTGGATGTGTGTGTTCTTGCTTCGATTATGATATTCTATTTGTTGAAAATTTCTTTTAGGTTCCATGTGATGAACTTAGAAACTCAGGTAACTGAGTTTTCTGGTTCACGAGTGGTTTTTATGGCCCGTAGAGTAATCCACGAGTCGTAATTGCCCCTCATGCACAATTCCAGAAACAAGATGTTTTTTGAGTATCCATCAAACGAGACCTTCTATGAGTGGTTGATCACTTTACGACTCGTAGATAGGTCTCGTAGATCCCCGCATGAACTTAATTACTCATTTAAATTTTTTACGACCCCGGTGTACGACTCGTAAACTACTTTACAAGTCGTACCTGGTCTTGTAGACTTTTCCAGTAACCAAATTTGTTTGAACCACTGGTCTACGAAAGCTCTGTATGACCCATAGTATTTACTATAACTCATAAAAGGGCCTCCGTAGAACCCTTCGGCAACTGGACCCAGATGAATTCTTGAATTTTAATTCTTGATTTGTAGGCCATGGTGTGTATATGATGATGTTTCAGGTACTGTGGCCCCAAAAGGAAAATGCGTAGAGATTGAGGCTCTGAGGAGAAGGCTCAAGGACGAGCCTTTGGATGATGACCAAACCACTCAACTGAGTGGTTCACTTGAGATCTTAAAGGTCCAACTGGACCTAGTAGCAGTTGTACCACATACCAGAGTCGCTACCAGAGCTGGGTCTACTCAGACTTTTGTCACTCGCGCTCTCTAGTCTGAGAAGGGAGACAACAATGGGAGCGGGCTACCACAGATGACTCCATCCGGAGAGGCGTCAAGCTATGAGGACAGATTAGAGGCTGAGTCCTCCATCGCACCATCATCATCATCTACACCGGATGCCCTCATTAGACTGTGGTGCGTCGAGGGTATGCAGAAGATCTACACAGAGGGCATACAATCAAGAGAGCGGAGCAAGCCATCCTGCTCTATTTATGAAGAGCCTAGAGTTATTGCTGACACACTTGATGGTTTCCCTGGCCTCCAAGACACAGTGATTCAACACAGGCTCCAGTGGATGTCAATTCTCTTAGATGATTCTCCCCGACTATGGTGAGGGAGTTCTATGCACTATACACAACCACTACCCAACTTACTCTTCCCAAGGGGAAGAAGCCCCTCGCTCAACCAAGACTGACAGAGCTGAGGATGAGGTGCCATCGAGTGGATATATCATAGGAGACCATCCGCCATATGTTATTTGGTCCTGATTCTTGTGCCCCCAGATCCACCGCAGAGTTCGACTATAGGGTAGGGCAGATAAGGGACCCACTAGTGATGAAGGATCCTGAGCGATGAGCCACATTGATGGGATGGGTGGCCGGATATATTGCAGAGCATGGTCCGGAACCTTCTTGGGTCGCCATTCGCTCGGAGCCTATAGTCAAGGCTTCGCTCAGTTACCCCACAAAAATTTAGTGGGCAGTTGTTCGTTCATGCATCCAGCCGACATTTGCTGATAATACTCTGATGCCAGCATGTGAGGTTTCGGTTGCCAGCATCTTAGCTGGATATGAGAGTGGTTGGACCCACCTCATTACTGAGCGAATTCATGAGGTTGCACTGAAGAGGTCCACCTGCATCCCATTCCCACACTTGATTTATAGGCTTTGTCTAGAGTCGAGATACCAGATCAACTGGACCAGATGATTGAGGCCCAACACACATTGGATATTAGCCTGATCAAGGCTGATGAGAATCCGGTAGCACTCCGGCGGGCACAACCTCCACTAATACTGTTGCTGCTTTTGAGAGGCCCCCACTGCCCGAGGTAGTTGAGGAGAGGGGGCCACTATTCCTGTTCCTACACCAGATGTCACTATTTCACAGCCTCCCACTACAGGCATGATCTATGTGTCCGTCATTTCTATACAGGCCATAGCGTAGAGGTTAGCACATGCTGAGGCACAGTTGACTCAACTTATTTAGCAGATCATGCCATGGGGTCCGCTAGTCTATTGTAGACTCGGAGGGTCGAAGTCAAGAATTCACTATCACGACTATTTAGGATCGTATTTCTATTGTGGATGCTCGCATTGACACCTTCGAGAACAAGATACAATGGAGATTGGGCGAGGCCCGACCTTCAAATTTATCAGCTATGTAGACAGAGATCCAGCAGCTGCGAGTTGACTTGATTACAACTCTTGTGGCATCGGTTGCACTACCAACGACTCTAACTCTAGTGCCGGTAGTTGATTTGTTCGCTCCCGAGGAGCTTATCCAGTCTTCCCTTAAGAGTAGACTATCCTCATGAGAGACATGTACGTGCAATACAGAGAAGGAGGAGCTCAAGCTTTCCTTGAGGAGATCGAGACAATGAGGAGATGAGGCAAGCTCGAGCGACGGAGTAGGTGATGGATACTGGCCCCTTTGGACTGAATACAACTGCTGAGCAGGCCACCCAGTAGGAGGAGGGTGGCCAGACTCAACCACACACTTGCGCTTAGGTGCCCAGGTATGTTGCCCAGGTATGTATTATTGACCCCTTATGTTCTATTTTGTTTTAATTTTGTGCATTAGGGACAATGGACATCTTTTTCGATGGGGCATGGGTAGTTATGGGCCTCAGTGAAGTCTGAGTAGCTTATGGTCCATCACTACCCCAATCTTTGATCTCAGAGTTTTTTCGCTTGAGTTTTTTTTCCCGATGGATATTTAATTTCTGTTGAACCGGCATATTTAGAACGTTTAGATAATATGTGTAGCAGATAGTACCAATACTTGTGGCATATAACATGTTTTTATGTTTTGTTTGAAAAACTTATACCCACTAAATTTTAGTAGTTAGATAGTAACCATGCATGTTTAGGTGTTTGACAATATCTGTTTTGATAAGTAAGGGTAAATTGAGATAAGAAGCATGATCTAAGAGTCTTCGTTGATAATGTATGCAATGCCATGTGAGTGTGAGCTTTATTTGATAAATTCATGTGTTTTCTGCTAATTCAGAACTTGCCCGGTTACTCTAAGTTATATTGTAGATTAGTTGGATTAGTAAAGGATCTTAGGCCATTGTTCTTAAATAGTCCACTTTAGCCTAAAAATAACCAATCAAATTGATGATATATCCCTTGCTCCAAACGTTTGAGTTTAGCATGTACCTATTCTTTCAAAACACCTAATTAACGCAACCTTTTCTAGTTAAAAATCCTGAATTTGGCCCCAATCCTTCCTTGAACATTGTGTACCTTGACTAAAGCAAAAAGTCTAAGTTGAGGGTGGCTACCAAAAGTGGCCCTAGTTTTGAGGATGGATAGTGTGCTCCTAAACACAGGCCAAAATCCTAAGTTGAGGGTAGCTAGTGTAAGGGTAAAGCACAAAAATAAGGGAGATGAGTTAGGAATACAAAGAAGAAGGAGAAAAATCACGTACTGGGTGCAAAAGAATTGAAAGATGCTTAATTGAGATCTAGAAAGCAAAATGAAGAGTAAAAACAAGGCAAAAAGCTGAAAAATGAAAAGAAAACACCCAAAAAAGTTTGAAAGAGGAAAAAGGAAGGGTAAGGTGAAAACTACAGATTTGGTAGGGCGAAAGAGACGAAAAATGAATTTTCAAGGAGGGCCTTTAATCACTATTTTAACAAAATATCATACCAAAGCCCCCTGAGCCTATGTTACAAGCCTAGAGAATCCTAGAGTGATCTAAGTCCGATTATTTGAAGGTTTGAGTGATGAGTACAGAGGCAAGCCTATGGAATTAGTCATTATGCATGAATATTTGTTGAGAGAGTGAGTGAGTTTTCACAGTCCCTATGCCAAAAAATGGAAATATTGTTGAGTGTCAGATATGAGACTTCTTTCTATGAGGGCACTTGCATTGAATTATTAGCATAAGACTTGTTCAGTGATTGTGAATTGTTGATAATCCCTTGCGTGTCATAGTTGTGTTGTCACATGCACCAGTTTGTATTGGTTTGCTAAATAGCTATCTAATTCCATTTTTAAGAGTCGGTGTGGGTATCTGAGTTTGAGATGTATGTAATGTATGCCATTGAGTTGAGGTCTGTGTGTTACTGTACTGTCTATATAGATTGAGTCCATCGCTTGAGGACAAGCAACAATTTTAAGTTGAGGGTGTTGATGTGCTGTCAAAATACATCACTTTTGATGCTTAAAACTTAGGATTTTGTGTCTTCTCAATGCGATATTTGTGGGTTTTATGTGTTTTTGTGTTTAGATTTGCAGGATTACAGGTTGGCCTTGATTTGGTGAAAAATTGCAGAATTTGCTGGTTTTTTTGCTGTTGTACGAGACAGTCTACGGGTTTTAGAGCATTTTATGATTTATAGATTGGTTTCGTGAGGAATTATAGTGGGGGATATTTGCTGAAGTTGAAGTCTACGAACATGCGGATGAGTCGTGGAGCAGTTTACGAGTCATAGAATAGCTTTCGTACCCTGAGGATCAAAGAGGCAGACTTGCAGGAAAGTTATCACACGAAACCCCCTTTATGAGTCGTAAACCATTTTACAAATCCTAAAGGGGTGCCCTAGAAATGAAGTCCAAAATTCCAGCAGCTGATTATGAGATCTCGATTACGAGTCGTGGAAGAAAATACGGGTCGTAAGTGCCTTCATGGAGTTTGCTGATCCGTTTTCCTAATTTGTTTAGGACTTGGTTTAAATTATTACAAATAGATTTTTCGGGTTATTTTTTAGAAAAAAACACACAAGTTACCACCAATTCACGTAGGTTAAGCGTAGTCTTAGGTTAGTGCTCAGAGAACTCAATATTCTTAGAGAGAAAATTATGAGAGAGTCTTTGAAAACACTTGTGGTTAAATTCAATCTTCAAGCTTGTGATTTTCATTGACATTGGCTTTTCTTGTTCTTAGTTCAGTTGTGTAAGTGTTTAATTACGTCTTCTAAATTCATAATCTCTTCATTTACACAAAGCATGAGTAGCTAATTCCAACTAGGGTTGGGAACCATGATGAACTAACAAAGTAAAACCAGATGATTCATGACTCTTGGAAGGTGTATAAGCATGTATTAACTGAATCTCTTCATTTTGCATGTTTTTTTATTGTGGCAAACATTACAACCGCCTAGTGTTACTAACTGGACCAAGGTAGTAATAAATATGAAAAGAGATTAATTAACAGGAATCGATTGATATGTTCTCGTCTAATCAACCAAATTGGGCCAAGGGGAAGTTGTACTGGGATTTATAGGTAATGATTAGTAATGCACACTATGGAGATGGGCCAATTAACATAGTGAAATTCACCTCTCACCTTTGACCAAATGGCTTGGTGAACTTAAATTACTTTCCTACATGCTATACACTAGACAAGAATTAGGTTATTATCCGATTAAACTCAGCTGGGGAATCATGGGGAATACAATACCCTAGTTTCTCGTCTTTATTGATTTTTCTCTCGTGATAGTTAGTTGACTTATTTTCTTATTTATTTTTGCAAACCCCCCTTTGGGGAATTGAGTTGATTAACTACTTGGATTGCTTGTTGGGGAATTTGTCTTGTATCTATGTATTCCTTGTGGGATCGACCCTAACCTTGGTTAGGTTCTATTTCTTAACAACAACCGCTTTATTCTCTAAAAAGGTGTGTAACTTGGCGACATCAGTACCTTACCCCAAGGTACAAGGATAAGGTGGTCCGGCTAATCCCAAGTATGCTAGACGTAGAATGAATCATCTGGGTAGGTGCTTGAGGGATTCATTTGCTTGTTATAGGTGCAGAAAGATTGGGCACAAGCTCACTAAATGTCCAAATATTCCAAATAAATGTAGAGATGGTCATCCCCTAGGATAGGTTGCTCTGGATGGTCAAGGGGAACCAAGGGTTCGACAAGGTGGTGCTCAATGATGTGGTGATTGGTATGTTGAAGGTCTTTAACTTTGATATGCATGTATTTCTTGATGTGGGTGCCAATTTAATTTTTCCACTCCTTTCCTATCTACTAAGTTTGGTTCGAGTCCAAAAATCTTAAGGGAACCTTTCTCAGTTTATACCCTCGTGGGTGAGTCAATTTAGCCTGAAGAGTCTTTGGATTTATCCTCTGTGTGTATTGCATAAATTCATTCCTTGTGATATTTTTGAGCTTGAAATGTTTGATTTTGATATCATTCTTTGGATGGATTGTTGCATGCTTTTTATGCCTCTATAGATTGTAAGACCCAAAAGGTCAAATTCCAATTCCTAAATGAGCCTATTCTTGAAGGGGTAGGTAGTGTTTTAGCATTCAAAGACTGATTTATCTCTTATCTTAAGGTCCAAAAGATGATTCCAAGGTATGTATTTATAATATAGTAAGAGTTAGGGATGTTAATTCCGAGTCTCCTACTCTTGAGTTAGTTCCTGTTGTGAATGAGTTTCTAGGTACCTTTCTCGAGGATTTTCCAGGTATTCCTCCCAAAAGGAATGTGGACTTTGGCAGAGATCTTTGTCCTGATACCCACTTATCTCTACTACTCCTTACTGAATAGCCCTGACAGAATTGGAGAAGTCAAAGGATCAATTGAAAGACTTATTAGAGAAGGATTTTATTAGGCTAAGCATTTCACCATAGGGTTCCGCTATGTTACTTGTGAGAAAGAAGGATGAGTCACTTCAGATATGTATAGATGATTGATAATTGAACAAGGTGACTATAAATAATAAGTATCCACTATTGACGATAGATGATTTGTTTCATTAGTCGCAAGGTATTCGTTTCTCCAAAATTGATCTTTGTTCCGACTATTATCAATTGAGGGTAATGGAGTGTGATATCCTAAAACAACTTTCCAGACTAGGTATGGTCGCTTTGAGTTTGTTGTAATGTTATTTGGGTTGACCTATGCTTTGATTGTGTTTATGGATCTTATGAATGGAATGTTCAAGCCACATCTTGATACTTTTGTGGTGGTCTTCATAGATGATATTCCGATTTACTCCCAAAGTGAGCAAGAGCATATGGATCATTTGAGAGGTCTACTTCAAACTCTAAGGCATAAGCAATTATTTGCAAAATTCAGCAAGTGTGGGTTTTTGTTGAAGAAGGTGGCTTTTCTTGGTCATGTGGTGTCAGATGCTGGTATAAAGGTTGATCCAAAGAAGACCAAGGTGGTGAAGAATTAGCCTAGACCATTGTCTCCTTTAGACATCAGGAGTTTTTTGGGTTTGGCTGGGTATTACCATAGGTTTGTTGAATGACCTTCATCCATTGCTACACCTTTTACTAAGTTGACCCAAAATAAGGAAAAATTCCAATTGTTGGAGGAATCTGAGAATAGTTTTCATACATTGAAAGATTGTGCCACATCGACTCCTATTTTGACACTATTGGAAGTCTTAGATGGGTTTGAGGTATTTTATGATGCTTCTCATTAGTTTGAGTTATGTTCTAATGCAAAATGACAAGTTCATAACATATGCACCTAGGCAACTAATGATGCATGAGTTCAATTATCCAACCCATGATCTTAAATTAGCTGCTATGATGTTCGCTTTGAAGATTTGGCATCTTTATCATTATGGGGTTTGTGTAGATTTATTCACTGACCATAAGAGTTTGCAATATGTATTTAGTCAAAGAGACCTAAATTTGAGACACAGAAGGTGGCATGAGCTTCTTAGTAGCCTTGAGCGTGTAATATCATCTATGCAAGGCGAATGTTGTAGTTGATACTCTTAGTAGCCTATCAATGGGCAACGTTGTTCATGTGGATGAGGCTAAGAAGGAGTAAGTAAAGGATGTGCACCGTTTGTCACATTTGGAGGTTAGATTGAGTAATTCTGATGAAGGTGGTATCCATATGCAGAATGGGGCTGAATCTTCTATCGTAGTTGATTTCAGGAAAAAAGGACTTGGACCTATCATTGGTTTGGTTAAAGAAATTGGTCACCAAAAAATTGAGGTTTTTCTCCCAAGGGGGATATGTTATGCTTTGGTACTAAGACTAGTAATCTGTTCCAAATATTGATGGCCTAAGGGAAGTGATTCTGAGAGAACCCCGTAACTCTCCATATTCCATACATCCAGGATCCACCAAACTGTACTGAGATATGAAGAAAGTGTATTGGTGGAACAGTATGAAGAAGGATATAGCTAAGTTCGTAGTGGAGTGTCCTCATTGTCAATAGGTAAAGGTAGAAGAACATCAAAGTTCCAGTGGCTTGGCCCAAGATATAGAGATTCCTACTTGGAAGTGGGAAGATGTGAATATGGATTTTGCAGCAGGTTTGCCCCGTGCTCAAAAGCAACATGACACCATTTGGGTAATTATGGATAGAATGACCAACTAGCTCATTTTCTACCGGTTAAGACTACTTTCAGTACCAAAGATTATACTAAGTTGTACATTAGGGAGTTGGTGAGATTGCATGTTGTACCATTGTATATCATATCGAATCGTGGTACCCATTCACATCTCAATTTTGGAGGTCATTTTAGAAAGGAATTAGCTCTAAGGTAAACTTGAGTAGCACTTTTCATCCGCAAACCAATGGGCAAGCTGAAACAACAATTTAGACCTTATAAGACATATTGAGGGCTTGCACGTTGATATTTAAGGGTAACTAGAATGATTATCTATCGCTTGAGTTTTCTTACAATAACAATTATCATACTAGCATTGAGATGGCACCATTTGAGACTTTGTATGGGAGGAGATGTAGATCCCCGATGGGTTGGTTTGAAATCAGTGAAATTGCTTTTTGTTTGGTCTCTATTTGATTTTGGATGATATGGAGAAGGGGAAGTTGATTAAGGAAAATATGAAAATGTCTCAAAGTCATCAAAAGTCATATTTCATTGTTAGGAGGAGAGGTCTTGAGTTCCATGTAGGGGATTGGGTGTATGTGAGTGTTTCACCTATGAAGGGTGTGATGTGGTTTGGTAGAAATGGTAAGCTGAGTCCTCAGTATGTAGGTCTTTATGAGGTGTTGGAATGGATAGGTGAGGTAGCTTATAGGTCGGACTAGCCTTCGGATATAAGTACTATTCACCCAATGTTTTATATGTCCATGTTGAGGAAGTTCATTAGTGATGCAAGACCTATTTTACCTTTGGAAGGTGTTGAGGTTGAGGAAAACATGACTTATGAAGAAGTACCTACTAACATTTTGGACCGACAAGTGAAGAGACTTTGTAACAAAGACGTGGCATCAGTTAAAGTCCTTTGGAAGAATCAACATGCCGAAAGTATTATATGAGAAGTGGAATTAGATATGATGCAATGATACCCCTATCTAATCCATTCTACTTAAGCCTAGGTCAATAAGTTCTTCATGCTCAAAGGGTTTGAATTCTTTCATTTTTACATTTCCATGTCATAATATCCATACATGCTCATAAAACTAGTTTTAAATAATTTTGTAAGCAAAAGTTTGATGATTTTTTGATTTTGACATCAAACTTGCATTTTTCACTCGTGTTAGGTTGTCGATGTTCATTTTTCTCTATTCAAGCTAATTCTGTCTTATTCAAGGACGAATAATCCTAAAGGGGTGATAATGTAAGAATCCAAACTTCGTAGGATCAATCAAGGCTTAATAATGTATTTTTAAAAGTTTTTTGCCTAGGATACCCACCAAGGAAACCTCCATGGATCGTGGTGCGCACCAGTATCCGTGAAGGTCACATGGAAGGGACCCTTGGGCATTTTCCAGGCAACTAGGGAGGTGTGACTTACCACGGAGCACACCACGGCTCGTGGTGCATACTATGGACCTTTGTGTGTCTTATCGAGTGCATCTCTGCACTTGGCCTCACTATTTTCCTCTAAGGGTCACACCATGAACCCACCACGAGTCATGGTATACACCACGATTCGTGGTGGTTGTTCCGTGGAATGCACTGCCTAGTTTTCAGATTCATCTTTGTAAGGGTATATAAGTCCTTTCCCTAATTACTAAACCTCTTTTGGACAGGTTTTAGACTAAACTACCACTCCTAATGATGTCCAAACTTATTCTAAGCCTTCACTTATTCCTGACACTTAGACTCAGAACATCATTCATCAAAATAACTCGCAAATCCTCATTCAAGATCAAGTGAACAACCCTTCACGGATCCTCAAGTTTCAAGCTAATTTCATTTCCAAATCTTTAATTTACCTTAAGGTATGTGGGATTCATTCATGATTTCCTTCCAATAATGGAGCCCAACCTATTTCTTAGAAATTCATGTATTTTCAATTATGCTCAAATTTGGGTTTTCTGATTTCATTTCAAATGATAAGATTATGTTATGGGCTATGCTTATAGTAAGAAATATGCATGAAATACTCCCAATCACTTGAATTATATATTTTACATGGAACTTCTGCTACTATGGTATGATGATTATGAAAATCATGCATGGGTAACTTCAAGTATAATTGAAATGATTTTTAAGTCAATGGTTGTGCATGAATTTACTCAAATCTCATGATTTTGAACTTGAAGCTCATGTACCTATGCTATACTGTAATGTCTCATCTCATGATCATGTATATACAAGGATTTTAATTGAGATTATGAATGTGAATGTTAATCACTATGATCAAGCAAGGGTGTATATACATCACCATGTACAAGTTACGAAATGAGCAACTCCTATACATGCAAGTATGTTTTAAACTATGATTTAGCCTTTAGGGCAAGGATGAACTATGATGATGATCTTATGATGACTTATGATGAATTATGATAAGTATGAGACTTGAGGTGGGGAATTATCCTCAAGGGTCCTTATATAAATCCTTCTTGTTTCATAACTACGTGCCACCATAGGTTCATGTTTGTCGATACGGCTTAGCTATTAGATCCACGTATAGCATTATGTTTCATAACCCACCAGGTGGGATATTGTCTGCCTTGGTAAATTGTCTACTCTTTGTTTTTTGGTATAGAGGCAACATTATAATTCCATGTTATAGCTCGTATGGTCTTGTTGTCGATTACAGTGACATTCCCACATGTGTTTATGTACTATTTCACTTATGCATCATGATACACATGACATCTTAGTATAATGATCCTTTTAATACTTTATATATATATATATATATGTGTGTGTGTGTACGCGCGCGTGTGCGCTCTCTCTCTCTCTTATTTAGTTATTATTTCTATGCAGGTTATTACCATGTATCTATATTGTATCGCATGCCTACATACTTAGTATATTCAAACGTTCTAATGCATACCCTATGCCTGCATTATATCACAATGTAGGTAGAGGTGACTATCCTCCTTCTCCTCATAGCTAGATCTAGGCTACTTGCAGATTCAAATTGAGTGAGTCCTCATGCTTTGGAGAAGGATCCTACTACTTCTAACTTATGTTTGATATTTTGAGACTGGCTTTTGTTTTTATTTGAGGGTGAGCTTGGGATATGTCTAAACCCTCGTCCAGTTCATGCCTTAGAGAATTGTTGGACATGGTATATTACTTTCATACTTGTACTTCTTATGGATCATGTGTTTTCAAATTTCTCTTATGCTTCAGTCTATGATATGTTTAGCTTCCGCCTATGTATTTTCTTCTTAATTACCTTTATTTCTTATGATATATTAAGAAGGCTTATTTGTGGTTCCTTCGGAGATCCCATTTGTCATGTTACACCTAGGACATAGTTTGGGTCATGACATCATGGTTTTCAATATTCGATTCATCTGAAATCCACCCAAATGTATAAAGATTTGCGGGAAGTGTATTGGCAGAACAACATAAAGAAATACATAGCAAAGTTTGTGGGATGTATATCCCAATTTCCAACAAGTTAAGCATGAAGAAATACGTAGAAAAATTCATGGGATGTATATCATAATTTTCAACAAGTTAAAATTAAGCATCGAAAATTGGGAGATTTAGCTCAAGACATTGAAACCTCTATTTGAAAGTGAAAGGATATGAATATGGACTTTGTGAGGGGATTATCTTGTACTCGTAGGTAACATGATTCTTTGGATTGTAGTGGACTAGATGGACAATGTAACACATTTTCTACCTATTAAGACTTCTTATTTTTTCAAAGATTATGCAAGGGGTATACATTTTGGTAATTAGTCAAGCTTTGTGGTGCTTTCTTGTCTACTTTACTATATTGAAACCAGGTACTCGATATACATTGCAATATTGAAAGTTGTTCCAGAAGGTTCTTGGTGCAAAAGTTAAGCTACAGACTACTTTTTACCCATAAACTGTTAGTCAGGCCAAAAGAAGAATTCAAACTTTTGAAGATATGTTGAGGGAATGTGTGATTGATTCAAAGGGTAGTTGGGATAGTCATCTACCCTTGATTGAGTTTGCGTACAATAATAGTTATCGTTCTAGCATCCAAATGGCTAATTTTAAGACTTAATATGGTAGGAGATATACATCTTCACTGGGTGGTTTGATTGGTGAGGCCACTTTGATAGGACTGAGTTGGTGTTTGAAGCTATTGAAACGGTTAGACTTATACAAGAAAGGTTGAAGGCTGCTCAAAACTGGTAAAAGTCCTATTCGAATATGAGAAGAAGGAAGCATAAATTTGGAGTTGATGATTGCATTTACTTAAAAATTTCACGTGAAGGGGTAATACATTTTGGTATGAAAGGGAAGCTTAGCCCTACCTTTATGGCTCCTTATCAAATTTTAACATGTGCTAGTAAAGTAGCATATGAAGTGGATTTTCTTTTGAAGTTGGCATCGGTTCATCTGATATTTCACGTATCTTTATTAAGGAAGTGTATTAGTGATCTTACCTTTATTGTACCTTTGGAGAGTGTGGATGTGAAAAAACGTTTTTCCTATGAAGAGGTTTGAGATCCTAGACCAACATGTCCAAAGATTGAGAAAAAATGAAGTGGTTAAAGTGTTATCCAGGAATCAAGAGGTTGAAGGTGCTACTTGGGAGTCCAAGGTTTATATAAGGACGTGTTATCCTTACCTCTTTCTCTCAATTTCAGCCAAGTAATTAGTTTCTCATGATCTACTAAAATTTCTATGTTTTAGCTTTTTCATATCTTCTCATATGCATGCATGTTCATGAAGCTGATTTCAAACTATGTTCTAGGTGGAACTTGAAAATCTCATGGTTTTTAAATTTTAAATTCTCCACTACATTCATGTCGGGCTATTAAAGCTTTTTTTCTACTCTATTTATTCTAGCTTGAGTCCTAATTGAAAATGAATGTTCCTAAAGGAGAGATATTGTAGTAATTGGAAGTTGTACTGTTGGAATGAGGACAAAAATGCTGAAATCAATATTGGTGCAAGGTCTATGAGACCCATTTATGGTTATAGATATTTCTATGGTCCATAAATCAGGGTCATACAGGAGACCTTAAAGTCTTGGGAAAATTTAGAAAAACTTCAAATTATATAAAGGGTTTTTATAGGTCGTAGATGATCCTTGTGAATGACTTACTGAGAGTAAAAGTATGAGGTTCAATAAGATGGATGAAATATACAGATCACGATTGATTCTATGGGTCGTAGAAGGATTCTATAAAACACCACCAATAATTAAAAATAATTTAGGTTCAAAGCCAATTATATGGAAGGATTCTATGATCCGTAAAAGAAACCATGAGCCATAGATTGAGATCATAAAATTATCCTAATTTTCATTGTGATTATGATCATGAATTAACAAGGATTTCATGCAAGTTTTATGAAAATAATGAATTATTATTAATGAAGTCTCTCAAGAAAAAAAGAATGATTGTGGTAAGTTTAATCATGAATTTAAGGTGTAAAGGGATAATCCTCACATTGCTTGAATCAAAGATTTAATGATTTTCTCACTTACTCAGAGATTTGAGATGTTGAAGAAAATTCTCACATTGATCGAATCAAAGATTTAATGAGCTACTCTACAGTGACGATTTGATAAATTTAGATTGATAATTAGATATTGAATTTCTCTATGACTAATTTAATGTTTTATGATTTCTATTTCGTTGGAATTCAACTAAGCACCTAGAGTACTTTGATCGGGGACTCAGTTGAAAGCTTAAAAGAATGATCCAAGAGAGTTCTAGCAGCTACCTCAAGTCCCAAATTATGTGACCCTGTAGGTTTCCTAGTTAGGCATAGCTAATGGACATAAGGCTTATGGTGATTATGATGTTCTCAAAGAGACTACCTTGAGAATTAGTCTCCTCTTTCACTGGTGTAGCATTAACATCAGGATTCCATATTATTGCTCGCATGGTCTTATTGTTGATTACGGGTCACATCTAACATATGAGTATGTTTTCTATTAGCTTATGTTTTTTCAAAAATTTTATCATGATTATTGAATTATATTGACCTTTTCCATACTCTACTCTCGTGTTTTAATTGAATCTCTTGTCATGAATTTTAAGTTGGTCACTTGTACAACATGTCATTACTTGTTGCATCGCTCACATATTGAGTAACTTTCATGTACTAATGCATAACTTTTTTGCCTATAAATTATCATAATGTAGAGTCTGATGATCATCACTCTCATCTCTCTTGTAGCTAGTTTTGATCCCTTTTTGATGTTTTCTATTTGGTGAGTCCTACAAACTACGGGAGAATCCACTATGCTATTTGTTTTCAGGTTAAGGGTGAGGTAGGACTTTTCCTATGCCCTTGTCCATAGTATTAGAGGCATATTAGGCAATGTTGATGTAGTTTTATTTATTTAGGTATGTTACCTTGAGTTCTATTATTTCGATATTCTATTTTGATACTTATATTTCACTTTATAATTTTCTTAATGTTTATACTTATCTTATGTATGCTACGAATACTAAGAGGCTTGGTTGGGTTCTCAAGATCTTATTCACCATATCACATCTAGGGCCTAGCATGGATCATGATAGTTGGGCCTTAGAGTTTATGGAGGATGATTGTATATGGCTAAGGATATTACACATGAAGGCTTGATGAGGTTTAAAAAGAAGGGCAAGCTCCACTCCAGCTTCATCGGCCTTTTTAAATTGTAAGTTAAGTGGGGAAATTGGCTTATAGACCAGCCTTGTCACCTGATTTCATCTTTTCATCCCGTGTTTTATGTTTTAATTCGTACCTGATACATATCACATAAGTCATATGTGATTTCCTTCAACATGTAAAGTTGGGTTCAGATTTGGCTTTTGAAGAAGAGCCGATAGCCATTCTTGATAAGCAGGTCAGAAAGTTTAAGACCAAAGAAATTACTTCAATGATCATTCAGTAGTGGTATCAATCCATAGGAGATGCAACTTGGGAGACAGAGTCTGATATTCATTATTTTTATCTTATAATGGCTTCCCGTATGTTAATTTAACTTACAAGTTTTTTAAAAATTATTATTTTACCCTATCAGTTTGTGGGATTAGTTTTGAAACGTCATTGAAAAGCTATGGAATTTTGATGTTTTGAGATTTTGAAGGCTTAAGTTGTTCAAAAGAAATTTTGGATACCAACTATAGCTACGAGTCTGGAAATGAAATTCCATTGGCTCTATCAACTTTGTATTAGGAATTGATCTAGGTGAGTTTTCATTTCAAAATTTGATGTTCTCATGTGAATTTTAGGTCTTAAGTTATTTCGGATTAAGGTTTGACTTCGATCAACATTTTGAATTTGCATGCTCAAATTGAATTTCGGATGAGTTTGCTAGCTGTTGGAGGTGATTTTAGATCTAGAAAAAGCTTCAGTATAATTTTCAGGGGTTCGGAGGGCGTTATATGATCCTTTTGAGTTCTAAGTTAATTACATTGAGACTAATCAGATTTTGAATCAAAGAGACCTCATATTCAATTTTCAACAATTCTATTTATTTAGGAACTTTGAATTTAGTAGGATAGCATATATGATTTGTGTTTATAAAATTTTGAATGAATTTGAAGGATCTTTTTGAAGATTGTAGAATTAGTTAATTTCTGGTGTCTAGTGCTTCCTTCTCCGTATTTACAGGGCTGGTGACTGCAATAGCGGAGTGCTGGAACTGCTTACATTTTCATTCAAAGCACCTAACCCACATTTGTGGAGGGTCGGAGGTTTTGTATTCTGTATTTTGGGTACATCCGCTGCCTTCATGAAGTGTTCTGTGTTAAGACTCCACATTATGCAGGTCATGGCCGTGTTCATGGAGAACAAATCATCTTGGATAGATATTTTAAGAAAAATCAAAGTTTCTACTCCATTTTCCATTTTGGAGTTTAAGGAGTTCTTGGGTGGCAATTTCAGAGAATGTTTTCAAGATAAATTCATTGAATAAGTGATTTTAACTTATAATCTTCTTTTTTCATAGATTATTCCATAATTCAAATCTTTAATTCTTGGTTTTGAACTTTCACTTTTATGAGTTACTTCGATAATTAATATAGAATTTTGATAAATTGATGATTATGGATTAATGTCAACTCCAATTTCAAATTGATTTTCAAATGTTTTAGATAACACAATTATCTATCAATTTTTTATTTTGCTTTAGTTTATCGGTATCAGATTTTGGGGTTCGATTTAAATTTGATTTTCAAAAATTATAATTTGAATGTCACTATTCTTATATTCTTTTTGTGATTCCATATTTGTAAAGATTTTGTTAAATAAGAGGTCCAACAAAAGGAAAAACTTCAAGTGTTGGAGTAAATGATTGATTGATTACTTAGAGGAAAGTAGATTTCTAAACTTGTGTTGCTTATTTAGGCTTAGCTTTCAAGTAAATATTCCAATGCTAGAGCGGCAATTAAGACTTCACAATTACCTTCTATTACAAATAAAATTTTTATATCATTACCATAGTTGAGAGTGTTGAACTTTGTATTTCCTTTTATGTGTTATAGAGTAATGAGAATTTGGCGATGGAATGAATTATTAATGAAATGATCTAACATGAAGAGATGGGATGATTAAATAACAATGTGATTTGATGTGGCAATGTGATTATTGATGGAAAAATTTGATTGAATAACATAAATCCTATATAGAGAAAAAATTATTGTGAATATTGAATTGAGTGAGTTATTTTGGGGACTTCCTCACATACTCATACATTTTATGTACATGCCTATTTGCATTAGTTTTAAAAATTGATTGCGATCCAAAGTTTCTCAAAAGCCAATGAGACAGGATAAGAGTCAATGAAAAATAGTTTTGGCTAGATATAATAAAAGTCAATGTGAAATAGTTCTGGCTAGATATGATTATGTCAATGAAAAAAGGTTCTAACAGATACATGGTTCATCTTTGACCTCCATGGATTTTGGCTTGAGGTTTTCAACAGGTATGTATTATAGGATAGACATGCACCATAAGATTTGATATTACATTTTATTTTGCAGTTCATTTCTCATTGTGATTGTGAATTTCTATGTCTGTGAGTCTATTCTATTGATGATCTTGACTTATAGTGATTAGTTGCGTTGGTGAACTATCTGAACCACATGCTACTTGATATGTTAACTATTTAGGTTGGGCTGATTTTAATAATACGTTTGTAATTTTGGAGGTATGGAGGTGCGTCAGTGATACTTGTGTTCTTCATTTCTTCACATTGAATTTAGTGTTTACTTGCGGAATAACGAATTATTTGGTAGACCCAGGCATAGGGCCTAGGAGTGACATGGCGAATGGGAATCTGAGAGTCCCTAATCAAGCCTCATAGTATCCACATACACATCACCGGTTCGGAAGTGCATAATTAGACAATAAACAATGGTTCTAAGAGATGGGAAAGTATGACTCATGATATGAGATGTCATAGGGTTAGGGATTTGCATTATTCACATAGCGCATAGCACATAACATATAGCACATAAGAACTAAGGGGCGGATAAGTATGACTCACGCTCTGGGGATAGAAGGGACTTAGGAGTTTCCATATTTCCACATCTCATCATGAACATATCACCATATCATCCACATCAAGAAATAGCCATAATCATAATCTCTATAGAAAGTAGCATAACATAACACAAGCCTGTGCATAGAGTTCACATGATGTCCAATAGTGCCTCTAATTCATAGAATAGGACGGGTGGCTAAGACATGTCCTAGGCTCACCCTCAAAGTAAAGACATAAGAGAAAATAGCATAATAGATAGATAGAAGGTGGCTTGTCCTTGGATGATAACACTCACCACAAGCAACTCTCACAAACAAAGCTAACCGTCAAGAGGTGGATGAAGATAGTCTCCGAACCCTACATGGCTAGATCATGTAGGAAAGATTATGTGTTAGTACCTTTGAGTGTACTAAGTATGCAGGCATGCAATGCATATGAACTCATTAAACCTAATATTGGTGTTAGATGACAAGGTCATATATACAGAATAAAGTATATACGAAAGAGTATAATACCAATATGCCATAAAATCCATGATCCATGTACGCCGTAATGCTTCAACATATGGGGATGAGACCTCAACTGACATCTAGACCATATGAGCTATTATGTGGAATTCTGGTGTCTTCCCCACACCAAATGGAGAGGCTATCTACTTGCCAAAGATAGATCATACTTCTCCTTATGGGCTTCCCATTTCAGAGAAGTAACCTTACCTTATGGGCGCCCCCATTTCAGTAAGGATTTTCTTTCAGAACAGAATTATCCACAAAGAGGCATAAACATGAACCTATGTTTCGCACACAGTTATGAGACTTGAGGACTGGACCCTTGGAGATAGTCCCTATCACTTAAGTCCGCTCGATGCTAAGCTATCATCCCACAAGAACACATATACATATACATGCTTTTAGAAAGGAGGATAGTCTTTTCAAATCATTTCCATGCATACTTATACTTAAAAGTCAAACATACTTCATAATCATCCATACATGGGCTAATGATACAAATCATACTTCATATTAATGCATACTTGGGCCAAGGAGCCATATCATACTTCATATCATACTTTATGCATAGAAATAACTCATTCATACTTGTACATGTTGGTATAACCACCCATAATTGATCAAATAGCCATATCATAGACATTATGTGATCACATGTCATGTCATAACCATACTTTCCTTAAAATCATAATCATCAACATAATTGTAACCCACATCATAAACTTCATGAAAATCAACGTTCATGTATGCATATGCCATGAATGATGAGATAATAGCTTGGGAGATAAGGATTTATATTTAAGATAACATTATAAGATGAAATTGAAGTAAATCCATGAAGAAATTCACTATTAAAGCATACTTGAGATTACTCATGCCTAAATTCAACATTCAAAAAGGGACATGCATATTCAAATCCTCATAATATCAATGCAATTTAACATATTAGGGCTTAAATTACTTTTGAAACATCAATCAAATACAATCTATATCTCAATTAAATCAAATCAACATTAATTTAAAAGACCCATATTTAAAGTAACCTTGAAATTCATAAATCAAGGAGTAAAAAGTGATAGGGGTCTTCATGATTGAAAGGGACCATGAATCAATCCTGCATATCTTAGATTCATAGTTGAAGGTGACCATGAATCAATTCCACATACCTTAGATAACTTAGAAGAAGTAAGAAGAAATTTATTTGAGAAGAAAGCCCTTCTTGAATTTTCAAGTTGAATCTTCAATGTCATACTTGAGAGGAATTTCTTAGAAGAGAGACTTTAAGTATTCCAAGTGTAATGAATGAATTTGAATAAAAATGAAGGGGTGTAGGTCTTTTTATATGTTTAGGAAAGGTTTGAAAGTCACAAACAACCCTTAGAGATCACCGAAATTACGAAAAAGACATTAATGAACGAGAACTAAAAAAGTGCCGAAGTGGCTCGTGAAAGAGCATCACGGCTCGTCCACAGGACGACGGATCATGCAAGGGTCCATGATAAGAGTCCTCATATACTTCGCCAAATCTCAGACTAAGGTTGTTTCCACTAACAACTTGGTTTGTACAAAGCTCCACAGTTCGTACTAGCTCCTGTACAAAGAACAAAGTTTTGAGACAGTGATTTGATACTTCGAAATTTTCAAGACTAACACCATCATGGAACCCCACCACAAGCCGTGGTGGGTTGTACGGTCAATAAAAGGATTCTGATGGGTGCCTTAGCCACACAGTGGCTTTCAAACCAAGGGCACCTATCACGAGGAACTTTCACAACCAGTGGTGAGCACTACGAGCCATGAAAGGTTGTAGAGGTCCACTTGGTCTTAAAATCCACTGTAGCCAAAATACAACCTCCACAAGGCCAAGGGCCACCCCTAGGAAGCCTCCACGACTCGTGGAGGTGACCATGGAGTATCACCTTGGTTGAAATCTACCGGAATCTTGATTTTATAGCATCGATAAAGTCTCACAAGATTTGGGTCCTTACATCATCTCCCTTTTGGAAACATTCGTCCTCGAATTAGAAATGGACTAGCTTGAAAGACTTGACTTGAACATGAAACATTTCTATATGAGAACACAATGCATAACGTATTTCTTGAAAATCATGAAATCTTTAAAATTGATGTCATAACATCTTTTAACTCATTTTCGTGCACATGTATGCAGGTTATGTCATGAAACATAAGAGTGAAAGAATTAGAACCATTGAGAGTAGAAAGAACCTAATACTTAGGCTTGAGTAGTTGGAAAAGATAGGAATATCACCTCATCATGTCTGTCTCTACATCTCATGTAGTACTCTCTATATGTTTGATTCCTCCAAAGCACTTTAATCGAAGCCACATCCTTTTTTCCAAGCCGCTTTACTTGCCTATCCAAAATATCAACCGGAAGCTCTTCATAGACAAGTTCTCTTCAACCTCAACACTTTACAAGGGCATAATCGAACTAGTTACACCCATCAACTTTCTTAATAGAGACACATGTATAACTGGGTGAATAGAACTCATCTCCAAAGGCAAATCCAATCTATAGGTCGCCTTTTCAATCCTCTCAACTATCTCATAAAGGCCTACATACCAGGGACTTAAGTTGCCCTTTTTACATTAACACATTACACCCTTCATAGGAGAAACCTTTACCTACACCCATACACCAACATGGAATTCAAGATCCTTTTTTTTCAACATCCAAATAGGACTTTTGGCGACTTTGAGCCATCTTTAACCTCTCCCTAATCAACTTCACTGTAGCCATGGCCTCCAACACCAAATCCAAGCCAATCAATGCCATTTCACCCAACTCAAACCATCCCACCAGGGATCTACACCTTCTCCCATATAGAGCCTCAAATGGTGCCATACTAATGCTAGCATAAAACTTATTGTTGTAGGAAAACTCGATAAGTGGTTGACGATCATCCTAATTACCCTTGAATTCCAACACACAAGCCCTCAACATGTCTTCCAAGGTTTGAATTGTTTTTTTTAGCTTGTCCATCAATTTGAGGATAGAAAGCAGTACTTAACTTTTTGTCAAGCCCATTTTGAAATGATTTCTAAAAGTGAAAAGTAAATTGAGTACCACTATCCGATATGATAGACATAGGAATGCCATGCAACCTAACTAATTCTTGAATATACAACCTTGCATAATCTTTGGCATTGAAAGTAGCCTTTACCGGTAAGAAATAAGTCAATTTAGTCATTTTATCAACGATAACCACAAAAAAATCAAATTGCTTTTGGTTACGGGGAAAACCAACCACAATGTACATATTCATATCTTCTCACTTCCAAGTAGGAATCTCAATATCTTGAGTCAAACCACCGGGCCTTGATGTTCAACCTTCACTTGTTGACAATTAGGACATTCAGATACAAACTTGGTTATGTTTTTCTTCATACCATGCTACCAATACACATCCCTCAATCCCGATATATTTTGGTGGATCCCGGATGTATAGAATAATGAAAGTTATGGGCTTAACTCATGATCACCTCTCTAAGACCATCAACATCCAGAACACATAACCGATCTTGATACCAAAGCACACCATCTTCCTCTTGGGAGAAAACCCCTATATTATTTTCTACAACCAACTTCTTCAATTCTACCAAGGATGGGTCCAACTCTTGTTTTGCCTTGACATCAACAACGATAAAATACTCAGATTCTGGACATGAACACCACCATCATTAGAGTCAGCCAATCTAACACCCAACCCACTCTGAGAAGAGTCGATGTAAGTCGATCATTCAAGGTGTAAAAACGCTTTTCACAATCATCCGACCATATAAACTTGGCCTTATTTTGAGTTAACTTAGTCAATGTGATGCAAGGAAGAGAAACCTTTAACAAACCTTTGGTAAAAATCAGCCCACCCAAGTACGCTCTGAATATCAGAACAAGTCAATGGTCTAGGCCAATTCTTCATGACCTTAGTCTTCTTTAGGTCAACCTTAATACCATCACTAGATACCACATGACCAAGAAAAGCTACTTCACCCAACCAAAACTCAAATTTACCAAACTTGCTCAATAATTGATTTTCCCTCAAAGTTTGAAGAATCAACCTCAAGTGATCTGCTCACTTCGGGAATAGATCATAGTATCATCGATAAAGACAACTAAAAAGTTATCAAGACATGGCTTGAACACTGGATTCATAAGATCCATAAACATAGTTGGAGCATATGTCAAACCAAACGACATCACCACAAATTCAAAATGCCCATACCTAGTTCGAAAAGTAGTTTTGGGAATATTACACTCCCTTACCCTCAGCTGATGGTAACTGGAACGGAGGTCAATATTTGAGAAATGGGTAGCTCCTTGAAGTTGATCAAATAAGTCATCAATCCATCGCAACGAATATTTATTCTTGATTATCACTTTATTCAATTGCCTATAGTCAATGCACATCCAAAGTGGCCCATCTTTCTTTCTCACGAACATTGTAGGAGCACCTCATGGCAATATACTTGGTCTAATAAATCCTTTCTCCAACAAGTCTTTCAACTGGTCCTTCAACTTCATCAGTTTAAACGGTGCCATACAATAAGGAGGAATAAATATAGGCTGAGTATCCAAAAGGAGATTTATGCTAAAGTCTACTTATCTTTTGGGAGCAACACCAGACAAATCTTCGGGAAAACCATCAAGAAACTTATTAACCACCGAAACAAACTCAAGAGTAGGTGACTCAGTCTTCACATTCTAACCCTCATAATATGATTGATTCACCATTTAGAAATTATCTTTGAGCTTTTAGATAAGAGATAAACTAACCCTTAAAACAGAATCACTACCCTTCCACTCAAGAATGGGTTTACCCAGAAACTGGAATTTGAATTTTTGGGTTGTACAATATCTGTAGGCATATAAAGCATGCAACCGATCCATCCCAAGCATAATATCAAAATCAAACATCTCAAGTTCCGCAAGATCACATAGAAGGACTTTATGCATGACGGAGATAGAACGATCCTGATAGACTCTTTGGGCAACAATGACTCACCCATAAGAGTATAAACTGAAAAGAGATCCCTCGTCATGGTTGCCTGGACTTCTCCTCCTGAAGTACTTGGTACGCTGGGTCATCCTTGAGCTTGTGTCTAGAGGTCTGGGCAGCTTGAACCTCATGTGCTGCCTGTGGACCTTCATTCTAGCTCGACGGCTTGAGCACACATAATTGGACTTTGTGACTAAGTCACTCCTACTGCACTCCATGTCAGGTGTCAGGTTGCTCTAGACAATCTATTTCAGGACAAATCTCTTTGTGCATATGTTGTCTAGTGCTTGGAAGATCGCCTGGCTAATGTAGCCGTGTGCGGGGTACTTATGTTCTTGTATTTTTCCTCTATGATTGTCATGGGATGCCCTGCTAGCATCTTAGGTAGTGATGACATGAATGCTAGCTTCAAACTAGGGGCTCCCCCTGGCTCAAAGTAGATTCTCAATCCAAACTTAACAGCCAAAGAGGAGACACAAAAGATAAATTTGCACCCGAATCAAGAAAGGCATAAGCCTCAAAATCAAAGACTTTTAACATATATGTCACTATATCCGGGGTCTCCCCTACTTTGTGTCAAGCATGCAAAGCATAGAAGCCATTTTTTATTGGTGCACCACCTTGTGGAGCTCTTTGCTATGTTTGATTACCTTGGGGACTTGGCCTTTACCCTCCTTGGCAGCTTTAGGACAATCGGCAACCTTGTGGCCCTTATCACCATACCAAAAACAAGCACCTAAACTTCTCAAGCATGCACCCGATTGATAGTTCCCACATGTTGTACACTGAGGGGGCATTGGCAACCTCTGACCTGTGCGTTAGAAGAAGGAACACTAGCATTGGCAACCTTTGCATTGCAACCTTAGCCCTGATGTAAGCGACCATATTCACCACCACTATTAGAGTTGGAGAACACACTATCATAACAGGCTCTCTTGGATTCATTCACCCTCCTCTCCTTATGTTTTCCCCCTTCAATTTGTTAAGCATAAGTCATAAGCCTGGAAATGTCCATATCCTGAAAAAGAATAGCCGTACGACATTCTTTCACAACCGAATCACAGATCCCAAAAATAAACTTGTGCATTCTTGCACGGGGGTTAGCCAATAACATAAACTCATACTTTGAGAGCTTTGTAAATTAGAGGGCATATTCCCTCACACTCATACCACCCTGTTTAAGGTTGATAAATTCTATCATTTTGGCCTCCCTAAGCTCAAGAGGAAAGAAATGGTCAAGAAAGGCAAACTTAAACTCTTCCCAACCAACCCTATCATCCTGAACCCTCTTCATCAATCATGAGTTGTACCACACCTGGGCCACATCCTTTATCTGATAGGCAGCTAGTTCAGCTTTCTCTTCAGAAATCACCCCTATAATAGTCAACACCTTAGAGAGTTCATCAATGAAGTCTTGGGCATCCTCATCAGCTTTTGACCATAAAACTCTACGTGATTCATCCGGGTAAAATCTCTCACTCTAACAGCCGGAGTGGGAACATGAGGATGAGGATTGGCACACCTAGCCAGGTTGGTCACCACTTAGGCAAGCATGGAAAAGGAAATCCAGAATTCATCTTGAGTAATTGGCTCCCCAGAGGCTCTTGAGGGACTTGGTCCTCATTAATCGGTGCCTGCCATGGTGGAGGGGCTCTTCTTGGAGGCATCTTCTATAAGGCACCAAGGATATTGTCAAAGTTAAGAAATCTTGAGACAAGGTCCAAAGCATGACATAAGACATGAAGAAGTGAGATTATACCTAAAACGCCATCATAGCCTCCAAGTTAAAAGTATGGTGCCTTTAACACCCATGAATAGGACTCTACTCGATGCGGCATGTTGGACTCCGTGGATTGTTTTAGAACCTTAGTTCTCTGACACCAAGCTTTTCATGACCCTAGACTAGGGCCTATAAGTGACACGGAAAATGGGAACCTCAATAGTCTCTAATTAAGCCTCATAGCATCCATATACGCATCATTGGTTCAGAAGCACATGATTAGACAATAAACACATAGTTCTAAGGGATGGGAAAGTATGAATCACGCTATAGGGATGTCATAGAGATAGGGATTTGCATGATTCACATAGCACAAAGCACATAAGAACTAAGGGGCGGGGAAGTATGACTCACTCTATGGTGATAAAAGGGACATAGTACTTTCCGCTTTTCCACATCTAATCATGAAGATATCATCATATCATCAACATCAAGAAATAGTGATAATCATAATCTCAATAGCAAGTAGCATAACATAACACAAGCCTGTACATAGAGTTTACATGATGTCCAATAGTACTTCTATGTCATAGAAAAGGATGGGGACCCAGGCATGTCCTGAGCTCAGCCTCAAAGTAAACACATAAGAGAAAATAACATAATAGGTAGATAGATGGTGGCTTGTCCTCAGCTGATAGGACTCACACAAGAAACTTTCACAATCTGAGCTAACTGTCAAGAGGTGGATCAAGATAGTCTTTGGTCCTTACATTGTTATACCATATAGCCAAAGAGTATGCATTTGTACGTTTGAGTGTACTAAGTATGTAGGCATGCAATGCATATGATTTCATTAAACATATGATTTCATTAAACCTACAATCAATGTTAGATGACAAGGGCATATATATAGAAAGAAGTATATAGGAAAGAGTATAATACCAATATGCCATGAAATCCATGATGCATGTATGCCATAATATTTCAATGGGGATGAGCCCTATACTGACATCTAGACCATGAGATCTATTACATGGAATTTCGGTATCTTCGCACATCGAATGAACAGGTGACTACTTGCCAAAGGTAGATCATGCTTCTCCTTATGGCCTTCCTATTTCGGAGAAGTAACCTTACCTTATGGGCAGCCCCATTTCAGGTAAGGAGTTTTTCATTCATAATATAAACATTAATAAAGAGACATAAACATGAACCTATGTTTGGCACATAGTTATGGGACTTGAGGACTGGAACCTTGGAGATGGTCCCCCTCACACAAGTTCGCTCGGTGCTAAGTCATCATTGAACAAGAATATATATACATACTTTTCAAAATGAGGATAGTCTTTTCAAATTATTTCCATGCATACTTAGTCTTAAAAGCCATACATACTTCATAATCATGTATACTTCGGCTAAAGAGACAAATCAAACTTCATATTCATGCATACTTGGCTTAAAGAGCCAGATTATACTTCATTTCATACTTTCATCCATTAATAGCTCATTCATACTTGTACATATTGGTGTAAACACCCATAATTGCTCAAAGAGCCATATCATAAACATTTTATGATCACATGTCATGTCATAACCATACTTTCCTTAAAATCATAATCATTAACATAATTGGGTCTAAATCCAGATCATAAACTTCATGAAAATCAATGTTCATGTATGAATGTTCCATGAATGATGAGAGAATAGCATATACAATAGAGGTTCATATTTAAAATAACATTATAAGATGAAATCAAAGTAAATCCACGAAGCAATTCACAATTCAAGCATGCTTGAGATTACCATTGCCTAAATTCGATATTAAAAAGGGACATGCATATTCAAACCCTCACAATATCAATGCAATTTAACACATTAGGGTTTAAATCACTTTAGGAACATTAATTAAATAAAGCCCATATCTCAATTGAATCAAATCAACATTAATTTAAAAGATCCATATTCAAAGTATGCTTGAAATTCATAAATCTAGGAGTAAAAAGTGTTAGGGGTATTCATGGTTGAAAGGGACCATGAATCAACCCCACATACCTTAGATAACTTAGAAGAAGTAAGAAGAATTGATTTGAGAAGAAAACCCTTCTTGAATTTCCAAGTTGAATCTTCAATGTCACACTTGAGAGGAGTTTCTTAGAAGAGAGACTTTAAGTATCAAAGTGTAATGAATGAATTTGAATAGGACAGAAGGAGTATAGGCCTTTCCAGGGGTTTAGAATAGGTTAGAATGTCACAAATGACCCTTAGAGATCACAAATATTACGAGAAAGCCATTAATGAAACAAGCATTAGAAAGTGCCCAGGTGGCTCGTGAAAGAGCATCACGGCTCATGCACAGGACCACGGACCATGCAAGGATCCATGGTAAGGGTCCTCAGACACTTAGCTAAATTTTAAACATAGGTCGTTTTCACTAACGGCATCACCATTCGTACAATGCTCCACAATTTGTACAAGCTCCCATACAAAGATATATGTTCTGAGATGGTGATTCAATACTTAGAAAGTTTTCAGACTAACACCATCACAGGACCCCACCACGAGCCATGGTGGGTTTTAAGTGTCACGCCCCAAAGAGAGGGGAGGCGCAACTGGCACCCAATACAGTTATTGGCCGGGTAAGCCACTAAATATGCTAGTGAACTAACTAGAGACCAGAAGAAAATTGGGTAGCATAACATCTGAAAGACTAAGCCTAGAAATTTTAAGTCATGACCTGATCAACTGTAAATCACTTACATCACGATAAGTAAACCCAAATGATAAAGTACTAGCTAGCCGACAAGGCTGGCACCATAGAGGTACAGACACATACCATATATACATGCCAATCTTATGACTCGAGACTGAAAGACACAAAAGGACCAACCCACAATAACATGTCCATAACAGCCTCTATGAGAATCACTAACACTATCGAGACAGGCCCCGATATACCCAACTGTACAACAAAAAGTAAACATCCTGTGAAAGCTCCAGGAAGAGGTAGAGCTTACCAACTCATAGCTGAATGGGCTACTCGTGGAGGGGTAAATCAGAACTCCTACCTGAACCTACACGCACGAAATAAAATACAGCGTCCCCAGGCAAAGGGACGTTAGTACGAATAAACATGTACTGGTATGTAAGGAAGGAAGTAAAATCATAATAACCGTAGTAAAAAGGTCAATAGAAATACCACCTGTAACCAAAACTCAAGTAGCCTTAATGGTCAATAAGCCATCTCCTAGCCATAAAGAAAATGCATGGTATGCTCGAGTATTGCATGTCGTGAATACATATATATAGATGTAAATGCATGACATACCCAACCAAATGCTAGCACTGGTGGTCCTTTCCGATAGCTAACCGGCATCATATCTGCCAACCTGTGGCCATCTGTACCATATACATATATAGTTGGGAAAATAGGCCCCATACCTTCGATTATAGCTTGAAGTCCATGCATAACGTGCAATGTATGATATGAATGTTGAATGCACATAGTAAGCCATAACAAGAACTTAGTCAATCTTGGCTCATCGGTACACTTATTCTCATAGCATCATAATCATTGTCATTCAGCCAATCATGGCTCGTTGGTACACTTATTCTCATAGCAGCAAAATCATTGTCATTGCATATACATATGGCTCGTGGGATTATACATGTCTTTTAAACAAGTTTGGGAATTTAAGCCAACATTTAGAGTGAAGCCTTAACTTTGAAAATGTTCATAAAGGTGCTTTACATAATGATTATATTTGGTCCCATGTTAATTAGTAAAAGAATGTATTTAAATAGGATCAAGTGCCTTAGTAGTTTAGAAAGGAGAATTTCACATGAGAATATTGGACACCAAGCGTTACTTGTTAAATTCTTCAATTATATTTTTGTATGGAAGAAGGATTGACTCTGAATACTAAATTCCCTTTGCATTCTACATTTATTTTAATGGCACTACACCAAGAAGAGAAACTCCTCGAACATATGAATAGGTGGCCGGAAACTGACAAAATGATATATAGAAATTGAATGTCCAGTTTAAGAGAATGAATGGAATTTCAACCTAATACCATCGTGAATATAACTTAGTTGCAATCCCAATGCCTTTCCCAGAAGGTCTTTCTAGCAACAGAATAGTAAGATATCACAGTTGACGTTTTGGGAAACTTCCGGAATTTCGTGCTAAAAGGAGAGACGGAGCTTAGCCTTAACATACCTCTCCAACGAACGTCCAATTGCCAAAAGTTCCTTCACGAAAGTTGTCCTTACGTCCTAAGCTTCACAACGACTATGTATATGCATCTTAAAGACACCTATAGACAGTAAAAAATTCAGTATTAATGACCAGATTCGCCAAGGAGCATTTACGCGAGAAAATGTCCGTAACACTTCGTAAAAGTGACCGTAAAAGAGCTCCAAAATTATTACCTAAACACACCAGCTGCAAACCAACAATACTAGCATGAACACCACTTTTTTCACATCCCAAAAACAGCGGCAAACACAGCTAATACGTGGAAAAAACAATTGCAAAGCATAAGGCACACAACTTTATGCACACGAACAAATTTTAACGGTAAAAATGTGAAAAAACTTACTCAAATCCCTTTGGCACCTTGAGGGGAGTTTTCTTCAGTTTCTGAGCTGTTGGGGATGAAATGGAAGTGATTTGAGGTTTAAAAATCTCAAATTAGCCGACATTAAGTTGGGTCAACCCGACCCGACCCATGACCCAGTTTCCAGCTCGGCAGTCCTGGTAAAACAGTCATAGCTCTTTACTCTGAGGTCGGTTTGATGCGCAATTTTGTGCATTTCAAACTAGACTCATAGATCTTCAATTTGATAGGTCATGCACCTTCTAAATCCTTATAGTTTGGGATATATGACCTAATACAGTTGACTAAAATTTAAGAAGGATTTCATAAAGAAACTTACGGTAACATTGGCCAACCTTTATCTTGCAACTTTCTTGATTTCAAAACTTAATGTATAACCCTTGTGCTATTAAAATAGCTTTTAAAAATCCATTATTAGCAAAGTATACACTTTTAGTTCCATCCGAAAAGTTAAACCTAGTTTAAACCTTCCAAAAAGGGCGAGGTGTCACTCGGGTCATTTCTTTAATCCCGAACGTGCATTTAGGGTATTTCCTTTGGCTTAAAATTTTAGGTCCTTGATATTAAACTTATTTGCGGCCTTATTATCCTTAGGTGGTAGCAAAAATCACATGTGCCTAATATAACGCCATACTATTTAAATTGTGGAAGACGAGAAACACGGGTTCTCACAGTCTCCCCCCTTAAGAACATTCGTCCGCGAATGTGTCAAGACAACCCCTTGGTTGCATTACCATCTACAAAAATGTTTTTTTTGGATACATCTATTACCCTTGCATACCATAAATCAACTTCCAAAAACTCCAATTACTAATCTTGTATAGCTACGTCGCGACAAAACATACAAGTTACACCTCCAAATCCTTTAAAACTTACGTTACTAAATAAAAGATAATTGCCAGTTTTGGAACACCACCCACTTTAGGTTATAAATAGCTAGGGTGATTCCTCATCATTTCTTTCTTTGGCTTCCCAACTTATTTCCTCAATATATATTTTTTCTTCCACAACACTTTCACGAAGGCCACTTTTTATTTCGAAGCTTTCTTATTTGTCAATCTAAAACAGCCACTGGTACCTCATCATAAGTAAATTCTTCAGCAATGGGGGTATCCTCAATGTGAGTAATACACGAAGGATCTCTAATGTACTTCCACAACATAGATACAAGAGACACTGGATGGACTGCTCTCAATTCTAAAGGAAAATTAAGCTAGTATGTTACCTTGCTAATTTCTCTAATAATTTTATACGGTCCAACATATCTAGTACTGAGATTTCCTGTCTTTCCAAACCACATGCTTCCCTTCATAGGTGATACCTTTAAGAAGACCCAATCTTCTACATCAAACTCTAAGTCTCGTTGTCGAACATCTGCATAAGACTTCTGCTGATTCTAGGACTTTTGCAGTAATCTCTAATAAGTTTCTTTTTTTATTGCTTGTTGAACTAGATTAGGGTCTAGCAACCTTTCCTCCCCAACTGCAAACTAATCAATCAATGACCTACATCTTCGCCCGTATAGTGCTCCCTAAGGATCCATTTGAATACTAGCGTGGAAGCTATTATTATAAGCAAACTCAATAAGAGGTAGATGATCATCCCAGCTTCCTTTAAAGTCCAGTACACAAGCACGTAACGTATCCTCGACGGTCTGGATGGTACGCTCTGCTTGCCCATCAGTTTGTGGATGAAAGCGGTGCTGAGATTCACCTGAGTGCCTAGACCCTTCTGAAAAGACTTCCAAAAATGAGCGGTAAATTGATCCCCTCGATATCATAAACTTAGGATCCTCACGTTGTTCCTCTTTTACTTCAGTAACGATGGAAGATTCAATTGTATTTTGAACAATCACATCTTAACCTTTTGCATCTGCTAATAGCACTTGCAAACTAGTTATCTGACATAAATCTTTTGTCATTTCAATCTTATTAGCTTCAGCATGACTTAGACTTCCCATGGACTTTCAGCTAAGTGCATCAGCAACAAGATTCGCTTTACCGAGGTGGTATAAAATGTCAACATCATGATCTTTTAGTATTTCTAGCCACCTTCTTTGTCATAGGTTCAAATCCTTCTACTTGAATAAATATTGGAGGCTCTGGTGGTCGGTAAAAACATCAACATGAACTCCGTATAGATAATGCTACCAAATCTTTAGGGCAAAAACAACTGCGGCAAACTCAGAATCATGGGTAGGATAGTTTTGTTCATGCTTTCGCAACTGTTTGGAAGCATACGCAATAGCTCTACCATGCTGCATAAGAACAAAACCTAGGCCAATTCTCAGCATCACAATATACAGCGTAGCCTTCAGTTCCATCCAGAAGAGCCAAGATAGGTGCGGTGGTAAGCCTTTTCGTTAGCTCTTGAAAACTCTGTTCACACAATTTAGTCTACTGAAACTTAGCTTCTTTATACGTCAACCTCAATAGTGGTGTAGAGGTAGTGGAGAATCCCACAACAAAATATCTTGCAAAGCCCAAAAAACTATGGACCTCTGTCGGATTCAAGGGTCTTGACCAGACCATTACTGCTTCAATTTTCTAGCCATCGACCTTGATACTATTGCTAGTAATAACATGTCCACGAAAAGCTATAGAAGTTAACCAAAATTCATATTTGGAGAATTCAGCATATAACTTGTTGTCGTGGAGAATCTATAATATAATTCGCAAGTGGTCTTGCATACTCAACTCCTAACTCATCCTAAATATTGCCTTTGGAATATCAACATCCCTGACTCGTAGCTGGTAGTACTTGGGTCACAAGTCAATCTTTGAAAAACCATCAATCCACATAATAGGATACTTATTCCTGATAGTGAATTTTTTTTAGCTATCTATAATCGATACACATCCGTAAATATCCATCTTTCTTTCAAGCAAAGAGCACTGGAGCACCTCATGGAGATGTGCTTGGCCTAATAAGGTCTCTATCAAGCAAACTCTTCAGTTGTTCCTTCAAGTCTCTTAGCTCTACAGGAGCCATTTTTCTTAGAGAGGAATGGGTATAGGTTGCATATCAGGGAGAAAATCTAAAGAAAAATTGATATCCCTTTCAGAGGATCCCGATAAGCCCATCGGGGAATATTATCATGAATTCATTCACAGTAGGGACTGACTAAAGGGCCAAATACTAATAAAATATCTTGTCTTCTCGTCATGGTAATATGCACTAGAACCCTTTCTAGACTGTCTAGTATGAATCTTACCACATTGTCTACATGGGGGAGTAGGTTGTCTCATTTATGTATAATGCTCCTGTTGACAGCTATCAGGCTAATCTAAATTCTGCCTTGGCCTTGACTTAATATAATAATCAAATCACTGGCCCTATATCTATGGCGGGGAACTACCCATTGACGGAGGTGGGTATCGGTGGAAAGGAGACCTAAAATCACCCTGTGGCTCCCTATAAGACCTTATAGTACGAGCCCTCTTATTCTTCTCCCTATCTCTACGGGTATCCCGAATTCGACGAGAAAGATCCTCTGTAGTCTGAGTAAAAGACTGAATATAAGAAATATCAACAAAAAGAGGCTATCTTGTAGTCTCTGATCAAATGTTTCCGCAAACCATCCAAGTAACGATGAATTCTAGCACTCATGGTACATACAGTATCTGGTGCATACCTAGCCAAAGAATTAAACCTAAGGCTATACTCCCTTACTCTCAAATCCCCCTGCTTCAAACTGATAAACTGGTCAAGATAGGCCTTCCGCACCTCTCGTGGTAAGTAATGGGCTAACAATGCCTCAGAACAGTCCTACCACCCTGCTAGCGGAGCATCAGGCCCTTTTGATCTCTCCTACGCCTCGTACCACAAGATGGCAACATCAAGTAGTCAAAAACAAAAGCCAACTCCACTGCCTCAGTGATAGAGGCATGCATCACTCTCAATACTCTATACCTATGGTCTATAAAGTCCTGTAGAACCTCAGTCGGATTGGACCCTGTAAATATTGGAGGGGCCAATTGAAGAAACTCTCGTACCTTTGAGCTTTCTGTTTTAACCCTTCTGGCGTCTGCTCTCACCTTTAGTTGTCTCTCATGAATAGAAACCATCATAGTTAGTAGCTGAATAGCCTCCTTCATCCCCCGATCCCCAGTCTCTAATAGGGATTGGGGTACTAGATCTCCTTGGGCCCCAACAGGTGTTGATGAATCTGGTACTGTGGGCATTGGAGGCTCCCTATGTGCCTCAATAAGGAATATATCTTCCTCACCAAGAAAGACATAATTGGTACCTTCTCTCGGATCCAAACTTATCTCATGTTGTGCCATCTACTGATCATAGGTAACCTATTAAATAAGAAAGACATAAGATGATATAGATTTCATATGTTCCTATAGCTTTGCTCTATAGCACGATTTATAAAGTGAAAGAAATGTAACCATCCCTAAATGCCTCATAGCCTCCTGATTATAAGTGTGGTGCACAACACACCCATAAGCAAGACTACTAGACACGACATTGTGGACTCCCTAGGACACGACCTACTCTGATACCATATTTGTCACGCCCCAAAGAGAGGGGAGGCGCAACTGGCACCCGATACCGTTATTGGCTGAGTAAGCCACTAAACATGCTAGTGAACAAACTAGGGACTAGAAGAAAATCGGGCAGCATAACGTCTAAAAGACTAAGCCTAGACATTTTAAGTCATGACCTGGTCAACTGTAAATCACGTACATCACGATAAGTAAACCCAAACGATAAAGTACTAGATAGCCGACAAGGCTGCCACCACAGAGGTACAGGCACATACCATATATACATGCGAATCTTATGACTCGAAACTGAAAGACACAAAAGGACCAACCCACAATAACATGTCCACAATAGCCTCTATGAGAATCACTAACACTGTCGAGATAGGGCCCCGACATACCCAATTGTACAACAAAAAGTAAACATCCTATGAAAGCTCCAGGAAGAGATAGAGCTTACCAACTCATAGCTGAAAGGGCTCCTAGTGGAGGGGTAAATCAGAACCCCTACCTGAACCTACATGCACGAAATAAAATGCAGCGTCCCCAGGCAAAGGGATGTCAGTACGAATAAATATGTACTGGTATGTAAGGCAGGAAGTAAAATCATAATAACCGTGGTAAAAATGTTAATAAAAATACCACCTGTAACCAAAACTCAAGTAGCCTTAATAGCCAATAAGCCATCTTCTAGTGATAAAAAAAATGCATGGTATGCTCGAGTATCGCATGTCGTGAATACATATATATAGATGCAAATGCATGACATACCCAACCAAATGCTAGCACTGGTGGTCCTTTCCGGTAGCTAACCGGCATCATATCTGCCAACATGTGGCCATCTGTACCATATACATATATAGTTGGGAAAATAGGCCCCATACCTTCGATTATAGCTCGAAGTCCATGCATAACGTGCAATGTATAATATGAATGTTGAATGCACATAGTAAGCCATAGCAAGAACTTAGCCAATCTTGGCTCATCGGTACACTTGTTCTCATAGCATCATAATCATTGTCATTCAGCCAATCTTGGCTCGTTGGTACACTTATTCTCATAGCATCATAATTATTGTCATTGCCTATACATATGGCTTGTGGGATCATACATGTCTTTTAAACAAGTTTGGGAATTTAAGCCAACATTTAGAGTGAAGCCTTAACTTTGAAAATGTTCATAAAGGTGCTTTACATAATGATTATATTTGGTCCCATGTTAATTAGTAAAAGAATGTATTTAAACAGGATCAAGTGCCTTAGTAGTTTAGACAGGAGCATTTCACTTGAGAATATTGGAAACCAATGCGTTACTTGTTAAATTCTTCAATTATATTTTTGTATGGAAGAAGGATTGACTCTGAATACTAAATTCCCTTTGCATTCTACATTTATTTTAATAGAACTACACCAAGAAGAGAAACTCCTCGAACATATGAATAGGTGGCCGGGAACTGACAAAATGATATATAGAAATTGAATGTCCAGTTTAAGAGAATGAATGGAATTTCAACCTAATACCATCGTGAATATAACTTAGCTGCAATCCTAATGCCTTTCTCGTAAGGTCTTTCTAGCAACAGAATAGTAAGATATCACAGTTGACGTTTTGGGAAACTTCCGGGATTTCTTGCTAAAAGGAGAGACGGAGCTTAGCCTTAACATACCTCTCCAACGAACGTCCAATTGCCAAAGGTTCCTTCACGAAAGTTGTTCCTTACGTCCTAAGCTTCACAACGACTATATATATGCATCTTAAAGACACATATAAACAGTAAAAAATTCAGTATTAATGACCAGATTCGGCAAGGAGCATTTACGCAAGGAAATGTCCGTAACACTTCGTAAAAGTGACCGTAAAAGAGCTCCAAAATTATTACCTAAACACACCAGCTGCAAACCAACAATACCAGCATGAACACCACTTTTTTCACTTCCCAAAAACAGCGCCAAACACAGCTAATACGTGGAAAAAACATTTGCAAAGCATAAGGCACACATTTCTATGCACACGAACAAATTTTAACGGTAAAAATGCGAAAAAACTTACTCAAATCCCTTTGGCACCTTGAGGGGAGTTTTCTTCAGTTTCTGAGCTGTTGGGGATGAAATGGAAGTGATTTGAGCTTTGAAAATCTCAAATTAGCCGATATTAAGTTGGGTCAACCCGACCCGACCCATGACCCAGTTTCCAGCTCGGCAGTCCTGGTAAAACAGTCATAGCTCTTTACTCTGAGGTCGGTTTGATGCGCAGTTTTGTGCATTGCAAACTAGACTCATAGATATTCAATTTGATAGGTCATGCACCTTTTAAATCCTTATAGTTTGGGAGATATGACCTAATACAGTTGACTAAAATTTAAGAAGGATTTCATAAAGAAACTTACGATAACATTGGCCAACCTCTATCTTGCAACTTTCTTGATTTCAAAACTTAATGTATACCCTTGTGCTATTACAATAGCTTTTAAAAATCCATTATTAGCAAAGTATACACTTTTAGTTCCATCCGAAAAGTTAAACCTAGTTTAAACCTTCCAAAAAGGGCGAGGTGCCACTCGGGTTATTTCTTTAATCCCGAACGTGCATTTAAGGTATTTCCTTTGGCTTAAAATTTTAGGTCCTTGGTATTAAAACTTATTTGTAACCTTATTATCCTTAGGTGGTAGCAAAAATCACATGTTCCTTATATAATGCCACACTATTTAAATAATGGAAGACGAGAAATGATGAGTCCTGAAAATACGACTTTTACGACGCTTAAAACATAGAACTAATGGGTGTTCTCGAGCGGTGTTATTGGTTTAATGGGTATGTTTTGATATTGTGCAGGAAAATGACCAAGGCATGGGAAATGGCGGAAAGTAAAAGGAACGGGTGAAAAACAAAGCCAAGTGCCGGATCACGGAAGGCCCACATGGGCCGTCTCACTCCAGACGGTCCGTATGACCTTCAGTGGCACGACACGAGTCACACGGTCAGGCCACACGGCCCGTCTGACACCAGACGGACCGTGTGACGGACCGTGTACTTGACGTAGCTCGGAAGACAACCCGTCGAAAATTAAAGAAATCGTGCAAGGAGATTCACACGGAGGAAGCACACGGCCCGTCTTACTCCACACGGATCGTGTAACGGGCCGTGTAACTGACGTAGCTCGAAAGGCCTTCGTCGAAAATATCAGAATTCGTGCAAGTGGATCGACACGGAAGAGCTACACGGCCCGTCTCACGCCACACGGGCCGTGTCACGGACCGTGTGGGCACAGTCAACCGCCAGACGGTCCGTTCACACGGACCATCTCACCTTAGACGGTCCGTGTAACGGACCGTGCCCCGTGCCGAAATTATTTTCCTAAATTATATCGACTTAGTTTTACTTTGTATAAATAGGATGTTATTTTATTTTATTAGGGACCTTCGTTTTTGACGACAGAAACTAGGGAGAACAAGGAGAAAAACGTTAGTTTGGCTTTTGTAATTCGTGAGAATCACATTCGTGATTATTGTTCAAAGCTTGTAACACGGATTCTTGTTCTAAAATCATAAGTCCATCTTTATGTTTTCTTCTACTCGTTGTGGGCAAATTATCAATAGTATGCTAGGCTAAACCCACAACTAGGGTTGTGGGAACCATGACGACCCAATTAAGATAACGCAAACTGGGGGTAATTCGTTCACATAAACCATGCATGTATTGTTAAATTCTTCGTTTGAACTTCTCCTTAATGAGTCGACACATTGGGGTAAGCCTGTATTCGTTACATGCCCGAAAGGGATGTAGTGATTGGGAAAAGAGTCTAACAACAGAGATTCAGGGTCATGAACCTAGTCTAAGTGCCTGAGACCGAAAGGTGAAGGTATTCTGAGATCAGAAACAACGGTTGGCATTGCATACACTCGGAGACCGAGAGGAGAGGAGTGAGATATACCTAGGAAAGGGACCGAAAGGTGACCTAGGTATTAATTAAGAAGTAGATTTTGCATGCATCATTAGGAACGAATTCACAGATCCAGTTTAGTTGTCGTAATTGTATGTCATGAGTAACACAACCCTAGCCTCTCTCTATCTGTCTAAGAATCGGAACATTCTTATTAATTGCTTTAAGAAGTTAGTTAAACTAAATAACGCAACCCCCATTTATTTTATGTACGTTTATCTTGGGAATAGCATTTACGACTGAAAGCTGGTACTAATAGAGTAATTCTTACGTGTTCCCTGTGGGATCGACCTCAACTCTGGTTGGGTTCTATATTTGACCAACGACCGCTTTACTCTTCTATTTGGAGTGTAATTTGGGCGTATCAAATTTTGGCGCCGTTGCCGGGGAACGCGGCAAGGAACTAGTCTATTAGTTGCTACTTTCAGCTTGTAAGTCTAGTCCCTGATTTTACTTTGTCTCTTGTTTTTGTCCTCGTAGGGGTTCAGCATTGTATGCCAAGTACCCGAAGCAAGGGTGCAACACTTATTCCCTACGATCCGGAGCTTACCAAGTCAATTCGCAGAATGAACGCCCAAGATCGTGAAGCAGCAAGGCAGAGGGAGTTGGCAGTGAATCCTGCAGCTGGAGGTCAGGATGGGTTAGGTATGGATGATCTGGCTGGTAATGTGGTACCACCAGCAGCGCCACTTCGCCAGGTACCACTTGTACCACCTCAGCAACACCAACCCCCGGTGAGACCTCAAGGCCCTCAGTACCCGCCAGCTGTGCAAGATGATGATGATGATGCCGGGTCAACTGGGGCGATAGTGCTCCCACCACTGCCTGCTGGGATCAAATTCACGATCACCAGCACCATGCTGCAGATGTTGCAGTTGAAAGGGATGTTTACTGGAGCGGCCACAGAGGATGCAAATCAACACTTGATTAACTTCTTAGCGACCTGTCAGTCCTCCGAAATTCCAGGAGTGAGCCAGCAAGCGTTGAGGCTGAGGTTATTTCCATTGTCTCTGTCTGGTGAGGCAATAAGGTGGCTAAACGAGCTCCCCCACGATTCCATCCGCACATGGGGGGAACTAAAGGAGGCCTTTCTGGAACGATTCTTCCCTGCTTCACGGCAATTGAAACTCAAAGATGAGATCGGATCCCATAAACAAATGCCGAATGAAGCGCTGTATCAGTCTTGGGAAAGATTTAGGCAAAAGCTCAAACAGTGCCCAAATCACCATCTCACTGATGAACACTTGAAGGCAGTCTTCTACAGGTCCTGCAACTTCGTTACCAAGCCTATCATTGATGCAGCTTGTGGAGGGTCATATATGTCCAGGACTTTCCCGGACATCGTGGTCATCTTAGACCAAGTGGCAAAGAACAACAGGGCATGGTATACTAGAGAGGCAGACTGCTCAGGGATGGTATTTGAGATGAGTGAGGCGCAGCGCAAGAAGGAGGAAGAACGGGACCAGGACATGGCCCATATGCGGACACAAATTGATTTGCTGTCGAAGAAGTTCCTTGGTGGGAGCACTGAGAAAGTCAAAGCAATGGAAGCACTACCCAGGTATGACGATCAAGGCAGCGAATATGATGAGGAAGCACAGTTTCTTGGTAGTCAGGGGGGTTACCGAGGTTTCAACTCCGGTAACCAAGGTCGGAACTTCAATCGGGAGAATTACCAAGGGAACTGGCAGAACAGGGATGGCTACAGAACCCGTGATCGCCAAAACGAGGGCGGCAGCAACTCCAAGCTAGAGGATATGATGACAAAAGTCCTAAGCAAAGTGGAGGCCACTGAGGCAGTGGTGCGAGATGTCAAGAGCGAAATTTCCAATGTCAGGCAGCTGGTAGATTCGCACTCCACCTCAATCAAGCAGTTAGAGCAGCAGATGGGGCAGATTTCGGTGGCGTTTAATCAGAGGAAAGTTGGGTCACTCCCGAGTGACACAGTGCAAAACCCGAAGAACGATGGCCACTGTATGGCGATCACCACGAGAAGTGGTCAGGTACTTGCTAACCCAGTTGCTGTTCCTAATGCAGGTCAGGTGAAAGTCGATGACAACATGCCTGGCCCTATGGAGGGTCAGGTTGACATTGAGAGTAATGAACCTGAGGCGGTGGTGGCAGAGCCCGAGGTGACCAAGAAGGCAGTAGTGACAGACTCCCCCAGTGGCCCAAGTCTGCCAGCCATCCCAAAACCAAGGCCGCCATTTCCCCAAAGGCTACAAAAGAAGGCAGAGGATGGCAAATTCCAGAAGTTCCTATCCATGTTGAAGGAGCTGTCTGTGAACATACCTCTGGTGGAAGCACTTGAACAAATGCCTGGCTATGCTAAGTTCATGAAAGACTTAATCACTAAGAAGAGGACAGCCACGATCGAGCCAGTCGATAACTTACACCACTGTAGCGCCATCGCTACGAGATCTTTAGTAGAAAAGAAGGGAGATCCGGGGGCGTTCACCATCCCATGCACCATTGGTGCTTATGACTTCGCACGGGCTCTTTGTGACCTTGGTGCCAGCATTAATTTGATGCCGTTGGCAGTTTACCAGCAGTTGGGCTTGGGAGCCCCCACACCCACGACCATGCGGCTGTTGATGGCAGATAGATCAGTAAAGAGGCCCGTGGGAATCCTGTATGATGTCCTTGTTCGAGTGGGAAGGTTCATCTTCCCTGCCGACTTTGTCATCCTTGACTGTAAAGTGGACTTTGAGGTACCAATCATCCTTGGAAGGCCATTTTTGGCAACTGGCAGGGCACTGGTGGACGTCGAGCGAGGTAAACTCACATTCCGGTTAAACACCGAAGAGGCGAAATTCAGTGTGTGTGCTGCCATGAAAAGGCCTACGGAGTTGGCTGTGATGTCCATCCTGGATATTGATGACGAAAATGTTTCTGAAGCCTCGTTGGAGGAAAAGATGACTGTTGACACACTGGCAGCAGTGCTGATGAACTTCCCAAAAGATGGTGTTGAGGGGTACAACGACACCATCTATGCCTTGCAGGGCATGGGGACCAGACCGTTCGTGCCAAGAAAGTTGGACTTGGATTTGCAAAATAGGCCAACACCTCCGGCGAAACCCTCTATCGAGGAACCGCCCGTTCTGGAGCTCAAGGAGTTGCCGCAACACCTCAGGTATGCATTTTTAGGTACTAATAACACTCTTCCTGTGATTGTGGCTGCAGATCTTCAGGAACATCAGGTGGAGACATTGTTGAGGGTCCTACAGAAGTTCAAGCGCGCCATTGGATGGACCATTGCTGACATAATTGGCATCCCTCCAGGCATCTGCACTCATAAAATCAAGCTCGAGGATGACTGCGTGCCTAGCATTGAGCATCAGCGAAGGCTTAACCCACCCATGCAGGAGGTGGTGAAGAAGGAGATCATTAAGTGGCTGGATGCTGGGGTGGTGTATCCAATCTCGGACAGCAAGTGGGTGAGCCCAGTACAGTGCGTCCCCAAAAAGGGGGGCATGACGGTGGTCGTTAATGACAAGAACGAGCTCGTCCCACTTAGACCTGTCACCGGATGGCGAGTGTGCATGGACTACAGGAAGTTGAACAAATGGACTCTAAAGGACCACTTCCCCATGCCGTTCATGGATCAGATGCTAGACAGGCTAGCAGGGCGAGGATGGTATTGCTTCCTCGACGGATACTCGGGGTACAACCAGATCTCAATAGCCCAGAAGATCAGGAGAAGACCACCTTCACGTGTCCGTATGGGACGTTTGCTTTCAGGAGGATGCCGTTTGGGCTCTGCAATGCCCCAGCCACTTTTCAACGCTGCATGATGTCCATCTTTTCAGACATGGTCGAAGACACCCTTGAGGTATTTATGGACGATTTTTCCGTAGTGGGTGATTCTTTTGATGATTGTTTGCAGAACCTAAGCAAGGCACTACAGCGCTGTGAAGCGGCCCAGTTGGTTCTGAATTGGGAAAAGTGTCACTTCATGGTCAAGGAGGGCATAGTCCTTGGTCATAAGGTGTCAGAAAAGGGGATAGAGGTGGACAAGGCAAAGATTGAGGTCATTGAGAAATTGCCGCCTCCTATCTCGGTCAAAGGGGTCCGGAGTTTCCTTGGGCATGCCGGATTCTATCGCCGGTTTATTGAAGATTTCTCTAAGATTGCACATCCATTGTGCAAACTGTTGGAGAAGGATGTCAAATTCCACTTTGACGATGCATGTCGACAAGCGTTTGAGACCTTAAAACTGAAGCTCATTTCAGCGCCTGTCGTGGTTGCTCCTGACTGGGACGCTCCGTTTGAGGTTATGTGTGACGCGAGCGGAGTTGCTGTGGGTGTTGTGCTGGGGCAGAAGCGGAACAAAATTTTCCATCCTATCTACTACGCCAGTAAGACGCTGAATGAGGCTCAAAGGAATTACACTGTCACAGAGCAGGAGTTGCTAGCCGTGGTATATGCCTTTGACAAGTTTCGAGCATATTTACTGGGCACGAGGGTGATCGTCCACACTGACCATGCCGCACTCCGGTATCTCATGGCCAAGAAGGACGCTAAGCCTCGCTTAATCAGATGGGTGCTCTTGCTACAGGAGTTCGACTTCGAAGTCCAAGATCGTAAAGGCACGGAGAATCAAGTCGCGGACCATCTCTCCAGGTTAGAGGACGCAGCCCGGGCCAATGAGTGGGTGGACATCGATGACTCGTTTCCCGATGAGCAGGTATTAGCCGCTTCTGCGGACCTAGTCCCTTGGTATGCTGATTTTGCTAACTTCCTGGTGAGCGATATTATGCCGGTAGGCCTTAACCCTCACCAGAGAAAAAAGTTTTTTCATGATGTGCGCAGGTACTTTTGGGATGATCCATATCTATTCAGAACATGCGCAGATGGGGTCATCCGACGATGTGTCCCTGAGGCAGAAATGTTGAGCATCCTGGAAGCCTGCCACTCCTCTCCAGTGGGGGGGCATCATGGTGGTGCCAGAACTGCCAAGAAGATCCTGCAGTGTGGGTACTACTGGCCCACCATCTATAAAGATGCCCATGACTTGGTGCAGGGGTGCGACCAGTGTCAGCGCCAAGGGAACATTTCAAGGCGTCAAGAGTTGCCCATGACCCCCATTCTGGAGGTGGAACTGTTTGATGTGTGGGGCATCGACTTCATGGGCCCGTTCGTGAGCTCGTATGGGATGAAGTATATCTTGGTGGCTGTGGACTACGTCTCCAAATGGGTGGAGGCAATAGCGCTACCTAACAACGAAAGTAAGAGTGTGGTACAGTTCTTGAGGCGGAACATCTTTGCTAGATTTGGGACACCGCGAACTATCATTAGTGATGGGGGCTCCCATTTTTGCAACACTTCCTTTCGGGCTATACTGGCAAAATATGGGGTACGCCAACACAAGGTGGCCACCGCCTATCATCCGCAGACAAGTGGACAGGTCGAAGTATCCAACAGGGAAATTAAGGAGATCCTGACCAAGTCTGTCAACGCCACAAGAACGGACTGGGCTAGGAAGTTAGATGATGCGTTGTGGGCCTATAGGACAGCTTATAAGACGCCCATTGGTATGTCTCCATATCAGCTAGTGTTCGGTAAAGCCTGTCATCTACCAATTGAGTTGGAGCACAAGGCACTGTGGGCCCTCAAGGCCCTGAACATGAATTGGAAGGAGGCAGCCCACATGAGGTTGGACCAGATGAATGAGCTGGATGAGTTTCGTCTACAAGCTTACGAGAGTGCTGCTCTGTACAAGAATAAGATGAAGGCCTACCATGATAAGCTCATTGCCCCACGAAGCTTTGATGTTGGTGATAGAGTGCTACTCTACAACTCCAGATTGAGGCTATTTCCAGGGAAGCTAAAATCAAGATGGTCTGGCCCGTACAAGATCACACTAGTGATGAATAATGGAGCAGTTGAGTTAGAGACGAATGAGGGGCACCGCTTCAAGGTAAATGGGCAGCGCGTGAAAAAGTACATGGGCGCTGCAGAGGAATCCTCGGTGATAGAGGTTCTCCATCTCGACGAAGTCTGAGTAGTCAAGAGCTTCACGTCGAGCCGTGACGTTAAACCAAGCGCTAAATGGGAGGCAACCCATCAATCAAAAAAAAAAAATTAATTAATTAAATTACAATGAAGTAACGTAAAGTACACTGACTTCTGCTTTTCTTGGCCTATATTTTGTCTCAGGGAAGGATGCACATGGTGACAGGGAAAGCCAATTAGGCGTACGGGCAAAGGAAGGACTAAAATTCCCCAAAGGGGTGACGCACGGCCCATTTACACGGATCGTCTGACCCCAGACGGACCGTGTAACGGCCCGTTGGTGCGCCCCCCAGGTAAGTGAAATTCCCCAAGGCATTTCACACGGCCAAATTACACAGTTCGTGTGAGCTTACACGGTCCGTCACACGGACCGTGTGGGAGCAGGCGGCGTCAGACGCCACGCGTGTCGCCACACGGCCCCCAACACGGGCCGTCTAACATGAAACGGTCCGTCTAACGGACCGTTTGGGCGTGTACCTCGGGACCATGCGTCCGCCACCCACAGATCGCCATACGGATCGTGCCACGTGGCACGACCCGTTTGCCCACCCGTCTTGGGGCACAAAAATGTGGGTATTTATACCCTCTTTTCAGATTTTGCCCTCACCTCACAATCACTTTCTCTCTAAACAAACACCCCACACGCCTCACTCTTCTCACACGGATTGTGCCCTCTACTCACGATCCGTCACACCACCCTTAGGCGAATTTTTCAAGTCTCAAGTATACTTTCCTCATTCAAGTAAGTTTCTTGAGTTGGTTGTTCTTTAGTTTGTTTCTTGACATTTTGTTTTTAGTTTTGTTCTTGCGCGCGAGTTCTTGCATATACCTTGTGATTATGACGTCTATAACTCTCTAGGGGTATGATTCCTTGAAGTTTTGTTAATGGGAAGTCGTAGCCACCATTATTGCTTTCTTGAACTCTTGAAACATAGGGTTTTTGGGCTTCTTGGGTGGTTAAAATTTGGGTTTGTGTTGTTGAAGGTAGTCTTGCTTAGTTTGAGTACCCGATCCGGCATTTTTTTTGTGACTTATGACGTTTGTGAACTTCGCAATCCGTATTGGGGCTGACTGGGGACGATGACCGTGTCACGGTCCGTTACACGGACCGTGTGACATCACACGGGCCGTGTCACGGACCGTCCGTGTCACGATTCCCATTGTTTGCCAAGGTACGCCACACAGTCCGTTACACGGACCGTCTGACCTTTCACGGTCCGTGTGGCGGCCCGTCCCGTGTTCCTTGGACGCCTGCGCCCCTTAGGCGTTCACACGGGCCTCTACACGGCCCGTTCCCCTTTACACGGCCCGTGCAGGGCCCCCGTCTACACCCCCTTATTTTTTTTAGTCGTCATTGTATTTACTTTCATCAAGTCTCATCGGCCTCTTTAGTGCGAAATTCCCTATGATAGACCGGGTGACGCCACTCTTAAGGGTTTTTGTCACTTCCCTTCCACAGGGGAAGTCTGAGTACCCGGTAGTGTGTCGTCCCAAACACCCTGGCATTACTAATATTCTCTTTATTCTTTGTGTTGTTTGCAGGACTATTATGGCCCCACGTCTACGACCTCGCCCACGACAAGACGAGCAGGAGTCACGTCTCCGGGATTCGATCACCGAATCCTCGAGTCACACTCCGGGGAGTGACTCCGGCAATGACTCCGTAGGCGGGTCAGCTGTGCCTTCCCCACCCCCTCGCACTGCCCTTTCCCGTCCAGTGCGGCGCTACATCGCTTCAGATTCTGAGGAGGATGCTCCCGAAGTGGGGGTGGCAGGGGAAGCTGCGGTCCCAGCGCAGGAGGATGAGGCCGGCACTCCAGTCACTGCCGAGCACGATGTTGGGGGAGAGGAGGATATTTTGCTCCTCCGCGACAGTGACGATGAGGCCACCCAGCAGGCGGTTGCCCGGACTTCTGACCCGGAAACCGCCAAGTGGCTCCTGATCTTTTTACGGAGGAGATGGTCAGTCCCCGGGGCTAAGGAGGTCTACGTCAATGGCATCACCAAAGGTACTGGCGGCTATCAGGGGAGGCCAATTATCCCGGAAATGCGGGTCCTAGTGGACAAGTTGGACTCCATTCCGGAAATACGGAATACATTTGAAGCATATCAGTTTGGATGGATGGCCAGCCCTCCTGGATACTATGGCCCAGATATGATCGCCGAATTTTACTCCAGCTATGCCGCCAGCCTGCTTGCATCCATAGAAGGCAACCTGCCCAGACGTGCGAAGAAGTGGCTTGCTGCCAAATTATCTCATCGGGATTATGTCACCATCCGGGGGGCACAGGTTGACATCTCGGCAGAGACGATCAACCGCTTTTTATTTGGTCCAGACTACCGTGCCCCACCAGATGGGATCTTCATTTCTCACTATGTGTCTGTCACTGATGAGGTTAGGATCTCGGACCCGTCTACCCGGACTAGGGAGTTACAGTGGATGGCGGAGCATATTGCACTTCAGGGAGTGGAGGCACCTTGGGTGACTAACCCCAAGATACCTATTACAAAAGCCTCCCTCACATTTGTCGCCAAGTTTTGGTGGTCGGTGGTGCGTGCCCGACTTAGACCCACAGTAAACGACAACACGCTCCAACTCTCCCATGCTGTGTTGGTCGCGAGTTTGGTGGCCCGCCTTGGTATTAACGTGGGTCGCGTAATTGCTATGGAGATAAAGGATCGTGCCCTCTCCGAACGCGCAGGTATGTCATTTCCATGCCTGATTCGGGCACTTTGCAGGCAGGCCCGTGTTCCCACCACGCACTTCTTGGACCGGAAGATAGCTCCAAAGGGTGTCGTCAACATTGCTATGATTAAGGATATCGACAACCCATTGTACCACAGTCGATCCCGGCGGCATGGGATTCCGACACAGCTCCCCCGGGCTCCCCCACAGCAGCCTTTGGCTTTTGAGGAGCCCCCCACAGCCCCCCAGACGGGTACAGATACTGAGCAGCCCGGGGGCAGTGGCGCAGCACCTCAGACGCATCCGGGCTACACTTATGTCCCCTACGACCTCCTCGCCCGCATGGTTACAGAGCAGAGGCAGACGCGGGCGATTGTTGACCAGATGGTGGTCCGGGTGCCTCAGGTGGTGCAGACTCACGTACAGTTGGCTGAGGATCGGCTTCGCGCTGAACTTCTTGGCCAGATCCAGAGTTTGCAGGAGCAGTTTAACCAGTGGGAGGCCTACCTTCGCCGCATGTTTGGCAGCATGACCGGTGATGAAGTGACTCAGATGATGCAGGAGATGCAGGCCATGAAGGACAAAATTGACGATTTATATGCACGGTACAACAGCACCGGGCCCGCTCCGGCTCCACCACCCGATTCGTTTGCATCATTGTTCAGTGCCCCGGTGGAGCCGAGCCTGACTGAAGGCTGGGGGATACCGATCATACCTCCTGCTGCCCAGGCACCCCCTCCTACGGCGTCGGGACATACGGACAAAGGTAAGCGTCGCAGTCAGCGCACTAGCCCACCTGAGGACCCACAGCGTGAGGAGGCACGGAGGCTGCGAAAAGCCTTGAGGGCTCAGAGGCGTGAGGCTGCTGCACGGGAAGAGCAGGCGCGCATCGCATACGAGGCTGCCCGGACAGGAGCATCTGGAAGCACTAGGGCGCCAGCTGATGATGTTGCTTGCCCGGACCCGCCAGTTGGTTCGGGCCGTGATGACCCCCCTGACGCCTAAGGCGTCCCAGGTATGTCGTGCTCCCATTTTTGCTTTGTTGATTATTCTGGTGCTATGAGGACATTGCACTGCTTTTTGTTGGGGGTGGGGCATCTTATCTTTACCCTGAAGAGTTTTTCTTGCCATGTTTCTTTTCTCTGAAGGTGGATTATCTAGTAGAACTGGCATGTTTAGGTTTATTATGTTTGTTTTGTGTGGTAAAGACAGGTGGTTATAAGAATTTATGGTAACCTCACCAATTTAAAAAATGAATGAAAAACGAAAATCCACGGAACTTGTAGGTGTGTATCCCATATGGACTGATTTTGTGATCCTCTGAAAACACATTGTACATTGTTTAGTTGGCATATTAGCGATTGAAGTCTGACTGTGTTATGTAGTGCTTGATAGTGGGGGATATGTGCCATGTGTGTGGGAGTGTATTTGCTTGAATTTAACTGACACACCTGTAAACTAGAACTTGCCTGGTTGGTCCCCCTAAAACGATTGAATGAGTGGATTAGGAAAGGATCTTAGGCCATTGTTGTTAAGAAGTCACTAAGCCTAAAATGAATTAACCAAATGAAGTTCATCCCTTTGAACCAAATAATTGAGCTTTAATAGACCTTTTCTTTCTTATTACCCAATCCATGTTTCCAATCTATCTGTAAACCATACTCAGGCCCTGGTCGCTTTAAGGACATTGTGAACCTCAATCTAGGCCAAAGGCCTAAGTTGAGGGTGGCTTATATTGGCCCTGGTCCTTGAAAAGACATTGTGCACCTCAACTTGGGCTAAAAACTTAAGTTGAGGGTGGCTATTGTAAGAAAAGCAGAAGAATAGGGATGGAAAAGATCCAAGTGGTGAGAAGAAAAGCTGAACAACAAAAGAAAGAATTTTTGGGGGGCGTGAATAAAATTAAAAAAAAAAAAAAAAGGGGGGGGAAGTACACGCCCCTCTGTAGAGCAAAGTGGAAAAATAGGGAAAACAAAGATTTTGGGAAACCGGAAGTAGTGGCTGAGTCAAAGCAGGGTCTTGGACCAAAACACTAGTCATTTTGATCCTAAATATATCTCACCCAAGCCCGAGCCTACGTTACAAGCCTTAGAAAGTCCTAAAGTGGTCCTGAAAAGGTCATTCAAGAGTTAAGGTGGTGAAAATAAAGGCAAGCATATGGTCTATACTCGTGTGTCGGTTGAAAATTCTTTGTGAGCGTGAGGGTTTACATTCCAGTCTCTGGGTGCTACATTATTTCATGGTGTGAGACTTCTTTGTAGTAAGGGGCACTATCACCGCACTATTTGGGTGCTATACATAACTGGCTTATCTTTGTTCGAGAGCTTAATAGGAGCCAACGACATATAGTATCGTGTTTAGGTCGATCTAATCAGAGTCTGTTGGAATACGCACGCATTACAAGTATACGTGTTGAGCATGAGTTTAATGAACAAAGGGGTTGCTATTTATTTCTTTTTAATTACTTGTCTTTTGTGTGTCGTAAGGTGTTTCTGGTCATCGCTTGAGGACAAGCAATGGTTCTAAGTTGAGGGTGTTGATGAGTCATGAAAATACGACTTTTACGACGCTTAAAACATAGAACTAATGGGTGTTCTCGAGCGGTGTTATTGGTTTAATGGGTATGTTTTGATATTGTGCAGGAAAATGACCAAGGCATGGGAAATGGCGGAAAGTACAAGGAACGGGTGAAAAACAAAGCCAAGTGCCGGATCACGGAAGGCCCACACGGGCCGTCTCACTTCAGTGGCATGACCTTCAGTGGCACGACACGAGTCACACGGTCAGGCCACACGGCCCGTCTGACACCAGACGGACCGTGTGACGGACCGTGTACTTGACGTAGCTCGGAAGACAACCCGTCGAAAATTAAAGAAATCGTGCAAGGAGATTCACACGGAGGAAGCACACGGCCCGTCTTACTCCACACGGATCGTGTAACGGGCCGTGTAACTGACGTAGCTCGAAAGGCCTTCGTCGAAAATATCAGAATTCGTGCAAGTGGATCGACACGGAAGAGCTACACGGCCCGTCTCACGCCATACGGGCCGTGTCACGGACCGTGTGGGCACAGTCAACCGCCAGACGGTCCGTTCACACGGACCATCTCACCTTAGACGGTCCGTGTAACGGACCGTGCCCCGTGCCGAAATTATTTTCCTAAATTATATCGACTTAGTTTTACTTTGTATAAATAGGATGTTATTTTATTTTATTAGGGACCTTCGTTTTTGACGACAGAAACTAGGGAGAACAAGGAGAAAAATGTTAGTTTGGCTTTTGTAATTCGTGAGAATCACATTCGTGATTATTGTTCAAAGCTTGTAACACGGATTCTTGTTCTAAAATCGTAAGTCCATCTTTATGTTTTCTTCTACTCGTTGTGGGCAAATTATCAATAGTATGCTAGGCTAAACCCACAACTAGGGTTGTGGGAACCATGACGACCCAATTAAGATAACGCAAACTGGGGGTAATTCGTTCACATAAACCGTGCATGTATTGTTAAATTCTTCGTTTGAACTTCTCCTTAATGAGTCGACACATTGGGGTAAGCCTGTATTCGTTACATGCCCGAAAGGGATGTAGTGATTGGGAAAAGAGTCTAACAACAGAGATTCAGGGTCATGAACCTAGTCTAAGTGCCTGAGACCGAAAGGTGAAGGTATTCTGAGATCAGAAACAACGGTTGGCATTGCATACACTCGGAGACCGAGAGGAGAGGAGTGAGATATACCTAGGAAAGGGACCGAAAGGTGACCTAGGTATTAATTAAGTTGTAGATTTTGCATGCATCATTAGGAACGAATTCACAGATCCAGTTTAGTTGTCGTAATTGTATGTCATGAGTAACACAACCCTAGCCTCTCTCTATCTGTCTAAGAATCGGAACATTCTTATTAATTGCTTTAAGAAGTTAGTTAAACTAAATAACGCAACCCCCATTTATTTTATGTATGTTTATCTTGGGAATAGCATTTACGACTGAAAGCTGGTACTAATAGAGTAATTCTTACGTGTTCCCTGTGGGATCGACCTCAACTCTGGTTGGGTTCTATATTTGACCAACGACCGCTTTACTCTTCTATTTGGAGTGTAATTTGGGCGTATCAAGAAACATGGGGTCTCACATTAAGGTCCGAACAAGGGTCCGTGGGGGTGCCTATAGCCACATAGTGGCTTTCAAGACAAGAGCACCTACCTTGAGCCATTTTTACAGCCAATGGTGAGCACCACGGGTCATGAAGGGCTCAATGGAGGGCCACTAGTTCTTAAACTCCACCATAAGCCAAAATACAACTCCCACAAGGCCAAGGGCCATCCCTCGGCAACTTCTACATCTCGCGGACCCCTTCACAGCTCGTGGTGGTGACAATGGAGTGTCACTTGGTAAAATATTCCCGGAACCTTGATTTTTATGCATCGATAAAGTCTCACGAGATCCTGGTCCTTATAACATCTATCCCCTGGGAATATTCATCCTTAAATCAGAATAAGACTAGCTTGAGTTAACTTAAACATGAAACATTTCAACATGAAAACACGATGCATAACTCATTTCTTGAAGATCATGAAATCAAAAAAACTCATGGCAAGACATCCTTTAAATCATTTTCGTGCACATGTATGCATACCATGTCATGAAACATAAGAGTGAATAAATTAGGACCATTGAGAGTAGGAAGAACCTAATATCTTAGGCTTGAGTAGATTAGAAAAGACAGGGGTATCGCCTTATCATGTCCGTCTCCACCTCCGATGTAGCACTTTCCATATGTTGATTCCTTTAAAGAAATTTAACTGAAGCCACATCCTTGTTGCGAAGCCTCTTTACTTGCCTATCTAAAATTTCAATCAAAACCTCTTCATAGGACAAGGTCTCTTCAACCTCAACACCTTCTAAGGGAATAATCAATCTAGGATCGCCAATCAACTTTCTCAACATAGACACATGGAAAACTAGGTGAATAGAACTCATCTTAAAAGGAAAATCCAATCTATAGGAAACCTTGCCTATCTGCTCAACTATCAAACAAGGGCCTACATACCGGGGGCTTAACTTTCCCTTTTTACCATAACACGTTACACCCTTCATACGAGAAACCTTCACATACACCCAATCACCAACATGGACTTTAAGATCCTTCTTTCTAACATTCGAATAAGACTTTTGGAGACTTTGTGCCATCTTCAATCTCTCCTGAATAAACTTCACCTTTTCCATGGCCTACGACATCTAATCCAGGCCATTTCACCTAACTCAAACCATTTTACCAGGGGTCTACACCTTCTCCTATATAGAGCCTAAAATGGTTTCATACCAATGCTAGCATTAAAACTATTATCGTAGGCAAACTCGATAAGTGGTAGATGATCATCGCAATTACCCTTCAATTCCAACACACAAGCCCTCAACATGTCTTCTAAGGTTTAAATTGTTCTTTTGGCTTGTACGTCGGTTTAAGGATGGAAAACGGTGCTTAACTTAACTTTGGTGCCAAGACCCTTTTGAAATGATTTCCAAAAGTGAGAAGTAAATTGAGTACCACGATCTGATATGACAGACATAGGCATACAGCCTATCAAATTCTCGAATCTATAACATTGCATAATCTTCAGCGTTGAAAGTAGTCTTCACTAGTAGGAAATGAGATAACTTAGTAATTCTATCAACAGTATTCAAATAGAATCAAATTTCTTTCTAGTACGGGGAAAATCAACCACAAAGTTCATATTCACATCTTTCCACTTCCATGTAGGAATCTCAATATCTTAAGCCAAACTACCGGGCCTTGATGTTCTACCTTTACTTTTTGACAATTAGGATATTCAGATACAAACTTGGTTATGTCTTTCTTCATACCATGTCACTAATACACGTCCCTTAAGTCTCAATACATTTTGGTAGATCCTGAATGTATAGAATAATGAAAGTTATGGGCTTCACTCATGATGACCTCTCTAAGACCATCAATATCTGGAATACATAACCAATCATGATACCAAAGCATACTATCTCCCCCTTGGGATAAAACCTCTATCTTCTTTTTTCTCAACCAACTTCTTTAATTCAACTAAGGACGGGTCCAAGTCTTGTTTTTCCTTGACATCAACAACCATAGAAGACTTAGCCCTACTCTAGACATGAACACCACCATCATTGGAGTCAGCCAATCTAACACCTATCTAGCCAAGCGATGAACATGTTTCACCAATACTATCCTTTCCTCATCAACATGGGCCATACTACCCATAAATATCCAGCTAAGAGCATTGACAACAACATTTGCCTTGTCGGGATGATATTGAACACTCATGTCATAATTTTTAAGAAGCTCCAACCATATTCTTTGACTTGAATAAAGATCTTTTGGGTGAACACATATTGCAAACACTTGCGGTAGTTAAACACATCAGCATGAACCCCATATAAATAATGTCTCGAAATTTTTAAAACAAGTGCCACAACCACCAACTTATGATCATGAGTCGGATAATTTTGTTCATGTACCTTTATTTCCTTGATGCATAATCTATCACCTTACCATGTTGCATGATAACATACCCTAACCTAATCGAGAAGCATCATAATACACCACAAACCTATCTAAGCCATCCAGTATGGTCAAAATAGGAGCCAATGTAAGTCGACCTTTGAAGGACTAAAAACTCTTTTCACACTTATCCTACCATATAAACTTGGCCTTCTTTTGGGTTAACTTAGTCGCTGGAGATGCAATGGATAAGAAACCTTCAACAAACCTTCTATCATAACCAACCAACCTATGGAAGCTCCGAATATAAGAAGAAGTCAATGGTCTAGGCCAATTTTTCATGGCCTCCGCCTTCTTTCTGCCAACCTTAATACTCTCACTGGATACCACATGACCAAGAAAAGCAACTTCACCCAATCAAAACTCACATTTACTGAACTTGGCAAACAACTACTTCCCCCACAAAGTTTGAAGAACCAACCTCAAGTGATCCATGTGCTCATGCTCACTTTGAAAATAAATCAGAATACCATTGATAAAGATAACCACAAAGTTATCGAGAAATGGCGTGAACATCCGATTCATAAGATCCACAAACACAACTAGAGCATTAGTCTAACCAAGTGACATTACCACAAATTCAAAATTCCCATACATAGTTCAGAAAGAAATTTTGGGAATATCACACTTGCTCACCCTCAACTGATGGTAACCAGAATGGAGGTCAATATTTTAGAAATGGGTAGCCCCTTAAAGTTGATCAAATAAGTCGTTGATCCTTGACAACAAATATTTATTCTTGACGGTCACTTTATTCAATTGCCTATAGTCAATGTACATTCGAAGTGACCCATCTTTCTTTCTTATGACTAACATAGGAGCACCCCCATGATGATATACTGGGTCTAATAAAGCCTTTCTCCAACAAGTCTTTCAACTGGTCCTTCAACTCCTTTAATTTAGTCGGTGCCATATACTAAGGAGTAATGGAAATAGGTTGAGTATCTGGAAGGAGATCTATGCAAAAATCTAATTCCATTTTGGGAGGAACACCGGAAAAATCTTTGAGAAAACTATCCTGACACTCATTAACCACCCAAACCAACTCAAGTGTAAGCGACTCAGACTCCACATCTCTAACCCTCACAATATGATAAATGTACCCTTTAGAAATTATCTTTTAGGCATTTAGATAAGAGATAAACCAACCTTTAATAGCAAAATCACTACTCCTTCACTCATGAATGGGTTCGCCCTAAAACAGGAATTTGACTTTTTGAGTTCTACAATCTATAGAAGCATATAAAGCGTGCAACCTCTTCATCCTAAAAATAATATCAAAATCAAATATCTCAAGTTCCACAAGATCATACGGAAGAACTTTATGCAAGACGGAGACAAGACAACTTCAATAGACTCTTTGGGTAATAATAGACTCACCCAGGAGAGTATAAACTGAAAAGGGCTCCTTTAAAATTTAAGGACTCAATCTAAACTTAACAGCCAATAGAGGAGTCACAAAAGATAAATTTACACCAGATCAACAAAGCATAAGCACCAATATCAATGACTTCTAACATATCAGTCACTACATCTGGGGTTTCATCTACTTCCTGTCGAGCATTCAAAGCATAGAACTTCTTACTTATGGGTGTACCACCTTGTGGAGCTCTTTACTGGGCTTGATCACCTTATGTCACTTGGCCCTCACCTTTTTTGGCAGCTTTAGGACAATCGACAACCTAGTGGCCCCGATTATCACACCCAAAACAAGCACCTAAACCTCTCAAGTATACACCTAAGTGATTCTTCCCACACATTGTACACTGAGGGGCGTTAGCTAACCTCCAATATGTGCCTTGGGAGGAGGCTCTCCAGCATTGGCAACCTTTACATTCGAACCTCGCCCCTGATGGGAGCAATCATATCCACCACCACTCTTAGCGTTGGAGAATCCATCGTCATAACGGGCTCTCATGGATTCATTCGCCCTCTTCTCCTTAAGTGTTTCCCCTTTAATCTGTTCATCATAAATCATAAGCCTAGAGATGTCTATATCCCAAATAAGCATAGCTGTCCGACATTTTATCACAACCAAATCAAAGATCCCAAAAGTAAACTTGTGCATTCTTGCACGAGGGTCACCACTAACGTAGGAGCAAATTTTGAGAGCTTTGTAAATTAGAGGGCATATTCTTTCACACTCATACCACCCTACTCGAGGTTGATAAATTTGTCATTTTGGCCTCCCTAAGCTCAAGAGGAATGAAATGGTCCAAAAAGGCAAACTTAAACTTTTCCCAGCCAATCGCATCATCCTCAACCCTCTCTATCAACTATTGGTTATGCTACACCTGATCCACATCTTTCAACCGATAGGAAACTAGTTCAGCTTTCTCTTCTGATGTCACCCCCATAATAGTCAACACCTTAGAGAGTTCATCAATAAAGTCTTGGGAATCTTTATCAGCTTTTGGCCCATAATACTCTGGGGATTCACAATGGGGTAAAATCTCGCACTCCATTAGCTGGAGTGGAAGCATGAGGAGGACGATGGCCTGCCTTTCCTAGTTGTTCATCACTTGGACAAGCATACCAAAGGCAGTCTGGAAGTCATCCTAAGTAATCGGCTCCCCTATAGGCTCTTGAGGGACTTGTTCCTCATTAATCGGGCCCTGCCTTTGTAGAGGGGCTCTTCTTGGAGGCATCTTCTATAAGGCACCAAGGATATTGTCAAAGTTAGGAAGTCTTAAGAGAAGGTCTAAAGCACGACATAGGACATGAAAAAGTGAGACAATTCCTAAAGTATTATCATGGCCTCCCACTCATAAGTATGGTGCACTTCACACCTATGAATAGGACTCTACTCGACGCGATATGTTGGACTCCAAGGATCATTTCAAAACCTTAGTGCTCTGATACCAAGTTTGTCATGACCCAGGCCTATGGATTAGGAGTGATATGGAGAATGGGAACCTGAGAGTCCCCAATTAAGCCTTATAGCATCCACATACACATCATCATTTCAGAAGTGCATAATAAGACAATAAATAATTTTTTCTAAGGGATGAGAAAGTTTGACTCACGCTATGGGGATGACATAGGGATAAGGATTTGCATGATTCACATAACACAAATAAACTAAGGGGCAGGTAGTATGACTCATGATATAGGGATAGAAGGGACTTAGAACTTTCCAAATTTCCACATCTTTTCATGAACATATCATCCTGTTATCAATATCAAGAAATCGCCACAATCATTATCTCCATTGAAAGTAGCATAACATAACACAATCTCGTACATAGAGTTTACATGATGTCGAATAGTGCCTCTAATTCATAGAATAGGATGAGGGCCAAGACATGTATTGGCTTACCCTCATAATAAAGACATAGGAAAAAGTAGCATAATAGGTAGATAGAAGGTGGCTTGTCCTTGATGATAGAACTCACCATAAGCAACTCTCACAATCCAAGTTAACCATCAAAAGGTGGATGAAGAACTCCTATCAGTGTTAAGCTTGACTAAATTTGGAGCAGGTTTATCCCAACAAGTTGCAGTGACTTTGATGTCATGAATGTTGTTTTCAACCATGAGAATAGAATCCTTCCAATTGTTAGGCTAATTCATATAAGGAAATACCGTAGCAGGAATGTTAGAGGTGCCTTTAAACATAGAAAATTTGACTCTGGAGAGATTAGACCGCTTCCCACCATATTTAACACTGCATCTATTTTTCCGGCGATACCAACAGAAAAAAATAGGGGTAGACTACAGGATCAACTTATAAAGGTCATTACTAGGCTTGACAAATCACCATCTCATCACCAAGTTCCCGAGGGGTGTATAGTCCTTGCCAATGCCAAAGCAATCAGCAAAGAAACTCCATATATTCCCAGAAAAATGCCTAGCCACAAAGGTGTGATCATGGTATCCTAATCAACCTGACGACAACAGTAACATATAGATGGGTTGTGCCCGAATCTAATGATCTACTGATTAGTGGGAAGCTTTTCTCTAAGAGCTCTCCAAAGATGGAAAGTGCATTTGAATAGAATGAATTTGTGCTATGTGAAGTTATTAATACTAGTGACCTCTCTCTTATCTCTAATTTGGTCCCATGATAAGGGACAACTAAAAGATCCATTGGCAGTAGGCTTCCAAATAGGTTGGCCAGGCAGAAGAGGATGATACTGAATTTTAGTAGCAAGGATAGTAGAAATCATATGAGGAAGAGTTGTTTTAGTGATTATATCCATATTCCAATGACCATCAATAAAAAATGTTGAAACCTTGATGTTGTTAGGCCAAGTATTGTCATTCCTATAGTTGACAAGAGGACCAATGCACAACCAATCATCCCACCAAAAAAGATATGAACTAGAATGAATTCTCTACTGTATATGCTTTTCCATATTATGCTTTTTTTCCTGAATTAATTTGGAAAAGTCAATAAGAATGGAATAAAACTTACCTGCTGCATGAACAAATGAATTGTGAAGAAAAATGAAGGGCTTCAAGTAAGCAAATTTCGCTGAATCTTAATTTTTAGTGTTTGCATACATTGATTTATTTTTCTATATATTTGTTTAGTATTACTGTGAAGATATTGGGATGAATAAGTAAGTGAATTGTGCAATTCCTTTTGAATCATTCTATGATTTTGAATATATTAAGAAAATCTGGGAGGGTAATGATTGGTAGTAAGGTGTATTAATCATTACAAAGGATAGTAGAATGAATGTAAAATTATGTCAAAGTATGTTTTTTCTCCTTACAAGTTTCTGGTTATGTATGATTTTTGAATTTAAAGAAAAAATATATTTTATAGTTATCACGATACTATATTTAAGTTCTTCTCTCTATATCTATCTATCTATCTATCTATCTATATATATATATATATTAAGAGATGTAATTAAATATTATGTGTATTATATTATATGAATACCCTTATATTTATGGTATTTGGGAATTTAAAACTTAACTCTAGACATGATATTTGGAAATTGTTTGTAGATTTGGGTGTTGTTAGTTATGAAATCTTATTATGATTATCCATTTAATAAATTCTAGCTTTTCAGATTCTATTTGGAAGGTAAATACTTAAGTGTTTGATTGATCATGACTTTGGCTAAGCCAAGTGCACTTTCAAAACTTTGTAATTCTTGTAGGATTCCCGAATTTTCTTTGTTTTATATGTGTTGGGGAGTGATGGGGAATAGGCTATGGGGTGTGTGATTCATGAAATGATTTGTAATGAATCTCTAGGTCATTCTCGGTATGTTGTGTCTTTTTTATTGATTAGATCATTCTTATAATGATCCAAGATCATTTATGACCTGCTGGAACTGGTAGCTCAGTTTCCTGGTCGTTCTCCCGGATGTTGTGCAGTTTTTTCATATTTTGAAGGCCTTATGGCTTGAAGAGTTAATTTCAAAGTAAAATACAGGAAAATAGTCTCAGAATAGAATTTTGATAGTTCATTTAGCTCTAGAATGGCCAAATTGGGCTAGAAGCATGGTTGGCTCGAGTATTTCATAAGCCCAAATTTACACTCCAAACAGAAGAGTAAAGCGGTCGTTGGTCAAATATAGAACTCAACCAGAGTTGAAGTCGATCCCACAGGGAACACGTAAGAATGGATCTATTAGTACCGACTTTCAGATGTAAATGTTATTCCCAAGATAAAATTGCATAAAGTAAATAGGGGTTGCGTTGTTCAATTTAAATTCCTATGTAACATAACTAATAGAGACGTTGATACTGGTTTTCAAACAAGTAGAGAGAAGCTAGGGTTGTGTTCCCCATGACATCTAATATGATAACTAAACTGGCTTGGTAAACTCGTTCTTGATTGTGCATACAAGATCCAACAAATTAGCTAATACCTAGTTCACCTTTCGGCCCTTCCTAGATATAATTCACTCCTCTCTTTTCGGTCTCAGAGTGTATGTAGTTTCGACCTTTGTTTTCGATCTCAAAATACCCACATCTTTCGGTCTCAGGCACTTAGACTAGGTTAAAAACCTCGAATCTCTATTGTAGAACACTTTTCCTAATCACTACATCCCTCTCGGGCATGTAATAAATATGGGCTTGCCCTAATGCGTCGACTCATTAAGGAGAAATTGAAGCGAAGAGTTCTATAATAAATGCACCGATCAATCGCTCGAATCTACCTCAGTTTGTGTTATCTTTATTGTAGTGTCATGGTTCCCACAACCCTAGTTGTGGGTTTAGCCTAGCATGTTCGATATAACTGGCCCACAACAATGGAATGAAAGCATAGTAACTGACTTACAATTGAAAGAACAATGAATCCGTGTTACAATCTTCAAGCAATGATCACAATCCACGAATCAAATGTAAAATAAAGCCAAACTATTGTTTTCTCTCTTGTTCTCTGACTCTAGCCGTCAACAATGTCCTAAATGAAATAAAATAAAATTCTATATATACAAGGAAAAACTAATCCAATTAAAAATAGGAAAAATAGACTTCGGCCTGGGTACGGTTTATTACACGGTCTGTGTGAGTCCAGATGGACCGTCACACGGTCCGTCTGCCATTGCCTACTGCTTTCTCACGGGCCTTGGCACGGTCCATGTTGTGTCTCACGGTCCGTGAGTCTTCACTTACACACTTTCTCTTATTTTCAACGATTCCCCTTCTAGTTCACGTCAACTTCACGGTGCATGACACGGTCTGTGGCAGCTTTGACGGTCCGTTTATCGGTCCGTGCAGCTTCACTTGTGTGATTTCTATCATTTTCGATGGTGTACCCTCTACTTAACGTCAACTTCACGGTACCTGGCATGATCCGTGGCAGCTTTGATGGTTCGTTTATCGGTTCGTGCGACTTGCCTTGGCCCGTTCCAGTTTCACGCCCAAGTGTAGGGTCACAGTCGGTCACACTGTCCGTGTACTGCGACATGGACCATGAAGACCTCTGTGGTCCTTCACTTGGCTTTATTGTCCAATTCCTCTACGTTGGGCCCATCATGCACCATCCCACGGTCCATGTGATGTTACACGGCCCGTGAGATGGTCCGTATTTCATCACTTCTCCGCAATTTATATTTTTTTCTTACAATTCCTACATCAGTCCATGCCTTCGTCATTTTCCTGCAAAGTACCAAAACACACACATTAAACTAACAAATGCACTTAAGAACTCACAATAATTCTATGTATTAAGCGTTGTAAAAGTTGTATTTTCATGACTCATCAACACCCTCAACTTAGAATCATTGCTTGTCCTCAAGCGATGACCAAAGACAAAACATAACGACGCGCAAAGACAAGTGTTTAACAAGAAGTAAATAGCGACCCCTCGATCATCAAACTCATGCTCAAAAAGTAAACTCGCCATGTGTTCACATCCAAGCAGACTCTCATAGATCAAATTAAGCACTACACCATATCCCGTTGGCCCAAAATAGGTCCAACAATAAGGATGACCAGTTAGTATAGCAACCAAATAGTGCAATGATAGTGCCCCTCACTACAAAACAAGTCTCACACACAGTGTATAAATGCAGTACAGAGACTTGATTGTAGACACTCACACTCAAAAAAAAAAGATTTTCAACTGACACATAAGTATAGACCATATGCTTGCCTTTATTTTCACCACCTTGAATCTCGAATGACCTTTTTAGGATCACTTTAGGACTTTTGCATCTTGTAATGTAGGCTCGGGCTTGGGTGAGGTACATTTAGGATTAAAGTGACTAACTTTCCACTCCAAGACACTGCTTTGACTCAGCCTCTACTTTCAGCCCCCAAACACTTATTTCCCCTATTTTACCAATTTTCTTTGCGGTTGGGAGTGATTCCCGTTTTCATTCATTCATTTTTTTCATTCTTTTTCTATTTTGTTCTTTTGTTTTACTCACGATCACAACCCAACTTTTCTTCTCTTCTCATCACTTGACTCATTTCCATCCTTACTTTTCTGTTTTTCTTACAATAGCCACCCTCAACTTAGGATTTTGGCCTAAATTGAGGTTCACAATGTCTTTTTAAAGGACCTGGGCCAGTATAACCCACCCTCAACTTAGGCTTTTGGCCTAGGTTGAGGTTCACAATGTCCTTGGAGAGACCAGGGCCGAAGTACAGATCTGTAGATAGGTTGGGAAGGTGAATTGGGTGATTAGAAAGAAAAGGTCCATTAAGGCTCAATCTTTTGGTTCAACAGGAGCAATTTCATTTGGTTGGTTGATTTCATGCTAAGTGACATCTCAACAAAAATGGCCTAAGATCCTATCCTAATCCAATCATTCAATCGTTTTAGGGGGACCAACCAGGCAAATTCTAGCTTACAAGTGCATCAATCGAATTAAGGAAGTAAACTCCCACACAGATGGCACATATCCCAGACTATTTAGTACTAACCAACACAGTCATGCTTGATTCTTCAAGATGCCAACTAGACAATGTATACAATGCTTTACAAGGATCACATAAGTTAGTCAGTATGGGATGCATGCATATACAAGCTTTTTGAATTTCCTTTAACTTTGGGGTTACTATAGACTCTTATAAACACTTATATTTACACAAACAAAACAACCTAAACATGCCAGTTCTACTAGATAATACACCTTCAGAGAAAAGAAACATGGTAAGATAAACTCCTCAGGGTTCAGGATGCCCCACTCCAATCAAAAATACTGTGCAAGGCCCTCATTGCACCATAATTAACACTAAAGCAAAAATGGGAGTAGGACAAACCTGGGATGCCCTAGGCGTCAATCGGGCTGTCATGGTCGGATCCACCAGGTGGGTCCGTGTCGGCAACTTTTGCTTCAGGTCCGACGGCACTCCCGAAAGCTCCTGCCTGGGTAGCCTCATAGGCTAGTCGCTCTCGCTCTTCCTGCGCTGCAGCTTCTCGACGCTGGGCTCGCATGGCTTTTTGCAGCCTCCTTTCTTCCTCATGCTGCGGGTCCTCCGGAGGGCTACTGCGATGGCTGCGGCGCTTCTCTTTGTCCTTTCTTCCGGGAGCTCCCGAAGAAGGCATCTGGACAGCAACTGGTACGAGCGAAAGACCCCAACCCTCAGATAGACTCGGCTCCACGGGGGCAGTGAAAAGTGACAGCAAAGAATCTAGCGGTGGAGCCGGAGCAGGAACCATGCTGTTATAATGAGCTGTCAGCTCGGCAATTTTAGCTTTCATATCTTGCACAGTCTGCACCAAATGAGCCAACTCATTGCCGGACATACTTCCAAACATGCTATGGAAGTAGCCCTCCAAGGTGTTGACCTGTTCCTGCAAGCTGCTTATTTGGCCCAATAAGTCTGCGCGAAGACGATCCTCGGCCTGATAAACATGAGCCTGCACCACCTGAGGCACCCGGACCACCATTTGGTCAACAATCGCCCGTGTTTGCCGCAAGTCTATCACTACTCGGGCTAAAACATCATAAGGGACATAAATGTACCCTTGATGCATCTGGGGAGCTGTACCACTACCTCCGCGCTGCTCAGAAGCCGTACCGGACTGTGGAGCGGTGGTGTGCTCCTCAAATGACAAGGGTTGTGCATGAGAAAGCTGTGTAGGCAGTCCAAGCCAGCGTGCTTTACTGTGGTACAGTGAGTTTTCAATATCCTTGATCATAGCAACGTTAACCACGCCCGTTGGAGCCATCTTCCGATCCAAGAAATGGGTGGTGGGGACACGAGCATGCGTGCAAAGTGCCCGAATCAGGCATGGAAATGACATACTTCCTCTGTCCGATAGGGCGCAGTCCTTAATCTCCATGGCGATGATATAGCCCATATTGATACCATATTGTGCGACCAAGCACGCTACCAACGAAGCATGAGAAGGTTGGAGCATGTTGTCATTAACGGTGGGTCGTAGTAGGGCCCGAACTACCGACCACTAGAACTTTGCGACAAACGTGAGTGAGGCCTTGGTAATGGGAATTTTGGGGTTGGACACCCAAGCTGCCTCAGCTCCTTGCAGCGCGATCTGCTCCGCAACCCACTTTAACTCAGTGGCCCGTGAAGAGGGGTCAGACATGCGGACCTCATCAGTAATGTTCACGAACTTGGAGATGAATAACCCATCTGGTGGGGCGCGGTAGTCTAGGCCAAATAAGAACCTGTTGATAGTATTCGCTGAAATATCCACCTCGGTTTTACGAATGGTGACAGAGTCTCGGGGGGACAACCTGTATGCCAGCCACTTTTTTACTCTCTTGGACAGGTTACCTTCGATGGAAGCGAGCAGGCTGGCAGCATAACTGGAGTAGAATTCGGCAATCATGTCTAGCCCGTAGTAGCCGGGGGGGCTGGCAATCTACCCGAACTGGTATGCCTCAAATGCATTTCGTATTTCTGGGATTGCATCCAGTTTGTCGGTGAAGAACCGCATTTCAGGAATGATTGGCCTCCCCTGGTACCCCCTGGAGCCTTTTGTAACGTCGTTCACATAGATTTCCTTCGCCCCGGGGACTATCCATCGTCTGCGCAAGAAAACAAGAAGCCACTTGGCAGTTTCAGGGTTAGACATCTGAGCAACCGCGTGATGTGTAGCCTCGTCGTCGCTGTCTCGAGGATCAGGATGTCGTCCTCATCCCCTACATTGTGCTCAACGGTTTCAGGAGTGCTGGCCTCTTCCTCCTATTCTGGGGCTGCATCTTCCCCCTCCACTCCCACCTCAGGAACTCCATCCTCAAACTGGGGAGCTATATGGTGGCTCACTGCACGAGCATGTGTAGTACGAGGGGAGTGGGGGGAGACATTGCCAGTGAACTGCACATCGGACCCTCCCGAGGAGTCATCGCCTGAGTCACTCCCCTGATGTTGACTCGAGGATTCGGTGATAGAATCCCGGAGACGTGACTCATGCTCGTCCCTAGGCTGGCGTGATCATAGATGGGGACCCATTTTTTTACCTGCGAATACCATAAAGAATAAAACAGTTAGTTATGTCAGAATATGCGGGATGACACACAAATGGGTACTCAGACTTCCGCTGTGTTCTCACAGTGACAAACCCTTAAGAGTGGCGTCACCCAGTCTATCATAGAGTGTTTGGCACTGGGATGCATATAGGAATTAACGAGGATCCATACAGTGAAGCACATTTGGGCCAAGTAGTCTGAAATGGAGGGCCTCACATGGGTCGCATAGCGTTACACGGTCCGTGATATGGTCCGTGTGAGTGCCCTTGGAAATTTGACTGTGTCAAGTGACCTGACACGGACGGCCACACGGCCTGGGAAGGGTCACACGGTCCGTGTGGACGGTTCGTGAGAGGTGCCTCTGCTTCAGGACAACAAAGTGATTTTACACGGACCACTACACGGCCCGTGTAGTATCACACGTTCCGTGTAATGGACCGTGAACCTACTCATCGTCCCTAGTCAGCCCCAAAGGTATAGAAACCCATTCACCTATAAGAGATTTGGCATATGCACACTAGATCGACAATTATGCTTAGCTTACCGCACCCAATACATCATTAATCGAACTCTAGAATCCAAAAATCACAAAACCCCTATGTGCAAGAATCAAATATTCAACAATGGTGATTTAAGGCAACCCAATACCAAATCATCAAGAATCGGTACACAATAGTGTCATATGATCCGCAATGGACCAAATACAAGCATAGATTCACACATTAGACTAAAGACTAGAGAAAATTTAAACTAAAAGACAAAGAACAAACTAAAAAACTTACTTGATAAAGGAGACTTGAAGTTCGAACTAGAAATTGCCTAAGGGAAGTGCTACGGATCGTGAGAGGGCTGCACAAATCGTACAAGAAGAGATGGAATTTTTGTGGGGGTGAGAAAGGGGAAAACTAATGGGAGACGTGTAGAGAGAGAATACAAACAAAAAGTGAAAGTGGAAAAAGGGGTATAAATATCCGACTACACGCGTCCCAAGACGTTCTGGGAAATGGGTCGTGTCACGTGGCACGGTCCGTTCAGAGTGCCGTGTACGCATCCTTTGCACTTACCTGGGACCACGCACCAAACGGGGCCATTAAACAGTCCGTCTAGCATATCACGCGTCGTGTAGATCACCGTTTGACTCTCCTCGAGTGCTGAATTGTCGCAGCCCTTAGACAGTTGGGTAAATAGTCCCTGTCGTGTGACACGGTCCGTGGACCCTACTATGTGCTGAGCCTTCAACTCGGGGCAACACTTACCTGGGTGCCACGTGTCAAACGGACCGTTAGACGGTTTGTCTGGCTTTACACAAGCCGTGTGGTGACCCGTGTGACCTCCCTTTGCCAATTTGGTTGTTGTTGTTACACCCTTTACTCGCACGTCTGCTCACGCCTCTCTTCACCGTGCTCATCCTTCCCTGGGCAAAATGAAGCAAAAATAATGCAAGTCATGACATAAAATAAATAAATATATATATATATTGATGGGTTGCCTCCAATTAAGCACTTGGTTTAATGTCATAGCTCGACGTGGTTGTTTTGACTACTCAGACTTCGTCAAGGTATAAAACCTCAATCACAGAGGTTTCATCTGCAGCACCCATATATTTTTTTACTCGCTGCCCATTGACTTTGAAAGGTGCCCTTCGTCCGTTTCCAGCTCAACTGCGCCATGTGTAAATACTTGTGCAATTTTGTATGGGCCAGACTACCTCGATTTCAGCTTTCCTGGAAACAGCCTCAACCTGGAGTTGTACAACAGAACTCTGCCACCAACCTCAAAACTCCTTAGTGCAATAAGCTTGTCATGATGGGACTTCATTTTGTCTTTATACAGCTAAAAACCGCACTCTCATAGGCCTGGAGGTGAAATTCATCCAGTTTATTTAACTGGTCTAGCCTCGTATTTGCTGCCTCATTCCACTTTATGTTCAGGGCCTTAAGAGCCCAGAGCACCTTGTGCTCCAATTCATCCGGCAGATGACAGGCCTTACCAAACACCAACTGTGACGGGGACATACTAATGGGCGTCTTGTACGCCGTTCTGTAAGCCCATAGTGCATCATCTAGCTTCTGAGCCCAGTCCATTCTTGTGGAATTCACAGACTTGGTCAGGATCTCCTTGATTTCCCTATTGGACACTTCAGCCTGCCCACTTGTCTGCGGATGATAAGGCGTGGCGACCTTATGTTGTCGCACCCCGTATTTAGCAAGTACAACCCGAAAGGATTTGTTGCAGAAGTGGGAGCCCCTATCACTAATGATAGTTCTGGGTGTCCCAAACCTGGCAAAAATGTTCTGCCTCAGGAACTGTACCACGCTTTTGCTCTCATTGTTTGGCAAAGTTGTTGTCTCCACACATTTGGAGACGTAGTCCACTGCCACCAAGATGTACTTCATCCCAAAGGAGCTCACGAGCGGACCCATAAAATCAATGCCCCATACGTCGAATAATTCAATTTCCAGGACAGGGGTCGTTGGTAACTCTTGCCGCCTCGAAATGTTGCCTTGGCGCTGGCACTGGTCACAACCGCGCACCATGTCATAGGCATCTTTGTAGATGGTGGGCCAGTTTTATCCACACTGCGGGATCTTCTTCGTTGTCCTGGCACCACCATGATGCCCCTCACTGGGAAAGAGTGGCAGGCTTCCAGGATGCTCAACATCTCTGCCTCCGGTACGCACCGTCTGATGACCGCATCTGCGCATATTCTGAACAAGTATGGGTCATCCCAAAAGTACCTGCGCACATCATGAAGAAACCTTTTTCTCTGGTGAGGGTTAAGGCCCCCGGGCATAATGTTGCTCACCAGAAAGTTAGCAAAATCAGCAAACCAAGGGACTAAGTCAGCAGAAGCGGCCAATACATGTTCATCGGGAAACGAATCATCGATGCTCAACCAATCTTTAGCTCTGGCCGCATCTTCCAGCCTTGACAAGTGGTCTGCCAATTTGTTCTCCGTGCCTTTTCGATCTTGTACCTCGAAGTCGAACTCTTGCAGCAAGAGCACCCATCTGATTAGCATTGGCTTAATATCCTTCTTGGCTATGAGGTACCGTAGCACTGCGTGGTCAGTATGCACAATCACCTTAGTGCCCAATAGATATGCCTGAAACTTGTCAAATGCGAACACCACAGCTAGCAACTCCTACTCAGTCATAGTGTAATTCCTTTGAGCATCATTCAAGGTCTTACTGGCGTAATAAATCAGATGGAAGATCTTGTTGCGCTTCTGCCCCAGCACAACACTCACAGCAACTCCGCTTGCATCACACATCACCTCAAATGGGGCACCCCAGTCTGGTGCAACCACTACGGGCGCAGAAATGAACTTCTGCTTCAAAGTCTCGAAGGCATGCCGGCATGCATCATCAAACTGAAACTTCACATCCTTGTCCAATAGCTTGTATAATAGGTGTGCAATCTTGGATAAATCCTTGATAAATCTGCGGTAGAACCCCGCATGCCCAAGAAAACTCCGGACCCACTTTACTGAAATGGGAGGTGGCAACTTCTCAATGACTTCAATCTTTGCCTTGTCCACCTCAATACCCTTATCTGAAACCTTATGGCCAAGGACTATTCCCTCCTTGACCATAAAGTGGCATTTTTCCCAATTTAATACCAACTGAGCCTCTTCTCAGCGTTGCAGTGCCCTGCTTAGATTCAGCAAACAGTCGTCAAAGGAGTCACCCACTACAAAAATATTATCCATAAATACCTCGAGGGTGTCTTCGACCATGTCCGAAAAGATGGACATCATGCAACGCTGGAAAGTTGCTGGGGCATTGTAGAGTCCAAATGGCATCCGCCGGAAGGCAAATGTCCCATAGGGGCATGTGAAGGTAGTTTTCTCCTGATCTTCTAGGGCGATCGATATCTGGTTGTAACCCGAATACCCATCGAGGAAACAATACCACCCTCGCCCTGCTAACCTGTCCAGCATCTGATCCATGTAAGGCATAGGGAAGTGATCCTTTAGAGTCCATCTGTTCAACTTCCTGTAGTCCATGCACACTCGCCATCCAGTGATAGGTCTCAAAGGGACAAGCTCATTCTTGTCATTGGCCACCACTGTCATGCCCCCCTTCTTTGGGACACACTGTACTGGGCTTACCCATTTGCTGTCCGAGATGGGGTATACCACCCCAGCATCCAGCCACTTGATGATCTTCTTTTTCACCACCTCTTGCATGGTTGGATTCAGCCTTCTTTGATGTTCGATGCTGGGCACACAGTTGTCCTCCAACTTGATTTTGTGAGTGCAGATTCCTGGAGGAATTCCTATTATGTCTGCAATGGTCCAACCAATAGCTCTCTTGAACTTTTGGTGGACCCCCAATAGTACCTTTCACCTGGTTCACTTGAAGATCTGCAACCACAATTACAGGAAGAGTATTATTGTTACCCAAAAATGCATACCTAAGGTGTTGAGGCAACTCCTTGAGCTCCAAAGCAGGAGGCTCCTCGATAGATGGTTTTGCTGGTGGTGTTGGTCTATTTTTCAAGTCCAAGTCCAACTTCCGAGGGACAAATGGCTTGGTTCCCATGCCCTGTAATGCATATACGGTGTCTTTGTACCCATCAATACCATATCTGGGAAGTTCATAAGCACTGCAGCCAATGTATCTATGGTCGTCTTTTCCTCTAGCGGAACCTCAGAGAAACTGTCGGCATCAACATCCATGACAAATATCACAGACAACTCCTTAGGCCTCTTGATGGCAGCGCACACACTGAATTTTACCTCTTCGGTGTTTAATCATAAAGTGAGTTCTCCATGCTCTACATACACTAGTGCCCTGCTAGTTGCCAGAAATGGCCTTCGGAGGATGATTGGCACCTAGAAATCCACTTTACAATCAAGGATCACGAAATTGGTAGGGACGATGAACCTGCCAACCCGAACTAAAACATCGCACAGAATCCCCACGGGCCTCTTCACTGATCTATCCGCCATCAGTAGTCGCATGGTAGTGGGTGTGGGGGCTCTCAAGCCCAACTGTTGATACACCGCTAGTGGCATTAAATTGATGCTAGCACTTAGGTCACAAAGGGCTCGTGCAAAGTCATAGGCTCCAAAAGTGCATGGGATGGTGAAGGCTCCTGGATCTCCCTTCTTTTCAACCAAAGACCTTGTAGCGATGGTGCTATAGTGGTGTAGATTATCAGCTGGCTCAATCGTGGTTGTCCTCTTCTTAGTGACTAAGTCTTTCATGAACTTAGCGTAGCCTGGCATCTGCTCAAGTGCCTCCACCAAGGGTATGTTCACGGACAGCTCCTTCAACATAGACAAAAACTTTTGAAACTTGCCATCCTCAGCCTTCTTTTTCAACCTTTGTGGGAATGGCGGTCGCGGCTTAGGGATGGCTGGCAGACTCGGAGTTGTGGAAGTGTCCATCTCTATTACCTGCTTGGCAGACTCTAGCTCTGCTGGTGCTGTCTCAGGTTCATCACCCCCATCATCCACACGACCCTCCATGGGGCTAAGTACCCTATCACCTATTTTATCCTGACCTGCATCATTAGCAACAACAAGGTTAGAAAGTACCCTACCACTTGTCATGGTGATTGCCATGCAGTGGCCATCATTTTTCGGGTTTTGCACAGTATCACTGGGAAGTGACCCAGCTTTCCTCTGATTCAATGAAGCTGAAAGTTGCCCCAGCTGCTGCTCTAGCTGCTTGATCGAGGTAGAGTGTGAGTCTCCCAACTGCCTCACATTGGGAATTTCACATTTCACGTCTCGCACCCCTGCCTCAGTGGCCTCCACCTTGCTAAGAACTTTTTTCATCATATCCTCTAGCCTAGAGTTGCCGCTACCTTCATTCTGACGTTCTCGGTTTCTATAGTCGTCTCTGTTCTGCCAGTTCCCTTGGTAGTTATCACAACCATAGTTCTGACCTTGGTTACCAGAGTTAAAACCCCGGTAACCCCCCTGACTACCTAGAAACTGAGCTTCCTCATTGTAGTCGCTGCCTTGATCATCATACCTAGGGAGTGTGTCCATCGCTTTCACCTTCTCAGTGCCCCCACCAAGGAACCTCTTTGACAGCAAATCTATTTGTGTCCGCATATGGGCCATATCCTGGTCCCGCTCTTCCTCCTTTTTGCGTTGCTCCTCACTTATCTCAAATACCATCCCAGAGCAGTCTGCATCTCTGTTGTACCATGCCCTGTTGTTCTTTGCCACCTGATCCAAGATGACCACTATGTCTGGGAACGTCCTAGACATGTACGACCCTCCACAAGTTGTATCTATGATTGGCTTAGTAACAAAGTTGCAGGACCTATAGAAGACTGCCTTCAAGTGTTCGTCTGTGAGATGATGATTTCGGAACTGCTTGAGCTTCTGTCGGAATCTCTCCCAAGACTGATACAGTGCTTCATTCGGCATTTGCTTGTGAGATTCAATCTCATCTTTGAGCTTCAGTTGCCTTGAAGTCGGGAAGAACCTCTCTAAGAAGGCCTCCTTTAGTTCTCCCCATGTACAGATGGAATCATGGGGGAGCTCATTCAGCCACCTTATTACCTCCCTAGATAGAGACAGTGGAAATAATCTCAACCGTAGTGCTTGTTGACTAACTACTGGAATTTCGGACGACTGGCAGGTCGCCAAGAAATTCATCAAGTGCTGATTCGCGTCCTCAGTGGCAGTCCACTGAACAATCCCTTTAACTGCAACATCTGCAGCATCGTGCTAGTGATAGTGAACTTCACACCAGCAGGAAGAAGTGGCAGCACTATTGCCCCAGTGGTCCCAACACCCTCATCATCATCATTTACTGCTGGTGGGTACTGAGGTCCTTGAGGTCTCAACGGGGGTTGGTGTTGTTGTGGTGGTACAAGTGGCACCTGGCGAAGTGGTGCCGCTGGTGGTACCACACTACCAGCGAGATCATCCTCACCCAACCCATTATGTCCTCTGTTAGTGGGAATCACTGCTAACTCCCTCTGCCTTGCTGCTTCGCCGTCCTGGGTGTTCATTTTGCGAATTGATTTAGTGAGTTCGGGATCATAGGGAATAAGTGCTTCACCCTTACTTCGGGCGCTTGGCATGCAATGCTGGTTCCCTACAAAGACAAAAACAAGAAATAAAAATAAAAATTAGGGACTAGACTTACAAACTGAAAGTAGCAACTAATAGACTAGTTCTTCGCCGCTTTCCCCGGCAACGGGGCCAAAATTTGATATGCCCAAATTTACACTCCAAACAGAAGAGTAAATCGGTCATTGGTCAAATAGAGAACTCAACCAGAGTTGAGGTCGATCCCATAGAGAACACGTAAGAATGGATCTATTAGTACCGACTTTCACATGTAAATGCTATTCCCAAGACAAAATTACATAAAGTAAATAGGGGGTTGCGTTGTTCAATTTAAATTCCTATGTAGCGTAACTAATAGAGACGTTGATACTGTTTTCAAACAAGTAGAGAGAAGCTAGGGTTGTGTTCCCCATGACATCTAATACAATAACTAAACTGGCTTGGTAAACTCGTTCTTGATTGTGCATACAAGATCCAATAAATTAGCTAATACCTAGTTCACCTTTCGGTCCTTCCTAGCTATGTTTCACTCCTCTCCTTTCGATCTCAGAGTGTATGTAGTTTCGACCTTTATTTTCGATCTCAGAATACCCTCACCTTTTGGTCTCAGGCACTTAGACTAGGTTAAAAACCCCGAATCTCTGTTGTAGAACCCTTTTCCTAATCACTACATCCCTCTCGGGCATGTAACAAATATGGGCTTGCCCTAATGCGTCGACTCATTAAGGAGAAATTGAAGCGAAGAGTTCTATAATAAATGCACCGATCAATCGCTCGAATCTACCTCAGTTTGTGTTATCTTTATTATAGTGTCATGGTTCCCACAACCCTAGTTGTGGGTTTAATCTAGCATGTTCAATATAACTTGCCCACAACAATAGAATGAAAGCATAGTAACTGACTTATAATTGAAAGAACAATGAATCCGTGTTACAATCTTCATGCGATGATCACATTCCACGAATCAAACATAAAATAAAGTCAAACTATTGTGTTCTATGTTGTTCTCTGACTCCAGCCGTCAACAACGTCCTAAACGAAATAAAATAAAATACTATATATACAAGGAAAAACTAATCCAATTAAAAATAGGAAAAATAGACCTCGGCCTGGGTACGGTTCATTACACGGTCCATGTGAGTCCAGACGGACCGTCACACGTTCCGACTGCCATTGCCTTTTGCTTCCTCACGGGCCTTGGCACGGTCCGTGTTGTATCTCATGGTCCATTTAACGGTCCGTGAGTCTTCACTTGCACATATTCTCTTATTTTCGCCGATGCCCCTTCTAGTTCACGTCAACTTCACGGTGCATGACCCGGTCCGTGGCAGCTTTGATGGTCCGTTTATCGGTCCGCGCAGCTTTACTTGCGTGATTTCTATTATTTTCGACGGTGAACCCTCTACTTGACATCAACTTCAGGTACCTGGCACGGTCCGTGGCAGCTTTGACGGTCTGTTTATCGGTCTGTGCGACTTGCCTAGGCCCGTTCTAATTTCCCGCCCAAGTGTAGGGTCACGGTCGGTCACACGGTCCGTGTACTGCGACACGGCCCGTGAAGACCTCTGTGGTCCTTCACTTGGCTCCATTTTCCAATTCCTCCACGTTGGGGCCATCACGCACCATCCCATGGTCCGTGTGATGTTACACGGCCTGTGAGATGGTCCGTGTATCATCACTTCCCCGCAATTTATATTCTTTTTCTCACAATTCCTACATTAGTCCATGCCTTCATCATTTTCCTGCAATGTACCAAAACACACACATTAAACTAACAAATGTGCTTAAGAACTCAAAATAATTCTATGTATTAAGCGTCGTAAAAGTCGTATTTTCATGACTCATCAGTATTGTGGCTTTCTATATGAGTTTGTACCATATTCAACATTTTAGCTTTAAAGATTGGCCAACGGTTGACTTTGTTTGATATTCTTGAAAAATACACCTGAACAAAAATTCTAACACTGTGATAAGATTCGAAACATTGAGTTTGGTCTATAGAGACCTCTCGTCCAGTTCTCTAGACTTTGAGATTCATTTTAAGCACCTCGATGGAATTTTTCTAAAAGTGACTATGGGAGTGGGACCCCCATTATGTTGTAACAACTTTGTATGAAAATTTTAACCATGTCATTGAGTTTAGAATGTAAAAGTTAATTGGGTAGCATAGTTCGTTTGCGTGTATGAGATTCCGATGAATATCAAGTACCCCATCAAAAATTACAAAGTTGGAGAAAATCAGCATTTAAGCTAATATCTGGTGCCAACTGACCTCCTCTTTGTAACCGTGGGGCCCGTATCACTATCGAGGAGGTTAGGCCAATTTAGTCTTCGCGAATGCAGGACCTTATCCGCAATCGTGGAGGTCCAGCCAGGTTGTGATGCACTTGGTTTCAGCTTTGTGGGCTTCATTTTAGATAAATTTCTGTAAATTAGTTACTATCATTGTTGGCCATTTTGAGCTAAATTTGAGTTTTCGTGTTAGTAGGTGGTCTTCTCTGGCTTGAAATTATATCCCATGTTAGGATATGAGCTTAGGAAGCTAGTTAGGATCAAGTTTTTGGAGTTAATTCTTGAAATTCAAATATGAGTCCGATATTTCTCATTTTTTACTTTGAAATTATCCCAATTCTGTTCCTTGTATTTTTAATGTCTAAATGATCATTATAGCATTGTGAATCTCTTTTTGTTAGCTTGGCAATGTTTTGAGGCCATCCAAAAAGGGAAAGCACTGACAAAGTAGGTTAGAGAGCGCGTGTTAGGCCTACAAGTAAGATACAACTTCCCTTTTTCAGAGTGAGTTTGAGTATTGTAAATTAGTTGGATTTGCATGAATGATTATAGGGAGTTAGTTTGATATGTCGTGCATATTATGACATTCTATTTGGTTGAATTCGAGGTTAGTAGGTACTTGCTTTGTACTGTCTAATCATGCACGTCTGTTAAGGTCTTGTTTAAGATTAAGATTGCGATATGTTAGAGTATGTTTGGCCTTAGTCTAGACTTAGAATAGTGATGCCATAGACATGCATTATTTAAGGCTGGTAGGCTGATCACTTCCCACCTTGTGTGACTCAAAGTCTTAGGTTCTTACAGACGAATATAGTAGACTTGAGTCTTATAGATTTAAGCCTTCGATTGTCTATGACTTGACCTGAGGCCCTAATATATATTCTATGTCCCTATGTTACTCTATTGAAACATTTTTAATCACTCATTGGGGTTCTGTAATGACCTAGATTTGAAGCTAAGACCCAAGTTGTTTCTTATATCATATAGGCTTAAGTTGATGACTTATAATGTGATGAGATATATTTCTAGGTGTTCAAATTTGATTACATGTGGTTTGTGTCATGAGACATCTCTTACATCAAGCTAATGTGGGTTTGAATAAGCATTCCTTAGAGAGGGAATGTCGGATGAGACACTATTTGGCCCAAAGGATTCCACTCGGATAAGTATCAGTGTGAATTCATATAAGGGTTAACTTCAAATAGGCATATCTCTTGGCATGTAATGAATTAGGTGACCCACTACCTACCAAATTGTAGGTCATTCAATTATATTTCCAATGCATCTAATTTTACCTCATTTCGAGTTCAGAGTAAAATGTTATGACCATTTTACTGAATTCTATTTGGGCTATCCAAAAGGGCGACAGTCAGTTTAACCTCCTAATGCATTGGGGCATCGCTGAATAGGTTGCAAAATTGCTCTGGAAAGTTATAGAAACTGTCAAAAAGGGTGTCTGAAGGTCCTATTCAGTTTACTACCAAATGGTTTGGCGATGGGACCTCTAGACCATCGATCTTTTTTATGGGACACTTCAAAATATCATTTTTTGATTTTTGATGATATTTATAATTTCCCAAGATAGGGTTTCAACTCATTTTACTCTCATACACTATTATAAGCCATATTAGCCCTAATCCTCTCCCAAATCCTCCCCAAAACCTTTCATTCAATCTTAAGACTTCAAGAAACTTTTGTTGGAATCAAAGAATACAAGTAAATCCCCTAGTCTTCTTCAAATTATCCTTCAATAAACTCCAAGTATAAGGTATATGGATTTCATTCATGAGGTTTCTTTCACTCATGAAGCCCAATCCTCTTTTTTAATATAATTTCTATGTTTTTAAGTTAGAAGACTTTATGGGTAATTCTTATTGTGCATTGTCCACATGATTTATGTTTGAATTCTTTAAGTAATGATTTGATTATGCTTGACTACCATTGGTGTTTTATATTATGATGGATTTTATGATACTAAATCCATGTAGTTTATGATTCCGTGAAAGCTATAAAGAACCTATGGGTTTTAGTTGGATTTCATAATACCCAAATTGAGGTTTCTACTACCATATTGGTGGGTTGGTTCGAATGACTTTTAAATGAAGTGATTTCACTCCTATCATGTCCTATACACTTGAATTACATAATTTTAAGCATATATAAATATGCCTGCCATGTTTTGGTCAAAGCTATGTGACAAATCTATCGAGTGGAATAACGCCTTGTGGCAAGACATGTGAATTACGAATACTATTAATGTTGGAGGGCTATCATGCATGCTATGAGCTCATGAGAATTTTACTAATATTATGACTGATATGAAGCCCTTTCATTGATATTATGATGTAATGGTTTGATAAGCTACTCTTATGATACTACCATGAAATATAAAGCTTTGTATAATATGGCTAGGTATATAAATTGAGTATTCCATGGGATTATTGACCTAGCACCAAAAGGACCTTCATTGGTAGACATTGTCCCTTAATTATTTCCCAACATAGGACATTTTGTAACTCCAGTCAAAAAGATTGTATCGAAAGGTAAGGACATCTCTTAACCCTTATCAAAAAAATTATATCATAAGGTAAGGACATCTTATAATACCCATCAAAAAGGCCATATCGTAAGGTCGAATAATTCGTAAGTCCTAATGAAAGGTTATGTCGTAAGGTAAGTACATCTTATATTACCTACTAAAAATGCCATGCCATAAAGTAGGGATATTTTTAACACTCTCCGAAAAGGTTATGTCGTACAGTAGTGGATGGTTTACCTTAGCAAAGTAGACCACTCTTTTTTTGCTGAAGAGTGAACAACAGGATTCCAAGTAGTATCTCACTTGGTACTATTTGTCGGTTATGCTCTTTTCCCACCTATGTATGGTATGCCACATGATTTAGTTCTTCTTCACGCACGTTTTGACTAAGCATTGATCATTCATGTCATATTGAGTCTATATCCGTTATATATGGTTATGCATATTCTTTAATTATGGATTATGTTCCTTATTGCATTGCACCCCGCATACTTAGTACATTCCAAATACTAACACATAATTTTTGCCTACATGATCTAACCATGTAAGGACCGGAGCTCCTATCCATCCTCCTCTTCCTCCTCCATGTGGCTAGCCAGTTCATTTGAAGAGTGCTATTGGTGAGCCCTCCACTTTGACGATAATATCCACTTTACTTTCATGATTTGTTTAGACATGTCTATTTTTGGATATTTTGTGTTCGAGGGCAAGCCCGGGAGATGTGTTGGCCCTTGTTCCAGCTCATGTTAGAGGTGTTGTTGGATATGGATACGAATAACATGAGCTTGAATCTTATTATTCTTACATAATTATGGAAGATATCCCTTAGTCCTTATCCCCCCTATATGCTTGTTGTATGTGGATGATGAGATGAAATTCTAAAGACCCTATTCTCCCCATAGCATGAGTCATACTTACCCACTCCTTAGACTTTATTTGCTATATGATCATGCCAATCCTCTTCCCCATAGCAGGAGTCCAAAGTCCTATTTCCCCTATAATTTATGTGATTGTTGTTTAGTTTATGCTTCCACAACCAAAGGTGTACTATGTATGCTTAAGAGACTTGTTTGGGTTCCCTTCAAGTTCCCTATTTGCCGTGTCACATCTAGGACCTAGGCTTGGCTTGGGCCGTGACAAGTTCTTTGGGCTTTGGAGATGATTTGTTAGAGTTCATCTCCTTGTTAAAGATCAGGATTTGTATCCCATGCTATTTACTACTCAGCTTCCTGTGATGGAGTCGACCATTAGAGTTCATCTATGAGTTGTATTGCCACCATCCATGGGGCCCACATTAACAGTAACAGGTCTAGGCTCTATGCTCCCTTTTTTCTTTAGTATTCGATATGATCAGCATTATTCTTGATGGGGCCTACACACATATGTTAAAGGTCTAGGCTCTATGCTCCCCCTACTTCTCTGAAGGTTCGGTTTACTAGTATCTTGGTGCACTTAGGTGAATAGTCTTTGGTTCATGCCTAGTTGATTCCTAGTGCGTAGGTGTACCTGCTGGATTTGGGCTCAGTGGACATATAGGTTCAAGTTAGATAGCATCCAACACCTGTGTACCTACTTGTGTTGTTGATTTTCTTATCCTTGTTATGTTTTATTCACATTTTTTCTACTTTATTTACTGTTATTACTTAGTTGGCCTATGATGCCTACTGAGTATCTCAATATTGATACTCATACTGCACTCTGCGTCGACTCAATAATGCAGGTCTCATCACAGGTCGACGGCATTGATTCTTCCCAGATAGTAGCATACTTTTCAAAAGACTTGGGTACGCATCTAGTGTTCTTGGATCATTCCTGTCTCCCTCAGCACTTGTGGCCCTTTTTTTGATTTTGAGACTAGCCATGCCTATGTATATTCATGGGATTATATCTTATCCTAACAACTCTATAATTGTGACCTCTAGGTTCTGGGAGAGATTCTTTTGTCATATGTATATGTTATTATCATCTTGTCATGTGTTGGTTCCTTATTATCTTTGTAATTTTTGCAATATGTGACTCTTAGCTAGTTTCCTACCCTCATATTCATTACTATCTATTTCGGGTTACGGTTTGACTTAGCAGTGAGTGGTATACAATGAGTGCCATCATGACTCAAATTTTGAGTCGTGACAAGTTGGTATCAGAGCCCCATGTTCATTGGTCTCACTTATATCGAGCTAATATCTAGTAGAGTCCTATGGATTGGTACAAAGATGTTTGCAACCCATCCTCAAGAGGCTACAAAATGTCTTTAGGAATATGTCCCATGATTGTATCACATCATGCAGCGTATATCTTATTGGTTTCATGAAATCTTATTGGTTTTAGTCTTTTGTAGGTTATGGCAAATAGAAGTCGACCTCAGTGTAGGGGTAGAGAGTAGCTTCCGCCTCAAATAGAGAATGTATCTCCAAACCCTGTAGAGGAGCATCTGGATGCCCCTATTCCCTCAACAAACAGAGGGACTAGGATTTGCATAGTCCCTAGCCACACTCATTATGATTCCAACACTTCATGCGGCTACCACATAGCTACTTGCAGCCCTTGGAGGTGTACAACTGGCTCCCGCCTCAATGGCTCCCCTGCCAGCTAAATATTATAGAGGGTGCTATGCCATTTCAATACTAGAGAGTGTTGGGATATTTCCTCAGATCAGCTCCACCTGGGTTTCAGGGGTAGTTAGAGAGGACGCCCATAACCTTTTGATACCTTGCAGCGAGAGACTACATACTTTGAGATTGTTGGAGTCCTGAGGGGCAGTCGTTATTGCATATCATCTTGATGGGCCCATCAGGCAGTGGTAGTGTTGTTATATAGACACTAGGCTAGCTGAGCTAACACCGGTGTCATAGATAGAGTTCTCAAAAGCTTTTATAGCCAGATTTCTTCCTAGGAGTCACAAAGTAGGCTCTGTGATCAGTTATCAAGGTTGGGGCAGGCCACAATGACAATATATGAATATGAGCCCTAATTTCATGAGCTCTCTATGCACACCTCTATGATACTACCTACTAAGAAGGAGCAGCTCAGATGTTCTGTCAGTGGACTGAGGACATAATTGAAGATTGAGACTCAGTCATTGGTTATAGCAAGTCATCCCTTTTTTCATATTATTGACCATGCCCGTACTATTGAGTAATTTTTTCGTGAGGACCACGAGGGCAGCACCAAGTGGGCTCGCCATGAGGGTAGCTACAATAGGCCTTGGTACAAGTCCAGGGAGAGCTATAATAGGCCACAACAGAGGTTTTAGTCGGGCCAGACCAGTCACCTTGTTCAGGCTTCACTTCAGACTTTAGAGGGTGACCGACGGTACCATCCCCCAGTCATAGTGCTCGTCCTTATATCACCGAGAAGAGGGCAAGAGATGAAGCTAGGGTAGCTTCAGCATAGGCCGAGTCATCTTATTAAGTCGGACAGTGTTGTAGGGCCCAGACAGGTACCACAGGGTTAAGTGGTCATATTTTGCTAGATGAACTTCTCAGGGGTGTTATGAATATGGGGAGTTTGATCAATAGTATAGAGATTTCCCCTAATGAAAGGACGATATACCATACTTCACAGGCACCTCGCTCAGCCCCAACACCAAAACCTCAAGCCAGAGGTAGGGGTTAGGATTAGGACCATAAAAGAGATCAAAAGAGTTTTGGGGATGATTAATAGGGTTCTAGAGGTAGTTATAAGGGTGGTAGGATAGATGTAGGGGTTATTCTTGAGGTGGGGGCCATATGGGCTATTTTTATACAACTCCAACAAGATCAAAGGTTGAGGCATTAGATGATGTCATCATAGCTATGGTTCTTCATCCTAGTAATCAGCTTAAACTCTATTTGATCCTAGTTCCACATATTCCTACGTATCTATGTACTTTGCTCCTTGTTTAGGTGTGAGACCTAAGCCTCTATCAGTATTACTTCTAGTTTCAACTCCCGTAGGGGTTTCTTTATAAGTGGATCCGATGTGTAGGTCATGTGTGGTTACTATTTAGGGAAAGAGTACCTAAGTGGATCTGATATTGCTAGATATGCTTGATTTGGACACTATTTTGAGCATAGATTGGTTGGATCCTTATTATGCGATTTTGGATTATTATGCTAAGACTATCATCTTAGCCATGCCTAGTGTACCCCTAGTGATGTGGCAAGGATCAACTAACCGCATCCCAATTGGAATTACTTCTTATGTTTAGGCTCGATAGTTGTTAGTTACTCAATGTTTGATATACTTGGATTACGTTCACAATGTGTTAGTAGTTTGTAAGTTTCCTGAAGTATTCCCTTCTGACTTACCTGGCCTACCCCTAGAGAGGGACATTGATTTCGCCATAGGTTTGAAGGTAGGCACTAAGCCCATATTTATCTCTCCTTATCGGATGGCCCTTGCCAAGCTTAAGGAGCTCTGTGTTCAGCTTCAAGGCCTTCTAGGCCAGGGTTTCATATGGTTGAGTGTTTTCCCTTAGGGTTCTCCTATTTTGTTTGTTAAGAAGAAGAACAGGACCCTCTAGATTTGTATTGACCATAGGCAGTTGAATAAGGTGATGGTGAAGGACCATTACCCTATGCCTCTAATTTATGACTTGTTCGACTGGTTATAGGGAGTTGTTATGTTTTCTAAGATTGACCTCAAGTACAGTTACCATCAGCTGAGAGTTAGGGAAGTAGATATCCCTAAGACTCCCTTCTTAACATATTTTGGCCACTATGAGTTCTTGGTTATATCCTTCGGGCTGACTAATGCCCTTGCTACCTTCATAGATCTAACGATTCAGGTATTTAGGCCCTACGTTGACTCCTTTGTGATTATATTCGTTGATAATATCCTAGTATATTCACGAAGCCAAGATATGCATGCACAACATTTGAGGATTGTGCTCCAAACTCTACGGGATCAACGACTATATGCCAAGTTCCCTAAGTGTGAGTCTTGGTTGGAGTCTGTGACATTTCTTGGGCACATAGTGTCTAAGGAGCGTATTATGGTAGATCTGCTGAGATTGAGGCTATCTATAGTTGGGCCGAACTCATATATGTTGTTGAGGTTAGGAGTTTCATTGGTTTGGCCGGGTATTACAAAAGGTTTCTTGAGGGGTTTTCCACTATTATTGCGCTTTTGACTAGGTTGACTCTTCTGGTAGAGGGCGAGGGCTTTACCGAATATTTTGTGATGCTTCTAGTGTTAGCCTAGGGTGTGTTCTAATGCAGTGAACCTGAATAATTACTTATACCTCTCGATAGCTAAGAGTTCATGAGCGCAACTACTTCAACTCCCCTACTGATGATCTAGATTTGACGGTTGTAGTTTTTGTGCTCAAGATATAAAGGCACTACCTATATGGAGTTCATATGAGATATAGACAGATCATCACAACCTCTAGTATAATATGAGCTAGAGGGACCTAAAATTCTATATAGAGGTTCTAGGTTGAGTTGTTGGCTGATTATGACCTTTTTATCCTTTACCATCTAGGCAAGGCTAATATTGTTGCAAATGCCTTGAGTTGGAAGGTGGTGAGCATGGGTAGTTTGGCTTACTTACCTATTGCAGACCCTATCTTGGACATTCAGTCCTTAGCTAACAAGATGGTTAGGATAGACATCGCAGACTCAGGACAGGTACTAGCTCCTATAGAGGCTCAGTCTTCCTTGTTTGATTGGATCCGTGCCAGACAATACAATGATGAGTTGTTGATAACCTTCAAGGATTGAGTGTTATGGGGTGATAGTGTTCAGGCTACTGTAGGCTTAGATAGGGTTCTCAGATTCAATGGTTGCTTGTGTATTCCTAGAGTTGGGGGTTTGGTATAGTTAATTCTTCTTGAGCCTCACGATTCCAAATATTCTACTCATCTGTGCACGACAAATATGTATCGAGATTTAAGGCAGCATTACTAGTGGGATTATATGAGGAGGGATAGCTGAGTAAGTGTCCTATTTCCTTAGTTCTCAGCAGGTGAAGGCCGAGCATCAAAAGACTAGGGGAGAGCTTCATAGTTTACCCATTCCTAAGTGAAAGTGGGAGAGGATCATCGTAGAGTTCTAAATGGTATTACCTGTAACTTCTGAGGATATCGATAGTACTTGGGTCATCGTTGATCGATCAATTAAGTTAGCACATTTCATTCTAGTTTGGTCCTTGTACAGTGCAGAGCAGTTGGCCTGTATATATGTTTAGGAGTAGTCCATCTTCATGTGGTACCAGTGTCTATCATCTCAGATCAAGGATCTCAATTTACCTCCACTTATTGGAGAGATTTTCAGAGAGAGTTAGGCACCTAGGTTAATTTTAGTACTGCATTTCGCCCACAAACTGATTGTTAGTCAGAGCGTACTTTCTAAGTCTTGGAGGATATGTTGTGAGCATGTGTTTAAGATTTAGGTAGTCAGTAAGATCCATTTTTCCCCTAGCAGAGTTCACATACAACAACAGCTACAACTCTAGTATGCAAATAACCCCGTTCGAGACCTTATATGGTAGGCATTGTGGCACATTTGTTGGATGGTTAGAGCACTCAAAGCCTAGACCATACAGAGATCCACTTTAGGAGGCTTTAGCTAGGGTTCGAGTGTTTTAGGATAGGTTGAAAATAGCTCAAAGTGTTGGCCAATAAAAAATTCACACGTTTAGAAAATGCAGGTCAGGAGATGAGGATGTAGAGATGGATGTGTGTACATACTAGGAGTGATGAGATTAGGAATGATACCATTCGGGAGAAGTTAGAGGTAGATCATATGGCTGACAAAATGAGGAAAGTGAGTCTGCGATGGTTTAGACATGTGCAAAGAAGAAGTACCGATGCTTCTGTTAGGAGGTGCGAGAAATTGGGTTTAGGGGTTACATGGAGGAGTAGAGGTAGACCAAAGAAGTATTGGCGGGAGGTGATCAAACAAGATATGGTGACACTTGATCTCCCTGAGGACATGACCTTAGAAAAAAAGGAGTGGAGGTCGTGTATTAGAGTAGCAGGCTAATAAGCTAGTTGGGATAGGTTAGTAGGATTAGTTGGGTCTTTACATCCTGTGGTATCATTATCCATCTTATATTTGTTAATTTTGTTGTACTTACTTTTTATCATTGCTTTCGTTATTAGTCGTCCTTCCATTTTTTTTCTTTTTCCATTTTTTTCAATATCTACTTTATTCCGCTTATGGGTTTTTGAGATGAGGATTCTCCGGAAACAACCTCTCTACCTTTATGAAGTAGTGGTAAGGTCCACGTACATTTTACCCTCCGCAACCCCACTAGTGGGATTCTACTAGGTATGTTGTTGTTGTTATTGTTGAAATAACTCAGAGCGGGCACCAAATTTATGCTGATCGTAGACGTCGCCTTTTATATTTTGGTTTTGGTGACCTAGTATTTCTAAGGACCCAAAATTTTGTACGACCTCAATGAAAATTTGGTTTCGAAAGAGTTTTGGACCAAGGTAACACTTCATGGGATCCATCACAGTCTGTGTGAAGTCACACGGCCCATGTGGAGCCTCTATGAAGTGGCCCTTGGCCCAAGGAGAATGTCAGCCCTTAAATGTGTTGTTTTAAACTAAGGCACACCACACTTGGGCCACTCACGATCCATGTGACACTTCACAGACCATGTGGTGGGCCATGTGATGGCCTTGACTTGAAATCTCACAGCTTTGGGACCAAGTATGGTTACACAACCAAGTTCACGGCCTGTGTGGGGTAGCACGACCCGTGAGGCCATCTGTAAAGCTTCCGGAGTGTAATTTTCTAATTATGGAATCACCTTCTCGTAACATGATCGTGGAATTTTCCTAAGGAGAGGGGTACGGTCCGCGTCACGGCCCGTGTGACACTACACGGTCCGTGTAACCTCTCGTGAAGGTGACTTTGTTGAAAAATTCTAAGTATGGGATCTTCATGCTTAAGATAAGTCACTTTCAAGCCTTCAATTCAAGCTTATTAATGTTGTTTAAGGCTATCATGGGGCTCCTACATCAAGTCAAGTTCAAAGGAATTCCACTTGCTAAGTTTTTCACAAGTACCGATCAAAGGGTCAACTTTTTATGGTCGTATCTCTTAGTACCAAAGGAAATGGGTGGCCCACGATCTAGCAAATTGAATCTTTTCGAATTATCTTTCCAACGCATCTGGTCTTACCTCATTCTGAGTTCGGAGCAAGAAGTTATGCCCTTTTTCGTAGAATCTATCTGGGCTAGACGGGAGGCCTTCACGGACCGTGAAGCCAACCATGTCAAGTTCAGTTACAAATTTATAGGGGCGTTTTATTGAGGTATTTTTGATATTTTTACCTATCCCCAAGGCTGTTAAGACCTTTTAACCCCACTTTATATTCCTAAACTTCTCCTACACTAATTCTAAACCCTCATTCAAGACAAACACTTAATTTCTAGAATTAGATTCTCAAAATTCTCATTAAAGTCTCATCTTCAAGATTCAAACTAAGGTTCAATTGGGGTTTAAAATTCAAGCGAAATTCTTCTTAAATTCATCTTCCTAATCAAGGTATGTGTCATTGATTCTTGGTCCCTTTCAACCAAGAAGACCCAAAACTCGTTTCAATTGTTTTCATGAATTTTAGTGTACTTTAAATGTGGGTTTTCATTATTTGATTTTATTAAATTCACTTGGTGTATGGGCTGTACATTATTCACGATTTTAAGTTATTTTAAGCCCTATTATGATGATTTACATTGAGTTATGAAGTTATGAACATGCATGTCCCCTTTAAAGGTGATTTATGCATGGGTGATCTATATTACGATTTACATCTGGATTTAATTATGGATTTACTCAATTTTATATTGTGATATTGATTTTAACTTGAATCTAGGTTACCCATGCTATCCTCATATCATGCATTGCATTGCCTTTATGAGCATTGATATATGGAAATTATGAAGTGGGTTAAGCTCAACTATGTTATTTGAAACGATTATGAAATGATTATGATAAGATATTGGCTATGACAAGAATGTGATCACATACATGTTTATGATTCTGGCCTTTTGAGTATTCTGGGTGCTTGCACCATTCTGTATATGTGAATGAGCTATTCCCTGCATGAGCATTACGATCACGATTTATGATTTGGCATTTGAGCCTAAATGTGTATTGAACGGTTTGAAATGAGCATTATATCTCCTAAAAGCATAGATATGTATAAGTATTCAAGTGAGATGTTATTGACCTAGTACCGATGGATTGGTGTTGTTAGGGATGTCCCCAATGGCCCTCTTTCTTTCCTTGAACTATGTGCCAACATAAGGATGTTAACCATTACCGAAATGACCGGGCCATAAGGAATGGCTATTTGTTTATGATTATGATATATTCTATATGATTTTGGAATATTCTTCCGAAATGGTGAGTTCCGTAAGAATGGTGACCATCCACCGAAATGGTGAGTTCCATAAGGTATGATGCAGATTAACTTTGGCAAGTCGTCTTTTCCTACCGATGGAAGGTCTTTATCAGACTAATTCATGTAATAGCTCGCATGGATTTGATTTGTCGGTTATAATCCATCCCTACTATATATGAGCATTGTTGCATTTCGTGCATCATAAATTTCATGGCATCGTGTATATTTCTCTGTTGGATATATGATTCTTTCTATATTATGTGCCCTTGTCATCTAACATTAAAATGCAGGTTTGGTAAGTCATATGCATTGCATGCCCGCATACTTAGTACATTCAAATGTACTAATGCATACTCTATGCCTACATGATTTTACCATGTAAGGACTATGGATTACGACCATCCATCGCTTGACGAGTAGCTCGAATTTGAAGAGTTACAATTGTGGTGATTCCTATCTTCCAAGGACAAACCACCTTCCTTTGACCTATGTTATTTTTTGTTTATCTTCTTAAGTGAGGGTGAGCACGGGACATGTCTTGGCCCCCGTCCCATGTTATGATTAGAGGCATTGTTGGACATCTTGTAGACTCTTGTAGATTCTATATGTTATGTGTTGTATTTGAAGCTTATGATTTAGTTATCTATTGGATATGGCTATCGTGGATTGATTATGGGAATTATGATATGTATGTACGTTTAATGTGGAAATGTGAAAGATCCTAATCCCCGTATTGCCCCCATAGAGTGAGTCATATTTACTCGCCCCTTAGTGTTTATGTGCGATGTGCTATGTGAATCCATGTAAACCCCTTTCCTTATATTCCCAGAGCGTGATTCCTATTTTTTCATCTCTTAGAATTATGTGCTTACTATTTGAATGCGCTTCTGAACCGATGATGTGGATCTGGATACTTTAAGGCTTGTTTAGGGGCTCTTGGGTTCCCATTTTCCATGTAACTTCTAGGCCCTAGTTTCGGGTCGTGACAATATTTCTGCAAGTATTGCCATTGATGGGTGTAATGAGATTTGGAAGGCGGGGCAAGCTTAGCCCTCAGTATATTGGGCCATTTGAGATTTTGAGGAGAGTTGGTACATTTGCTTATGAGTTAGCCTCCATCTAGCTTTCTTAGCTACACACCCGATTTTACACATATGGATGCTATGGTAGAATATGACAGATGAGTCGTATTTATTACAGTATGATTAGGTTAAGTTGGATGATTGTTCGACATTTGTTGAGGAGATAGTAGCCATTTTAGTCTATAGATGTAAGATAGCTTCACGCTAGAGCCATACTTGTGTTAAGGTCTAGTGGAGGCATCTTCCGATTGAGGAGTCTACTTGGGAGACAGAGCAGGATATGAGGGAGATATACCCCAACCTATTTGAGCCTTCAGGTACGCCCTTATCCTTATTTTCATGCATGAAAGTTCTTTTAGTAGTGTATATTATAATTATTGTTTGAGTCATTTTTTATCTGCTATATCTTTTTCTCTGATTAGAGCATTCATAAAGTGACCCAAGGTTATTTATGACCTGTTGGCACGGGTAGCTCGGTCTCTTGGTTGTTTGCCTAGAAGTTGTGTAGCTTTTTGTGTTTTGAAGGCCTTAAAGCTTGAAGACTTGATATTGGAGTAAAATTCAGCTAAATAGCCCCATTATAAAATTTTGATAATTCTATTAGCTCTGGAATGACCAAATTAGGCTAGAAGCATGGTCGCCTGGAGTACCGTGGCTTTCGGTCTGCGTTTGTATTGTATTTAGCATTTTAGCTTTGAAAACTTATCAAACACTAATTTTGGTCAATATTTATGGAAAATGCACTCGAATGGAAATTCTAATAGTGTGGTTAGCTTTAGAACATTGATTTTGTTCTAGAGTGACCTTTCATTCAATACCCGAGGCTTCTAGACTCATTTCGAGACCCTCAATGGTATTTGGATAGAATCAACCATAAGAGTGGGACCGAGATTCAGTCGTAATGACCTTGGATGAAAATTTTGACTACGACATTAATTCCAAAATGTCTAATTTTGTGGCAAAGCATAGCCTGTTTGCATGCACAGGATTCTAGATGAATTTTGAGTACCCCGTTGGAAAATGCAAAGTTGGAGAAAATTAGCTTTTCAGCTGCTATCTAGTGTCAACTAACCTCTTCTTTACGACGTCCGGCCCCTAGCTGCGATCATGGAGGTTAGTCTAGCTTGACCTTCATGAACATGGAACCCTATTCGAAATTGCATTGGTCCAGTGGGGTTGACTTTCGCAAATGCGATGGACCCTCTGCGATCATAGAGGTCCAGTCATGTTGGCCTTCTCGAACGCAGGAGACCCTCCGCGATTGTAAAGGTTATGTCCCCTGTACTCTGCGATTGCAGAGCACTGTTCACCAGAACTGTGGAGAACAATTTGAGCGGGTCCCTAATGTATATTTATACTTGTCCGCAATCAGTTAAGTCCCATTTTTAAAGGACCATATCTTCCTCATTTCTAGCTCAAATCAGGTGATTCAAAGGCCTGTTTCGCGTAAAATTTCATGGAGAACACCATGGTACTATTGGGATTGATCGTGGGTGCCTTGTTTGAGGTAAATTTTAAGTTTTAGTTGTTGCATTGTCCGTTTTCGAATTGGAATTTGAGGGATTTTTGGGATGTGATATCTTGGTCAATATAGATCAAAATTGAGTATTCAAAAGCCTAAATTACAAGGTTTTTTCGGATAAATGTGTGGCATGTCTAGTTTTAGCTGTGAGTGCTTTGTTTTGGATGAATTTCTTTAAATTAGATGATGCCATTATTGGTCATTTTGAGCTAAAATTCGAGTTTTCATGTTTGTTAGCGTTGGGGTGCTTTCAAACTTTGAATTGTGTCCCATGTTAGGATATGAGATTGTGAAGTTGGTTAGTACCAAGTTTTTGGGTCAATTCTATTATCCTGAATACAAGTTCCACATTTTCCTTTTTTGACTCTAAAATTGGCCCACTTTTGTTCCTCATATTTTAAATGTCTAAATGATTGTTATAACATTGTGAATCTCTTTTTGGAAGCTTGGCAGCATTCCAAGGCTATTCAAAAAAGGAAAGTGTCGATGAAGTCGGTTGGAGCATGTATATTTGACCTATAGGTTGGCTACGACTTCCCTTCTTTCAGACTTATCTTGAGTATGTAAATGTCATTGGATTTGCATGAATTCTAGGCAAGGAGTTAGTTGGATATGCCATGTATACTATGAAATTCTATTTGGTTGTATTTTGGGTCAAGGAGTACTTGCTTTGTAATGTCTAATCATCAACTCTTGTTAATATCTTATTTATGATTGGATTGTTATATATTGAAGTATGTTTTGCCTTAGTTTAGACTTAGACTAGTGATGCCATAGATCCACATCCTTCAGGACGGATAGGCTGATTATTTTCCACCTGGTGTGACTCGAGAGGCGTAGATCCTTACAGATGGATATAGCAGACTTGAGTATGATGCATTTGAGCATTAGATAGGTTTTCACTTAATCGACCTGAGGCGCTAATATCATTTATGTCCCCATGTTACTCTATTGAAACATTTCTGGTCGCTCCTTGGGGTTCACTGGTCTTCAAAGAATGGCTTGTTTCACCTGTCATGCCATGCCATATTTTGTGGGAGAGTTCACTCGTGTTAAAGGTCTGAGCTCAGTATCCCATTTTATCATGCATTTTTACCAATTCTTGAATATGAACCTTAGCATAATCTTTGGCACTATAAGAAGTCTTTACCAGAACAAAGTGAGATGCTTTTGTCATTCTATCAACAACCACCCATATTGAGTCAAATTGCTTCCTAGTCTTTGGAAACCCATAATGAAATCCATATTAAGTTCCTCCTATTTCCATGTAGGTATCTCAATGTCTTGGACTAAACCAACCGGTCTTTAGGATTCCACTGTCAACTGTTGACAATTTGCACACCCCATTCAGATCTTGCTATGTCTTTCTTCATGTCATTCCACTAATACACCTTTCTCAAATCTTTATACATTTTTAGGGTCCCAAACGAATAGAATACTTAGAATTATGATCCTCATAAAGTATCTTTTCCCTTAGGGAATCTACATTAGGGAAGCACAACCACCCTTGGTAACGAAGCACTCCATCTCTCCCCCTGTGAGAAGACCTAAAATTTTTATCAACCACCAACTTCTTAAATTCAGCCAAAGTTAGGTCCATGTCTTATTTTTCCTTCACCTCCTCTATAAAAGATAATTCTGCCCCATTTTGTACAATTACACCACCGTTGTTCAAAACATTCAACCTCACACCAAAACAAGTCTAATGGTGCACTTCTTTAACCAACTCTTTCTTTCCATTCTCAACATGTGCAACGCTGCACATATACATTCTACTCAATGCATTGGCCACAATAATAGCCTTGTCGAGTTGATACATTACACTTATATCTAGTCCTTTAAAAGCTCCAACCACCTTCTTTTCCTTGGTTCAAATTCCTTTGGCTAAACACATATTGCGAGCTCTTGTGGCCGGTAAATATATCAATATGCATCCCATTGAGATAATGTATTTAAATGTTTAATGCAAATACAATGGCCAATGACTCAAGATCATAAGTTAGATAATTTGTTTCATGCACCTTCAATTGCATTGAGGCATAGGCAATGACTTTCCTATGTTGCATCAACAAACAACCCAAGTCTATATATGAGGCATCACAATACACAACAAAACTATCCGAACCTTAGGGCAATTTCAAGATAGGAGCCAAAGTAAGATGATCTTTCAACATTTGGAAACTTTTCTCACTTTCATCGGATTACTGAAATTTCACCTTCTTTTGGGTCAACTTAGTCAAAGGAGAGGAAATAGAAGAAAACTTTTCAACAAATCTTCTATAATATCCCTCCAAACCCAAAAAGCTCCTAGTATTGGATAGAGACAATAGTCTAGGCCAATTCTGTAGCGCTTCTATCTTCTTTTGATCAACTCTTATACCATTGCCTGAAATAATGTGGCCATGAAAAGCCACCTCCCTTAGCCTAAACTCGCACTTGTAAACTTGGCAAAAAGTTGTCTATCTCTTAATGTTTGTGACACGATCCTCAAATGATCCTCATATTCCTTTGCATCCCATGAATTGACCAAAATATCATCTATGAACACAACCACGAACATATCCAAATACGATATGAAGATCCTATTCATCAAATCTATGAAAGCGATGAGAGCATTTGTTAGTCCAACTGAAATGACCTAGAATTCAAAATGATCATATCGAGTTTTAAATGCCTTCTTAGGAATGTCATCCTCCTTTACCCTCAATTAGCGATACTCGGACCGAAGATCAATCTTAGAGAAGTAGCTTGCACCTTGTATTTGATCAAATAGGTCATCAATCCTCGAAAGTCGGTACTTATTTTTAATGGTCACCTTATTCAATTGCAGATTATCAACACACTTCTGAATTGAACCATCCGTCTCCCTTACAAATAATACGGGAGCATCCCATGGAGACACACTAGACCTTATGAACTCCTTAAAAAGTAATTCCCTTAGTTGTTCCTTCAATTCTTTCAACTTCATCAGGGCCATTTGATATGGAGATATAGAAATATGTTGAGTATTGGGTAAAAGATCAATGACAAAGTCAATTTCCCTTTTGAGAGAAATATCAAGCAAGTCATGGGGAAAGACATCGGGAAACTCTTTAACTATAGGAATCGAATAAAGAGTAGGAACCGTGGACTCAATATCCATGACTCGGACAACATGATATATGCACCCTTTGGAAATCATTTTCATAGCCTTTACGTATGAGACAAACTTACCTTTAAATACTAAATTTGTTCCTTTCCACTCAAGGATTGACTCATTAGAAACTTGAAATGTGAACCTATGGGTTCTAGAATAAATGGAAGCATAAGATACATGCAACCAATCCGTACCAAGAATACCATCAAAATCGGTCATATCAAGTTTAATAAGATAACATGGAAAAACTTTATGTAAGACCAACACGGGACAATTTCTATAGACTTTCTTTGCTAGGATCGACTCATTAATAGGAGAATCAATCAAATAAGGTTCTACTTAGACTTCGAGAGAGACATCAAACTTTATGGCAAGGTAAGGAGTAAAAAACCCATAGTGGCACCAAGGTCAAGCAATGCATACTTATCGTGATCAGAGACTCTTAACATATGTGTAACCACATCGGGAGACTCCTCAACCTCTTGGATAGCATGTAAAGAATAGAAGTTATTACCACGTGGACCACCCCCTTGAGCTTGGGCACCTTGTTGCACTTGCCCTCTTTGAGCTACTTGGCCTTGAAGATGCCCACTCTACCTTTGTTAGCAACATTAGGATACTCGGTAATCTTGTGCACCACTCTTCCAAAACCAAAGCAAACATTTTTAGATCTCAAACAATCTCTAATATGACTCTTCCCACACCTAAGACACTTAAGAGGAATAGGACCACCCTTCAAAACATCACCTTGAACCTTAGGATTAGGCATCCATTCTTTATCAAATCTTTGAGGAGCACCTTTGGACGATCCTTGGCCTTGTTGAAAATGGCTACCACCGAACTTAGCATGTGAAAGTTGCAAGAAACGATCAAGGAAAGAAGCCTTAAAAATCTTCCATCAATAGACCCTTCTTCAACTGTCTCGGACATCCATTGTGTGAACCAAACTTGAGCAACTCTCTTAAGTTGATAAGCTGTCAATTCGGCCTTCTCCTCGAAAGATACCCCTATAATCTCCGTAACCTTGTAGACCTCATCGATAAACTTTTGTGGATCCTCATCCACCTTGGAGCCATGGAGCTCTAGGAAATTCATTCTAGAAAAATCTCTTATCCTAGAAGCCAGATTAGGAGTCTTTGGGGAAGCATCGACTTGAGCCAACATAGTAATAGTGGCCCTAACCTCCTCATTAGTACCTTGGTTGACTTGAGGAGCTTGTAGAGCTAGAGGCACTTGGTCCTCATTAACATCAACTATGCTAGGCAATCAAGCATGTCATGGAGGCATTTTTTGAAAATATCAAAGGACAAGTGTTAGGGAATGAGAGTCTTAAAGGCATGGCTAGATCACAAAAGAAGCAAAGATTTCCTAAATGTCTCATAGCCTCTCACTCATGGATGTGACGTGCTTCAAGCCTATAAACAAGACTATACTAGATGCAGCATGTTCGACTCTCAAGGATGCTTCACACCTTGTACTTTGATACCAAGTTTGTCACAAGCTTAACCTAGGTCATAGCCATGACACGACATATGTGAGACCCGAAGGTGCCCCATCCAAGCCTTTTGATCATACCATAAGCATGTATATGGTAAAGTAAGAAATTCATAAGAGAGTAAGCAAGTGGAACACATCAATATCAAAGTCATACTTTTTCTTAAGGAAATTACAATATATTTAGTTCAAAACATACTTCTACATCATAGGATTTTAGAAGGGACTAGAAAATTCTATTAGCTCACCCTTAAGATAAAATAATAATGAAATCATAAAGCCTCAACATGAAAACATAACATGACCGAGGCTTGTCCCCGAAGCATGGGAACTCACTAATAATCATCAAAGCAAAATTTAACTCTAGCCACGAAAAGGAGAAATAATCTCATCGCCTGTTCCTTCATGATTAGATCATGTAGGTAAAGAAGTATGTATTAGTACGTGGAATATATGAAGTATGTAGATATGTCATGCATCAATGAACATCATAATATAATAGCAATATGCATAATCATAATCAATAGAATAAGAACATAATATGTATAAGCAATGCATGTTTAAAATCATGAATCGAAGCATAATAAAAACCTTTCATAATCCTAGAATATATATGTGGGAATAAGACTATAATTGACATTAAGGCCATGCGGACTATTACATAGAATTTCGGTGTTGTCTCTACACTAGAAAAAGAGTAGTCTACTTTCCTAAAGTATATTATATCTCACCTTACATGATCCTTGCCATTTCGATGTATGTTTTACATGTATGGATCCATTGACATAATACCATGGAGGGAAATAATCATAAACCTACGGTGGCACATGGTTATGAGACTTCGTGATTTATATAAGAACCCTTGGAGATAGTCTCCCTCACACAAGCTCATTCGGTGCTAAGTCATATCCCACAGAATATGTAATCATGCATATATATAGTTTTCAATATAATTCATATGTTATCAAAATCATACTTTTATAGCTTGTAAAATAGTACTTATAACTTCATAAAATATCTCATATCGTAGGAATAGTCCATCTACATAACTTTCATATAGTGGGGATATACTCCCCATCTTATTATCATTTCATCAACATTAGGGTCTGAAATCACCCTCATCATCATATCATCATCATCATCACCATTATCATAACAGTATCATCATCATTAAAATATAATTTTCATACTTAAATATAATCCAAGAAAATTATAACTTTGTCATAGGAAACTAGGGCCATCTGTGAGTTCATAAGCAATTGATCTAAAATCATGCAATTAAATGAAAATATAGAAGAATCATACAATTGAAATCAATTTGGATCATGAATAAAGAAACATACATCAATTTGACAAACCTTAATCATCTAATACTTGAAATCACTTTCATTCCCTTGAAAATCATTAAAATCATGAAATCTTTCATAACTCATGCATAAATAGTTATAATAATCATGTCGTAATCATAATCTAACCATTTGGAATGTTATCACAAAATCCATAGAAATCCATCTTAAACTTTGAGAAAAGGGGAGAATTAAGTTGGATTTTATGGATGAATCTAGTCCATGAATGAAGCCCTACATACCTCAAGCGAGAATCCCTGAATTTGACAAATAAAATTCTAGTAATTACTTAGTCAAACCTTCAAAAGCTAGCTTGAACGGAGAGAATTCTTAGTGACAGCATTTTTGAGATTTGGAAAGGGATATGAGAGTGAACGAGATAGAATGAGTCAGGAATAGATTTTATAGGAGGGTCAAAACAACGTAGTTTAGGAGTTAAGCAAATTGGAAATGACCAAGAACTCCTTTAATTTAAAAATTGTCGGACCCATCCATGAAACCTCATTCATGGCATGTAAACCATTCCACGGGTCGTGCTTTGGCTCGTGCTTAGCATGGTCCCAAAAATTGAGCTACTGAAAATTGTACTTTGAAACCATGAAACCCCATGCACTTTCCTTAGTTCTATTTACGAATGATAGAACCCTTCTGTGGAATGCTTCGTGACTTAGAAAGATTTTCTCTCCTAGGGTCCCATACACAACTCAAATTATGGGTCGCACAAAAGAGTAACCCCTATCCTGTTCCTTGTGAAGTGGATTCCAATGACCAAAATGTTTACCTACTTTCTAGAGTCCAATCTACGAGACCTTTCTACAACCTGTGGTACAATTCATGAGCCGTAGATTGGCTCGTGAACCAGTCCTACTCAAAATTTTAGCAACTTTCCATTTTTCAAGATATTCAACATGTTGGTGTTACACTGTTATTATCATCTTATCTTATGGTGGTTCCTTATTATCATTGTAATTTCTGCAATTTGTGACTTTTGGCTAGTTTTTTGTCATTAAACCCATTGCTAGCAATTTTGGGTTATAGGTTGGCTTACCCATCGATGAAACTTTGTAGGTGCCATCATGATTCGATTTTGGTTTGTGACATGATTCAATAATATGAAATGGGATAATTAAATGTAAACGTCAATTATTGTGGTGTTGTGACACACTTGAATTGAGAATTTGATTAAGTGATGTGAATTTTATATTGAGATATGTTATTGTGATTGGTGATTGTGATTGACTATTTTTGTCAACTTCATCTCATACTCATTCATTCTATGTCATGCATATTTACATTGGTTATAGATACTTATATTAGTGAGATAATGGAAATTAAAGCTAACATCTTTACTGATCGAGATGTGATGTTGAGGTCTTTGCAAGCGATGTTATAATATTGAGGTTTTTGCTAGAGATACTATGATACCAAAGTCCTTGCTAGCAATTATTGCATATCATTCTTGCATATTTCTATGTGGCATATGTTATTCCTATGATTGACCATGTTATCACTTACGAGCATTGACTTGTGATTTTGAACTGTGATTGAGAAAGCTACTTGTATGGTGTATTATGAACTTCTAAGTTGTTTTGATTTTCTGTGTAGGTTGTAGTTGCGGAGGTTCAGTTAGGATGAAAGGAGTTTGCATATTCTATTTAGTGAGAGCCTCACTAAAGGGAGGTGTGTGACTGGCACTGCAGGAGTTTCTCAGACAAGAGTAAAGGAACAGACTTCAAGGCAACATCAGGGACCCATTCATCATGTGCAGGTGGGTTATCCACCAATGGTTCTCATACCGACTATTGGGGTACAGACCACTCCTGAGGTAGTTTCGGTAGTAGATGACTAGCTTAGATAGTTTCTAGAAAATGAAACTACCTTAGTTTTAGGGTGGTAGGAGCGAGGACACTTATGAGTTTTCGACTTTGTACCATGAGATGGAGGAGGAAATGGGTTTTGTCAAATAGTATGATGTTTGTTATGTTTCACTCCAACTCCGTAGACCATCCATGGAGTGGTGGAGGACTTATGTGAGGTCTAAGCAAGTTAGATCTCCTCCAGTGGATTAGGGTGTATTCTCTAGTGCTTTGCAAGATCACTTCATTCCTTAGAATGTACAAGAAGAGAGATGATTGAGGTTTGAGGACTTGAGGCAGGGTGCTATGACAGTTGTTGAGTATGAGGCTCATTTGTACTAGTAACCTCGACATGCCCTGACTTTGATTCCAGATGAAACAGAGAGAGTCTATAGGTTTGTGAAGGGTTTGAATTTTCCCATCAAATCTTATGTATTCAAAGAAGCTCGTGTGGGGGCTTCTTTCAAGTCCATTATGAGCACCGCCAAGGAGGCGGAGTTGTTGGTTCTAGAGGAGTTTGGGGACCCCAAAAGAGTTGGTGTTACTGGTTAGTTTTTTGGTACTTCATCAAGAGGTAAAGGTTCGAATAATGGTGGTGTCTCTTTCAAGTGCCATAATCCTAAAAATACATCTATGCTAGCAGCCAAGGGTGGACAGATGTCTCAAGGGTCTCATAGTTTTGGCTGAGTTGTCCATAGTAGTTCATTTAGTGGACAACAATCTTCTACACTGAGATCTTGTTTTAGGTATGGGGATCCAGGCAACCTAATTTGATAGTGTCTCTTTAAGACTCATTTAGGATCCCATCGTACTTATTCGGAAGCTCTAGTTAGAGATTGGTTCCTTCGGCTAGGGATCGGGGTAGAGGACAAACTACTATAGGTGGCAGGACTTCAGATGGTGGTGCTCTAGTTCTGCGTGATGGAGATCGAGGTATAGTGCAGACTAGGGTGGTAGAGGGGCTTAGTACTATCTTTTCCTCGGAGACCAGAAGATGAGGCTACGCATGTGGTTATCATAGGTATTGTCCCAATTTGTCATAGGCATGTATCTGTATTATATGATCTCGGATTTGCCTACTCTTATGTGTCTGGCTACTTTTCATCTAGGTTTGATTTATTGTATAATTGTATACCAGTACCTGTTCATGTTTCTACACCAGTAGGTAAGCCTTTAGTGGTACATCTAGAACATTGATCCTACCTTATTTTTATGAATGGGTATGACAGTTGGATAGGTGTGATTATGTTGGAGATGATAGCCTTTGATGTTATCTTGTTGATGGATTGGCTTTCTCCTTATCATGTTATTTTTGATTGTTATGCTAAGATTGTAACCTTAGCTATGTCTAGTGTACCAAAGATTGAGTAGAAGGGTGATAGTAGTTCTTCTCTTAGCGAAATTATCTCCATATTCATGCTCGGAAATTGTTTGTAGGGGCTATTTGTATTACTTTGATTTTATTCAAGATACTAGAGTTGAACCACCACCAATGGAGTCTATTCCAGTAGTTCAGGAGTTTATCGATGTTTTCCTTAGTAATCTTCCAAGTGTTCCTCTCGGTAGGGATATTGACTTTGTTATTGATCTAGAGCCAGACACTAAGCCAATCTTCATCCCTCTATATTGAATGGCTCAAGTTGAGTTGAATCAATTAAAAAAGCACCACTACGATTTATTGGGCAAAGGATTTATTCGTCTTAGCGTGTCACCTTCGGATGCCTCAGTCTTGTTTTTGAAAACGAAGGATGGGTCTATGAGGATGTGTATTTATTATAGACAATTGAACAAGGTGACTCTTAAAAACCTCTTCCTCATATTGATGACTTGTTTGATCAGCTTTAGGGAGCAACTCTATTCTCTAAGATTGACTTGAGGTCGGATTATCGTCAGCTAAAGATTAGACATCGGCTATTCTTAAGATGGCCTTTCAGACTCTATACAGCCATTATGAGTTTTTAGTAATGCCCTTTGGGATGACCAGCGCCTCTGTTACATTTATGGAGTTGATGAATAGGGTGTTCAACCCATATTAGAACTTATTCATAATTGTTTTCATTAATGATATCTTGGTGTACTCCAAGATCAAGGACAATCATGTTTATCATTTGAGGATCATACTCCAGAGGCTGAGAGAGAAGAAACTATATCCAAAGTTCTCCGAATGTGAGTTTTTGCTTAGTTCTTTGATATTCTTAGGGAATGTGGTACCCAAGGAGGGTATTATGGTGGATCTGGCTAAGATAAAGGAAGTTCAACGATGGACTATGCCTACTTCAGCTATTGATACTAGCAGCTTTGTGGGGTTGGTCGTGTATCGTCGACAATTTGTTCATGGATCTTTTGTCATTACAACCATTGACTAGGCTTACTTATAAGAATGTTGCATTTTATTGGTCAGATAAGTGTGAGGAAAGCTTCTAAAGCTCAAGGTATTGTTGAGTTTAGCTCTTATTTTGACTCTACCCAAGGATGGTGTAGACTTTATTGTATATTGTGATGCTTCGGGAGATGGGTTAGGTGTTGTCTTGATGTAGAAGGGAAAGTTAATTGCCTATGCCTCTAGGAAATTGAAGGTACATGGAAAGAGTTACACTAACCATGACTTGCAGTTGGCGGCAATAGACTTTGTTTTGAAGTTATTGCGTCATTATCTATATGGGGTTCATTATGATATTTTCACTGATCATAGGAGTTTGCAGTACATCTTCATCTAGAGAGACCTAAACTTGAGACAATAAAGGTGGGTTGAGTTGTTAAAGGACTATGACTTGACCATCTTATATCATCCAGGGAAGGCTAATATGGTGGTCAATTCCTTGAATAGAAAGACTTCTAGCATCGGGATTCTAGTTGCCCTTCGAGTTGTAGAGAAACCTATTTCCAGGGATGTTCAGCGGCTAGCCAATGGTCTTATCAGATTACAGTTATTGGATGAGGATGTTGTACTTTATTTTATCGAGGTTCATTCTTTCTTGATGGATTAGATTCGGTAATGCCAATTTGAGGATGGGAAGTTGTGTTACATCAGGGACAAAGTAACAAGAGGAGAGTTTAAAGAAGTGGTGCTTGATACTGATGGTGTTTTGAGGATCGTAGGTCGGGTTTGTGTGCCCAAGATAGGTGACTTGATTAGATTGATTCTTGAGGAGGTTTATTGTACCTGTTATTCTATTCATCCAGGAGTGGTGATTATGTATTATGATGTAAGTCAACATTATTGGTGGTGTGTCATGAAAAAAGTCACCTCAGATTTTGTGTCTAAGTGTTTGACATGATAGTAGGTTAAGTAAGAGCACCAAAATCCCAAAGGTGAGTTTCAGAGGTTTCCCATTCCTAGATAGACGTGGGAGCGAATCACCATAGATTTTGTGGTGGGTTTGCCCACTATTATGGTTAGATATAAGACTTTGTCTAGGTAGTTGTGGATCGATTGACTAAGTCTACCCATTTTATTCCTATAAAGGTTAAGTGTAAAATAGAAAAGTTTGCTCAGCTTTACATTAGTCAAATAGTTAGACTACATGGAGTGCCTATTTCTATCATTTCTAATCATGGTTCACTTTTCACCTCACATTTTTGGAGGTCCTTCCGACATAGTCTAGGTAATCAGTTGGATATGAGTTTAGTTGTTCACCCTCAAACAGATAGACAATTTGAGTAGATAATTCAGGTCTTAGAGGGCATGCTTCGAGCATATATGTTTGACTCTGGTGCCTGTTGGGATCAACACTTACTCTTAGTAGAGTTTACCTGTAATTATAGTTATCACATCAATGTTCATATGGCACCATTCAACATTTTGGATGGTAGGCAGTATAGATTTTTGATTGGCTGGTCTGATTCAGCTAAGATCAACTCATTAGATTCAGACTTTCTTAGAGATGCCACAGAGCAAGTCCATAAGATTTAGGGTAGTATTGACAGCTCAAAGCCAACAAAAAGGTTATGCAAATAAGAGGGTTCAAGCCTTAGAGTTTATGGAGGGCGATCACATTTTGCTTAGAGTGTCACCCATAAAGGGTGTGACGCAGTTCGAGAAAAAGGTCAACCTTAGTCCTCAATTCATTGGCCCATTTGAGATTTCAGAGAGAGTTGTAGAGAAGGCCTATAGATTGGCCTTGCCACCTAACTTTTTGTCTATGTATCCTGTGTTTCGTATCTCTGTGCTTTGAGAGTATGTGCCAAATGAGTCTCATGTACTTTCATTTGATTCAGTGGTGTTGGGCCAAGACTTGTCATTTGAGGAGGAGCCTATAGCTATTTTGGATAGACATGTTCGAACGCTTAATAACAAAGAGATTGCTTCAGTGAAGGTGCAATGAAAGCACTATCCAGTTGGACAAGCGACTTGTGAGATAGAGTTCGACATGCGTGCAAAATATACTCATCTTTTCAAAGCTTTAGGTACTTTCCTATACCTTATTCTTGAGGACAAAAATGATTTTTAGTGGTGGATAATGTATTGACCAATTAGGTTATTTTGAGAATTAGTCCTCTTGCTTTCCTAAAATATTCCTCTTGTAAATTTTAAGTATTTTAGACTATTCTATGACTACAGGTATTTAGTTTACGGGTAAATTAAGATAAATGATTTAATAAGTTGACTAAATATTAATTTAGTTAACATCTTATACCACTTATCCCATATATTGAAATAAATTAGTGAAACTTATTACTTTAGTACTTAATTAATTTAGGAAAGAAAATAAGAGCGGAAGAAAACATATCTGCTGCACAAATGATTGAACCGTAAAGAAGGACGAAGGGATTCATGCAAGTGAATTTCACAGAATCTCAATTTTTGGTATGCGCATGCATTGATTTCTCTCTCTCTCTCTCTATAAATGTGTATGACATTATTGTGAAGATGTTGGGGTGAATAAGTAAGTGAACTGTGCCATTCCTTTTTGGATCATTCTATGATTTCGGATCTATTGAAAAAAAGAATAAAGTGGGGTAAGCAATGATTGGTAGTAAGGAGTATTAATTATTATAAAGGATAGTAGGATGAATATTAAATTATGTTAAAGTATTCTTCTTCTTACAGGTTTCTGGTTATATACGATTTTTGAGTTTAAAGAAAAAAAATTATTTTATAGTCACTACAGTATTATATTTAAGTGTGTGTGTCTATATATATATATATATATATATATATATATATATATATATATATATATATATATATATATATATATATGTAATTAAATATTAGATGTATTTTATCATATGAATACCCTTAGATTTATGATATTCGGGAAATTAAAACTGAACCTTAGACTTGATATTTAGAACTTGGTTATAGATTAGGTTGTTGTTAGTTATGAAATATTGTTGTGATTATCCATCTAATAAATTATGGTGTTTCAAATTTTACTCGGAAGGGTAAGGCACAAGTGTTTGATTGATCGTGACGTTGGTTGAGGCAAGTGGACTCTCAACTTTATAATTCTTATAGAATTTTGAAATTTCCTATGTTTTTTGAGGAGTAATAGGGAATGGGCTATGGGGTATGTGATTCATGAAATGATTTAATAATATAAAATAAGGTAATTAAATATAAACGTGATTGGTATGATGTTGTAATACGCTTGAATTAAAAATGTGATTAAGTGATATGAATTTTATATTAAGATATGTTGTTTGTAACACCCCCCTCATTCATTCCACCTAGTTTGATGTGAATGCACAGAAAAAAAAAAGAAAATGACTCAAAATAGTCACTAAAGGAAATCACGGAGGGCCATCTACAGCCCGTAGAGGGATCTACGACTCGTAGATGCGACCTCGTAAGTGTCTCTATGACTTAGAAAATTTTCCTAAGTCTGTGGCCCATGTATAAGTCCTTATACGGACTCTTCACGAGCTATAGAATGGGTTTCGTGGTTTAAAGATCCCAAAAACTAATTTTTCTGGATCTTGAACCATGATTAACAGGATGGCCCGTCATTCCTTTTATGGCCTAGAGAAAAGGGTTTTGTAGATCCAATTGCCAATTTCCAGCAACCCAATTTTTGGGCACTCTCATCTACGAGAAGCCACTTACATAAGGGGAACTACGACCTGTACACAACTTTTTTGTGGTTCCATTTGGCAATTTTTAAGAGGAGTATTTCTAAGTTTTCCTGCCCTTCTTAATTAAAACTTATAGTATTTTGGACTTGTTTTGGACCCCCTTACTAGTACCCTAAGAATATTAATCCTCATTAAACACTTAAAAATCATGAGAGCATCGAGAAGAGGAGAAAACTAGGGTTCCAAACATGTGAGCAGAGATTGTCCAATAGATTATTGTTCTTCAAATTCCAGGTATAAAAGGCTACTTAAAGTGTTCAATTGAGTTTGTCCACACTCCCTTCCATATATTTGAGTCGCGTTTATGTATAAGAATTGAGTAGTGAAAATCCCATGATCTTGATCTTTGAGTTGCTTGCATTTATTTTGAGTCTTCATGCATAATTATGGATGAATCAATAAGTTACATGCTGGTCATATAAAATTTGCATTTTGTCCTATGAATTCTGGATTGCATCATTATATATAATCATTTATTGCATTGGTTGAATTGAGGCTATGACTATGAATGTCTGAGTTGAGTAACTTGAACATGATTGAGCATAACAAGCATATTACCTGTAGACGTGCATATCTAATGAGCATCTTACTTGCTTCGCGTGATAGGCATGATTGAATGGAGTCCAAATAACCATCTGAGCTTGAGCTAGAGCCTTGATTACATATATGATTGATGGTTTGATTGGTTACGTTGTTGAGTAATTGAGTTGAGCTTGATTGGAGAAAATATAAAGACATGAGATTGAGTTGATTAGCATGAGCATGTTTTAGCCTTGTGAGGAGTATTGAGCACCGATTTGTGAGCAAGTAGGTAACTACTTTAACTTATAAATTACGTTTCCAGTATAGGATAGTTGCACCATTGATTCGAGCAACTCATGTCCTAAAAAGATGGACATTTATTTTGGATCCAATAGTTGTTTTATCATCCTTTGGCTTGACAAGTATTGGACAGGTGTGGCAACGACATCGCCTTCATTGTGCATCACCAAACTAAAGGTGATGAGATTGGATGTGGCTTAAGAGAAACTCCGAAGAAACACTTGATAGAGTATATAATATTTTAAATTGAGTTGCATAAAACTAAGTCTATTTTGAAAGCATGTCTTACTCTTAAACTTGCTTATTCATTGAGTAGAGTTATGGATTGTTGAGTTGCTTATTGAGCCTTAATTTTTCCTTAGCCATTTTAATTACTAGTATATTTCATGTACTGACATCCATTCGGGTCTGCATCGTTAATGATGCAAATACAGGTGACAGAGGCATTCAGCAAGCACATCGTTAAAGTCCACATTCTTGATTCTAGACATGGTGAGCTCTCATTGGTAATCGGAGAAGCCTTTCTTTTCTTTGTTTATTTGAGAATTAGTATTATTTCTGTTGAAGTAGCTGGGGGATTATCTTGGCACCTTCTACATTTGATTAGAGGCTTCAATCTTCATAAACATTGAGTAGAGGATTGTCAATTGTTATTTATTTTCCAACATTCTTCTTGGAAATATTTATTGATGTGAGTATTTAGTCGGTTGATTTAATTTTTACCCCATCCCCCGGAATATCCTTCCATTATTTGCGAGTATGATATGATGATGATCCCATGTGATTCTCTTGGGGAATCAACAATGGTTCTTCAAATATCAGCCATGCCAAGGGTACCCTCCCGAGGTATGATAAACTTTGTATCAGAGCACAGAGTTCAAGTGTCCTAGGGAGTCTATGAAGTCGTGTTAAGTAGAGTATTGTTTAAGGGTGTGTTGCGCACCACACTTTATAAGCAGGAGCTATGGGACATTAGGAATTGTTACACTTCTTTTGTCATTTGAGTTCGTGCGATAGAGTTTAACTCTATTAAAGTACCTTTCTAATTTGTGCTTTACGCGTTTTCAAATCATGCCTCCTAAGTGTACCGCCACCCAAAGGGATACCCTAACTGAAAATACTGAGAATCCCACTTCAAAAGTGCCTACTCAAATTGAGATGAGGGGTTGAGGTCGACCAGCTAGAGAAATCACGGTTCCACAGGAACCTACTACTCCACTTACTCCTACTAAAGAAGCTGATTCGAAGGAGCTATTATTATGCTCACCAGTTAGTAGCCGCCCAGAGTGGGAATCGTAGTTCACAGGGTACTTATTTTAGCTCCCAAGAGCCAATCGCTGCAACCAGACTTAGAGATTTCTTGAGGATGAACCCACCAGTCTTCATAAGGTCTAAGGTTGAGAAAGAGCCCCCAAAACTTTATTGATAAGATGTGAAAGATCTTGAAGGCCATGTGCGCGACTGAGATTGAGGGAGTTGAACTTTCTTCCTTTCGACTTAAGGTTGTGGCGAATGTCTGGTACACCCAATGGGAAGAGAGTCAAAGTGGGGATGCTAAGCTTGCAGAGTCGAGTGAATTTGAAAATGCATTCCTTAATCACTTCTTACCCCTAAAGTTAAGGGAGGCAAAGATTGAAGAGTTTGTGAACCTAAAGCAAGAGGGATAACTGTCAAGGAGTATAGCCTTAAGTTCATTCAGCTATCTAGGTATGCTCTAGAGATGTTCCAGGGCATGAGGGTAAGAATGAGGAAGTTCATATCTTGCTTAGGTAAACATGTGAAGAACGAATGCAAAGCAACTCTATTGATCCCAAGGATGGGAATCTCTAGGCGTATGGTCTACGTACAACAACTAGAAGAGGATAAGAAGAGGGATAAGGAGAAGCATTTGGGTAAGAAGGTTAAGTTAGTCGAGCCTGAGCCTAACCAGCCTAAGTAGAGTAGGGGAGACAATTCCTACTTATAAAAGAGATCTAATAGTTATGCACCATACTGATCGAGTGCACGAACTCCGAGTAACAAGTGTGATCAAAAGTCCCAAGGTTAGTAGAACTCCAAAGCACAGGGTTCTCAGTCTCAGGCTAGTGAGACCCTTTGTTCGAATGGGAAGCCACCTTGTGGAAAATGTGGCAGCATGCATTTGGGAGAATGTAGAGAGGGAGGGAATGAATGTTTTAAGTATGCTAGATGGGTCACTTCTAGAAGGAATGTCTGATGTGAGGCAATAAGGACCAGATTCTACTACAGCAGCCACTAGCCAAAGAAAATCAAAGAGGTGTCGCACTAGGGACAGGCGGTGGAACAAACTGTCTGTATGCGATGAGGAACCGACAAGACCAAGAGGCTGCACCAGATATTGTGATAGGTATGCTTCATGTTTTTACTCTTGATTATTATGCATTGATTGATCTAAGTGCAGCTCTATCATTTGTGATGCCATACGTGGATAGTAGATTTGAGATGCTTCCTGAGTGTTTGCTTGAGCCCTTTGCTGTTTCCACTCTTGTTGTAGATTTGAGATTCTTCCTGAGTGTTTGCTTGAGCCCTTTCCTGTTTCCACTACTATTGGTGAGTCTATTCTTGCCAAAAGGGTCTATAGAGATTGTGTAGTGTTCTTCCATCATAAGGATACTCTTTCCGATTTGATAAAGCTGGAGCTGATTGACTTTGACATGATTCTTGGCATAGATTGGCGTCATGCTTGCTATGCCACCATTGATTGTAGGACTCGGACTTCTAAATTTCAGTTTCCAAATGAGCCTGTCATAGAGTGGAGGGGAGATTCTGTTGCGCCTAAGGTTAAGTTTATTTCCTACCTTAAGGCAAAAAAGCTAATAGCTAAGGGATGTATCTATCAAATCATGCAAGTTAAGGCTGATGATGTACAGTCTCCACCCCTTGAGTCAGTTCTAATTGTTAATGAGTTTCCTGATGTCTTCCTTGACTATTTTCCTGGGGTCTCTCCGGATAGGGCGATCAACTTTGGGATTGATGTTCTCCCCAATACTCAGCCTAAATCTATTTTTTTGTATTGAATGGCCATTACTGAGTCGAAAGAGGTGAAGGAATAGTCGAAAGACTTTCTAGGAAAGGGCTTTATTAGGCCAAGTATTTCCCCTTGGGGTGCTCCGATCCTATTCGTGAGAATGAAGGATGTTCCCTCAGAATATGTATTGATTATTGCCAGTTGAATAAAGTAAAAACCAAGAATAAGTATCTCCTACCAAGGATCGACGACTTGTTTCACCAGCTTCATGGTGCTAGTGTTTTTCTCCAAGATAGACCTCAGATCAAGCTATCACTAGTTGAAAGTGAGAGAATGTGACATCCCAAATATGGCTTTTTGAACTCGATATGGTCACTTCAAGTTTTGGTAATGTCCTTTGGGTTGACAAACGCGCCTATAGGCTTCATGGACTTAATGAATAGAGTATTCAAACAGTACCTTGACATGTTCATGGTTGTGTTTATTAACGATATTGTGGTGTTTTCTAGAGATGAAAAGGAGCATGTTAATCATCTCAAGATTTCTCTACATCAAGGATAATGAGTTGTATGCAAAAATTTTGAAGTATGAGTTTTAGATTCAATCTGTGGCTTCCTAGGCCACATAGTTTTGGGTGATAGCATGCGGGTGGGCAATAAAGAGATTGAAGCAATTAAGAACTGGCCTAGACCAACCACTTCGACTGACATAAGAAGATTTCTAGGTTTGGCTGATTACTACCGCAGATTTGTTGATGGGTTCTCTTTTATATTCGCACTGTTGACTAGTCTGACTCAGAAGAAGGTCAAGTTTCAATTGTCTGATGAGTGTGATAGAAGTTTCAAAGAGCTAAAAACAAGGTTGACAATTGCCCCAGTGTTGACCTTTCCTGAAGAAACGGACAGATTTGTCATTTATCGTGATGCCTCGAGAGTGGCATTGGGATGTTTATTGATGTAGAAGGGCAAAGTGGTTGCTTATGCTTCTAGGCAACTCAAGATGCATGAGAAAAATTATCCCACACATTACCTAGAATCGACAGTGGTGGTGTTTGATCTCAAGCTATGGCACTACTACATATACAGAGCACATGTTGATGTGTTCACAGACCATAAAAGCCTGCAATATGTCTTCACCCAGAAGGAGCTTAATTTGTGGCAGAAGAGATGGCTTGAATTGCTCAAAGACTATGAAATGAGCATCATCTACCACCCAGGTAAAGCTAACGTGGTTGTTGATGTTCTTAGCAGGTTATCCATGGGAAGTACCTCCTACATCGAGGAGGAGAAAAAGGAGCTAGCTAAAGAGGTTCACAGACTGGCACGATTGGGAGTTCGACCAGATGAATCGGGTGAAGGCGGAATTTTTGTGTACAATGGGTCTGCATCATCTCTAGTAGTGGAGGTGAAGGAGTAGCAAGAACAAGACCCTATCTTACTATAATTGAAGGCAATGTGCATAAGCAGAAGGTGGTGGTTTTCGCCAAAAGGGGAGATGCAATATTGAAATACCAACGTAGATTGTTTGTTTCAGATGTTTATGGTATTCGAGAAAGAATCATGGCAGAAGCCCATAACTCTAGATATTCTATCCATCCAAGGTCTAAAAAGATGTACCACGACTTAAGAGAGGTTTATTGGTGGAGTGGGATGAAGAGCGACATTGCAGACTTTGTTTCCAAGTGCCCGAATTTCCAACAAGTTAAAGTTGAGCATCAAAGACCATATGGAGTCACTCAGAACTTTGAGATTCCAGAATAGAAGTGGGAAATAATTAACATGGACTTTGTCACATGCTTACTGAGGTTCCACAAACACCATGCTTCGATTTGGGTAATAGTTGATAGGATGATGAAATTTACGCACTTTTTGGCAGTAAAGATGACTAAAACCACAGAGGATTATGTCAGATTGTACATAATAGAGATTGTTAGATTACATGGAGTTTCCTTGTCCATCATCTTAGATAGAAGAGCTCAATTCACTGCTGAATTTTGGAGATCTTTCCAGAAAGGTTTGGGTTCGAAGGTAAATCTTACCACTGCTTTCCACCTACAGACTTATGGCTAGGCAGAGCGCATAATTAAAACTTTGGAGGATTTGTTGAGGGACAGCATCATTTACTTCAAAGGTAATTAAGATGACCATTTGCCTCTGATGATTGTTCCTACAATAATAGTTTCCATTCGAGTATTTAGATGGCTCTATATGAGGCACTTTATGGGAGGAGATATAGATCGCTAATTGGATGATTTGAGGTAAGAGAGGCAGAGTTCATTAGGCCATACTTGGTTCACCAAGACATGGAGAAGGAAAAGATCGGAGAGATTGAAAACTACACAGAGTTGACAAAACTCCTACACTGATATTACGAGAAGAGACTTAGAATTCGAGGTCAATGATTGGGTATATTTGAAAGTGTCACCTACAAAGGGTGATGTGATTTGGAAAGAAAGGGAAGCTAACTTTGAGGTACATTGGTCCTTACCTAATTGTGAAGAGAGTGGGGAACATATCTTACAAGTTGGAACTACCACCACAGTTAGCGGTCATCCATCTACTCTTCCACATTTCCATGCTTAAGAATTGTTTGGACGATCTGCAGTTGGTCATGCCTATTGAGAAGATTGGAGTGAAAAACAACTTAAGCTATTAGGATATTCCCCTTCAAATCCATGATCGCCAAGTTCGCAAGTTGATAATCAAAGAGATTGCGTCTACCAAGGTGTAGTAGAGAAATCAATTGGTAGAAGAAGCTACTTGGGAAGCTGAAGAAGATATGAAGGCTAGGTACCCATATTTGTTCCTGCCTTCTGATGATGAGAGAGTTGATGGTAATGATTCGTTCCTATTCTTTGAGTTTCTTTCTATCTCGAGTCTAAATGGTGATAGTGTCCTAGAGTCTAATTGAGGAACTATTTGATTTGTTGACTGCTTACTTGCTTGATTGCCTGATTGATTGATTGTATGAGTGAATTGTGGAGTGGTTAATTGTTAGAGTCTATGATAGGATTTGTGCCTTGACTAAGTTCCTAGATTGCTTATCATTCGAGAACGAATGATCCCAAATGGGAGATAATGTAACACCCCCTAATTCATTTCACCTAATCTGATGTGAATGGACAGGAAAAAGCTGAGAAAATGACTCAAAAAAGTCACTGGAGGAAACCACGGAGGGCCATCAATGGCCCGTAGATGGCCTATAAGTGTCCCTATGACGTAGAATATTTTTCTAAGTCTGAGGACCATGTGTGAGTCCTTCTACGCACCATATTTCAATCCACAAGCTATAGAATGGGCTTCATGGTTTGGTAATTCGAAAAACCATTTTTTCTAGATCTTGAATTATGATTAACAAGATGGCCCGTCACTCTTTTTACGACCCATAGAAAGGGGTTTTGTAGATCCCAAGCCCAATTTCCAGTAACCTAAATTTTGGAACTCCCATTTATGAGAGGCCACTTACGGCTCAAAAGTGGATCTACGACCCGTAGACGAATTTTCGTGGTTCTATTTGGCAGCTTTTAAGAGGAGTATTTCTATCTTTTCCTACCATTTTTAATTAAAACCTATAAATTTTCAGACTTCTTTTGGACCCCTTATCAGTACCATAAGGGTATTACTCCTCATTAAACACTTAAAAATTTTGAGAGCATCGAGGATAGGAGAAAACTAGAGTTCCAAACATACGAGCGGAGATTGTCCAATGGATGATTGTTCTTCAAATTCCAAGTATGAAAGGCTACTTAAAGTGTTGGATTCAGTTTGTCCATGTGCCCTTTCATATACTTGAGTCGAGTTTATGTATAAGAATTGAGTAGTGAAAATCTTATAATCTTGATCTTCGAGTTGCTTGCATTTATTTTAAGTCTTCATGCATAATTATGGATGAATCAATAAGTTACATTCTAATCATACGAATTTGGAGTATAAAATTTGCATTCGGTCCTATGAATTCTAGATTGCATCATTTTATAAAATCTCTTGTTACATTGACTTAATTGTGACCATGACTGTGAATGTCTGAGTTGAGTCATTGAGCATGAGGAGCATATTACTTGTATACATGTATATCTAATAAGCATCTTACTTGCTTTGTGTGATGAGCGTGATTGAGTAGAGTTCAAATGGTCGTTTGAGTTTGAGCTAGAGCCTTGATTACATGCATGATTGATGGTCTGATTGGTTGAGTTGTTGAGTAATTGAGTTGAGCTTGATTAGAGAAAATATAAAGAGATGACATTGAGTTGATTGGCATGAGCATGTTTTAGCCTTGGGAGGAGTATTGAGCACCTATATCTGAGCAAGTAGGTAACTACTCTAACCAATAGACTATGTTGTTAGCGTAGGATAGTTGCACCGTCAATTCGGGCGACCCATGTCCTAAAAAGATGGACATTTATTTTAGATCTAGGAGTTGTCTTATCATCCTTTTCCTTGGCAAGTATTGGACATGCGTGGTAACGACATTGCCCTCATTGTGTATCACCAAACTAAAGATGGTGGGAATAGATGTGGGTCAAGAGAAACTCCTAAGCAACACTTGATAGAATATATATTATTTTAAATCGAGTTGCATAAAACTGAGTCTATTTTCAAAGCTTGACTTACTCTTAAACTTGCATATTCGTTGAGTTGAGTTATGGATTGTTGAGTTGGTTGTTGAGTCTTAATTTTTTCTTAGCATTTTACTTACTAGTATATTCCATGTACTGACGTCTATTTGGACCTGCATCGTTAATGATGCAGATACAGGTGATAGAGGCCTTCAGCAAGCGTATCATTGAAGTTTAGGATCTTGATTCCAGACTTTGTGAGCTCGATTTGCTACTCGGAAGAGCCTTTATTTTCTTTATTTATTTTAGTATTAGTATTATTTCTGTTGAGGTAGCCAGGGGATTGTCTTGGCATCTTCTAGATTTGATTAGAGTCTTCATAAACATTGGAGTAGAGGATTGTTGATTGTTATTTATATTCCAACATTATTCATTATAAATATTTATTGATGTGAGCATTTAGTCAGTTGATTTACTTTTGACCCCCACTTGAGTATCCTTCCGCTATTTGTGAGTATGATATGATGATGAGGCCAGGTGATTCTCTTGGAGAATTAGCAATGGTTTCTTTAAATGTCAACCACTAAAAGGGTACCCTCCCAGGGTGTGACATTGTTGTGATTGGTGATTGTGGGTGAATCTTTATGGAATTCATCTCATGCTCATTCATTCTATGTCTTGCATATTTGCATTGGTTCTGGATACTGATATGAGTAAGATAACTAAAATTGGGACCGAGGTCTCTATCGATCCAAGATATGATGTCGAGGTTATGCCAATGATATTATGATGCTGAGGTCTATGCTGGAAATATTATGATGCAGAGGTCTTTGCCAGCGATGTTATGGTGCTGAGGTCTTTGCCAGCAATGTCATGATGTTACAGTCTTTGCTATTGATTATTGCACTTTATTCTTGCATATTCATGTATGGCATGATGTTATTCCTATGATTGATTGTGTTATCATTTGTGAGCGGTGACTTATGATTTTGAATAATGATTTGTGAAAACTATTTATATTATGTATTATGAACTGCTAGACTGGTTATTTTCTATGCAGGTTGTAGTTGTGGAGGTAAAGTTGTGATGAAAGGAGTTTGTGTTTTATATTGGACTTGCTTTGTTTAGTTAGTTGGCTTGTTGGGTACCGTGTTGTATTTTGGTACTCATTCCTTGTTTCTACACTTGTATAAGTTCTAAAACCAGATAGTGAGTAGTACATTCTGATCATCTGAGGCTTCCTAGGAGACTTAGAGAGGTAGTTGTTGTTACCTGGTACTCTTTTGTTCCTGTTTCTTTTATACTTTGTTCTATTTGAGACGAAAGACAGTTCAAATTTGTACTTCTTTTGATTTTCTATATTGGTAGTGGCTTTTATACGTGAAAATCAATCATTGGTGGTATTTAAGTTTGTGATGATTTTCATCTTTAGCTACTCCACTTGGTTATTTTCGCACATTATTTTTGTTACTCGTTAGGTTTAGGCTGACTTATTCTGATGGGATTGAGCAAGTGCCATCACGCTTGAATTCAGATCGTGACAGCAGGGGACCAACTTCATCCATATACCATATCAACTTGGTATCATATTCTCTTTAACAATAATACATATTCATACCAATGTGATATCCAATCCAAAAAAAAAATTATATACGTATCAGCGTGGTACCCGATCTATTTATGCATCTCAAGCATTCAATTTCACATCATCAAGCCAAACATGTCTAAAGGCCAATAAGCAAGTATTTAAATTCAAAGTCTACATGAATTTAATTCAAGTCGAGTCTAAGTTTAATTAACCCTACAAATTCATCATTAATTATCATGATCAACAACCTATCATAAATAAGTCATCAACACTGCACATACATGGCCTTCATACGATAAATCATGCCTGCAAAGGCTAATTAAGCCTACTTCTTAGGTTATAAGCCCCAGTCATTCTTTTTAATATCACCGACATTCATATATTCACCTTATAATTCATCAAGCAAGTCATACCAATATTAAAAGTTCATAGAATAACATAACTATACACAATTTAGACATTTTTTAAATCTGAATTTTGTATATTCGCAAGACTAATCATACCTAATTTATTACTCGATCCCAAAGTTACTGTTATTGGGTGCATGAATACTTGTCCTTGGATCCCATTCTAATGAGATGTGAAGAAGAATTTACGATTATGGGAAGTGAAGACGAATCTTGCCTCTTTATCCTCAAGAGTGTTTTGGGAGGTGAAAATTCTTTTTGAAAAAAAATTAAATAAAATTCACTAGGGACCATTATTGGATACTACTATGGCCATCAAGTGCCGTCTTCCACTATGATAGCCAGACTCATTATACTAGAATGAATATTTTTAATAATAATAATAAAATCAATCAAACTTTTCCTCTTCTACTAGTTAAAACTGATGAAAAAAAATAAAGGTCAAATTAGTGGAATTGATTTTTATATGATCATTCCACAGCTAGTTTTTATTCTAAAAACTCTTTCTTTTAAATTTTTTTTTTTAACAAAATAAAATGACTTTATAAAATAATATTAATATAATTGAGTCATGATATAATAAATCAACTATCAATTTGATAAATAATTCAAAATGATATTTCATATAACACAAAAATTAAAGTCCACAAAATTCAAATAATAATAAAAAAAAATTTGCTCGTTCAAATTCTCACTAAATAAAAATGTTCTCAATTAATAGTATATAGATCAAACTATTTATGACGGGGCATTTATAAATAAAACTATTAAGTAATAATATTTTTATTCATTGTCATATTAAACATATCTTTTTATCCTTTTCTATAAAATAATTACTGAATATAAACACATACTTATGAAATACTGTATTATAACTATTATAACCTCTTCCCGCCATTATGGATAGACCATGAGGAAGAATTTTAACTAGAAACTCCTGAGGTACTAACTTGAAATTTTGAGTTTAGGTCAAACTGAGACGAAATTCAAGTTAGGTGAAGTTTGGGGTAATCTGATAATGGAGTGGGGTTTGAATGAAGAGTTTGATCTTTTGTGTTGATAGTCAAAATAATAAGGAGTCCGTACGAATTTACATAATCAAATTCAACGGAGTAAAACTCCTAGAATTGATCTTGGCGTGAAGGGTTGATTTTTTAACGTCAAAGTTTGAGGGTGTATAGTGAAATGGAGGTTTGGGACACACATTCTCAGTTTTTGTCTCTGCATAACCTGCTACTATAAAATTATTCCTACTATGATAGGGCCTCCATGGAGGCATAATTGGCTGCCATGACGAGATAAATGACCGCTATGGCAAGGCAGTAGCGATTTAAGTAAAAAAAAAAAAAGTTCCAAAATTATTTTTATTTTTCCTACTTAGGGCTATTTTCCTTTAGTTTTCTACCTATTTTTAGATAAAGGTAAATTAATCATTCGTTTAACTTATAATTTGACTCTTAGACTTTAGAATCTATGAGAATTCTCTTAGGGGAAGGTTCTCACTTGATATCAATGGTGGAAAAAGCACAGCTGGGGGAGAGAGATCATGAAAATGGTCAATGATTAGGATATTAGTATAACCTGGATATTGACTACGATTTTTTAGAGATCCCAAGGTTTAAAGATTTGTAAGGTTATTTTGAAATAGCTGATTATTTTTAATTTCCATCTGTGCTATATGTATTTGTTAATTGCATTGTTAGTAATTGCCTACATGTATGTAAATAATGCAAGACAGAATGAACCTAAAAGAAATGATCATATATGGTCAATTATATATAATGAACTTGTTACTTCATTATGCAAGTGTGAATCTTTATTATTATTATTATTATTATTATGATTGTGATTGAGATTGTTGGATCGAGTACTGTGCCATTAATATTGGATAATATTTCATATTCTATGTCACAATTTTGACTCTCATGTGATCGAACTTGTCTTAACTAACCGAGATAAGCCAGCCTATGAGGTGATAAATAAAACAAAGTATAACCAACCAAGATACTCCATCGTATGCGATGATATAAAATAAAGAAGTGATATAATATCAATAGATAAAAACAACGAATAAAAAAGTGATATAATATCAATAGATAAAACAACGGTTAAAGCCCTACATTCTAAATCCAACTCAAAGACCTGCCAGGTGTATAAACCATTAAAATTTATATAGAACTAGAAAGAAAGATACAAGGCTTAATGTATTATCCCTCAATTAGAATAAAACACAAGATAAAGGAAGTTTGAGGGAAGACAAGCCACTACCTATCAAGTAGTCCAAAAGCTTGGTCTAAGCATGAAAATGTAGAAGTTATGAGGATCGAGGCTCACAACCTATACAGATGTAAGGACCCGGATCTCATGAGACCTTATCAATACTTAAAACATAAGGTTTCGAGAGTTTTTTACCAAGGTGACACTCCATGGTCACCTCCACGAGCCGTGGAGTGGTTCACAGCCTTGGAGGCTGCCTAGGGGTGGCCCTTGGCCTTGTGGGGGTTGTATTTTGTCTTATGGTCGAGTTTAAGACCAAGTGGTCCTCCACTGAGCCCTTCACGACTCATAGTGCTCACCACTAGCCGTGAAAGTGACTCATGGTAGGTGCCTTTGGCGTGAAAGCCACTATATGGCTAAGGCACCCAACACAGACACTTGTACGGATGGTACAACCCACCACGGCTTGTGGTGGGGGCTCATGATGGTATTAGTCCAAAAATTTTCTAAGTATTAAATCAGCATCTCAGAACTTGGATCTTTGTACCGGAGCTTGTACAGATCATGGAGCACTGTACAAACCATGAAGCCCTCAGTGGAAATGACCTTAGTCTGAAATTTGGTTAAGTATTTGAAGAACCTTACCACGGACCCTTGCACGGTCCATGGTCCTGTGCACGAGCCGTAATGTTCTTTCACGAGTCTCCTAGGCACTTTTTAGTGTTCGTTTCATTAATGGCTTTCTCATAAATTTGGTGATCTCTAAGGGTCGTTTGTGACTTTCTAACCTATCCTAAACTCCTTAAAAGACCTATACTCCTTCATTCTTATTCAAATTCATTCATTACACTTAGAATACTCGAAATCTCTCTTCTAAGAAACTCTCTCAAGTGTGACATTGAAGATCCAACTTGGAAATTCAAGAAAGGATTTCTTCTCAAATCAATTTCTTCTTACTTCTTCTAAGTTATCTAAAATATATGTGATTGATTCATGGTTCCTTTCAACCATGAAGACCCCTAACACTTTTTACTCCTTGATTTATGAATTTCAAGTTTACTTTGAATATGGATCTTTTAAATTAATGTTGATTTGATTCAATTAAGATATGAATTATATTTAATTGATGTTTTTGAAGTGATTTAAGCCCTAAAATGTTAAATTGCATTGATATTATGAGGGTTTGAATATGCATGTCCTTTTTTAATGTTGAATTTAGGCATTGGTAATCTTAAGTAAGCTTTAATTTTCGATTTCTTCATGGAATTACTTTGATTTCATCTTATAATGTTATTTTAAATATGAATCTCTATTGTCCATGCTATTCTCTCATCACTCATATGCATACATGAACATTGATTTTCATAAAGTTTATGATGTGGGTTAAGACCCAATTATGTTGATGATTATGATTTTAAGGAAACTATGGTTCTGACATGACATGTGATCACAAAATATCTATGATATGGTTCTTTGAGCAATTATGGGTGTTTACACCAACATGTACAAGTATGAATGAAATATTCCTATGCATAAAAGTATGACATGAAGTATGATTTGGCTCTTTAGCCCAAGTATGCATTAATACGAAGTATGATTTGGCTCTTTAGCCCAAGTATGCATAATTATGAAGTATGTTTGACTTTTAAGCCTAAGTATGCATGGAAATGATTTGAAGAGACTATCTTCCTTTCTAAAAGTATGTATACGTATATGTATTCTTATGGGATGATAACTTAGCACCGAGCGAACTTGTGTGAGGGGGATTATCTCCACGGGTCTAGTCCTCAAGTCCCATAACTATGTACCATTAGGTTCATGTTTATGCCTCTTTGTGGATGATTATGTTATGAATGAAAAATCTTTACCGAAATGGGGTTGCCCGTAAGGTAAGGTTACTTCTCTGAAATGGGAGGTCTATTTGGAGAAGTAGGGTCTACCTTTGGCAAGTAAATCACGTCTTCATTTGGTATGGATAAGACATCGAAATTTCATGTAATAGCTCGCATGGTCTAGATGTCGGTTAAGGTCTTATCCCCGTATGTTGAAGTATTATGGGCATACATGCATCATGGATTTCATGTCATATTGGTATTATACTCTTTCCTATATACTTCCTTCTATATATGAGCCCTTGTCATCTAACATTGATTGTAGGTTTAATGAGCTTATATGCATTGCATGCCCGCATACTTAGTACATTCAAACGAACTAACGCATACTCTTTGCTTACATGATCTAACCATGTAGGGACCGGAGGCTATGCCCTTGACAACCCAGGTAGAATTGGAACTGGTGGTATACTCAGAAATAATTTGGGTGATCATATTTTTCCTTTTCATCACCGATAGGTGTGGGTACCAACAATGGGACTGAAATAGAGGCTGTTATATTTTGGCTTAACTTGGTGCCTGCATCTTGGCCACAACAAAGTGATCTTTGAGACAGATTCGGAGCTTTTAACTAACTGGATCAAATCCAAAAACCAATCTCTATGGTCTATTAAGCAGCAACTAGCCAAGCTTCTCATCATCATCAACCATCTTCAGTACTTCAAGTGCAATCACATCTACGTGGAGGCAAACTTCACAGCAGACTCCTTATCTAAGCACAGTCATCAGTGCACTTCCCCTCAATTATTCTTCTCCAAAAATGATCTTCCAAGAGATAGCAGGGCATTTCTTGATCTTGACAAAATGGGGATGGCCAATTTCATCAGAAGGAAGCTAAAAAGGATTAAAAAAAGCTTCTTAATTTCATATTGTTCAAGGCTTTTGGAGTCTCTTCTTTTAGGCTGTTTCTTTTTAGTTTATAGCTTTCTGGAAAAGTTTCTAGGCTAGTCTAGGTAGTTTTCAATTTAGGTTTTTTTTTTTTAAAGGGAGACTCTCCCTAATTTATGTTTTCCTAAATTATTATATTGAGAGGAGTCCTCTCATAGGTGCATAGTCTAGGTTTTTGCTTCTTTTTAGTATTGGAGATGAGTTGGCCAACTTATGTACCACCATAGGACCAAAGGTAAAGTTTATGTCCCCTCCTTTATACTTTTATTTTTATCATTAATGCTAAGGCTCAGGGGTGTTGCTCAATTCCTAACCCCCTCAAGGGTCGTTAATCGAAAAAAAATTAATAAGTACTAAAGTAACATATTTTCACTAATTTATTCCAATACATGGAATAAGTGGTATAGGATGTTAACTAAATTAATATTTAGTCTATCAATCAAATTAATTATCCAAATCTACTCGTAAATTAAATAACCATGATTATAGAATAGTTCGAAATATTCATTTTAAATTTACGAGAGGAATATTTTAGGAAAACAGGAGGACTAATTCTCAAAATGACCTAATAGGACATTACACGTGCATATTATGACTATTGGTATAAATAAATTTCTTAACATGTATGTAAACTTTATTTATATTTATTGTTGTGTGAGTTCATGATGCATTTGATTTATTGAATGAATGTATAACCTGTCATAACATGGTTTATCTTTTGGTGATTATGCTTGTTGACCAGGAAATGTTCATATGTTAAAAGTTTGGTACAATAGTTGATGGGTACTAATCACTAACTATACCTCCCATGTGAAATAAAAGTGTGAGGGTTAGAATGTGAAGTATTAATGAATAAGGATGATTGATATAATATATGATATAAGTGGGAATAAGAAGAGATTTAGAAAACCCTACTAGGGAGATGTGTTTTATACGAGCCTCAATTTGGACCTTAGTCGAGTTGGGCTATTTATGTTGTTTCATTTTCAGTAACATGGATTTAGGTAATAGGCCTAAATAAGTTTGTAGTGTTTTATTGATTTATCAATAAAAACCTCCGGGCTCGTATTTAATTAAAAAGAAAGAGAGGTAATATAGGATATTTATGTTGACTTGTGATTTTCATGTTATGTTGTGCAACTTAATTATGATCGACCGATGATACTTACCATTACATTTGGTGTAATGATACTAATCTTTATATCTTTTTTAAGCATTGATGTGTTGCAAATTGACTACAAATCCCTTATAACAAGAGGCGAATAATCATACTTTACTTTTGCATCTCTCTTTTACGCAAAAGTTTTGTCTTTTTTAATCTTACTCTTATAGGGACTATACTTAAACTAGGTCTTAAGAGTTTTTTGGTTTGAATGCTTTACTTATATAAGTTATTGGGTTCGCAAACATTTACATTAAATATGTATTGATTATTTATCAAAAGATCAACAATTATTTTTTTTTTTTTTTTTGTATAATCTTGATTGAGTAATAAGAGTTCGCCTATCTTGTTAGTGTTGAGGTAGGTTCTCGTAAAAGTCCTTCATTTGGGTCGTGACACTATTGCAAGGCTCAAGATGCATATTAACTTTTCCAAATGCTTGTAGTTTGATTGTGATGTAAAGAAAGATCCATGAGTCGCGCAAAAGAATTTAAAAGTTGGAGTTTTGGACTAAAATCATCTCATATGTATGAGAGTAAATTTATTTGATCTTTCAAAATTAACCTCGAGCATATTTAATTCCTTAATTTTAGTAAAGTGAAATATTTTTTATCTTCCTAATGATAGAAACCAATTTTAAATAATGGTGCTAAACTCATGTGATGCCCATGTAACTAGTAAAATACAAAGCTCATCCAAAAAACTATTCTCCTCCTCCCCAACCCCCACTTTATATGCGAAGATAAACTTCAAGTAAAAAAAAAAGTCTTAGTGGTTACTCAGATTGGTTTGTTTTTAGTAGTTTTGACTTTTAAGCACATTTTAGTTTTAAAAGTGTTCGAGTAACACAAAAAGAACTTTTAAGCCAAAAGTTAAGAGTTCCCAACATATAACTTTTAACTTTTACTTTTTTACTTTAAACTTATAACCCACCTACAAAAAGACAATCCAAATACCCCTTAGTCTCTCTATAAAATGTTTTGTTGCTGCAACAAGAAGAGAACTCAAATGAAGAAGTTGATTTAATAAAGATTAAAATCCTTTTGGCCTGGTACATTCTTGATTTCATACCCTAGTGCATGGCATGTATTTTATGTATGTTCAAAACCTAAATGTGAAACTGATATGACCAACTTACCTAGTAAAAAAGTAGGGGTGCATAGAATCAAATAGAAAATCGCACCAACCAGACAAATCGAGTAAAACAAAAAAAATTCAATTCGTGGGTTAGCTTGACTTGATTTGGTATTAAAAGAACTCGACTATAAATGGTTTTGGTTTTGTATTAACTAAAAAAATTCAATCCGAGACCAAACTAACTGTAATGACCTTGCTGGTCATTTTTGAGCTTATCTGTGAAAATTACTATTATTTACTTCCGTAAGTTGCTTTGGATATATTTTGAACTATTTGTGGTGTTGGAACTGAGATTGTGTTTTAAAAGTGAAAATATGAGTTTTGGCATTTTGAAAGTTTTTGTTGTTGAAAAAGTGAGTTTTTGTATCATTCTAGGTTTCAAGTGTCGAAACAGAAACTCATCAATTCCATTAATTTTGGAATGCAGAATTTGGTCTAGAAGAATTGACGAAACTGAATTCGGAGTTAAAACGAAAATTTTGGACCCAAAGTTGCACTTTTAGTTGATTTCAAAGTCTAAGTTTGACTTTGGTCAACATTCGGAGTTTGGAAGCTCTAATTGAAATTCTGATAGTTATAATAGTTCCGGATGGTGAAACTAAAGCTAGAAATGGTCTTGTTGTAATACTTGGACTTTCCTAGTGCAGTTTTAGTATTTTGAGTTTTAACTAATTTTAACGAACTTTATTGAGACCTTGATCAAGGAGACCTCAGAATCAAATTATGATAGTTCCATTGAGTTCGGATCGTAGTTTCTAGTTAGGATACATGTCTGGTTTATGTTTATCAGGTTTTGAGTGGACCCTGGAGTTCGTTTCGAGAATTTATGAAGCTGGTTTTTTTCTTATCTGGTGCATGTCATTTTACATTCCATGTTCCCGGGTATAGGCCCTGTGTTAGCGGAGCTCTTTTGACCCTCCTCCACATTCATGGAGGTCTATTTGATCCTACTCCAAGTTTACAGATGGCCATCCCGCGTTTGCAGAGGTGTTGAGTCATTTCTTCTCTGTGTTCGCGGATCTCTGTCCACATTCACAGAGTACAATTTCATTGTATCAGTTTAATATTATAAAAGTGACAGGTTCACCATTTTCACAGCATTTTCAACATTTCAAGCTTGATTTTGGGCGATCTCTTCAAGGACTTTAACCATAGATGGATCACAGGCTAACCCAAACAACTGCAAACAATCGCTAATATAATCACACTCACACGTAGGAGCTTTAGCCCCTTTCCTTTGCTGTTCAATCAATCAATCACAACAATATTTGGGATCATAAGCATGGAAAATAGTCAAAACACTATCTCAATATAACTGATTATTGTTGTAACAATCACTAGTAGCTTTAGCATCACAACAAATATCCAAAAATGGAACAGATAATCGACATACTAATCCTCCGCACTCTCGACAATCGCCAGATCTTCATAAGTACAACAAATACCTAATATACCACCCACCAGTATATTCCCTATACCATCCTTCACAATCCTTAATAGCTATCCTCATTCAGTCACAAGAGATGTACCATGAGCAAGGAAATAAACCACTACTAATTAACACCCGTCGGCCTCAAAATTAGATAACTGGAACTACTATGAATTAACAATATATAGTTCATAGCCAGTATCCACAATCCAACTTGACACATATCGCCTCAACTAACAATGATCCAACAATTGTAATATATAATAGATCAGTCGCATCATTGTAGTACTCTCAAATCTAAAAGTGCAAGCGGGGGGGGGGGGGGGGGGGTGGGGTGTGAATTGAATATTTTTTTGGTTAGCCATTAGTCAGCTAACTTATATGTTAGTCAACTTAAGCAGTAAATGGTAAAGTGCAGAAATTAAAGCGCATAAAAGAAAATTCAATACCAGATGTTTTTATATTGCTCAAATCCAATGTGGATCCTAATCCATTTTTCTTGGGTTGCAAGAGATATCTCTTCAATCATTATAAAGATAGTTACAAAGAACATAAAAAAAAACTTTAAATTACTTTCAATCTTTTTCTTTTTGTCTTCTTTCTTTGATACAAACATCTCTTTCAATTTTTTTCTTCTTTTTCTCACTCTTTTTTCACAGTTATTCTAAATGAAATACAATGCTTTCTCAAAGATGAAGTAGGGGTGAGTATAGCAAAATAGCTATCCTCATTCAGTCTCTGTGCTTGATCTGCAGAGAGAAAACATAGTAGGGGTGAGTATAGCAAAATGTAGCAGTAGGTTCAATCAACTAATTAGGAGAAATCGGATAAGCATGTAATAACTAAGAACTCCATCACCTGCAAAGAAGAGGTTAGTACATAAGATATAAATATAACTGTAAGAACAAATAAAGATAATAAGAATATCCAATGATGTAGTACAAATAGGATAGATGAAATGCAATGCATAGGGTAGAATCACGACTATCGCACAACCAATGTACATATCTAGTACAACCGGTGTACACATCTACCGAGCTAAAGATACCATGTAAAACTCGAGGGCCTCACAGAGCATGTACTGAAATCTCTCAACCTTGTCACTTACCCGTGGTCAAGGAGTATCACAATATCTCAATCTTGCCACCTCCTCATGGTCAAGGGGTTTTAAAAAGTGGTACAATTTTACCTTTGCCAACTCCTTGTTGTCAAGGGATTTTGCAAAAGGTGGTACAATATCACAATTCTTGCCACCTCCGCAGGGTTAAGGGGTGGTACAAATGTAATATGAGATGAATGCATGCCAATGCCACAAATTAATGTATATGACAATAATATAATAAGATGACAAATAAATAATAACCATAGAATCAGAATGGCAATGCCAAATATCTCAGCTGGTACCACAATGCCATCAATATGTCTCAAATCACCACACTCTCACCAATAGTCAAATATATCGATGACATCGGACTTCGCAAGTCCCACAATATACACATAATTCTTAGGAAGTACCTCAAATATCATCAACTGCCATAAAATTTCTCAAATAGACCACAAGTCTCATATTGTCACAATAACATCCAAGAATATCTCAAATCTCAATACTATATCTCAATTTGCCAATAATTTCATAAATTACTCTAGTTCCAATATAACTGATATCACATTTCCGCTAAAATGTTATCACACCAATCCAATTACTATGACATAATCCAAATCTTACAGTTATCATATAAATATATCCAATAACTCAAATCCTGTCCTAAAAGAGTTAGCCGAACCTACCTCGATGCTAAAATCGTACTCAAATAAGGCTTCTAATAAATCCAACCCTCAAAATAAGCTTCAAATCAACCAACCACTATCAAGAATAGATAATACGAGTCATGAGATGAATTTTTATACCCATATTGACACAAATTGGATTCAAGGATAAAATGGTCAAAATTAGAGCTAAAATTACGAGGTTCATGAATCCAGAATTTGACTACATTACCCATGCCACTCCTACATTATGCATTACATCATACTCATAGCATTGATATATGAAAAATTGGAAATATGGGTTAAGCCCAATTTTGGTCCCAAAAGGGAGATTATAATGTGAATTTTGGTAAGACATGGGATATGACAATAAGGTGATCACCGGTATGTCTATGATTATGGCTCTTTGAGCAATATGGGTGCTTGCACCATTATGATATATGTGTAGATGAGCTATTCCTTGCATACGCATTATGATCATAGTTTGGAAATTGGTAATTGAGCCTATTTGTATAATCACGTTTTTAAATGGATGTTAGCTCTCTCTTGATAAGCATCTATATATGTATAAGTATTCTAGTGGGATGTGTACTTAGTACCGATGGATTGGGGGCGTTAGGGATATCCCCAAGGTCCCTCTCCCTTTCCTTGAACTATGTGCCAACATAGGAACGATCACCATTTCCGAAATGGGTGTCCCCGTAAGGAAGGTGGCCGTCCACCGAAATGGGAGTGCCCGTAAGGTGTGATGGTTAGTCGTTATAATATTTGTGATATGATTCTGTAAACCCTTCCGAAATGGGTGTCCCCGTAAGGAAGGTGGCCATCCATCGAAATGGATGTCCCCGTAAGGTGTGATGTGGATTACCTTTGGCAAGTAATCCTCTCCCTACCGATGGGAGGTCTAAATCGGTCCAATTCATGTAATAGCTCGCATGGATTTGGTTGTCGATTATAGTCCATCCCCTTTATATATATATATATAGGAGCATTACCGCATTACACGCATCACGCATTTCAGGGCATCTTGTATATTAAAATTCCCATTGTTCATATATTCCTTGTATATTATGTGCCCTTGCCACTTAACATGATTATGCAGGTTCGGTAAGTCACGTGCATTGCATACCCGCATACTTAGTACATTCAAACGTACTAATGCATACTCTATGCCTACATGATTTTACCATGTAGGGACCGTGTGTTATGATCATCCACCACTTGACGGGTAGCTCGAATTCGGAGAGTTGATATTATGGTGAGTCCTATCTTCCAAGGACAAGCCACCTTCTTTCTACCTATGTTGTTATCTATTTATCTTCTTAGTTGAGGGTGAGCCCGGGACATGTCTTGGCCCCCGTCCCATCTTATGACTAGAAGCAAATGTTGGGCACTTGTAAAACTTACTCATTTTGTTTAACTATAAATGAATGGACTCTTGAGATTTGATTTCCGTCATTTAGATATATGTGCTTAAATAATTTATTTTGAACCAATGATGTGGAAATTTGATACTTTGAGGCTTGTTTGGGAACTCTCGGGTCCCCATTCGTCGTGTCACATCTAGGCCCCGACCTCGGCTCGTGACAAAAGATGGTATCAGAGCACTAGGTTTATAAATGGTCCTCGGAGTCCAACATGCCGCGTCAAGTAGAGTCTTATTCATGGGTGTGAAGCGCGTCACATCTATGTGTAAGAGGCTACAAGGCGTTTTAGGAAATGTTTCACTTATCTTGATTCTAATCGTGCCATGGTGCGTGTCTTAAAATCCTTTGTCTCCATCCCTCCCTATCGAATAGGGAGAGTTACCTTGAGCTCATAATGCAAATCTAGGAGAGGAAGGCGTTGTAGCGACCTTATGGATAGGTCCAAAAGGGAGTTAGTGAAGGATATGTGTTGTTTGACATGCTTGCTCCTTTGGATATTCGAAGTTTTCTTTGGTTGGCTAGTTACGATGGAAGTTTGTTGGAAGCTTCTCATCTATTGCATCCTCGTTGATCAAGTTGGCTAGAAGAAGGCCAAGTTGTATGGTCGGATTAATGTGAGGTGAGTTCTCATGCCTTGAAAGGTCGGCGTACGTCAGATTCGGTTTTGGCATTATCGGATGGCTTGAATAGGTTGGTGGTGTATTGTGGTGCTCCTCGGTTTGGTTTGGAGTTGTGTTCTTATGAAACATGTTAGGGTGGTAGCTTGGGCTTCAAGGCAATTGGAGGTGCAAGAGCGTAATTACCCGGCTCCTAATCTTGAGTTAGCGGCTGTGGTGTTCGCCTTGATGATTGGGAGGTACTATTTGCAGGGGGTATGTGTCAATGTTTTCACCTACCACAAGAGTCGCAATATGTGTTCACTCAAAGGGATCTTAACTTGGGACTAAGAAGAGGGTTGGGACTCCTTGGGGGCTATGAGATGAGTGTACAATGTAATTTTGGCAAGGAAAGTGTTATAGCCGTTGCTCGGAATAGGCTATCTATGGGAAATATGGTTTCTGTTGGTGAAGGGAAGAGAGAGCTAGCAAAAGATGCTTACCGATAGACTAGATTGGTTGTTAGGTTGACCGACTCTAATAATGTTGGTGTTCATGTTTAGAATGGGGCGGAATCTTGAGTGATTGTTGATGTAAGGCTAAGCAAGATCTAGATCTGTCATTGGTTGTGTTGAAGAGGTTGGTTGCCAATAGGATAGTGGTTTTCTCCCAAGGGGGAGATGGTGCGTTTCGGTATCAAAGTCAGTTATGTGTTCCGGATGTGGGTGATCTTAGGGAAAAATAATCCATCCCAACCATGCTCGGGAAATCCTTTTTCAAGTCTTCTCCAGGAAGATTGTGAGTGGAGCCCATAACTCTTTGCATTTGATTCACCCGGAACACACTAAGATGTGTTGGGATTTGAAGGAGGTATATTAATGGCATGGTATGAAGAAGGGCATAGCCGAGCTCGTACCTAAGTGCCCCAGTGTCAACAAGTGAAGGTAGCGCACCAAAGGCCCGGTGGTGCAACTCAAAATATTGAGATCCCTACTTGGAAGTGGGAGAATGTAAATATGGATTTTGTGGTTGGGTTGCCCTAGACTGAAGGTAATTCGACTCTATTTAGGTTATTATTGATCGGATGACTAAGATAGCTCATTTCCTACCAGTCAAGGCTATTTTAGCGCCGAAGGGTATGCAATGTTGTACATCCAAGAATTTGGTGAGGTTGCACGGTGTGTCTAGGTCTATCATATTTGATCGCGGTACCTAATTTGCTTCTTACTTTTGGAGGTCGTCTCAAGGATGACTTAGTACTAAGGTAAAGTTGAGCACCACCATTCATCCTCAAATCGAGGGGTAAATGGAAAGGATAATTTGAACTTTGGAGGATGTGTTGAGGGCTTGTGTGTTAAAATTCAAAGGTAATTGGGGTGATCATCTACCACTTCTTGAGGTTGCTTACTACAATTTCCCTTATGCTAGCATTGGTATAACTCCGTTTGGGCTTTATATAGTAATATGTGTAGGTCTCCGGTGGGGTGGTTTGAGCAAGGGGAAATGGCATTGATTAGATTGGATTTAGTGTTGGAGCCTATGGAGAAGGTGAAGTTAATTGGGAAAGGTTGGCGGTGGTTCGAAGTCATCAAAAGTCTCATTTGGATATTTGAAAGAAGGATCTTGAGTTTTGTATTGATAATTGGGTATATATGAAGGTCTCATTCATGAAGGGTGTGGTGAATTCCAGGTAAGGGGGAAAGCTAAGTCCCCGGTATATAGGTCTACATGAGATTGTTGAAGCGGGTTGGGGATGTAGCTTATAGGTTGGATTTGCCTCTGAAATTGAGCTCTAGTTACTAGGTTTTGCATATATCTATGTTGAGGAAGTGTTGGTGATTCTAGTGTTATTTTGACTTTGAAAGGTGTTGGGGTTGAGGAGAACTTGTCTTATGGAGGAAGCTCCGGTTGAGATTTTGATAAGACAAGTGAAGCGATTTCGTAACAAGGATGTGGCTTCGGTTAACGTACTTCGGAGAAACCAATATGTGGAAAGTCTACGTGGGGAGTGGAATCAAGTTTGATGCGGTGATACATCTATCCTTTCCAATCTACTCAAGCCCATAATATTAGGTCCTTTCCTATTCTCAATGGTCCTAATTCTTCAATTCTTGAGTCTCATGACATGACATGCATACATGTGCACAAAAATGATTTTTCAAGATGTTTTGAGTGATTTAAATATGTTTTGGTATCAGTTTTAAAGGATTTATGATTTTCAAATGATAGACTATGCATTGTATCTTGTGTTTGGATGTTTCATGTTCTAAGTCAAGCCCTTCAAGCCTTAGTATTCCACATTCGAGGACGAATGTTCCCAAGGGGGAGATGATGTAAGGACCCGGAATTTTGTACGACCTCAAGAAAGCATGAAAATTGATTTCGGAAAAGTTTTGGACCAAGGTGGCACTTCATGGGAGCCATCACGGCCGTGAGGTCATCCGTAAAGCTTCCGAAGTGAGATATTTCTAAGTACAGGACCTTATGCTCAAGCTAAATGCACTCTCAAGCCTTCAATTCTAACTTATCTATGTTGTTTAAGATCATCATGGGTCTCCTACATCAAGTCAAGTTCAAAGGAATTCCCTTGGCTATATTATTCTCAAGTGCCGATAGATGGGCCAACTTTAAATAGGAATATCTCTTAGCTCAAAATGAACTGGGTGGCCCATGACATATCAAATCGAAGCCCTTTGAATTATCTTTCCAATGCATCCGGTCTCACCTTATTCCGAGTTCGGAGCAAGACGTTACGCTCGTTTTCGTAAACCCTGTCTGGGCCAGACGGGAGCCTTCACGGGCCGTGAAAAGCTTCACGGACCGTGAAGCTAACCGTGTCAAGGCCCTTGTGAAATTTAAGGATCCATTTTATTGAGGTGTTTTTGATAGTTTGGTTCATCCCCAAGGCTTTTTATGACCTTTGAAACCCCTTTTTACATTCCTAAACTTCTCCGACACTAATCCTAAAGGTTCTTCATATGATTCGGTAGAAGGGTCAACTTTAAATGGTCATATCTCTTAGCACAAAATGAATTAGGTGTCCCACAATATATCAAATTAAATCTCTTTGCGTTAGCTTTCCAACGAACCTGGTTTCACCTAATTCCGAGCTCGGACCAAGGAGTTATGTTCGTTTTCGTTCAGCCTGTCTGTGCAGGCAAGCCAAACGGCCAGCCACACGGATCGTGTGGCAGCAAACGGTCCGTGAGGCTGAAGTCATGATCGATTTTCTTGCCAAATTGTGTTCTAAGTGTGTCTCTTGCCTTGGTACCTTCATACGGACCATTGTACGGTCCGTGTGACCCCAGACGGTCCGTTTACCGGATCGTGTGGTGATACTTGGTCCGGAAAATCTTGCCTCCGAAAAATTAAAGTCTGGGACCACGGTACAGTAAACGGTCCGTGTGACTCTACACGGACCGTGTACAGGCCCGTATGCCTCAGACGGGCCAATTTTGGGGTCCGTCTCATTAATGGCATTTCGGTAATTTTGAATATTTTAAATGAAAATTTGGTCTTTTCTCAACCCTTCTAAGCCTCCTATATAAGCCTCTCACCCTCACACTTCAGCCATTTCTACTTCATTTCTCTCCCTCTCTCTAAATTCACTCCACCAAGACTCTCCAACCTCTCTCTAGGAAATTCAAGTCAAGGCTCTCAATTGAAGCCCACTTCTCCTCAAGTTTGTCTTCAAGTCAGGTATGTGGGTTTTGATTCTTGGTTCCTTTCAACCAAGAAGACCCAAGTTCTTCTTAAACTATTTTATAAACTTGTCTACTTTAAGTGTGAGATTTTACTACTTGAACTTGATATTTTGAACCATGCATGTGCTAGTTAATATTCTGAAATTTTGAGTTATGTTAAGCTTGAACTATGGTGAGTTACTTGAGCTATGAAACTATGAAGCTTGCATGTCCCTTTAAAGATGTTATTTTGCATGGGTGATTTATACTACATTTTCATATGAATTTTATTATGGATTTCCTAGTCTTTACATTATATTGCAAATTTTGGATATATTCTACATTACACATGCCACTCCTACATTATGCATTACATCATACTCATGGCATTGATATATGAAAAATTGGAAATATGGGTTAAGCCCAATTTTGGTCCCAAAAGGGAGATTATAATGTGAATTTTGGTAAGACATGGGATATGACAATAAGGTGATCACCGGTATGTCTATGATTATGGCTCTTTGAGCAATATGGGTGCTTGCACCATTATGATATATGTGTAGATGAGCTATTCCTTGCATACGCATTATGATCATAGTTTGAAAATTGGTAATTGAGCCTATTTGTATAATCACGTTTTTAAATGGATGTTAGCTCTCTCTTGATAAGCATCTATATATGTATAAGTATTCTAGTGGGATGTGTACTTAGTACCGATGGATTGGGGGCGTTAGGGATATCCCCAAGGTCCCTCTCCCTTTCCTTGAACTATGTGCCAACATAGGAACGATCACCATTTCCGAAATGGGTGTCCCCGTAAGGAAGGTGGCCGTCCACCGAAATGGGAGTGCCCGTAAGGTGTGATGGTTAGTCGTTATAATATTTGTGATATGATTCTGTAAACCCTTCCGAAATGGGTGTCCCCGTAAGGAAGGTGGCCATCCATCGAAATGGGTGTCCCCGTAAGGTGTGATGTGGATTACCTTTGGCAAGTAATCCTCTCCCTACCGGTGGGAGGTCCAAATTGGTCCAATTCATGTAATAGCTCGCATGGATTTGGTTGTCGGTTATAGTCCATCCCCTTTATATATATATATATATATATAGGAGCATTACCGCATTACACGCATCACGCATTTCAGGACATCTTGTATATTAAAATTCCCATTGTTTATATATTCCTTGTATATTATATGCCTTTGCCACTTAACATGATTATGCAGGTTCGGTAAGTCACGTGCATTGCATACCCGCATACTTAGTACATTCAAACGTACTAACGCATACTCTATGCCTACATGATTTTACCATGTAGGGACCGTGTGTTATGATCATCCACCACTTGACGGGTAGCTCGAATTCGGAGAGTTGATATTGTGGTGAGTCCTATCTTCCAAGGACAAGCCACCTTCTTTCTACCTATGTTGTTATCTATTTATCTTCTTAGTTGAGGGTGAGCCCGGGACATGTCTTGGCCCCCGTCCCATCTTATGACTAGAGGCAAATGTTGGGCACTTGTAAAACTTACTCATTTTGTTTAACTATAAATGAATGGACTCTTGAGATTTGATTTCCGTCATTTAGATATATGTGCTTAAATAATTTATTTTGAACCAATGATGTGAAAATTTGATACTTTGAGGCTTGTTTGGGGACTCTCGGGTCCCCATTCGCCGTGTCACATCTAGGCCCCGACCTCGGGTCGTGACATACCCATATGATCATTATATGCATACAAGTGTACCTTTGTTGGAATTTTTATTTAGAGGATACTACTTCTCTTACCACTTTACAGCGTTTTTTTAAGTCAACCTCACTTAAGAATTTTTCATGCCCATTTTAGAATCTCTACAACCCCCCCCCCCCCCAATTGCATCAATTCCTATTAAGAGGCACACCAATATACTCTTACCTATCTGTTGCACACAACAATATCACGTCTCATTTTTCCTTCACGTCTATAACCTTAAATGGAATAAGCACACTATAATTATCACCATAAGTAACACTCACTTTCTCCTATCTGCCATAAGTCATCTACTATCATCAATATCATTATCAAAACTGGAAAAAAAAGATCACTGAAAAGGCTTTGAGTGAAAGATCATAAGAAAAAATTATTTTGAAAAATCTGATCCGAGAACATACATGATGTAGCATGATTTGTATAACATAGGGAGAAAATTTTTAGATTCATGAGATAAGATCGGTAGTGTCAAGTCTTGCCCATGGAGCATAACTTATTGTTTTGAAGTTCTTGGTCTTAGTTTTGCTTCTAAGGTAAGAGTTATAGAACATCTCATAAGTTAACATAGTTCGTCTGTTGCACATGAAGTTTTGCTCATAGGGAGTAACTTTTTATTTTGATGTTCTTGGTCTAAGTCTTGCCTCTAAGGCAAGAGTTATACAACATCTCATAAGTTAGAAATAGTAAAATAGTAAAAATAATTGCCCTTGAGGCATATGTTTTTTTTAAACCCTTGAGCTATGTTTTGCCTCTTAAGGCAAAAGTTATTGCGTTCTCCATAAGTTACACTTAGTAAAGATAGTGTTAAATATTGTCATAAAGTGCAATTTGTTATTTGAAAGACCTTGGTTTAAGACTTTCCTTTAAGGCAATAGTTTATATAGTATCTCATAAACCAAAACACATTGTAATATTATCAAATCTTGTCCACGGGTCGTAGCTTATTGTTTGGAAGTCCTTGGGCTAAGAGGTAAGATTTATAGAGTATCCCATAAAATTTTAAATCATATATATATATATATATATATATATATATATATATATATATATATATATATATATATATATATATATATATATATATATAAAAACATTTAAATAATAAATACTATCAAAAAAATCTGGGACCTTGACACGTGAATCCACAAATTATTTTGTTTTAAAAAGAGTTTAAAAAATATATAAAATAGATAGTGTTTTTTTTTTAGTTCTACAACTGAAAAAAAAAACACAAGGAAGAAGGAAAAATAATGGAAAAGAAAAAACATTAAAAATAATGAAGAAGAAAACCCGAAGAAAAAAGAAAAGAAGACAAATGAAAAAAAGAGGGAAAAGAAAACGAGAAAGAGAGGAACGGAAAAAGAAAGAAAAGAAATGTAATTTTTTTAATTAATTTCATTTAGTCATCAGAATACAAGCTTTCTTTATTTTGTTAAGTTTGGAGGAAAATTTTACTCAAGGAATTTTCATTAAAAGAATGGAATCATTTTCATAAGCCTTTTCTTATGGGAAAAAAAATTGAAGACCACCTTTTATGAGGACCATTTGTGAACTTAACCAAATATATTTATGGGTTGATTACCTTTTTAAGTACCTTTTATAAAATATTTATTATTTTTAAAAATATATTTTTATTTATTACCCAGATATATCATATAAAAAATATTAACCATTTATAACAATTGTATTATGTATTAAAAGTAAATTTTATATATATTAAAAGTGAGTCCATGTATATACGCGCGCGCGCATATATATATTAAATGTATTATATTTATTTGGATTAAAAAATGCACTATGTATTAGAAACAAATTATGCACGTAATATAGATGTATTACACTATGTATTAAAATAAATTTGTATACAATATATATGTATTATAAGTATCTTAAAATGTATGACATTTTTTTAGGTAAAAATAAAATTATTATGTATAAAAAGTGAACTATACATGCAATATAAAAATATTAAAATTATATAATTATAAATGATAAATATTTTCTAAATATGACATAGTTGGGTAAGTTTTTCATCCATCATCAACAATTCCAGGCCCACCAGCTAAAAGCTTCACCATAGAAAATTCAGCCCAGTTTGTCAGCCCAAGTAAATTCAGCTGCTGATTTTGAGGATCATAGAAGTGAAAGTTTGAGCTTTGCTTCTTCCCAAAGACCAAAGTTAGATCTGCCCAAGGGAGTCTTATATAATTCATTTTTGCATTCATTTGATACTTATGCTGGTGGCCCACCATTAGCCTACTACTTTTTATGTGAAAATATTATTCCTTAAGTCTTAATTTATCCATCACCTTTCGAATTTTGAAAGCTAAATTCATGAACCATCATAATTTTTGAAATAAATTTTATAATTGATAAGTTAAATATTCAAAAGGTTCATGAAAAAAGTTATGTTAAAAGAAACTAAATTTACTTTCAACATTCAAAGTATAATATAAATTGAAATGGAGAAAGCACTGCCCAATACTTCTGAGTGTTCATGGTAGTGCAAGGTCTGATTTAGTAATCCGTAACCTTAAGAGACGAAGGTAGAATATTACAAGAAAATGACTACTTTTATGTTATCTCATGGACCACAAATATAACATATACACTTCAAATTTTTTTAAAAAAAAAAAAACTGATAAATGTATTTACGTGTGTTGGGAGTGTCAAATTAATGACCATGAACCAACCCACCAGGCAAGTTGGGTGGTAAATTAATTTAACATGTCATAACTCATAGCGGAACATATCAATATGTAGGGTTCAATCAATTAATTTACAAAATATGTATAGAAATACTCAAAGTATACATAATATATATACTGGTTATGTATAGGTATGCACAATAAAAGTAAATACAACTTATATTATTTATAAACTAGATTATCCAAAGAACTAGGATTGTAATTTTTCCTGACTCATAACACTAGCCTTCTTTTATTTGTTTGTTTTGATATAATTTGGTTAACCACTCAAAAGACATCCCTTTTCGTGTGTGTGAGAGAGAGCGGGGATGACAAAGCATAGAGAGATTAAGTATATGTGATTATTATATTCAAAAATTATTTAGTTCACTACTTTTTTATAACACAAAATGGTCAATTTTCAATGACGTTGGCTATGTGTTTTACAAATTGATTGTCTATTAGGCATTTGGGCTTCTGCCACGTCAGCTCTCTCTTTTTTTTTTCCCTTTTTTTCTTATTTTGTTGCCATCCTTCTGTTCTTTCTTTTTTTTCCCGCTTATTAGGTGATAGGTAAATTAATATTTTTTTTTTGTCCATTTGTCCATTATATAATATTTTTTAACTGTCAATGTTAAAAAAAAAATATTTGCTTTTCTTAAAGTTTTTTTCTTTTTTAATTGTTTTACTTCTTTTGTGAGATATTTTTTGTCATGTTATTATTTCTTGTTTATTCTTTTATTTTATTAGGATGGGAATGCATGATGGTCAAATAAAAATTGACATCGATACATTACATAATTATTTATACTATATTGATATACGGTTATGCATCATTTATATAATGTCGATACATTTCATACCTATTTATATAAATTGACACACATTTGTATACAATTTATACAATATTAATACGCGTTTACAAACTATTTATATAATATTAATACATGATTATACCTAATTTTATACAATGTTGACATATCACATAACTATTTATACAATATTAATACAAGTTTATACACGTTTATATAATAACGATTCAATCCATATATACCACATAAGTATTTATATAATATAGTATATTATGTATACACAGTAAAAAAATTGAAAAGAGTTCTTAAAAAAACAGACATTTTTTATTTTAAAAAATGCAGTAAAAAATAATTAAAAAATTAAGTTTGTTTTTTAAAAAATAAATTCAATGCGGAAAAATAAGAAAGAAAGCAAAAAAATAGTTGGGTCGATTTTGAATTTAAGAAAGAAAAGGAAAAGGGCATATGGTGTAGGCTGATCTTGAGTTTAATAGCTGGGCCAATTTTGGACTCAGTAATTGGGCCAATTTTGGCTATTTTCATAAACAGCAAACTTGTGAAACATAATAGGCTAAAATAGCTAATGTTTCTAAAATTACGTTTTCTAACTTTGGTCATGGCAAGGAAATGTATAAAGCCGTTTTTTTATAATGTATAAAACAAAAAATTCAATACTGTTCATTAAGGTAAAGACTTTTCAGCTATTAATTATGGAAACGGTTCCATAAATAAAGAAAGTCAATAACAATTAGAATTCCTTTTCCTAATTGAAGTCTTCGTTCCAAAAATAAAAAGGGTTCCATTGTCAATAAAAAATAGATTTTTTTTTCCTAATGTGACTCTTTTGTCCAAAAAAAAAAAGGTTCCATCGATGGAAAAAATATATATATATTTTTTTTGCTTGTGTATAAAAAAGCATCTGAAAACATTAAAAATTTTTGGGAAAGTATATACATGCATGAAATTTATGTATTTTTATTGCAAACAAATAAGTTTATACTTATACAAAAGAATTTTATTCTTGCCCAGATATCATATAAAATTTGCTGGAACTTATATATATGGGGCTTAAATCAGAAAAATACATATCAGAAATTGTATAAAATGTGCAGGAACTTATACATATGGGGCTTATACATATGGGCTTAAATTAGAAAATGTATAAACTGTGTTGGAACTTATACATATGCGGCTTAAATCAGAAAAATACATATCATAAATTGTATAAAATGTGCAGGAACTTATACATGTGGGCTTAAATTAATAAAAATATACACTTATACATCTCTGTTTGTAAAAAAAAATATACAAATTGGGGAAAATATACATTACATGCATAGATGACAAACACCAGATGTGTTTACAACCTAAAAACAGGTAAGAATGCATTAGCTAAGGAAGTACCTTAATTTAGTACCGACGGCTGTAATGTAGCAAGGGTTTTGTACAAAATGGGGGGGAAAATTTTGAACTCTCTCTAAAAAAAATTAAAAACCCGCCAAAAAATTAAAACTTGTGAATTATTGTAGGAACTTCGAAAAAAAGACACTTACCTTTGTTAACTTATTTGTAGAATTCTTTGAGAGATTTTAGGAGAGTGAGCAATGGAGAAAAATGGGGGAACAGTTAAGGAAAGGGCGGTTTTGTGTGTATATGGGAGAGAGAACTGGGAGGGAAGTTTTGCATGGTTTTATACATGTGAGCAGTAGGGTCCACAAGTTTTATAGCCAAAAAAATATAAGTGTTTGTCATAAAAGTAATAATATAAAAATGTAGCTGAATTTTGTTATTTAGGGTTATATATTTGCTTATTCATGTAATTTTTCCTATTTTTTATGTAAATAAAACATGGACCATATTTGTTGTAAATTAATTAGTTTATATATATATATATATATATATATATATATATATATATATGAAATTTCCCCTAAATATATATATTTTGTTTGCAACATATTTTTAAAGTGATAGAAAATATATTGCATGCAATCACATATAAAAGATGAAAAAATAGAATTTTATTGATAAGCATGTGGGTACAAATCTATTACTCTCTTGATTCTTCTCTCATTAGATTTCTCCATGATTAAGTGGCGTATTTCTCGAACGTAGGATGATTTTGACCTCCTTGAGCTATATTTTGATCTCTTGATAAATATTTATGGGATATTTAAGATACCTTTTAAAGGGAATATAATAGCCTTTATATAGGCAAGAATTAAGATTTAGGGTAAAGTAGTCTCCAAGAAACTCTGACTGAAATAGAACTCATATTGTAGAGTCCTACAAAATTTGATATCTACGTATTTAACCAACTTAATCAACTCCCCCCCCCCCCCCCCAAAAAAAAAACATAATTTCTTTATAGGTTAATCTGAACTGTATACCAAACATAAGTTGTTTTAAACTTTTTTATGTGTGTATTTGAGCTGGGTCTAAATTAATTCAATGGATGGATATATTTCCTATTCAAATTGATATAGATAAATTAATGATATACCAATCTCTATATCTTTAATTAAAGATCTCAAGTTGAAGCTTCTAAAAAGAATCCTCTTGCGTTTCTTCTTAGTAACCTTAATTAGATGAAAAAAAAAACTAAAATCATTGGGATGAAAACATGATAGAATGATGAGGAAGTGATGAATGCATAAGAAGTGTTTGCTTGTGGTCCATCCAATCACTAAGTAAGAATGACATGATTCCATCTTTAAATCCAAGAATTTGGACCACACCAATTGGCAGTGGACTGCATGTGCTTTACATAACACACAAAATATTTGCATATAGTTAACTAATTATATATAATCACCAAATTAAGGCAGCCTTTAGAAAGGGCATGTGCTATATATCTTGCTAATCAATTAATAATCCTATTAAAAAATAGGTAGTGTGGTGCTTGTGCACTATATTAAATGTCTTCTTTATGTTAATCCAAGATTTAAACATCCTTAATTCTTGCAATGAACTTTCAAATTTATAAGTCTAAAACTTAATGATGATCAAGATTGATCCGCGTGCCAACTTCAAAGCTTCCATCATATATATAATGTTATTCTTGAATCCTACACCAAATGAATTTTGGTATGAATTCTACTTCCTGTGTCATGCACTATTCCAATCTTTCTTTTTTCCACTTTGTACAAGAATATATAATTAGGGTATATATAGATCGGGTTGCTTCAGATCAATTAATTATCAAACCAAATTAATCATATCAAATTTTTAAACCAAATCATCAAAAGTTGGTAGTGATTTTTATTGTTTGATTCTTTCCTGATAAAGTTTTCATAATAAAACACATCAAATATTGTTTTAGTCCTAGTAGGGCATAACAATATAACATTGTATTGTTTTATCATTTTCTGTTTAAGATAGTGATCAAACTCACATGACATGTATTCTCCTCCATAGAGACATTTGAATTTCCTTTCCATCAATATCATTCTTCATAATATGTTGCTTCCTAAATAATTCAGACTTATCCTTTAAGAAATAAATCCATACATGATATGAGAAGTCATTAATTAATATTAGCATGTAACAATAACCATTGATAGACGACTGTCCAAATATGTCTGAGCTCCATTGGCTCATATATATATATAATCTCCTCTCTAAATCTTTTCATTTAAATTGTTGTATTATGATTTTTAGTTTATTAAACCTCGCGTTCCCAAGAAATGCATTTTAAGTTGTCTCGACGTAGATTGAATCCCAGATTCTTTCTTCCATGATTGACGTGCTTGTAAATTTTAAGTTTTGAAATACTTTTACGTCATTTGGCTCAAACGAGACATAATTTTTTGAATCTACTAGTTGTGATACAGTCATACAGGTAATATTTTTTTTTTCATAGCTCAAATATTATAGACATTTTAAAGTTTCACTTATCTAGAGTTGTAATGAGGCATAAACATGTAATAACCCTCAGGTTAGGAAGTCAGAATTAAAAGGAAAGACCAGATATGTAACTGACATAGAAACCATGAGCCTTTTTTATAAACCTTAAAAGATTCCACGAGCCATAAAGGTGCTTGTGGAACCTATTAGACAGTTCAATATGCCAGACTTAGAACCACAAAGAAGAACTATGGATCGTGATTTGTATTATGGCTTGTAGATCGAGTTCGTTGAAGAGATTCGGAGAATAGAAAAATTGGAATTTATAGGACGAAGCCTTTTATGGGTCGTGAAACAATGACGAATCATATTGGTAAACAAAAATTTGGAAAAAAGTGGGGTCGGGGCCGTACGAGATGGTTCTACGGCCTGTGGAAGGGACCACGAGTCATATATATATATATATATATATATATATGGTGCCCATAGAAAAATTATTGAGCCTTGAATGTTTACCCTTCTTTCGATGGAAGCTTTATATGATCTGTGAAGTGTTCTACGGACTGTAGAAGGTGTCCATAGAACCTGTTCGACAGTTTCGAGTGAAGGATATTTTGGACATTTTCGACTCCCCTAACTCCTAAACTGTGTCATTTTGATCTTGTAAATCGGCCCTATAACCTTTTTTACACTACAAATCTACCCCATTCCCAATTAATCACTCAATTCATCAAATTCTCTCTAAGTTTCTTCTCCTCCAAGGTTCTATAAAAGATCAAGCTAGGATTCTTTGATTCTAATGAAAGATACCAAATTCAACTAAGCTCAACAAGGTTTAAAATCCACTTACCTCGAATTGGCCAAACAATCAATCCAACAACCTTCCCCTTCCAAATTGAATCCAAAGAACCATAATCTATTCATGTCACAACCTGACTTTATAGGTCATGATGGTGCTTACCTTACCCTTGATAGGCAAGCCTAACCCTGTCTTAAAACAACTAGTAACAAACACAGCAAAAACAGTTTAACCGACACCTAACATAAGATCGATTCATACTAGAAGACCTAAACACAGGTAAAAAATAAAGAACTCAAGAACTCCTTCCTTCCCAACCACATACCTCTAAAATTACAAAATTAAATTTGCACGTAGGAAATGTCAGCATATACAATATAGATAATATAGAATCACAGTTTCAGTCAACAACATCTCAATTGATCAATCTCAAGAGTATACAAGGGCAGAGTCAATTAATACATCACATTTAGTACCAATTAACGCAATTAAACAAGGAATGAAATGGAATGAGATGGAATGCCATGATATGCATGCACACAATGCAATGTCAAATAATCGTGATGCATGTATGTCTTACAATACATATCTAATGATATAATCAGACTGAAACCCATGGGGACACGCATGGACCATGTATTCGCTGGAGCCATTTTCCTTCGGCATTTACTTTCATATCTAGTTGGAACCATTTCCCTTTTTGCTTTTCTTTTCTTTTCTTTTTGATTTCTAGCCAAAACTATTTTTCTTTGGCTTTTCTTTTCCCTTCTTTGCTTTTTCTAGCCAAAATCAGTTCCTTAGGCTTTTCATTATCAATAGGACATCAAACAAATACATGCTATCACAACACAATAATCACTTTCATAAGCATGAGCATATGCAAGATGTCCACATAAATCATCTATCAATAATCAATAATCATTCCCATATATTTGTTTTAACATTTGCAATATCATCAAAACATCACATAACAACCACATTATATCATAACTCAAGTTTTCGATAACCTCTTTGTCATCATAGCTGAGGACTACTCCTTCCTGAATCTACATGTCACAAGTATTTATTTCAATAATTTCAACAAATGTTAAGTTATAAACCTAGCTCAACATCACATGTAGAGTACTTCAATAATCATTTCCACAAAACATGAGTCAAGCTAAATATTTAGATCAATATAAACAACTTCTACATATCAACAATCAGTATAACAAGCTCAATTCACATTATCAACTCAAGGGCCACTATGATAACAAGTACATATCAATTTAAGAGTTAATTTATACATATTATCACATCAACATCCCATTACCCAATCATAACCACTAACTCATTCCACCAATCCCTAAATATACACAAAGAACGAAAGATACCAAATTCAATTAAGCTCAACAAGGTTTAGAATCCACTTACCTCGAATTGGCCGAACAATCAATCCAACAACCTTTCCCTTCCAACTTGAATCCAAAGAACCATAATCTTTTCATGTCACGACCTGACTTTATAGGTCATGATGGTGCTTATCTTACCCTTGATAGGCAAGCCTAACCCTGTCTCAAAACAACTAGTAACAAACACAGCAAAAATAGTTTAACCGACACCTAACATAAGATCGATTCATACTAGACACACACACACACACACACACACATATATATATATATGTATGTATACACACAAAAAAAAAATTACAAACTCCATCCCAAGACTTGGAAGTCACTTATATAGAACTACTTTAAACACGATGCAATACACTAATCATCATACATCTCTGTATACATATACAACATAAAAATAATAAACAAGACAAGTCTTGATTCACAAAAGACAACCACTAATACAGAAGGAGACATACAAGAAAACAGATCTTTAACAAGGGAAAATTTAGTCTCTAAAAGTATAAATCTGGTCGTTAATAGTCAATAACGACCGGTAAAAATTCCTCCGTCACCGGTCGTTAAAAGCTCTATCACTAAAAGTTAATAACCGAATTAAATTCAGCCGTTAAAAAGCTTTAATGACGACAAAAATTCGACTGTTATACCTCTTTTCAGCAACTAGATTTTTCATTCACTGATTAATATTCTAGTTATTAAAAAAAGGGGCAAGCCCGGTGCACTTTCGGGGAAGGAACCGACCACAAGGATTTATTATACGTAGCCTTACCATGCGTTTCTGCCAGAGGATGTTACCAAGGTTCGAACCCGTGACTTTCCGGTCATATGGCAACAACTTTATCAGTAACTTTAAGGCTCCCTTCAGTTCTAGTTATTAAAACCTTAATTATAACCACAAATTAGATCAGCAAAAGTACATATATATACACATTCACATACAAATTGATTATATTCATATAAAATTTCGTAGTTAACTATAAAGAATAATATTGCGTAACGTTACAAAAATATAGACATACAAATTGTATGATATTATATTTTTTGACTCTTAGTAAAAGAAAAACTAGAATGTCTTTAAACAATTTCCAAAATATGAAATGCATTCTTCTTGTGCTTCAAAATTTTCCGTTGCTTATACGTCTTTACACTTTCTCTGAGGATGACTTCTTCAAATTGGATGATCTGTCAAAAGACAAATATAAAAACTTCATGTAAGGTTATTAATAACACTCCTAATAACTATTATCTTCTTTCTTCTTTTTTCTTTGTTGCAAAATCAAAGATTAACCACAATGAAATATAAAATTTATTTTTATTCTCATAACCAAATAAAAAGAAAGTTGAGCTTTCTAGTCCTAGACATAAAGTTGTTTGTTTTGTATTTTGTACCTTAGGTTATTGATTTTTTGCACATTGCTTCATAGATAAAACCCCCCAACTTCTTTTAGTTTCACTTTTTATACTAATAGTATTCACCAAATATAAATAATTCAATATCATTAAAATTATTATGAGATACAAATCAATTATATCATCTTAAATCTTAAATAATAAAAAAATCATGATTTTTTTAATAATTAGTAGTTTATTATATGTCATGTAAAGCTTTTTAAATTTTCTATTTGTACAATTTCACTTTATAGTTTTCTAATTCAAACGGATGATTTTTCTTTGTATACACATGCTAATTTCACAACCAATAATGAAAAAAAAAGTCGACACAATATATATCTTTTTATTAAAAGAAACATTATTACTGAATATTCTGATTCTTAAGTCTATTGATCGAGATAATTTGCAAGTGGAGAAACATCTATCCTTTTGAGTAAATTACTTACTACCAAATTTATATAATTTTTCTACCTTAAATTAATCTCATAATCTCATAATTATATATTTAATATTATTACTTTTATTTTTAATTTTTTGATTCATTACAATTTTTTATTTTGACCTACTTCATCTTGCATCTTTAAAAAGGTCAAGTAAAGATGAATAAATTATCTCTCAAAATAAAAACATATATACAAACTATATCAAGAAAATATTTAAGTTAAAAAAAGATCGTAACCAAATGCTTTAATAATATTTCAAAATTTTTATATAATTGACTATAATAAGAATGATGGATAGAGTTCTTAGAAAATAATACACTAATATTTTTTATTAAACTTTTTTTATGAAATAAGCAAAATTATAAAAGATGGAAGATACTTATTAGAATGACAGAATGATTAACAAAATGTCATTTGTTATACTTATAACATGATTTGATCTTATCTCTTTGCACTCATATTAATTAAAAGATATTTTTACATTAACTAATATGTTTTAACGATGGGATGTTCTGCTTTTTAACAATCAAATGTATCCCCTTGTTGATGTTAGATTAGAATTTGTTTTTAACGACCGAAAACAATTTGGTTACTATAAGTGTATTTATAACGACCAAAAAAAATATTTGGTCACTATAAGTGTATTTATAACGATCAAAAAAAATTTGATCACTATAAGTATATTTATAACGACTGAAAAAATATTTAGTCACTATAAGTGTATCTATAATGACCGAAAAAATATTTGGCCACTATAAGTGTATTTATAACGACCAAATTCGTTTTCCTTTGTTAAAAAATTATCGTTAAAATCTTTTTTTCTTGTAGTGAGACTAGAATTATCCAAAGACGTCCAATGTTCACCATTAGTCTCTAAATATACAACTACCACAGAAAGAGTCAACGTTGTTGGCTCATGTTAGGACCTGCACCATGAAACAGATGCAAAAAATAGGGGCAAGTACCAAGAATATGGTACCCAATATACATCATATGCCAACTAAGTACGAATAATAAATAAAGTAGGGATACACCTAATACAACTCCATAAGTGTCTAATCACAAAAACTCAGCACATATGCGGTTGTGTAGTAATGTACATAGGTGGAAGGCCCTACTGTTTATGCTTATACATCGACTGGGCCCCTATAAGCTCAAAAGGTATAACGATGCACAATGATAAGGTGAGTAGGTTCACGGTTTGGGTGTCATGTCTAAATGGAGCACAATGATAAGGTGAGTAGGTTCACGGTTTGGGTGTCATGTCTAAATGGAGCTCATGAACCAACTATGTACTCACAACTACATTACTGACAACAACCTTAACTAAGACTTTAACCTACTTTTGTATACCTCGATCCATACTTCAACCAAACAACTCGAACTTTAACCAAACAACTTGGACTTCAACCCGGACAACCCAGACATCGACCCAGGAAAAGGTCAGACGTGGCAAGTAGTTTGCCTTGACCCGTAAGCCTTGACTTGTCCAAAATTCCCTCTATCAATGCCGACACTAACGATGACTATCGGCCTACGATTGTACGAAATTCAATTGTATATCCTTTAACCTGGGGTATACAGAGAGTAACACATTTTTGTTTACACAATGTCCTAGTGCACGGGCACATGATCTTGAGGACCTTTAGCCATGAGGGACTTCAATCTAAGTGTCAGGGTGACACCATCGGTCCCCTTATACAGAGTTATTGTTGAGTTGTATCTTGAGTTACTTACCTATTGATTTTAACATCCCTAATCCCACATGAGTATTTCTTTGATTCTTTTAAGTCTTTTTGCTAATTAATTGAACAAGTGAGGAGACCAGGTGGTTTCCTTAGAAACCAGCAATGATTTCTGAGTGTCAATCATGCCTAGGATACCTCCTTGGGACATGACATTGATTTGTGTTTGAGGCAAGTAGACTTCTTAACCCTTTGTTAAATAAGTAGAATCTCATAATACTTATTGTGTATGTTGGGGAGCAATGAAGTTTGGTGAAGGCCTTGATATTTGTATTCACATATTTATAATGAATTATTCTAATAGTAAAAAGGGGTAGGAAAAAAAATTTAATTATATATTGATGTGTATACATTTTGGATGATTTGAAAAGAGATATTGACTCTTTATTTATGATGTATAATGATTGAGTTGATATAATTGTGCATTCATGAATTTTGTAATTTTCTAATCATTTGTGTGAACAGGTTTATTTGTATTGATTCTGGAATATTGTGATGATTATGCCAAGAAAATAAGGTTCTGGTGTTGTTGAGGGGAAATGGTTCTAACAAATGATGAATATGCCGAGGAGAAATAGTTGAACTGATACATGAACCTTGTGAGTCTTTCACACATTCTGTCCTAATATTCGATAGATGTGTATCTCAGTATAGACATAGATAACTTTATTTGACATTTGATTTCATTTCAATGCATATCATTATTATTTGTCAACCTATTCTTGTTATGGATATAGTAGTTATTGATTCTGAAACAACGTATTGTTGTCATGTACAATCTAAAATGTTGTTGTTCGTACTATGTACACTATAAGTGAACTATTAGATTGGGTTAGTCTTATGTAGTTTGTAGTTGTAGAGGTTTGATTGGAGTGTTGAGAGTACTTGTGTTATATACTACTCAGGGTTAATTGCTTGCTTGTTGAGTATCATGTTTGTTTGATACTCATTTTGTTGTTTCTACACTTGTGTAGGTTGCAAGCTTGATAATCATGATTTCTCTTCCTCTTCCGCAATGGTGGAGAGTAGTGGTGAGATGACTATTTATCATCTTGACTAACGCCTCTTTCTCCTTATTATATTCTTCCTTTATTTTAGAGTCAATAACATTGAGACTTGTATTCTTTCTAAATTAATATATTACATTAGAGGCTTGTACATGTAACAAACATATTTTGGAAGTTATATTTGAGTTATGTTATGTTATCAGATTTGTTGAACTATTTTACACTCTCATTTGGTTTTACTTTCGCATTTTTTTGAATTTTCTATTTTGGATTAACTCGTCTTGACGGAATAAAAAGAATGTGATCACGTCGATTTAATCGTGACAATTTTCTTCTAGAATATTCCACCAATTACCTAATTCTAGAATATTTCTAGACTTCTCTTTATATAATACTCATTCTCGAAATCTTCCCTTAATTCTATATAACTCTCGATTATTCTAGATTCTTCCTAAAATGTCTTAATATTAATTAAGTTGGTGATATTCGTAATAGACAACTCAAGTATATGTATTCTCATGATTACCTAGAATATTGCATTATATAAACTAGAGACGCACTATTTTCCTTCTTTAATCCTACACAACTCAAATTGTTTTTTTTTTGGGGGGGGGGGGGGGGGGGGATTTTGCACAAATATACAAAATATTAATAGTATTTACATGGCCCTAGCAACTTTTTTTTTATTACAACTAAAGTAGCAAATTAATTATATAAGTAGGAAAGAGAGTGTTTTTGAAGAAATGATTGGTGATGTGGTTGATTTGAAATGATAGTGTTGGGAATGTAAGAAAATGGGAAAAGAAAATAAATGGCCCACTAATCACCATTGACATTAAATAACCAATGGGTAATGTGTGGTCAGTCGACGTGAACTACCATTTGGAACACCATAGGCGTGTGGTTCATTGCCCATGTGCCCATGTAAATATATACATGCGTATGTATATATATATATATATATATATAAAGTTTCATATGTTATTATACAATTCATTAAAAATTGAGATATAAAAGAAGAGATCCCCCCAAAAAAAAAGACAAATGGAAGAAAAAAGTGTTTGGTGGTGTATCAAATGTCCTTTTTAAATTGACTTTGGTTCACTTTAAAAAGTTATGGTAATTAATGTGATTTGATGGGAAAGTGTTTTTCAACAACCTACATGTCCTAGGTTATTATTAACCTATTGTACTTCATGCACATATGATAAAATGTCATGATAATCAAATTGTACCTCTTGGAGGGAAATTGTTTGAGTATATAACAAGGTTTTCAGCCATGTAAATATTTTTGTTGGTGAGGCTAAGGATTCGGGTTCAGCTGTTACGAAGCAAAAATAAATTATTGGCGTGGGGAAGGTGTGCGTTTGATTTAAAGGAATGGCTAGCGATAATGTTGTGTCGATTTTGGTGAAATATAATGGAAGGTAGGACGTAAGAAGTAACAAAAATTTAATTAAGTATACCTTAAATTACTTCATATTTTGTATTTTTCCTGCAGATAATTTGTAATGGTATCTTCTCTGTTCCTGTTTGGACGACTGGGATGGTTTATGTGATGGTAGTATGTAGTGTGTCCTTGATGGTAATGTTGACTGTTAATTTCTTTAATTTTTCCCTGCGGGGAATTTGTGACAAAAATTAGAGGTTAGGTGAAATGTTTGTTGATTGGTTATGAAGTTGATAATATCGGGGATGGTGCGCGTGTTTTTGTGATTCCTGTATTAATCACTTCATATATGTTGATGTTCACTTGCGTTGAAAAATCAGTTTACTAATTATGAGTATAATGGTAATATAAGTGGTGTGTATAATGATGCCTTCTCTGTTCCTGGTTTGCTGACTGGCATGGTGTAAGTGACGTCCGTATGTGCTGTATGCATGATGGTAATATTGACTGTTAATGTTAGTGACTGTGATGTATGTTTGCATGCGTGAACAGGTAACTACATAGATTATATGTTTGAAGGGATATTATATGATACTACGTCAAATTTCAACGGTTTGGTGACAGTAATTGCTTCGCAAATACAGTTTGACACAACATGCGCCGACTTGATGATACAGTATGTTGTAGATGCTCATTCACCGCCGTTGAGAATCCCCAATGACTGGATCAAAGAAAGTGTAACCCTGATTTCTTTTCAAAATATCCATTGGGTGTGACATCCATTGATCGAGATGGTCAGCCGACAACTGAATTTTGAAATAATGAAGTGGTGTTATGCACCCCAATTCGAATAGGAGAGACGGATTTTGCAGACAATGAAACTGTGTCTATAGACTTGTGTGAAGAAAATGAAGGGCAAATTATAATAAACAACCCGTTAACCAGCGTAGTTGACGTACGCCAAATCTACGAAAACAAGAACACTTTGGTTGCTGCTATGCAAAGGTATGCGGTATTGAGGCAGTTCAGATTCAAGGTTGTCAGGTCGTATATAAAAAGGTTAAGCTAAAAAAATTTTCGTACTGTTACGATTTTAGCATGATATCTAATAAAAAAAGGTGGCTCAGATGTTTGCTTCTTTGTTTTGTAGTTTTTCATTGAAATGTGCGTGTGATAATTGTGGATGGATGTTAAAGTCGTCATCGCTTGGTAAAACTGGTTTATTCAAGGTGCGGGTTTTCAACGATGAGCACCAGTGCGGGAGCAGCTCCAGGGCGCGCATAAAACGGCAATCGTTCAGTTCAGTGCTAGGTACAATGTTGTTGCCTAAGTATGCAGACGCAAAGACAATTTACAGTCCAAACGATATACGAACTGACATGAGGAGAGAACATGGTATTTCATTGACATACATGCAAGCGTGGAGGGGTAGGCAACATGCACTGAAAAAACTGCGTGGGGACCCAGAGGAGTCGTACTCTAAATTACCAGTGTATCTATATATGTTGGAAGAAGCTTATCTAGGGAGTATTGTTAACCTTAAAAAAACCAAAGAAGATAGTTTTTGTATTCATTTATAACACTTGCATCCAACATACAAGGGTGGGAATACTGCCGTCCTATTGTGGTAGTCGATGGAACACACATACGATCCGCAATCGAAGGGACGCTGTTGATAGCTAGCACAATGGATCCTAAAGGTTTGTATTTTGCCGTAAATTATTTTCACCAACACTTATTGCATCTGACATACAATATTTTCTAAAAAAAGTGTTCTACAATATAACATGATTGCTTTACTTGTAATTCATGATCTCGTAGGACATGTTTTGCCACTGTCGTATGGTATTGCAGATTCTGAAAATGACAGCTCATGGGGTTAGTTTTTCGAAAATTTCAAAGTAGCATTTGGTGATAGAGAGGGCATGTGTTTTGTTTCAGACAGAAATAAAAGCATATGGAATGCTACGGCGTCAGTTTACCCAGGCATGAAGCATTATGCTTGTATCTACTATTTGCGGACAAATTTATTGAGGCTGACACACAAGAATACTGATGAAGTTAGGAAGTTGTTTTTCGCATTAGCAAAAGCGTATACAGTACAAGAGTTTGATGAGTTGATGAGTCAAATGGATGAAATCAATCCAAAAATTCGTTCCTACCTGATTAGGGCTGATTTTGAGAGGTGGTCTCGCTGTCATACAACCGTAAAAAGAACATGGACTTTGACCAGCAACATAGCTGAGTCCATCAATAGCGCAATCGTGTCTGGGAGAAAGCTGCCAGTGATACCAATGTTAGAGTATGTGAGGGAAACAATACAGTGCTGGAATGAAAAATACAGCGAGGAGGGGAGGAAAACAACAACTGTTTTGACGACAAGATACAATAAAGTGCTAGTGGATAATATGCAACAGTCCAATAGTATGATGGTTGGTGCATTGAACTAAAATGTTAATGATGTGTTATAATGGTTGTAAAAAACCTTACGATATAATATATTCTAATGCAGGTGCGGGCTTCAACAGAATATCTTCATACGGTCGTCGATGGTGCTAAGATATTCACTATTTGTCTAAACACACATATGTGTAGCTGTGGAAGGTTTCAACATGACGAAATCCCGTGTAGTCATGCAATAGCATCTATTGAGTATAGGAATAAGCGCATAGAGGACTTTTGCTCGGTTTACTATAGCACAAAGAACTTCAGAGATGCTTACGCAATACTAATTGAGCCACTGCCTTGCGAAAGAACACGGGAGATTCCAAGTCATGTGATGGATGACCTAGTACAGCCACCCACCACTAGAAGGCGACCAGGAAGACCATCAAACAAGGACTGCAAGAAGGGATTCATTGAGAGGAATTAAAAAAAAAAGGTTGCAACCGGTACGTGGTGGAAAGTGACGCAAATGAGCATTTTGGCCCAGGGGATGTGTGAGGGACTGTTGTTTGGTTCCAATGCTTGTGTATGTGTGTTTTGTTTTTTGATGAAAAAACATGGTATACCATGCTGGTACTGTGGTTGTTGGACATTTTAAAAGTGGCGTGCTATGTCCTGTAGTTTGGTGCCGTAATTGGTATTTCACTTGGTTGTTTATATGATTTGCATATGCTATGTGTTTTTTTAGGCAAAATATTTGGTGTCGTTTACTGTATTTCAAGTGTTTGGTTAACTCAATGGGTATTGTTTGTTTTCAACGTTGTCTATTTGTGTTTTGTTTTTGAGGCAGATTCATGGTATACAAGATGCTGGTAGTTTGGTTCCTTGTATTTTAAAGTAGTTATCTCACCCAGTTATTTGGTGAAGGGTGAGTGCAAAATAAACAACATGACAAGTGGTCTGTGTAAAATGAAATCTAAAATGGTATAACAGCCTTTGAGTGTGTGTCTGTTATTTATTTTTTTGAAAAATCATTACCATGACATTTTAGTTGTTTTACAATTTAAGTATGTCATTTGGTTCTATAAAATACAGGTAAAAAATGTTTTCAGAATAACTCATGGTATCCCAGATATGCTGGTGCTTTTGATTCATGGAAATTTGAAGCACAAAAGATGCCCAGTTGTTTGGTGTCTGATTTGGTGTTTCACCTGGCTGAACGATTGGTTTGTTGATGACTCTGTAGCGTGTTTTTTAAAATTTGATTGCTGATACGTAGTTAAAATACATGGTTTTACTTGACTTTGTAGTTAAATTATGAATTTATCAAATCCTACTTGTTGGTGAATAATGTTAATTCAACATAATCCATGAGTTAATTAAATGTTAAATACGGTTATTACCAAAATGGCACCAAAAACAATGGCATCATACAAAAATTGCAATCACAGTAGAATAAAACCCCCCAATGAATAAAAACCAATAGCAAAAGATGTCTGAAAACAAAAAATTACCACCAGAACACACTGATATACAAAAAAAATAATTTGTCCAACATTGCATTTAAGAACTATGACTTCTTCCTGGGGACGTACTTAGAAATCGGTACCCTGTCGCTTTCGCCAACGAGCACGGCTTGCCTAATTGGGCCACCAAACCGACTAACAACCTTACCCGTGACCTCACTTTCACTAATGGCACCAGCCTTGATTTTCTTGTTGCCATAATCCCATAATAAAGTATCATATCTCAGACGACAGAAATCAGGGTCTATTGGTTTGGTTGACATCTCAGCATAATCGTAGCCATTGCATGTAAGCTTAGCAAACACGGAGATAAAAAGACCGCAATCGCTGCCAAATAAAAAAAATAAGACGAACTGCTCTCGGGATGAAAAAGGGAAAATAAAGAGTAAAAACTTACTTTGAATCTCCACGTTGCTGTGGAATGTTATCACAAACAATAATCGACAGGCTATCCGATAATGCATACTCCGCATAGTCAGCTGACTTTTTCCAATCAATATCATCCCTTCTGCCATAAAAATAGTACTAACCAAGAAGAGAGGTATGATGTCAGCCAACTTTTTCACCGACTGTATCACCGCCATGTTGTGAATCGAACCCAGTTCACTAAGAGAGTCATATATGAATAAACACCTGCTTTGAATTGAAAAAACTACCAGCACCCAATGACATTTCTGTGGGACATGAAGAGGGATGCACACATAATCGGCTTTGTCCCAAGGCGTGTTGGTCAATATCTTATAACCCCGAATATATTGTGCTACATCATGGTCTTGGGTTATGATGGTACTGTCCCTGCCATTTGCTTCCCATGTATCATATATTTGTTCAACCTAGTTAGAGAAAAATGTATCAGTCGTCATTACTCTGTTCTGGGTTGCATCACCATACTTGCATTTCTTGCGCAAGTAATACATGATAACATTCACATGCTGTGAAAAAAACCATTAAAAAGCATGAAACAAAAACATATATTAAAATAACATAAAATAGAAGGATAACATGAAAAACAAAAATTACCGAATCAGTCCAAGCCATTCCACTAGTAACCATGATGTGAAACCAGTCTATTAAACCAACAGATTCAACACCAAAATCATACGGAGGGGTTATCTTATTTGAATTGGCCGTAAAGGCGCTAAGTCTCCTATAAAAATAATTTAAAAACACAAATTAAATAACAAAAGAACATTAAAATGTTATGTAGAGAAGAAAAGACACAAACCTGCCACGTTTTTTTGATAATCTATCTTTCATCCACTTCGTAAAAGCATCAACCAACTCTGGATGAACTCCCAATTCCTCGCTACCAAAAAAAGAATGCTTCAGGGTGAAAATTACCGGAGAGCGCGTGGATTTGCAACCGAATGCACTACTGCCCCCAAAATTAATAGTAGCCTTGACCGGTTCACGCTGCGTTGGTGTAAAATATGGAATTTTGTTCTCCAACGCCATAATCTGTGACTCTCGAAAATCAGGCAACTCGAAGTCATCCAACGTGGGGGTCCTACGCACAGATGTCGTAGCTTCAAATTGAGCACCCTGAATTGCCACTTCAACTACATGTGGCAAATCAGGAATTTGATTATCACCGTCAGCCATAGGTGCATCAGCAGCGCGACTCTTGTTGCACTCCTCAGCCTAGAAACATTATAAATGCGTTTTATAGCTTCAGTTATAACGTCACACATACCACAACAAAAAAACACAAGAATGGCAGCATACACACAAAGCGGCAGCTGCTGGCAAAAAAGAAAAAGGAAGATGTATGCAAAATAAAAATAAAAAGTAAACAAACATTTTTTAAAAATGACATCATACACCAAAAAAACACAACGCTTCGCAACCAATTATCTCACCTCGAAATTCTTACCATTGTTCACTGAGCTACGCGGGGACATTAGAAAATAAGTTTTAACTGAGATGAACACCTAAAAAGTTAGCAAGTTATTGTTGGGAAATAAATACCAATTTGCAAACCAATTATTGTGCAGATTTTTCATGGCTGAATAGCATACCAATTCAAATACCAATATACCAATGTGAGTACCATAAAGTGGCAGATATGCCAATCCAGAAGGCACACACCAAAAATGTAAAATGACAGCATACTTAGAAACTGGCCATTTAAAATACCAACATACCAATATGCATACCATAAACTGGGACATATACCATTGCGGAGAACCCATAAAAACCAAAGCAGCACACAAAAATGTAGAAACTGACATTTTAAAACACAAATATACCAATGTGCATACCATAGAACTGGCACATATACCATTGCAGAAAACCAAAAAAAAACCCCAACCAGCACACAAAAATATAGAAGCTGACCATTAAAAACACAAATATACCAATAGGCATACCATAAAACTGCACCTATACCATTGCAGAAAACCCAAAAAAAAAAACACAACCAAAAATACTATGGGGGGGACCAGATTTATAATATACCAATGCAGATAACCAAAAAAAAGCCCAACCAGGACACAAAAAAGTAGAAACTGACCATTTAAAACACATATATACCAATGTGCATACCATGAACTGGCACATATACTATTGCAGAAAACCAAAAAAAAAAAACCCCCAACCAGCACACAAAAATGTAAAAAATAACAGCATACTTATAAGCTGATCATCTCAATCCATAACACAAAAAAAAAAAAAAACAATGCGCACAATGAATAAAAATATTTCCTTAATGTTCATACATAAAAAAGAGTAACATATCTCCTCGTCAACAGCACCTTCATCTTTTGAAACATGGTTCCATGACTTCTTAACCTCAACAAGAAAAGCCTTGAAACATTCTTGCATATATTCTTTCAACTCTTGCATTTGAGCTTCAACTTTGACTTCTAAATTCTTGAAGTCCTTGCGCACCTCGTATAAATTAGATAAAAAAACAAAAAATATGATTAACTTGATGCTGTGGATTTTTTTATGCAGAGACTTCATACTCTCAAAAAATAGAACTGACTCAATACTAACCAATAAAATCTCCTCCGCCAGCTTTTTAAAGTTGTGCTCCGGCACATTGACATTTGGCTCATCGCTATCCTGCCGGGCATCATTCCGAGCAAAAATGGAATCATGTAGCTGCTCAACATCAAATGCAATCATTTCCTCCTGGAGGAAGGCAATCTCCTCAAACTTGTACTTCAAAAAAAAATAACGTAAAAAATTATTATTAAAAAAAAAGGTTACTAACTGCAATGGAATGGTGTTTTTACCTGGCTACCATATTTCCTGAACAATCCTCTCATCAACTTCTCGAAATACATCCTACCATCGGATGTTCTCCAGTTGAACATACGAGGGGTTCGACGATCCAATCGTACAACAATAGCCGGTCAACCTTGTTTAAACACTCATACAACCACACTTGTATCCCCAGTGGAAAATCGCAGAACTTAAAATAGTCCGGGTTTCCCGCAAGTTGGCACACCAACGAATCCCTAAAATCAAAAAACGCACGTCTACCCCATGGGTATGTAACGTAGCGTCCAGATTCAACGAGCAAAAAATGATCTACCGAAACAAAAAAAAAATTTTTTTTTTGGGGGGGGGGGGGGCAACAAAATATATGTACTGATGAAATAGATCACCGCCATATTGAAAACATCGTCCCTCTCAAACAAACCAGCCTTAAAGGCACTGATCAAGTCATGTTTCCCAACACCCTTTGCACTTGCCATCGGGAAGTACCGCTCAATTAGCTTTGAACTCCCAAACAAGTCATGCGTAAAGTTATCATTAGTACCACACTTCAGTCCCGTAACGGCTCTAAATTCCCTTAACCCAAACCTCAACTCCTTGCCATTAAAATTAAAAATAAAGAAATCACCAATGTTATTCTTGTTAGTCATGTGGTGAACCATAGCCCGGATTAGCTGTGATTGCACATTCACACAGGGCAGACCAAAAAGATAACCAAAAGGCCCGTTTTTAAACTGATCTAACATACCATAACGTGATAAAAAAGTAGATATTTCATCAAACACATCGATATTCACGTACGAGCACCATCTAGTGACTTTACTATTCTCCTGAAACATCCCACAGAAATTATACATTAAAAAAAGAATCATTTTTGGTACAGACACCAAACCCCACCCCCCACCCCAAAAAAAAAAAAAGACAGTAAAAGCAAAAAAAAAAGACATACCTTGGTGTCAATTTTTGTTTTCCTGCATCTTACTTTGTCGGGATTCTTTGAGGGAGACCCCAAGTGAACCTTAGCTTTCTTAGAAGAGGATTCCTAATTAATAAAAGAAACATTAAAAATTAGGCTACAAACTGCACTGAAAAAAAAATCATACAAAGAAAAAAGCTACCTCCACCTCCACGTCAGGAGCTGAGTTCACACGCTTTTTAATGGTTGATCTCCTAGAAAGAGGAATTTCATCCTCAAAGTCGCTGTCATGTGGTACATTAACAGCCTGAGATTTTCACTTCACATCTCTTTGCAAGGATGAAAGCCTTGGACTTTTTCTCGTGGGTGTAGCGTCCATAGTTCTTTTAATTATAAATACTACAAATCATTCAGAACAGAAAAAAAATACCAAAATCAATATATATAAAATAGGGCTAACAAAATGGGGACTATCTACCATGAACGTCACCAAAATTGAAAAAAAAAAAGGATGGGGGTGGGGGGGTGGGGGCCCAAACAACATTTATTTCACCAAGATAGCATAAAACAAACAAAAATGAATTACATAGGGGGGCGGAGGGACCAGATTTACATAAGGAATAACATATAGTCCACTTTACAAAATCCAAATCAATTTAGTACTAAAAAAAAGGCCCCCCACACAATGAATGACAACAAAAAAATATAATTTGGAGCAAACGAAAAGAAATAATGGGTAAGGGGTGGAAGGGGGCACGAGGGCATTACATAAATCCTTACGAAAAAATAACACAAAAATAGAAATCAATAGGTAACATTCATCGGTATAGACTTGGTAATCATAAAGCACAAAAATAGAACAAAAAATCATTTGTTCATACCAAAAAATTGCAATAAAATAAAATAAAATAAATTAAAATAAGGGTTTATGTAATCCGGGGTATGGGAGGACATTCAAACATTAACAGCCCAAAGAAAACCCCTAAGAACAGCCAACCCACCCCGCCCCCCCACCCCCACCCCAACACAAAAAACAAACTGACTACCAATCACAAACCCATAAAAATAAATAAAACCCCACCCAAAAACAAACGAACAAACATAAATAATCCACTATATCAACTAATCATTACAACACATAAAGGTTGTACCAAAAAACCAAAAAAAAAAAAAACAACACACTGGCGGGAGAAGAAAAAGAAAAGACAACCCGACCCCAAAAACCCCCACCCACAAACATTCAAAAAAATAAATAATCAACTGAACAATAAAAAAAATCAAAATAACCATTGCAACAGATAAATAATGAACTGGAAACCAAAAAAAAAAAATTACCAACCTGATCAAACTTCTGGCTGGAGAAGAAAAAATTCGCCAAATCAACGGATGAAAGAAAAATAATAAACACCGAAATGGTGTTTGTGTACATATGGGGGGACGCGCCGGCTGATTTAACCGGTGCGTCAGTCGAGACTGACAGAGATCTCATCGCAATAAATGACGCCCACTCGGAATTTAAAAAAAAATTATATATATAAATGTTGACCAGGAATTAAAGTAATGGGAGAATTATTCCCCTAATTAATGCATGGTCAGAGACCGCATTAATGGTAATAATAAGTGGCGTCACGCCACAATTAATGCTGACGGCGGTTGAGCATATTAATAAAAAAGAAATTCAAAACATTAAATGCGGTGCAAAAAAAAAAGTCCATTTTTGTAATTATGCTGCTATTTTTGTAAATAAAATGGAAGTTGTAAATATTACACCAATAATGTTTATTTGTGTAAAAAATTCTTTTTTTTTTATTATTATGCATGGAATAGCGTTTTCATATCAAGCTTGGCATATTATATTAATTTTAAAATAAAAATAACTTGCTATACTTTTATTAAATTGCATTGCTAATGTGAAACTTTTCACAGTATTAAACTGCGATAAGCGAATATAGGTCAATGGTTGTGAAAATAGGTGTCAAGCTATTACACAAGATAATTACCATCCAATCAATATAACTATTATTAAGATTACTTTTAATCTAAGGTCTCGCATTTGAGCACTTTAAAATGAAAAAATCTAATCAAAAGTGTCACTTTAGAAATAAGTCTTACAAAGTATGGATCCAAATTTCATCAAATTGCAATACTAATGCCAAATGTCTAAGCATATAATATAATCGACAAAGGACCAAAAATGCCCTCGACTATTGAAAATGGTACAAAAATACGTTTCATCCATTTATTGGGCCTAAAATGCCCCTGTCATCCACTTCTTAGTCCAAAAATGCCCCTGGCATCCACTTCTTAGTCCAAAAATGTCTTCATAACCTTTTTGGCTCACTTATATCCTTGAAACTAATCACCCTCTCTTTTTTCTTTTTCTTTTTTAAATATTTTTTATATTAATAAATCTCCATCTCCATTAGACTCTTTCCATAATTTATCCAAACCGAAATAATGTATCTCTTTAAGGATCAAAGTGATTCTTTTAAAAAGTGATCAAAGTGATTTATTAAAATAATTAACCAACCTAGCTTTCTAAAAAAGAGAACTTTTTAAAAATATATAAAGTGAATGAAAAAGTAAATATTTGATTTATCAAAAGAGTAGGTTTTTGTTTTTTCTAATGTTATATTAAAAATAACGAAAAACTATTCAAATTTGAATAAATAAAAAAATTAAAAGAAATCTAAATCGGTTTTAATAATTCGCTTTGATCCTTAAAAGATTAATTATTTTGTCTATATAAAATACAAATATATGCATATTTTTTAAAAAAATATTCAAAATATGTGTTGTTGTAACTTTAGATCTTTTTAAGAGAGTTTTTTTAAAAGATTTTTTTCCATAATTTATTAAATCCAAAAAATATACCTTCTTCATGGCCCTAAAAAACTTTTTTTTTAAATACAGTAAAACTATTAATTTATTTTTTTAATCATTTTTTCACATATTTTGTCCAAATCAAAATAATATCTTTCTTTATAACCCCCAAAACAAACTTTAAAAAATAATAAAAAATATATAAGATATTGTTTTTTGTAAAAAGAAAAAATTGAGTTACTTTATCCTATAAGAATATGAAACAAAATAAATATTTAAAAAAAGAATTTTTTTTTGGTTAATTTCAAGGATATAAATAAGTAAAAAAGATGAATGAAGAACATTTTGGACTCAAAGGTAGATGACAAAAGCATTTTAGGCCCAATAAATGAATGAAAAACATTTTTGTACTACTATTTTCAATAGTTCGAAAGCATTTTAGGTCGTTCTCCCTGATATAATTAAATAGCATTTCCACAGTAGGTGGGACCAATTAATTACATCAACTATCAAAAGAAGTGATCAATAAAGTCATATTATTTGTGATCTACCTACCAAGTATCAATAATATCAAATCAAATCCATACTTTGGTACATATTTTATGGCATACTATATACTAAGTAGTACGGAAAATAGTAATTGTGGATGACATAGATGCATTCTGAGAAAGGGGTAGACTTTCTATTACACCAAACTTGATACGATTACCTCTTTTGTTTCTAAAAGCAATTATTTTTTTCGTCTTATTTTATGTAAGTTTATTTAAATGAAATTAACAAAAGAAATTAAAATTTTTCAAATTTTTTGTTAAGATACATTATATATATATATAATACTTATGAAATATATGATCTTAAATATATCACATTTATATGATTAAAAAATTTGTCCACAAAATGAGAAGTTATGTTATTTTAATATATTTTTTTTAAGAAAAAACTGAAATAGCGTAAAAAAAAAGGATCACCTTTTTCATTATTTTTCTGGTTATCGACCCGTATAGAAGAGGTAAAATTCACCACTATCTATGGAGAATATTTTTAAGAAAGAACAATTAAAGAAAAAGTAAATTTGATGAGTTTTACATGTGACTTTGCCCCTTCCATTTTAGACTGGTCAGGTGACTTTTTTTTTTTTAAAGAAAAGAAATAAATCAAATTGAATGAAATTTATTCTCCTATTGAATAATTTCAAAAATAAATCACTCATATGAATTTTGACTGCCCTTAGAGGGAATAAATTTGTTTATAATAACGCCGACAGGGAGTAAATTAGTGAATATAAATAATATAATACTACCTCTAAGTGTGGCGCCTCTTTTTTTTTTTAAAAAAAAAATATGAAAATGACCGAATATCACCTTATTCTAATTAAAAATAATTAAATTTTTTTTTTACTTTTAATTGAAATGATTCTCACTCACATAGATAAAAACACATAAATTTTAAAAGTCTTTTTTCCTTTATACTTTGTTTAGTTGAAGATATAAAATTTTTCTAAATGGCTTGGACATGTGCCAAGGAGATTCATAGATGTCCCAGTTCAGAAGTGTAAGAGGTGAATATGGGTGATTTTAAGAGAGATAGAAATAGTCTGAAAAAGATATTAAAAAAAGATGATTAGACAACAGATGATACAAACTTATTAATATTATTGTGTCATTTCAAAATTATAATTTTGAGATAATTATCTCCCAAATCTTCGCACCATCTAGTTTCAATAGTACTTTTAATTATAACGTGTCTTTAACAGTATTTTTTATTTTTTGGTATTCATACTTTTAAAAAGTTACTAGTCTTGTTGTACGCGCTTCACGTGTGATCAAAACATGTACCTCATCTGGTAACAAACATTACAGAGAAAAATTTAATTTAATTATGAACTTATGAAAAGATTAATAATTTACTGCAAAAAGTAATTTTGATAAATTATTTATTTATAAAGGTCCTATATATCATTATTAATTAGAATTTTTCATAGTGTTGCTAGAGTATTTTTTTGATTCAAACAAAGAAGAAGTAGAAGTCGATTAACTAAGGAAGATGTAGGAGTTTTTTTACGGCTAGAAGTCCTAATTTTATCATATATTTTAAAAGTCAATATTATAAATATAATTAAATAAGAAAGAAAAATGGTGAAGAATGATTTTGTCTAAAAAGAATCTTTTAATGAAGGACAAAAAATTTAAACAATATTTTTAATGGACTTCATGCTTTTAATATGTTATTAGATTAATGAATTTTATATAACTTTATGTGGTAAAAGAAAAATTACAATTTTGCTTCTTCAATTCGATGTAAATTGATAAATAATTGAAAATAGCAATTTATAGTATGATGAACACCTAACATCATGATACAGAAGGAGTACAGTGGCATAAGCATAAATTTTTGTCAGCAATGACATTTTTTAAATTGAAAAATAATCAATAAAATAATATTAAAAAATAAAATATAAATAAAACACAATTCACCTATTATGTCAGGATATCAAAATGAGGCTATTTAGGATCAAACTAGGAACCTTGCCGTCGAATCCCAGTGATAAATCAACTTGAACTACACACAAGTACAACTTTGGTTCATGTAGTTTACAATATATATGCGCTTTATGGTACCTATTGTAACACCTGATAAATTACAAAAATATCCCTAGGGAAGAGGTGTGCGGAAAATGCATCTTCCGATGCTTGGATTGAAAATCCGAGAGTGGATTCGTGATCAGCACTGAAAATGGGGTGGGAAGAGGGTCTCAGTCGATTTTTAGAGCGATTGAGTCGAAAGATAATTTTTCGTTCCAAAACGAAAAACAGTGTGCCTGCGCGACAGGACCACGTCGCGGAGCCACACTTATGTTTTCTGTAAATTTTTCGACGGAGTTGAATTTTCGAAAACACACTGTCTGCGACAGGTCCGCGTCGCGGACTGTATTATTTCAGGATGGGGATAAATTCTTTTAAATTACGAAGGACAATTTGGTCCATTCCTAACTATCCTAAACGTTTCCCTACGACTAATAGATGTCGGTTTCTAAGAAAGGATTTCAAAAACCCAATTTCTAAAGCGTATTCTCTCTAAGGGTCACCAAAGTTAGGGCTTGAAGGGAGTTGAGGTTGAAGAGATCAAGAGGAGGTGTTGCATAATTTTGTTAGCAAAACATTCCAGGTATTAAGGCTAACCTAAAGCATGAGAATGTCCTCCCATGTGCCCTCCTAAATGTTAAATATCATATCTTGATGTGACAAAGTTAATATGAAGAGTTGATGCATGACAAAAATCTACTTTATCTTATAAATAAGAAATTTCTCTACATAAACTGATGATCATCACTATTTTGCTTTATATTATAATCCATTTTATGAGTGCATTTTTAAAACCCTATAATTATTGTGTTTGAAAAGAGCATGCATAATGAAGTTAGGGAACATATCTAGAGCCTTGACGATGATGATGTTATGATGATGTTATGATGAGGTATTGATGATGATATGATGATGTTGATGAGCATGATGTTTTATGATGTCTTAGCATTAGAATATAATTGCTAAATGATGTCCCTTGAGTTTTGAAGTTGATGTCGATGTTATGAGTTGAGGTATTATGTCCCTCTGGGACCGATGTTGATGTTGAGGTTTTATAATATGTCCCCATGGGACTGATGTTGATGTTGAGGTTTTATAATATATCCCTCTGGGACCGATGTTGATGTTGAGGTATTATATCATGTCCTTATGTGACTGATGATGATGTATTATGTCCCTAGGGGACTGATGATGATGATGTTTTATGAGCATGTCGAGTTCTGGGAGGAGTATTGAGCATCGAAATGGGTAGAGAGTGAGTCCCACTCAAACCCATTAACTACGTGGCCTGCGTAGGAAGAGAGGATTGAACTGCAATGCGGATGGCTCCTGTCTTGTCCCAAAAGAGGACGGATGTTTGATGTTTTCTTATGGATCCACTGATGTGATGTCCTTTACCTCGGGCAGGATATTGGATGGATGTGGCAACGACATCGCTTCGTTGTATCATCACTGGCTCATAAGTGATGGTTGTCGGTTAGAGAAACTCCCAGTTAGGTTCCTTTGATAGAACTCTGATGTTGATGTTGACGTGATGTTCAAGTCGATGTGATGTTTTCTTGAGTCGATGTGATGTTTCCTTGAATCGAGGTGATGATCCCTTGAGTCGATGTGATGTTCTTTTAATGTGAGTTGATGTTGAGATTCCTTCAGATGAGCTTGCTAAGATGTTGATGATTGATGAGAGGTTGATGAGTCAATTGTCTAATCTAATCTCTTGCCTTAGATAAACTTTTGATATTTGTAATGGAGTATGATGTGGAGTCGATGTTTCTTTATTATTGTGTACTTACCTTGTTATTCAGCTATTTTACATGCCAGTACATTCCACGTACTGACGCCATTTGGCGCTGCATCGTTTTATGATGCAGATACAAGAGTTCGAGGATTTCAGCAGGCGCACCGTTGAAGTCCAAGGTTTCGAGTTCAGATTTTGGTGAGCCTCCTTGCTATCCGGAGGAGACCCTTCTATGTTATTTTCCTTTATTTCATTGAGTCGGCAGCCATGGCATGTCATGGCACCCCTCTTAGACAGTTGAGTCAGGTTAGAGGCTTCGTAGATACGATGTTGAAGTTGATGTGGATGTTTTCCTTATAAACTAAGGAGTATTTTACTTACTCATTTGACGTTAAGATTGATGATTGGCCATTTGGCCCTTTCCTGAGTTCCTCTTATTATGATGCTTTTCCGCTATGTTGATGTTGAGTGATGTGACGAGGCTAAGTGGTTCGCTCAGGGGCTAGCAATAGTCTCTGGGTGCCGGCCACGCCTAGGGTACCCTCCCGGGGCGTGACACCTATTTAGTAAACCTTTTCGACAAAATAGTGTCGCATAACACCCTTCCTATCTCCCTAAATCTGCTTGTTGTGGAGTATATCCACGTCAAAAACATCACTTAATAAGGAATAGAATAAAGTACCCCCCTCCATCCATCTTTACTTGTTTACTATATTATTTTGAGAGGTCCAATAGTACTTGTTCAGTTTATGAAATTAAAAAATAATTTTACACTTAGTTTGTAATTTATCTTTATCATTAATTATAATCATTTTCGTATTACATTTTCCAAAGCGCTGTATTTATTGTATTCAAAGGGTAATTTGGTAAAATTACTCTCATCATTTACTACTTCTTAATCTCTGTGCCAAGTCAACAAAGGACAAGTATAAGGATTACAATGGGATGGGACTCGTAAATTTTGTAAACTGCCCGGCCCTGCCTGCTTAAATTTTAAAGTTCTTTTATTTTTTAATTGAATTTAGTTTTTTTTTCGCTGATTAACTTCTCAAACAACTAATGAACTATTTTAGTTGACATGTTAACAATTGTTTCTTAATCGCTACTTAAAAGTTTCTAATTAATATTTTAACAACTAACAATTTATCGGACATGTCTAGTTTTAATTTTAGAAAAAAATAAAATTAAAGTCAATGTTTAATACTCCCTCCGTCTCAAATTAATTGAATTTTTGAGACTTTTTTCAATGTTCAAAATAGTTGAATTCTTCAAAGTTTAAAAAGAATATTTGAAACTTTTTCCATATCTGGCCTTTCATTTATTGAAGTTTTATATTTTCTAAGAGATAAATTATATTATATATTTATGATTTCACAAAGAGCAATAGTGAAAAGTACGGTATAAATTTTGTCTTTCAATGTTTTTCTTAATATGTGCGCATTGCCTCACAAATTCAATTTATATGGGATAGAGAGAGTATAAAAAGTTTATATCTTTGATTTTTACTAATTACAAAAATTTAATTTCTTTGAATTTCTATTTAATTTTTTAAACCCGCAACCTACCCTACCTGGTATTAATTTTAAAAATAGCTACTTCAACCACGCATAACTCTAAGTTCGCCTTGTTGCTATTCCTAGACAAATAAATATGGAGAGAGGAAGTAATTATTTTTTGAGTTGATTTTTGTGGTCCAAGTATTTAAGTGGTGTGCAATTAATATATGAATAATTTATGGGTTTGTTATCATAAATTATAGTTAATAGGTTTGCGCTGCTCATTAATTTTGAGTAAATATCATTAAAGGATGAGGTTACTTGAGTAATAAAATAAAACCCGTCCATTTTCACGTTTTTATATAATCATCACATCACCATAACAAGCGTTTCTAAGCATAACCTGTAACCATATTAGTATTGGTGGAATATTCTGAGACTCGTTTGCCACCCTAACCACATTCATCTCCTGCTTCTCTCAACTCTAAATATTTGCTTCCGTTCAATTTTTTCAGACTCAATTTGCTCCTCCCGTTACATGTGAAAATCGTTGAGAATGGGGTTGTGTTTCTCCCGGAAGTGCACCGTGAAGAAGAAGAGGCCATCGAAGCGTTTAACGAACCAATCATCAAGTGCAAGTAATCGATTTCGGTCGTCGAGAAAGGAAGATTGTTTCCCTGAGGATCGAGCGCTGGCAGCTGCAATTCTCTTTCAGCAAAATGGTGGTGGTGTTTCCTTTGATCCTTCAACGTCGCAGCGGTATTCCAATTGTAAATCTAACAAGAAGGATCAAGCACTGGCACGTTGCTCTAGTTCTAGGTCTCGATCTCTTACTCATCCTCTACTTCATACTCATCAGCTTCTTAACAAGGTATGGCTATTATTATCTACTCCTTTCTCTCCATTAAGGGTGTGTTTGGCATGAAAAAATGAGAAGATGTTTCTCGCGGTTTTTTTTTGCTTATTTTTTTGTGTTCAATAAATAAAAAAGAATTATTTTAAAAGCATTTGTACGTAATCTAAGATATATACTATGGGAACCGGAGATGAGGCTACATGGGTGTGTCGGAAGGTAGTGTAGTTCCGCTAACAAAGTTATTTTTTTTTTCATTTTTTAAGAGCTTATTTTCCTAAAGAAATATTTTCCAAAAATTTTGACCAAGTCATTACAAAATTTAAAAATATTTTCTCCCCACTCGAACACACCATAAATTATTCAATTTTGGATGTGATGTTTTCTGCATTAGACTATCTATTATTCCATTTCATTTTTCATTTTTGTCCTCTACCACTAATACAATACATGTTCAAATGGTTGTTTGACTTTGTACTCTCAAACACTGCTAGATAAATGGATACAAAGTGAGTAATCTAACCTTTTCTTTTGAGTACAGAACAGAATATTGTCCTCAATTGGCTAATAATTGAAAGTATTAACTGATACTAGCTTCCTCATATAGCTTCTTTTACTTTGTCTATGAATCCGGTCTTTTGACAGATAAATCAAGAGGTTTCATTTCTGCTCTATTAGTAAAGAAACCACTTGCTGTATTGAGACTTTGACTATATTTGATCCTCCATTTTCATGCTAAATGGATGTACTCTATATAGAATGGACAGGTATTAACAATTGATGATTTAGAGACGAATCACTTTGTCCTTGTCCATGGTGGTGGATTTGGAGCATGGTGTTGGTATAAAACCATTGCACTTTTAGAGGAGGCTGGATTTAAGGTTACTGCAGTGGATTTAACTGGTTCAGGCGTTCATTCTTTTGACACAAATAGCATCACCAGCCTATCGCAATATGCAAAACCACTCACTGCTTTTCTTGAAAAGCTTGCTGATGGAGAGAAGGTTTTGAGCACTTCTCTTTTCTCTGATTCAAGTTTGTTATTGTCTTATCTTTTATTCTTCTTAAAATTGTGATGGTATTGAAGCCTAGAGAAGGATCCTGGAGATTGACTAGTTAAAGTGCTCATAACAAGTTCAGCTCTTCAATAAGCATCATTGAAAATTCACATTCTTCTTCAATTTATTGTCTATAGTGATTGAGAGAATGTCTGGTTCATTCATGATGGCCATGAATGTTTCTCCTGCCAGTGCCTAAGGGAATTTTGAACTTGGAACCTCATGGTGAATCTTGAATCCTCTAAACGACTGAGCCAACCTCTAGTCGTGTGTTCAGGGGATTCAAAATCTATATATACACACTAACATTTAAAAAAATACCTTATATACACCACATAGTTTTTTGTAAATGAACAGCATCACCCCCTCCTAGATCCTCCCACTCCTCCTCTCCTCAAGAAAAGAAAACAAAGGAACAGGAATGATAGTTTTTACATTGGACTGCTGACTTGTGCAGATTGACGAAGTTGATTAATAGTATAATGGGGGCTTGGATCTTTTTTTGTTCTTCACAATTTAGTGCAATTAGCTACACTGCAGGGGACTTTGATCTAGTTTGGTCATACTTGGAGATTATATATATGCTGAAATTTTCCAATGGTTCCTGGAGTTTGAAACATGCATCTTGATATCCACTATTCTTCTTCTAGTGTCTTTAAATCTTGTAATCTTTCATCAACCATGTAGGTGATTTTGGTAGGACATGATTTTGGTGGTGCAAGCATATCATTTGCAATGGAGCTCTATCCCTCTAAAGTTTCAAAAGCTATATTTGTTGCTGCAACAATGCTCACTAGCGGACAAAGTGCTCTCGATATCTTCTCAGAAAAGGTAGATATTGATCGGTAGATTTATCTATCGCTTCATTTGATTCTTCCCGGATCATTACTTATCTGTCCACTTTATACATCTTCTTGTAATGTATCATATGTTCTGCCTTGATTTACACACACTATACATATGATTAGAAAAGTGACCTTTAAGCCTCTAGCATAGTTTTATGCATGGAGTATTGCCTTGCTAGAATTAGAGTGTATTTATCTTCTGAGTATTTGGGGCATGCATTCCTAGAATCTCATTTCTTGTGCATTACCTTGTTCTGGCATTTAACGTCAGCAGCTTTAGAGGTTTTCCAGTGAAGACAGCGATGTCTCAATCCATACATGAAGAAATTTGAATTTCCTGTAGGAAATACAGAATCTCTTCGATTCATGCATTTTATGCTTTGCAGTTTTTCAACAAACATGTACTTCAACGTCCTTTCTGTTAATAACTGTGAGGTTATACACTTCTAGCGAATGATAAGCTGTAACCAGCTATAGCTTGTGCAAAATTGTGAGTGATGTTTTTGTGATCTCAATGCAAACAGTATCTTTGACATGAAAAGGAAGGAAACGACTTAACAGGAAAATAAATTGCCGATATCTTCTCTGGAGAGGAGAGAAAGGGAATTGGTGACATGGAAGGGTCTATCCCTCCTCACTGATTCCTGCAATCCTTCTCAAACTGCCTGAAATTTCTTCGCTCTTTTAATTTAGAATGAAGTGGATCTTTAACTCTTCACTTCCTGTTTATCCTGCATTCCATGTACCATAAAACATGGGGCTGAATAATGTCATTCTTCTCAAGCTAGCTATACTTACGTTGTTGTCTTCCCTCTCTTCAACTATATGTAGTTGGTCATGTGTTATTTAGGGGGCAGATAGTTTTGTTTATCTGTGGTTAACGAAAAACTCATAATTATTTCAGATGAAGTCGAATGACCTTATGCGACAGTCTCAAATATTTATCTATGCAAATGGGAACGACAAACCACCAACTGCCATTAATCTGGACAAATCACTTGTGAAAGACTTGTTATTCAACCATAGTCCTGCTAAGGTATGTTATGCTATATGAACTATTTTCTGTAGACAACAAAGTTAATGTAACTTCATTAAACTACTCCTCTAGTAAATGCTTTCTTTTAAATTGATGTTGTATACACTTGCTGTTATTAATGGAACTTATTTTTCAGGACGTCGCATTAGCTTCTGTTTCAATGAGGCCAATTCCATTCTCCCCAGTCCTTGAGAAGCTTTCTTTGTCTGAGATCAAGTATGGTTCTATCAGACGGTTTTACATAGCAACAACAGAAGATAATGCTATACCAATTGCTTTACAACAGAACATGATCAGCCAAAATCCACCCGAACGGGTTTTTAATCTCAAGGGTGCTGATCACTCACCTTTTTTCTCCAAACCGCAAGCCCTACACCGAATTTTGGTAGAAATCTCAACAATTTCATCAATATGAAGTTGTTTTCCCAAATCATGTAAGAAAATTTTCATAAAGTTTTACCGAATTCCAAGCAATTCAGGTGCTGGCTACACTTAAAACAGCATCAGAAGCATGTAGATTCATCATGGATATGCATAATATATCCAGCTGATTCGTTCCGTCTATTATTGATGTAAGAAGTATGTTTCTGGAATGCTTCTGCTTTGCCTTATGTTTTCCAACAGCTAGCTAATTTCAAATTGTGGGACATTGTTGAAATTGTAGAGAGAATTCAGAGCATAAATGAGTTTATGCATAAAATATTTTTGTTCGAGAAGTATTTCTGTATTTCTGATGGATAGATCAGAAAGCACCAATCCAAAGCTATTAAGAAACAGTTCGACTCACAAATTTTTATTTTGTACTATGTTATTTGATCAAGTATAGGCTTGCCAATCCCAGACCTACTAAGAAACCATTCATTATCAGAAAGTAAGGAAGTGAGAGAGTATAAGCTTACAGCTTCATTTCAAATAGTTTAAACATTGTATCACATGTTATATCGAAGAAACTCGTGTTTCTTATCTCAGTTGTTGGTCTACGTGTGCTATTTTTCTCTATATACTGTAACCTCCAAAAAATGCTTTACAACTAATCTATGTTAAATTAGTGTGAGAAAGAATACTGTGATCAAACATCTGAAAACAGTTCTTCAGTAAGTGATGGAGCAATCCATTGTATCTGAACATGAGTCATTTCCCACAAGTCATCATCATCTCCAGGAACTAAAATCTCCTTTTGCTTCATTGTGCTAACCATTTTCTTCAACAACACTGGGATAGCAAGGGGAAGCTTTGACTCACCACATTCTCCTAAATCAGCCTTCATACATGTATCCATTCTTCTCAAGATCCCCATCCAAAAGGCCCTAAAACTAGGACTTTCTGATAATGGTTTCAAGAATTGTAAATAGACATCTGTTAGAACTTCCATCGATAGCTTAAGAGTTCCTTCCATACTTCTTGCCTCCCTTTCTGCATTACCCCTTTTAGAGTATTCCAACATCTTCTCATGCAAATCATCAACCATTGCAAAGAGTATGAGGTTGAAACAGCTAAGGATGTTGGCTGATGTGAAGTATAAATCTTCGGCAAGTGCAAAACTTCTCTGTAAAGACATGACCGCATGGTTTCTTATCTCTTCTCTTCTAGCTAAGCTAGTCTTCCTGAATGCTTCCCCTAGTTTAGCAAAATAGGTGACTGTTAAGTTAGACGAGCTAAGAGCTTTTGAACTTTCTTCAAGAGAACAACTGCTTGCACTACTATGTATACTCGTCGAGCTCCCTGGATCGGTATATCCACTTTTGTACCACTGTACTAACAAATTCACAGTATCTGACATCAAATCCATGATCTTCATGTTCTTTTCTAAAGGGCTGTTTTTCAATGCCACAAAGCCAAATGCACAATCTATACAATAAGGGTAGTTCAATCTTGAAATGTGGAAACCATCTGACATTAAATTTATAAGGGCCTCAACCCCTTGCTCATAGGTTTCTGGATGTCGCCCTGTGACGGATAGCAAATGCATGACTGTTTTCCATCCTAGTTGAGATTGGAGATTGGCAGGATACTCTGTAAGGATTGTCGTGACAGATTGTACTAAGACGTCACAACAAGTATCAAGAATTTCCTTTTCCAGCTTCCACATCAAATTTATTGATTTAAAGATGAGTTCCTCTGGACCTTTGTCTGAGTGAAAGGAAGACAAGAGCTTCAGGCAAATCTTCATAAGGGCGATGATACCCTTTTCTGCAAACGGGATGGGAGAAAACAGGGGAAACTGTGCAACATCGAGTAGATATTCATTGTAATGAGGCCAAAAGACTGGGAGTCTGTGAGTATTGGATGAAGCAATACTAACAATTAAATCCCAACAGAAGCCAACAGTTTCTTCCTCTTCAATTGGGGTGCTGAACTTTTGGCCTTTACCAGCTCCAGCAAATATAAGACAGCGGCCTAGATTCAACAATGATTCATCAGGTAAACTAGAGCTATAGCTAAAGATGCTCCCTATGCGGCATTGCTGAATAACTTTCAGGTTCTGTTCAAACTCACTTACTCCCAAGTTCAAGGATTCTTCTACACTTTCCATGGACAAAAAATGTGAAAATCGTCCAATTATGCTGGAATTATGGCGTTTGCTGCCAAATTTAAGATCTTGATTAGGAAAAACCACCCCTGATGCACATCTTTCATGTATGCCTGGAGGGTTGGATGATGAGTTTGAGGAGTTTTCAGGTTCAACAACAGATTGGGGAAGCAGCTTTAACTTTCTGAGTTTCAGCAAACAGTCCACAATGGTTCTCCAAGCTCCCCTGATGGACTTTTTGAAGTCATTTGCAATGGTGAAAACTGCTAGAGTTGCCATTCTTGGCTTCATATCATTGCTGAACGCATACAACGTTTCTTCAGAAGTTGCATAAGGATTTAGTAATGTGGTAAATTTGCAGAATGAGCAGAGAAGCTCGTCAAGAGTATCCTCAAGACCATATTGTGTTATTCGAGCGATTGAAAACAAAGCCTCAATACATTCATGAAGGATCTCTTCTTCATCAGACTGTTCAAAGGTCGTCGCAAGTGTAGCAACAGTGGGACCAGCAATTGAGGCAAACATGTCTCGTCCTAGTCGTCGATCAAAATTGCTGAATATGAATGGTTTCATCTTCTTTGATTTATTGATTAGCTGAATCCATCTGCTAGGATTCATTTCCACAGGAGCAACAGATGAATTGAACGATGTGATTCCATTGGATGCAATGGAATGGAAAAGCTCCGAGAGATATTCCCTCGGAAGATCTTGTCCTCCATTTATCGCTCTATTGTTTCTAATAAATTCATCTTCTGTCATTTTCTTCTTCACTTGTGGATTATGCTGATCAGTGTTGAGCATGATAACTGAATAACAAAGGATGAGCACTGCATCTTTGCTCACAAATATTTCTGATGATTGCTGATCAAAAAACCTTTCTGCAAATGCTTCAAGGATTCTTTGGATTTTCTGCGACTCTCCAGGCAATCTAAAAGTCTCTAGGTAAGTTCTCAAAGCAGGTTCCAGAACCATTCCCATGAACTCAAATGTTTCCGTAAATTCTTTAAGGACTTGGAGGTAGAAATCATCAGGATCACCAAGAAAATCACCGATGGCAGTCTTGTTTAGACCTGGTGTATACCGAAAAAACATGGCATAGGCTTTCGGATCAGG